>JAPXFQ010000605.1:0-1263333 GCA_028564705.1 Apricaphanius iberus
AGACGGTCGCGGCAGATAACTGCTTGTGCTGAGCCTGGTTCTGCCGGAGGTTTCTTCCTGTTAAAAGGGAGTTTTTCCTTCCCACTGTCGCTGCATGCTTGCTCAGTATGAGGGATTGCTGAGAATTCCACGACGCAATCTTCTGTGGTTCTGTAATTTCTACACTAAACATTGTATTGTAATAACTCTTTTTGTAAAGTGCCTTGAGATGACATCTGTTGTGAAATGGCGCTATATAAATAAACTGAATTGAATTGAATTGAATTAAAAACACTGCTAAACGTAGATACAATTAGTAACAATTAACAGCATCAAAAAGTATTTTTTCTGTAATTTTACGTAGAATACTTATAAATTGACAAATATCTCGTAAAATTATGGGCTTTTTGAAAACAAAAACCATGAAAATCTTTTTTTAATAAGTATAAGAATCTATAAGCAACTGCCAAAATAGTTATCATTTAATAGAGAAGGCACAATATCTTAATTTACACACAAATATTTTTTTTCTCCATAAGTTTGTAAAGACACTATCGGAATGTGTCATATATTCACAAATATTTATTTCAAAGATAAAACTAAGATTTAAGGTTTGATACAGTAAAAACATTTCTAAAAGTGCAATTAGTGACAATTGAAAGTGAAAGATATTTGTTCAGTAGTGTTATATGGATTTTCTTCAAATTTACTTAAATTGCCAAATTTACATTTTGTATTACATTACAGTATATATTATTAATTTATGGTAGAATCTACACTGATAAAATAAAAACCTTGAATCAACTTTCAAAAAATAAAAGTAATCGATCACACTAAATATTTGACTTTGACGTAGTTGACAAGTAAATCATTTAATTTTGTTTAACCTGAAAAGTTTAAATCCATGCAACCACTTTTTAAAGGTTGAGCAAACTAATTATTTTAGGTTGGTACAAACAAATTATTTTTAAATTAGACACCAACTAAATTAATATGTATAGGCTAAAGTAAAGTAATTATTTTAGGTTGTCGCAACTCAAATTAAGTATTTTAATAGATTTTGAGCAATGACTACTTGGAACACTTTCCTTTAGAACACATTTATTGTTCAATAAACTAGCCCACAAATTTGTGACATTATTCAAATCATCACTTGATGACATCACATTAGTCTAAGTAGTAATACTAAATTAGCAAGGTTTGCAAGGTAGCAAGCTCCTGACAACACATTTCACCATAAAACATCCTAAAATACCATTACATGTTATGACATTATTGTATATCTGTTTCAAATATATACGATGAACAGTCTCTTTCAGCTGAACACTAAAGGCAAATCCTGGAAATAGGAAATTTTCTGACAGGAAACATCCGAATCTCTCCAGTTCTCAATATAGAAAGCTCCTGGCCGTAAAAACACCATAAAATTTAACCACAAATGGAAAATAAAATCAAGCAAGTCTGTGCAATTCAGCTCCGCCTACTCTGTGCGGTACAGATGCATTGTCAGTCTAGTAACTTTTGGGGTCATCTTTTGTCCATCAAGCTCCATCTGGACCTTTTGCACAAATTCAAAGTTGAACTGAAGCCTTATTTAAGGTTAATTGTATATATGAGTCCAAAGGCCATGGCAAAAGGCTAACCGAGGGTAACTCTTTCAGGACGTCTGTTACATCGATGACAATTTTAATATCTTTGGGTGGATAGAGCGGATCCCCTTTCCCAGTTATAAAGATCACCATGATTGTCTGCTCCAGTTCTTCAACCTAATTTTCCTGCAAAAAAAGGAAAGAGAAAATAAGCATGTTATAGTTTCAGAAATCTCCCGATTTCATTTTATGTCATAATTTGCCAAGCTCTTATACACTCTAAAATTTAAAAACTTGAATAGACGCAAATCAAACGAATCAAATGTTTATTGCAAGAGGCATGACTAGATTATAAAAGACGTCTTGTCTGGTTAGAAGAGGTCTCATGAGATTCACGCAATGAAAATATTTTCACACGCTGTCATGCGAAATATCAAATTATCTCACACAGTTATAAAAGAAATTTACATCTGATAACATGCACTAGCAGAGTGAATCAACTCCGCCCAGCTGATGCAACACCAGCGTATGCTGACTGCATGATGTATATATATATATATATATATATATATATATATATATATATATGTATATATATATAAACTGCTCACAAAAATTAAAGGAGTACTTTAAAGAATCACATTAGCTACATCCAATCTCAATATGAAGTTGGATATCTATACAAATAACAACAGGGTAATGTCTTAGGAACAAAAGGATACCAAGTCTTTTAATGGAAATAAAAGTTTTCAGCCAACAGAGGGCTCAATTGTGTAGACACCCTAAAATCAGAGTGAAATGAAGACTTGGCAGGATAGTCCATTTATAAAAAAACTTAATTTCTGCAACTCAAAAAGCTTTTTAGTATCTTGTGTGGCCCCACCAGCTTGTATGCATGCTAATGGACCGAAACATAATGTCCCACAGATGTTCTATTGGGTTTACGTCAGGGGATTGTAGGGCCATTCAATTGTTTCAATTCCTTCATCCTCCAGGTACTGCCTGCATACTCTTGCCACATGAGGCTGGGCATTAAAGGAAACCAGGACCTAGTGCACTAGTGTAGGGTCTGACAATGGGTTCAAGGAATTCATCTCGATACCTTATGGCAGTCAGAGCACCATTTCCTAGGCAGTAGAGGTCTGTGCGTCCCTCCATGGATATGCCTCCCCAGACCATCACTGACCCACCACCAAACCTGTCATGTTGAACGACGTTGCAGGCAGCATAACGTTCTCCTCGTCTTCTCCAGACTCTTTCACGTCTATCACAGGTGTTCAGGGTGAACGTGCTCCCGTCTGTAAAAAGTACGGGGCGCCAGTGGCGGACTTGCCAATTCTGGTGATCTTGAGCAAATGCCAGTCGAGCTCCATGGTGCTGGGCACTGGGCAGTGAGCACAGGGACGTCCGGCCCTCAGGCCATCTTCACGAAGTCTGTTCCTGATTGTTTGGGTAGAGACATTCACACCAGTGGCCCTCTGGAGGTCATCATAGGGCACGAGCAGCACTCAGCCTGTTCCCCCTTGCACAAAGGAGCAGGTATCGGTCCTGCTGATGGGTTGAGGACCTTCTAGGCCCTGTCCAGGTCTCCAAGAATAACCACCAGTCTCCTGAAATCTCCTCCATGTTCTGGAGATTGTGCTGGGAGACACATTAAACCTTCTTGCTGCAGCACGTGTGGATGTGCCATACTGGAGAAGTTGGACAACGTGTGCAACTTCTGTAGGGTTAAGGAATCTTCTCATACTGACAGTAGAGATAATTAGTCAAACCAAAACCAGCCAAAAAATATCAACAGGAGGAAACTTGAGGGTTTTCTAATTGTTGCCACTGTAGTGCACCTGTTTGATTAACAATGTCCTCAGCTGCTTAACCAACCAGAAAATTATCAGACAGGTTTATTGATTTCATGCCAGGCCCCATAAAAAAAAAGTGTTCCTTTAATTTTTTGTGAGCAGTTTATATATATATAAATGGAATTGCAATATTTTTCTATTCTGTGATATATATTACGTTATGAAAAAATACAGAAACAGGAATTCAACTGCTCTTTTTGAAAGGAATTTAGCCATTCTTGATTGACTAATTATCCACAAACTGTGTGAATCTAAGAATTCTTAAATCGGAGTAAAAGTAAATCTGTGGTGAAAGTAATAGTAACACAGATATGTGGGAGAGATTCTGAATGTGATTTCGCTGATGATAGATGGCAGCCAGAATTGCAAAATACGAAGCAACCCAACAGCACATTATTAAACAGACATGTTTTCTTGAGGCGGCCCTTATAAAATGAGCAGTGGTGAGAATCTAGTCATGTTAAGAACAAGAGTGGAATTGACTGAAGTCTGTGCTCTTCTCCATTTTTGGTTAATTTTTGTAGCAGAAAGAACGCCACATATAGGCCTGTAATATGAAGTAGAAGGTGCATATAGGTATAATTTAATTTGTGAATAGATTCTTTGGACGCACTTTTTTGACACTGTTCCAGGGAAGACAGGGAGGGGAAAAAAGATTGTTTTGGTACGTCTGGATGTGGTCTGGAATAGGGTTGGGCCGATAGACGATATCGGCCCAGACAGCTGAAATGACATCACAATGTTGAGCCGCCATTTTGCTATAACCCTCACCCACCCTATTTCATCGTCTATCGGGATGTTTCACTGTAGACATCGCCCAACCCTAGTCAGGAAGTGTTTACTGCTCAAAATTCAGTCATAATTTAGCATCAAAGATTTAAATAGTGTTAAAATCTCATCTTGTGAGTCGAGTTTCTCGTCACACCCCTATTTATTAAATATGTCTAGGAAAACCTAGACTATGGATGTAAGATGTAGTTACTCTGTAGATGTAAACTGTGAGAGAGATGCCCTTACCTGGTATTCTTTGATAAGGTGCTCAACAGGTGTGCCGAGGTAGATCAGAGATTTGAGGATGCATTCTCTTCTGATGGTGACGTCCACAGTCTGAGTAAAAACAGTTACTACGAATTAAAATTAAACATAAAAAAATAAAAATAACTATTCAGCCATGGATCCCACTGATACACAACTTCATAGAGGAATCATAAATACCTCATCTAAAACCTGCAAGATCCTGGTGGTCTTCGCTTTCACAACTCCTCCCTTGCTACCAATGACCTCCAACAGTTTGGTGGAGTGCTTGTCCAAATGCACCAAAAACATTGTCTCCAAGGAAACTGCTGAGATTAGCATGAACTCGTCATTGATCTAAAAAGTAGGGCATACAAAAATTCGTTTTTAAGATTAATCGAAAACAGCCCGGTCCATAATGCAGATGATCAAGTTTATAGTGTTTCAAAAGTTCAGATCTTCTTGAATAAATTGTCAGTCTTTACATTGCCACATGTTCGGATAACTAAAGAAACGTGAGATAGAAAATATACCTTTAGGCAACTGAGCAGACCACATTTAGTTTTACTTAGTAGATCCAATAGTCAACTTCACAAATGAGAGAAACTTCTACACTATAATGCACAAATGCCTACTTACCACAAATGCCCTTATGACATTGTAAATAGACCTTACCACCAACAATTATCACTGGCACGAGCCAAGCAGACTGATTGGTGGCTTCTTCCCTGAAGCTGAAAGTGAAAACATGATGATTGTTAACTACTAACATCATGCACAAATTAAGAATACCCGACATTTAACATAAATAGATATATTTACTTTAATGATTTTAGGAAAGCTGGCTAACATTTTGGTACATTTCTACCACATGTAACCTTAAATGCTGTTAACAGTGTGGCAAACTAACTTTACCACCTAGAAATAGCTGGGCCTTGTAATATTATGGCTGATAAATACTTAACACAAGATAATTAGGAGAATAAATAAAAGATTACATATCACCTTATGCTATTGACAGCAGAAGTAACCATCAGTCATGTTTGCAGCTTGAAGCTGGTGATTAACTAACCTTACCACATTTCAAGTGTAAAAAAGAGAGCATTATTTACCCACCTTCATGACAAGCTAGCTAACGTTAGCATGGTTGGTAACTTTACTGCTTGAACCTAGTAACACCGTTTAGTTTCATACTGATATCTTCACAAGCTAGCTTTAAAACAGAGCACGCATTGCTCTTAAAATACAGTAATCTCTGCAAATAAACATTTTCTGGACTCTTCACTCCACTGTTAAATATTAAAAACACTCAGCAGAACAAATGCATTTGAATTCATGAACATAAAATTAGCTGTAATGCGCTAACTTACACATGGTAACTGTAGCTAACTTCATGCCCCCACAAAATGAATTTAGAAATTATACAAAGAACGTTAACATTAATGGTGCTGGGGGGGACATGGGTTTTTACCTTACCAGTATCAGTGTTGCACGGAGTTCTTCTCTGTTGCAGACTTCGACTGCGAGCGGCTAGATTCAATGTGTGTGTTCAGACAGTTCAACGGACGATTATTTTTTTTTTTTTACAGGTCAGGTGGTCAGAAAGCGGGATCTCCAACTGAACAATGCGCATGTGCAAATCATGCTTAATCTAATAAAAATGCTCTGATCAATAAATTCCCGCTGCCAAATTATATTGTATCAACCATAAATATAAACTAAAAGGTTTACTTTAAATGAAAAAAAAATAATGCAAAATACACATTAAACTAACAACAGCAGTTAGAGTTTTTTCAGTTGACCAGAAACCCCCTTTGCTTTATACTATTTGTTAAAGGAGACCTATTAGGCTTTTCTGTGTTTTCTGTCATATCTATGATGTTACAATGTCAGATGTTCATGCTAAACATGGCCAAAGTGTATAATAAAGTCCTCTGGCAGCTCTGCCTCAACTCTTTATGGAGTTTCTTGATGGACAGATAGTTTTACTTATTGTGAATGCTAACTGTTGCTAAAGATAGCTTGCAGCAGCTGCCGTTATAATCTGGCTCTGAAACAGCAGTCCAAAGCATCTGTACTAATGTTAATGTTTACATCTTTAACATTCCACACCTAACTAGCTAGCAGAAGCTACAATACAGGGATCACATAACTACAATAGGGCTTGAAATGCAGCATCATACAGCCCCTTTTAGTTAAACATTTCAGCTTACAGAATTGCGAAATGTACAGAAACGTGGCCACAGTTACCCAGCACACCGGGATGATTTGAACTTGAAGTTGCTCATTTAATTGTACCCAGATAGCACGCATACATCTGGCCGACGTCGGCCTAAGGATGGACGTCGGCCCTATAATTTATAACATCGTTCAAGCATCGGCCCATGAGCGCAATCTCAAATACAGCGCCCCCTCATCAAACGTCTCTGCTGCGTCGGCATTAAGTCGGCCCCAGATCTGCCCACACAAGGAAGAACCCAGAGGGCGGGACCTTTCTGCCATTTGCGGTCCAGGGAGGTCATAGTGAGTTTCAGGTAAGCCACAAATTGCTAAGAAAAGTAATTTATTTTACTCTGTGAAAGTAAAACGTTTCTGTTGAGTGATAAGTCGGTCTACATCTGACATCAAAAGGTCATATCATATTGTTTTTCCACTATTGGACGTTATTTGGTTGGAAAAATAGGATGCCGATCGGCTGTCATATTCTGAAATCTGTTTCGACACCCTATTCTGACTTTATCCTATTGGTTAAGTTGCAGTCATACTGTATCTTGTTACGAAGTCAATTCGGTTTCCAGCATCATAGAAAGGAGACTGAACCTTAACTTCCTTAACACAAAATCGGCCAATAAACAGTTTGCTTCGTGTTGGACGGTTCATGCCTCTGTGTCTTCCATTCATTTCTGATTGTGGAAACCTCGGCATTATCCCGCTTATACAATTCTCACTTACGAAAGATATAAATGTTAAGTCAATTATTAATACTTAAATGTGGATTTTTAACTTTTAAAATTCAAGTTTGAAAGCTTTTTTTTAAAGAAACTGCCGTTGTGATGCGTTGCCAAGGCAACTGGTGTTACGTCATTCAGGACGTGTTCCCCTGACATCTCCGCGCCGCTCACGCGGCTCAATTCCAGCTCGCTCCCGAACTGGATTCGCTTCGCCGCACGCGGCTTGTAACCATGGGAGCGACGAAATTCGTGACAGTTAAAAGGTTCTATTTTAGCAAAGTAAATGTCCTCAATTATACTGTTTTGTCAGCAAATGATAGATAGATAGATAGATAGATAGATAGATAGATAGATAGATAGATAGATAGATAGATAGATAGATAGATAGATAGATAGAGCAACGAAGTAGCAGGTAATATAAGCATTTAGATTCGCACAAGGAAAATAAAATAAAAACAGAATTAGGAATATCATGTACATAAAGCAAAAAAAAAATGACACACCCAAAGTAGGCCTACTGTGCAGTTACAAAAAATATAGTGGCATAGATTGGAATGTGCAAATAAAAAAAATGTAGGCCTACAGGATGTACAGAATTTCCCAATTCTGAGATTAATAAAAATAGATTGATTGATTCGCACAAGGAAAACAGAAACGTTTTTTTTTTAAATCAAGAATAATATGTAAATTAAGGAAAAAGATTACAAGATCAAGCCACGTGAGACAACACAACATCTAAACTATGTGCTTTACGGGGTGGGGGCAGAAAATAGTACATTAAAATGTATATGTTGCTATTTCATGTAGTTGGGTGAATTATTAGAGCGCCCAGCTTCTTTTTACCAGGACTTGCGCTCTGTGTGAGGATGTATTTTATTAATCTCAGAATTGGGAAATATTGGGAAATACATTTTTTTTTGCTTTATGTACATGATATTCCTAATTCTGTTTTTATTTTATTTTCCTTGTGCGAATCTAAATGCTTTTATTACCTGCTACTTCGTTGCTCTATCTATCTATCTATCTATCTATCTATCTATCTATCTATCTATCTATCTATCTATCATTTGCTGACAAAACAGTATGATTGAGGACAATAGCAGAGAGGTTGGCTTGACCAAAATACAACATTAGCAGTTGTCACTGCTTTAATGACCGCCATCTCTCGAAAAGCTGCTGTTTTCATGCTTTTTTTGTTACCAGGAGCTGTCAATTTAGATAAAAGTTATAACCTTTACATGATTAGGTTATATTGAGTCGTTTTACTGAAAAATCAGTCAGAAGTGCTGGCGGTTCACCGTTTCTGGTTGCAGTGCATGCTTACGATACAGGAGAAACAGATTTTTACATAGGAACAGATTTTTTTATAAGACTTGTCTCATTCTAACACACATGCGAAGTGGATTTTCCATTCACCCTTCCATGCATATTGAGGAGCTTTAGGGTGCATATGTGTTTGTTGATGTCCTCTGTGTCTGTGTGGTAAGGGGGTGCACACACATACGTCCCATTTCTTATTTCAATTTTGTTTTATCTCCTTGTCTTTAAAGTATGGCAAATTCAGCCTCCTACTGGACATTGAAGAGAAAGACGAGGGAAAGGGTTAATCAGCAGTTGGAGACCATCCAGTCTTGTTCTGTTTTGGGTTGTACTGCTGAAGATGGATCTGATGACAACTGTGATTTTTCTGAGGATGTTGAGGATGACTTTATGGACTGCATGTCAAATTTCTCTGAGTCTGAGGAGTTTTTTGACCATTGTGACAGCTTTGATAGTGAACTGGAGAGCGACAACTTGGAATTTAATTTGGCAACTTGGGCTGCGGAAGAAAATATAACACACAGTGCGCTCAGTGGATTGTTGAAAATTCTCAAGTCCCATCATCCTTCACTGCCAGTTGATGCAAGAACACTACTCGGGACTCCAAGGTCAGAGTCAGTGGTAGTCGAGGAAAAGGCTGGTGGGGAATACCACTACTTTGGAATCCTGAAGTCAATGAAGACCACTTTACAAGAAAGTATGTGTAACTTGTCCAGTGGTTTATGCATACAACTTCAAGCAAATGTTGATGGGTTGCCAGTTTTTAAAAGTTCTTCCACACAATTCTGGCCTGTTCTTGGAATCATTAAGAACCTCCCCCAGCATCAGCCATTCGTTATTGCACTTTTTTGTGGAACACAGAAGCCATCACTCAGTGATTACCTTGAAGATTTTGTTGCTGAAATCCTGGACTTGGAAAAAGGATTTACATTCCAAGGAATCCCCATGAGGCTCCAATTGCATTCCATGGTCTGTGATACTCCAGCCCGAGCATTTTTGAAGAAGATTAAAGGCCACACTGGCTACTCAGGATGTGAGAAATGCATCTAGGAGGGGGAGTATGTGAACAACCGGGTGATATTCCCTCAAACTGATGCCCGCCTCCGCACTGACAAGGATTTCAAAGAAATGGCTGATGAAGAGCATCATCTTGGGTCCTCACCTTTGGTTGCCACACCTTTGGGTATGGTTAGTGGGTTTCCACTGGATTACATGCATCTGGTGTGCCTGGGTGTTATGAGGCGTCTCTTGTACCTGTGGCTCAGGGGTCCACTGGCTTGCAGGCTCTCAGGTGTACAAGTGAAGACCCTCTCTGAAAAAATGAAAACACTCAGAACACATGTACCTGTGGAGTTTGCAAGACGGCCAAGATCCCTGAAAGAGGTAGACCGATGGAAGGCCTCTGAATTCCGTCAGTTTCTTCTTTATACGGGTCCGGTGCTCCTCAAAGGCTTCCTCCATACTGCAGTTTACCAACACTTCCTGCTACTTTTTACCGGAGTTTTCATTCTGTCCAACCAATCAATGCTTGAGAAGTACAGCGAGTATGCAAATGAAGCTCTAGTGTTGTTTGTGCAGCACGTTGGAAAGCTGTATGGTGAGATGTACATCTCTTACAATGTACACAATCTAGTACATCTTACACAAGACGCAAAGGTGCATGGAAACCTGGACTCTTTCAGTGCTTTCAAATTTGAAAACTTCATGAAACATTTAAAGAAGCTTGTGAGGAAACCAAATTCTCCCTGCTGCCAGGTGGTGAAGAGGCTTTCAGAGAATGTCAAAGTAAAAAAGCAGGGAGGGAAATATTTGGGCGTGAAAAGAGAACACACATTTGGACCTCTGCCACCGCTATTTCACCGTGCACAACAATTCATCCAGTACAATTCGGAACTCTTTACCCTTAAATTGGATCCGGGAAACAGCCATGTATACATTCAGGGGAAGGTAGCTACAATCAGGAATATACTTGTTGAAAGGGAGGAGGTATACCTGGTGTACTCAACATTTGCCCAGCAGGAGTCCTTCTTTGATTACCCCACACCTTCCTCTACACTTGGAATTTATTTAGTTGATGGCCTCTCTGATACAACCCAGCACTGTAACATTGGAC
Source organism: Apricaphanius iberus (assembly GCA_028564705.1). Taxonomy (NCBI): domain Eukaryota; kingdom Metazoa; phylum Chordata; class Actinopteri; order Cyprinodontiformes; family Aphaniidae; genus Apricaphanius; species Apricaphanius iberus. The sequence continues at coordinate 10,823 of JAPXFQ010000605.1, forward strand.
TGGTAGAAAACAAGGTTTTCTTAATACCCCATGGAAGAAAATTTGTTGCTGTGCCCCTCATACATATTAACTGACCAAATAGCCAAATCCACCATCTCTCAGTGTCTTGTTTGTCCACCATTTCACTTAATTAATCACACTGTCTCCCCTCCCAACCGCTTCTTCCTGTCTGAACACCATCCCTCGATGTGCCCTTGCAGTCTTATTACCTAAAAAGTAAGTAGTCACTCTATTAAACCGCTATTTTGTGACATTATGCATTCCAAAAGAGTACTTACCAGATAGCAATAAGTCAAATAATCTATTTTATCTGCTTTTTTTTTAGTTCAAGATGTACTTGTTGGTCGTCTTTGAAGAGGACAACAGGGGAATGGTTGGCTATCGAGCCAACCATTCCCCAAGCTCTAAGCAGTGACGACTTCATGCAATTCTTTATAAATAAAATAGACTCCATAAAGAATAAGATAATTGGGAACCTTCCCAATTTGCTGGCTTCCTCCCTAGTTAATGAGGCAGCCTCAAAAATGGTGGAACATAATATATGCTTAAACTGCTTTAATGCAGCCGAACTTTGTGATGTACTAAAATTATTAGCTTCATCTAAACCTTCAACTTGCGTTTTAGACCCAATCCCAACTAAACTCTTAAAAGAAGTTTTCCCTCTGATCGCTGCTCCAATTTTAAATATAATGAATCTATCCTTAGTCAATGGATATGTACCACAGGAGTTTAAGATTGCTGTAATTAAACCTCTACTTAAGAAACCCTCTCTTGATCAAAACGACTTAATTAACTATAGACCGATATCTAATCTTCCCTTCTTATCTAAAATTCTTGAGAAAATAGTTGCACACCAGATATGTGAGCATTTAAACAATAATGAGCTGTTTGAGAAGTTTCAGTCAGGCTTTAGAGCTCATCACAGCACTGAAACAGCTCTGGTGAAGGTTACTAATGATATTCTCATAGCCTCAGACAATGGACTGGTGACCATTCTGGTTCTGTTAGATCTCAGTGCTGCCTTTGACACTGTTGATCACAATATTCTCATAGAAAGGCTTCAAAGTGTCGGTATAATAGGAACAGCACTAGGTTGGTTTAAATCTTATTTGTCTAACAGATTTCAGTTTGTTCAGGTAAACAATAGATCTTCCTCAACCTCAATAGTTACTTGCGGAGTACCACAGGGTTCAGTGCTTGGGCCGATTCTCTTTACTATATATATGCTTCCTATTGGTAAAATAATTAGGCAGCATGGGATAAAATTCCATAGTTACGCAGATGATACACAGCTATATCTATCCATTAATCCTGATGAATCCAATCAGTTAGGTAGACTACAGGCATGTCTGGAAGACATAAAAACTTGGATGACTCTAAACTTCTTGCTTCTAAATTCTGATAAAACAGAAGTTGTCGTCTTTGGACCAGAAGCTCTGAAAAAGAAACTACTTAGTCAGCCCCTTCACCTGGACGGCATTAAATTAGCCTCCAGTAATAAAGCAAAAAACCTCGGTGTCATTTTTGACCAAGATATGTCATTTAGAACTCACATTAAAGAAGTCTGTAGGATTTCCTTTTTTCACCTTAGGAATATTGCAAAAATTAGAACCATCCTGTCCAGGACTGATGCTGAAAAACTAGTCCATGCCTTTGTTACTTCAAGGCTGGATTACTGTAACTGTCTATTATCAGGTAGTCCACAGAATACAATTAAAAGTCTACAGTTAGTTCAAAATGCTGCTGCTAGGATTCTGATGAATATTAAAAGAAGAGATCACATTTCCCCTGTTTTAGCTTCTCTTCACTGGCTCCCAGTAAAATCTAGAATAGAATTCAAGATCCTCCTTCTGACATATAAAGCCCTTAATAATCTAGCTCCATCATACATAAGAGACCTGATTGTTCCATATGTTCCTAACAGAGACCTTCGCTCTCAGACTGCAGGTTTACTGGTAGTTCCTAGGATTTCTAAAAGTAGAATGGGTGGCAGATCTTTCAGCTATCAGGCTCCCCTCCTATGGAACCGGCTCCCAGGGTTGGTTCGTGAAGCAGACAATTTGTCTATCTTTAAAACTAGGCTAAAAACTTTCCTCTTTGACAAAGCTTACAGTTAGAGATATGTTTATAGGTAGTTAGAGTCAGGTCAGACAGGTAGATAGGAAGAGACAGGTTAATGTTAGTAGTCAGGCAGAGTGTCAAAAGTTAGGAAGAGATAGGAAGAGGTAGAGTAGCTAGGTAGAGATAGATTAATGTAAGCCAGGTAAAGATCCGGAGCCGGTCGCGGCTTACCGCCGCGGAAGAAATGTGCCCCACAGGGGCCAGCCTGCGCCGGAGAGAGGTCCCTCAAGGGGATCCTCCCGCACAGTGCGGCCGCCCATTACCTGCCGGGTTGAATCCCCCGGGCAGACTGTGCGGACCCCACCCGTTTATCTCTTAAACGTTTCTCGCCCTCTTCAACTCTGTCCTCTCAGTTCTGTCTATTTTTCCTTAAGATAGTTGTCGACTATCGGTCTCGTGCCGGTATTTAGCCTTAGATGGAGTTTACCACCCACTTTGGGCTGCATTCTCAAACAACCCGACTCCGAGAAGACCCCGGCATGACGGGGGCCGTTACCGGCCCTACACCGTCCACGGGTCAGGAGGACTCAGACAGAGTGTTGGTAGCCAGGTCTCCTAGTAGCTAGGAGACAGGTTAATGTTAGTAGCTATGCTGCTTTAGGCTAGGCTGTTGGAGGACATTATTAGGGTCTGTTCCTACTTTCTCTCCTACTTCTCCCCAACTGCATGATGTGCTGTCAATTCAAGCACTAACCTGTTTTCTATTATAGTAGGTGCTCCGGATTAGCCCTGCTTGACGACCCTGACTAAGATGGCATTGCAGTGACGGAAAATTCTCCACGTCCTGCAACAAACTTCTGCATCAGTTCTATTGCTCTTTCTGTGTCTCTGTTATGTATTCTCCAAGCCACAGACGGTCGCGGCAGATAACCGCTTGTGCTGAGCCTGGTTCTGCCGGAGGTTTCTTCCTGTTAAAAGGGAGTTTTTCCTTCCCACTGTCGCTGCATGCTTGCTCAGTATGAGGGATTGCTGAGAATTCCACGACGCAATCTTCTGTGGTTCTGTAATTTCTACACTTAACATTGTATTGTAATAACTCTTTTTGTAAAGTGCCTTGAGATGACATCTGTTGTGAAATGGCGCTATATAAATAAACTGAATTGAATTGAATTGACTGGCCCGGTAGCAAAGGAGTGGTTTTCAGGCGGGCTTGCTTGGTGGCCCCCTTATAAGGATAAATTTAAAATCCTCAGCAGTGTACAAAGGAGACTCGTCCCTCAACCGTCAAAGGGCTGGAAACAGTTTGCTGTACGCGTGCTCTATGAATCAGGTAATTTTCCATGCAAAATATTTTTGTAGCTGAATGTAAGCTACCACTGGTGCAAAGCCAAGTTAACTGCTATTTTATCAAACAAACTGTCCAGATCCAGTGGCTGGCTTAAACCTTACAAATTATTATTATGCTTAATGTTGCTTACAGATTCAATTACAAAAATTCAAAAAAAGTGGGAAATCTCATGTGTGACATCAGACCTGAACACGGACAAAGAAACAGCAGAGCCACAAATTAGACAACGAAAGAAGTAAGCACATATTTCATTGTTGAATATGAAATCATAATTTCCAATTGCGCTTCTATCATACATATTTGCTTGAAGTAAATGTTGGGAAAAATCTGTCTCTGTTGATAAATTCTAATAACTGTGGGTTTACATGTAGACCAGTACGTTTTAGAACATCATCGCCCTTGTCATCATCACCCCTTTCAACTGAGGAAGATGACACTCCTGCACCCAAAAAACATAAAAGAGCTCCTCCAAAAGAATTGCCAGCCCCTCCTCCACTGGTCACAAGACCCCTGAGCCAAGAGCCCATCAGAGCCGGTAAGATTTACACCAGTGAAGAACATTTTTACCTTTAGTGTTAAATCACATTACATCCCAAGCATCACTTTATCAAAGTTTTCCACGGTGTCACAGCAGAGAATCTATGTTTTATTAATGAAAACATAAATGATTTCCAAAAGAATTTCAGTGACATAGGCCTTTGATCGTTTTTCATTGTTTTCAGTGTGGCAACCTGTCAACACGAACTCCTCTCAAAGTAAGTAAGAAGACTAATTTAAGCAATAAGCTTCGTGTTTAGTTGTTTTGTTGGTTAATCTTGAAGTCTGACAATGTGTTTACTAATTTTTCTTTTTTTTTAAACATCCAATTCACAACAGTTAGTTGCTCAGATAAGGTGGAGCCACAGCACCCAACTACTACTATGATGTTTTTGAAATAGTTTTCTCCATTTATGGCAGTGAATTTACAGGCCAGACAACCCCCACCAATCCCCGCCTGCTGTGAAAGTTCTGCTCCACTGTGGCAGCCTGTCAACACAAACTCCTCACAAAGTAAGAAAGATTGCTCATTTAGGTAATGGAATGTGTGAACAATAATTTACATTATCTTTTATAATTATGTTTTCAAGAATATTTTTTTTGGAGGACATGAATAAAATTCTTATTTTCAAGTCAAATCATTGAATTTGAGACAAGATTTGGAGACTGGACCATTGACAGAAATTCATCAAGGACCAAATTACAGTGAACGTAAGCATCCAAATTCTATGTGTTATACCTTATTAACAAAACCTTCTAATTTAGTAGTCTGACAACGTGTTCACTAAAATGAGTTGTTGTGTTTTTGTTTTTTTACTCCAAGTCACAACAGTTAGATGGTCTGATGAGCTGGAGTCACAGCTTGAAGAACGTAAGTTATCCACAGTAATTTATGTCTTATGCAGGGCCTGTTATCGTTGTTTGCTTAAAAAAGTAAATGAAATGACTTTACCATATCTACTATTAACAATGGTGCATTTTTTTTTGTGGAGCACTTTGGGTCTCATTGATTAAACATTAGTAAATATGTGTGTACGCTACAAAAAGCTTAATGCAATCAAAGAGAGATCAGCGATCAAAGTCATTTTTGAGTGGGTGAATTTGGGTATTAAAAAATATTCTGTTCCATCAGTAATGGTGTGACTGGGACAGGTAAATCAAAGACATGGAGGGAAGTAACTTGTCATTAGTATTAAGACGGTGTCAATGTGGCAAACTGTTATGATAAAATATATATTTTTGCTCTTTGCAGAATAAAATAAAAGACTTTTCAAATAACATGTCTAAAATTTAAAGGGCAACTTCACATGCTACACTCACATTTCATGAATAAGACCCATTGTAGCTAATATCTACATAAACTTGAATAATGAAACTGTTACAGTGAAAGTTATTTGTTTTTCTGAATGATTCACAATGTTAGGTGTTTTTTTCACCCATCTTGTCTGGTTTCTTAGGACCACCAAGCCCATTGCTCTCCAGTTTTTTAATTCCATCACAAGTTGCAGACAGCAGGATGACGCCTGTGGAAACACGGCAAGGTAAAAAAATGATTTTTTTTTGTCGGACCACTTGAGCCAGGAGAAAAAAGTAATGACATTTGTTTAGCACAATATATATATATATATACAAAAAGACACAATGGACTCAGAAAAAATACAGGAATAGCTGCCCAGATTAAAAGGAGAAGCTAAGAAGTTTTAATAGTGCTGTCTATATTTGCTATCCATCCTGTTTTCGGGCTCAGGGAAAACGTATGTGGCATACTAATTTCTGGTGTAAAACAGAAAAAAATATTAGGATGGTATTTCCAGACTAAGTTTACCTTGGTGGATATTATGGTGATATTCACATGTATCTGTATTTCTGCCTTCCGTAGTTCCAAGATCTCGCCTCAACAGCACTCAGCAACTTATTACAAATAACTGCACAGGTATATTTGGCTTATCGTTCTGACAATAATCTGTTTTGTTTTGATCAGTTTGTAATGGAATTTTCACTATCAAACAGCCGTGGAACGAATCATCCTTGAGCAGCTGGGGGAACTTCACCTCAAGGTTGACCACCTGACCAAAATGGTACAGACCCTCGTGTCAAATGGAGTACCACACCAACAACCCCAGTACTATGACGCAGGTAGAATAGTCCGTCTCAGTTCTGTAGAGGAGCTGGATGGTTTTGAAGAAAAACTACGCCAGGACATGGAATTCAAGAAACAAGTGGTTTGTCTTTGAGCCTCCTCATATTTGCTCATATTCTGTGTCACAGTTTCGAACAGTCCATGTAAAACATTTCTACCACTAATTAGTCCAATACCTCGTTCAATTAAGCTTTCAGAGAGTATAGTTTTTCAGTTTTAGTATTTCTAAAAGAAAAAAAATACACCATTACACTATAAAATAGCTCCATATTTCATGAATGAGTAAAATATTTATAGATTTTTTTAAATGTAGGTAAATGTAAATAAAATGTAAAAATTAATCTTTTTGGAATGATCATGTTTTCAAAAAACCAAACTGTTTCAGATGCACAAAATGTTTTTAGAAGTTTAAATATTTTCAGCCACAGTAACTGAGTGGAGTTTGTTTCTGCTGGGCTGCAAAAGTCCAGTAAAAATGATCAAAGTAATGTGTTCCAGATTAACACAGGCGTAACACTTGATTTGTTCCCTTATTTTCCTCAGATTGCAGAACTGGCCATAATTGGGGGGAAAACGTTGAAAAAAACAGTGTGGCGTGTGTGCCACAAATTGTTTTCCCCTGATCTGGCCACCAAATTGAATTGGTGTGGGAGGGGACAGAAGACAGGGATCAAGGGCAGACCAGTCCATGAAATTCTATTGAGTAAGTATTAGTATTAATACAGCCTTACTTGAGTGCAACACTGCTATGCAGTTGTACTATGTAGTTAATTGTGTAGTGCACATATTTATGTTTATTCCTCAGAGGAGTTTGAATGTTTTTCGTTTTTTTTATTCAAATTAGCATTTATCATTCCTGCTCTTCTACTTCCATGTTCAGCCTCACTGATCAACAGTCCTGACATAGAACTCCCACAATTCCTCTGCTCAAGCCATCTTGGGCTGTACAGCTGTAACCTGTGTTCAGTGTCTTTGTGTAGTCTTGAGTTGATCGTCAATTTTCTACTTGTCCCTCTATATTAAATTATTTTGAGAATGCCTGTATTTGTGTTGAGTACTGCATCATTTGAATTCTAGTGGTTAAACACTAACTCTAACACTGACCAACTTAGGTTTTCCCTAACTCTTGTTTTCTGGTTGTTGTTTTTTTACTTGCAGCATCAGTTCTTAGAAATGGGGCCTTTCAACAAATTACACAGGCTGAAGTGGAAGGAGCAATCCAAAACTGGCTCCGGCTGAGCAAGGATAGGGTGGAAGGGAGAAGAAGGCAGAGGCCAAGAACTTTTGAGCTATAAGTAAGTCTTTTGATGAACTTAATGCTCTAATTTTGACTGATACTAAAACATTAATTGTTTGAAGGGTTTCTTCAAGTAGAGCTGTCAGTATTAGCAAAACAAACTAAAATATAACCTTTTCTGCCTCTGTGAGGCAGGCCTAGAGACTGGGATTGTATGCTATGGAAAAGCACATGTAACAGTTTTATTGATGGCTGTTATTGTTTTAGTTTATTTATCTAACAACACACAAAAACGCCTTATAAACACAGAGACACATACTTTTTAAATGTGTGTTGTCGTTTTTTTTTACACAGCTCCGAGTCCCTCTGCTGTTCTGGCCACTGTTCATCATCTACGCCCTTTACTCTTCCTCCCCTACTCAAGACATTCAAGTACAAAACTTTCAACATGTGTTTTGCACATTGGGCAGATGCCTCATTTTGGGCCTAAAATGTTGTTTCTATGTAAATAAATAAAGTATGAATTTCAGTTGATGAAAGTCGTATTTATTGAAATCTTAAAACAGGATTCAGAATGTTATCCAATGATCGGAAAATTGGCGTTTTGAACCCCGCTGCCAGCGATCTGTTCTTGTGTGTCAGGGCAAGACGCTTCACGCTTCTTACCTCAGGTAAAAACATAGCTGGTTCATGATTGACTATGAGTGATCAGTGGTGGTCAGTCTGCCCCAGGGTAGCAGTATTAATGTGAGTGAATGAATAGTGCCTTTAGTAATGTAAAACGTGTTTGGGTGTCTTGAAAAGTGCTATATAAAACTGATGCATTATTATTAACATGATTACAACTAATCTACGTTTAGTACATGTAACATAAGGGATTTTAGTAGATGGAACAAAATGGTGTTCCAGAAATTCTAAATAATGTTGTTTAGTTAATTCAACATAACTCTAGCACTTAATTAAGGCAGTTTACTGAAATCTAGCCATCTGGTATTCTTCAAATTTAAACAAAATAGTTTTGTGGGGCTGGTTGACGTCACTTTATTATTTGAATCTAAATTTCTATTTCTTTGAGCGTGTCTCTCTACAGTCAAGCATGCATTCCTCCCAGAAGCCAATTATTGACCACCATACTCTGTGCCAGCTGGTGTTACTCACACAGACTATTCCCCACCAGTGTCGGGCAGCTTACATTTAAAGAAGTAATTACTTATAGTTACAAATTACTTTTTCCAAAAAGTAATTCCGTTAGTAACTCAGTTATTACACTCTAAAAGTTAGTTACACAGCAAAGTAACTGTAATCTTATTTCTATGTCAATTGCATTCTATAATATCTATGAGGTCAAATTTTTTTATAAATGAATGAATAAAACACCATAATAAAAGTATTTTAAAACATTTCGTATTTTAACTTGACTAAGATTAAAGCAATTGCATAAAAAAAAGTATAAAAAAAAGTAAATATTAGAAATACATAATCACACACTTTTCATTAAAGTGCAAAGCTAAGACAGACCGCTGTGGGTAAGAAGAACCGAAGGGAAATCTGTCCATTACATTTTGAAATAGATGTATTGTTTAGTAAACAGAGCGCTATCCAGTTGCAGTGAGACATTTTAAGATTTATTTCGTATCACTGGTTCACATTACTCGGAAGCTATTGAAGGAAAACCTGAAATATTACAGTAAAATTATTAATATAAAATATTCTATGCAACCAAATGTCAAATAAATTTTGTCTGGTTCTTTGGATGTATTGAGACATTGCAGACACATAACTGGAAGATGGGCTATCATATATTTTACAGCAATGAGAAATACGATGTGTGAAGTTCCTCCGGTGTCAAGCAACAATTTATTAATATTTCGGTGTTAATTTGTTGGTAGATCTCAGTTTTTTTTTCTGGGATGTATGGAGCTTTATTGAAAACCTCGCCTTCAGCAGCGAGCGGCGATGCAGCCGCTTTATTAATGCAGTTCTGATTGAAACGTTGGAGGAAGTGTTCGCTTTAATGAAACAAACGTCCGACTAATATCCAACTTAAAACTAAGTTCACAACTAAGTTTCTTACAGCATGCAGACACCAAAAACGCTGAGTGTCTCCACACTCACCAAATAATCATCATACTTGCAACAGCGTCATCACTGCACCTGCGCAATCTCCTTGCAGCTGAAGGGTCTGTCAGAAAGCCTGACAGCGCTGCGCTTCATTCAACCAGGATTTATTTATTTCATATGTAAGTATATTGGTTTGTAAATATTATAGGCTACCCAGTTCAAAAGGCCCGACCTAAATGAATAAAGGTCGTATTAATTAATTATGGGCTAAATATATGGAACGCCTGGCCGCGGGCGCCCCTGCTTTCATTGATCGGTGAGACGTCGGGTGATGGTCGTTTCCGATCAAAGGCCGACGTCTCGGCGATGTCTTGCCAATGAGCAAACGCTCTCCATACAACGTCTCGGCGATAGAGCTTGATGCATCGGCAAGACGTCGGGTAGACGTACGTGTGCTATCTGGGTATATATATCCAAGCATTATTAACATTATTTTGTATGTAAAGTGATATACAAATAATGATTGATTAATTGAATATTGATGCCATCCAATAAGGCACTTAACACATTATGTTGCTTTTCTCTTTTCAAGCAAATCAAAATAAACTTTTAGATATCTTGTGTGTATAAACTGACAAAAGCATAAAAGTACTGCAGTAAATACTGAATATTTATTACTAGTATTATTGTAGACTAGCTGTAGTGACTAGCTGCTGTAGTGTAGACTAGCTGCTGAAATTATAGGGAAATGTATAAACACAATACAAGATTTTGAAAATGTCCTAGAAATGTGGGATCATAGAGTTCCTGACAGAGTTCTCCCCACCTTTTGGTGAACATATGGTTGTGGAAACATAGGGCCTAATTTTCTGGAAAAAAAAAAAGATTGTTAGAAATGTGGGAACATAGGGCCGCGGGAACATAGGGATGACCCCGAGAGACCTGGGTTTAATCTCACTGTGATACATCCACCATTATGCCCTGAACAAAATGGCTGACCTAGTTTCTCCAGATATGTGACCTCTGATATATAACAATTAAGTCACTTTGGATAAAAGCGTAAGCTAAATAAGTAAAATGTAAAATATATTTATGTTCAATTTCTGTGCACTTTTGAAGTGTGTTTTGCATCTGGCATTTCCTCTGAACTCTGACTTGACTAATGCTTATTATCGCAAAGTTCTGGTAGCTCTGATTAAATGGAGATACTTTTACCTGCCAGAAACTAATATACAGGTCTTGATTTTCTAGATTATTTCCATACATATGTATTTCCTGTTTTCCTACATAGCATGATTACTTTCATTAAAACATCAACTCTTGAAAGGTAGTTGTGATGGGTTAATATGACTTGATATGATGGCAAGCCCATTAGGTGAGCATGGATTCATCAGTCGGCACTGGCGTGGTGTTAAAAATAAAATAAAACTGTTAAACTACGTTAACACTGCAGGCTTTGTTAATTTCCCACATCACGTTTAAACTGGCAAACTGCAAAGTCAGGAGCAGGGCATTTTGGGACACGTGACTCTAAACGTGTGAAACTTCCAATAATTTTAAAGACCAACGGCATCGTTTGAGTGGGAGGGGTTACGTTAGAAAGCGCGGAACAGCGCAGAAAGACCGTTACAGACACGTTTTTGAGCCAGAGATGCGCGGCAGCTTTTATGTTTTCAGTGTTCGATTGAGACAGTTTGGAAGAGAGCGACTTTTATGCGCAACGCGTTGTGCCATATTCAGGATGCAAAAGATACCATTGACAGTCTGCACGTAAACAAGAACTACAAGGTACGTAAACCCGAAATATAAACTGGATAACTAACGTTAACATTACCAACTCAAGCATGGTAACTTTAGTTAGCATAAATGTTAGCTTGTTAATCATTTACCATATTTTACTTTGCTCCAGCTTTGCAATGCTAATTCTATAACTTGTATTGTGACCTGAACCTCGACGTTAACGTGGGAGCGTAACGTTAAACAGTGCCAAAGTTATGAGTGAAGTGTTTGCTCACTAACGTTAGTATAATGTAACGTCAAGTTGAGATAGTGTTAACTGTTTTACCTATTTAACTTACGTTGGTTGCACACAATAGTTTCCGATATATTTTTAGTTTAGGCAGATTTCTCAATTAAGATTGTCTATGCACTCAAATACTGTTTTATCTGTCTCTCAACAGATTTTGCTGACCTCAAAGTAATCTGAAGAGGTGAGTGTTTTGCCATGTTCAAAGATTACGCTTGTCACAGGTGTGGTGTTTCTGTGACAACCTTAAAAGGTTATGTTCAACATCGAGAGCTTCACAGAAACGAGGCTCATTACCAGTATGCATGTTAAATAGCAGGTTGCAAGTCTCACTTTAGAAATTATAATGCATTTAAATGCCATGTTTACCGTCATCATAAGCAGGCATCTTCTGTGTCACACTGTGAGACTTTGCAGGGACCATTTAAATGTGAACGACCTTGAAGACTTGACCTACATTCAAGAGAGTGACCTTCTTCATGTCCTGAAGCCAGTGGAAGCAAGGAAACGTATTTCCCATTTTAAAACCACAAGTATGTGTTTGTACTTAATGCAACTTTTAATATTAAGAACATTAGATGGGTCATTCTTAGCAAATGTTAATATTGTGTGTCCTTTAAGGCCAAAGAAATGCGTTGGACAGTCTTCCCAGCAACCAACAGTCCTGTCACAGTCCTCATACACAGCCCTGATGAGATGTTCCCTTCTGGTGAGTCCATGCCAATTGAACAGAATGTGACTTTTTTTGGTCTTTGCACTTATCATTAGTCTTGTCTGACGTCTGAAGTCTCACTATTTGTCTAACAATGATTCATACCACCATACATCATAAAATCTAAACAATTTCTTAAAAGGGTTATTATATTTAGGACTTTATCGCTTGCATAATAAGAGCCGATGCTCTGACGCAAAAATTAAAAATATCCGGTTTGCGTGGCTGGACTGTAATAAGTCTCAATTAAATAACTGGCACATGAACGTGTGTTTTGGGGGATTGGGAGTGAAGAGGGGTGTGTGATTGTTTCAGTTGCATACTTATAAAAACTACAACAAACCCGATTTCCCCCAAAAAAGTAGACAAATGATTTACAATATTTTTACTGACCAGCATAATTGTATTTTTTTAAATATATAAACAAAGTTGGAATTCCATGCCTGCAGAACACAGAACAAAAGTTGGGACGGGCAACTGTTTGCAGGCATGGTTTCTGCAACATTACCTACCCTAGGTTCATACGTAATAATATAGTTTTGTTTGTCTGGTGATTTCCACCCCTACCAATTGTGTGATGGATGTTTTTTTTTCATGTTTCGTGTGTTTTAGCTAAATATAATTTAACTCTTCAAACTTATTGAATAATTACCGGACTTTATGGTCTTTGAGCACAATTTGTCACAAAAATACAGATCCCCTGCCTGTCTTTTGTGTGTTTACAGCAGGGAATTCTCCATTGGCAGCAGAGTACTTCATGCTTTCTGTGGACCAGACCATTGTGAATGGTCACATCAATGCCTTCACTGATGCTCTTGTATTGATGTTTGCCACGTACTTCTGCCTGAACATATCTTACCCAGAAGCCTAAGGAGCAACATTGAGGTGAGAAAAAAGTCAAACTTTTTTAAAGGTTTTATTGATTTTTGGAATAAAGTTTAGAATAGGGATGTAACGATATCAAAATCTCACAATACGATACAATTTCGATATTGACCTCACGGTACAATATTTATTGCAATATTGTGGAAAAGCTCACGGTATTGTTAAATAGCTCACGATAGTAATAGTAGCAAAAAAATATCGACATTTATTCTGCTTTTGCCAGTCGCCAGGCAATTTTATGTTATATTTATGGATCATGACAACATAAAACACTCATCACATAGTGCTTTTAAAGTGCAAATTGTAGTCAGAAACATCAATATTCTGTATAGTAATATTTGGTTGCTTAACTGATTCTTCTGTGCAATGTTCAAGTTAAGAAACAACTAGAACAATTGTAAACAATAGGGAATTCTCTTTAAGTGCAAACAAAGATCAAGTTAAGAAAGGTTTAAATGTGCAAGGCAAATAAAAGCAGCCTTTACTGGTATCTAGGCACATAACATAAACCTCAATAAGATAGTCAGTCAAAAAGCCTTTTAAAAAACGCAGACATGCCTCACAGACATGACAAATATAGTAAAGCTTGAAATTTCTTTAAATGAAACAATTCAAAGCGAAAAGAAAAAGTCCACTCTCCGATTTTGTAATGATGTGCATTTCTCTCTATAGGCGCGTTCACTACATAGATGGCGATCGTCAACTTCCATCTTTGCAGAAAAGTTTTATTGATAAAAATCAATGGACACGCGTCACCGGATTACAAAGGCAGTTCTTGGTTGTTGCATGCACACAGATATGTTGAATAATGGTGGGCTCAGGCTCATAACGGTTAATGCTGTCGGCCTGACTCAGACGCAACGTGCAAGAGGTGGGCTTAATTTATTTATTTTTATTTATTTTTTGCTCGATCTAGCATTCAGTTTCGGAATGGTAGGCAGAAGCCAACAGTTTGGTGACGCCATCTGAGCCCATTATGTCATAATTTAAAATTAGTCACTTTAATACCATATAACCAGGTAAGATAGGGAGGAGGTTTGACGGTATCAAAATTCGAATACCGCCCAAGCCTATCTCATATCCCTGGTGCCTCCTTCTGAATTCTCACATTGTACCATTTTCATTTTTACATAATACTTCCAAATGTTGAATTTGGCACGTACGTCCGGGGTTTCCCATACATTCATTAATTTGTGGCAGCCCGCCACAATATCAACGCTGACTAGGGATACACCGATCCGACTTTTTCAGTCCCGATACCGATGGCTGGATTTTGTGTATCCGTCGATACCCGATACTGATCCGATACTATTTGTGACGGTGTGGAGGTCCTGTCACTATGGCTCCGATAGAACATGTGCCCTGGCTGCTTGGCCACAGGGCTGACTGGTTAGCGCACATGACCTTCACCTGGGAGTCATGGGATCGAATCCAGCCTGGGTGTATCTTGCCACATTTTGTTGAATTAATAAACTGTATAACTTCTGGTGCCTTTCTTGAAGAGACTAAAGGCACCGGACTTTACAAATTAAACATAACTGAGACAGAATAACAGATGTAAAATATAAAATTACCACAAAAATAAAATTTCAAGTGGAAAATTAATCTTTTTTGGTGAATTTGTTGGAGATTTTCCCCATTTTGATTATCGGTTCTACCAGTACATTAGGCAGTATCGGGGCCGATATCGGTATCGGTGTATCCCTAACGCTGACCACGGATTGATTCAACTATTTAATATGGGTACAATTGTATTTTATTGTAGAGTTGCGGGCTGCTTGCTCCCCCTCTCTCTCACAAACTGACAACAGAGGCACGCACGACCAGGCCCTCCTCTTCGAACACGATCTGAATAAAAACATGAGTATGCGTTAGTTGGAGGACGGATTGTCGCCGGTGCTTAATGCTTATTCCCCCAGCGAAGATTCCAGAATCAATCCAGAGTTGAATGGTTAGTAATGAACACTGTTGCTCAACATAACTCTTAGAAGTTAGTCTATGTTAAGCGCTGTTGCGTTTCTGTTACAGATTCGCGCCAAACTTTTGTGTTTTTTTTCTAAATATCGATAAACAACTATTGCGACATGACGCCGTTTCCATTAATCGATGTTATGCGACTAAAGCTTAGTTTATACTTCTGCGTTTTGACGGAAACGGATTGACGCAACGCCATTATCTGTCAACGCAAGGGCTCTCCGTCACCTACGCAAGGATGCACGGAGTAGAGGCCCAAATTTTAACTATCAGTCTCCGTCCATGGATAGCGTATGCATCTGATTGGTCAGTTTGAGCAACAACCACTACATACTTTATATTTAAAGGATAATTTCTCTATTCCTTTGGCGATTTTGAACACGAGGAGGTGTAGGGAAACAAAAAAAAAGCTGCTGTGTTTTGTTTCCATGTGTTTCTAGAGGATTCTATGAGCTGCACTTCTAGTAAAAAGCTTTACAGCTCAATCAAAACGTACTTTCTGTCGTTCGTTGCTCCTTGAGGAAGACATGCTTTCACAAGCCTAGGAAAAAAACAGTAATAGTAGGCAGAGACGGCATGAAAACTTAGCACCCCCTGCTGTCCTGGTCAAGCAGTGCTGAAAAAAACAATAGAGAATGCAGTGGAAGAGCGGAGTACTATAGACAGAAAACGTCTCCGTCAATACGTTTGCGTCTGAGTGCAGATTCGTGGTCAGAGAAGCATAAACTGGGCTTAAACGTCATTTTTTTCCTCTCGCGATCAGTCATTCCAAAAATCATGGCAACGGACATTGGTAGCTTTATACATCACAGCCACCAGACTAGACATTATATTATTATTATCTCCAGGTTCAGTTTGGTGTGTGTTGGTTTATGTCCACCTCAGTCTCCAGGTTTGTGTGTGTGTGTGTGTGTGTCCACCCTCCAGGTCCAGTTTGGTGTGTGTGAGCAAAATTTGCAACAAAAAGTCTGTGGAGCAGTCATGGCATAGAAAGTTTAGCAATGGCATAGCAATGTAGCAATAGCAATGTCTTTAAAAGGAAAGTTCACCCAAAAATGAATCAGCGTTTACTCACCCTGAAGTTGTTCCAAACCTGTATGAGTTTCTTTGTTCTGCTGAACACAAAGGAAGATACTTGGAAGAATGTTTGTAACCAAACAGATCTCGGTCCCCATTGACTACCATAGTATATATTTTTTCCTACTATGGTAGTCAATTGGGATCCAGATCTTTTTGATTCTGTCATTCTTCCAAGTATCTTCCTTTGTGTTCAACAGAACAAAGAAACTCATACAGGTTTGGAACAACTTCAGGGTGAGTAAACGATGATAGAATTTTCATCATTGGGTGAACTTTCCCTTTAAGGTATCTGGTGCTAAGTGTTGGCAATGGAAATGTGTACTTGTCACTAAAAATATATGATATTTTTAGTGACAATATATATATATAATTCCCCTCTCTCCCACCGTGGGCGGTGTTTTTTCCCATTCCAAGCTCGGGTCCTCTACCAGAGGTCTGGGAGCTTAAGGGTCCTGCGCAGTATCTTTTATCTTTGCTGTTCCAAGTACTGCACTTTTCTGGACTGAGATGTCTGAGGTTCTTCCAGGGATCTGCTGGAGCCATTCCTCCAGTTTGGGCGTCACTGCCTCGAGTGCTCCAATTTCCACGGGTACTAGTGTCACCTTCACCTACCAAGCCTTCTCTAGCTCCTCTCTGAGCCCTTGGTATTTCTCAAGTTTCTCATGTTCCTCCTTCTTGATGTTACCATCACTTGGTATTGCCACATCAACCACAACAGCTTTCCTTTGCTCTTTATCAACCACCACAATATCCGGTTGGTTCACCATTACCATTCTGTCTGTCTGGATCTGGAAGTCCCACTGGATCTTTTCTCAGTCATTCTCCACCACCTTTGGAGGTGTTTCCCACTTTGACCTTGGGGTTTCAAGCCCATACTCCGCGCATATGTTTCTTTATACTATGCCAGCCACTTGGTTATGACGTTCCATGTATGCTTTCCCTGCCAGCATTTTACACCCTGCTGTTATGTGCTGGATTGTCTCAGATGACTTTGCACAGCCTAGACCTTGGGTCTTGTCTGATGTGGCAGATCTGGGCTTCTATTGATCTGGTGCTCAGAGCCTGTTCCTGTACTGCCAGGATGAGTTCCTCTGTGGTTTCCTGTAGGCCAGCCCTCTCTAACCACTGGTAGGATTTCTTGAGATCAGCCACTTCAGTTGTGTTCCGGTGATACATCCCATGTAGGGGCTTGTCCTCCCATGATGGTTCCTCCTCCAGCACCTCCTCATCTTGCCATTGTCTCAGGCTTTCACTGAGTACGTCGTCCGTTGAAGCCTTGTCCTTGATGTACTTATGGAGCTTCGATGTTTCATCCTGGATAGTGACTCTTACGCTCATCAGTCCTCTGCCTCCTTCCTTATGGCGTGCGTACAGTCTCAGGGTGCTGGATTTGGGATGGAACCCGCCATGCATGGTGAGGAACTTTCATGTCTTAACATCTGTATCTCATCTGTATCTGTATCTCACCCTTTTAACAAACTTATTATTCCTGCAGGGTATCTGATCACTGGCAGGGTATAGGAAACACTGCGTACATACAGTATTTTTTTCCAATTTATTCCTGATTCGTCCCCATGTCAAGATATAAGTTATATTTTGCAGGAGTCCACATTTTATTACTAAAATTGTTTGTGTTTCACTTTACAGATGCCTTTTTAAGATCAACCTAGACAAGGGATCGAAAGTGGAGAAGAATTCTACCAAAAGGCAGCTGGCGGTCAGTCCGAAGGTTCTTTCCCTGATAACAAAAATATCGGAATTGTCCCTAGTTCTTTCTCATGCACAGTTCATGTTCTCACTACTGTATTCTTAAGTGTCCTTAAATTGTTGTCCGATAGTACCACTGCGACCCAGATAAATATTGGGTACACGTTGTAACCATATTTTAAGTATAGAATTGGTTCACAGTACCGGACAAAGTTACTACTTTAAAATTATAGGCTTCAGTACCTTTAGTTAAGTTACTGCAATAACAGTGGACGCACGCATTACACTACACCTAGATTGACTTTTATCTTATCTGAATTACCAGACAGACTTTTAAATTGTATTGCTTGTTTTTTGTATGAAGTGTTTTTATTTCACTGGGAATATTGGCTGAACCTATTGTAAACTGTTCTTGAAGTTTCACAGCCAATTGTTGGACTGCTAGCAGTATGTAGCTATGCCGTTAAGCTTAGTAAGCAAGTATATTGCTAGAGCAGCAACTGTTTTCTATTCTGATCTGTTGGTCAACAGAATAAAATAAATGTTGAACAGTAGTTACTATGTTCTGATCCTTATTGTTAAGCTAAATCATTTGTCATTTACGTACTGTTATAGCTTGATATTTTTTAAATTGTCCATTACATTTGCAGTTGAATGTTTATAAATATACGTTTAGTTATCATTATTATAGCATAGTGTTATGATATTTGACAATTATCAGCAGATTGTTACTATAATCAATATTTCTTTGGACATTTAAAACAAACGTAAATCCAATGTAGTCTTTTTTTTACTATATAGATATACAGGATTTCTATGTAAAGTTTCATATAAAAAGTAATTATACTTAATATTCTCTAATATTAATGGTAGATTGCTTTAATTGTACTCACACATACTTGTTTAATAACAGTATTTGCTTTTCTTTTTAAAGGCGAATCCATTATTTTATGGCAAAGTATGCTTATTTAACATTAAAGATTAATTAAATATACATGATCGTTATGTAAAATTAAATATAAAGACTCATACTTAATAAATTCTAAAATTAATGGTAGCTTGCTGTAGTTGTACTTAAATTCATTTTATTTATTGCAGAGTATGTTTTTTTTAACATTTAAAATCAATTAAATACATTGGATTTATATGTAAAGTTCCATGCAAAAACTTATAAAAAAAACTTATATTAAGGGTAGATTGTTGTAAAAAAAAAAAAAAAGCGTATCTGTTTTACAAACGTATTTTGACATAATTTTAAAGTTAAATCAAATTTTTTTGTGGGTGATATATCGCTTTATTACATTAAATATGTATTAAATAAACACAATTTTTACATAATAATATATTATAAAACTCAAATAATAGAGGCACTTTTCTGTATTAAAGCAGTGTTTAACTGTATTTATAGGTAGTTTGATTGTTTTTAAAGGTGTATATGCCTTATTTAAACTTCAAAAATCCCAATAATTAATTGAGATTTAATGTTATATTAAAGATACAATCTGTTATTTAATTATGGAAAATTACTGTATTTTAACGAGATTGTTTTTTGCTTTTATTTTACTGTAATTTTCTGGCGCCCCAGCTGCCGGAATAATACCGTTTTTTTACCTTTTTTTTTTTTTACAGTGTAGGCTTTACCTAAAACTACTCTAGTTTCTGTTTTTCTGCGGTCACTCCTTTCCTGAACTGTGCGACCATTTAGTTGGATCATAGAGACCGTATTTGTCAGCCCACAACCCCCACTACTGGCTGGTAGATGTAAACAAAATGTCGTTATGCTCATTTTAAATGTAAATTTTATCCTATTTTAACTCAAATATAATATTTGAAGGAAATGTTTCTGCACCCCTCCACGTGGGTGTATTTTTTAATGTAACTTTTATGTATATATTCCATATTCAACTATTTAAGTTAATTTTCTATTTATTTGCTATGGATAGTGGCATGGGGCACTGTATTAGATGCCCCCTCTATTATGAAAAGTAGTAAACAGACATCATGCATACATAATAAAAGCAGATATTAATGGAAATTACGATTTTAGACTGCATATTTTATTAGTTACAGATCTAACCTGGAAAACAATAGGAAATGAGATTTTAAATCTCAACTAGTTTTTATCCTTTTGAAATAAGTGAGATAAACAAACACATTATCTCGTAATCATAAGAGAGCCTTAACATTTTTAAACGTGATAAGTAATGTGAATCACTTTTTTTTAAATCTCTGAAATCTCAGGGGAATAGGTGAAGAATAGGTGAAGATAAAAAGTACAGAAGCTTTATACAGACATTACCAAGCCCGGCCCATGGGAAAATAGAATCACTTTTCTGTCCATCACTCCATAGCTTGTGCTCTGGTGAAACGTTAAAATGTCCAGATACGGTAATTTGGAGCAGTGGCAGTGCACTTCCTCCTCCTCCGGTTCTTGATTCTCTACTGCGGACAAAGAAAAGAATGCTCTTTAAATTCAGCAAGTCCTCCTGCCTGTCCCGGTCAAAGGCAGATATGAACAGATATCCACAGAGAAGCAGATGATCGTCAATAGGGCAAGTTCCCCTTGCGTCAACAGTCTCAAAATGGAGCACACTTCCTGTGGCTTTGGAGTGAGTAAGAACAAAGGACACATAACTACATTGATCATAGATATGTATACAAAATCATTATGATATATTTCCCATGTCCCGGATTTGGCAAAACATGAACAGATTTTTTCCAAACATTTTCAAACAAATAGGTCTCTGGTCTGATCTAATAATGTAATAATGATTGCTGAAATACCCAGGATAACCCTAACTTACGTCCGTGTCCTTGTCAATCTTATCCTTTACATGGGTGTAACTGAAAATCTTTTCCTCACCAATTTAACTTTCTTCCTGGGCAATACATTTCAGTCTCAACAGTCTACCAAATCCTTGAGGTGAGTAAAATATCTGAAAATTAATCAGTAAGATCAGTATGCTCTATGTTGATGTCCTACAAAATATGGTGTCTGAGAGCAAACATAACAATTAATAACATAATGTCTATTCCTCAGATATAAACTGGATCGATACCATTCATTAATTCTTTTCTTCAAAGTTTAGTGGTCTGTTCACAAGGTAAATAAATAAATAAAAAATAAAAAAAGGCTGGATTTTTCTGTTAGATATTGCTGTTCTAAAGCACCACTAAATAATTGCAATAACAAAAATAAAAGCAATAACCATCTGCAAATGTTCTGTCCTCTTTTTTCTGTCCCTCTTGTAAACAGTCTCTATGGAAAAGTGGCTCTCCTGGTTTCGCTTCACTGAGGTTGAGACAAATAGCTCATATTGAACTAAACCCCTTTGAAATTCAGTCTTCACACCACTTTTCCCAGACTCTGTCCCTATAATCAATTAATAATTTCTGCTAATATAATTATGCTACTTACAGTGAGAAAAAGATGTCCAACTAGGTTCCCCACCAATTATAACTGTTTTGGTGTTGTCAAGGTTACCTGTGAAGCTCCTCCCATCTGAGCAATGACCAATAAAGATCCAGTCTCCAACTCCCCCTCTTTTCAAACTTTATCCAAAGTAATATAGCATCATTTGTCACATCAGTACACTGGATCGCTATCAAGCTGGCTCAGACAGAGAAAATATCAAAATTAAAAAACATCAAATGTTTAAAACAAAATCAGAGAATAGTACTGACTGATAAACACAACATAGTTTTACAAAAATAGTCTTCAGTTTGCTATACGTCAAATTCTATCCATATTTATAAAGAAAAATCCAAGATTTAAATCAATAACAAAACAGCTTCCCTATACATATTTCTGTGGGACTTTAAGACCGTAGTGCAAATAGGCATGTCTCATTCCCTGATCAAATTGATGTGAAAGTAGCCAGGTGGTTGCTTATTGTAAGAAATCACCAAACCTAAAGTACTTGTTTGTTCTAAAAGTCCAATCTATATTTGAATATGACTTTTTTGTCATATGTTTCCTATTTAAACAAACCCGAATTTGCTAATTGGCCCAGATATTCTGATTGTAAATAATGAAAACATTTCATACTTCAAAAACATCTGTCAGATTCTGTTGAATGAGTCAAACATAGTCAAACTAATTTGTGTAACTAAAACTCCAGTTACTTCCTCCACATGGCAGTTTACCTTTTTTCTAAAATGTTTGTAACATGTATAATACTCCAATTTCCATTAATCAAAACTAAAAATACAAAATCATTTCATAAACAAGCTTCAAAAGATAAAATGTCTCTAAACAAAAGTTTTAAAATTAAAACAAAACAACAAAAATTTTAGCATTTTACAGTCAATCACAATTATCCTCTCAGGCTTCTTTTTGTTGATCCAATGATAAACACCAAATTGAATTGAAGCTTCTAGAAATGTCAAATAAATGACCACCGAATCATTTTTGCTATACCTCTGTTTTTCAATCAACATTCCCCAAATGTATCATTAATAAATATCCTGCAGTTTTGCAATTCAAGTCAGGATCCACTTTAAAGTAAATGTACATACAAGTTGAGAGAAATAAAAAAAAAATTAAATAAAAATCTATATCAACTGTCAGCAACAAAGTCTTCACTAATGAAATGGTACATTATTCCATTGTTCTATTCTATTATCATAACTGTTCTAGAACCTTTTTCTCTAAATTCCAGAGGCAAAAATTCCCTCTCAGCATCAGGTAGACTAGCTAACAGATCATGCATAACATCTGACAGATTAATTTTAAAATTTAAAACCTAAAACCCAATTCCTATTTTCCGCCAATACAGAAATCTTCAACAGATTTTGAAAACTTGCATTTATCTCTACACTTGAAAACAAAACAAAAAGTTATTTAAATGTACATGTTTCAGTTGCATAGATTGTTTCCACACAATCAGAATAAATTAATTAGAAATTACTCATTTCTTATAAATTAAACTAACATTTAGAATTAAGCTGATATTTATTGGTTGTACTTCAAAAAATTTAGCACATAATATAGTCATTTTTCTTTTAGTCGTTATAACATTTTTAAATTCAGCAACAACTTGCTTCTCGTCATAGCTCTTACATGTTTATGTGTAAAGTAAATAAAATCAGATGCTTTTAAAGATGACTCTTTGTATTATAAAACAAAGTTTTGACAACTCAGGATAGTTAAATCATATTCATAATATCTACTTGCTGTTTAGATATTATCACTATGATAATTATTGTTTTTAATATTACTCAACAATGTATTTAGTCAAGTAACCAGTAACAGGTAATTGCAATAATAAAGCCTTTTTATTTTAATCTTTGTATAAAGAAGAGCCAATATTTCCCAAACAGCATTTCTAAAGTCTACAGGGGTAGAAGAAATAGCCAAAATGAAAATAATTTCAATAGTTAATAATTACTTAAATTGTACTTATATAAATCATGGAAATAAGAAAAACGTGTATAAATTGGTTAGCATTTACTACGTTTATTCCTGTAAATTGAAAAACATGCCAATTCCTAACCGTTCATACTAGACAAGGTTATATGCTTCTCTGAGATGTTTTTACAGTTTTCTAATGAATTTCCAATTATTCAAAAACTACAGCAATTAAGATGTCCATAATACCTATTCATTAATCTCATTCTTTTATCATTAAGTAATCTACTATTCAATAGTTTATCAATTTTGTAAATTTTTCTATCTCATGTCTGAACTAACTCATGAAAATGGACACACCAATATTCATCAAAGTGTTTCAGTTTTCTTTGCAAGAATTTAAACATTATTTGTAAAAAATCAACTTTTCTGCTTTTCAATATATCCAAATAATTATTTTATCAATGCATATTTTAATTTTGTTCTTTAAGCAGCTCACCAACCATTCACACACATTGTCTGATTTGTCAACTAGATATTTTACTTTGTCACCAGACTGTCCTAATTTCATCATCTACACCCATTTATCATCATTTTATTCATGCTCAAATTTTCCATTTTCACTTCAATACAACTTCATATCACCTTGGCTATCTGCTTTTATTGCTCCCTTTCTGTTCTGCAGTTTATCCACCTCAATTTTAAGATTTAATTCTTAGATTATTACAATATTATTTTATTTAGAGGTTCCGAGACTTAACTGTCCACAAACTGGAATCCTATTTGGGTCTGAATATGGGGCCGGCTTCCGTAAACAGACACAAAAGGAACCGAACAGTATCATCTCAGAAAGAATATCTCCATATCAGATAAATTACGGTCAGCAAACACTTCTTTAGCTATTTAAAAATATATTTTTAGGGACGATTTTATTTGTTACAGCCTCACCTTTTCAACTCAAAGTTGGTCATACTATGAAAAAAGAGGAAGCAGATTTAATAAACTATTTAGTTTAAAATAAAATTTAGATATATTCATCTGACTCTTGAATGTGTGCACTGCTGTTTTTCTTTTTCTGTTTTACTGATAGGTCGCTTATAAACGATACATCCCTAAGGACCAACTCTTCCATTGTGACTGAACTCCTATAGGAGCCGAAATGGTATTGTTAACAGTAAGCCATAAGGATCTAATCTTCAAAATGAGTCGGAATTCTCGACACACTACGTCACATCGCCTGCTTCAAAAACCATTTAATTACTCTTTATGTTTACTTTTTTTTTTCGATGTAATATGTTTAATTCAGTTTCTTCTACTTTATTTATGTATTTATTTATTATTTACTTTTAAATAATACTTTATACTCGAGTTTTAGTCACAAGATTCCTCAACAACCACAACACAGAGACCTCGTCACACACACATACACACACACACACGCACACACACACACACACACACGCACACAGACAATTGTTCGCTATCTCTCATTTATATAAGACCCAGATAGAGATTTATCTATTTATTTGTAATCTTATCGCTTCAAGGACTCGAAACCTCAGAATTTATTAAATAATATTCTCTAAAACTTCACTTACCGGTTTTGAGTCCTTGAAAAGATTCACCAGCTGACTCCACTCCGGGGGAGAGCCCCACATCTGCACCGGGTCCCTAAGGCGGAGAACCTCCAATTTCCAGCAGCTCATGGTGCTCCTTCCCCGGAGTGCAGATCAGATGCCGAAAAAAAAAAGAAAAGAGAAATACATCAACAATCAATTCTTAATCAGACTCACATTCACTAACCTAGGTTTAATTTCACTTTATTCCATGACGTCTTTATTCCTAAATCACAATAAAAGGTCCTTGACCTTAGAGAGTCCCACACTCTCGCAGCTTCCCACAAGCTGTTACTGACCTGTGATCACAACCCAAACAAGTTTTTGTAGACCTCACCTACAGGAACACTTTAAACCTAGTCTCGATCCCTGATCGTATCGGCAGAACGCGTCCGCTCTTGCTTAGGGGCGACAAAACCCAGAGGCACAGGCAGTTTAATAAGTCTCACACTAATACCATAATATTCCAAAATTCACTTCACATTAAGTCCTATACTTCCAAAAAACTAAATATTTAACCTGCCCAAAAATAGAAAACATAATTCTTTCATGTAAACATTTATTTTTAGAGTAGTCAATTAGTAGAACTTTTTGTTCATTTTATTTTTTAAAGTCTACTTATCTGTATATCTGCACAAATTAAATCCCGTCTCCAAACTCTGATCACGTCGGGGTCACCATTTGAAGGATTTTTATTCTATATTTCAATTTAAACCTTAACTCTATAAATTCCATGCGTGTTCATTTTTATCAGAGAGGAGACGAGAGTAATTTAATTTTCTTTAGATTTTAATACAATAAATCAAATACTGGTTCACAGGGTTGCTTAAAACAAATCAAATGTTTACAGAGTGGTATAAATTATTCACACTCTGGGTCACCAGAGAACCTCCCCCCTAACATTAAATATGGGACACAAAACATGATTGGTTCATTCAAACTTTTGCCAAGACCAGCCTCCTTACAACCATGCATGCATAACTAATGACCTTCCTGTTATTCTGACTTTACATCCCAGCTCTAACTAGATTTTCTGCTGATAAAGAGTGTGGTGTCTTATCTGCATCCTTCCATTGTCAAGCCATAAATCTGCCTGGGCTTTCCTGCTCAATGTCCTGTTTTTCTGTGACCCAAACAAGAGCTTACTTTGCAAAATACCTCTAAAACAATCTTAAAAGTATAATTAAAAAGTATGCTAACTAAAACACCTTAATCAAACATTAATAAACGTTTAATATACTTCAAGACGTGGACAAAATTGTTGGTACCCTTCATTAAATAAAAGAAAAACTCATAATGGTCACAGAAATAACTTTAATCTGACAAAAGTAATAATAAATAACAATTATATAAATGTTGACCAATGAAAGTCAGACATTGCTTTTCATCCATGCTTCAACAGAATTATTTAAAAAATAAATGCATGAAACAGGCCTGGACAAAAATGATGGTACCCCTAGAAAAGAATGAAAATAATGTGACCAAAGGGACATGTTAATCCAAGGTATGTCCACTAATCAGCATCCTAGGTGTCTACAATCCTGTAATCACTCAGTAGGCCTATATATAGGACTCCAGGTAGTCACTGTGTTGTTTGGTGACGTGGTGTGTACCACACTCAATATAAACCAGTGGGTGCAAAGGAAAGAGTTGTCTCAGGAGATGAGAAAGAAAATCATAGACAAGCATGTTAACTGTAAAGGCTATAAGACAATTTCCAAGCAGCTAGATGTTTCTGTGACTACAGCTGCACATGTCATTCAGTAATGTACGATCCATGGGACTGTAGCCAACCTCCCTGGACGTGGCTGCAGGAGGAAAATTGATGACAGATCAAAGAGACGGATAATCCAAATGGTAACAAAAGAGCCTAGAAAGACTTCAAAATAGATCAGCCTGTGAATATTCTCATTCATCCAGGTCATGGTTATCTCAAGGAAATTTCAATCAAACGCAACTGGACTTGGTAATTTTTCTTGGAAGACGTTTCACCTCTTATCCAAGAGGCTTCATCAGTTCATGCTCGCCGCTGACCAGGCTGGGACTGGTCCAACTAACTGGTGTGGAGACTCAGCTATTTAACCTCTTGAACAAGAATCATTATGTCATTGGATCCTTTGTGCTCCATGTCTTAACGACGGTCGTTGGCGTGCCGCCTATTGGTGGAGGTTAGGTTTCGGCTTCGTTAGTGCCCTATTGTGTTATAACGACAGTCATTGGAGTCACAGTTGTTTCTGTTATTAGAGGCTAATTTGTTTGAGTTTCCTAGGGAGGGATGAAAGGGCAGCATTGTAAATTGGAGATAGGTGATGTCTCAGGCCTCCTACTCTGTTTAGCGATGGTTTCTCTACTTTTACATAGATGGCTTCTTTTACTCCTCTTTCAAACCATCTGTCCTCTCTGTCTAATATCTGGACATTGCTGTCCTCAAAGGAGTGGGCTTTTCTCTTGAGATGTAAATGAAAATAGATCCAAGCTGAACTTTATGCTCAAGGAACATCAGTGTCAGATCGGAACATCCTTCGCTGTTTGAGCCAGAGGACAAATCATTAAAAAAAACAGACTGGAGTATGCCAAACTACATGCTGACGAGCCACAAAACTTCTGGGAGAATGTCCTGTGGACAGATGAGACAAAAATTTAACTTTTTGCCAAGGCACATCAGCTCTATGTTCACAGACGGGAAATGAAGCATATCTAGAAAAGAACACGGTCCCTACTGTGAAACATGGGGGAGGCTCGGTTATGTTCTGGGGCTGATTTGCTGCATCTGACACGGTGTCTTGAATCTATGCAGGGTACAATGAAATCTCAAGACTATCAGGGGATTCTAGAGAGAAATGTGCTGGCCAGTGTCAGAAAGCATGGTCTCAGTCGCAGGTCACGGGTCTTACAACAGGAAAATGACCCAAAACACACAGCTAAAAACACCCAAGAAGGGCTAAGAGGAAAACACTGGCCTTCTATGAGCCCTGATCTCAATCCTATTAAGCATCTTTGGAAGGAGCTGAAATGTGCTGTCTGGAAAAGGCCCCTTCAAACCGGAAACAACTAGAACAGTTTGCTCATGAGGAGTGGGCCAAAATACCTGCTGAGAGGTGCAGAAGTCTCATTGACAGTTACAGGAATCATTTGATTGCAGTGATTGCCTCAAAAAGTTGTGCAACCACATATTAAGTTGTGGGTACCATGATTTTTGTCCAGGCCTGTTTCATGCATTTATTTTTTAAATTATTCCGTTGAAGCATGGATGAAAAGCAATGTCTGACTTTCATTGGTCGACATTTATATAATTTTTATTTATTATTACTTTTGTCAGATTAAAGTTATTTCTGTGACCATTATGAGTTTTTCTTTGATTTAATGAAGGGTACCAACAATTTTGTCCACGTCTGTATACGTAGAGCAACCTATCTAGGGTAAACACATCTGCAGTTATCTTTTTCTTAACAGCTATATTTATTTCAGCTGAATGATTTTTTTTTAAATAAAGCAAACTCTAATTAAAAGTAATCTCAAGACATTTTGCAAGACAAATATTTCTAATTCATGTCCAGCTTTATCAGGAAAAGGATGCTTCTGGACTCAAACATAGGCAGACCAGAGGCAGAGAAGAACATAAAAGGTTTTGATGATTAAATTAAAGGAAATGATGGCAAGAAGGATATTACACAAGAATCCAGCAAAGAACAATGTTTATATATTGAGCAGGTGTTAGTATTGAAACCAAGGGAGTCTAATCAGGGGGATGATGAAAAGCTGAGGGAGATTACTGAGCAGGCGAAGTGAGGTAAGGAAACTTATAAAGACAGAGAACACAGAGGGAGCTGAAACAAACCATTACCTAAACTTAGGTAAAGCTTCTTCATAAAACAAACCTAAGTAACCTGAGGAAAGAACACAAGAAATAAGTAAGAAACAAAATTAAAGCTGCAAGCAGTGTCTAGCGCAGCTTAGCGCCGCTCTGGCCTGTGTCGCGACCGCCACACTCACGCATAACTGCCTGAACGCCATCTCAATATTTCCATACATATGTGTTCGGACATGATTAATATGGATGTTGTTGAATTTGTAGCAGATCAGATGGTGTGTGTGGAAATTAGAGCCAAACGTATTTCCATGGCGTGATATGAGGATTTGCGAAACTGCTACAGCCACACCCTCCTTCCAAAAATCTCAGCTCTGGACAAAAACATTAAAGCAGCCTCTCCAGTCACTGTCAACAGGGAGATTTAAGGGGGTAAAGGAAGCCAAATATCCACCTTCTTTACTAAAACATTGCACTTCTTGTTGGCAGGGGGTGGGGTTAGATGAGTAAATGACTTAAATACAGTGGTCATTGGTGGTATGTGATGACAGTCCTGAAGTATGGTAGACCTGTGACGTTTAATGTGCAAGATAATAGAGTTGGTAATTATGTGGCGAAAAAGTACGACTGTGGACATGGCCACACCCCCATGTTATGATAGAGCCAAATCCTTCTAGAAAATTCTTGTCCCCCAAGCTTGTGAAGATACTCAGTCATTTGTAAGTGTGTAAGTCATGAATTACAAGATGAGTTTTTTTTCTCATGTGACATGTATATATAGAAGAAATTGCAGCTTTGATACAAAATGGCTGACTTTCTGTGATGTTTTGAGGTGGCTTCAAAATAATTTTTGGTCAAGGCAATCACAACCTACATATGCCTGCTGAATTTCAATTTCTTATATAAAAGCAAAGCTGAATGCTTATCATTTTAATACTCCTAGGGGGCTCTGTGCAGGAATTAGACCCCAACCAGGAAATAAATGCATGTATATCCCGAATGACAGTAATGGATTTAGAAGATAAAATATCATCAGCAATAGAAAATAAAAACTATTTCACTAATATTTTTATTTACTTAAAGAAAGCATTTCATGTCATAGATCATTCAAGGTTACTTCATAAATAACATCAGTATTGAATAAGAGGTGTGGCTAATCAATGGCTAAATAGTTATTTAGACAATAGTAAACAGTTTGTTCAAATAAATGATGCTAGATCTGAATTCACTGATATAAGGCACAGCAGAGGACATACTTCCTAAGGCAGTTAAAGAAGTTTCAGCTTCCACAAACAACACTGATCCACTTCTACACTTCCATCATAGAGTCCATCCTCACCTGGCCCATCACCGTCTGGTACACTGCAAGCTCTGCCAGAGACAGGTGCAGACTGCAACACATCATTCGCTCTGCAGAGAGGGTGATTGGCTGTTCTCTTCAAGAACTGTACTCCTCCAGGACCTTGAAGAGAGCTAGGAAAATAGCTGGCGACGCCTCTCTCCCCGGACACGGACCGTTTTTTAAACCCTTCCCTTCTGGCTAAAGGCTGCGGTCCATTAGGACCAAAACCTCCCGCCACAAGGATAGTTTTTACCCCTCTGCCATCAGGCTTTGGTACTCAGCCAAAAACTCTGACTGACACTTATTGGGCATACAACTGTCACATGTGCTGCATCAACGCCGCCCCCCTCTTCACTGGACACTTTAAGATTAACCGCACACTACCTCCTGCACTACATGTGTCAATAAGTAAATATATAAATATATACATTTATATGTATATACAGGTGCTGGCCAGTAAATTAGAATATCATCAAAAAGTTGAATTATTTCAGTAATTCCATTCAAAACGTGAAACTTCTATACTGTATACTTTCCTTCCACACATAGTGATATATTTCAAGTGTTTATTAATTTTCATTTTTATTATTACAACTGACAGCTAATGAAAACACCAAATTCAGTATCTCAGAAAATTAGAATATTCTGAAAAGGCTCAATATAGAAGACACCTGGTGCCACTCTAATCAGCTGATTAACTCAAAACACCTGCAAAGGCCTTTAAAAGGTCCCTCAGTCTTGTTCTGAAGGCTCCACAATCATGGGGAAGACTTCTGACTTAACAGCTGTCCAAAAGACGACCATTGACACCTTGTACAAGGAGGGCAAGACACAAAAGGTGATTGCTAAAGAAGCTGGCTGTTCGCAGGGCTCTGTGTCCAAGCACATTAACAGACAGGCGAAGGGACGGAAAAAATGTGGTAGAAAAAAGTGTACAAGCTCTAGGGATAACCGCACCCTGCAGAGAATTGTGACGACAAACCCATTCAAAAATGTAGGGGAGATCCGGAAAGAGTGGACTGCAGCTGGAGTCAGCGCTTCAAGAACCACCACGAAGAGACTCATGAAAGACATGGGATTCAGCTGTCGCATTCCGTGTGTCAAGTCACTCTTGAACAAGAAACAGCGTAAGAA
This sequence comes from Apricaphanius iberus, assembly GCA_028564705.1. Taxonomy (NCBI): domain Eukaryota; kingdom Metazoa; phylum Chordata; class Actinopteri; order Cyprinodontiformes; family Aphaniidae; genus Apricaphanius; species Apricaphanius iberus. The sequence goes on from JAPXFQ010000605.1 coordinate 41,841, forward strand.
GCGTCTTGCCTGGGCCAAGGACAAAAAGGACTGGACTGCTGCTGAGTGGTCCAAAGTTATGTTTTCTGATGAAAGCAATTTTTGCATTTCCTTTGGAAATCAAGGACCCAGAGTCTGGAGGAAGAGCGGAGAAGCACAGAATCCACGTTGCATGAGGTCCAGTGTAAAGTTTCCACCGTCAGTGATGGTGTGGGGTGCCATGTCATCTGCCGGTGTTGGCCCACTCTGTTTCCTGAGGTCCAAGGTCAATGCAGCCGTCTACCAGGAAGTTTTAGAGCACTTCATGCTTCCTGCTGCTGACCAACTTTATGGGGATGCAGACTTCACTTTTCAACAGGACTTGGCACCTGCACACAGTGCCAAAACCACCAGTACCTGGTTCAAGGACCATGGTATCCCTGTCCTTGATTGGCCAGCAAACTCACCTAACTTTAACCCCATAGAAAATCTGTGGGGTGTTGTGAAGCGAAAGATGCTATACGCTAGACCCAACAATGCAGAGGAGCTGAAGACGACTATCAGAGCAACCTGGGCTCTCATAACACCTGAGCAGTGCCACAGACTGATCGAGTCCATGCCACGCCGCATTACTGCAGTGATGGAGGCAAAAGGAGCCCCGACTAAGTATTGAGTGCTATACATGCACATTCTTTTCATGTTCATTCTTTTCAGTTGGCCAACATTTAAAAAAAAACATTTTTTTCATTGGCCTTTAAAATATTCTAATTTTTTGAGATACCAAATTTGGAGTTTTCATTAGTTGTCACTTATAAATATCAAAATTAAAAGAAATAAACATTGGAAATACATTGGTCTGTGTGCATTGCATGAATATAATGTACAAGTTTCACGTTTTGAATGGAATTATTGAAATAATTCAACTTTTTGATGATATTCTAATTTACTGGCCAGCACCTTTATGTACATAACTACTATTTATGGTTAAAAGTTTAGTATGCCTACGTTTTTATTCCTCATGCTTATGTGTGTTTCTTGTTTCTACGTCAGCACCGTCAAATCACGACAAATTCCTCGTAATGTAAATTACTTGGCAATAAATCTGATTCTGATATTCGTTATGGAGTACCACAAGGAACGGTCCTCGGACCTAAACTGTTCATAATGTTTATTAATTACCTTATAAATTTATCTAATCTACTTGGTACAGTTTTATTTGCAGATGATACAACATTGTTTTATTCCGGATTAAATATACATGAAGTAACTCAAGTGATAAACAGTTAAATTATTAAAGTTACAAAAATATGGTTTGACATCAACAGACTGTCACTGTACCTGAACAAAACAAAGTTTATACTGCTTAATAACAAAAAAAGCTGTGATTTATCTTTAAGAATAGATGGAATCGTAATTCAAAGAGTAAAAAAAACAAAATTTCTAGGATTCATGTTTGATGAGGATGTCACTTGGAAATCACATATAAGTTATATAAAGGGGAAAGTTGCCAAAGCCATAGCAGTATTGTATAAAGTCAAGTTTCTACTAAATTCGTCTGGATTATTAACGTTGTATCGCTCACTGATTGAACCATATTTAATTTATTGTTTAGAAATTTGAGGAGCCTTTACACAACCATTATTCATTCTACAAAAAGGAGCTTTGAGTATCATTAATAACAGTAACTGCAGAGATCACTCTAATCCATTATTCATTAGATACATAATACTGAAACTTCATTACTTGGTAGAGTGGAAAATATTGCCAATAATGTACAGAGCAAATATGAGTAATTTACCAACTAATATTCAGAAAATGTTTCGTAAGAGAGTGAGTGGGTACATGTTAAAAAGAACTGATGTCTGTAAAAAAATTTAATTCAAAACCAAAACAAAGGAATATAATATTTCAGTAAATGCTGTAAGATTGTGGAATGCCCTTAACAGGGAAATAAAAAAAGATCAAGTTCTCTTGGTATATTTAAAAAATGTATAAAATCAAATGTATTAAGTAATTATGAAAATGTAAATTTAAATGTCAATAATTATATTTGAAAATTAGAAAGTGACTGAGTTTATAATATTGTATGTTTGACAAATAATTTTCCTTTGTAAGAGGCAGAAATTATTAAAAAAAATTTTCTTCTATCTATTCCTTTTCATTCAAATGTGTTGTTGTTGTTGTTTCCCCCAAAATCTTTATGTATAATTTATTTGGTTATGGTATTATCATAATTTTTGAATAAATAAAATTAATAATAAAAAAAAAAATGCTGGGTAAAATTTATAATCTCAATCACATTTTTACCAACACAATAACATAATAAAATGGTAAATGGACTGAACTTATATAGCGCTTTTCTAGTCTTACTGACCACTCAAAGCGCTTTACATTGAAGCCACATTCACCCATTCACACTCGCATTCATACACCAACACCCAACATGGCTCGGTAGGACAATGTAGAATTTGGGGGTTAATTGCCTTGCCCAGGGGCACATTGACATGTGACTGGAGGAAGCTGGAATTGAACCTACGACCCTCCGATATCAAGCCAACTACTCTGCCACTTAGCCACAGTCGCCCCTGTAAGAAAAACACTTCTCTAGATCAGGGACTCAATCCTCAAATCATCAAATTGCTATCCAATCACCCAACCACTAGGCTACAGAAGTTATCTGCCTACTCACCAGGCAAAACACCTCAGTAGGAGGCGAATTCAAACATGATAAGAAAACCGTGAGAAAATCCAAATACTCTTAAATGTTTCAATATTCATGGCGAGAAGCCTAAGTTTGAGGAATAGCCACGCCCACCTGATTTGACACAGAAAAATTCCTTTGATAACTTTTGATCCCAAATGCCTTAAGTCTCTGTTCCATGGTTTAGAAGTGTCTGGGTCAAAAGCTGTAGGAGGAATTAGATCAAATATGACCTATACAAGGGACACAAAATGGTGTGTTTGATTCAAAATGGCAGACTTCCTGCTGGGTTTGGACCATAGCTCAAAGATACTTTTTTGTAGGACGTGAGGCACTGAATATGTGTCTTGAATGACATTGTGATCACATGAAGTATGGCTCGGGGCTGGTGTTTTTAAAGTTTGTAGGGGGCGCTGTGGAGTAATTACGCCACACTCACCAGATATGAGCCTGCATGATTCTCCGGGGATGGGAGATAAATAAATAAGATAAAGGTCCTCGGGCGGATGAATGCCCGAACGTGAGGACATCCATGCTGGGTATGACAAAGCGAAGACGTACAGCGAGGTAAGACAGCGAAACGCACAGAAAAGTCCGAACTGATCGCGAAAACAAACAAGTCAGAAGAGAAATGAGAGGTAGGCAGGGTTCATATGTGTATCGCAGCGTGATTAGAAGCGCAAGGGTGATGCCAGGTGCGGCAAGTTTAGGGCTGATTAGGACAAACGAAGCGAGTTTGAAGCGTGGCCTTGCTCCTGAACTTAAGTTAACTTTGTTAACTACATCAAACGTCACAAATGACAGAACTCCACAGAAAACACAAGACCAATACATGCAGCTTTAACATCAAATGGCTAACACAGACTCCTTATGGTGCGCAAATAACTTTATTTTACTGTCTGGCAAATAACAGCCTGTAACAGCTACAAAGCTGATCAGACCCACAATCTTTCTCATCTTCCTTGGTTCTTTCAGTCTTATTCCTCCGATTGGTAACTCTTAACTATATATACATATATTCTATTGCGTGTGCTTCTGGCAAACTCTAGCCAGGCATCCTCTTCACGTACGTCTTCCGGATATCCACCGGGAAAACTCACAGCTCACAGCTACTACGATTCCAATCTGTAGTCCCAGGTATAATTTGGTTTACTGAATTTGGCTTCCACATAATATAAGACTCAAATCTACCTCTAATTAAACAGTTTTAGCAGCTGCTTTGCATGACATGCAAAAACATTCCCAAAGCATACATTTCTAAAACCAAAGCTGTTAAAATAAATTCAGGCCCTTACTGACATCACTCACATCAAGCCCTTTCGTCCACACATCGAGGAGAAAAAAAATGTTCTTACCTTAATAGGTATTTTTGTTCGGCCGGCCCTTTCTTCTCGGTGTGTGGGTGAGACAGCCGGTTGGAGCGTGTGTCAGCCTGGCTGGCTTCGCCAATAATGTTGGTACTCAGAGTATCATCAAGTATTAAAAAACACAGACACAGCCTTAGAGAATGGATATGCATATATAATGGATATGCTTGCATACACACAAGTGTGGTGCCTAAATGATGGATTCCAGCCGTGCCTTCTTAGGCTGGAGCCAGGTCAAGTCGACCCCTATCAGATTTTGATTAATGTTTTCTTGGAAATCCTCATTGAGTCAATGTTCTGCCAGATCTTTGCACAAACAATCCTTTGGCCGTATCAAACATTCCTTGCTAATGGGGGAGATCTTGCAATGTGGAAACTAGTTATATAAACATTAATCCTAACAGTGTAATATAATATGAATCTGCCTTCTACACAATCAAATATGTTTCCATACAATGATGAACGTGCTCATGCTTGGTCTGAAACGGACAAAACAGAGCCATTTCCTGAGTATGGAATCTGAACACGTCAACTAGAATCATTAGCTGCAGATATAGAGAAGTTTGAACCAGATGATAAAAACTCAAACATTGATGATTACCTGAGGCAGATAGAAAGATTCTTTTCAGATCTCCCCAATGCCTCCACACGCGAAAAGCTTAAACCAATTTAGAAGACCATGTCTAGGTTGGTCCACATAACATAGAATACCTTCTTCCACCAACCAGGGACGATTACGCTAAGCTCTATGAAGCACTCAGGCAGGAGTACTCAGTGTATGCGTCAGCGACACTGGGTGCCTTCTCGGTGGTCCAAAAGAAAAATGAACCACTTAGAGATTTTTATAGGAGACTCCGCGTAGCGTACTTCCAAGGTCGGACTGCTCCAGGCCTGGAAGAAGAACCCCAGCTTTAAGTCATTGTTTCTTCACATCTTGCATGAAACTATACGCTTTGACGTTACCATGCATTGCAAGATGAAGAAGTTAAAGATGGAGGAGATCAAGAGGTTCGCTCAGCTAGCATGGGACACAGTACAGCAGCTGAGAGACATGATGACCTCATCAGCTACACCTGCTCCTCCAAAAGGAGGTGAAGAGAAACCGGCCGCCAAGATCCATCCGGTCGGCTGAGGAGCCACACCCCCAGTTCACCTAGGAACCCTCAGGACCCCACAGGTAAACACATATCAGACAGCTTCCATAAATCCAGGACCTACTTTCAAAGCAAAAATCAATAATTAGTTTGAAAAGCTCATGTATTGAAAACAGCAGCTGATAAATTAGAACTTTTCTCCAAATTTCAGCCTATTTCCTCAAAGGACTCTCAGCATTACTCAATCACTGATCATCACATGGTTTATCCTTAGACTAGCTCAGATGCTCCAGTGGAGTAAGGAGACTCCAGATTGTTATATCCCTGTTAAACCCAGCTTGTCTAAAAATATCCTCAGTTAAACATTGTTTTGAGCTTAAAGCTGCACTCCGGACAAATTAACTAAACCGTGTATTTTGCAAATCTTTTTCATTGACATAAAAATAGCCTTCTGTAAAACAAATATTAACAAAAAATAAAAGACTTTGTACAGACTCTTGTTTATAAAATTAACTTATCTGTAGACAATCTTTCATTAGGACGCATCCTAATTTATTTCCATTCAAAATGGTTAAGACACTCAAAGTGCTAAATAAACGTTCGACAGTCCTCAAAATTCACCAGGCATACAACCTGAGTAGAAAAGTCAAATTATGGAAAACTAAACATAGATGCAAATCTTTTCTAAATATGGGATGATGGAAAGGAATCACCCATATCCAATTTTAAACTCCATCAATTTGAACCAGACTAAATCCTAAAACTCTTATTCCTAATTTTGATCCGTGCACCAAAACAAAGTGCACACTTGATTAAAAACATGAATAATTGTCGTTGTGGCCTAAGAATGAACGCTCCTCAACAAATTGTCATGCCAATATGACATTAAAAGGATGCAGGAATGGACATAAAAATAGAAAGGGCGGGAAACCGCTGCCAGGTTAGCACAGTTGGATCCTTTTTTATTTTTTTTAATACTCTATTTATGGATTTTTTCAAATTAAATTATATCAAGTCAGAAACACGAAGACAAAGATCAATACAAAAACTAATAAAGAACAAAATAAAGGGCCAACAATGACACAAACAAATAAGATAATAAAATAAAAAAAAAGAGAGAAGAGGGCAAACATCACTACAGAACTATCCGCTCCACTGTACAGCTGTTCATCTTACAAGAGAGGTACATGAGCAAGGTAAGAGAGTTAAGAGAGCATCAATGGTCCTTCATATGATCTAGTACTGGAATCCATGTCCTGGCGAACATCAGGTTATTACCAGAAATCTTGCATCTCAATCTCTCCACATGTAGAATGCTTATAAGTTCCTTCTGCCAAGTCTCAAACTTAGGAGCCAAATAGGACTTCCACATTTTCAGTATACATCTCTTAGCAATCATCATACCAAAAGTCAAAGCAGTACGCATGTTATAATCCATCTTTTTTAAAGTGTTGGAGTGTCCTAACAAAGCAGTTTCAGGGTCAGGTGTAAAAATCAAGTTAAAAGCAGAGGAGAACCATTGGAAAATGAGATACCAGAAGGTGTGTAGTTTCGGACAGGTCCAGAGAAGGTGTGCAAGAGAGCCTTCAGCTGCATTACATCTATGACACAGTGGAGAAAGATTACGGAAAATGTTATGTAATCTAGTTCTAGAATAATGTAATCTATGGACTATCTTGTACTCGATCAGCTGGAGCCGAGCATTAATCGAGCAAGATTTAATGTTTGTTAATACCTCCTCCCAAGATTCATTGTCAATCTCAATACCGAGGTCATATTCCCAAGTATGTTTTATCTTAATGGTGGATGAATCCAGAGTGTTTGAGAAGTAACTAACCAGCCCTGAGATCGTATGTTTAGCTTCGGGGGAGCCCAGGAGGGATTCGAGCAGTGCATCTTTTTTAGGTGGCAACTCGAACAATTTCGTAGCCTGTCGAACATAGTGTCTCACTTGTAGATATCGGAAAAACTCATGTTTTGAAAGAGAAAATTTGGACTGCAGTTGTTCAAAAGAGCCAAAGTTTCCATTAATATAAAGATCTTTTAGGCTAACAATACCATTACAGCTCCACTTTCTGACGGCTGTGTCTGTAAGAGATGGTAGAAAGTCATGGTTCTACCAGATTGAGCGTTTACAGAGGTGCCTGGCAGCACACATTTTCTGATTTGATTCCAGATCCTCTGAGCATTTGACAGAAAAAAAATATCTTTCCTATAGACTGTGGGGGACCTTGGGGAGGAGAAAAGGAGAGCAGGAGAGAAGTATTTCTAGTTAGGCTTTTTTCAATGGTTAACCAATGAGGAGGAATGAACATGTCCCCCCGCTCAAAGCTATACTGCCAGTACACCATTACTCTAACATTGGCCGCCCAGTAGTAATGTAAAAAACACGGTAAACCCAGGCCCCCAGATTCCCTTGGTATTGTGAAGGTGGCTTTAGGAAATCCTATGAGATTTATACCCCCAAACAAACGGCATGATGATGGAGTCGAGAAGCTTAAAAAAAGATTTGGAAATGAAAACAGGAACGTTCTGAAATAAATACAAAAATTTCGGTAGCCAGACCATCTTGATGGCATTTACCCGTCCAATCAAGGATAAAGGCAGAGTTCTCCATTTTTCTATGTTCTCCTTGAACTAGTCCATGCCTTTGTTACTTCAAGGCTGGATTACTGTAACTCTTTATTATCAGGTAGTCCACAGAATATAATTAAAAGTCTTCAGTTAGTCCAAAATGCTGCTGCTAGGATTCTGATGAATATTAAAAGAAGCGATCACATTTCCCCTGTTTTAGCTTCTCTTCACTGGCTTCCAGTGAGATCTAGAAAAGAATTAAAGATCCTCCTTCTGACATATAAAGCTCTTAATAATCAAGCTCCATCATACATAAGAGACCTGATTGTTCCATATGTTCCTAACAGGGCCCTTCGCTCTCAGACTGCAGGTTTACTGGTAGTTCCAAGGATTTCTAAAAGTAGAATGGGTGGCAGATCTTTCAGCTATCATGCTCCTCTCCTATGGAACCAGCTCCCAGGGTTGGTTCGTGAAGCAGACAATTTGTCTATCTTTAAAACTAGGCTTAAAACGTTCCTCTTTGACAAAGCTTACAGTTAGATTTATGTTAATAGGCAATTAGAGACAGGTTAGACAGGTAACTAGGAAGAGACAGGGTAATGTTAGTAGTCAAGTAGAGTGTCAAAAGCTAGGAAGAGATAGGAAGAGATAGAGTAGCTAGGTAGAGATAGATTAATGTAAGCCAGGTAGAGAGTTTTAGTAGCTAGGTCTCCTAGTAGCTAGGAGACAGGTTAATGTTACTAGCTATGCTGCTTTGGGCTAGGCTGTTGGAGGACATTATTAGAGTCTGTTCCTACTTTCTCTCCTACTTCTCCCCAACTGCGTGATGTGCTGTCAGTTCAAGTGCTAACCTGTTTTCTCTTAGTCTCTTCTTATAGTAGGTGCTCCTGACCCGCCCTGCTTGACGACCCTGACTAATATGGCATTGCAGTGACAGAAAGTTCTTCATGTCCTGCAACAACACTTTCTGTGTCTCTGTTCTGTATCTGTACCAAACCACAGACGGTCTCGGCAGATGACCGCTTATGCTGAGCCTGGTTCTGCTGGAGGTTTCTTCCTGTTAAGAGGGAGTTTTTCCTTTCCACTGTCGCTTCATGCTTGCTCAGTGTGAGGGATTGCTGAGAATTACACGATGCAATCTTCTGTGGTTCTCTAATTTCTACATTAAACATTGTACTTTAATAACACTTTTTGTAAAGTGCCTTGAGATGACATCTGTTGTGAAACGCGCTACATAAATAAACTGAATTGAATTGAGCTTGTTCAATTTTTCTGTGAAATTCAGTTTGAAAAGGGCTAGGCTTTTTGGATATTTTAATGCCCAGATATTTCACATAATCAGGGACTATTTCGAATTGTGTGGACGACCGGAATAGTTGGTCTAGGTCGTTAGCTAATGATATAAGCTCGCTCTTCTGCCAGTTAATAATATAACCGGAGACCTCTTCAAAGAAATTAATAAGGTGGAGTAAATGTGGTATTGATTGTTCTGGGTTGGAAACAAAAAGGGCTATGTCATCCGCGTAAAGCGAAATCTTATGATCAACCCCCCCAAGCGTTACAGGTTTGATGAGGGCATGCTCCCTCACACTAATTGCGAGGGGTTCAATGGCCAGTGCAAAGAGGAGTGGCGAGAGGGGGCACCCCTGCATGTTTGGCCCATAGATGTTAAACAGCGTTATATGAATAGAGTAAAAATGGCCTGTTACTATGATGTGCAAAAACCTTAGCACGTTAAATTGAATGACCAAGGCCATGGACTTTCCAACTGAACAAATTGATACCCTCATCTTTACATGTAGGAGTCATGACCGAATGAAATTATTTTATAAGTACAGCAACATGAAAAGTTGCCCCAAATAAAAATAACCATAAAAGACACAGAGAAAAACACATAAGTGAACTTACATTTACCCATCCCAAGCTCCGACTTTCCCAAACAAAGCGAGAGGAAGTATCTTAACACGCCCTACAGGGGTCCTATACTAGTCAATACCTAACCAGTAATACCGCTAGTCACCTAACATAAAAGTGGCATCCCCTCCGATACCAGGCAGCAAACACTAGAACACTTGTGTGACAAAAAATGAGCAAAAAAAACCAAAAACAAACCCGAGTTGATGTAAAAAGATGCAAAGCAAATGAAATGCATTTGACAATCAAAACCTCAGCACATTTGGCACTTAACGTTTCTGTACATATATATATATATATAAATATATATACACACATGCATACACAAATATATATATATATATATATATATATATACACACATGCATACACAAATATATATTTATATATATACATACATATGTATACACATACACAAAAAAATAATAATTCAGAGATAAAGAGCCAGGCGCTTGGTAGAATGAACTGGCGAAATTAAGGCACACTTGGAGGGAGCAATTATTATTATTTTTTACAATAGTCCAGTAGTCCAGTTCTATTTTAACAATACCGTACCATACCGTAGCCAAGAGTAGGTTACAGCAGCTCGGGTCCAGCAGACCGTGCTGGGGAGATTATCCCTCCTCAGAAGCCCGTTAGTCAAGAAGGAAGCAATCAGCATCTTCTGAGGTGTTGAAGATCATATCGATGTCAGTACCTTTGGTGACTCGGAGCGGTGCAGGATAGAGGAATCATTCCAGCGTGCATTTTTTTCCTCACTTCCTCGAATGGTCTGCGCCGCTTCATTATCTCCGCCGGATAAGCGGGATATATGTGGATCCGTGTCCCTTTGTAGGTTAGAGGGGTGTTCTCCCGTGCCAGACACAGTATTTTCTCCTTCACCCGAAAGTTGTGGATCCTGGCTATCATAACACGGGGACGTGCCCCGGAGACAGGTGTCTGTCCGAGTCTGTGCGCTCTGTCAACCTCTTTTGGAGTGGGAAAATAAGCAGCACTGAGCAAATTGCTGAGAAAAGTGGCAAAAAAGTCCACTGGGTTTTTACCCTCCGCTCTCTCTGGCAGGCCCACCACTTTTATGTTCTGGCGTCTGGAGCGCACTTAGAGATCGATGATCTTGTCTTGGAGCAGTTTGTGACTGGCCTCTAGCTGCCACCATTGTTGTTGTAACCCGGTCAGCCGGGTGTCATGGTCACTGCTAGCCGCCTCCACAGTGGAAATTTGAGCATCGTGTTGAGTCAAGGTGGCCTGAGTAGCTTGCAAAGATGCCTCCAAGTTGTTGAATCGGACCTCCATCCTTTTGCTCATGTCGTATATATTCGCGAGGATGGCAGATGCCTCGGTTTTTGCAGTAGCCACTTGCGGGACTAGCTCTGGGGCTCTTCATTACGGACGAGACTAGTGTTAAGCATTAGCCTCTCGAGCTGAGGTGGCAGAGGATATTTCCATGGCGTAGGGCTGCTATTTTTGTTTTTTCATGACAGGCATAAGTGCACCAACGAAAAATAAGCGTAATGCTTGATCTTCTAATGGGAATGAGCAGCTCAGAAATGTTATATTGCTTGAATCCCGGTATATCGGACGTGAGCTCTGAGAAAATACGTCTACATTATAGTATGCGCGCTACTGTTGGATCTTTAATGTCATTCGAGCAGCATGACACAATCATCAAAATTAAATTGCTCAACCAGACAATGCTTGTGACTGTCCCACCGGGGGCAGTGTTGCACATCCTCCATCGCCTGGATACTGACAGGCATGATATAGAAATTGCAATACTGGACGCGTTTAACGGCTCCAATTTTTTTATTGATGCGCAAATCGTTCAACAACTGCTAATGGAGGGGACCAAATTTGTTAAATTTAATCATCATCGACAGCGCATCATTGAACCCATGGTGTTTTTTTTTCGTCTTTTTTTTTCTCTCACTATTGTCGTAACTCTGTCAATGGACTGAGTAAATTGCATAATGGACCTTTCCACTTGCCATTCACAATGGACTGAATCGTTCATTGCGCTCATGGACGGTTTCAGTCACTGTCTCACAATGGACTGAATCATTTGCGTTCATGGACTGTCTGCCCCTCATTCCGTAAATGAACTGAATCAGTGTCGCATTCATGGACTGTTCATTCGCGTTCATGGACTATTGTTCGCTACTGCCCAAAAAGGACTGAAACATTGAACCGATGTCCATCAAAAAGACACTGCCGCTCATAAACACTGTACACAGACCATTACCAGTTCAAAAGAATGGGCTGAACACACCCTTTGGAACTGAAGGGGGAAATGTTGGGTCTGACTCATTAATGTTGAAATTAAGACTAATTCTAATTGTTAAGATCAGACAAATTTATTTTCCCCCTCAGCGGCACACTCCTTTTCCCCCAGCCACGCCATTCTAACCAATACCAGAACTATCCGCTTCTTCCCCATTTCGAATCCGCTGAGCGCTGGATGATCTGCTGCGGCAGTTGGCTGGGAAGGCAATCTATCAAAGACCCCTGCCGTGGCCTGATTCGTGACCAATACAAGGAAAGGGGGCGAAGCGCCCACAGCCAGCATAAAAAGCGATGGATGAGTATCCATCTTCCTCTTCATAACTCGCTTAAGTGGGGATTAGCTCTGTCCATGGAACTGAAAGAAGAGATCTTCCTTCGCAACACGTACTCTGGATTTTTGTCTTTCCTCCCTGCAACCAAAATTTTCCCAATAGTTTGGTTGGCCTCCAAACGATCTCTTTTTGATCCGCTGAAGTCCTCTCTTTTTTTGTTTTTTCTCTCCACGCGGCTGACGAGCCAAGCATCTCGTTTTTCCAACTTTTTCTTCCACAACTGGGAGTCCCTCTCCTTCTGAAAGAAAGTAAGAACGCTCCTTTTTATTTTTTTAATCTTCTTTTACCTGGGTGGAGAGAGTCTAGAAAACATGCTTTACAACTGTATGCATGCATGATTATTGATGTGAAGTGAGCTGCCTTCCTTGAGCGCTCTACTTACGGATAAATTTGTGAGTGTTGTACTTGTTTGATTGTACGTTTCCTATATGGTTCGTCCTTTATTATTAAGCAGAATTGTTAATCTTTAGAAGTTTGGTTCCCCTCCACAGGCCTCTTGCTCAGATTAAACAATAGGTCATAAAACCCCCCGCGTTCTTTTCGACGAGCTGTTCGTTCGCGTCGTACACCGCCTCCACGCATGCAAGCGAGGGGCTGTGTACGACGTCAGTAGGAGGCGCCCAGTGACCTGCTTAAACGACATCATCGCTGGTCGCCATATTGCTGTGGTATACTATAGCCTTAACAGAACCGTTTTGATATGGGTAGTGTTTTATTTTAGTTCTGTTTTATAATAAATTAGTTACATTGAATCAAATCTCTAGATTCTTTAATTATTAGTGTGTGTGAACTATTGCAAAGAATTCATGTCCTTCAGATAGGATCTTTCTGGTGTAATCACTAATAATTAATCCTTATAAATTTCGATTATATATATTTTGTTTCTAGCCCAGAGGCTAGATGGTGCCCCGCTTAAATGATTTAAAGAATAATTATCTACTAATTTACAATTATTAGTTAATGTTCTTAACATAGCCAGACAGACCATAACTCAAATTTAACAATTATCAATTAATTATTTTTAATTGATAAATTCCCAAACAAATCTTATAAAATGTAAAGAGATGTTACTGATAAAAAACTGTTTGGTTGGTTTTTGTTCACTGAGAGGTAGCAGTGTTGTGCCAAAAATAAATACTTTATTTTTTCTGAGTCAGTACCTAATGTTTAACATTAATATGCCCTATGTTTTCATGCGGGAGTAGCCACCAGCACATTTTGTGACATTTAATAGACTTAAATGCTGTTTTTAAGGGGAAGTATTCCAAGTATTTAGAATACAGTACCAGGATTCAGCAAACTAATGGAATACGTTACAAACTACATTTTAAAGCAGGTATTCAGTATTCTGTAACTAAATACATGTACAAAGTATTTTCACAAACACTGCTCGTAAGTGGGTGCGCTCTGAATGTTTGTGCCACCCCAGGTGAGAGAGGGAAAAAAACAACTTTCACAGCACTTGGAGGAAGATCCTGTGAGAGAAACATCACAGAAAGCCCACCCTAACCCTAACGCCTAAATTCCGCTACATGCGCTCCGCCACACACACAGCAGTTTCTCTGCCGTCGTTAATTTATACTGCATGCACCCCACCTTCGCTCAGCTCTGCTCTGGAGGAGCCCAGAGGTGTTCAAAGACGAATTCGCGGGAATGGCAGAAATACGAAAGTCAGATCAAAACTATTCATTCTTGGAAGACGAACAGATAACAACAGCTACTTCTCTTTATTAATATTCTTTGTCGAGATATCTCCATTAACAGAATGAGCTTCTCTTCATCCATGCTATCCTCCCGGATATACGAAGACGAACGTCTTGACCCACACATCTACTGTCGGAAATGACAACATTTCAGAATTAAATAAGTTGAAATAAGTTTTGTATTTATTGTGTGTACATTATGCATAAACCCACACAATTAATTTAGACAGCATATGTTTAAATTTAAGTGAGATTATATTATTATGGCTATGCATACAAAGAAAAATAAGTCTGTTTTTACTGATTTATTTTGAAAAAACGGATGGTCTGCATGTTCAGCATACTGCGTGGAGATTTTTATTTGTGCAGATTGACTGGGGACTTGCTCCGGCGTCCGGCAGAAATTGATTCAATCCTATAACGGAGGGCAAAGCGGCGGCCGGCGCCCTGCCCCGCTCGGCGGCAGAAGTGGAAATGTTCTTATTCATTACAATGGGATCGGTTTTGCTGCACCATGTGAGGGGGGGGCGGAGCGGAACAGAGCGCGTGTAGTGGAATTTAGGGGTTAAACGACTTCAGAGGCAGCCAGTAAGATGTCGAACTGAAATGCATGAGTTTGTGATGGTGATCAGCTGATTTTTTTCTTTGTGTAATGCTGCTCAAAGCGGGCAATGTAGATCCCTGTGCGTGTCATGAATTGGTTAATCATTTTGATAATCTACTAGGTATTTGCACTTCAAATCTTTTTTATAACATTAAGTAAGTTATTTATTTAAAATCTTTTTTACTGTTTAAATTATATTAATTTAATCGCAAATGTTTGTAATCATGCCCAGATAGCAGACAGACGTTGAAATGATGTTGAATCAACATTCCGTTGTCGATGTTATATCGTTGAATCAATGTTGACATCCGACCTTGATTTGTCATCAGTTTTGCACCCTGGATTAATGTTGATTCAACGTTGAAATTCAATACAATTTTACTTAATTCTCAACTATAGGCCAATGCTATAGGCTGAATTATTGCTTTTAATTAATTGATTAATTAGGTCCTGCTTTATTTACAGACAGGACAAAATAGGCCTAGGTTAGGCTATAGGCTACTATACTCATTAATAATGACAATAGAAAACTTCAGTAGATGTAAAATGAACTTTTATTTATTCAAATAATTTGAATAAATACAACAATAACAATAATAATAATCCAAATATGATTTAAATAATTAGCTTGATTAAGAACATAACAATAATAATAACAACAATAATAATAATCTGAATGTGATTGAAATAATTTGATTAAGAACATAACAATAATAATAATGATCTGAATATGATTTAAATAATTTGATTAAGAACATAACAATAAAAATAATAATCTGAATATGATTGAAATGATTTGATTAAGAACATAACAATAATAATAATCCGAATATTATTGTAAATATATAATTAATTGATTAATTGGCCTCCTTCTCCGCTGTGCGACCGGCGCCACCAACCCGGTCGGGGGCATATCGAAGCCACTTTTGCATGGCTGCAGCAAAGCCAAACTCCGGCGCTCCCGATGACATCTGTTTTTTGAGGGAATCTGTAAAACATGGAAAAAACACATGTTTTAACTTACAGGTCAGATGCAAACATAGGAAGAGTGCTTTGGTCATGCCATAGGCGTCTATTTCCGTTTTTGCGGGTGCGCAGAAAAATTAGCTTGCATATATATATATATATACACACATATATATATATATATATATATATGTATGTATTTATATATATATTTATTTATTTATATTTATTTTTTTGGGCTGAAACCTACCCCGCAATAATCTTGACAGATATGATGGCAAATATGTTGTTGGTGAAATTAAAAAGTGTCAAATTCATACGGGGGAACAGCATATTTTCTGGGGCATATGGTATGCCATGACAAATTTCAAAAATCCATTTAAAAGTCTTGACCCAACTTGAAATGACAACATGACCTTGCAGTTAGTTACCATACATGGATTTGCAGACCATGGTGTCTTTAAATGCTCTTTTCTGCCTGCCATCTTTCACCAGCTTCCCAGCCCAGTTAAGTCCAGATGCCAGCTCATTACTTAAGGTTGCCCTCAGCATTCTTCTGACTCTCACCTCCAGTGTTGTCCCCCCAATTAAGGAAAGGCCAGATACCTACAGACATTTTTTAAGTGAAGAGGCCCATTGAATTTAAAAGTAGTATAATTTCTGAGTTTATTGTTGCTTGCAAAGAAAATCTAAGAAATTTACCAGAGCTGTCCTTCCCTCGGTTGACTTTAGAGCAGTCTCAGCAAGGTCAAGCTCCTCCATTGAAGCGAGTGGCAAGCTGAAAGATGTCTCAGACTGGATGTTGACATTCTGGCCACATTTGCAGGAAAGGCGGAAGGCTGTTAGTTCCTGCCTTAAATCCTTTACCTCACAGACAAGCTCGGTTACTGTTTTAAGGAGCTTTTGTAGAGTGACATCTATTCAAAAGAAAACACGACAAAAAACCTGAACATTAACAATTGCCACATATAAAATTGAAACGTTATCAATAGTGTATTGTGTGCACTTGCCTTTCAGCAACTGTCTAGCCACTGAGGACTCCGGTGGATCTAAAAAGGAGATCAAAAAATGTAACCCAAATAACGTGATGTTGGAGTCTAAAAATCCTTTTCAACACTATTTAACCAACCTTAATGTAAATTACAACAAAAAAAGACATACCTTCCCTAGATGGTCCCAGAAAGGGGCTAGGTATAGATAACGGGGATGCCAGTATATCTAGTGGTGGCTGTGTGAGGTCTGAACGTTGGGGCATGGGGTCTGGTGGCAGGCAGCTGAAGTTGACCTGGTTGGCCAAAGTGGTCAGTGATGATGAAGGCGGGTGGATGGAAGCTGTTTGATGTAAAATATAAAAATGCACATAAAGCTCTAATCAGCAATAACATTTTGACTACTAACAACAGGGAAAGTGAACACGAACATCTCATTGCAATGACAAGGTTGGTTAAATTGGACAGCAAGCAAATAATTATTTTTGAAGTTGATTTCTTAGAGTAAATACACATGTGTATAGCCTGGCAAACGCCAGACCTCATCACAATTCAATTACAATTCAAATTGAGATTTGGTCTGGAAAACCCCCATTCATTCTCGTATCTGGGGCAATTTTAAGGCGGCGTTTAAGAATCACCAGTATTGTACATGGTATTCTATGGCTATGGCCTGGGTATACCCAGTCTAGTGTACACATGCATGCACATACAAACGCACATGCCATATCATAGTTAAATGTACCTGGAAACAGAGGTCTTGGGGCTTTGGGGAATTTTGATCTTTTCGGTTACTCCACATCCGAATCAGACTCATAGATTGGGTTAGGTCTAAAAGTGAACAAAAAAGTACAATCAGTAAATTGCCCAATTCCTTAAAAACATTTTATGGTAGTACACAAATGTAGTTATTATTGTACCTGTATAAGCTAAAAAAAAAAAAAGGTTTAAACACACAAAAATGACAACCATAGCTTCTGACAATTATAATTAGACATGGAGTAATACCTTATTTTTCTTTTCAGCTGGGGAAGAAGGGGATTTTCCTCCTCTGATTGAATGTCTGTGGTGTCACAGCGCTCCTTAATATATCTATGTAGGCTCCTCTCTGCCTCCTCAAAGGTATCTTTGAATTCAGATCTCAGTGTCAGGTGTAGTTCTTACATGAAAGTTAAACTAATCATAAAGTAACTTTAGTAATTACCTACCACGATATATTAGGACTCTGGCATGGAACGTGGGCCATCCCACCACAGGCTCCTCTCTCTTCTTAATGGCACCACGTATTTTGGCCAAGTCCTTGGTATATGGAGGCCAAAACACCATGGTGCCATTCACCCATGTCGTGGGAACGATGTCCACATCCCCAGAGGAAAACTGGATAACGGCCCAGGGTTTCATGGTGATATGAACTCTGGAAAAACAAAATGTCTAAAAGTGAACACTGAACATCACCCAATATCCTTGCACTCAACAGATAAACATAAACACACAGTTATGAACCCATCACCTTGATATGAATTGTGTTTCCTGAACAATGGAAAATCTTGATTCTATTTAGAACTCTTTGAACAATTCAATGTCATGCCCTCTGGCTCAGAAGCCAGGTAGTGCACTCTCTGTTCCCTTTAGGTGGGTGGCAGCTTGGCAGGTGGATTGTCTTCATCAGCTGATTAAGTGCACCTGGGGCTGATCTTCTCCACTGCATAAAGCTTCTCTCTGGACTTCAGTTCCTCGTCGGACTGTAAAGCTGAACAGTCAGTGTCTGACCACAAAAACAGTCTGTTTGTATATTTGTGCCAGTACTTACCATTCTCTTTATTCCTTTAGCTGGAACTCTGCACACCCTGACCTCCAAACCCTCCTCTAACCTCTGTGGATAAGAACAGGACAAAGTCTGGATTTCATTCCCCTCTGCCCCCCTGCAAACTCCCTGGACCCCTACACTGGGACTCACAGCTTCACCACTTACCCTGTCAGCGATCCACCTGCCACTGCCACCCGCCGGACTTCCCTTCCCTCACAGTCTGCTGCACCCCAGTTAAGCTTTTATTTAGTTATTACTTTTCGCTCATTGAAGTTGTTTTTTGTTAGGATATTTTTAGTGTAGTATAGCTTTTGTTTTGTTTCAGTTTGCTTTTGTATTTTGCTGGTTGTTTATTAAAACCTTTATTTGGAATTTTTGAGTTGTGTCTTGTTGTCCTGCGCCTGAGTCTCACCACCTGTAACATTCAATTACTTTAACTTTATCAACAGATAGATTGATGAACTGATTAAAATTTACAACAAAACCCAAAATTATTTGCTAGAATGTACTGGCTGTGAATGATCGGCACTGCTATGAAGGCAGTTTGATCAGGGCAAAGAAAATACTTTGAACTAATATGCTGAAGTTTGGCAACATGCAATAGGTCACGCAACTCCCAAACTCTATAACACCCTATGTGTATGGATGGTAGGGGGTTTTGGAAGTAAGACTCTGCGTGTGTGAACTTCTGAAATAGTACAAATGTCTCATTGCCTACTCTCACAAAGTTGGTTATAACAGCAATGTCATCTAGTATTTTAACGCAGTTATTGCCACTCCCAAGGGTGGACAAGGAATACTTGTCAGTAATGACTTTTTTTATACTGCTCTGCAAGGCCTAAATTAGGGAGCAATGGACCATCATGGTGCAAATGCATAAATTTAGGTCCTTCTTGTGGGTCTAATGCCTCTCCGACTGGCATCTCTGAGAGTCTTTTCACCACTTGTTGCAAGGGTAAATGAGGCTTGCGCAAGAGATTCTTGATTTGACCCAAGTAGTTTTCATAGGGAAAGGCTGAAATATTATCTAGGGGTCCAAAGAGTCTGTATTCCTGTGCCAAATGGGTAAGCTGGTGGACATTATATGTTATATGCTCTGTACCATAAATCTGGCCAAAGTGTTGGACAAAAGACACAAGGAGCTCATGGGCATAGTCTACCATTTCCTTGGATGTATTTGAAGAAAGCAAAAGGTGCATTGCTACAGAAAACAGCATGAAATTATCATAAAACTCAATTGGGATGCTAGTCCTAAGCACAATGGGGCCTGCATATAACATGAAGAAGCGAAGTTCAGTTGCCTTCCATCGATCAATCTCTGACAGCTCTCTGGGTTTGCAACTAAACTCAAGTGGCGTGTAGGGTTTAAGTCTCTTAAGTTTTGCTGAAATGTCATCTAAAACTTGACGAGACAACCTAGTTGAAAGGTTTTTACCCCTGATCCATGTGTAGATAAGTTTTCTTGTGATGCCCAGACAACACAAGTGCATGTAATCTAGCGGGAACATGGTCACCATTTTCACAATACCCGTTAAGGGGGATAGTGTCTGCTTCAAGTGATGCTCATCATCAGCCATAGAATTGAACTCTGCATCACTCCGAAGTTTGGCATTGACCTCATCAAATGTCATTCTATTCCTCCATTCTCCCACTTGCACACACTTGTCACAACCCGAATAGCCGTTATGTCCCTTTGTATTTTTGATAAACGCACGTGCTGGGGCATCACACACAAAGGAACCGACTTCATACACTATCTTCTTGCCATTAAACAAAATGCCATTCCTCAGAATGTCACAGAGTTCCGCAATGAATGGCCCTAAGAACTCTGCAACACTTTTGGGCTTGTTAAAGCCACAAAAGAGACCAACAATAAATGGGGTCTTGGTGTAATCTACCTGAGTTGTTGCAAGAATAGGCCAGAATTGAAGCTTACTACTGTTGAACAATGGTAGTCCATCTATGTTAAATTGCATTTTAACTAAAGTCAAGTCAGGGGGCAGTCTCAAAGTTTGAAGACGGGACATTAACCCTTTTAGCGAGGCCAAAATGGTAATATTCACCACCCTCCATTTTTGCTGTCTTCACTAGACTTTGCGTTTTCAGTATGGTTCTAGCATCCTTGGGTAAACCTGGGTGAAAAGCCTTCAAAATACTTAGCAGTGCAGTAAAAGCCACCAGAAACACAGAAAACGTTGTGGCCCAGTATCTTAAGCTGGTGATCAAAACATCTTTAGATGGAATGTCAGGATCAACATCCACCTCAAATTCAGGAGCTGATTTACAGCAACCTAAACTCTCAGCAAAGTCATTGTCCTCTGAACTAAGTTCATAGTCCTGGACTGGCAAGTCCGTTGGTTCTAAAGGACTTGGGGTGGATGTACTCACATCCTCTGTTTCACATAGATGGTCCACATTCTCCACCTCAGTGGTGCTGTTGTCTTTCCGAATGCTCTCCTCAAATTGCTGTATAATATCTGTCTCTACAGCTTGAAGCATTGATTTGAATTTACGCCTTTCGGACCAACGTGAAGCCATGTTGGATAAGTGTTGTGTGCAGAATGTTCAAAGCTATTAAAAACTTAACAAGATAAAACTAAGATAATAGAAAGTACACTAATGTGTAAAGACTGACTTAGCCTATTGTTGTCGTTTCTTGATATCTGGGGAGAGGAAGAGTAAAATATTAGTAAAACTTGATGTGCTTGAAAAATCACTTTCAAAGCAGGCAAGGGGAAATGAAGTGATAGTTATATTTTTGCAGAATACTTTGACAAACTGAAATAAACAGTAAAATGGATAAATAGATATATAAATACCACAATAATTGCACATTTGTCAACACCTACATATCAAAATATTTATTTAACATCAGTCTAAACAAATGAGAATGATTGATTATCTCTATACCTATTTTTTAATCTTATTTCTTTTTGCCATATTCCTATTCTTTAAAAACCCACAATGTCTGTTTTACTGAATATTTAATGATAACAAGCTAATAAAACAGGATGCCATAATCTTAAGAATGATGGGGACTCCTGTTGTTTGAAAATCAATTTAAGCGTAGCAGACAGATTAAAATCGCTTTCCTAAAAGTCAGCATTAGAGCTGCACAGCTCCACATTTTCTCCCACTGTACCTGAAAAGTACCTTGATAGTACCTGACAGTAGCCTACCTGCCTGCATTAAAGAACTACAAGATGCCCGTCTCACCTTTGCAGCACCTGTCCCTCCCCTCCTCATTATCACTTAATAATAATAATAATAATAATAATAATAATAATTATTATTATTATTATTATTATTATTATTATTATTATAACAATAATAACAACAAGAACAACAATAATAATAATAATATTAATAATTATATTAATGCATTTTATTTATAAATCATTTAATTATATACTCTGTTATGATTGACTATCAGATGTTTAAGGAGGTTTCTCTCTGTCTTTTCACATCCATTAAGGGCTATTTACACCATAAGCGTCTGCAGTACGTATGCGACACAGTGACATTTAAAACGCATTCAAATCAATCTAGTTGTTTACATCAGTTGCGCCTTGCGGCTGCGGTACATGCCCCGTGCGGCCATCCGGAGAGCTCCGCTATCTTCATGGAGCAATTTTTTTTTTTTTTGCCGGATGCCGGGGCTCAAAGAGCATGCGCAACAATTCGGTTGCCCCAGAAACCAACATAAACACGCACAAGGAAGGACAGAGCATGCACAACACTCCATGCGCTTTTGACACATAATCAAACATGTATGAGGACTTTTTCTATAAGGACAACGTGCTGAAGGAAAGAGCGTGTCTAGATACTGCCGAAATCCTAGAAGTTAATGGTGAATAAAACTTTATTGACAACTGTATTTTGTTTGTTGCAGTGTTGCGCGATTTGACACCACGGGATGACACACACTGTCATCCGTGGATGTTCTGCAACCGTACAGCAACAGGTGTAAACTGCCGGAGGGCGCAACCATGCCACACACGCATTAGGTGTAAATCCAGCCTTACAGCGCACCGTTGCTGTTTAGCTCCACAATGACTGCTACAGGCCGTGAGGCTATTGCGCTGCTGCGCTGTGCCCAGTGACTGAAAGGCAGTGCCTCATTTCCATTTATATTCCATTTCATATTAGACTATGGCAGGTGAAAGAAAGTAGTTCCTACCAACTAGGTATAATCTAGACAGGAGGATCCTGATATTATAGTTACTTCCCATTGTATTCCGATTTGTGTTAAACTACATGTTTACCTCAAATTACTAAAATATGGATATTCTAAACATGAAAATCGATTCTAAATTATAAAAAACTAGTATTGGATGTATTGATATCTTAGTAGCCTATCGATCCGCACATCCCTAATGGAAACTGCCGAGCCAGCAGTTCTTTGCCGACATCACCGTAAAAGCCTTCACCCCACTTTTTTTTGGCAACCTACTGAGACAAAACCTAATGAGATGGAAATAATTGAGAAAATACTGCCTACACCGAAAGCTAAACTAACAAAGAAAGACACCAAAGATTTTCTCATCCATTCCAAGAGTCCAAGTTTAACGTTGAGGGCTCAGTGGCTGTGGCTAGCGGAGGACGTTAATAGCGACTATGGTCCCGGATACTATACAATTACTGGATATTGGAGACCTACAACTGTAAATCGAAATGAGTGGTATGGTGTAAAATGTCACATTGGAGCTGCCTGAAGAGAGGGAGGCTTGGACAGCATTTTCAAGTAACGGGTGAGTTAATAGCTAATAGCCAACGGCTACATTAGCCAAAAATGCTCAATCATCGTTCAAGGTAACGCTGTGAAATTATTTAAACTTTTAGATTTTTTCGGCGGTTTATGGTTCTCAAAGTGGAATCTTAATATAATCCGTGTAGAATATTAGGGGAAACAAGTATAAAATAAGATAAAGCACCTCACAGATTATGCATTTGTCTTGTAGGCGTTTGACCCACGGACAACTTTGACAGCTGTCATTAGACTTTGTTTTAAACCGCTGTAACTAGTAAGGCTTCCGTATGGCAAGAGTCTAAATGACAGAAGACGATACATATTTTTTTAAGCTAAAGTTAGATGGTAGAGAAGACATCAGAATAAAACAGACATCCTTACCTTGAAAAATGAATCCTCAAAATGAGATGAGATGCGATTATGCTGTACGCAGTGGTCTCCCGCTCAACTATAAATCGAAGACATTTCAATGTACTGCATTTCCCGCACAACCATAAATCAATCATATCTCAATCATCGGCGGATATAGTGTTGATCAACGTTGTTTCAACGTTGTTGTTATCAACTATGTCCCAACGTTGGGTTTCATCGGTTTTGGCTATGTTGATTCAACAATGATTTACTGTCAAAATATCGTGGTGAACCATACTGATGATTCTGATGAAAAATCAACATCATTTCAACGTATGTCTGCTATCTGGGTGAATTCAATCTTAGTATGAGTTGGTCATCTTGCATTTTGCCTTTGACACTGTGGACCATGGGATCCTACTTCACAGGTTAGAAAACTGGGCGGGAATCTCTGGTCCTGCTCTAAACTGGTTCAAGTCCTATCTTGAGGACAGGACGTACTTTGTCGAAATGGGCAACTGTGTCTCAGACAAAATTCCCATGACCTGTGGAGTCCCCCAGGGGTCAATCTTGGGACAACTTTTATTCAACTTGTACATGCTTCCATTAGGTCAGCTAATTAACAGCAATAATGCGTCTTACCATAACTACACAGATGACACTCAGATTTTCGTGTCACTGACAGCAGGTGAACATGGGCCTATAGATACACTCTTTTACTGTATTGAACAGATCAGTGTTTGGATGCAAAACAACTTTCTCCAGTTAAACTCAGACAAAACTGAGATCATTTTTTTTGGCCCACAGACACAAAGAGAAAGTGTTATCAGTAATCTTGAGTCTCTTTATCGATTCGATTAATCTGAATTTTTTATTTTTTTTACGTTTTTAATTTAAAATTGTGTGGATGTAAAATGATCAAGCATTTGCCCTTTATCTCTTAAATAAACAGAAAACTCCAACTCCAACATTTGGCTCCAAAACTAGCCCCATTTACAGTCTGTCTACAACCAAAATATCAGGTTAGAAATCTAGGGGTAATCATGGACTCGGACATGAACTTAAACAGCCACATCAAAGCAATATCATCCATCCATCCATCCATTTTCTGAACCGCTTAGTCCTCCAGGGGTTGCAGGGGGGCTGGTGCCTATCTCCAGCTGTCAACGGGCGAGAGGTGGGGTACACCCTGGACAGGTCGCCAGTCCATCACAGAGCAATAACATCAACAGCTTTTTACCGTATGAAAAACATCCATGCATTTTTCTCCAGCAGGTTAGACTACTATAACGGCCTGCTCACTGGCCTCTCTAAACGAAATGTTAGACGGTTGCAGCACATCCAGAACGCTGCTATTTATGTCCTGGCAAGAACCAGGAAATACGACCAAATTAGTCCAGTGCTCCGGTCTCTGCACTGGCTTCTTGTCGCTCATTTGTACACAGCTCTGCTTGTGTACAAATCTTTTCCTGGTTTTCCACCAAAGTACATCTCTGACATGTTAGAGACATATGAACCATCTCGGGCCCTAAGAACATCAAGGAGGGGTCTCCTGGTGGTTCCCAGAGTCAACAATAAACACGGTGAGGCTGCATTTAAGTTTCAGACAGCTAGAATATGGAACAGTCTGCATGAGTATGTGAGACAAGCTTCAACTCTAACAATGTTTAAAGCCAGGCTGAAAACAGTTCTTTTTACCTGTGCATTTGACAATTGAAAGTGTTCACCTGTCAATCATTGTAAGCCCGATTTGATTGGTCCAAACAGATCTTGTTTGGGCATATTAGCTCCTCAACGGAAGAATGCCAGACATAACACCCAGACCATGTTGTGGGCGGGGCTAAGTTCGGCTGGCACTCAGGCTACAACTTGACCGGTACCTCCTGGAAAACCCTCTCACAGTGGGTAGCTCCATCCAGCTCACACTGAATCTTCTTTTGAACCAACAAGCTCAGAAATGCTGCACCTCCGAATGTATGACGGCACTGGTTTTTAATGTAATTGTTCTTAATTAAACACTGAACACATGCACTTGCTGTAGTGTGTTAGAACTAAACACTTTGCTTAAAACCCTCAGTTTTATAGTTCCATACATCTTACTTACATCATACTTTCATACTTCCATACATCAAAAATCCGTGGAGAGAAATCTAGTTCTTTAAGTTTATTAAAACACATCAAATATTCATGTTACAGAGCGTCTGAGTTGGTCTCTCTGGGTCAGCGCACGGGGTTTGACAAAGTCCTCATTTGAAAATCATGATTTTATATTTTCCAACATATTTAACATATCTGGGGCGTTAACTTTGTCTCACATTCAGCTGATCATCATTGAACACACATCACCAGATTGTACATTTGCATCTGATTGGTTCTTTCCATCAATTACTAGACAAGTTATCTTTCTGCTCTGCTGGTGTTTATCTCGGCCCGGTTTCACCCTACTAAAACTCCACAGCTATGAGCTTGACCTTGCCTCCCAAAAACTTCTGTGTCTTAGGCACACTGTTCCTTTTTTTTTGGTCTCTGTTGAAACTACTCTGTCTGTCTTTCTCACACAAATTGCATTTCTAACTATAACAAAATCAGCATTGGTTCATCATAACATAAGCATTAAAATTGACATGAATATAATGAATAAAATATATGATTGAAAATAATAACCCTTTTTTAAAAATGGCGGTTTAAAAAAAGCGGTTTAAAAATGGCTGTCCGTTTGCTGTTAAAAGACGCTGTCCTGTTACCCAGTCAGTGACTCCACCCACTAGCCAATTAATGACGACAGCATCTAATGTCGCTTTTCAGTCATTGCTTGGCCCGGTTAGAACCGCAGTGAAGCTGGAATGAAAAATGGCATCTGCTTGGCGCGACTCAGTCGACTTCTGCCAGTGGAAAAACAATGGTAACAAGGCTGAGTCATACCGAGCCGAGCTGCGCCGTTCCAGTGGAAAAAGACAATATTTAATGGCTTTGGCTGCAAGAAAAGCAGACCTGAGTCCACAGCCTTCCTCCTCTGTTGCATAAGCAACAAAAACACTAGAGATGACTAAGGATGAAAAGCTTGTACAAGCATCAATATGCCATAAAACAAACTTCCCAGCTGCTTGTTTACCTATCATGTACTGTAGTTTATCAGAATTCTTTTTTTTATGTAGTACATTTATAAAGAAAAACTAGAAAATTTCAGGAAATTTAGAGAAGGGACGGCCACGGTGTGCATGCTAATGCTAACTAGCATGCTAATGCTAATGTTAGCTAACATGTTGGCATTACTATAAACCCATTCAGTACCAAAATATAGTCAAAAAGCTCAAATTAGCTAAAATGCTAACAAGAGCTAGCATGCTAATGCTAACTAGCATGCTAATGCTAGCTAACATGTTGGCAATACTATAAACCCATTCAGTACCAAAATATAGTCAAAAAGCTAAAATTAGCTAAAATGCTAACAACAGCTAGCATGCTAATGCTAACTAGCATGCTAATGCTAGCTAACATGTTGGCATTACTATAATCCCATTCAGTACAAAAATATAGTCAAAAAGCTAAAATTAGCTAAAATGCTAGCAACAGCTAGCATGGTAATGCTAACTAGCATGCTAATGCTAGCTAAGATGTTGGCATTAGTATTAATAGGATTAGTATGAAAATATACTGAAAAAGCTGAAATCAACTAAAATGCATACAAGTGCAATGTAGTACTGTGTATAACATAGGGATTTTGGTTCCAGCTTTCAAACAAGAAAAAAAAAATTTGCTCCCCCTGGGATTCGAACCCACTACCTCTTGCATTGTATTCCTGTTCCTTCACAGTTACACTACAACATCAGTTATACAGCATTGAGTTTTAGGCCATATGATCTGTTGTCTCGTCTCCCAGTTCAGCTTTCAGCAAAGAAAAATTATTTGCTGCTCGCTCCTGGATTTGAACCCAGTACCTCTGGGATGCAAACCCTCTTCCTTAACCACTACGCCATCCAGACATACATATAACATTGACTTTTAGGCTATATGTTCTGTTGTCTCCTCTCCATGTTCAGAGTGTTAAACAGCTGCGAACGAACCTTTCCCATTCGAAAACTATAGCAGCTATCAGGAAAATTATTGGAGTGTTAGCGATATTTATCCTTTGTGTTCAATTATTTCAAAGCACAACTCTCTATCTTATTCACAGATGAAATGGTACAGGCAGACAGGGGGACTGAGAAAGACAGAGACATGGTCAGAAAGACAAAGACAGATGGACTGACACATGGACTTGTTTGTAGTACTTCTCTCTATAGTACTGCATAGCATAACCTGTGTTTAAGTGGGGTTTAATAGGCCTTCAATGTGTATATACTGTGGAATGAACTTTAGTGAACTCTGATCAAAGGTGCTCCGTTTCCCCAGCAACAAGTGTGAGTGAAAACTGCAGCAGCTGCAGACACTTTAGAATGATTAACAGCTTAGATTTAGACTTTTTCATTCAAAAGTGCGCCGAACAAATCGTTCCCATTCGAAAACCGTACAAGGTATCGGAAAAATTCTTGAAGTGTGAGCGAGATATATCATTTCTCTTCGTTCATGCCAAAGCAGAAGTCTCTACCTTATTCACAGTCCGAGAGGGAGCGAGAGAAAAATGACTAAGAACATCTCTCTGGCTGAGATAATCCTGACCAGCCACAATGATAAATTATAGGCGAAAAGCCCTAAAACTGGGTTCCACTTTGAGCGATCTAGAGCTCGCTGAGAGAAAACCGTGCGACATAGGGAAATTTTGAAATGATCCTGAGAATCACAAAGGGCGGCTCTATTTCATGACCGAAAATCATGTCACTAGTGCGAAATATGTGGCCGTGACGTCGAGTTAAATTTTGATGAGGACCTTCCAAAAGTTCATCACTCCACACTCTGCTTAACGAGCTGCTCCACTCTAAAAATGTCGATTTGGGGCAAACTTTGGGTCGAACAAAGTCAAATTGTGACAAAACCGTAACAGCTATCGACATGCGGTCTTCAATGCTGAACACAGCACGGACGTGGCTACAATCTGGATTTCGAATGGTGTTGCTAGGTTATTGTATGGTGACACAGTAAATCTTCAAAAATAGGTGATTTTCATGTTTTTTGACTCCTTTTCCCATTCATTTCCTATGGGGATTTTGGGCTTCTTTTTGCGTGGTTTTTCGCTAATTACGTCGCCATGGTAACTCCAATCGCCAATAAAAGTAATAGCACACATCACGCGATCGAGCCGGTCGTTTTGATGTATATATTGTGCGGGTGCACGCTACGGTACGAGCCGCATTAAGGGTGGCGGAAGAATAATAAATAAATAATAAGAGTCCAGTTTAGGAGTGAAGAATAATAAGGGACTGCCCATGCAATTGCATGGAGGCAGTGCAATACATTGCTTTGCAATGGATTTGCACTGCCTCCATGCATTGCATTGGGCCGTCCCTTAATAAGAGTCCAGTTTAGGAGTGAAGAATAATAAGGGACTGCCCATGCAATTGCATGGAGGCAGTGCAATACATTGCTTTGCATGGATTTGCACTGCCCATGCACTTGCGCATTGGCCGTCCCATAAATAGAAAATTTCAGGAAATTTAGAGAAGGAGTCGGCAACGGTGTGCACATGCTATTGTTAGCTAAAACGCTAGCACTTACTATTAAACCCATTCATGTACAATAATATAGTCAAAAAGCTAAATAGCTAAAATGCTAAACAAACTGCTTGCATGCTCAGTAACAACTTCTACATGCTCAATAGACTAAGCTTCAGCATGTTTGGCACCCCCCCCCCATGTTGGCATTACTATATCCCATTCAGTACCAAAATATAGTCAAAAGGCTAAAATTAGCTAAAATGCTAACAACAGCTAGCATGCTAATGCTAACTAGCATGCTAATGCTAGCTAACATGTTGGCATTACTATAATCCCATTCAGTACAAAAATATAGTCAAAAAGCTAAAATTAGCTAAAATGCTAAAAACAGCTAGCATGATAATGCTAACTAGCATGCTAATGCTAGCTAACATGTTGTCATTAGTATTAGTAGGATTAGTATGAAAATATACTGGAAAAGCTGAAATCAACTAAAATGCATACAAGTGCAATGTAGTACTGTGTATAACATAGGGATTTTGGTTCCAGCTTTCAAACAAGAAAAAAAAAATTTTGCTCCCCCTGGGATTTGAACCCACTACCTCTTGCATTGTATTCCTGTTCCTTCACAGTTACACTACAACATCAGTTATATAGCATTGAGTTTTAGGCGATATGATCTGTTGTCTCGTCTCCCAGTTCAGCTTTCAGCAAAGAAAAAATTATTTGCTGCTCGCGCCTGGATTTGAACCCAGTACCTCTGGGATGCAAACCCTCTTCCTTAACCACTACGCCATCCGAACATACATATAACATTGACTTTTAGGCTATATGTTCTGTTGTCTCCTCTCCATGTTCAGAGTGTTACACAGCTGCGAACGAACCTTTCCCATTCGAAAACTATAGCAGCTATCAGGAAAATTATTGGAGTGTTAGCGATATTTATCCTTTGTGTTCAATTATTTCAAAGCACAACTCTCTATCTTATTCACAGATGAAATGGTACAGGCAGACTGAGAAAGACAGAGACATGGTCAGAAAGACAAAGACAGATGGACTGACACATGGACTTGTTTGTAGTACTTCTCTCTATAGTACTGCATAGCATAACCTGTGTTTAAGTGGGGTTTAATAGGCCTTCAATGTGTATATACTGTGGAATGAACTTCAGTGAACTCTGATCAAAGGTGCTCCGTTTCCCCAGCAACAAGTGTGAGTGAAAATTGCAGCAGGTGCAAACACTTAAGATGATTAAGAGCTTAGATTTAGACTTTTTCATGAAAAAGTGCGCCGAACAAATCGTTCCCATTCGAAAACCGTACAAGGTATCGGAAAAATTCTTGAAGTGTGAGCGAGATGTATCATTTGTCTTCGTTCATGCCAAAGCAGAAGTCTCTACCTTATTCACAGTCCGAGAGGGAGCGAGAGAAAAATGACTAAGAACATCTCTCTGGCTGAGTTAATCCTGACCAGCCACAATGATAAATTATAGGAGAAAAGTCCTAAAACTGGGTTCCACTTTGAGCGATCTAGAGCTCGCTGAGAGAAAACCGTGCGACATAGGGAAATTTTGAAATGATCCTGAGAATCACAAAGGGCGGCTCTATTTCATGACCGAAAATCATGTCACTAGTGCGAAATATGTGGCCGTGACGTCGAGTTAAATTTTTATGAGGACCTTCCAAAAGTTCATCACTCCACACTCTGCTTAACGAGCAGTTACACTCTAGAAATGTCGATTTGGGGCAAACTTTGGGTCGAACAAAGTCAAATTGTGAACAAACCGTAACAGCTATCGACATGCGGTCTTCAATGCTGAACACAGCACGGGCGTGGCTACAATCTGAATTTTTAATGGATTTTTTAGGTTATTGTATGGCGACACAATAAATGCTCAAAATTAGTTGATTTTCATGATTTTTGCCTCATTTTTCCATTCATTTCCTATGGGGCTTTTTGGGCGTGGTTTTTCGCTAATTACGTCGCCATGGTAACTCCAATCGCCAATAAAAGTAATAGCCCGGATGTCGTTACCGAGCCGGTCGTTTTGATGTATATATTGTGGGGGTACACGCTACGGTACGACCCGCATTAACGGAGACGGAAGAAAAATAAATAAGAAGAATAAATAAGAGTCCGTTTAGAGGTGAATAGTAATAAGGGACTGCCCATGCAATTGCATGGAGGCAGTGCAATACATTGCTTTGCAATGGATTTGCACTGCCTCCATGCATTGCATTGGGCCGTCCCTTAATAAGAGTCCGTTTAGGAGTGAAGAATAATAAGGGACTGCCCATGCAATTGCATGGAGGCAGTGCAATACATTGCTTTGCAATGGATTTGCACTGCCTCCATGCATTGCATTGGGCCGTCCCTTAATAAGAGTCCGTTTAGGAGTGAATAGTAATAAGGGACTGCCCATGCAATTGCATGGAGGCAGTGCAATACATTGCTTTGCAATGGATTTGCACTGCCTCCATGCATTGCATTGGGCCGTCCCTTAATAATAAGAGTCCAGTTTAGGAGTGAAGAGTAATAAGGGACTGCCCATGCAATTGCATGGAGGCAGTGCAATACATTGCTTTGCAATGGATTTGCACTGCCTCCATGCATTGCATTGGGCCGTCCCTTAATAAGAAGAATAATAAGAGTCCGTTTAGGAGTGAAGAGTAATAAGGGACTGCCCATGCAATTGCATGGAGGCAGTGCAATACATTGCTTTGCAATGGATTTGCACTGCCTCCATGCATTGCATTGGGCCGTCCCTTAAATATACATTTTTAAATATATAAAATATGCTGTTTTTAAAGGGGTGCCCTGACTTTCGCACACAACTGTAGTTGGGTAGACGGGTGTGTGGTCCCAACTTGTGCTTATTTCACTGTGGTTGTGCAGTCAGTGTTACTGGCAATGCTTGTTTCTTACTAGTGGGTTACTCTGGTTAGAAAACAATGAGAGGTTGCAATTATTTGCTTCTGAGCAAATAAGATTTGGTTGATTATTTTTTATTTTGCCATTTTGGTCAATTTAAACGAGTCGAATATAGAACTACCTAGGTAGTTACACCATTTCTGGTTCTTTTTTTTCATCGCATGTAAGAAGAAAACAGATTTTTTTGTTTTGTTTCATTGAACAAATAAACTTGTGTGGCATCGGTTGTTACTCGTTTATTATCTTTTTCAAATTTTGTAGCGTTTCTACAAAAAACTGAAATATGTTTTATTGATGTATTATGTGATAAACAACACAATGCAAAATTGTTTGGGATGCAACTATACCACTTTTTTCAAACCGAGAAGATACTTATACTTGGATCTGAGTAGTTGCCTATATTGTGTACCAATACTGATACTTCTGCCACACAAAAAAATGCAATAAATTGGAAGAAAGGTTTTATTTTATTCTCTGCTTGTTACAACAAATAATGTTCAATTGGATAAAACATTTTTTATAAAAATGACCATAAAATGAAGTTTTCAAGTGAAAAATAAACATTTTCTGTAGGAGAGTTTACTCATTGTAAGTATCAGTTCATGGTACTTGTCAACTTTAACCGTTACCGGTACAGTACATAAGAACGGTATCGACCCCGATACCAGTATCTGTGCATCCCTAAAAATCGGTAAACATGAGTATCGCTCTTACATTGGACATTAGTACATCAAAAGTCAAATCAGTTGATAAAACAATAGCTGCCAATATTTAACATAGATATGTTTGATTGCATTCAGACCATATTTGCAAAGCATTTTTCAATGGTTGCTGCAGATTTAGATATATTTATATATGAATGGATCATTCAAATAAACAAGTATGCTTTGATATGGACCATTACAGTGTAACTCTGATTATATTAATACAACCCATATAAACCCAAGAGTTTTCTTTTTTCTTTTTGTCGTAAGAGGTTTTCACAATTTATTTTTGTAGAAAATTATTTTCTTTTTCATTTCCTGTGGCAGAAATTTTAACCTGAAAGAAAATGCTTCTATTAGACTTTATTTTACAAATACAGCACAACAGTAAGTGAATAAGCGCTTTGAAACACACAAGTCCAAGGATTTCCATTTACCTTTGCCTTGTGGAACACAGCAAACACTTAGAGCAGTAACTTGATTTGTGTGATACTTATTAGTTTACATCAGTTCTGTGATAGCTATGTAGCTGCAAAGCCTGGTTTATTCACGAAAAAACGCACAGAGTAGAGCCCATTTTTGTAACTATCTGTCAAATGCAAGGGAGAGCACACGTCTGTGATTGTTCAGCAAACAACAAGTAACATTCCTGAATTTAAAAAGCCACAGCTGCAAATATTATCCCTCATGTAGTTACTGCTTTACACCAAGAGATGGCAGATATTTACAACTTAAATCTGAGCAACATTCGTGGATGCGTTACCTTGGAGATTTTTTGAGTATCTAAAGTTTGAAAACTGCCCGCGAGTCGAGGAATCATAGTAGTAATTAGAGCGTAGAGAGAGTGAATTTTAGAGAGAAAACTACCATGCCGAGAAGTCTGTTCACCCCTGATGAAGGACTTCATCAAGTAATTGCTGACTCAGATTCTGAGGAAGAATATTCACTTTCTGATGAATATATCCAGTCATCCAGCAAGACAAAGAGTTTCAGTGCATAGCGACAGCCAGTCAGCTCGGCATAATAATCCACAGAATGCCTATAATGGGGCCGACGCGCAGCTTCAGCTTGTCCGGGCTGGGAGAAGGGGACAGGGAGTTCAAAACACCGCTGCTTCTTCAGTACGCAGCAACAGCGAGCCTGTTAGCCATGAATATCCACAAGCAGCACATATCCTGTACGATGCTTTGCTCCACCGTGTCTGGGGTATGAGAACGAGACGTGGTGTCGGTAGTAGGGGTTTTCAAAACACCGCTAATTGTAACAAAGGAGGGAGGAGTGTAAAAACCAGTGGAAATAGCTACAGACGTAGGAGAAACTGAGAGAAAATCCCCTGCCAATTGCAGACAGGGATCCGTCACATTCTGAGCCCCTTGATTTCCTGTCAGTTTTTTTGACTGATGAATTCTGGAGCCTCATAACAAATTAAACTAACAGATATGCCCACCGGTTTTTAGAGTGTTGAGTACACAAATCGAACTCCGGAGTCTATGACTGGTATGATGTAACAGTGCCTGAAATGAAAACCTTCCTTTCACTTTATTTCTTTGGGGCCTATGGAAAAGCCTGAGATTAAGGACTATTGCATATGGTTTTGGCAAACTCACACACCTGTCTTTGGCAAAGTGATGACTAGAAACAGATTTGAGGATATCCTTTCTTTCCTCCACTTTGTAAACAATGATGGACATTTCTAGAGGGGTCAGCCACGTCACGATAGACTGTTCAAAGTGTGTCCTATGAGCAATATGATTATTCCACGTGTGCCAGCTGTCTCTGGTCCACTGTAGGAGCTTTCCTTGGATGAAATGAAAATTTCATTCAAGGGAAGGTCAAAGTTGAAGCTCTACAACCCCCCCCCAAAAAAAAGTGACAAATATGAATATAAAGCACTTGTCTTGAGTATGGTCAGCTAAGGTTATGTTTTTCAGTGGTCCATCTACACTGGACAAAATACACATGAGGAAAATGTAGCTGTCACACATCACAAGGGCACGAGGTATATATGGACAGCTATTACTCGTCACCAGGCATAGCTAGTGAATTAGCATCTAACGAAACTGATATGTGTGGCACTGTGAACTGCAACTGGACAGGGATGCCAAGTACCCTGAAATCAGCCCAGGATATGACCCACTGTTCATGCGACAGGATAATCTACTGGCATGTGTATGGCTTGACATTAAGCGTCTCACTCTGCTGTCCACCGTTCATGGCAACACAAGCATGAAGGAACACATCTGCAAAAAGGAAAATGGGACTGGGTTTCGTGAAATTGAGAAACCAATTTGCGTTGAGATTTCCAAAATGTTTATCTGAGCTGATCAACAAATGAAAACATACCTTTTTAAACACTGCTCAAGAAATGGTACTGCCGCATTTTCAATGCTGTTCTTAGCATTTGTGTGGTCAATGCCCACATCACTCACACCAGGTGTTGTCCTGCCACATACAAAGCACAGGAAGTCTTTATTCAGAACATAGCAACATCCTTGCTTGAGGGCTACTCCAAGAAAGAAAGCAAAAAAGGAGGAAGACCTTCAATGCAGCAGGGAGAAATGCCACAGAGGCTCACTGAACGATCTGGCAAAGTAATGCAGATGATCGTCCAAACTGTGCTGTGTGTTCTAATCTGACCACCCAAGAGATCATTGCCAGACACTGTGAGGCTGCAGTCAGTCTACAGTAGGTCTGTGCGCAGTACTTAGTATGAAGTTAAATTTGTGTCTTTATTATTCAGTCCCCAAAAAGTTTCTTCAATCAAAAAATATATTTTCCGTCACAAAAAGCTTCACTCCAAAAAAAAAAAAAAAATCACGTTTCAATCAAAGAAAAAGTGTTTAAAAAAGATAGTTGAGACTCAAAAAAATGAATCTGAACAAAGTTTATCTTTAATTGGAAATGTTTTCTTTGACGCCATAGATATCTAACACCATCAAACAAATTAGTCAAAATGAACTAAGTTAGCAAGCTTAATGTTTGATCAGAATATCAGACATGTTAGGCTAATAACATGACACCTCTCCCAGGCTTGCTGGCTAACGAGATTTGCGTGCTTGTCAGAAGACGTCATTGGTGGTGCCCAAAGTGGGGCCTGGTCTTACATACAAGCCCACAGGCATATATTAGAATTTAAATATAACAAGTTATGTTTAATTTTGAATTAAAATGAACTACAAGGCGGGTGTAGAGTAGATTTGTGCCCATATTCACATTTGCTCACTTTGTAAGACCATAAATAGTCATATTTGATGCATTTAAAAATATCCCATTTGCAGATTCTCTGCTGCCACACCAGATTGGCTAAGACTACTTCCAAGTTGGCTGCTTGCTTAAGCAGTTGTTATCAACATGGAGTGGCACTGTCAGTTGTACACAAACAAAAAAATATTTAAAAAAATAAATACTGGGAAGAAGATTTTAATTTTCACTGACATCAGTGCTAAACAACGTTTAGATATGTTTTAAATGAATGCATATAACATGTCATTTCATTGTTATTTACACAGAATGGAATACTAAATAATTGTGTAATAAATATGAGTAGTTTACTATTCTTTACTACTGGTGTTTGTATTTCGAGTAAAATTACTACATTTGGCCCTTGGCCCCCTGATAGATATTCATTTTGGCCCTCTGAGGGAAAAGGTTTGAGCACCCCTGGTGTAGACACTTGACAAAGAGGGTTCAAATACATTTTTTTTTTGTCTCAAATATTTATTTGCTTTCAAAAACGTTTTTTCTATGATTTAAAATTGTTTGAATATGTTTTTTGTATTGGAGTGGTTTTTTTCAAGGCTGCACGGTGGCGCAGGGGTTAGCACTGTTGCCTTACATCAAGAAGGTTGTGGGTTTGTATCCGTGGCACTGTGTTGGACTGGCGACCTGTCCAGGGTGTACCCCGCCTCTTGCCCGTTGACAGCTGGAGATAGGCACCAGCCCCCCTGCGACCCCTGGAGGACTAAGCGGTTCAGAAAATGGATGGATGGTTATTTAAAAAAATATAGAAAATATTTTTTTTGGTTTAAAAAATTTTTTATTTTATTTTATTGAATAATAAATAACCAAATGTACCCATTTATATGGCCCAAACACAAAACATCACTTCAATCAAAAAAGTTCCTCCAAACAAAAAAAGCTTCAATTAAATCAGAGCAAACATTTCCAATCATTTTTTTGAGTCCCGACTATATTTTTGCATTTACAACACTTTTTTTTTCTTTGATTGAAAAGTGATTGTAATAATTTGGCGTGGAGCTTTTTTTATTGATTTTTTTTAATTGAATAAACTTTTTTGTGATTGAATAATAAATACACAAATCTACCTTGATACATGCATGCTAGGAGAGGTTGAAATGTTCATCATCTGAGAGTCCATTTTTAAATCTGGGGTGTTCTTTTCATTACTTGGAAAAAATCCCTTCATCTATCCATATGTTGCTTTGCTGTGATTTTTTTATTAGTGTAGAGTGCATATTTTCTTGCAAAATAACCAATTATCCACCTCACTTAAAATCTGGGCCTTACTGTGGAAGAAACATTATGTTTTCTGAAGAGCTCAATTGATTTTGATCAATTTACTGCCTATATATTGTGTAATATTCATCTAACAAAAATATTGACAAAAATAAAGTAACACATTTACCAGTGCTTTTCATGTGTGTATAGTAACACATGAATTCAGGAAACGGTGTGACCTCATGTTTAAGCTGTTTAGAAATATGTAAAAACTTTTATTGTATCTATAGCCTCCAGGTATTTAGTTAATTTAGATGTTTGTACAGTAATAAGGATTTAGCAACACTTTCATCTTGTCCAAAACAAGTAACAGCTTTTTTGCGTCTGAACAAATGGATTAAAGTTGTGGTGGAGTTAGCAATGTTTCTATAGGGACCCTTTTTAATGCTCTGCAAGCATTTTAAGTGCTGAAGTTCAATTCATTCTTCCCATCCAAAATTACATGTACACCTGCATTTGTATAGTCTACACATGGATGATGCTTTCATTGATGTTGCTTTTAAACTAGGAAATTAATCTCTATTAGCAATGAAGTGACAGAGGTGCATTTCTGAGTGTCCATTAAACATGTGAAGGATCACCAACAATTAGCACTGCGGTGGCCTTTTAGTGACAACGCTTTTAATTAGTGCAAGAGGTTCTTGTCTCTATGGAGAAAATGGAAAACAGCAAAAACACGCCATGAATGTGAAAGTAAGGGTCAACAGAGTTCTAAGGCTCTGAAAGGGGCTCTTACTGTATGTGTAATATAATTGCTCTGTTAGTTTAAGCATGTAAAACAGCAACACAATTGTGTCCCTTCAAGTAGAAAATAGAGTTAGAAGAAACAGATGTATAATCCAGTTTTAGCTGTGGTTGTGACTGGTAAGTCAAACATAATCAGTTCTTTTTCTTCATCTAGGCTTTTAAATTAATATCTTTTAAAAACAGCAAGTTGCAACTAACGCCATTAAAAGAAAAAGGCTGTATTATGTAATTGGGTAATTTAAACTTTTTTTTCTGTTTGCCTTATTTTTTTGTCATTGTTGTATGTATGTATGTATATATATATATATATATATAAAATTAGGGATGTCCCAGTCTCAAGATCGAATATTTTTCAATGATCAGAAATCGGCTATATTCGGCTGATGACACTTGCTGATTTTTATGAAAATACGTTCTAGTTACGTTTGCTGCTGTTGCCGCAATACTTTAAACCTCTGTAGTGGCACAAACAAAGACACTCAATTATCACAAATCAGTATAGCAGTCTAAGCACAATTCTGTTATGGGTAAGCTTCAATAAATATGCTTAACCTTAGTTTAAACTATATAATAATGGCATAGAAACGAATTTTCTGGCATTTCCATGCAAAAATAAACCAAAATAAACAGAGAAAAACTTATCGCAGCTCCCGCAGTGGGGAAGAGAAATAAAGGCATACGCCGAGCAGCAGCTGTGCTGCATTCAAGTGGCGTAGGAAATCTATGCTATGTTCGGGAGCCTAGGATAGTTCATCTTATTGTGAAAACACCAATAGTAATACTGCAACTTACAAACTGAGAACTTGTGGTCTTTCCAACTCTGGTATTTACTCAAAAATGTATGCAATCCCTTGAAAGTGCAAGAGCAGCATTTTGCAAACCAGCATATATACAGTATATAACCTGCCGGAAATACTTTAAAAAAAAATAACAATACCATACCAAGTAAGTGTTTAGCTTATTGCTTTGGTCTGAAATATTAAACTAACTCCTCCTTTCCACCGGACGCGTCAGCAGCATGTTACAGCAGCAGCACGTCATACACGGTTGTTAGCCACCGCTGTAATCAATATAATCCTTTCCACCGGAGGCAAAAGCAGCACGAGTTTGCCCCGTCACAGGAGCATCATGTCGCAGCACTTTTCTAAATATACGCGGCAGTCCTATTTTCTACGCGCTACACCTGTGAAACGTGTAAATTTTGACATTTTGGATAGGGGAAGACAGGAAATAGTACGGCTCGGCATCTGGAAATATTCAAAATAAAACAAAGGTGCATCTTTCCGGTAGCTTTACTTTACTACCTGTTTGGCCCTGTGAGAAGTCAGTAGGTGGCGGGAGGGTCTACATTACCTCTGCTCGCCACTAACATTATTCTTTTGCACTTCGAGGGATTTTGTATATTCCCTGACATAACATAAACTTATTGGCGAATGTAAAACGGGCAGAACATAAAACACAGACCTTTTGGAGCCATGTTGTAGTCTTTCTCCTGCTTGTTGTTGCATTTACTGACGAAACCATGTGTGATTTTGCTGATCTCGCATGATTTCGGGCTCTCTCTGTGACAACTGCTTCCCCGCTGCTACGTGCTGATGACACCCCCCGTGGAAAGGGCCAAGGAGTAGAATACGCGAGTAAAACATGCTGCTAACACATCCAGTGGAAAGCCCGGTTAAGCTGACCGTTAATTCTCTAAGATTTTTATTTCGTGGGATTTACAACAATAATGGTGATGATTATTAATTAAATTAGTCCTATTAAAAAGTAGAGTTAAATTACTTGCTAAAAATATATTTCAGTTTTATGATAGTCAATAATAAAGCCAAAATATCGTATTGGGACTCGAAATAGGATCGGATTTGAGGTCAAAAGATTGGATCGGGATTGGAGGGCTAAAATGCTGAATTGGGACATCCCTAATATAAGTGTGTGTGTGTGTGTCTTAAGGCTGTTAAACCCCTCCTCACACACTTTTTTCATACATACAATACATTAACATTTACTCACATTTCTGATTAATTTAAATCCTCTCAAAGTTTAAACCTTAGTAGATTTTAAAACATAAAAGTATTAATATGCTGCAGTTCCTTGGTCCATACACTCAGGTGCGACTTTTTCCAGTGAAGGCCTCAGTGCAGGTGTATTTTTTCTGAGGGAGGAAAATAGTGTTGACGAATATAGTTGTTTGTGCAGTTTTTTCTTCTGAACGAGAAGATTCTTATAAAAAGACATGCTGACAAGTGCAGGAGTCAAGATTGACAGTTGCCTCCAATCACTTAGGACAAAGAACACAGTGTGTGTTAGTAAGCTGTAAAGAAAGCTTATAAAATTGTACTATAAAAAATCTGCAAAACAGCAAGGCCGCGAAAGTTAAACTGCGTTATAGTGAGGAACCACTATATCTTCAATTCTTCTTCTGCGATTGCTAAAAGTCTCTCTCATAGGAAAACATGTTACACTAAGAGGTTAAGTGGTCTCTCTTAACTCGCATTAGGCAGGGTAATTTGTCTTGTATGTCTCTGTTACCCTGTTATATTAACCACTCCATTGCGTATCCAGCCTTTCACCCAATGACCGCTGGAGATGGTCACCAGCCACCCTGCAAGGATGGATGGATGGATGGTTGATTTAGCTTTATATTATTGGTCCCAAGTTGTGTCTGCAGTACTACAATGCTCATAATAACCAGAACAGTCATAGAGTAAGTCCTGAGTTCATCATTGATGGACAACTGGAATTATTGTTCAATATTCCTCCAAACATTGTAATACAAAACAAAATGAATCAGTCATCAGGATAGTAATCTAAAAATATGCTTCAATCGACACAGTCATTGTTCACAATACACAAAATCAATCTTCTTCAATGACTATTGTAATTCACAAACCAAAATGCTATAAAAGTACCTTGGGGGAAGATGAAGAGAAGACAACATAAGAGACATTTAAAGAATCGGGATGATCATGATTGAGGAATGGTTAGAGATTTCACACTTTGAAACTGATCGGCATGTTTTTTTTTTTTCCTCCTGTAACTTGCTTTAGGTTAAATGTAGCTTCCAAATCCAAAAACATAAACTTTGTAAAATGTTATGAAAGTGCTAATGGAAGTATATATACCCTTACTATAATCATACCAACAGTGATTTTGAATTTTCAATAAAGCCACTTCTATTTTAATGTTTTTAACTCGTTAACAAGGGTTGACAATCAGTTATGCAAATGCTGTATGCATTTAATAAATAATTAACAGGTTGCAACAAATTGCTGAAAGTTAAAGGTTTCTGTTTTAAGGTGAAGGCTTTCTTTATCTCTCTCTCTCTCTCAAACTTTTATCTGATCACTCCAGCTAGGCATCACTTTTTCATCTCCAAAGACTTTCGCATTTTGCAGAGCATGGGAGTTGTCATCAACTGACATTAACTTTCTCACATTTTCATAAGCTTGACAGAATCACACACCACATGGCATTATTTTCAACAAGCAATGACAGATCGTGTGCAAAGGCTGTAAAAAACATAATTTTGCACATAATGCATTACTCATAGATTTATGAAAGCTGTTGGAATCTTGTAAGTGGAGGTGGGTTGCTGAAATTGTGTCAGCAAGTACAGCACAGTACACTGAAGTACTATACATGCAATGAGTTAAGCCTTCTATAAGTTATTAAAGGAGGCCTGGAAAATGTATGTTAACAGCTTGTCCATCACATTAATTTATAGAGAGAAAAATGTGTCCTATATTTTGGGCTAACTAACTTTTAGAGTTTAACCGTCATAAAATAGATTTAATGGGACATTTTCTAAGCTCACTAAATAGTTTGCCCTAATGAAATATCCCTTTGTGACACCTGAGCTGCTTCTTCACTCATGTTTTCCATGCTCTTGTTTAACATGCAAGAAACCTTCTGAATGTAAATGAATTATTTTACACCATTTAGAATTCAAAAACGATACAGCTCAGCATTTAAGAATCTTTTCATCCTGCTTTTTTTGCCAAAGGATAAACATTTGTTAACACCAATCACAGAGCTTAGAGTTATTGATTATAATTAGAACATTATTGTACCCTCTGTGCAGAGTGAGCCGTCAGAGAGACTCTGGGACAATTCCTGCATTAGTAGTGAAGCACTTGCCTGTCAGTTTGTCACAGGTAGTTTGTGTAAGTGGTGCCACTGTAACTCTGACTTGTGTTATTAAATCGTTTTCAATACTTTTCAACAATACGTCATTATTTTATTTTGGTGAGAATTATTTAGAGTTGTGGTATCATGACATTGTAGTTCTCCCTTTTAGAACAAGAAACTTTTATAACTTAATCTTTAAAAATTGCCACATTAGTTCTGTATGTGTTTTAATGCTCACTATCTGCTCTTCATTTGCCTCTCATATAGAAAGCAAATATCATAAACACTGTACCCCCACAAAGGTGCAAATGAAGCAGAGCAATAGTGAACAGTTGTCTCTTTTTAGTAGGTCATTGTTCCCATAGCTTATACATGAAACATGGCTCTCTGCTGCAAACACAGAAGTCACACAAATGATAGAGACAGTGGGAAAGTCTTCCACACAGATAGCTCTAGGTCTTGGAACATATTTTTGTCACACTCTAAATGTAAAGCACAATCTTTGGAAATGTTAAAAAGTCATCCATGCATTTATCTTTAGTTGGCTCAATTACTGCAACAGTGTCCATGTATATTATACATGGACACTGTATGTATGTGTATATATATATATATATATATATATATATATATATATATGAAAATACTGGCCTGATCTGATCTTGAGATCGGATATATATCCAATCTCAAGATCAGATCAGGCCAGTATTTTCACATAAATTAACATAGCAGAATTAAAGCAATTCTACTATGGGTAAACTTCAACAAATATGCTTAACCATACTTTAAACTAAAATCTATGCTGAGTTCAGGAGAGGATATTTTAGATTTTAGTGAAAACACCAATGATAGTACTGCAACTTACACATTTAGAACAATGTGGGCTTTCTAACTCTGGTATTGACTCAAAAATATATAGTGAATGCGATCCCATGAA
This sequence comes from Apricaphanius iberus, assembly GCA_028564705.1. Taxonomy (NCBI): domain Eukaryota; kingdom Metazoa; phylum Chordata; class Actinopteri; order Cyprinodontiformes; family Aphaniidae; genus Apricaphanius; species Apricaphanius iberus. Next base: position 84,787 of record JAPXFQ010000605.1, read on the forward strand.
AGTGGAGGGCTGTATTGTGCACGCCAGCATATAGCCTGCCGTAATACTGTTCAAAGTAACTGTTCTTACTTTTGTCTGATATTTTAAACTGAAGTTGACCTTTAATTCTGTGTAAGATAATGCTTTCATGAGACTTACAACAATAATGGTGATGCTTATTGATTAAATTAGTCTTGTAAAAAGTTAAGTAGTTATTTTATTAATTGTAATATTAAAGGCAACATACCACAGTGTGTGTGTGTGTATATATATATAAATATATATGTGTGCCGAGGATGGCAGCCGTGGTGCTTTCGTGCGCTCTGTTTTGTTTGTTATTGTGCGTTAACTGTTCGTCTGCGTGCTCTTATACCCGCATGGAGCTTCTGGACATTAGAACTACCACCCCTACGGACTTATTACCAGTTTTTTTAGCATCAGCTGCGGACCTGGTCCATTTTTTGACCAAAAGAGGGAAACGGCGCCGTGGAAAGCGAGCGGGTTCACTCGTCCGCCTGCGCAGACGGGGCGCGCGCACGCCTTTACCTGGCATCTTTCTCTCAAACGTCCGCTCACTTCCCAACAAGATGGACGAACTAGCGCTGCTGATGAGAAGTAACAAGGACTTTTCCTCGTCTTGTGTTTTGTGCTTCACGGAGACGTGGCTAAGCGCGAGTGTCCCGGACAGCGCGCTTCACCTGGAAGGCTTCCATCTCCTCCGCGCGGATCGCAACGCGGAGCTCTCCAACAAAACAAAAGGCGGTGGCGTTTGCTTCTACATCAACAGCAGCTGGTGCACGGATGTGACTGTGATCTCCCAACACTGCGCTCCTTCTCTGGAATATCTTTTCATTCACTGTAAGCCTTTTTATTCACCGCGTGAGATCGCTTCATTCATTCTGGTGGCTGCCTACATTCCGCCGAGCGCGGACGTGCACGAGGCTCAGCGCACGCTTGCAGGCCAGATATTACATGCGGAGCGGTCTTTTCCGGACTCTCTTGTTATCGTGCTTGGTGACTTTAACAAGGGAAACCTGAGCCAGGAATTACCAAAGTATAGACAGTTCATTAAATGCCCGACCAGAGAGGAGAACACGTTGGATCACTGCTACACTACAGTCAGCAGAGCGTATCATGCTGTGCCGCGCGCTGCCCTCGGACTATCAGATCACGTGATGGTGCACCTAATTCCCTCATACCGACAGAGACTGAAATTGGCCAAGCCTGCGGTGATAACAACAAGGAAATACACCTCTGAAGCTGTGGAGGAGCTGCGCTCATGTTGGGAGACGACAGACTGGGGAGCGTTTGGAGCAGCCACGGACAATCTGGACGAGTATACGGACACTGTGACCTCATACATTCAGTTCAATGAGACGCGCATCATCCCAACGCGCACCAGGATTTGTTATAACAATGACAAGCCCTGGTTCACACCCAAGCTCCGGCGCCTACGTGAGGAGAAGGAAGTAGCGCGGCGGAGCGAGGACTGGAGTACATACAGACGAGCAAAGTACCACTTCAGCAGTGAAGTGAGAAGAGCAAAATCTGTGTACTCCAACCATCATCGAGTCCATCCTCACCTCCTCCATCACCGTGTGGTTCCCCTGCGCCGCAGACCGGGACAAACACCGACTGCAGCGCATCGTGCGTGCTGCTGAGAAGGTGATTGGCTGCAGGCTCCCATCCCTCCGGGACCTGTTCTCCTCCAGGACCCGGAGGCGTGTGGGTCGGATCACAGCTGACTCTTCTCACCCTGGACACCGACTATTCTCCCTCCTCCCCTCAGGCAGGAGGCTACGGTCCATCCAGACCCACACCTCCCGCCACCTGAACAGTTTCTTCCCCTCCGCCATCAGACTCATGAACAATAACAAGACCCGATAGTTCAGTTAAAGACCCATGTAGGATAGAACCATCTGCACTACGTAACTTTATTTTACTGCACTGTGTGGTCTGATCACACTTAGATCTGCTGCTGTCATTCACCTGCACATCTGTGAATGGAACCCTGCTGCTGTTCTCATGTTAAAAAGGATGTTTATCTCTTCATAGTTCTTTTATATACATACAGATTATAATATTTATAAAGACTTTAGCCTTATGGCTCATTCTTTTTATTTTATTTTTTATTTTTTTATTTATTTTATTTTATTTTTACTTATGTTAAATGTTTTATGTGCACAACTGTACCGGAAAAAATTCCTAGTTTGTGAACTTGTTCTCAAACAATGGCAATAAAACCGATTCTGATTCTGATATCTCCCTATATCCCATAAAAAGATAGACCCAGCAGAAGCCTCGGATCCTGATGTCCTGTAAGACCTCTGGGCCAGCCTGGATGACATCTGCGGCTTGGAAGCCTCAGCTCGTCAGACCGCAGCTGAGAACTTCATGGTAAAGCCTCTTCACCGCTTCTTCTCTCTGCTGACGTCTCACGACGCGCTGGACCTAGAGGACACAGCAGATATCCTCATTCAGACAGCGGAGGAGGAGTTGTCCTTTTTTGGAAGGAGATCCGCATCCACCAACGTCGGCTCTGTCTCCATGCTCTACGCGCCACCGATCCTCTCTCCGGCTGTCTTCGCTCCTTTCCAGACCGTTTTGTCGAGGACGAACTGTTCGAATTCTTTCACGGGGACAAGTTCCACTACCTTTGCTCTTGAGGGAATCCAGGTCCTAGCTGCGATCGGCGACACAGACGCCGCGGAGCTGCACTGGAGTATCCTCGCTCGGACTGGTCGGACCGGGAGGACGGTGAGGAGCGTATGTAGAGCAGCGGTCCTCCCTCATCGGCTCTCGGCTCGCCTACTGCGCACCCGGAACCGGTCCACGCATGCATGAGCGGCCATCTCAGCAACATAGCCGAAGGCAAGATGCTCCTCTAGCACCTCGCCGCAGACAGCAGCGCCAACGAAAAAGAGCGGTTTCCGGGTCGGTGAAGTTGGCGTCTGCTTCAGCCTGTTTGGCACCGAAGTTGCCGTCTGCATCAGCCTTTTCGGCACCGAAGTTGGCGTCTGCATCAGCCTGTTCAACCTTCTCCTCCCAGAGCCAGCAGCGCCTCTTCAGTCTCTTATACCAGAGGTGCTGGACTTTCCGCAGCCTCTGCCAGAGCTGCCGAATTCGCCGCCAGAGCGGCTGGATTGGCAGCCGCCGCTGCACCTGTCCTAAGCCGCCGCTTCTCAGCCGCCGCTGCACCTGTCCTCAGCCGCCGCTTCTCAGCCGCAGCTGCACCGCCTCAAGGTTCCCAGACCTGCTCCTCGGCTCCAGGTTCCCAAACCTGCTCCTAGTCCCCAGGTTCCCAAACCTGCTCCTAGTCCCCAGGTTCCCAGACCTGCTCCTCGTCCCCAGGTTCCCAGACCTGCTCCTCGTCCCCAGGTTCCCAGACCTGCTCCTCGTCTCCAGGTTCCCAAACCTGCTCCCCGACTCCGGGCCCCTGTGCCTGCACCCCTCTTGAGTGTTCAGGCCCCAACGCCTCAGCGTCGTCTCCAGGTTCCTAAACCTGTTCCTCGTCTCCAGGTTCCCAAACCTGCTCCCCACCTCCGGGCCCCTGTGCCTGCACCCCTCTTGAGTGTTCAGGCCCCCACGCCTAAGCCTCGTCCCCAGGTTCCCAAACCTGCTGCCCACCTCCGGGCCCCTGTGCCTGCACCCCTCTTGAGCGTTCAGACCCCGGCGCCTCAGCGTCGTCTCCAGCTTCCTAAACCTGCTCCTCGTCTCCAGGTTCCCAAACCTGCTCCCCGCCTCCGGGCCCCTGTGCCTGCACCCCTCTTGAGTGTTCAGGCCCCGAAGCCTCAGCCTCGTCCCCAGGTTTCCAAACCTGCTCCTCGTCCCCAGGTTCCCAAACCTGCTCCTAGTCCCCAGGTTCCCAGACCTGCTCCTCGTCCCCAGGTTCCCAGACCTGCTCCTCGTCCCCAGGTTCCCAGACCTGCTCCTCGTCTCCAGGTTCCCAAACCTGCTCCCCGACTCCGGGCCCCTGTGCCTGCACCCCTCTTGAGTGTTCAGGCCCCAACGCCTCAGCGTCGTCTCCAGGTTCCTAAACCTGTTCCTCGTCTCCAGGTTCCCAAACCTGCTCCCCACCTCCGGGCCCCTGTGCCTGCACCCCTCTTGAGTGTTCAGGCCCCGACGCCTAAGCCTCGTCCCCAGGTTCCCAAACCTGCTCCTCGTCCCCAGGTTCCCAAACCTGCTCCTCGTCCCCAGGTTCCCAAACCTGCTCCTCGTCTCCAGGTTCCCAAATCTTCTCTTCGTCTCCAGGTTCCTAAACCTGCTCCTCATCTCCAGGTTCCCAAACCTGCTCCTCGTCTCCAGGTCCCCAAACCTGTTCCTCGTCTCCAGGTCCCCAAACCTGCTCCTCGTCTCCAGGTCCCCAAGAAAGGACAGCCGGGCCGCCCGCCCGTCTCCCGTCCCGCCAAGGGACGTCCGTTCAGCTTTCCGCTGGACCTCCAGGTCCCCAGGAGAGGACCACAGGGCCGTCCGCCCGATTCACGTCCCGTAAGGGGACGTCCGCCCGTCCTTCTTCCAGCCAGAGGACGCCATTCGGGCCGTCCGCCTGACACTCGTCTCGCCAGGGGACCCCATCCGGGTCGCCCACCCAACTCAGCTCCCACAAGGGGACGCCATCCGAACTCTGGGTGGGGTGCTCTTTAAAGTCACATGCAAAAATTTGGGTCAATAATTTGGGTCATCTGGCCTTTCATGAAAGAAAGATAAGGGATTACATTTCAAACTCATATTTCCCCTATGTTTTTTTTAAATACGTTTAAAAATGTCACCACTTCAAACTAAATATTGGTTAGCAAGCTAAATATTTAGCTCAGCGCTAAAATGTCAGGTAATATGCAAGTTCACTTACCGATAAGTGGACTAACAAAATAAAAGCTGGGTCTTGCAAACCTCTATATTAACTCCTGCTGGTGATACAGAATTGCTTAAATTGCTATTCATGTCATCTCTTTATAATCAATTCATTACTTCTCAACATGTACAATATTTCAGCTTACAACATAGGATTAGCCGTTATAACAACAAAACAGTCTCATCTGTAGGAGTTTATATAAAGGTATGAAAGTTTTATTTTGATAGTCAACTTCCACTTATTGGCAAGTGAATTTGCCTGTCTGCTTGAAACTGTGACATTTATAAATGAATGAATAACAAATTGAAAATCTGACTTTAAAAAATGATTCCCCATTTTTTTTAAATAGCTCAAATTATTTGTGTTAATTTTTGACTGTATAACTTTACAAGCAGGACCCCTTACTCCAAAACCACATTTTATATAATGGTGTTGCTTAGGTCTCTTTCAAGGCATTACTTGCTCCCCGTGTATTAGTTTTTGGACTGTTTACTTTTATTTAGCTTTTGCTTTTGGGCCTGAATTACTTAAAACATTTGATATTTCATCTTATGAATATATAAGAGACTTCACCCAACCTGTATTTATATCACCATTTGAAAACTGTGAGATACGTTTCAATAATCATTATTGTATCATATTTGTATTACAAAAGTCCAACATGCTGCAAAAAAGCACAAGGAAAATTTCCAGCTCTGCAGGAATGTACTTTGTCAAAATGAAATGTTTGTAAAACACCCTAAAAATTGTGTGGACTTATAGTTAAGATTCACTTTGGACTTGCCAGATAGCATCAGTGGCAACCATTAATCATTTCCCTCTCCTGTTGCTCCCCTTTTTTTTCTTGCTCACCAAACAGCTGCACATTGACTCCATAGTGTCTGATTGCAGATTGTGCATTTAGTTAAATGTGGATCATGAAAATTGATTAAATGTTTTATTTTATTTTAGGATTTCTGAATAAGATGGATGACCATGACAGGAGCAATGCAATAGTGCAAACTTATGTCCATGATAAGCGTGCTATTTGCGACTACAGAGACCTATTTGATGTGTGTATGAGACAGAAAATTAAAAGGTAATTTCTTTTTCCTTTTGAACTCTGCAGATAAACCTCCAGAGGAGAATGAGGGTCACAGGCCTGATAACGCAAGGTGCCAAACGTATCGGCAGCCCAGAGTATGTCAAATCCTACAAAGTAGCATACAGCGACGATGGGAAGACCTGGAGAACATACAAAGTGAAGGGCAAAGATGAGGATATGGTGAGATTCATGTGCAAGTGTACTTTTGATCCTTACTCTGTGACACATTGAAGATACATAGTCATACACATGTTCACCTAGAGAACTGAGACTTCACTTATTGGAGGTCAAGATGGAGGACATGATGAGATGGATTTTTAATTAGCTCGCACACAGGGCCCATCCTGCCGCCCTTTACCCCTACCCACTTCCAGGATCTTTAGTTTCAATTTATATACTGTTTTGTGATGAACAGATTTAAAATAGGCCATGCAGCATTATGTCATTCTTGACAGAAATCTGGGGCTGTTCTTTTCTTATTAAATTTCTAATTTGTACCTATAGTAATATGTCCTTATATTTTCATTATCAAATGTACTGTTGTATTTGTCCAGAATAAAAAAAGGATTTTGTACTTACTTTTATACAAAACATAAGTTTGATGTTATGCCATATTCGGTCCATCAATTTAAAGAAACTGTAGCACAATTATTGGAGTACTAATTTAAAACACATTGCTGTTTTCATGAATGATCGGGTTTAAATGATGCAGGAAATTTTTGATTTTTCCTACTAATTCTCGCTCGTTGACCTAGAATGACAGCAATTTGTCCGCTGTGGGGTAAACATCACAGAGTGCAGTAGATAGATTGTCACATTATAGCAAAGTGATCTGTCTCACCACTCTCTCTGCTCTCATCTGTGGGTGTTTCATTCTGTTCACCAGATTTTCAGAGGAAATGTTGACAACAATGCTCCATCAGCCAACTCTTTTACACCTCCCATTGAAGCCCAATATGTGCGTGTTTACCCCCAAGTTTGTAGGAGGCACTGTACCTTACGCATGGAGCTGCTTGGCTGTGAGCTGACAGGTATTTGGTCTTTTATTGTCCAGATCATATTGTTTTATGTTCTGGGTGCACCAATCAGAGATTTTTGTTCCAATATGTATTCTGTGTTTTTTGTAAAACTGACCAGCCATTGCTGATTTTAATTTTTACTTAAAGTATAACTAAACCCCAGTTGCTTATAAACTTTATAAATGGTTTTTTACCAATGAAATCTTTTAGTTTAAGGGCATATATTTGACATTTTCGTGTGAACTTGTTAAATTCCAAATTTTTTGGTCTAAAAACGTCTTAGTGCTGCTGTTCATGGTCATTAAGTGGTACTGCATTTGAATTTTCTGATTGGCTGAGATTAGTACATGAGAGACCATGCCGACGTCACAGGCACGGTCTCACAGAGATTGCCTCCCTCTCTATGACGCTAACACCGCCCGGTCTTGAAATTGCTCATCTTGTGTGCTACGTGTGCACACAGAAGCATACTGAGAGAAACAGAGGAATCCGTATATCGCACTTTGGAGGACCACAACGTCGAAGTAGTTTAAAGCCATAAGTTATAACCTATATATTTTAAACACACCATGACTAAGGAAACAAAAGCTGAGGTAGTTCCCTCCGAAGCTAATTAGGTTCGATGCTAACGCTAGGCTCTCTGTACTTGTTTGCTACTATAAGTGCTTCTGGCTTAAGGCAGCGCTGACTCAGCACCCTGAGCCAAAGGGTTGAACTGATACGTTGTTTGTCCGCTGCACTCCATAGAGCCTCTCTTTACCTTTGGTGGATGGCAGAGAAGAGACCTCACTTCTCCCTTTATCATAGGTAAATAGAGGCATTATGGAGCTCAGCAGCCGCATGCCATAGTTCAGCCGTGACTGTCCTCCAGACCACACCCCCGCGTCCCCCCCTCGCGCTCATTGTCCACACTTGGCGATGCCCCTCCGTGCCTCCTGGTCCTGCCCACTTTGATAGAGTTTTTCAAATGTTGCCTGAGGGCAGGATGATGCTTTTTCATGGGGTTCAGTTACACTTTAAAGACCTACATGTAAGAACAAATTTTTTTTTCTCTTAGTAGGCTTTCTTTGGTGAGTTGTCATTATTTATATTGATATGTAAAGTCACAATCTCTCTTTAATAAAACAGGGTTTTACTAGTTTTAAAACAACAACAACAAAACAATTCTCTACATTCTGCATCTGATGTCAACAATTGGCTTGCTTAGCATGGCTAGCATTGAAAAGCAGCAGTCTGTATTCACTAATATATTCACTAGATTCCTACCTTAACTTTATGATTTGCATAATACTTACAAAATTCATGACACAAAGATTTTTTAAGATGTTTACAATTGTATTTTTTGACAATTTTTGAACAACAAATGTAACAAATTTTTACTATCTACAGTATGCCAACGATAATTTACCTTTATAGTATTCAAAATACTTAGTATTGACTAGATAGAGATTGTTATTATTTTTGCTATAAAATAATCTCTGACATCACTGTGCACCCTCTACATACAATCTGACACTTTTTTTGTCTTTTTGCTCTTTTAAGGCTGTTCTGAACCATTGGGGATGAAGTCAGGCCATATCCAGGATTATCAGGTCACGGCTTCCAGCATTTTCCGAACACTCAACATGGACATGTTCACTTGGGAACCCGGTAAAGCCCGTTTGGACAAACAGGGCAAGGTCAATGCCTGGACGGCTGGACACAGTGACCAGTCACAGTGGTTACAGGTAAAACCTAATCTGATAAGAAATGGAAACTAGACTCAATTCCCTACTCTTTTGCATCCATCATAGAAAATTTAACATATTAGTTGGTAAATGGGAAATTTAACTGAATTTCATGAGGAACTATTTAGGTTAAGGACATATTCTTAGTTTTGATTGAATGACTTTTGTTGACAAACTCCTACCCAGTCTCAGCAAAAAGACCCAGAAAAATTGGTTGTACTCGGCTTATTTACACATAAGCCCAGACACAGCTGGAGAGTAAAAAAAAATATTGGGGGGGACTAACACAGCATCAGGGTCTAGGGCATACAGAGAGCAGCCGCGCTACTTTTTAGAAACATCTGCACTGATATCAAACTGAACACTGGAGTAAACATCCATGCTAGGGGAGGCAGCTAATGGGCACAAAAAGCAGGATAAGGCAATGTAACCCTTCTGCCTGCAAGTATTGCCAGTTAATTTGCCAAGGAGTATAGAGGGATTATTTGTTTATCAACATAGCTGATTAGCGCCCAGACTAGCTCCAGAAAGAGACGGCGACCCTTTACATAGCTCCATATTGGTATTATTTGCGGTTATCTCTCAGTCGCAGTATTGTTTAGCATTGCTCGGCAGACGAGGATTACCTGAAATGGAGTGATTTCTGAAGTTTTTTTTTTGTTTTTTTTTGTCATTCCTATTCCTTCTTCTCATAGCTTGCAAGTTTTGTTTGCCTTGAAAGGTGTGAGAGTCAATGGAATTCTATAAAATGTGAAGGTTTTATTGATTTTAATGAACCATTTCTGCAACCAGTAGCACAACAACACATGCTCGCCTCTCTAAAGATACCTGAAATGTGCAGTAGAGCAGGCAGTGATGAACAGTATGACACTGTTTTCTTCTCTCTCTCACCTGCACTTTCACTTGTCCTTCTTGTGCATTTGAGGTTTTGGGTCTGACAACTAAACATATGAAACGATACAAAGAGGGTGGTTCTACACAATAACCCAGCATTCCCCATGGTGCCTGTTCGCCTGCCGTTTCATTCAGAAGCGGAACTTTGTTTTGAAAAAGAGGAGAACCAGGGCCAAATCACACTGGTGCACCGTTCTCGCTCTCTCTCATTCCCTACATTTGGCGATCAAAAGAACCCCGCTCTCTCCCAAGAGGGCTGGACTCTGACAAGCCCCCATCTCGACTGGGTGAAAAATCCCTATATCAAACCCATTGCAGCTCTCTTAAAGCCTGACTGGACGCCTGAAGAAACAGGAGGATCCACGCACCTGAGAGGGTTTTCTGAAATATCCCAGTAGGAAAAAAATTTGCCCTCTCTGGTTCGACTTGTTCTGAACTAAAGGAGATCTCCCCTTTTTGCCCAAAGTCCTGACCCAGTCTGGGACCCGTGCGCAACTCTTTTCAGTTCGCTTCTACAAGTGGACAGGTTCTTCCAGAACTTCAAGAAGAGGCTCTTTTCATCCTAACGTGTTTGAATTTTCCTTTTTCGCAACCAAGTTCTCCTTCAGCTTCGATCGGCCATCGCAGCTATTCTGCCTTTAATTTATTGTATTTTTCTATTCTTCCCGTTCTCCCCTTTTGCGCGTCTAAGGAGCAAACTCCTTTCTCTCCTAGCGTTTTTCCGCCGCAATCAAAAGGACTGTTTCCTCTGCACCTGCAATTCGACCATCCACATCGCAAAGTAAGAATTTTACAATTCCCTGGGTGGAGCCAGATAAGATACTTTAAAAATTATTTTATGTATGCATGTTTCTTAATTTTGAATGAATCAGATCTGTGTTGAAATGTATTTGATTTGAACTTACTGTGTTGTGCTTTTATGAGTAATTTGTGAACCTTGTGTTGGATTGTGAATGTTTGTGTTTATGTTACTGTTCATACTTTATTAAGTAGAGGATCTGATTGTAGGAATTTATTTTGCTTCTCTTCCTTTCTTCGCTGGTTGGTGTTTAGCGTTGGATCGCACAGAGCGCTTCTCAGAGACACGCGGTGCAGAATGTAGTCATTAATTCTCTTTCTACCCGTGACCTCAAACCAGAGCCTTTGCTAGCAGAAAACTAGATCATTGATAAAAGCCATGTGGTCTCTTTGTTAAACAAAAGACTATGTGGTACCTCGCCTAGTAATAAAAAGTCATTAATAAAACCATTCGGCAATTTTAGAACCAATTAGTTAAATTGAATCAAACCTCTGCTTTCTTTTATTCTAAGTATGTTTGTTTGTGTGTGTGTGTGTGTGTGTGAATTATTGCAAAGAGCAATTTCTTTCAGATAAGGTCTTTTGGTAAAATCACTAGTAATTAGTTATAAACCGTTGGTTGATAACTTTCTATTAATTAGATATATACGTTTTTGCCAGGTTTTTTATAGAAAACTGGATGGTGCCACGTTAATGATTTTGAAGAGATAATTAAATTAATAATTTATGAATTATTGATTTAATATTCTTAGACTAACCAGATAACCATAACTTTTCGTTATCAATTTTTAATTGATAAATCCCCAACAGAGGAAAAATGTTGTGTATTCAATTTAATTGGTGTAATAAGAGCCCATTTACAGCTCTGCTGCTCTGATGACTGGTAACGTGAAAATGGCTTTCCCAAAAAATGAAAACAGAACCCCTAAATTAAATTAACAGAAAACATTGCTTTGAATCCAAGGTGGGCATAGCTGACTCCATGGCTGGTCACTGCCCCCCAATGCCTACCAGTACAGCTGGGACTGCCTCACTCTCTGTTGCAGATTAGTTATCTCTGGCTGCAATCCAGGTTTTCAGCCTCTATTAAACCATTTAATCCTGTTTGTTTTCATTACAGTAAATTATGCCCAAGCATACTTCTAGAAAAGATAATACAAGCCTCCAATGGGATGTTTACTTTAGGAGTTTTTCTCTTTTTTAAAATAATTGGGCTTAAAGCTGATAAGAGTTCAGGAAAAAAATTTATTATGAATCCATCCCTACAATCTCCTCCCTTCGAGCCTTATACTGTACATTGGAGAGTTTCCTGATATAAGGCTGTTAAACGCTCTTTTCTTTGAGGGTGCGAGACTGTATATCACTTCAAGCAGTAAAGTTAATGGCATAGAAGAGGGTTTCTTATGGATGATCTTCTTTTGGAGATAAAGATCAGAGTGAGATCATGGATTTCATGAAGTTGTGTTTGGGCATACCCTGCCAATGTGCATATAGGACCTTAAACATTTTCACTATTTCTCACACATCACATCGCATGTAAATAGAGTCCACTTGTATGTAATTTCTTTTCCCTAATTCATCTGATCTGTGCAGGCTTCAAATGTTTGTTCAGGATCATTAGAGAACACACAGTACTGTGAATATCAAGAAATATGACAGGTAATGTAATGAAGAGAAAAACTGTCTCAAAAATGTGCTCTGGGGGATACTTTTCTTCTGCCCAAAAACAGAAAATTCCCTGCATTGTTGGACTTATGGAAGGATCCAAATACAGAGAAAGCATGTATAAGAACTTGTTAAAGACTGCAAGAGAATTGCAGTTGATGAGCAATGATGATAGCAACCCTAATAGTTTAGCTTAAAGTTCCCATATTTTTACTATTTTTCCACTCATTAAAACAGGTCATTGAGTTCCAGAAAACATGTTTCTGAGTTTTTTTTCTGGAAATAGCTTGTAAGAAATGATTTTTATCTACTTCTATTCTCTGTCCTTCCCATAGTTGTAGTTGCTCCAGCCCGGGTCACGACCTTCGTCCTTACTACTGTTAGAGCTGCTCCAGCCGGCAGAACATCCTCTGTTTTCCCCGCAGTTAGAGTCGCTCAAATTGGCGGCACATCCTCCCCGCTCTTTGAGTAGCTCCAGCCAGCATCTCGTCCTCCATCTTCCCCGCCCTTACCCACAGCATCTTACAATCAAAAAATAAATTCAACCCATGCCACTCTTCTGTCCTCTTCGACTGGGAGCCGATGAAGCGTTTTGTAATCGTTTTGAAATCTGTAACAAAATGGCAGATGTCCAAGAAGTTACTGCTGTACCTGGTGGGTGGAGACAGTGATTTGAGGAGTTGTGACATAAATCCGATTGATAATCTGTAGCAAGTGTTGAAAATTTAATATTTCAGATGTCCTCTCAATCTGTGTTTACTTGAGCTACTTTATAAAGAAGAATGAGCAAAACATTACAGTCTTTAGTTGTTTTCATGTGATAGAGGCTTTGGTTTTGGCATCTATTGTCTTGCAGGGCCTGAACTGAACTGCAGATACAACTTTTGAGATTTGTGTTTCACTTCGTGCATAGGCACTACATACAATGTTTCTATAATATAAACTCCCATTTAGGGCTGCACGATTATGTCCAAAAAAATAATCACGATTATTTTGATCAATATTGTAATCCCGATTCTTAATCACTATCATTCATCTAGTCCTGTAAAATATCTATTTTTATTGCACCAATTATAAACTTTTAAAAAATTTACAAAATTTTGTGAAAAATAAAACTTTAGATTAGAATAGATGACTAATAATGCAAAAAACTAACAAAAACAAACTCCAATATATATTTAAAAGTACAAGCTAAATATGGTATTGCAGAGTGCAATCTCAAAGTGCAATTTATGGGAAACAATTACAGCTTATACAGAAAAGGCCTTTGACATTCCCTGCATCCAAATCCTTAGTATTTACTATATGCTACGTAGCAACTATTACTCACGTGTTAATGTAATACTGCATAGCAAACGATCGCGTAATAGGCATGATATCAGACATACTGCTCCACAATTTGGCATGTACTTTGACCCATATGACTTCTGTTGACCAAGATGTTTACGTTACGTTTGCCTGTGGTCCCGCCATCCTCTAGCCGTTATTTTGTCTGGTGTATGACTTAACAACTTAAATGTTTAATCAGTCAAAAAACAATTACAGTAATCAGTAACATCGCTTCATGTACATTTATCTGCCGAAACTGCGGCGGTGTCAATGGTTGACAGTTCGTCTGTAGCCATTTTTAGCTAGGTCCTTCTTCTTCTATGATTTCGGGGTGTCCGCTGCATTGTGGGACAGCGTAGCATCCACCGGCTGCTTACTGTGGTGGTAGTACACTTTCGGGAACTTTCTGCTTACTAGTCAGATCCATAATAGAGATTTGGATCTACTACATTGCTCAAATACTCCTTTTCACCTGTGCAGCCATTATGAGTGCTGAGTGGAGTGTGCGCGGTTTTTATTTGGTCAGCTTAATGAAGCTTTAGCTATGCGTTTGCGCCCTGGTGGTTGACAGACTATTGGTTGAGGCAGTGTATGATGAAGAGGCACGCATTTTGAATGTAAATATCGTTCACGATCAGGTTCATTTAATTGTGGCCACCAAAATCGTGATCACGATCAAAATCCGATTCATTGTGCAGCCCTACTCCTAATACAAAATAGTTCAGTTTGTGATTGTAAATGTGGTTGAAAAATGTGCAAAGGTTTAAGGGGTACCGATACTTTTGCAGCACACTACAACAATATGTGTGCCACTCTTCACTTTCTACTACCATAATGATTTGGCTTCTTTAATTGGATTTGGTTCATTCAGATATTTTGTTGTAATTATTATCATGCTTAAAGCTCTTATCAGGGGATGATGACATGCAGGGATGTGTGCTTAGGAGAAAGACACTTAGAGATGCCTAATCTATGCCATGGATCTTGGCTGAGAAAAATTGATTGCTGTAGGTAAAAGGGAAATTTGCGGTCTCATATTACATGCTGTGCTGGCAGGAAAGGGGAGATGCTAGACAGATGCAGTGAGAAAATCAATGGCTTCCATTTCCAAAGACTGTGTCTGTGCACACATATGTGATGTCTCTCTAATAAGCAAACATCGAAAGTTATATATCCCAAAATTTTGTTTTACACTTACAGTGATGCAACTGCATGAATTGGTAGTTTCGATATTTCCGTATCATCTTATGTATATTTGTTACATTGAAACATTGGGCACCTACTTTTAACTGGTTGCCATGGCAGATAATTGATACTCAGCATTAGTACTGAATGACTTAAGGTGTCACAGACTAATGGAATTAATCAGCCTTAATGATAGAATAAGTATTGCTATTAATTAAGAAAGTTGCTCCATTATGGAGTGGAAGCAGGAAGAAGGTTTTTGCATGAACTAAAATATATAATTTAGAGTTATTGATGGATGAAACTGGGTTAAAATCCCTGCAAATAGCTAGAAGAGATTTGGGTCGTATATCTAGTCCTCTGCCAAGAAGGGTTTTTTTCTTGTCCATCCAGTTTGATTCAGAAGCTTCTGCAGATGTAGTACATCTGAATTGCCTTGCCTTTTTGCACCGTAGGTCAAAACAGAAACTGAGTCCTGGGTCTTTTTGGCATCATCCAAGCTGAGGTTTTCTTGACACGACTTGAGATTAAATTACACTGAGGGGAGACTAAAAGCAGAGTCTTTAAATATGTTTTCACGAGTCAAACCAAATCTTTGAGGCTTAGCTGCCAAATGTTCCAGCTGCCATGTACTGATTACTTAATTATGAGCCTTAACATTTCCACACAGCATAGAAAGATTAGCTGGAGATGCATCGGGTAGTAACTTTCACATTGTTTCTCTGTTAATGCAACAACTGGGCTGCAATTCTTTCTTACAAGTGATTTTTAGTTTGATGTTTGTGTGAGGTATATGAGATTCACCTTAAGAGTGTCATATTATCATATCTTAATGGTAGTTCCAAGCTTTTAAATGATACAGGCTTTAATTCAATGTAGGTGTTTAATTTGATTGATTGAAAAGGAATACTGAAATATCCAAAACACTCAGTATTTTGTCTACTCATGTATGCATTATTTTCTGCCAGGCTGGAATTTTACACATGCTCATTTCAAATAAAGCTTAAATATATTTTTGTTCAATTAGTTATATTCAAAGCTTTTTATAGGTAATATAATCTGGCAACCTCAAATAATATAGGTTAAAGTCAATGGTTTCTTATATTTTATCCATCTTTAAATTCATGATGATGGGTAGAGATGCTCTAATTCTCTTTGTTTTGTTCCTGATCTAACTCCAATGTGTGAATTTATGATGATTTGAATATTTTCTGTTTCTTTAAAGCTTTTACTTTAGAATCTAGTGTTATTTATGGTTGTTGTATTGTAAAGGTTAATATAAATAGTATTTTATTACCTTAATCATTGCTGCTGTCTGAAATTTTATTTGTAAAATTGTCATTACGATGTCATTTACAATGCATAAGATTGAGTATTGCAAGGCGATACATTACATTCATATTCAGCCGCAGAGCTATGGCTTCACAGAGTGCAGACACGCATGATTTGACCATCAACATCCAGATTCCCTATGCTCCTCAAAATATCAGGGTTTCCGCAAGCTGGACTAGATTGAATTTAGGACAATCTAAGACTAGCAGGATTAAAATTTAAGAACTCCAAAATTATATATATCCTGTTATTATTCCTGTAAGAATCGGACACAAAACTAAATCACTGCAACATCAACGAAAATATAACTTGCAGCAAAACAAACCAATGATATCTGAAATGGGAAATAGATTGGTGGTTTTACCCTGATATCTAATTCACAAATAGCATTACTGTTTGGTTTGATAGTGATTTTGATCCATCTCTACTGATTCGTTAAATTTCAAAGTTACAGGATATCTTATTGTTTTTTTACAGCCAGCTGCTCCTCTTCCTTTCCATGTGGTGCCTCTGCTGTGAAGGATTACGTGCAGTTCCTTGACTGCAGGCATAGCTCAGCATGAGCTTTCAATTTTAATGGCTACCTCTGGAGAAGGGTGGAGGGGGATGCACTTTTCCAATAATAGGTCTTGACAAAGATATGAGTACACAGAAAAGTGTGTAACACCTTTGGCGGTTCGAAACAAGTGAGCCTCTTGGCCTCTACTGACTCCCTTGTACACAGCAGATAGCTGATCCCAACACATAGCAACAGTCTCTCAAAAGTAAACTTTGAGTGAGGAGTGCTCATCTCATGTTGGGTCAGGTAAGAAGAGACCTGTTTATTTTCGTAATCCGAAAAAACAACATCAACTTCCAGTGCTGCCCAACCCCAGTCGTCTGGTCCCACAGTCCTACATCTTTTAGATGTTTCCCCATTCCAGCACACCTAACTCTGATTGCTGATTGCATTAAATCGTTAGCATGCATCCAATTGCTGCAGAAGTCTGTTAATCACCCATTTATTTAAATAATATGTGCTTAAATGTGCTTATTAATTAATAAGTGTACAGCAGCAGGGAAACACAAATTGTGCAGGAGGTCCAGGGTTGGGGACATCTACCTTAGTAGATTACATAATTAGCATATGACACTGTAACCTTAGTCTGTTTAAAGACATGGCTTTTTGAAAAAAAGAAAAAAGGAAAAAAAATTACCCAAACAAACTGCATCAAATACTTTGCTACTTGTCAAAATTATTTACAGCTTGCAAAGGTTAGAAAACAAGCCTTGATCATAATTTCTCTCTGGTGGTTCATTAGTTATTCCCTGCCTCAGAGGGTTTCACAGCCACTTATCTCCCAAAAGTGATAAATATGTGTTTTGCTTGGCTGTGGCACCCGGATAATCCCTTCTGCCTCCAATGACGACAACAGATTTTGTGTAAAAAGTTTGACTGAACTGTGGATGGCCTGCAAACAGACTGTATATTGTCCATAAAGTCATCGAAGCAAGCCAGTGCACACAGTTTGTAATAATTTAACTAAACTGTAGCGAAAAGCTGTTTGTTGACGAATAATTTACTATTTGTTCCTAAAAGAGTATTTGTTTTAACCAACTACCATATTTACAAACAGTTTTGCTCCTGTCCCCAGATAGTCTCTATGTGAGATGTACATTCTGAATTTCCTTGGCTTCGGTAATTAAACTGAAATCTTGCAATTGATTTTTATTGAAAGATTTTAGCAAATATTCCTTGTGCTGTTTAATTTGGATGATCTGCAAGGTGTTTCCTACTTTGATCTTGGGGTTTCCAGACCATATTCCGCACAGATGTTTCTGTATACTATGCCAGCCACGTGGTTATGATGTTCCATGTATGCTTTCCCTGCCAGCATTTTACACCCTGCTGTTATGTGCTGGATTGTCTCAAATTACTTTTGCACAGCCTACACCTTGGGTCTTGTCTGGTGTGGTAGATCTTGGCCTCTATCGCTTTGGTGCTCATAGCCTGCTCCTGTGCTGCCAAGTTGAGTGCCTCTGTGGTCTCCTGTAGGCCAGCCCTCTCTAGCCATTTGTAGGATTTCTTGATATCAGCCACTTCAGTTATGTTCTGGTGGTACATCCCATGTAGGGGCTTGACCTCCCATGATGGTTCCTCCTCATCTTGCCATTGTCTCAAGCATTCACTGAGTACGTCATCCGCTGAAGCCTTGTCCTTGATGTTATATATATATATATATATATATATATATATATATATATATATATATATATATATGTGTGTGTGTGTGTGTGTGTGTGTGTGTGTGTGTATGAGTGTTACAGTCCAAGACCCACCCTGGCCCTTTTAGCCCCTCTTTATTAACCTACTGAATACGCCCCTGCTCAGCAGCACTGAACATTTAGGAATAGTCAATCATTAATCATTTTTAAAAATCACAGGAATCTCTGTCTAGAAAGAGTGAGACCTTTTTTTTCTCACTTTGGTTGCAGCACAGCATTGTGTCTGTTGATTTTGATGCTCTAAATTTGATTTCTGTTGGACCAAAAATATGAGCAAAAGCGCTCAGGTTCAAAGAGCCGGGAAAAGAGCCATGGTTCGCTGACAAAGTTACGATCGTGCAGTCAAAATAAATGGAAAGTAGACTTGAGGTTGGTCGAACCGCTTTTTAATCCTAAATAACTCAATGGATGTAAAAAGTAAATTGCTTCAGCTTCTGTCATTCACATAAAAACTGTATGTCACTAATCAAAGCTGATTGTTTTCCTTATTTGACATTCATGAATCACAAAGGTGACCTGAAACAGCTGCTTTTCCCAAAAGGTCATGGATTTGTATGACTGTAATGAGGTAACTGTACCCCATAGCACCTTCCTTGACAAAATGCAAATTTAACATATTTTATTATTGATCCCTCTTACATAAGAAACTGGGAGCGTACATGATATGCAACGCTGTCAGATATAAGATAATGAAAGGGAGAGTCACAATTGGTAAAAGGTCCGGTAAAATTGCGATAATTGGAAAACATTGCAAAACGTGCAGAAAAATTACGGGGAATCGCTGAATTTGTGTTAATAGTTGTGATCGCAACATTGCAAATTCCTGGAGGGACTGGGAAATTATGTTTATATAATGGTATATGCCTGAAAAGGTATACAGTCCTTTTATCAGTCATCTTGAGTCTCTCCGTCTTCAACCAAAAAATCAGGTTAGAAATATAGGGGTAATCATGGACTCGGACCTGAACTTAAACAGCAAATCAAAGCAATAACATCAACAAATTTTTACCCTCTGAAAAACATTGCTAAGATCAGAGGAATAGTCTCAAAACCATGCATTTGTCTCCAGCAAGTTAGACTACTGTAACGGCCTGCTCACTGGCCTCTCTAAACGAGCTGTTAGACAGCTGCAGTACATCCAGAACGCTGCTGCTCAAGTCCTGATAAGAACCAGGAAATACAACCATATTAGTCCAATGCTCCGGTCTCTGCACTGGCTTCCTGACGCTCAGAGAATAGAATTTAAAACAGCTCTGCTTGTGTACAAGTCTTTCCATGGTTTGGCACCAAAGTACATCTCTGAAATGAGACATATGAACCATCTCGGGCCCTGAGAACTTCAGGGAGGGGTCTCCTCGTGGTTCCCAGAGTCAACAATAAACATGGTGAGGCTGCATTTCAGTTTCAGGCAGCTAAAATATGGAACAGTCTTCATGAGGATCTGAGACAAGCCTCAACTCTAACAATTTTTAAATCCAGGCTGAAAACAGTTATTTTTACCTGTGCATGTGGCAATTGAAAGTATTGTATATGCACTCTTGCTTTTTATTTTCATTAATAATTTTAAAAGTTGATGTTTTTTTTCTGTTTAACTGTTTGCTTAATGTATGCAACTGTGAAGCACTTTGAATTGCCTTGTGTATAAATTGTGCTCTACAAATAAACTTTTTTTGCCTTCAAAAGGCCACCAAAGCTCATGGCTAAAGAAGTTGACAGTTTACAATTCATACGCATATATGGATACAGCACTCTAAACAAAGTCGAAAGAAATAGTTGGGTAAAAAGGGGCACAAGAAAATTGTTACTGTTGTATTCCTTGTGATAGATCCCAAGAAATACTTGTGGTAAATCGCTCCTAACCCGGAAATAAGGCTAAGGAGAATAAAGGATTTTACTGTAACTCAGTGACCAAAGGTCTAATAAAAAATGAGAATAAATGTCCCATTCCATATAGCAATCAAGATCCTAGAGTCTGTAAGAGGCACAAAATCCAAGTTACTTGTGCTCCAGTGTTCCTACAGTCAGTGATGGTTTTGGAAAATATATCATCTGCTGGTGAAGTAGTTGTAGAAAATAAACTTTAATATGTTTTTTTGTGTCAATGGTATTGTTACTGATTAATTATCCTGACTGACCGACCATGGAAAACTGGTGTGTTGATAAACTGTTTCCTTTAAATTGCTAACATAATGGCCTTAGGAATTTCTATGATATGTACGAGGAAGATCTAACACAACAAACAGCAAGTTTTTGAAAGTTTTGTTGGCAGAAGTTAGCAATCTGTAGAACATGCTACAGATGTTTGACAGAATTGGGTTTATTTGCTGCCTTAGGCCAAAAGTGTTTATGCAGTGAATGGTCTCTGGAGACAATAAATCCCAATGAAGCAACAGCTAAGCTATTGAGAGCACAGTTTTTTGGCTTGACAAACAAGGGATTTTCATCACCAAAGGACTTTTATTTTATATCATTGATTCCAGATAAGTCTGTAATTGTTTCTCGGAAATTCTAAGGAAAATAGTTTAAATTACTGACACAAACTTTGTTTTTCCAACAGTCCGGAGAAGCATTTAAAAGTCTGCTCATCAAGCCACTAGACATATAAAGGCAGTTATAATGTGACTGGAAACTACTGTTCAACAATTTAAACATGACACTAAGTAATCCTGCATATTGTAGAAGGATATGTTAGAGCTCTGTAACACTGTTTTTATTACTATCAGAAACAACCTTTTGATGAACAACTTTCCTCCCAACCTTCGTGAAGATCAGTTTCAATAGCATGGAATGGTTTCCGAACTTGATAGCCCTTAATTATCTCTTCCTGGGAGGTATATGTTGTGCCTGTCTATCTATCTGTAAAAAACATAACTTGAAAAGTTATGTACAGATTAAATAGAATTTTCATGAAATGTCCGCAGTGGGACCAGGCAGACCAGATTACATTTTTCGGTTGATCTGACACGAAGCGCATATCCATCCACAAACCAGCAGTGCTATTTTAGAGTCCTCTCCCATCGAAATCCTAGTTTATAATTCTCCAACAGCAACCTTGCACCCAGATGCAGATGTATTTACGGAGACGTTTTTTGTTTATAGTACTCTGTTTCATTTTCTCCGTTCTCCATTGATTTTTCTGTGTTGCAAAGCAATTACCGACAAGGACAGCAGGGGGTACTAACTGTTCATGGTGGTTCTGCCTACCGTTGCAATGTAGTTTCAGAGTATTTTTCTTCAGCTAGTGAACACATTTCCCTCTCAAGGAGCAAAGGATGACAGAAAGTAAGTTTTGATTAAGCTGTATAGGTTTTTACTAGAAACGCAGTTTGTAGAATACTCTAATAACGCATGTGAACAAACACAGTGGCACAGGTAGGACTTCCAAGGAAAGATAAGAGACCTGGCTGGATGTTAATGTTGGTCATGGGAATAAGAGGTGTAATTAACTTTGAGGTTACGTTGCTTCTTTTAAGCTTTGACAGATTCTTAAATATAATTTATTGGAAGCACTTTTCAATAATCAGTTTTTTGTTTTGTTTACATGTAACCCATCCAAACAAGTAAGAACAGATAAGACATGGGAATAAAAGTAAAAACATATTGCTCAATAAGGGAGACTGCATATGTTTAATTCATGAGACGAAGCTTGATAACATCAAGTTTTCTGTTGGTCTGCTGTGGCAGATATATCACCCTGGCAGAACTAGTCAGTAGGCTGACATTGACAGAATAATCGTGTCGTCTTCAAACTGTGAACAGTAAATACATAATGTCAGATGGGTACAATACTAAATGTATGCTTTCAAGCGAGCTGAATCCGTCTTTACAATAAGAGAAAAAATATTTTCAAATTAGCAAAGAACATTAACAAAGTGCAGTTACCAAAGATTAGGAAAAATACATGTTGAACATCAGGGATCTTGCAAACATTTCTCCTGGCTTCACCTGAACTTTAAAAATAATGGATCTATCGATTTTCCAAAGCAAATTAATCCTCTTCAGGTCCTTTGTTGAAAATCTATCAAATCATTTACAGGGTTTTTACAAAAACTTAAAATATACTGGCCTGCATGTCCTCTGTAAATGGAAACTAGGGGATCAGAAGAAATTACTTGTGCTATTTTACTATTTGAAAAATTATATGAATTACTTTTCATAAGATATAGTTTTTCTAACATCCTAATGCATGTGTTGTTTAACTGCAGTTTTCAAAATATGCCTGTAAGATCAGCATCTGTAAATTACTATGCTGCTGATGTTCACCAGCTCTTCTACAATTCATCCTGAGCATCAGTGCATTTTGATTCTTTACATAGATTGTTGTCTCATGTGTATCACAGGGTAGAAGCAATCATAAATAGATGTGATGCTCAATGAATTCCAAGTGGAGTTGTGAGCATGTGCATAGCGTGAGATTAAGTAACAGTATCACTTGGTCATTTCCATATATTTTATAGAATTGGCAGCCATGTGAAGTAAATATCATGCTTCTCATTTGTGACTTCAACACTACATCGTATTTCAATATGTCCAGATGTATGAAAATGATGCATTATTTAGTCAAAGCTCAAGATACTGCAGTTGTGTTTTTTATTTTTATTTTTTTTTAGCTTTGACACTTTTTTCTCCTCTAAAGTCTGAAAAAATACCTCTAAAAGACATTGTAACATCGAAAGATTGAAGTCAGACAACAGTTGGCTTGGATAATAGTGTTATCATTAGATTTCTCAAGAACAATAGTCTCATATAGTTGTAAATGTCTTTGCATGAAAAAAATATATATCACGAGCTTTAGAAAGACAAGTTCTCTTTTTCGTCCTTCAAACAGTATTGTCATTGACATACAGAGGGCATCCTCTTAAGTGCACCGTTTTTTGTTTTTTTTGCGGTCACATATATTGATTTAGGAAAAATTAGACGAAGTACCTTATTTTTCTACACTAGACTATTTAAGTTTCCGATTGCATTTTTTTTTTTATTTTTCTTGTGGCGCACACAAAAGATAATAATATTAACAAAACTAATCAATTTGAAAAATTTGTTGCAGAACAAATAAAAAAATGTGTCCCTCAGGGCTGACATCTTCAGATTGTGCACATTATAGTCATTTAAACAAATTTATCACTTATGTGTGGAAGGGAGAAAAAAGGTGGTAACATTTTTAAAATATTTAGCAATTAACCAGCTTCAATGAGAAGTTATCAGGTTTTTTACACCTATCAGATACAGTACCAGGTCTAACAGTTGTATCAACCACTAATACAAAACTGAATATATTCAACAATGCTCAATATGATAGATATACTAGGGGTAAACCAGGACACTGCAAAGTTAAATGTTTCTGTCAAGCTGGATATCTCACCATTTTGAAACTCTCGATCCTCAGTCACAGTTCAATTCAAGAATACAGTACCTAAAAAAAAATCATACCCATTTTTCTCATACTTTTTAAATTTCTACATGACCTCACATTCATAAACCTCAATATTTTGTTAATCTGTGTATTCTAAACATTTTGCTTCTCTATTATACACTATCCCTATGGCTTTATCATGTAAATTTCCCCAAAAAATGTTTTGATGTTTGTGACAAAAAGTGAAATGTTCAAGGGGTATGACTGCTTTTTTTTTTTGTTTAAGTTGTTATATGTCTAATATAGAACTCCTTCAGATCTCCACAATCATCTAGTTTAAAACAACAATTCTGTATTTTGTATATATTTTTTTCTATTCAGATAGACGACTGAAGTCACTTTATCTTTGAAAAGCTTACCTTACTAACTTAATCCCAGCTGCAAAGACTTGGACCACATATGCTTCACAGAGCACTGAAGCAGAAACAACAACAGCCCAGTACGATTTAATATATTGCTATATATATATATATATATATATATAGACAAAATGTTTTTAGGAGGACACCGTAGGCATCACTCTTTCTTCTGAATTTATGACAGAAAATACTTTAATCTGATTTGTTACATGTTTTTGGCACTCATCTGTATAAAATGTCATAAATACATACATTCAAAGATATTTCACAAACACTACTTTGACTGTACCATCAGAATCAGAATATAGTCATATTCAATAAATAAGAGTATTAAAAAGTTAATTAATTCAGCACTTTAACTCACTAAGTGAAACAGATCATATAAATAAATCACAGACTTAGGTTATCAACTCTTTATGGTCATTTTGATGATTTTCCACTCACAGCTATTGATACCATGATATTTAAGACATCGAAATAGTCTTCACATACTGTTTGCAACCAAAAGAATTAGGTGTTTTGTCAAAAAAAGTTATGATTGCCTCTTAAGTCTACAATTTTAGGAATACCTCATCTAATCTTCTTGCCTGAATGAATGAATAAATGAATGAATGTAGACCTTTATTGTGCCACATGAGGGGAAGTTCAATTTCACGACAGTCCGATCAAGAGTAAATAAAATAAAAACATCATCACACAGACAGTTACAGGCCATGTGGTATTGCAGCAAGCATTAAAGGAACATGGGGCAAGATTTCTAAATAATATAAACATGAATGTCCAGTTTTTTTTTATGTTATTAGGTGATGAAGCGCTATAAGCAAAAAAGAATGAGCCCAACCACATATTGTTCCATTTTCTTAAACAGGCTCTATGCAGCAAAATGTGCTGCAATTCAGGCCCGAATTTCCCGCACTGTCCTACAGGTGTGACGTCAATCGACACTGCTTGCACATTTTCTGTAGCTTCTAAACAGGAAGAAGATGGTCTTGGTTGATTCCACTGTGAGAATGGATTCTCCTGCAACCGGCAAACGTAAAAAAACGAAAAGAAGGTTTTAAAAGTGGCATTAACTACTGATTACAGCGACTATAGAGCCCTGTTTGGTGAAGCGCTCTCCAGGTGTTGCTGAGCTGATTAGTCACAGGCATACGCTCCACATTGACGGAGAAAGATAGTTAAAAAAATGGGGCTTGACACCAGCTGTCCTTGTATAGGTGATGAAGTGCCCTTGCGTTAGTGGATAATGGTGTTTCGTCAATCCGTCTCCTTCAAAATGGAGAAGCATAAACTGGCCTTTAGTTCGATACATTCCGTCGTGCTGGTCAGGCAGTTTTCCTATTGCTGCCGACCCTTGCTGAAGTTGAAAGTTGCGATAGACCAAGAACCCACCTGTTCCAAAGAGCAGGAACCTGGCCAGCATTAATCCAAATTTATAAATACTCCCCACATCCTAGAGGGAGTGTAGCACCAAACAAGAATTCAACCATTATGTATGTGGCCGATGGTGTCCCCCAGGGCAAGAGGGCTCCCCAGGATCTGCTATTCTGTTAGAGAGTATTTAATGAATTGCATTTAGAGACTAGAGACCAAATTCATGATAAAAAATGTTACAACTTTGGTGTAAGAATGGAGAGGGGTGCCCCTGATAGAAGTGACAAGACAAAAGCAGGAGACAAAGACTGACACAGAGGGGAGGAGGGCGCAGATCCGCCCGCACTTGCAACAGCAGGAAGAAAAAAATCCTGAGCGGCCCATTCATGACGATTGGCTCCAGAGCCATCTGTCAAAACTATCCTCTCATCGTCCTAATCCTGCTGTGTGTTCCTCTCTTTCTTCATGCATCGCACATTCTCGGCTTGGAGCAGTAAACAGGAAGTGAATGGGATGCCAGAGATGGCTAACAATTTTAGCTTTTACACTAAATCGGCATACTTTTACATTATTGTGTTATGTTTGGAATTATGGCAGAAAAAAATACTTAACTATATGCAGATACTTTGTTTTACTTTTTCAGAGACAATATATTTAAAAGATAATTAAATAAATATCTGCTAATCAGCAATCATCTAGGCATTGAAGAAAGCTGGTAGGACTTAAAAAAAAAAAAACAGCTTGCTGAACAGCTTTTCGAAGATCACCTACCCAACTATTAAAGGTTGCTATTGGAATGTTCATTCTGATTTATTGAATATGACTATACTACACTGCACTGATTTTATTAAATTGCAATATTAGTTGTGTTTGTTGCTATGATTTTGTTTACAATTTATTTCATAAAAGAAAATATGAAAGGATTTGGAAAAGTAAATTTTATTGAATGTATTATTCAGTTATGATATTTATTTCCTGTCAACTTTGACATGATTTGCTGATGCAACTCTTGGAAGCTAGTATAACAGATGATCAGAACTTTGATACTGCCTGCCAAGTCTTGGCAGATGTGCCAGAGAGTCAAAATTAAATTTGCAACATGTTGTTGTGATCCTTTTGGGCCAAACTTTGAGACTTTTCAAGTATCTATTAGTCTATGTGTGTGTCCATTTTACGTTCATGAGTCACATGAGACTACTTTGAAAAATAATTTCAGATGAAACTAAGGCACAATCCCTTTGGACCTAAGTAATGTTAGTGTGTCAGATTGAAATGTCTCCCCCTTCATGGCTGCTAATTCAATTAGCTTGAGGACATTTAGGAAGGATCTTAGAAATAATCTGCAATCATTTGAAATAACTGCTGAAGTAAATTTCATTAGGGGATTATCACCAGGGTCTGATTTTAATCCTGCCCAATATGCCTCTGTCTTTTCTTTATTTTATTCAAGTTCCCTGCAGCTAGCATGCTGATTCAATTAGCGTTCAAATGAAGTTTCATAAAGGATGGTAAGTCCATCTGCTTCTCTGTTCCAACTGGTTGATTTTAGTTTTCCTTCCATCCCTCTGCACCCTTACATCTATCAGTCCAGAATCTGTGTAATGCAAGTCTTTTGTCTTCATTATCCAACAAAACAACATTATCTCTCACCACTACAACACATCCCTCTCTCTCTCTCTCTCTCTCTCTCTCTCTCTCTCTCACCACACCCTATCAGCAACATTGGTTGCATTGTTCCTCTTTTATCTTGGGATGATTGATCCATGAGTCTGCAGTAGTGCCTGTGCTAATCTGCAGGAACTGTCACAAGTGAATATGGGTCGACCGTTACACATACATATCTTTGGGTTTAGTAGTATATATAAGGAATCTTCTTATAACCACTTTCTTCCCAATCGGTTTTGTCGATCTAAAACATCTTTATAATTTGCTCTGATTCAGGGAAGTCCAAAGTTATGGAAAAGAATGCCTATTTCAGACTTAACCATTTACATTTTATACTTTTTTTCATAAGTTTTATCAATAATACAAAACAGCAAAAATACAAACAAACACAAAATCTGTTTCCATCTCTAAACCTTT
Source organism: Apricaphanius iberus (assembly GCA_028564705.1). Lineage (NCBI taxonomy): Eukaryota > Metazoa > Chordata > Actinopteri > Cyprinodontiformes > Aphaniidae > Apricaphanius > Apricaphanius iberus. The sequence continues at coordinate 112,144 of JAPXFQ010000605.1, forward strand.
CCAAAGAGGAAAATAATCAAATAAATTAAACTAGTGAAAAATTATTAAACATAACTGAGTTTATTTTACTACAACTGGTCAGTGTAAGAATAAACCCTTTTAAAGTATTGACATTTTTATTTTGTTTTCTTCCCATGTTTATCACAGAATCAGTTTTAGAGATCAGACACTGAGACAGTCTACTTTAGTTTTTTCTGCAAGTATAAGTCCATCAGATGTCTTATCATAGTGAGCGTTAAACAGTGTGTGAAATTCCCCTTTGAACTAGCTAGTTTGCCACCATGGAACATTTTTTATGCATATGAATCCTATTCCCTCATTTCAGTATCACTAAAACTCGGAAGCACCTGGATAGTTCCAGGAATGCTTTCCTACTTTCTGGCATTGTGTTTAATGATTGAAACCATTCTGTCTAATTTATCTTTCTGTTTCCTCTGTCATTAGTGATATCCTTGAATGGTTTCTGCAACCCGTTAGTCTGAACCTGTGTGGCTCCCTTTTAGTGCTGTGTGCTTTCAGTTACTTATCAGAGGCCTTTACAGTTACTGATTTCAGTGCTTTAAAGTGGACATGCCATTCTTTTTACCTCTAAATTGTTCAGTTCTGGTCTACATACAGGAGAACAGTAATTCCTAGGTCTGAATTCCTCATTATTGTACCTCTACAGGTCCCTCCTCCACACATGTTCAGAGGAGTCTAGAGAATAACTTGTTTTGGTGCAATCTCTTTAAATCCAGTTGCGGCGCTGTATACCCTTCCCTACTCTAGTTTGCAGAACTTTCAACTTGACCCTGTTCAGCCATTTTAGTAGTCTGGTGGAGATTTGACAATCTGACAGTGCAGAAACATTTTATTCACAATTTTCTTTTAAAGATTTTGGAAAACTTGTCAATCCCGCTGCAAATGTTTACCTTTGTCATAATATGCCCACCAAGAATATATAAGATGACTGTTTAATAGCCCAAAACCTCTTTAATATTTAGTAGGGTGGTATGTTTAGCAATGCATCTGAAGAACCATCACTAACACAAAAATACTCTATAACTAGAACTATAAAAAAGATATAGATACAAAGAGAAAGATTAGAATGAGGGATGGGACTTTAACAGGTTAATTATGAATAATTAATTAAACAAGAATTATCACATAAAAAAGAAAACACATGTAACCGCAGTTTTCATTCCAATCAATGCGGAATATTTGTCTGTGCATAATAACCTGAGACGCAGATTACAATGATGCACACGTGATGCTATAAGGTGAGGCTTTGAATATATCGGGTGACCATCCACTTTTCAAGTGGTCTCGGGTTCCGAGGGATTTTCCTTGCTTATCAGGGTACCATACTTAAACTGACTGGTGTGATGTCTGCAGGACGACATCTTTCTGCTTCACTGACATCCTTCACGTGTGGCCTCTTAATGCCTGGTTCTGTTTAATTTAGAGACTGAACAGACGGCAGGTGGTGCCCCTGTTACGTCCATATGAGCTCCTCTTGCACCTTGCTGTAGGAATTGCATAAGATAAACCGTCTAGAAAATACTTTTCAAAATATTATTTCAGTTTTTTGTTTCATTTTTTTTTTATTAAAAAGTAAACTATCACTGGTACTGATAAAATTTCTAATTTAGGACAGTATTTCTATTATTATTTTAGAGTATTTTTTGTACTCATGAAAGCCTTGTTGAAGTTTGTTATTTAACTTTTCTTTCTAACCACAGAGAATGCATGCTTTAAAATTATAAATTCAAAATTCTAGGCCAAGTCCTGAAAGTGTTTCAGGAATGTGTGTCAGGACTAGGCAAAGTGTCAACTGAAAAAGCAAAGTCTCTGTTAAACATCAAAATATGGTAATCCTAAAAAAATAAATATTTTTTGCTATCGTTTTTTTAAAGACGACATTCTGAAAATATACTTTTTAGGCACTTTGGTTTCAGGCCAGTTTTGGCCAAGGGTATATAATCTATTTTACTACTCTTCTGAATTGACATGCATTTAACTAGCCTGGTAGATTAAACTCTTGTCGTATCCAGGCGGCAATACAGAAAAAACGTTCTTATTGCAAAGAAACGATTCGAGTGCGGTTTTCTGTTCGTCCTTGAGATTAAAAGCCAAGTCTAACTTCTTCATTGTAGCGACCAAAGCCGTTTTGAACAACAAGTGTCCATCCGTAGCCATCTTTCAATGTTTACTAAGTGATTCCGGCAATCCAACCACTGAAAATTTTGACTGTTCCACTTGTACATTCGGCAATCCTGAACTGGGACTACAAACTTGAGGCAAGAAATTAGTATGGCGGATTTGCTCAATGTTTAGCCCATAGTCCAATACCTTGTTTAGCAGCTCCAATGCAAAACATGATAGGTAAAAGAGAAAAATAAAAATAAATGATTAAAACAGTTTTTTTTTTAATATATCCACAACACTTGGATTGACTAATTTAAGGTTTTTGCATTCCAAAAGACTCTAAATGCACAAAAAATTACAATTAAGGGCAAAAAATCTGCATATGTCCTGCACAGATACCAATATTGTGCCCCATTTCCACTATTGCCAGGACGGTATGGAACGGGTTTTGCCGTGTTTCCATTACCTGTGTCCGTTCCGAACCGACCCCAGCTGACCCTTTTTTTCGGCCTACCTCTGCCTTGGTTCCAAGCATGCCGAAGCAACCGAACATGCCCACCTATGGACTGATTGGTCCGGTAATATGATATCCCTCTCACTCCTACCAGTGCCGTCTACTACATCTGTCGTCTCTACTCAATGGCGCTGATTCCTACCCAGCAGCCGTACCGCTGATTGGTCTGGAGTTTTTTGTTTGTCTCAGAGTAAGCTGTAGTTTCAGATCATCATATTTTTACCGAGATATACATTTGTAGGCTGAGCCCATAGATCTGTACAACATGGCATTGAACAACCGGCCCACAGTTTTAGTTTCCTTTCACATTCAAAAGCCATCTGTTTTCAATTTTAAAAGTGACATTTGCAAATAAATCAAGTTCAACGCTTTACAAATGTGATGTCTCTTGGGTTCTACAGCTGCTTTTGAGCAAGTGGAAAGCAAAATTAAACATACCTGCAAAGAAACTTTGATCTCACCTTACAATACTAAAAGTGTTATCCTTAAAAGCCTTGAGGGTTTTCTAAAATTGTATTTTGAAAGGTGGGCAGTTTTGTAAATGGTAAATACACTGCATTTATCTAGCATTTCTCTTTATCTTCCTCATACTTTAAAAAGCACTTGCAGCGCTTCATTCTTGAGCCACTTATAAACACACATACAGTCATACACTGACACCTGGTAGTCAGCTTGGGATTCGGAGCCTCGCCCTGGGGCACACATGGGAGAAAAAGGGAATCAGACCCCGAACTTTCTGATTGCAAAAAAATTTGTCTTCCCATTAAGCAACAGTTCCCAAAAGTAATTTTGTAAAAGGAGGTGGGGCCACTACTCAGTCTTCTTTTTGGTCTTTTTCAAGTGTATAAGTATATCTTGACAGAACAGATCACTACACTTCAGTCAAGAGTAGTTGATATTTTGAAAATTTACATGTCACTTGGAACATGGTTGCTTGTTAGGGATTTGTGAAAGGCCAGGAGCTTGTGGCTGCATGATGGAAGTCTTTTTTCTAAAAGAAGCTGTGCATGAGCAGTGCTAACACGGGTGTAGCGTGTCCAATCACCCTCAATGGGAAAAAACACATAAACTGCAGGGAGGGGAGATTTTTGGCTTTAGATTATTGGTTGCCTTTAAACTAAATTTGTTAAAGTTTTATCTAAGTATGTAGAACTTTTTTCAGAAGATTTAATTTAATCAACGGAGCCCCATGCACAAAGAAATTTTGTTTTTTCATTTTTTCTCCAATGCTTTTTAATTTGCAATGGGATCTCTCTCTTCATACATACATATATATGTGTGTATATATATATATATATATATATATATATATATATATATATATATATATGGAACTTTTGATCCTAGCTTTTTTTATGTGTATTTATGCAACCCTGGTCATTCTCAAAGTACTCAATTTATGAAGTATAATTACTTTGTTACTTAAGTAGAAGTTTGAGGTATGTATACTTCACTGGAGTAATTATAGATTGACCTACTCTATTCTTCTGCTCCTTACATTTTCACCCAATTATTTATAATCCTTACATTTTAAAAATAGCCATCTTAATTCTGTTTTAGTCATGTTATTTTACTGAAAATAGACCAAAAAAATCAAAAAATGCGCCAACTGGATATAATTTGATTGCGGCTTGCTAATAACGTTAACAGAATATTTTCTATTACCGTCCAGTTATTTAGAACAGCAGGATAAAAATCTAAAGGTGGCTCGTCATTTTTGTAAAGGATTACAATTTACATCTCTGACCATTGGGTGCAAATGTGCTGACAGTTTTAACTTTACAGGTAACTGAATCAATAAGTTAAAAGATTCCCATATAGGCATCTGAGACTGGGAGGCTACTACTATCACTACATTTACATGCAGCAAGGCAAAGGTGAATTATTACCTTAGTCTGACTGAAATCAGACTTTTGAAATGCACGTATACACCTTAGTCCGGCTTGAATGGAACCGAACTGAAGTTTCAGAAGCTCTTTTGAGCTACAAAGAAAACGCAATTGAGAATTGGACAACTCTGAAAATACATCCATCCTCCCCCCCCCCCCCCCCCCCCCCCCCCCGCCTACACTTGCGCACCTCATCGTGAAGTAGAGGGACACGGAATTGCCTCTCAGCAACAACATAGTAGTATTATAAGACTATGGCAGTTAAGACAAATGTATACGGCCTGTATACGGCCGATAACTGCATGTTTGGACTCACGAAGAAACGATGCATTGTGATTGTGAATATCCTGCTTTTAATTGTGTGCTTCACTCCTGCCAGACCACGCTTGAAGCTCTATAAGGCTAATATGTAGAGGTGCATATAGCCATCAATCATCGGGGAGTCAAACGTACTTCATTTAATAATTTGTTTTTCTGAGTAGCATGTGAACTGGAACTCGGCTCTCAGGGGGGAGCCCTTAGTCCAAGTAGTCCAAATCTACTAATCAATCTCAAGTCCTCATCTCTGTTCTAATGAGGTAAATTAATTAAAACTAAAACAAAATATTAAAAAAATAAACTCTGTGTAGGACACACCTGATGAATTAAAATGCTGATTTATTCAGTGTAGCTGACCTCTACCTGCACATGATGCAAACCACTTCATGGTCCAACAGGACGAAGCAGACGTATGTTCTAAAGTTTAAGGATGCCCATGTTAGAGACTCCAGTAAATACACCATTTCAAATAGGCAACTAGTCATCGTATCTTCTGTTCCATGAAACACGTATTAATGCTAAGCAGTCCACATATAGTATTTGTACCGCACTAAAATACATTCATTTTGATGGACATTTGCAGCTGAAATAGGATGCGTAGTATTTCCCTACTTTTAAATATTAAGATTTTTATATAACATTAGAGTCATTATGGCCTTTAGTAAATTTGTTTTTGGGGGAGGTGTGGGAGTGCTGTGGTGCATCTTAGGCTTAAGTCTTTAACAGCATTTTTAAAATGTACTTTTATACTATAAGTATTTTTGAATCCAGTACTTTTTTACTTTAGTAAAAAAACTTGACTCAATACTTCAAAATCTACAGAGGTATTTTAAAACCCATAGTATCTTTACTTATGTCATTACTAAATGAGAATCCTTTTGACACCTATTGTCATTTTTAAGATATAAGGGTTTTGACATGCCCTCAAACCTTACACTTTACTGACTCACAGACTTAAATGCACACAGAATGTTATTGCTCAATTCCCTAACATTTCTTAAAATGATAAGTGAACGTTTAGGACAGAATGTGTATTCAGATGGACAAACTCAATATAGTTCAATGAACATTTGTAAGAAAAAAAATACTTCAGCTTCACTAGCAATATTTCATGCAAATGTGCTGGCAGGAAGATTAGAGTGAAGGGAAGTAGGAAGGAAGTGGGAGGATGTTTAATGCACGATTCAGTTCATGTATAACTGTTTGGCTTTCAATTTTTGTGGCTGCCACCAGTTTGCCATTTAGTGTGAGTTACTGCAGAGTTTTCTTTTCCTGGAGTTATATCCCCGGCAATTTTGGCTGTGAGATGTGAGTCTCTCAATATACATGAAACAATCCATCTTAGTTTGCGACCAACGTATTTATCCTCATAACCAGACAGAAAATGCTACACACAGATCTTTCTTTGAGGAAACTACATTTGACTTGCATTTTGCAGCCTGTACTCTCAGAAGCAGTGTTTACAAGTCAAATTTCAAAAGGAGGAAAATGTTTAAGTTCACGCTGAAATGTTGTCAGTGCTGACCTGCCTATGATGGTTTACCACTGTGACATTGCCTTTTCTATGCTCCATGCTCTGGGGCAACTTCAGACTGCCAGCACACCTTCCCTTCACAGTGTGAGTGCTCAGCAGGCATTTATACCTTCTGACATCCCATCACCCTGTGTGGAAAAACACTGATCACAAGAGCCGTTAGAGGGGAGATTGTCTGTATGTCTCTTTCTCTTTCTCGCTCTCTGTTTGTGTATGTGTTTATGTCTATTGGGAAATCTAGTTCAGGAGTATATATATTAAAGATCATGGACTAAATGCAAATATAGGAGACTTATATTATTTGAAAACTGGTACTGGCAAAATACGACACGGTGTGGCAAATTACTTGTCTCAGAAACAGACAAACAAATGAGCAAACAGCAAGAGAATGAAAAATGAAGTTCACTGATTGTGTGTGGGTGAATAGGCCCTCAAGAAAATAAAGAGTCAGAGAACAAGTTATAAATTAGCAGCGGAAAATGAGACTTCCTCTCAAACACTGAAACAAGTGTAACATTTAGTTCTAACAGTAACATTCATGTTTCATTCGAGTATATTTGTTTTACTGATTTGTATGCCGAACATTAAAAGTCTGAAGTCTTGATACAACTTTTATGATTTTTGCAATAAATACAATGTGTTTACTACACCAGCGTTTTTCAGCAACGGTCCTCAAGGTACACTGCCCTGCGCGTTTTAGATGTTAGCTTAGTTCAGTACTCCTGATTAATTGATAGCTAATTAAGACTTTTGCTGAAATGCCGTCATGGTCAAGTTCGACCTGCCTTTGTTGTCAGAACCACCTCCGACTGCACTGTTCGCTCACCTCCAGACTCCAGAGCCAGAGATCCCGGAATGTGTCTGCCTACAGAGCCAGCTCCTTCGGCCAGGTTCCCTCATCGCCGACCTCTAGCCCTCCAGAGCCTATCCCCTTATGCTGCATTCACACCGCCACAAACGCCAACGTCAGTTGCGGCAAGATTACATGTAAATTATACGGTTGAGTCACTCAGAGTCTCTGCAGTGTGATGTATGCGGATTCTGTCAGGTTCAGATCACTTTATTTTTCCCACTGGGCAATACAGTTTACAGTACAACCTGTCCAAGATAATTACAAACAACAAACAAACAGTCAAAAGAGCAGCACTCGCATGTATGCAGACAGAAAGAGATACACGTCAGGGAGGGAGGGGGGTCCAACTCGGGGGAAAAAAGTGCTCAAATGTGTTTTGATTCCTTAGTCAAGAGTCAAAAAACAGGTAATGGAAAAAAACACACTTAAACATTTAAGCAGGACATGACAAATTTGACGCAGTGCGAAGACAGATGGACAGGCACTCCTAAGGAGGAACAGAGCACTTGTAGTTGGTGTCCTTGTTGGAGATTTGAGCTGTGATGCAGCCTAGAGGTCATAGAATTGGGCCCGGGACAAATGGAAGTAGCGCTGAAAGCGAACCTCATCCATATGCAGCTCCTGGAGCAAATGGTTAAACTCCGCTAACTCAGAACACATCTGAAGAATTAGGTGTATCCACAAACGGCGCTGATGCATCTGATGTCAACATTGCCTAGCTTTATCTAGCAAATAAAGCCAAGCCACTCTTTCGATATGATCCGCCATAGTTCAGAACGCTCCACCCATGCAATCTTTTTTTGCTCAGAAGCAAGCGTTGCAAGCTTCAACGTACATGCGTCAAACTACATGCATTGGGAGTGTTGCTTGACGCAGACAAAGTGTGCGGTGTGAATGGAGCATAAGACTCAGGCCCTCCTTAGGCACCCTCCACCCACTCTTGGAAAGGTGCTTTGGTTCTTTTATTTATTTATTTTTCTTGGTCGTGTGGTATTTACCCTTAGAGAGGGTGGTGCTGTCAGACATTCAGCACTCTGTCCTGTTTACTACTATTCACCACTTGGACCTCATTCCCTCTGTGTATTTAAGTCCTTCAATTCCACTCACTCTCAGTTGGTTCCTACATGCTCTTTCTTGCTCATTCATGTCAGCTGGTGTCCAGTGCTTCTCTCTCTATTTCAGCCATCACCATCTCCAATAAACTCCTTTGTATCTTACCTGCATCTTGAGTGTGGGTCCATACAGCAACATGGAGACCTGACATGTCTATGTTCATCCTGACACTGTGTATATGTACTAATTGACCTGTAACTTGAAGCAAAGATGGAGGTTTCTTGCAGTGGAAGATTTTTTTATTATTATTTTATATCCTTTGTTAGGTTTTATTCTCAGGTGGAAAATGTTGGTTGATCTCTGCATTTTATTGTCCAACAGGTTCTTTCATCTGAACATATTGTAGTACCTGATGTCACAGACTGCCTGAGGGGATATACCCCAAAAATTTTATCTTTATTTGGACATGTGCAAGCTGTTAGCTTTAGTAAGGCATTCATTTGTATTTTCATTATTTTATTCATTTTACTTCGTCATGACCAGAAGCTATTTGTACCAGCTGCAGTTGGTCTGTTTGCTGTAAACAGTGTGTAGTGTTCTGCATGTTCACAGATAGTTTTATATTTAAGAAAACATAAGTTATTTGTAATAAACTTCAGTTCTTGGTGGTTCAGTATAAATCTGAGCTTCCTCTAGCAGATGTTTTTACCTTTTTTTATCACCACAATTACCCATACCATCTCCAATGTTTTATCTTTTACTTTGTGTTGTTGTAATCTAACAGAAAAGAAAATCTGCAAAGTCTCTCTCAGGTCACACTTCTCTCATAAACATGCAACAGCAAACCTTCCTTTTTCAGATCACTTTAGTCCTGTTCATTTTCCAACTCAATCCACTGAATGGTTGCCTTCAGAAAAAGCGGCTGGAATTCTGGAACCAAATTGGGTTCTTTCAAGTGTATCATACTAAATCATGATCCAGACTTTTCCTTACATCTCATGGTTACCATGTCTTTCTGACCACCTACGGAGGGGGACCAGTGATGTAAAAGTGAGGGTCAACTTAAACCCTCTTTCCTCTGTTGACAGCTTTAAGATAATCACAAGATATGCAGAGCATCTTTAGATCACAGATTGAAAGTAGGATCCAGATGCCATTCTGTCTCTCTGTTAATCAGAATTAAGTGCCTACATTCAGTTGAAGTCATATCTTATTCTAGTTAGAAATATGACAAACTTTATATCCCACTGCTTGAACATTCCCGCTTTGTTCAAAACTATAAAAACAAATCAATAAGAGATGTTGTATAATGTAAAAGAGAATGAAATGAGAAATTGGTTTAATTTATTTATCTGGAAATAAAAAAGGTTTGAATTTAAAAATATATCAAACTTCAAGATTATGACATGTTAGTTGTAAATACACTATATTAACTTAAATTATATTGTAATAAAGAAAAACACTTGTATGTCTTGCTGCTGGTGTGCCCCACCTGAGAACCCCAGAAATCCTGAGTACTCCTTACCCCAAATTTACACTGTAGCACAGTCTCCGCAGCAAATAGTCTATGTCTAATTCATATTCTATGGTTTGGTTAACACCAGCTGCAACATGGTGTGTTTCAGATGCCTCCCAAAAGTGTCTCTCCATGCCATGCCATGCCGCTCCGCTAAAGATAGGATTGAGTTCTATTTTTGACACAACATGCTTCTAAAACGCATCTGCAACAGTTAACACAGAAATCAATCAAATTTCAAAATAAAAGACATGTGCAGCTTAACTATGTTAGCATTACGTAATTATTGGTGACCAAAGGATTTGTTTGCTCACTGCATTTTTTGAGGAAATCATCTGTGGGGTTTGTTCAGTATAGACAATGAAGCTTCTATCCTGGCAGTGGAGAATTATATATGACACCACATATCCTTTTTACAGGTCAGTGTGCACTGATGGCGCATGGACCTGTGCATACATGCATGGATAAGCAACACTACATTTTTAATATACTTTGCCTTAAAGAAACAGCCTAGGAGATAGTTAGTCATCTGTCGATACCTTACCCAATCTATGAAACAATCTATGACTATAGCCAACAGTGGAAAAGAGTAATTTTACTACCAGTCAGTTTGGATAATGATTATGTGTAAATCGTTCTGAGAGCACGAGTGTATGTTAGATCTGCATTAAAGTGGTGGTGACAAAAATGTAAATCACTAATATTAAAATTAAGCCTGAGTGGATGGTGAGTTAAGAAAAAAAGAAAAACAAGTATACAACGTCGTGTCAGATATCAGTACAGGGACTTGTGCTGATAGATTTGAACGTTGATTTAAATTACACATGGACTTACAGAAAATAGTGTTTAGTTAAATTATTTTACAAAAAATACTTTGTTTACAGAATCACCTGTTTGTGAATCTGTATCAGGTATTTAACCAATGTTGTAGTGTAATTTTACTATACTACACTACACTATGCTGTAGTGTAATTGAATTATACAAGAACATGAAAAAGTTCTAACAATGTTACATTGAAGCTTTATAGTTATTTTTGGTCAAGGTACTATGGGCTCGGGGTAGGTGCTTGGAACTTGCAGTTTCTGCCTTCATCTTCTTGGACCGTGTCACAGCCGTTCTGCATTTGCAATGTTCCCAGTTTTATGGCATGAGTTAACTTTCTTTTAAAGGAGGGCGCAATTCATAACAAAGTGACCCTAAAACAGGTTGGGGAGAAGGTAAAAATATACTGTGCAAAGTAAAACATTTATCAGCACAGGAATTTTGTAATAGAGCATATACAGTCACTTTTTCCCCACATTTCCAAAATATGTTGTCACTTTCACAAAACCTTCTATTTTTTTCTTCTTACACTTGCTTCTCTCATGTGTGACCTCTCGGTTCTCAGCGCTGCGCTCTCTCGCTTCCTGATTTCGCCAGCAGTGACGTCACAGATCCGGACTAGATTAAACGATGCACACTTTTACTTTCCGTGTTTCTAGTCTGCTTTTAAATTATGATATAATTCTACTGTAATATACATATATATGTCTATGGTTAGGACCATCAAAAGTTCAACTAGGTGAACTTCTGCATTACTAGCGTTATTAGCTTTGAAGCTTGAAATGCAGGAAAAGCCGCAGAGACCGTGACGCTCCTCCAACAGCCTACTCCATAGACTTAACATGTAATCGTGACGTTGCTGACGCTGACGAAGCCTACAGTCTGAACGCAGCACAAGAAAGGGAAGAAAGTGGAGCATTGCGCACTCCAGCATATATATATAGCCTGCCAGAAAACCTTTTTTATATATAATACTATACCAAGTAAGTGTTTTGTGTTTTACTTTTGGCTGAAATATTAAACTAAGGTTGATCTTCAATTGTCTGTAGGTTTTAGATTTCAAGGGATTTACTGTAATATTAATTGATGGAATCTGTCTTATTTCAGTTTTATAAATTTCAATGCTATAGGCAAAATATCGGATCAGGATTCAAAGTTGGATCGGATTTGAGGTTAAATAATTGGATTTGGATCGGAGGCCAAAAATGCTGATCGGGACATTTCTAATAAAACCGCAACGGTTGTAGCAGTACCTCTGCTAATCGGGAGGGGAGTGTGGTGCAGGGGTCTCCAGCTGCCATCAGCAAAATGTATACAACAAAGAATACAATGGAAGGTGGAACGTCCCCATCCAGAAATCACAATGTATTTATTGATTGGACAAATCACCTGCATCCACTGAGTTCCAGCTCTCTGTCTTTTTCTAAGAGCGTACATTATCAGAATTTCAGTAATCGTCATGTTTTCTAGTCTCAGAAACTTACCTTTGAATTTGTAGGCTGACTCAAAACTGCCCTCTAGTGTATATAGTTACAACAGTCATGCCAACTTAATGCATTGAAAGCCTTTGGGCAGCGACCCTTGGCAACATTAGCAATAGCTGGATCTCTTTGATTGCTTTAATATTGTATTTTTGGCTTCTGAAATTGGTTTTAGATAATAATATGACTAGATATCTAAAATACGGGTTAAAATTAATGAAACATACAGGCGAGCCTTTTGTTTTAGTCATATATCAAGCGGCTTGAACTTCACAGACTGTAAAACAGCTTAGTGCACCGCCCTGGGGAACTTAATTAATGAACTGAAAGTATTGACTATTTACAGCCATCTGACTGCTGTGTGTTTATGGTGAAGCATGCATGTTTTTCTGCCCGTATAGTGTATATTCGTTTCTTTATACAGTCAGAATGATACCATACTGATCTTAGAAGCCTTTATGAGCTCTTCTGCTGGTTTTGGCATGATAATGACTCTTGATAACGACCACTGCGGTATTGCAATAGAAGATATATTGAAGATAAAGATGAAGCAATGTACTGTAAGGGATTCCAATGTATGGTTAAGTAAATCGACCCACTAAAGGTTTATAAAAATTTCTATGGTGAAAGAAGCGCTGACTGATGGGGTTTTCATCGTTACGCCATGGCTGTAAGCTGTAATGATCACTACACTGATATGGGGTTGATGAACCATAGAGCTGTCTTCCTTATTTCACTTCCACTTTTGTGCAGACATCTCTGAATTTTTCCCAGTGAGCAGTCAGAACATACAGGAAATATTCATTACAAAGATATATTCCTACTGGTGAGTGTGAAGATTTAATGAATCTACAACATATAGAGTAAGATTTGAACAGCATTTTAAGTGTTCTTTTTATTTAACCTTTATTTTACTAGGAAATAATCCCATTGAGATTCAAAACCTCTTCTCCTAGGGACTCCTTAACCAAGGCAGCAGCTGAAACAGTTCCAAATAAAAGAAGTTTAATGCAAAAACAGAAAACATACAGTAAAGACAGACATTTTACATTATTTCAACATAGTGGCCTGCAACACTCTGTTAAAACATGTGTATCTGTTAATTAAATAAATATTTGTGCTAGCTTTAATGTGTGTCAATGATGGTAAATGAACTAATTTAATTGGACTGGAATTTAGATCAAGATGAGGATGCAAAAGCTTTGAAGGCATTTTCACCAAAAGAAGTTTGTGACCGTGGGATTTCAAACAGATTGTGCCCATGTGATTGATTTTAAGCTTCTGTTAGGGATCTTAAAAGCCAGGAGGAAACATAGGTAAAGAGGCAGTTCACATAAATTAGCCTTAAAAAGGAAAATATACCAATGATCCAACATATGGTTGTATAAACAAGGTCAACCAACAGTATCATTCAAATTACGATAATGAGTACGGTAACCAGAATTTGATACAAATCTAATTGTTGCATGGTATACAGAATCCAGTGTTTTCGAAAGTGATTGATTGGCATGCATGTACAAAATATCGCTGTGATGCAATATTTACAACAATGTAAATATTACCATAATTCTATACAGGCTTTTTTAGATGATAAACACCCAAGTATTTATTTTTGATAGTAACTGTATATGATACTTGAAAGATCATTTTTCTTATAGGAAAATACAGAGATATTTGTTGATTGATACTCGTTTAGTTACCTTCTTAACTAGCATAACAATCTGGAAAAAAACATTGTCTATTGTTCTTTATTTAGAAAAGAACATAATTTATTTTGTCACAGTTTTGCAAAAATCTCAGGTTATAAAGATTTTCTGTATGATGTTAAAAGCACTTGCTAAAGACGTAATAGAACAGTACAAATAGTGTCATCTGCATACAAAACAGTACATAGCATCAACTATGTTTCCACAAGTCAAATGCGAGACACTTCTGAGCCGGACATCTTGGGTGCATTATATGCTGTATTCCATACAGTTAATGTGTATTTGTTAAAACTCTGTTTGCACTGGCGCGCGCACAGCTCGGCAAGCTCCACTCAAATGTGGCTGTCTAACCAATGAGAGAGCTGGTTACATTCGAGGAGCAGCTGTGATTGGTTCAACTTGGTTTTCAGTGTTCTCAGGGACCAGGAGGGTCACACGAATGCTAAAAGGGGAGGGTAAACCATTTAGGAAATGCGATTGCAAAAAGGATTTGAAAATGAGAACTGGAAAGAGAAAACGGATGTAGAAAACGGGATACGTTTTTTAAATGTATGAAAAGGAAAGATATTTACAATCTCATTTATTAATTATGTTATTTAATTCTCCATTTTGAAATCGGATTTAAAAATACATTTTCAAATTGCAGTGTAGGGACCAGGAGTGTCACACGAATGCTAAAAGGAGAGGGTAAACCATTTAGGAAATGCAATTGCAAAAAGGATTTGAAAATGAGAACTGGAAAGAGAAAACGGATTTAGAAAAGGGAATAACTTTTTTAAATGTTTGAAAAGGAAAGATATTTACAATGTCATTTATTAATTGTGTTATTTAATTCTCCATTTTGAAATAGGATTTAAAAAACATTTTCAAATCACAGTATTTAATAATCAAATAATAAATACAATTTGCAATTCCTCTTTAGTATTTAAATTTAAAATGTGTAATTACAAAATGTTTTTCAAATTTGTCTTTTTTTTTTGTATGGATTAATTGTTGAATTTGAAATTATATTTAGCAATCTATATTTTTAATTCACAATTAAGCAGTTATCATCAAAATGATGTATTGCTTTTCCAATGACCCCTGTAGTCCTCCATAACGAAGGACCAAATCCCCGCTTCTCCGAAGACGGGAGGTCACAGGCCTGTCAAGTCTGTCGTTCCCAGGTCGTCCAGACGACTTGGTTCTCCGTTGAAAATCGATCCGCCGTTGGAAGCCGAAAATAAAACAAGTTTGGGCGCCAAGAATGTGGTCGGATTTTAGACTCTTAATAAATGAGAGAGATTCCTTTAAACGTTTGGAGGTTTTAATACGATTTGAATTGATGATACAGGAGGACAGTAACACAGTGAGATGTGGAATACTGAAATGTCTCGGTCTTACAACATCAAGCTTATATTATTTCTAGCAACCTTGGTCTATCTATTCTACTCGATAAAGTACAACCCTCAAGATTAAAATCAGAGGCTTTGTGGCGCCTTTCTCTTAGATAAAGCTGTGAACTTTGTAGATCTTTAAGGATCTTCAGCCTTTTTAAATAACAATTCAGCAAGTTTCTTTGGCTGTATAAATCAAGTTAACCTTGACAAGAGAATAATTTTATGTAAAGAAGTCTTATCATTTTTTGTTTTAGATAGCACTTTAAAAACTAAGATCCCCCCCCCCCCAATCTTATATACATTTAAGTATAAGTATGGTTAGTTTACGACAAGCTATAGAAATAAAAAATAAAATAAATAAAAAATCACTACTGATAATCTATATCAACTTTTCATTGAGGTTGTAGATGGGGTAATTGGTCATTACTATAGTTCTTCTAAGCTACACAACATTTGTTGATAGAGTTTGAATGGGAGTAGAGCGCTTTTCTAAAATAATCACACTGAATAATGAAAACGGTTTTATGAGTCTGTTTGATTCTCAGATGTCAAGAGGATGACTATTTTTCCTAAACTAATTAGTATGTCATGTTAAAGGTAAGTAGTTTAGAATAGGAAGAAAGTAAAGTTAAATTGTTTCATATGAGAAATCCCTTTAGAAGAATTTGGATTAGCACCCACACAGGACAAGAGGGGAAAGTGCTGAAGATGTGTCCAGCTTCTGTATTCCCTGCTTGAGGTACATTCTTGGATATGCAGACTCCCTTCTTGACTATATATTTGGCTTGGAGACACATTTCGACACAAAGGACAGTCATAACTGAAAAACACAGAACAGGTGCAGAGGTCTCTTTCACTCCAGATTTGGAGGTGAGTTTTTAATTAGGGCGTAAACACATGCCTGAGACCTGAAAACAAAAATCAAAAAAGGAAAAGAAAAAAGTCTTACAGATAGCAAAACATAGATACATTAATGCAGCACAGAATATAAAAAGAACCCCAAAATATTAACATTTATTTAACTGCAGCTCCAAAGACTGCCAGGTTCTGGTCGCTCACTTTAAATTTTGGACCAATAATTTCCTTTTGGTACATGGCTTGCAACTGCTCAGACCACGTCAAATAGGATGAATAAATGTCAGAATGTATCTTCTTCCTTACATAAGGATGAGGCTGAAGTCTTGATCGACATTTTCTTCTATTTAATTACAGCCAGTCTTTCACAGGAACCTGTCTGGGCTATACTCGTCTCCCTTACACCCCTCCCTTCATGTCTGACTCTGTCCATCACAGATTTTTATGTCTACCTTACAAGGTTAATCCAAAACACTTCTCACTACAGCTAGAGGGAATGGTTGAAAGGCCTCCTCACTGACTTCTAATGATCTGTTATTATAGCATATTCTCTTGATGCATTTACTAATATGTAATAACCAGTTAATTCAAATAACTTTGGACTATTACTGTACCAATCAACCTTTTACATAGCTACAGGAGTAATTTATCCATCCAAAGAGTAACAGGGAGTTATTCCTCTACAATTTTGCAAAACTCAAAAGCTAAAACTTTTTTCCCTATAATCCAGCATTGAAAAGAATGCTGATTGGAGTTTTTATTTATTTATTTGAAAGTCAATACAATAGGTATTTTTGTTAAAATGTTGTTTGTTTACTGCCTTAGGAAGACATTTTGTGTGATTTGGCTATGACCTGAATGAAACTAAAAAAAGGGAATTGTTGCAGCAGCTGGCTTTGACACAAATAAATGGACAGCAATAGTTTGGAAAGTCAGCAGAACAATGTTTTAATAAGTGTTTTTGTGAGAACAATGCTTTATTTTGGTAAGAATAAAGGTTCATGTGCTACCACATGATAAAACTAGCAGTGCATTTGTAGTGGTCAGGAGAGCAAAGAGGGTTTGGAGATAAAAAGTCAAAGTTGAAGGGTGGTTTTCCCTACAACTATAAACTGAACCTAAAACAAAGCTATTTGGGATTTTTAAGAGCAGACGGAAAACTTCTAAACGTAATTCTTGTTTTATTTATTTGGAACATCTGTGCCACAAGCATTTAAAGATTCTTACAGAGCCATCTCACTATTCTAGTTTGTGTGGGTTAAAAGCTCACAGAGGAGCGACTTGGATTGAGAGTGTCATGGAAGAAAGAATAGAGGCAGGCGGGGACCGGTGGAAAGACCTTGCTTTAACAAGCTTATCTCGCTCAGTAATTCAGTTTGGGCCATCAAAGTGCTGAGAACCAGCGTCGCTAGGGGCTGTTGTATTTTTTTGACCGCTACCTGTGACAGCAATTACAGGTTTCACTTCAAGCTTGCCTTTGTTTTTGTGGTAGACTTGACTGCTTGGGTAGAACAAGATTACCTCTCTGCTCTGCAACTGGAGCATAATCAAAGCCTCCTCATGCGAGGTGTTATGCCCCTTAGAATCAACCTCACAGCATCTCCCACCGTTTCCTCCTCACCCCTTTATTCCAGAGGTTTGTTTTGACATTATTGTCATTGTAACAGAGTTGTTGCTTTAATGTATTCATATACATCACAGTAAAATCTTTCTCTCTCTGCTGCCACGGCTGAAACTGAAATGATCTTTCTGTTTATATGCTAACAGAGGCAATGCAGAATTTATTTGATGGGAAAACTCCATGAATAGCAAATTCACATCAAATGAAGCATGTATCTACGCAGCGCAAAATCTCCATAAATGCATGGCTTCAACAGCAGCGTTATTAGATGTCCACACGCGGGCTGTCGTCCTACTTTTATTAGCTTTGAGTCTCAGATATGCAGAGTTGGGGGTTGAATCACTCGGGTGCCTTTCAAAGAATAAAACGTTTTTTATCTGATGTCTGCTTATACACACAGCAGGAGGACAGCATTTCAGAGAGCATTCCCAATGTCCCAGGAGTGAACCTAAATCCCCAAAAAGTGAGGGAGGTCCTCTGAGGCATTGTTGAAACTTTATGAAAGATGAAAACTCTTGATCTTATATTCACTTCACCAGTTTGACTACCAACATTTTTGTGCAGGGTGCTGTTGTGCTCCGCATTATGACAAGACTTGAAAAGAGTCATGAGTTCATCCCGCAATAGTATTTTTGCTTACCAAAGCCTTCTTTTATTTTTGCTTCGGAGCATGACACAGGATGTGCTGCAATATGACCAGGCCAATTAGTTTGATGTATTGTTGTCCCAGTAGTTTATATAGCATATTCAGCGGAAGAAAAAATAAAATCAGTTTTTTTTTGGTTTTCTCTTGCAACTCTCTTTTATTCTAAATTTCCTGAACTGTCTTTGTCAAGGCCCATTTTTCATTTTGTGTTGGTGGCAACTTGGTGCTGCTCTGATGCGTTGCATACAGTGGCATTTGAGCTATCAACATCACCAAACTGTACTTTAAATTATTTAAGGTTTATTATCTGATGTTTATGAACAAACAAAGCTTCAAAAGCTACATGAGAACTACATGATAACCCCATGTTAAACCACTTTTTTCTAGTTGTAATGAGAATATTTCCCTATGCAAGTATGAAATATGTCATATTCTATTGAAAACCAATTAGTAAATGTTTTGTGTGATGTGTTACTGAAACCTGAAGGAATAAAAATATTTATACATCTTAAAATCTTTTTACGTTTTCTGTTACATGTGCACACTTTATCGTATTTTATTATTTATTGTGACAGACCAACACAAAATAGTTCAAAGAGAAAGTGAAAGGAAAAGATATTGTTTTCTCAATTTCTTTGAAGTAAAATTCTAAACATAGCTTGATACATATTTGTAACTGGCATACTTTCCAGAATACTATCCATTGCTATTCAGAATGTCAGGTAATATAGTAATGATTCAGTTAATGGGAGAATTAATGTTTTATTGTCAGACAGATAGCAATAAGCTCATTTCAAGTTTGAAATAACATAAATAACCCGTTAATCAAGCCTAAGAACCGTTGGACAGTGAATTGTTTGCAACGAATGAGACCCTATTAAAAATGAACCCAAATGGTGGAGTGTGGGTCTTAGAAGTTGCTGCCTCATACAGTTTTTGTTTTGCTGAGGCCAGGCTGTGGAGTTTCTCTTGTTGTTCAATATTCTGTGAATAATTGAAACTGACTTGAATTGCACCCAGTGTCTTTACTCAGGAAATCTGCTGATGACATTGAAGAAAAATAAAAAAGATGCTGACTGCATTGTGGGAACTGGGCATATTGGAGTACTTCTTAACTTGATGAATTTCTCCAGCTAGGAAATCAATCATCTTGTTTTATTTGTCTCCCTTTTTTTTCTCTGTTTAACCCCGCACTGTGGCCGTTGCTTCTTTTAGGTGGACCTGCTTGTGCCAACCAAGGTTACAGGGATCATCACGCAGGGAGCGAAAGACTTTGGCCACGTCCAGTTTGTTGGCTCATACAAAGTTGCGTACAGTAATGATGGAGAGCGGTGGAGTGTATATCAAGATCAGAAACAGGGAAAAGACAAGGTAAGTTGAATTCTTGCATCTGCTTAATAATAATCATAGTGTATCTTCCGGAACACAAATTCATTGACAGTGCTGAAAGAAGCAGAAAAAATAAGTAGCATGGATGTAAGGATTCTGAGAACAATAGGTTTTAAATATTTATGATGCAAACACAGACAAGGGCATATTTGTAAACGTTGTCAGCAGCCTAAAAGCACAGCATGAACAGGAACGTTAGGCCGAAAAAAAAATACAAAACAACAAACATTAAAAAAGACAGGCATTAGCTGTGAGGTTGTCCATTATGGAAGTTGTCTCCTTCTCTTCACCCCCCTTTTGCATCTTCTCATCTAGAACCTGGGTGGTCTGTGCTCTTGCCTCTGAAAGGTTTGGGATTAGATAAGACCCTGCTGTCAGCCTGGCTCAGCCAGTACTATGCTGACAGACCTTTTTACGGCCCTTCGCAGAGTTCACCTGTCTCTTGCAATCGTATATAACCACAGAGAAAGCATGGAGCTGCAGCAGTCAACTGATATCATGAGAGGTGCAGGCACAGTTTTGTTAGTGAACATAAACCCTCTTTTCTTTCATATATGCTGTTGACAGGAGAGGTGTTTTCATTTCTCACTATATGTGCATGCGCAAAATGCCCATGCACTTAAATGTAATATAAACTTTTTTCTTAGTTTGGTTGTTGGATTCCTTTACAGTGCGGTTATATGTTCTGTCTGAGCCAACTACACTGTTAAATGTTTTAAATCGTAAAATAATCAATATTTCGCAAATTTTGGAATCTACAAAAATAAAATTATTATCCTTTTCACCATCTTTAGGTACCATCCCTACCTAAGACTTTAAGAATTATAAAACTACTTAAAACTAAGTTTCCCCTCTAGGAAATCCAGTACATGGGCATTTCAGAACTTCAAATCAGGTATGATACTGCAAAAAAATGAAATCCCATACATAAATGGCTATAGTGAGGTTCCTCCATATGGTGACAGAACTCTTTAAGCTCTGTCATCCAGAAGAAGCTTTAAGTAGAGTTGCTGTTCACTGCATTGAAAGTGGTCAGCTGAAGTGGTTCAGGCTTCAGAAGCACGTGAGCACTTTGATGTGGAGATTTCCCAGGCCCATTGCTCTGGGAGGGGACCTAGAGGCAACCCTAGTACCTGCTGGGGTACTATTGTCTTTTTTTTTTACTAAGAAAAGCCTTTTCGCTCTCTTTTTTTAAGGGACAAACTTTTTTCAAGCAGAGGACTTCAAGTATCTTAGTCACTTTTTTCAATGAGTGATGGTAAGATGACGTGGGAGAAGGATAGAAAGATTGTTCATTCATTTGGATCAATCTGCTCTCATATGTTGTGGTGAAAAGTGCATAAATATGCAGCACACAATAAGGACAGTATATATATATATTAATATTTATATTAATATGTTAATGTTTTCATCCGGTTATTTTCGCGCATGCGTAGAACAATGGAGGGCAAAAAGCTTCCACACCACTATACAAAGCCGTGCGGTTGCAGTTGAACAGTTTGATAAACAAAATGAAACCTAAACTATCTTTGTGCAGATAATCGAAAGTCACATCACAAAGCTAACTGTATGTAGCACAAAGCTTCCAGACCGTGTATGACCGTTTACTTACAAGCTACGGGCTGAACATCCCCAGATATGACCGCCGCCGGCTCAGTATGGGAATATCTACAATTAAATGATCGACATGTCTGGTTTTCACACAGCAGAAGCAAGAAGGCATACAATCATTAGGAAAACCCCTAGCGCTCGACACTTCAAACACATTTTTATACTGATTGATCATCAACACGGCAGTTTGACGAGTCCCAACAACCGAGTTACCATTCAGCCAGTTTGACCCCCGACATGCCACTATTTATAACTTCACTAGATTACAAACATGTCATAGAAATATTCACAACCCAAAGACAACAACACGTTACGGAGTTATGAAGCAATTTCAAAGGGAACTGACAGCTTAAACTTTGCAGGCTGCGTTTGCACTCTGTGTAGAGAACAGCTAACCGTCAGGCTGAGCACAGCACCATGGCTTTTACTATAAACAGGCGCCCATAAAGAAATAAAATAATAAGCGTACAACCTACAGGTAAACAGGCAGTCATTTGTACAACCGGTAACATGTAAGAAAGCGGAGATAGCTAAGAGCTAGCCCACAGAGCTAGCTTCCGGACTGTTACAAACAGCTGACAAGCTACGGGATGAAACTTCTCAGATATGACTGTCACCAGTTCAGTTTACAGATATCTACATTATTTGATCATCATGCCTTAACTTTACATAGCAGAAGCAAAGAAGGCATGCGTATATATTAATATCAACATACCTCCAGTGTGGGAGATGAGCAGATTCGTTCATCAGACTGTAGATGGATCATTCACCCTGACTCAGATATAGACGGCAGCGTATTTCGTCAGCTGAAAAAACCTATTAAATATTATTACTGTCATTTTTCCTTCTATGTCTTCAGCCTACAGCACTGCACATATTAACCATGCTGGTAGATTTGTCCTTAACTGCCATGTAGCGCCAATCTTTTAAGAACTGTAAGTTAATAACAATGGTAGGCAGTGGTGGCGATTGGTCTTTCTGCCCTCCAGAGAGTTGCTGCGGGGCAGGGGCTTCGGTGAGTGACGTCACTCTTCAACGTGTTCATAAGCACTTATCCTGTTTGTGTGTAGAGTGCTGCAGCTGGTGTGGCAAAATATTTCTTGTCCTCTCAAGCTCAAATAGGTTCCTTGATGATTTGATGACTCTTGTGTGAAACTATGGCTGCCAGTGCATGCTCAGCATGCTTTTCACAACTGTGTGTGTAATTATTTTTGTATGCCTGCAAAAACATCAATCATCAGTTGATGATCAAATACTGGTGACATATCAGAAAGGTTTCCATTTTGATCTAGGAACATTTTATTTTTTAGTAAATCACCTTTTATGAGCATAATATTCTGCTCTTTAATTATTGCATCATTTTGAGCAGATACTTGGCATATCTACAGTATCTCTATAAGCAGGCAGGCATGTTAGGCAAGACATCTGAGAGCCAAGTGACTGTTTAACTCTATCATTCCTGAAGATGTTTTCTTCTGCCAGTCAGCTAAAGCAGCCATTAATGCTGGAGGACATATTTTGCTGATGGCCTCTCAATGCTTCTCCTGGTGCTTCACAATGCTTGACTTGGCAGGGATATACTCGGAACCCACGCATGCTTGTGTGTGCAGTGTGTGAGTGTCTGGCTGTGGCACAGTGGTGGAGGCTTGTAAGTATTCTTCTCAGCTTCCCCCTCAGGCTCCTGTGTGGCAGAGGCTGCAGGCAGTTTGATCTAGATTGAGAGCGGAGGCTCTGTTGGAATACAGATGTTGTCAAAGCAGGCCTCAGCAGCACACATAACATCCCTCTTCACAATCTGTATAGGGGCTTGTTTGCCTTCTCTTCACACACAAATCCAATAAAGCCACAGCTGAAGCCAAGACATGTTACAGCACTGTCCACTATTTAAACATCGCAAAATTCCTCTTTTCTACTGTCCACACACTTCCTAAGCCTAAGCCACTGTGTTCACTGGACCTGCAGCTTTGCTTTTCATGACTGTCAGTATTTAAAAAGCCTGATGATGGGGATTCAACCTAGCACAAAACTAATTGATTTGTGTTTAATAGTTTTTCACAAGTGGCAAAAGGTAAATTAGCTATTAGAACCTTCTGTTTCCTACAGGTTAGAGGGTAACTATGAATATAATAGTAAAATTAGACTCTAATGGTCATATCTGGGCTTCTACAATCCGTAAGCCTCATTCTATGTCAAGGTGTTTGAAGAAAAAAAAAACTAACATAAAAACTCTAAAATGGCAGACCACAGTTGATGAACTTAGGTTTGCCTCCTTCACCACTGCCATGCAGGAACAGAGAGCAGGGCAAAAAGATTGTAGGAATTTGATCCTTTGACCTCAGTAGCAGGTTTAAATAATGGAGAGTGAGTTGTCCCAGAAGTGGACAAGGCCTGTCCTTAAATCTGTGTTTTTGACCCTGCCAGCCAGGAAAATCAATATCTTGCTATAAAAACAATTGCGACATATTCAATTTAGTGAAATCTTTGCTACTCAGCAATATGAGGAGGAGTTAATGTATGTGCTTTTGTATGTTAATATTATATGCGCTAAAATCTTGTTTTAATCTAACCTGAGTTTATGCTGTTGAAGAGCAGTAAACAGGGTTATAAAATCAATAGCAGACCTCATGTTGAACGTAACACTAAAATATTCTAAAGAAGAAACTGAATAAATTGATGTGCATTCATTCAAACATTTGCATGCGGGTTTTGCATAACAGCACAATCAGAATGTATTGGCTTACTTTTGATCTCTAGTTTTCATAAAACTAATTTTCTTAAAAATATTTTTTCAGAGCATTTCAATCATTAGCAGTCATTATTCATATTAGGAGCAGAAGAATTGCACTGTCAGAAAACATACAGTGATTACAGGGTTTTCATATTTATGCCATATTTAACATGTTGTATAGCATTTCCCATAAGCTTTTGTAACACTTCAGAGGACACACTCTGAAAAAATACTTATTAGCAAAGACTTAAATACCTCTAACATAGCGGTAACTGATATTCCATTATCTGATCATTTCTGGATCTCATTTGAAAGCACAATCTTAGCTAAAATTTGTAATCACAGTAAAGCCATTGTTAAAAAAAAACACTTCCTCAAAGAAAACTCAGCTGAATACTTTAAACTGATGTACACTCCTACCCTATACAAAAACCCAACATCCACCAATACACATTCAGTAAGCAAACTGACAGATCAATTTCTATCCAAATTCTCAGACATGATGGATAAGATTGCGCCATTCAAAGTTAAAACTGTCATGACTAAAAAGAAGTCTCCGTGGAGAAGCGATCCACTGACATGTAATGAAAAAAGGGAGTGTCGATGCGCCAAGAGAAAATGGCGGAAAACTCAACTCCAGGTTCATTATGAAATATATAAAGAGAGACTGAACAAATATCAAGTAACCTTAAATGATGCAAGGGAATCATTCCTCTCTGAGATTATTCACAGAAACTACAATAACGCTAGGACATTATTTGCTACAGTGGATAGATTAACTACCCCTCCTGTGACAGCTGCCCCCGAAATAAGCTCCACCAGGCCCTGCAATGAATTTGCCAGCTTCTTTACTGAAAAGATCTTGAACATCAGAAAGTCAATTATTACATCAGTTTCAACCCCAATACCAACTTTAAGCCCAGTTAATACCCAGGCAGAGAAAATGACTGATTTCCAAACAATAAATCAATCGAACTTTAATGGAATTATTGAGAAATGAGCTCCACCACCTGCTGTTTGGGTATCTTACCAACAGGTTAAAAAAGTCCTCCCAGCCATCAGGGGGGATCTGATCAAAATAGTTAAATCATGCGTCCTATCAGGTGTTTTCCCACAAGCTCTAAAATCAGCAGCTATCAAGCCAATACTAAAAACGAATTACCTAGACAGCACGTTAATGCAAAACTACAGACCAATCTCTAATCTCCCAATTATAGGTAAAAATTATTGAAAAAGCTGTGTTATAAAAGTTAAACAGCTTCCTAACAATGAACAACCGCTTGTATATGTATCAGTCTGGTTTTTGTAATCAACACAGCACCAAAACTTCCCGTTTCAAAGCTTAAATGACATCCATATAAATACTGACTGTTGTAAAACAACAGTATTGGTACTATTAGACGTCAGTGCAGCGTTTGACACTGCTGATCATGATATACTACCGGAACGTCTAGAGACCTGGGTCGGACTCTCTGGTACAGCACTCGACTGGTAAAAATCCTACCTCAAGAATAGGAACTTTTTTGTTTTGATTAGCCAATTCACATCACAAAACATAGAAATCACATGTGGTGTCCCCCAGGTTTTCATCCTAGGGTCCCTCCTATTTAGCATTTACATGCTCCCATTAAGCAATATTATAACAACAAATAATAACTACCACAACTATGTGAATGACACTCAACTTTATATCTCAATGTCACCAGATGATGTTGAACCCGTCCAAATCCTTAATAAATGAATTGAGAAAATTAACAGCTGGATGTCCCATAATTTCAACCAGCTGAACAAAAATAAACCGAAGTACTCTTTTTCAGACCCAAAAAAGACTGATTAAATATCAGTACACACACAACTTCAGCTAGAAACTACTGACCAGGCCCGAAATGTAGGTGTAATAATAGACCCAGACCTGAACCTCAGAGGTCACGTAAAGCCAATAACAATGTCAGCTCTCTATCACATCAGGAAAATTTCTAGGTTTAAAGGACTGATGACCCCTATGATGAGGAAAACTTTTGGACTCAGATTTCCCTCGCCCGGACGCGGGCCACCGGGGCCCCACTCTGGAGGTGGGGCATGTTGGCGAGCGCCTGGTGGCTGGGCCTTTACCCATGGTGCCCGGCCGGGCTTAGCCCGAAGAGGCAACATGGGCCCCCCTTCCCATGAGCTCACCACCTGTGGGAGGGGCCATAGGGGTCGGGTGCAGTGCAAGATGGGCGGTGGCCGAAGGCAGGGACCTTGGCGGTCCGATCCTCGGCTGCAGAAGCTGGCTCTTGTGACGGTGAACGTCACCTCTTTTGTGGGGAAGGAGCCAGAGCTGATGTGCAAGGTTGAGAGGTTCCGACTAGACATCGTCGGCCTTGCCTCAACGCATGGC
Organism: Apricaphanius iberus; assembly: GCA_028564705.1. Classification (NCBI taxonomy): domain Eukaryota; kingdom Metazoa; phylum Chordata; class Actinopteri; order Cyprinodontiformes; family Aphaniidae; genus Apricaphanius; species Apricaphanius iberus. Next base: position 138,567 of record JAPXFQ010000605.1, read on the forward strand.
TCTGGCTCTGGAACACGTCTCCTCGAGAGGGGTTGGACTCTCTTCCACTCTGGAGTTGCTCCCGGTGAGAGGCGCCAAGCTGGGGTGGGCATACTTGTTGCCCCCCATCTCGCCTGTACGTTGGGGTTTACCCCCGTGAATGAGAGGGCAGCCTCCCTCCGCCTACGGTGGGGGACGGGTTCTGACTATTGTTTGTGCTTATGCACCAAACAGTTGCTCAGATTACCCACCCTTCTTGGAGTCCTTGGATGGGGTGCTGGAGAGTGCTCCTTCTGGAGACATCCTCATTCTTCTGGGGGACTTCAACGCTCACGTGGGCAATGACAGTGAGACCTGGAGAGGCATGGTTGGGCGGTATGGCCCCCCTGATCTGAACCCGAGCTGTGTTTTGTTGTTGGACGCCTGTGCTCGTCATGGATTGACCATAAAGAACACCATGTTCAAGCATAAGGGTGTTTATGTGTGCACTTGGCACCAGGACACCCTAGGCCGCAGCTCGATGATCGACCTGGTTGTCATTTCATCTGACCTGCGGCCGCATGTTTTGGACACTCGGGTGAAGAGAGGGGCAGAGCTATCCATAGACCACTACCTGGTGGTGAGTCGGCTCCGGTGGTGGGGGAGGACGCCGGACAGATCTGGCAGGCCCCAACGTTTTGTGAGGGTCTGCTGGAAATGTCTGGCGGAGTCTCCTGTCAGAAGGGGTTTCAACTCTCACCTCCGGCAGAACTTCAAAAACGAATGGGCCATGTTCCGTGACTCCATTGTTGAAGCGGCTGACCGTAGTTGTGGCCGCAAGGTAGTTGGTGCCTGTCGCGGCGGCAACCCTTGAAACTGCTGGTGGACACTGGCGGTGAGGGATGCTGTCAAGCTGAAGAAAGAGTCCTATCGGGCCTTCTTGGCCTGTGGGACTCCGGAAGCAGCTGATAGGTACCGGCAGGCCAAGCGGAGTGCGGCTTGGATGGTTGCTGAGGCAGGAACTCGGGCGTGGGAGGAGTTTGGAGTGACCATGGAGAACGACTTCCGTATGGCTTCGAAGCGATTCTGGTCCACCGTCCGGCGTATCAGGGGGCGGAAGCGGTCTGCCACCAACAATGTTTACAGTGGGGGCGGTGTGCTGCTGACCTCAAAGCGGGATGTTTTGGGTCGGTGGATGGAATACTTCGAAGACCTCCTCAATCCCATCGACACGCCTTCCTGTTTGGAACCAGAGTCTGGGGACTCTGGGACAGGCTCTCCAATCTCTGGTGCTGAAGTCACCGAGGTTGTTAAAAAGCTCCTCGGTGGCAAGGCTCCGGGGGTGGATGAGATTCGACCGGAGTTCCTCAAGGCTCTGGATGTTGTAGGGCTGTGTTGGTTGACGCGGCTCTGCGATATTGCGTGGACATCGGGGGCAGTTCCCTTGGATTGGCAGACCTGGGTGGTGGTGGGGGACCACAGAGTGTGTTTCAACTACAGGGGGATCACACTTCTGAGCCTCCCTGGTAAGGTCTATTCGGGGGTTCTGGAGAGGAGGGTCCGACGTATAGTCGAACCTCGGATTCAGGAGGAACAATGCGGTTTTCGTCCTGGCCGTGGAACACTGGACCAGTTCTACACCCTCGGCAGGGTCCTGTAGGGTGCATTGGAGTTTGCCCAACCAGTCTATATGTGATTTGTGGACTTGGAGAAGGCGTTCGACCGTGTGCCTCAGGGTGTTTTGTGGGGGGTACTCAGGGAGTATGGGGTACCACTACGGGCTGTTAGGTCCCTGTATGAACGGTGTCAGAGTCTGGTTCGCATTGCCGGCAGTAAGTCGGACTCGTTTCCAGTGAGAGTTGGACTCCGCCAAGGTTGTCCTTTGTCACCGGTCCTGTTCATAACGTTTATGGACAGGATTTCTAGGCGCAGCCAAGGCGTGGAGGGGATCCGATTTGGTGACCTCAGGATCGGGTCTCTGATTTTTGCAGATGATGTGGTCTTGTTGGCTTCATCTGAACGTGATCTACAGCTCTCGTTGGAACGGTTCGCAGCCGAGTGTAAAGCGGCTGGGATGAGGATCAGCACCCCCAAATCCGAGACGATGGTCTTGAGCCGGAAAAGGGTAGAAAGCCTTCTACGGGTCGGGGATGAGGTCCTTCCTCAAGTGGAGGAGTTAAGGTATCTGCGGGTCTTGTTCATGAATGAGGGAAAATGGAGCGTGAGATCGATGGACGGATTGGTAAGGTGTCTGCAGTTATGCGGGCGCTGTACCGGTCTGTCTTGGTGAAGAGAGAGCTGAGCCGAAAGGCCAGTTGAGGTGGCTCGAGCATCTGGTCAGGATGCCTCCTGGACGCTTCCCTGGTGAGGTGTTCTGGACACGTCCCACCGGGAGGAGGCCCAGGGGAAGATCCAGGACTCGCTAGAGGGATTATGTCTCCCAGCTGGCCTGGGAACGCCTCGGGATTCCTCCCGAGGATCTGGCCCAAGTGGCCGGGGAGAGGGAAGTCTGGGTCTCTTTGCTTAGGCTACTGCCCCCGTGACCCGATGGATGGATGGAAGGACTGATGACACAGGGAGACATAGAAAAACTCATCCATGTATGTATCTCTAGCCGCCTTGATTACTGTAACAGTATTTTCACAGGTCTGCGTAAAAAATCAATCAGACAGCCGCAAATTATCCAAAACGATGCTGCTCGTATTCTAGAACCAGGAAAGTAGAACATATCACCCCAATTCTAAAGTCTTTACACTGGCTCCCTATAGCTCAGAGAATAGACTTCAAAGTGTTTTTATTAGTCTATAAATCATTGAATGGGTTAGCACAAGAGTACATTAGAGATCTGCTATCATGATGTAAACCTTCCAGAACTTTCAGGTCCTCCAGCTCTAGTCTACTGATTGTCCCTACAACCATAACCTAGGACAGGGAAGCAGCTTTCAGTCTCTATGCTCCTCACATCTGGAACAAATTGCCAGACAAATGCAAAACTGCAGAGACACTGAACTCTTTTAAATCTAAAATAAAAACTGACTTATTTAGACTTGCTTATGAGTAACTGATATTGCTTTAAATGTTTTTTTTTATCCTGAATTTCGTTTTAATCAAATGCTAAATGTTGTCTTCTATTGGTTTTATTGTTTCTCTGTTTTTCTTTTATAAATGTTTGTTTATGCTTTCTTTTTGGGATTCTATGTTTTAATTTTCACCTTTTTGTAATTATGTAAAGCACCTTGAATCCCCTTAACTCAATACAATGCAGGCTGTATCCTTTCAAAATAGCACTATTTCTCTACCAAAGCAGTTTATGTGCAAGTTCAGTTAAACACATTTATATTTCAATAACAATTTAAACAGTGAATCTTATTTTAAAAGACAAAATTGATGCAATTTTATTATTCTTGTGTAATGTATCACATTAGGTATTAATTGTCAAATCGAAATAATTGATTTACGATAAAAGTGTAACCGTCTGGTTTAAATGACAAGTATAGTAACGGAGGGTGGCTGCCATCTAGTGACTCTTTGTAGTTACTGCAGAAAGACTGACACAATGCTCCAGATAGCTCAAAGGACTAAGCAAAATGCTGCTAACAGTGGTCGTCTTGTTTACAATGTGAATGTAGACTTAGCTCGCCGGGAACTAAAAATGGCCTCACTGCTGATTTGAGAGTAGAAGGAGCGGCTTTAGCTCTGGTCCCGCTGCTTCATCTATCCTAGCCATATTCGAGCTGTAACTTAGCCATTAGCTACTTGCTAGCGTCAGCTAATGTGCTCTGTAGATGTGTTACCAGGTGTTGTGAGTTGTATGGGAACTGGTGAGAGTTACTTCTTAGAGAAAATGCAATGTGTGGTTCCTTATGATGACATAGTTGTCTGCTAACTGTTGTTACGGAGTCCCGAGTGGGACGCACCAAATGTAAACATGGCAGGAGGTGATCACAATCCTCTTTTGGATTTCGATGTGCAAGGGCATAATGTAATTTTGATCGAATGCTAACATTTTTGACTCTATACACCACCACAATGGATATCAAATGAAACAAACAAGATGTGCTTTAACTGGAGACCGTAAGCTTTTATTTGAGGGTATTTACATCCAAATCAGGTGAACGGTGTAGGAATTACAACAGTTTGCATATGTGCCTCCCACTTGTTAAGGGACCAAAAGTAATGGGACAATTGGCTTCTCAGCTTTTCCATGGCCAGGTGTATGCTATTCCCTCATTCTCCCAATTACAATGAGCAGATAAAAGGTCCAGAGTTCATTTCAAGTGTGCTATTTGCATTTGGAATCTGTTGCTGTCAACAAGACACGGAAGACCACGTAAAACCTCTGTGGTGGATGACCGAAGAATCCTTTCCCTGGTGAAGAAAACACCCTTCACAACAGTTGGCCAGATCAAGAACACTCCCCAGGAGGTAGGTGTATCTGTGTCAAAGTAAACAATCAAGAGAAGACTCCACCAGTGTGAATACAGAGGGTTCACCACAAGATGTAAACCATTGGTGAGCCCTAAAAACAGGAAGGCCAGATTAGAGTTTGCCAAACAACATCTAAAAAAGCCTTCACAGTTCTGGAACAACATCCTATGGACAGATGAGACCAAGATCAACTTGTACCAGAGTGATGGGAAGAGAAGAGTATGGAGACGGAAAGGCTGCTCATGATCCTAAGCATACCACCTCATCAGTGAAACATGATGCTGGAAGTGTCATGGCGTGGGCCTGTATGGCTGCCAGTGGAACTGGTTCTCTTGTATTTATTGATGATGTGACTGCTGACAAAAGCAAGAAGATGTTTTCTGAAGTGTTTCCGGCAATATTATCTGCTCATATTCAGCCAAATGCCTCAGAACTCACACACGGCGCTTCACAGTGCAGATGGACAATTACCCAAAACACACTGTAAAATTAACCAAAGAGTTTTTGAAGGGAAAGAAGTGGACTGTTTTGCAATGACCAAGTCAATCACCTGCCCTGAATCCGATTGAGCATGCATTTCACTTGCTGAAGACAAAATTGAAGGGATAATGCCCCAGGAACAAGCAGGAACTGAAGACTGTTGCAGTAGAGGCTGGCAGAGCATCACCAGGGATGAAACCCAACGTCTGGTGATGTCTACGTGTTCCAGACTTCAGGCTGTAATTGACTGCAAAGGATTTGCAACCAAGTATTGAAATGTAAAAGTTTGATTTATTGTTCTTATTCTTTCCCATTACTTTTGGTCCCTTAACAAGTGGGAGGCACATATGCAAACTGTTGTAATTCGTACACCGTTAACCTGATTTGGATGTAAATACCCTCAAATAAAAGCTGACAGTCTGCAGTTAAAGCACATCTTGTTTGTTTCATTTGATATCCATTGTGGTGGTGTATAGAGCCAAAAATGTTAGCATTGTGTTGATGTCCCGATATTTATGGACCTGACTGTATATAAGTTTGTTGTTTTTTTGTTGTTTTGTTTTTACATTATCACCATCCCTGTTTAGTCCTTTTGAATCGAAGTTCGTTTGCCCAGAAAGTCTGGTTTGTTTGAGGAAGTGTGAATGCACAATAGAACTCAGATTTGGATGGGAAAAAAACAAACCTAAGTTTGATTAGATTGAAATAACTGTGCTGCGGTTCAATTGCATATTTGAATGAGAAGCAGACCATGAACCGCACCAAAAGCAGGAATTGGACTTTTGTACAGCACATCCTGGGTAAATACATTCAAAAACAACCATGCAAGCTGGATAGATAGGTGCTATATCTTGTACACATCTTGCTCAACGTCTGTATAAGGAGGACATCTTGTGCTACGAAGTTGTATGTCCCCCTAATCATTGCATGCTGCCTCATAGTGAGCCGTCTCAGCCACCTTGAAAAAAAAAAAACAGCATTCTCCATAGTCCTCTGCCTTTTCTGTTCATCCTGAGCCAATTGCTGCAGCAGTATTGATCTGGTAAATTTGCCAGATACTACACAGCAATCCTAAATCTACTACAATCTGCAGCCAGTCCATTTTTGTTTACATTTCTACGTAGAAGAAGTCTCCCCTTCCACATTAAGATGTGCTGTAACATTGCAGCACCACCACAGGTGGCGAGGTAAATATGATGCTGAAAAGCTTTGGTTTGTTTGGCAAAAAGAGCAGGGTGCATGCAAACTACTCCAGCTAAAAACAGCAACAATGTTGCAGTTTTGGTCCCCAATCGGACCTAGTCCACCAGACTATCAGTTGTGAATACACCCTTAATTTCCTTTCTTTTGGCCTTTCTACAGACATTTTTACAATCATTGCTGTTATCTAAGTTTATAAATGCATGCTCTTCTAAAATGCCAAAACACTGATTACAGAATTATTAGACCTGACTGATAGCAATGATTATGATGATTAATGTGACAAACAATTTCATTATGGTGATAAACTGCCTTCCTGTATTGCCATCTTCTAAAAAGGTTGAAATACACTGGTAGAGGGTTGAGCATTGGAGGAAACCGTTTCAGTAATCTGAACATCGGGTCTGGTTTTTAGACACTCATCTACTAAAAGGAATCTCTCATAAATCTGTCAACAGTACAGAAAAAAACTATTTTCTAATTTTGTTAATGTTTATAACTGTCTTTATCTTCACCTGTTCTCATTATTTATCCTTTTATTATCATTTATGTATATCGGTCTGCAGAGAATCTATTCTAAAGACATTGTTTCTGAAACTCTGCACGTCCCCAGACATTCTGGGAAAGGACCTTGTCACATTTCAAAGATCTGCAGGTTTTATTGCCATCAGAGCTTTCATACTGTGCTTTGATATGGCAGAGGTCACCTTACAGTCATGCCGATGCTCCAAGATATGACTCGTTAACACTGAAAAAGACTTGGAAAAATTAAGATGTTGTTTACCATAATATCCATTAACAGCGCAAATATTGTGCATATGTTTCCATAGAATGAGTCAGACTTAAGGCAAGCATGACCCATCAAGCGTTAATTACTGTATGTCACACAGGACAGGGCCTTTTAAACCCTCTACTATTTCTTATACTGAGGGTGTGACTTTTCATTAGATCAGATGATTAATTAAAGACTGTTGTAGTAAATGTCACGCTCTCAAGGATATTGAGAGCTCATTTCAGCCCTGTTACTTAAAAAAATGGAACTGGTCCACTTCAGCCCACACTAATGAGGTTGTGGTGTTACTATTTGGGCCTAAGAGAGCTGGAGACCTTTAGCTAGTTGTAGAGGGTATAAAAAGATGCAGTGACCTTAAATTGAGCTACTTGTTAGTGAACACAAAAATCCCCACTCTAGCACTCTAAAATATGTTGTATTATTGCAAAACCTGTCATATATGTACCAAAATTCATATCTCTTGTTTTTTTATAAGTAAACTTAATGAAAATAGTGAGTTTATGAAAAGGAAAACAATCATAATCTGTTGAAGAAAATTACAGTTTTAACGTTGAAATTCAGTTACTTATGGAATCCATATTCGTTACATCATACTACAATTCTAGGTACACAAAATAATTTCAAAGTCATTTTGAAATTAAATAGATGTGTAGTGATATTTGCACATAATACCAAAATACATATTTATTTTCCGTCTCCTCAAAATCTAAATATTACACTCAAAGTTTTTTGTAATCATGTAAAGCACCTTGATTTGCCTGGTATTGAAAGTGTGCTATACAAATAACATTGTCGTGCCTTGCCTTGCCTAACCGCACTGTTCCTGTTGGTGTTTGCCATCATATTAGTTCTGCTCATTTGAGCATGCAGTTAGGTTAATGAAAGAACATAGTTCTATGTGAAAAATAATATTTTATCCTACCTGTAAACCCGGACATGTTACGAGAGTTTTATAATAGCCTTAAAATTAGCAGATAGAATTGAGCATAAGTTGGATAATGATTATCATACAATTTTCTTGGGCATGTCTCCAAAATAATACAGTGAATTTATGAAATATATATTTTTATCTGTAGTATAGATAATCCTTTTAATAAAATCCAAAGAGTGTTTGGGGAAAATAAGCAGCATATTTTTATGAGGTATACTGACTGAATCTATCTCCAAATGTATATAAAAATGATGCAATGAGTATTATGAATATAGTATATGTTTTTTAAAGTAGTAGGTATGTCATAAATTACATTTTTTGATGGTTAAGGGAGTTCGATACCGGACGATTATTTCCAAAATCATTTTGTAACATTTTAAGGTCTTGGAGAGCAGCATACCAAAACCGTAAACAGAGTGATTTTCCGCATTAATCAATAAAGGCCCCCCCTCACCTCTTTTTGAAAGCTACAATCAGGCAATTCACATCCCTCTCACTTTTGAAGTGCTTGCTTTCACCTCACCTCTTTTTCTGAAAACTACAACATCCTGAAAATTCTTTTCCACATAAAACAACTTATAAGACATTAACCGATTCTGGAGGCCACAGCAAATTTTTTGAAATATCGAGTGAATGAGAACTTTAAAGTTGTTGGTTGAAACATACGAACAAGAACCTTTATGAAGCTGTATATTTTTTACAAAGTTTGTTAGACAGAAATACAACAAAAATCAGCCAACTGACTTGAAAGGAAAGCCGTATGAAATCTTAAGACAGTTCCATCATGTCATCTGCTGCCAAAGAGTCCATGAATCTATCTGACAGTTGAACAAAATCTCATTGATTTTACATGTGTCTATGAAAGTATTCATTTCAGTTTATCAAAATCTTATATTATGGTAAATATTTACTTTTGGTACGTCTTGAAATGGCCGGCCAATTGACAAATCGGTGCAGCAAACATATGTTATACTTTCGAAGTTTTACTCAAACCCCACCTGAATCGCTTAGCCCATATTTTGATTTATACATCTCAGTGCAATTTGTGGTGAATCTGAGAGAATTTAGTGTCAGGTTGTAATCCACTTGATCTCATCCAGAAATATTTTGACTGCTTAATTTAGATTTTTTTTTCTATATTTTTTTTTTTAACTTTTTTTATCAAAACTTTTGAAGTGCAAAATGTGCCCCACACTTTGCGATTACTCATTTTAACCACACAAAATCTAAATTACCGTTTTGCCAAATTCCCCACGCTCTTATGAATATTTGAAAGGGAATTAGCCTAAAATGAAGTCAAAATATGTAAATCCCAGTTTTCTGCACCTGTTAGGATTTATCCCACTGCTTTTCTATTCCACACCAGACTGAATCCCATTACATCCCAATTACGCAGGCATAATGACAAGTGTTAAATTGACATTATCAGATCCTTGAATGAAGCACCCCCTGTAGATGCATTTATTTCCAAAGTACTTCATCCTGCTGTAATTTAGCGCACATTGAAACTTTTAATAATCAAGCAGAGAGCTTGGGCCTCAGTGTGATAATTATGTACTGGGATGGTCAAGTCTTAAACTGTTTTTTTAAAGACTGATTACCAAGGACGTTCGTAGATTTAGGGACGGACTAAGACCAAGAGGGCTACTGTGACAGAGAAGGATATGAGCACCAAAATATGTTGGATGAATTTGAACATGATCACTAAAATATAGAAGGGCATGACTAAAATTGAATCTCATTAAATGTTTTCTTGTAATTCAATTAAAAAAACTGTAATGTATATAGGTTTATCACAGAAGAATACAGAGTTTGTCAATTCTAACAAATATAAATGTCTTACTGAACAAAAACATTGTATTCAAGTACTGTTCAATGTACTGTTCAGTATGTGTGCACATACTCAATACTACATTTTTATAGTGTACAGTTCAGTACTGTTCAATTAAGTCTTCAATTTACATGATGACCACATCAACGTGACATGACATTGCGAAGTTTAACCTATACCTATGTGTGTGCATGTGTGTAAAAGAAAAGAATATCAAGCAAATCTAGTCTGTCTATGTACTACATCCTTATGTAGGAAGAGTGGAAAATTAATATTTAATATATAACATTATATAACTTTGTCTTTTGGTCAAAGCATTGAGGCATCCTGGCATGCTCTCTACCATTCTTTCACACTGTTATTGGATTTAAATTAACATATAATCAGCATTTTAATAAGTGTGATTGTATGGGAATTCAACAGACCCCTGAATGGAATCGCTACCATACATTATTCTCTCTCTCTTTTTTTTTTATTCCATTGGTGTCCCTAAATTTATCTGGTGCTGTAGTTTGGTCAAAAAGAGAAAATGTAACAAAAATCTATCTCCATGTTGCCATGTTTTTCAGGTATTCCAGGGGAACTTTGATAATGATACACACAGAAAGAACGTGATAGATCCGCCAATCTATGCTCGGTTCGTCCGGATCCTTCCCTGGTCATGGTACGGCAGGATCACTTTGCGTGTAGAAATACTGGGATGTACAGAGCAAGAGTGATGTCTCTGCCATCTTCATCGTTCTGTCAATTATCCCCCGCTCCTTTGGAAACTGAAGTATATCATGCAGTTCTTCAGAAATAAACTGTTTAACCTGTAAAAATAATTTGATTTTTTTTTTAAACTAATAAGCATTATATAAGTTGTGGTGGGGTCTTGTTAGTTCTTTTGTACAATGATTTCAAACCTGCCCCCCCCCTATTTCACAGTTTCAGTTTTCTATTTAAAATGGTGGTCTTTGTCTTTTTATTATTTTCAAGAATTGCTGTTCTGTTGGAAATGAACTTCTGTAACATATTTTGGTGGGGGTGGGGGTGAAGAGTCAGAATGGGGTCTCACTGTGGGTTTACTGTGGAAGCTATTGTACAGTGGCACTTTTTAACAAAACTGTTAAATCTGTCTGTTGTGCGTCATCGGACATTATTAACCAACTTTTTATCATGACTAAACTGTCTAAGGTAGAAATAAAATATAATGAAACATGTTTTTAATTTCATACCTCAAGCCATGATTGCCATCAAAGAAACACGTAGATCACAATACTAGTAATAGTCTTGTATTATTTGTAAAAGATTAAGAAACTGCATGGTGCGTGAATTATAAATGTATATTACAACAAATCATGAAAAACCTCCAGCCCTGAGAGCAAATAGCTTTGAATTAGGGACCTATTTTTATGTGCATTTTTGAATAGTTCTGACACATTACTTTACACTTATGAAGATGAGTGCTTTGTGAGACAATAAACAAATAAATACGTACAATGTTTTACATTGCACTTGCACTGAAGCTTACGGGCTTTATTTATTCACCTGATTTTTTGCTCCCTATTTCTGATTGCACCTGATCTTTTTCTAAAATGTGACCATTCCTTTTTTTTAACTCAGTTGTAAAATTTATGAAATATGTTCAAATGCCTCGTCTTGTCTTGGAGATCTAAGATGAACTGATTCAAAAGCTCAGGATAGATATTCCTAATCCTCCCACGTACAGTATATGCTCATGTGAATGTTTGGCCACCTAAGCGTACTATAATCCTACTGTCCACAGAAACTGCAGATGAGTGAAAGAAATTACTAATGTCATCAGCATAGTGTATATACTTCAAATAATAAAAAACTTTTTTATGTCTTATAATGAAAAAGTATTAATTTAGTAATTTTCAAAGGAAAACAAGTGCAGACTGTGTTAATAAAAGTTTGTCAATTGCTCCAACTATGATTATGATGTATACCATCAATAGAGAACTCTAGTGTTCATTGCAGGGTACCTAAATATCAAAGTTTGTGTTAATAACTGTACTTTTATGTAAGGTTTGCAGGATGCTAAACTACATAGTATAATTATACATAGGCGTTACAGACATGCTCTAACACCAATGATGTCAAAGCCTTACACCTTTTCTAATAATGTTACAGAAATTCAATCTAAACTAATGAAGATACCCTATCCTCAGCAGACAGTGATTGTAGAGGCTACAACGGCAGGTCAGAACTGTTTTTTTTTTATTACTATTATTATTTAGGCTAATGCTTATTTGATAAATTGGGGGTATTCATAGGGCATTGAAATTTTATACCAAAATGGATAAGTAATCATTAAGTATATTTACCGTACAAACCAAAAGTTTGGACACACCTCATTCAATGCATTTTCTTTATTTTCATGATTACATTGTAGATTCTCAATTAAGGGCATCCAAACTATGAATGAACACATAATGTATGGAATTACTGTTTGTACTTAAACAAAAACGATGAAATAACTGAATACATGTGTTATATTCTAGATTCTTCAAAGTAGCCACCCTTTGCTCTGATTACTGTTTTATATTCTCTTGACTTTCAAGAGGTAGTCACCAGAAATGGTTTTCTAACAGTCTTGAAAGAGGTCCCAGAGTACTTGTTGGCCCTTTTGCCTTCACTCTGCGGTTCAGCTCACCCCAAATCATCTCGATTGGGCTCAGGTCCAGTGACTTTGGAGGCCAGGTTATTTCACAATTTTTGGAAAAGTATTACATAATTCCATAGGTGTTCATTCATAGTTTTGATGCCTTCAGTGAGAATCTACAATGTAAATAGTCATGAAAATAAATAAAACGGACTGAATGAGAAGAAGTGTCAAAACATTTGGTCTGTACTGTATATATATAAATAAAATGGGAGCTCATTAAGCTCGTTAAATTCAATACAGTCACTTCACAGATTAGACAGAGCTTCATGCATATTTTTCTCTATTTTTTCACTGTCACAAAAAACGCCTTTTTTCATGTGTGACAACATATGTGTAGAGTTAAAAAAGCGACTGTTTTTTTACATTTATCTTGTTTTCTCTGCATACACCAGGGCTTCTGTTTGTGTTTTGAAACTAAAAAGTCATTTAATGTCTAAACTTCACAGGCTATTCTGTGGTTAAAAGTGGGCCTGTTAACTTCTTCATGCTTGTTCCAAAGTACATTAAAGAAAAGTGCCACATGTTTTGTTTGGTGCTTTACTTGAAGTTTTTGGGGTTTCAAAAGCTACATTATTTTAGATTTTCAGCATTCAATTTGTTTGATTAGATTGTTTCAGCTTAAAACAACACAAAGCAGTTTAACATGATTTATCCATGTTTTTCTTTGAAGTTCAGATGACTGCAGTTGTTTCCATTTATTCATTATAATAACCAGCAAGTTAAAATTGGCTTCAAACATTTACCTACTTGATTCTGTTCTAAAATAAAGTGTACAAGAGGAAACTATTGAAAAATGTTATGTTGTGTCTTTTTTTTACCAGTTTTTTTCTTCGGGGTGATTAAATACATTTATTAAATTTGTAATAAGGTGAGAATCGGAACTGATCCTTGCATACACAATATAACACACTCGTGTGATAATATAGTACTCTGTAATGGCGATATGAGAAGAATGTCTGAACAATCTACTCGTGTAAGTGGCTACACTGAACGGCTTTGCTGTAGATCATTGTGTAAAAAGTGTTCTTGGTGTAAATCAGTAACTGCCACTGTGTAGGTTTGTGGGCACAGAATAAATACATTGTATCTCACATTTTTTGTCTACTTAGTTTGTGATCATTAAATGCATCAATGCGAAACAACTGTTGTGGCCAAAATCTGCACTGATTGATCTTTGTAGCTGTCTTTTCCCTTGAGCATGTAGGACGGAGCAGGGCTGTTACAAAGTTTTCAGAATTCTTGCATGATGTACAATGATAACAGTACGTTATAATGTCCATATAGAACATTCTTTTTTATATATATATATCTGAAATGTCATTGCTTTTACTTTACACCAACTGTCAAATTTGTCTTGCGCATTGTAAAACTCCATTTACCATGTTCAAAATGGAAGCAAAGTGAAAAGCCATGCTGCCCTCGTATTTATGTGTCATCTGTTCACAAATTCTTTCTTACCTCCTCTATCTTCATCTAGAAGAGGCAGTGGTATGAACACTGGTTAGGTTTTCAGCCTGCATAGAGGAGGGAGACTGTACATTACAAAAATGTTGCTTCAAACAAACTCTTTCAGTTTGACAAATAAAAACATATGTGTGAAAATAGTGTTGACTCTTCTTAATAACGTATCTTGTCATCCCTTTAGTACAGTGCTTTGAAAATGTATTCAAACCTCTTTAATCTTTTCAGATTTTGTGATGTTGCAACAAGGACACTTTCATGCATTTTACTGAGATTGCCTCTGATAAAGCAGGACAAACTGTGGCGTAATTGTGTAGGAGAAGGTAGAAGATCCTGCTTGTCCTTGAAATTGGTTACTGGGGTCTGGTGCCTACCTCTGGTGGTCCTTTAGAGAGAGGTGGGGTATATCCTGGGCAGGTCGCTAGTCCATGACAGGGCAACACAGAGACACATAGGACAAACAACCATGCACACTCATACCTAAGTTACATTTAGAAAGATCAATTAACCTAACAGTCATGTTTTTGGACTGTGGGAGCAAGCTGGAGGAGCTGGAGAGAACACATGCATGCATGAGTAGAACATGTAAACTCCATGCAGAAATATCAGGATTCAAACCCAGGACCTTCTTTCTGCAACATAACAGAGCTGTATATTATATGTGGTTTTCACACTGATTACAAATCCAAATATTTTATCCCCCCTTCATAATGCTAGCTTGCACCTAAAGAAATCCAGTGTAATTGAGGCCCTGTCCACACGTAGCCGGGTATCTCACAAAACTGAGATACTGAAGCTTTGGCCTGTCATCCACAAGTAACTGGAGATTTTCGGCACCATAAACAAATCTTTTTAAAAATTTCGGCCACAGTCGAGATTTGCGTTTTCTCAGTTTTCAGTATCTGCGTGTGGACGGCCGAAAATGTAGTTTTAAGAACCGTAACGTCACTATCCGCGACAAAAAATGCTCAGATATCACTTGTGAGACCTGTGTTTAATCTCAAAAACAGCATTTATGCCCTCAGAGCTGTGTTGGTATCATCCATTGTTAAAACGCGTTTTGTTTGTTTGCTTTTACAAGGACTGCTGCGTGCAGAAGATAGAGGACAGAAACTTACTCTTAGCAGATAGGATTTGGGAGAACTACTGTGCCCCACAGGTTTGCCACGTCTATGAATGTGAAAAAAACGCATTTATTGGGTTATGTGTGGATGGGGATTTTTTTAAGGAGCAGAGCAAAATCTCTGTTTTAGTTAGATTTAGTTGTTGTTTACTATGTCTGTCCCACTACAATATTTCCTGGTTACAGAGTAGAGGGTGACAATTTTTCGGGATTCCCACGGGTCACTTGATTCATGCAGGATTACTGGAAAATTGAAACACTGGTGGCGGTCTGTTTAGCCGTGCAACTCTCGTAGTGTACCTCGTGAGGCAGCAGGGCGGGTTCTGCATTACCTGGTGTTGCGCAGCATCAACGTTTTCATAGCCAATATAATTTCTCACAACTGATGTACTGCTCCTCTTTGGTACCAACTATTGTGAACCGTTGGATTCTGTTAAACTTTAAAACAGTTTATAACAGGTTAAAGTGCAATGTTTCCTTCTCTCTCTGCATTGTTTGAGCTGTTTGCAAGTCACGTGACTTTAACAGATATGTTTACGTCAAGTCAAATCGCAGCCTTTGCGATTAGGAAATCACATTTAATCAAATTGCGATTTAATTGCAAATGCAATTAATCGTTCAGCCCTACTTTCTAGTTTACAATATCCACCCCATATATAGATGAATATAGGGCAATCCTCAAACAAAAACTTTTAAAAGCTAAAAAGAGACTTGAAATTGTGTTCCTTCCCTTCAAGAAAATGCACCCAAACATAACCAAACGAGGAACGTAGTGGATTGGTGTATAGAACTTTCCTTCACCTTTAAAATAGTTAATTACTTTGTGAAGATCTCTCTCATTACATTTCAATAAATCATTTAAGTTTGTGTTTTTAATTTTGTCCTGCAATGGACTGGCGACCTGTCCATGGTGTACCGTGCCTTTTGTCAGTTGAATGCTGGAGAATCTGTATAGATAATGGATGGATGGGTTATAACCATAGACTGTAAAAAAAAAAATAGACAAACCTACGGGTGATGTCAACCATACGTTTCTGAAGAGCAGAAAATGAAGCCAACTGAGCGGTTCCCACTGCCACCATCTTGGCCATGTCACTCACCTCGTCACTCTCAGAAAATCCAAAATTGGGAAAAGAGGTGGAGCTGAGTTTAATTTTTTTTTTTACTTTTTTATATTTATCTTGTCAGATATCAGGGAATTAGCTTTAAAAAATGGCGATGCGGTGCCAATGTGTGTGGTTATTAACTCTGCTGCAAAATGCGATTCCATCGGGTCTACTACACTGCACGCACCAAAACTGAAACTGCTACGTTGTTGCTACACCACCTGGATAAACTGGTAAGCATATGATATCCGACTGAAAATGCGTGTATCTTAATAGTTTGGTAGTCAGACGAATCGAGTCCATTCATGAAGAGGTAAGGTGGCCAAACAACGAGAATGCAGGATATGGTTAAAGATGGCAGATAAAGCTAAATAGATTATCTTTGATACTGTGCTACGCTATGGTTTAAAGGGGGGCGGGGGAGCGAGCGCCATAGGAGGTAACTTACTAATCTACGGGATTCAGGTTGGGAGGGGAGTCTTTCTCTCTGTTATTTTTCGGTACAAGATTTTTTTTGTGGGGCTGTCACGTGATTGGGATCTGACGGGAGTATTTCTTTGGGAACGGGAGCGACAATTGATTCCCGTGTCACCCTTTAGTCCGAAGCTAACTGAAGCTAACGTAGGCTTTAGCCGGTTTCAGCCAGAAGACCACGGTTGAGGGACTCTTGCCCCTTTTCCACTAGGGTCACTTTAGACCCTGAAACATATCTTGAGGGGGGAACACATATTAACATAACAAAACCCGGACAGGCCAGGTCATTATGGCCTAAAACGGGATGGTAGTGTTTCCATTACCACCTAATAAGAACAGTAGAGGGCGAGGACATGGGCTGGCTTAGCTTAACAAAAGCTCTAGCAAAAAACAGTCACAAATTCACCATGACAACACCAATCTTCACAAAAGTTAAGATTTTTGACTCACCTCACATCTTTCATACGTCGATACATTCATTCCTCCAGCTCCTGATCTGTGTTCCTCACGCTAGTACTGATCTAACCAGCGATCATCCAGTCTGTTGAGACTTCAATCTGTAGCCTTCCAGCTCAATATAGCTGACTCCCGCTCTCGGATCACCACAGAGACCCCCTGCTTCTCTCCTACTAAACCGGCTACCGGCCTTCTTCCTACGGACACATCAGGCTATCTGCGGCTTCTCCATTCTGTCACATGCCAACTTCGCTACTCTGCCACTATTCGACCTGTCACCTGCTCCAACCAGCCGAGTGGAAGGAGATAACAGCCCCGATCTGAGCTCCATTCCTCTTGGCGACCTGACTGAAATTCTCTCCTTGCTGGCGAAGCTTCAGACTATATCAAGCCCATTCTCTCACCCACTGCTGACGAAGCAGAGACTTCTTGGACAGTATGTTATCACTACCACAGCAAAACATCTTTGTCCAATAACTGCACGATTAACATCCAAAACCGAATAATAACTGCAGAGGCAGGACTGTTTTGTTAGTCCATGGCTGAAATCCCTCCCCGTGCAAGCCGGGTGAGGACAAGCAAACTACGGTTCAAGCTGTTAGCTACACTTAGTGACCGTTAGCTACCGTTAGCGACCAGGGTTAGCTTAGATGGATCTGTCACTCCAAAACATACGCCCCAATTATTCATAATTTCAATAATAAATTACATCTAAACGGATGAGTTAGAAAAAAATTCACCCTCCTCAGAGTTGTCATGACCATAAACTTGATCTAATAAACTTAAAATGTTTGTTTTTTTGGTTTTTTTTACCAGGCTGTAAATATGTTTATTTCTTCTGTAAAGTTGGCATTTTTAACACGGGAGTCAATGGGACATTGCTCCTTTTTGGAGCCAGCCCCCAGTGGATGAGGGGGGAAATGCAATTTTTGTCAACTTCCTGGTGGCTTCATATTTTATGGATGGAGTTTGCCTCTGGGTTATGTGATAAGATGTTGTAAAGCTATGGAAACACAGGTAATACTTGCATCATACTGTATATGAAACATTTAAAGTTTAATGTTTGTTTCACCGTACTTCTTCTTAGTTTGCACCTAAAGCTGCCGGTCACCACAGCTATTTGAGTTGAAAGGAAAAATCAATAACAAAATATAATTAATATTAAGCTTGGCCTTAAACAGAATTTAAACAATTTAGTTAATTTCCCTTCTTTGCTGCTGTTATAAAATTACACTAGTTGCTTTTGATTATACTTTGCCTTTAACCAAACTTGCTCCTGGCTATATTCCCTACCACGCACGTCTAACAGGCTGACAAACACTTTCAAACCAGCGGCAAATTTATGCATATCCATGGCCCACATGATGGTAAATTTATATCAGTATTTATATTGATATAACTCTTGCCTAAATGTACCTAGGCTACCCCAGCTGCGTTTTCCACCAATTAAATAAAGCTCAGTGCAAACTGTGTTTTATAACTTAGTTATTTTCATTGATTTACAACAATGTGCCTTGGCCAATGTCTTGTTGAGGTTAAACAGCTGTGATAGAATATAAAATTACAGGTTGCAGGTCATATACAACCACAGGACACAGCTAAACTTTTCTAAAAATGTATTTTATTTTCTAAATGTCAGCAAAGAGCTGAGGAAAGATATGTGGCAATTACGGGCTTATTCTGTGTATTAATTTTTTTTTCCCTTTAAAGTGAAATCAGTAAAAAAAAAAGGTAAACTCATTTATTGTTGGTTTTTTAGAGAAAAATATTTTCATTTAAATTACTGCTCTATACATTTGTATTTGAATAGATACAAAATTACATTCCTAATTGTTTACTCAATATTGTGACAAATGTACATACACACGTCTCTTTTTTTAATTTTTCATTAAGTCTTGTTTTATTTTATTTTTAACCAAGTAGCATCAATCTCTTACAATCCTAAGAGGTTCTTATTTATTCTAGTAATTAAATTTAGCTTTGCAAACACATTGAATCAGCAGAGAGATTAAAGTATCTACGTGTGCAAACCTGAGTTAGAATAAGATACAGTTGATAACAATCAGGCTAATTTGTTGGCACTCTCCTGTATGTATTTAAACTATAAGTACAACCATGCATATCTAATTGCTAATGTAATAATAAAAAAATATGTTATGTGAATAGTTGAACCAGATATCCCTCATGGATTTAATGACTTTCAAGCCCCCCTGAAGAAATTATCTTAAAATTTTTGCCCATTGATCAAAGCATTTTTAAATGTTTTGTCTGCATGGGCTTTTTAATTAATTATAAGCAAAAGTTCAAGGTCCAAACTGAAAAGAAGAAATAACAGGCATATCTTGTTTAAGAATGATTTTTTGAAAAATGTAAATATATTTTTCTGCGCTGTCCTTGCTTTATAAATCTGAGTGCAACTGTCTCATTGAATTGATTTTAAGGAAATCTTGTCAAAATTATATTCATGCATGTAATATTAAATATCTTCGTATCAAAGGAACATAAGTAACATTTAGCTAACAATGAATGCTACCGAACAGTTGTTACAAACATTTTGATGGTAATGTGAATTAATTTATTAATTTAATAAACATTTAAAATATTAAAATGAAAAAGAATCTTTAATCTAAAAGTCCAACTTTCACTGTATCTGATGATACGGTTAAGAGCATAATAGTGTCATCTTACGATCGAGACATGAACAGGGTGAGAGGTCAGGTGTATTTTACATTTTCTGAACCCCAAAAAGCTCTACCTGTCTATGCCGCGCTAATCCACGATTTGTCCTCTTGTTCAACCCCAGGGCCAAGGAGAGTAAATCTCCGTAGAGCCAACTGAGCCATAGCCTCATCAGTCTGAGCCAGTGCGATTTACCATGGCTGTTGGTACGTTGTCAAAGTAGCCACTTGTAGGCCTAAACTGCGATGGTAAACATTAAACCAGTGAATTAAATCCAAAATGGTTAGCTGACCCTAAATTTAGCGGATGGTCCTACAAGAGCAAGTATGATAAGCATGGCTTATATTTATATTTATATTTATTTTGAAATGTTAGCAGTATTATGGTAGCTAATTCATCTTGGTTTAGCAAATGTTATTCAATTCAGTTTTAAATATCCTTAATTTATGGCATCATTCACACCGGTTGCAGTTGGTTTACGGTCGGGTGTCCGTATGAGTGCCGCACTGACGATAAAACATTGAGTCCAATCAGAAAACCAAGATGAGATGACATCTGTTGTGAATTGGCTGTATATAAATAAAATGAATTGAATTGATAAGACAGGCTTCAGCTAAATTATTCTACTACCTGGCACAACAAGAAGTATGAGGCCAGAACAACTACTTCTGATACTTGCAGTTAAAAATGACTCATTAGAAATCCTTTTCTCATCTGAAATTCAGAGAAAATGACACTACTGCCAAATGTTTTTTTGCAAAACACTGCACTGAAAAATTAAATGTAGTATTTTCAGATTATATCATAAAGAATACAAGAGTGAGTATGTGCGCCTGTCTTGTGAAAATGTCTTCTTTAGAAACGCAGTGGAAATTGACTATTTCTGAAATAAATAGCTCCAATCAGTATGTTGCGCTTTACAAATTCTCTCTTTTCTTATCAGGGAATACTCCATTCCTTAGGGCCACTAGGTTGCATCAACAACAAAATTCCTGGGTGTGGAATTTGCTACTGAGTGACTGAATTGTTATACGGTATCAGTAAGAGCTTTTAAATGAAGGCTTCTGCAGGACAAGAATGTACAAAGTTATTTAAAATAGGAGCTGTATTTTGTGTGACATGTCAACTAATATCTGTAGTAAATCCAGGGTGCAGGAGATTGACAGAGAGAAACAAATTTAACAAATAACAGGAACACTGAATAGAGCACAGAAGTATTGATACAGGATGTTTTATCCTTTGGAAATTTCAACCTATGTACAGACGTGGACAAAATTGTTGGTACCCTTCATTAAATCAAAGAAAAACTCATAATGGTCACAGAAATAACTTTAATCTGACAAAAGTAATAATAAATAAAAATTATATAAATGTTGACCAATGAAAGTCAGACATTGCTTTTCATCCATGCTTCAACGGAATTATTTAAAAAATAAATGCATGAAACAGGCCTGGACAAAAATGATGGTACCCACAACTTAATATTTGGTTGCACAACCTTTTGAGGCAATCACTACAATCAAATGATTCCTGTAACTGTCAATGAGACTTCTGCACCTCTCAGCAGATATTTTGGCCCACTCCTCATGAACAAACTGTTCTAGTTGTTTCCGGTTTGAAGGGCGCCTTTTCCAGACAGCACGTTTCAGCTCCTTCCAAAGATGCTCAATAGGATTGAGATCAGGGCTCATAGAAGGCCAGTGTTTTCCTCTTAGCCCTTCTTGGGTGTTTTTAGCTGTGTGTTTTGGGTCATTTTCCTGTTGTAAGACCCGTGACCTGCGACTGAGACCATGCTTTCTGACACTGGCCAGCACATTTCTCTCTAGAATCCCCTGATAGTCTTGAGATTTCATTGTACCCTGCACAGATTCAAGACACCCTGTGTCAGATGCAGCAAATCAGCCCCAGAACATAACCGAGCCTCCCCCATGTTTCACAGTAGGGACCGTGTTCTTTTCTAGATATGCTTCATTTTTCCGTCTGTGAACATAGAGCTGATGTGCCTTGGCAAAAAGTAAAATTTTTGTCTCATCTGTCCACAGGACATTCTCCCAGAAGCTTTGTGGCTCGTCAGCATGTAGTTTGGCATACTCCAGTCTGTTTTTTTTAATGATTTGTCCTCTGGCTCAAACAGCGAAGGATGTTCCGATCTGACACTGATGTTCCTTGAGCATAAAGTTCAGCTTGGATCTATTTTGAAGTCTTTCTAGGCTCTTTTGTTACCATTTGGATTATCCGTCTCTTTGATCTGTCATCAATTTTCCTCCTGCAGCCACGTCCAGGGAGGTTGGCTACAGTCCCATGGATTGTACATTACTGAATGACATGTGCAGCTGTAGTCACAGAAACATCTAGCTGCTTGGAGATGGTCTTATAGCCTTTACAGTTAACATGCTTGTCTATGATTTTCTTTCTCACCTCCTGAGACAACTCTTTCTTTTGCTTCCTCTGGTTTATATTGAGTGTGGTACACACCACGTCACCAAACAACACAGTGACTACCTGGAGTCCTACATATAGGCCCACTGAGGTATTACAGGATTGTAGACACCTAGGATGCTGATTAGTGGACATACCTTGGATTAACATGTCCCTTTGGTCACATTATTTTCATTCTTTTCTAGGGGTACCATCATTTTTGTCCAGAACTGTTTCATGCATTTATTTTTTAAATAATTCTGTTGAAACATGGATGAAAAGCAATGTCTGACTTTTGTTGGTCAACATTTATATAATTTTTATTTATTATTACTTTTATCAGATTAAAGTTATTTCTGTGACCATTATGAGGTTTTCTTTTATTTAATGAAGGGTACCAATAATTTTGTCCACGTCTGTATGTCATATGTAGAATATATACATTATACCAGCTTATTGGTAATCACAGAGTTAATGTAAAGCCCCTTTTCTACTAGGGTCTGCTCTGCTTGGGCCAGGTATGCCCAGCACCGCGTGTTTGTGTTCTGATTGCCATCTCAGGAATGTGGAAATAGGCGAAGACATGGGCAAGCAAGATGTGAAAAGCATGTGATGTCATTTGTAAGCTACACAAGCCTAGGAAACAGTCCCTCTTGATTCTGCCCTTGGAAAGCCAGGATAGAAAAGTCTCTACCTCACTGTTGCTCCAGGGCATATTCTTCTGCACGGACATCTCGAAAGATAAAATAATGTAAAAATCACTTCCATCTGTTTATCTGGGGTCAGGCACTATTCTGTGACATCACTTCACAAAAAAATCAGTGGCTACAAACATGTTTGTAGGCATGAGAGTAACAATACCAGGGGGAGCCAAAGTCCCTTCCCCATCCTGTCAGCCCATTGGTCACCTGGTTGAAAAAAAATTATGAATGGAAGTCAATAAAAGTAATTTTCTGGTCTGCTTTGTCTTACACCCTGAAAGACACATATGATATACCTCAATTTAAATTATTAACTAACTGTGGTGAAAAACACGGTGTCTGAGAGGCCTCAGATGAGGATAAAACAAAGTGTCAGCTGTCTTTGTACAAAGAGTCCATGGGGAGCTCTGAAGCTTCAGCTCAGATGCATGGGTATATGTATTAATCATCCACACCCTATTGGATCAGCTTCTGACTGATTCATTACTCGACTCTGGGAGAACAA
The DNA here is from genome assembly GCA_028564705.1 of Apricaphanius iberus. Taxonomy (NCBI): domain Eukaryota; kingdom Metazoa; phylum Chordata; class Actinopteri; order Cyprinodontiformes; family Aphaniidae; genus Apricaphanius; species Apricaphanius iberus. The sequence goes on from JAPXFQ010000605.1 coordinate 161,782, forward strand.
AACACATCATGCAGTTATGGTAAGATAACTAACACTCTGATCTATGCATCATAGGATAAACACAAGATCTGTCATGTGGCAACACAGGATGTGTCATATGAACTAACTAGCTTCTTGCAGTACATGAATCAAACCAGAACAGCAATATTTTATCTAGACACTGAGTAACAGAATCAAACTTATAAATGCATCAGCACAACTTAGCATAAATAAGCAATGTTCAGCTAACTAATGTTTTATCTAGGTACTGTGAGTTACAAAGAAAAAAGTCTATAATTGCAATAATAATTCCTACAATATTCCCTCCTTTGGTCATAACATGACCACAAAAATAAGCAATAAAATTGTATAAATTATATAAAATCAAAGTAGCATATATATATATATGTTTCAGTGATTCTGTGACTGTCATGGAGTCACAGCCTCAGCATGACATGGAGGAAATGCTGATAAACATCGTGGCTAATCACCCCGAGCTACATGACACAAGCTGTTTTCAATACAGAGACAGGAAAATGATAAACATTATAAATAGGTTAAACTATTTAGACGGGAATGCTCTTAAGAGGTTTGTGGGTGGCTCTTAAAAGAGCCGTTGTTCCTGTAAAAGCACCTCTCGGCCTAGAGTTGAGCCTTGAAACGGCCTCACCTGGTTTCCTGGTAGCAGCTCCCGCAGCACGTCCCATGCTGCTCAAATATGATAAACTTTTACGAGCCGCAGACAGATGGACAGCTGCGCAGAAATGTAGTTGGTGTGTTGGCAGGCGAAGCCTGGACCTTCACGGCAAAACTGGGCGAGCAGGTCACGTTATCCAGGCGGCGAGGAGCCGTTTTTATGAGAGGGTGCTTGCTGCTGTTTATGGATCCCTCCGCCGTTGCTGGATTGTATCTGTAGCTAACCAAACCCCCAGTGTAGTTGTCCCCAGTCTACCGGAGGCCAGGCCAAACACGTAATCCACTCTGTCCTCCATAAAATCGGAGACCATAATCCATAATCCACCGGCAGCTGCACTCTTGCCCCAGTTCTGCTGAAGCCCAGGCCGAACACGCTGTAATCCATCAGCTCGGTCCATAATCCACTGGCAGATGCACTCTGGCCCCAGCTCTGCTGAAGTCCAGTTCATATTTAAAGCGCCTCCAGTTCGCTTTGTACACGCTTCAAAGTGTGAATGTTCAAGCATCCAGCTAGGGGCATGTGGCGCGTTTTGACACTTTTGGTGTGGACACAGGGTAAGGACAATTTAGAGTGATCAGTTAACCTGACATTCATGTTTTTGGACTGTGGGAGGAAGCCGGAGTACCCGAAGGGAACCCACACATGCACAGGGAGAACATGTAAACTCCATGCAGAAAGGCCCTTGGCTGGGATACAAAACCACAACCTCCTTCTGCAACGCAACAGTGCTAACCACTGCCTGACAAATGTTTGGTAAAAAAACAAAACAATTTTTTGAGCTCGAATTTTGAGCCCTTAACGAACCTAATAACATATGTAGTGACCTAAGAGAGTAAAAGAAAGTGCTTGTGATAATTAGGCTGCTATTTATTGCAGCTCCAGGGGTTATAAATCATAGGCCTAGAGAGAACAACAGCTGCTCAGAAGAAGAGAGAGTTTTTGGTGTGGACAGACGATGAGATCGATTTATTACTCTTCGCTGTTGTCTTTGTCTGTAGTGTCGTATTGTTATTGACGCAGCATTCATTGACGCCACTTCCTTTCATTATCCGGGGAAGCTGTCCACACTAGCTCGCTTAGCCGTTGAATTAAGATTTACACGGCTCTCTTACCCGGCTAATAGTTATCCGGCCACAGACCTTAAACGACGCCGGGTTAGTGTGGACGATAGGGGAGTGCAGACTAAATACTTATACGTTTAACGCATTATCCAGCTTAGTGTGGTCGTGGCCTCAGTCTCTTTTCTAAAGGGTGAACTCGGACGCAGTAACAATAATTTCACATGCACTGAATAAAACAGGGGAACTTCTCTTTAAAATTTAACATGGTTTATTAACATAGTTGTTTTAATCTTACAGATGAACACTGTGGCAACAGCCGGTCTAATCTTAATCATGCAGTCTACAAACTATTTAAAAAGGAATAATGTATGCAACCAACCCTACCAGAATTAGAAAAAACAGCTTCAAAGCATAAGTGGGATGTGCGCAAGGGGCAAACTCCGCCCGCAGAATGTGAAGCCAACGCGGAAGTGAAAAAAATTGCAGTTCAGCCCTCATCCGCTGGGGGCTGGCTGCAAAAAGGAGCAACTTCCCATTTACTCCCATGTTAAAAAGGCCAACTTTACAGCAAAAATAAACATGTTTACAGCCTGGTTCAAAAAAACATTTTAGGTTAAATAGTTCAGGTTTACCATCATGACAACTCTGAGGGGGGTGAATTTTTTTCTAACTCTTCTAACTTTAATTGTGAAATTATGAATGATTAGGGGCGTGTCCTTTCGATTGACAGGTCCGTCTAGGCTAACGCTGGTGGCTAATGGTGGCTAACTGTAGCTAATAGCTTGCTCCGTAGTCTGCTTGCGGAGCTCTTCACTGCCTGGGAATAACGTAAAGACTTCAGTCATTTGGTGTTTCTGAACTCCACTATCAGTTGCCTCTGCAGTTTTTATTCGGTTTTGGATGTTAATCTGCAATTATTGGGCAAAGATGGCTTGCTGTGGTTTTGATTACAGTAACAGACAGTCCAAGAAGTTTATGCTTTCGGGGGAGGCTTCATACCGGCTGAAGCTTAACGAGCTTGGTGGGTCTCTGTCAGGTGGCATAGAGGAATGCTGTTCTGGTCGGAGCATTTAGCTCTTTCTACACGCGAGTTGGAGCAGGCGATCGGTCGGGTAGCAGCAGAGCAGCAACGTCGGCAGGAAGGGACGCCGCGGCAGACCCGGTCAGGTAGAGCACCTTGAGACTCAAGAGCGGGAGACGGTTACATCAGGCTGGAAGACTACAGAGTTGGACTCTAGACAGACTGGATGATCGCTGGTTAGATCAGTACTGGTGTGCGGAACACAACTGGAGGCATAAACTAATGGATGTCTGATGTGAGGTGAGTCAAAAGCCTTTTATTTTTTTTAGGGGATGTGAATTTTCATGATGACTTTGTGACTACTTTTAGCTGGATGTGTTGTTAAGGTAAGCCGACTAAGTCCTCACCCTCCACCGATGGTAATGGAAATAACACAATATGAGGCCGTATTGATCCGACCCATTTGGGTCTTATTATATTGAAATTTTCTCTACTCGAGATGTTTCTGCGTCTAAAGGGATCGTTGTTGAAAAACGGGGTAAAAGTCTCTCAACCGCGGTCTTCTGGCTGAAACTGAATGCTGCCTACGATAGCTTCAGTTAGCTCCTGACTAGCTTCTGACTATCTTGTAGCTATGTCGGCTCGGTGCGTTAACCCTCCGCCCCTAGCCTCATAGCGCCACTCTCAGCTCCACCTCTTTGCCCATTTTTGAAGTTTCTGAGAGTGACGAGGCGAGTGACGTGGACAAGATGGCGGCGGTGGGAACCACCCAACTGGCCTCATTTTTGCTATTCAGAAACCTATGGGGGACGTACCGGAAGGTTAGTCCATTGTTTTATACAGTCTATGGATGTGCGTGTGTGTGTGTGTGTGTGTGTTTGTGTGTATCTCCACAGGGGGCGATCTGGAGTCAGGACACAAGGTTAATACTACTCTTTCTTAACAAGGCAAGGCAAGGCAATTTTATTTATATAGCACACTCTCAACACACGGCAATTCAAGGTGCTTTACATGATGCAGTGATAATGATACCAAATACATGTTTACAGAAGCATTATTAAAGAAAACCAGAAGCATATTGGTTTAACAGATAGACACCATCAATCAATAAGAAAAGATGATGTGAGGAACAAGTTTATGAAATATAGATTAAAAACAGATAAAACACAATTTTATGCATTATAGGTTAAAAACAGATAAAACGCAATTTTATGCAATATAGATTAAAAACAGATTAAAAAAAAGAATAAAACTTAAACCCAGAGAATCAAATAGTGATCAGAAAGCGCAATTTAGGGCTCAAAGGCAGCTCTGAATAGTAAAGTTTTGATTTAAAAGAGCCTAACAATTCAGCATTTTTGCATTCTTCTGGAAGTTTGTTACAGATTTGTGGAGCACAGAAGCTGAAAGCTGCCTCTCCTTGTTTAGTTCTAATTCAAGGAATATTAAGTAAGCTAGAGTTGGAAGACCTCAGTGGTCTGCTGGGTTGGTATAGTGACAACATATCTCCAACATTTTTTTTTGATAAACTGTTCAGCGATTTATAAACTGGTAGTAGTATTTTAAAGTCTATTCTTTGAGCTACAGGAAGCCAGTGTAAGGACTTAATAACTGAGGTGATGTGTTCTACTTTCCAAGTTCTAGTGAGAACACGGGCAGCAGCGTTCTGGATCAGCTGCAGTTTTCTGATTGCTTTTTTAGGTAGACCTGTGAGGACACTGTTGCAGTAATCAATCCGACTAAAGATAAATGCATGGATCAGTTTTTCAAGGCCAGTCCACGGCGAAAGATGAAGGGAAAGGAGGAACAATCCAAACGGGCCAATTCCTTTGAGGAACAGAAGTGCAAAGCTGATTTTAAAAGAAGGCGTTCACATGCAGGCAGCGACTTCAGTCGATCCTGTCTTTAGAGAGCTATCTTGGTATAGCTCAGATACCAAGCCGACCTCCTGGATGCAGAAATGGGAGGTCGGGTAACTTGGAAAAAACAATGCTCCGGAGGTTTAGGGAAGTGGTCCTGTCCTGGCCTGCAGGTTGGAACCTTTGCTAGCAAAGATTTGAGTGTCCCCGTCGCCCAATAGGCATGGAAAGACAATGGCTCATTTAAGCACAGTCCTTTTAAGAGCTCTGCCTGTGATTACTGGCCAAAGACCAATGAGAATACACTGAGGGCAGTGCGAGCTCTGCTGTCATCACTGGTCACAGACCAATGAGAATGAATTGAGGGCGGTCCAAGCTCTGTTGTTGAAACTGGTCAGAGACCAATGATGATGAGTTTAGGGCATGCAAAAAGATGCTGGAGACGGCATATGATTTATGGAAAATGAATCCGAACACACCGCTAGTCAGTGTAATTTTGGCCAGAGAAATGTGCAGTGAACCACAAGACAGTATGTAGAAAGTGCACTGATTTTCAGACAGAGAAAATTCCAGCGTGTTGCAGGTCCAAAAAAAGTCAGGGGAACATCATTTACATGTCATTTAAATGTCATTTTCAGGTGTACACAGGTAACAGATTATCATATAACAATAACACAGTGTTGGAAGTATCAGCTGGGCTTTCACTTGCACGATAAACAGGAATTTTCATCTTTAGCATTCATGACAAGGAGTACAGTAGCAATCTCTTAGTTCTCTTCCTTAGTGGGGAGGTGAAAAAGTGTGTGTTTAACAGCTTGTGTAGTGTGTGTGTGCGTGACCTAAATTACAGGTGCTGGTAGAGTCCACTGCTTCCTCTTCCCACCGAAACTCCTACTCGCATCCCATTCAATCTGGATGAAAGTTGTTGAAAAAGTGATGCTTGCGTCCACGGTGGAAATTTCCTCTGCCACACCCTCCTCTTCATCTGTCTCTCTCTTGGAGCTGTAAAGTCTTGTCTTGGCCAGGAGCGGACACAATGTCTGGTCCCACTGCATTAGAAACTGGAGCCAGAGCCATCCTGGTTCTGGGGACTGGCACTGGGTGGGGCTGCAACGGTTGTGAGTCAGCTGTGCTCTGTGGACAGTGTCTTTTTGTCACTTTTCTTCTTGGGTGACAGTTTCTGCTTTCAGTTTTAGCCGGCACAGACACAAGCAGAAAAGGTGGCTCTCCCAATTAGAATGAAGACAGCTAACCATAGAACACAGACAATATTATTTGTATTACTACAATAATATATAAGAATTTTAGTTTTTTCTGTCCTAAGTTATAGACAGGACTTCAATGTAGTCCAATATTTTAACTAACAAATTAAATTAATTTAGCTCACCGGGTTTTGTCTCTCAGACGAATTTAGGTTATATCCCCGTCGTAGTCAATCGGAACCCTGATGGAGTCTCCCAACTCTAAAGCTAGGCGAGCTTCGTGGATGGGTGTTCAAACACCCAGGTGCGCAGTTACTTCCTGTCAGGTGTCTGACAGACTTTATTTGATTGCAGAAATTTCCAATTAGAATGCATAAAATTCAAGAGTTTGCATATATGGCATCATGGAGCTAACGCTAGCTAGCACTAAGTAGCACTAAACACTCACAAAAACCTTGTATAGCTGTTTCCATATGCTGGCTGTCACTCCGACTATTTCTCTCGAAGCATGGCTGCCACTTACCACATTAACAGATTTATGGTGGTTTTGTTCACATTTAATGCTCCTTCCTTTGTCCTGGAGGCTACGGCCCTTTGTCTTCTTCTTCAGTTGTAGTCCACTAAGTGTTTTTACACAAAACCTAAAATAAAAATGTCCACCATCTGTATGTGAAATAATAAAAAAATGACTTTCCACATTTGAAGAGTTTGTTAAGAAAATTGGCTTTCCAGTCAAAATGCTTAAATCAAACTACCTCACTAACCTGGAAACACTAAACTACTAAGTAAAAGGAGAATGAATAATAAAACTCACTACCAAAGGTAAAACAGTATATTGGACAAATACGGAAAGAAGCATAAATAATACTTTATAAATTGATCATTACATCACAGTTCTGAATATGTATGATTAAAAAGCTTTGGAAGTGAAGCAAGGTTAGTTTATAAATAATTTGGATTTGTTTAAGACTAAGTAGCACTTTTTGTTTTGTGTTAAAACTACAAATTTACAATGCAAAGCAAAAGTGAAGACAAAATAATATTTGGATGAAGGACTGTTTCATTAAATCACCTGTTGAATTACAACTCAGTAACCCTTGGAGAATTGATTCTATTTTATGGATTGGTCACAGCAGTGATCAATCTAATTTAATATTTTCACAAACTAAGAAGGTGGCTTCAAAAATCAACTTACCCTTTAAAATACTTATGTTAAAGCTGATCTCTTTTTTGAATACCATAGTTAACAATCTGTATTGTTTATGAAGGATGGAAACAAGTACATAAATGGTGTTCATCACCTCCAGTGATGAAGGAAGTTACTTTTGTTTGTAGCACTGCTAACGGGTTATTTTGTTTAGCTAAGCACCAAAGAAGAAAGGAAAAACTCCACTGGAATGGAATAAATGACTTATTCCATTATAAAAAATAAAAAAAACGATTTTTCTTATTCATTGACCTTTGAGTAACCCCATCCATACCCAAAAAATTGAAAAATTAAATTAATTATTCCGCGCTAATTGATCTCTGCCCAGACACAACCTTACATGAACCATTCTTAGCCCTCCGTAACAGGGTAAATGCATTTTTTTTGGTAATCAGCGTTAAAGTTTTGTTGTTGTTTTTTTCAACCTGGCATGCATTACATTCATTTACTCACCCAGACACGTTTGGAGCCACTTGGAGTCCAGATGTTTATATCAATTTAATTCTGCGTATATCCATATACAGTAATGCGAATTGTTGGAGCACCCAAAGTGCACTCTACATTAAGATTATCTGCCACAAAACTTCTTATTTTAACCAATGTTTTGTTAAAGATCACTAGCACTATTCCCCTGTGAGTTCAGAGCATCTTAAAGTTTTTTTTTGTTGTCATCCAAGGTGTTTTACATGTTTTCATTCCAACTACACTGACCCGCAATTACAATGACATCACTGCCATGAGTCATCTCAGTTATAGTCTCAGCAAGGCTTTCACTCTGTGATCTACGATAGCAGTTAGTTAGACAGACCTTCCTACTCCAAACATCAAATGGCCTGCACTTTGCTATAGGGTACACTGACAGAGGCGAGGCTGTCAAACACTGGTGCAACCAAGCCCTTAATAATTACTTAATTTTCCTCCACAGCCCGCATCAGAGTTCAATTTCACATTCACACGTTTCCAAAGCAAATTGATGTTTGATTGTAGTGGACTGAACAGGACTGGTGTGAATAGACCCTTAGCCTCTGAATTACATTTTAGTTTTATTAAAAGGTTACCTAATTGTACGAGTGGAACAAGAACATTTCTATTAAAAAAGCGGTCAACAGAGAGTGATTTTATTTTTTTGAGGATAAAAAAACACCTGGCTCAGGATGAATCAAATTTTTCAGAACATTTACATTTTATTTCTTCATTATTTTGAATCAACAGCAATCACTTATTACATACATTAATTCCAGGCGTTTCTGTTCCTTTGAGCAGATCATTAAATAGTATACATAGATGGTTCAGGTATTTGTATGTAGGAGTGTCTGTGTTAAAAATAAAAAAGCAACAGATTTTGACTTATAGGGGGCTGTTAGGCGTGGTGGTTACCACTGTCACCTCACAGCAAGCAGTTCTCTGTTTTGAATCTCAGCTCTGCAGGCCTTTCTGAGTGGATGCCTGTGGGCAATGATAGAATCTGCTTCCACATATAAGTCTTCTTTACCTTTACCCTGACTTTGTCCAGCAGTTTTTAGTATGAAAACTGAATTCACAGTGGTCTATATTAAGCATATATGAGCAATGTGTTAACTGTATGTCAACAATATATTGATGTCTTCACAGAGGCAAGGCACTACATAAAAAGCTGAATGTCCTGTAGCTTTCAGGGAACAAACATTTTAAGAATTATATGTTCAACATAATTTAAGAGCAAGATCCAAATCGAATGTGGGCCCAGGGGAGACCAAAAGTGAACTAAAAAGAATGAAAATAATACATCTAATTTTAAATACTCTAAAAGGCTTCTTGTATAGATAGAATAAATACATTTTCTGTGTAAAGAAACATTTTTTACCTATCAGAGAAAATCAAATTTTGTTGCCTAAAAATTACATACAAAATGCTTCTTGATGTGTTCATTTGTTCAGGTGAAGATCTTCAGATTAATAGTAATTATTATATGCTGAAATCTTTCAAAAGCCTTTTCCATGTTTACAGTAATATAATTTTGTGCTGACACAGATCTATGAAATCCAACAGTTTTTTTCCCTCTCGATTGTTCCTACATGTACGTTTTCAATGTTTTAAAAGCTTTGCAGCAGTCATTTTAGACAAGCTGCAAGCGTAATGAATAGGACTGTATAAAAAGCTCTGAATGTGAAATACTAGAGGGAAAAATGACTAGTTCTAGATTGTACAATACTAAAAAAATATTCACAGTTTAATTCCTATTAGATGATAGTTATGTTTGAATGATAACAAAGTTGGAGTGAATTATCTGTAATGATAAAGAAACATCCATATACTTTTAGACAATCTGGTATTATTGCTGAGTTAACATACCCCAATGTGCTGTTTTCACCTGTTTAGTTGTATTAAGGTACTAAACATGATCTGATCAGTGAAGACAGGTTTTAATCCCAGGTGTGAATTATTGTTGTTAGGCTGGTCTGTTTACATCTAAATCACCAATGGCGCTTACAAGGTCTGGATAGAGACTGTATTGATGATGAGGTACAATTAAGAGCATGGCTGATTACTAACTCAGTGATTGTCAGGAAAATAAATACAATCTAAAAATGGAGAAAACAACTAAGTAGAATCTCTTTGCAGATGTTTGTGGAGAATATGAAGTTTTTCTTTGTTTATTCCTTACTTTATCTCTTGATAGAGCTACCTGACCGGGAGCAAAACTATGTTATTTTTATAATTATATTTGAGGATTTGACAGAGTTGACTCTTACCCTGAAAAACTATTTTAGCTTTTAGGTGGAGGGATGCAAAATTATTCAAGGCTTGATGTTCAACAGATGTATTTTGCTTTGTCTTTGAGTTACAACAGTCTGACCCGAGTTGTTTATTCATCCTCATAAAAGTCTGTTTTGGTTTCAGGTGTGCAGGTCAGTTCATACAATTATCACATTAAATATTCTTGGACCACAAAATGAATCTTCCCATCCCTTTATTTTACAGAATGTATCACTAATCAAATATTATAATTCAGATTCCCATATCACTGGCAGCCTGACATTGTAAAACTCAGTCCCTCATTGTTTTCTGCAATTTTTCAACAATGTAAATGATGAGAAACAACAGATAAAACAGAGTGGTGAGGGAGATGAGGGAAAGAAAAATACAAAAAAATGTCATACCATCTGGAGATGACATCCTTATTTCCAGATTGAATGAGTGATAAATCAGTGATGACAAGTCTGGAAGATGGAATTGACAAGGACAGCACTGAGCATGAAACATACATGAGTGAACCTCTGGTGAGCTTCCAGTTCTTGTCGATTGATAGTCTAGAGCCTCTGAGAGACACCTATTTCAAACCCTTATAATGCTTTAAAAAATCCGTCCAGTAACAATCAGACTGCAGATAATATTTGCAACCTTGCAAAGAGTAGTTTCTGAAACAGGGAAGATAAGTATTTTAGATTTCTCAGTGAAACTTAAATATTAACTGTTCCGAACACATTAATTAGAAGGGACATCAGACTTGAAGACACACTTGAATGCTTTTGAAAAACCAAAATGATGCTTGGAAAGACAAATTTACAAAAATGAAAATACAATTAAGATTTTCCATTTGTTTACCTAATATGGAGTGACTCGGAAAAGATAGTACCTTTTCAAATGCTTCAACTCTTACAAAATAACTACATTTAAAGCTTTTGAAGGATATTCTTTTTATGTTGCTTGTATACCCGAATATTTGGGTAATGTTGTCAAGGTATACAGCCAGTATTGTGAGATGAACATGACACATTGAGGTAGTAAAGCATTTGTAAAGGATTAAAGAGACCATATACAAACATTTAGAGCAATCTAAAATCTGCTCAAATTATTTTGGTTAAAATAGTAGCTTGATTCCTTGTAAAGCTTTCCAATCTTCTTGACTTGCTCAACTTTTTATTCAACACACTACACCAGTCTGTTCTAATTGCCCATACATACAGAAGGCCTACAGGCATGCAAACAAGAAAATAGGTATCCTTACCAAAAACTAACATTACTGATACTCTGTAGGTTTTCCCACTTTGTCTAATAATCTTTTGTTTTTCTTTCTATTCTTCCTACAGCAAGTATGACTATATGTTTTTAAAAAAACACCCTGTCATTTGTAGCTTTAGGAAAACTAACCATCAAAAGTTCATTTTAACTGATGTAACTCCATTTTATCAGTGAATGTTGAGTGGTGTTCTGGTCATAAATAAATGCAGAAGCATTGGAACCTTCAGCAATCGCTACAGTTGCCTATAGGCTTATAAATGTTCTTCAAAAAGCTTTTTCAGTTGGTGGGTCAAATAGGCCTGACCACTCTGGAGCCCCCTATGGACCCAATTAGAATCAAACAATACGAACAAATCATCTCTCAGGGGTGTTTGTGTGGTTTGGACATTTGTATCTACACTGATAGAGAGTGCTCAAAGCCATTATCACCAGATTCATTTTGTAGCAGTACATGTGCCTCTTGATTTGGGGTATTTTGAGTTTTCTTTAAAAAATATATATATCTTCTACATATAAACAAACCCCATATACATAACATAATATATCTACAGTATGTAGTTTTGGGCACATGTACTTCATGGATATTTTTTTTGTGTTAATTAAATGGAATATGGGACAATGATCCACAAAAACAACATAAACTATTTGTTTTTCATGAACTGGATGAACTCTTTTTCAAGGACATTTTGACTAAAGCTCTCTTTACGCTGATCACCAACATTGGTGTACATTTTGTTTTTTATACAGTCAGCAAAGCAAATAAATGGCTTCATATACTGGTGTTGCACTTCAGCTTTGGGTCATTAGACCTTAGATAACAGGGGATGTTTCCAAATCTACAAAAATATATATTTTGTGACAGACCATATTAGAGCATTTCTTTAGAGTGTAACAAAGCAAAAAATTACCACACTTTTAATGAAAAGTTGTGAGCATCTTTCTTCATGCTAATTAACACAGTCCCACCATGATTCAGCCATAATGAAAAACTATACACTTTGGAAATGTCTGTCATTTGTTTCTACTAGATAAACAAAAATAAGACAAACTGTTTGGACATATGGTTGCAAAATTCAAGAGCTGTTTAAGATTGAAAACTTTTGATGGAATTTTTGGACATTACTAAGTATTTATGGCATTAAACCTTGAAGCTTAAAACCTAGAATTTAAAACATTTAGGGTTGACTGTTAATAGGGTTTTTTAAAGAAAGTTATATATATAGATTTTTTTGTAGGTGTACTTCAGTACATCTATGTTAATTCTAAAAACAAACACACTTTACATCATTTTTTAAATTTGAAAATATCAGATGGATAGAAATTCTTATAGCTTTATTTGGATATGATTTTGTTTGAAGTACAGCTTATTTCTTGGTAATTTCTATGAATTGGAGTTAATTATCAGAATAATCATGAAAAGTTTCCAGTTTGGAATACTTACTTTGCAAATGAAAAAAAATAAGATTTTCCCATCCTTCTGAATCCAACAAGGACAAAGTCTTAGAAGGATGCAAAGAGTTTAACAACTGCACAAATCTGAATTAACAGGAATATACATAGATACGCTTTACAGTTTAAATGTTTACAGAAAATATATCAAATTGGTGCAAAGTGTAATAAGTCGTCTGGTTGGCGCATTAGTCTCTAAAGGCATAGGCAAACTATTTGCCGTTTATCTCTACTAAGAAAATTATGGATCTCATTAAAATTTATTGTTACAGCATATAATTTGAAAATGACAATAAGAGAGAAAATACAAAATCATAAACCCTAAATTTCACTAACTACTCAAAATATAATGTCAGATAAAAAATCAGCTGAGCAGTTAAAAAACATGCAGGGTAAATCTACACTTACATAATCATTCCAAGCTGTAAGCAAGAACGCAGCTGTACTATTCAAAGATATGTAATAGATCTGTCATTAAAAATTCATAGTACACTATGTTAATTTAGAGCATCAGACAAAGGCTCCCATTATCCACCTGTTTCATTCCTGTTTCACTCCATCAAAAAAGGAATTCTTAGCCTTCCTTTCACTAGTTGTTTAAATTCAGAGACTATAGTGCGAGTGACCAAATTACCATCCATAGAAAAGTGAAATTTGGTATGAATCTGGGCCCGAAATCAATCTTGAGAGGCACTGAAGGATGATGAAAAAGCAAATGTGTGGTAGGGGTATAACAGGAAAAAGGAAATAGCTTTGAAGTCTGCAATCTCTGTCTGGTCAATCAGCAATCAGAGTTCGCTGGAACACTAATGAGAGATTTTAATACTCAGGATTCAGCAGCACTGCTGCAGATGCAGATACAGTATGACAGTTAAATCATACTGGAATTGGCCTCCGTGGTGCTCCTGGGGAATGAGCTGCAGAGTCGCTCTGATTTGAAGGGTTATTTGAAAAGAGGACAATATTGTATCCCTACAGGAACTATGACATGAGAATCAGAGGATAGCAGGCACATAATATGCATCACATGCTTCACACACTCTTAGGGTGTGTTTTTTTTCTTTCTAAAAAAATAGGTTTTATGATTAAGAATAAAGCTGTGTGTCTTGTCAAAATTTTAATTTGTGGTTTTGTTTTCTGTTACTGTGTTGTTTATCATGAAAATAAGACTGTGCCAAACAGTTCAGCTTTGTGTTAAGAATTGTCAAAATCACTAGGAACAATAAACCTACCATAAAACACCAGGAACTGAAGTTATAACTATATCCAAGTATGTAATCAGGGCAAATGTCTGAATCTGCATCATTGAATATTTGGCCAAGCAGTTTGTCTCTACAACATAAACCATAAAAGAAGGACAAAGCCCTGACAATAATAGCACAATATTCACAGGTATCCTGGAGACATATTTTTTTTAAGTAAAACTGTTTCTTTGTGTTGTCTGTGCTTAAAATTGTGTTTTGGGAGATGTTTAAAATAATGCTCAAATGTGAGGTTGCTTTAAGAAGCCAGTCTCGTAAAGCCTGATGGAAAAAAAACAACCACATGTTATGTCTCTAACCAAATGCACGTGTCTAGAGCAGCTCTCCTGGCTTGTGTTTTCATCAACCAAGGTCAAGCTACTTGTTGTGACCTATTTTGGCTGAAAGCTCAAACATCAGATAGAATCAGGAGTCCAGTTGTTCTGTTTTTGCATTCTGCCATCCTAGTCACCAGTAGCCCATTGCACAAGCATGTGAGGTGAAACAGATAACACAGATAACTAAAAAAGTATTTTTCTGCATTTTATTTTGATTCTTATTGCCGTCACAGTTTTTTTTGTCTTGTTTGGTATGTTGGCATATAAAAAGGCAGTTTATGGTGGTCTCAATATAAGGAAATCAAGCGCATTTTTTGCAAAATCAAGCTTTGTCAACTTTGGAGTATGTGTGTCTATTATGTCCCTCCTCAATTTAATATATCTAAATTAGGATGAAAGGTATATGATTTTACACTCAGTGCGTTTACATGAGGCAAAAGAAAGTCGAATTGTTACCTTAGTCTGACTGAATTCAGACTTTTGAAATGCATGTATACAAATTAGTTTGGCTTGAATCGAACTGAACAGGAGTTCTCAAATTGGACAATTGTACCGAGATATGCATTTTTGAATTGGACTTACCTTCAACCCCCCACTCCCCCCCGGAAGTGAGGAGATGCAGGATGCAGAAATCCGACAACACAATAGTAAAAGAATAATATGGCCATTATTCCATTCTTGTCTGGCAACCTTGCTTTGAACGTTGGGTGCTGTAGGTACAATATGTGGGTCAAATATGGGACAAAAATAATCAGAAAGCAGGTTGTGCTGCTTTCAGTTATGGCCCCTAGAAAGATTCCACATGCTGAGGTGTTTTCCTCTTTACTAGTACAGAAAGAATATCTGAATAGGGTAAAGTCAAAATAACTACTGCTGTTATTAGGTTTTTGCTTTACAGTTTAGTATATTTCATAGCAGTGGTGCTTGTGTAGACTTTATCTAGCTTTTCTGAGTTGTAATGCTCATTTCCACATTTTGTATATGTTTTAAAGGTATGTGGCAGCCGTTTTTCCCGGATGTTTTTGTAACTGCTATAGTATCAGATGCATAGATATGGTAAGTGGACTGCACTTGAATAGCGCTTTATCTAGTCCAAGGGACACCAATGCACTTTACACTCCACTCAGTCTTTCACCCACTCACTAACATTCAGGAAGTGTCTGTCAATTGCCCCATTTCCACTAGGGCCAGTACGGTACGGAATGGGACGCTTTTGGTATGTTTCCATTACCTGTGTGCCAACCCCTTTTTTCACACTACCTCTGCCTTGGCTCGAAGCGTGCCAAAGCGACCCAACCTGCCCACCTATGGACTGATTGGTCTGGTAATATGATATCCCTCTCACTCCTAGCAGCGGCGTCTACTACATCCGTTGTCTCTACTCAATGGTGCTGACTCCTACCCATCCGCGGTAGTCACTGATTGATCTGGAGTTGTTTGTTTGTCTCAGAGTAAGCTATAGTTTAAAGTTTCAAAAAGGAGCAGCACACTACATTTAACTGCCAGTCGCCTAAAATTTTAAAGAAATCATTGTGAGTCGTGAATTATACAGGTTTTACACAACGTGGGGATCTTGTTAGTATATATACTATTGAATCCATGCTCATGACCATGTCATGTTGGCTGAGTGGTTAGTGTTGGTGACTCTTGCTTGGTAGGTCTAGGTTCACATCCTGCTATAGTGGTGCTGAAATTCTATTTCACCACAGACATTCTTCCTGGTTTCAGAAAAAAGACTTTTTTTAGATTTTTTTTTATTATTTATATTTTATTATTAAACAAAGTTCTGACATCAAGACAGGCTTGAACAGTGTGGTTTAGAGACGGTCACTAAATTAATGAAGATAGGAGGAATAATAATTCTGTTGATTCATTTGCTCCCCACAAATGCACATGGTCTTCTCAATCTTCAATGTATTCTTCAGCATGTAGTATCTCAGATAATCATATTTTTACCGAGATGTAAAACCTTGAAGAATACATGCTGTGGTGGATGTTTTAGGCTTTGTATTATAATAAATGAAACCAAAAAACACAATTTTAATGGCAGAGCAGTACTTTTAATCTGAGATTTTTCAATGCAGTATTTTTTTCTATTTTAAAATGGCCAACCCCTCTTATTTTACAGGATTAAAGGTTCAGAATATAGGGTGAATATTTACAGAAACACTTGGAGGAAGTGCTGGGTGGCTTAAAAATTAAATCTCAGATTTTTTTTTTATACCAAATCCGATTTCAGATTTTAATACATTTTTTACTACCTTTTTTTTTCATAAAAAGAAATCGTAAGTGCACATTAAAGTATTATTAACTGATTGAATAAAACATTATTTTTTTCGTAAGTGACCATGGTATAAGCGGGATAATGCCCTTCGAGGTGTCCATTATCAGAAAATTTGGGCAGAACTTGTTATACTAACAGGCATTTCTATCCGTTGAAAGGACCTTTAACAATTGTGCTTCAGTTAATACAGTACACCGGCAGTCATGATGTTTAAGCTGATTGATGGACAACTATCTGTAGATAAGATGATAAAAACAGCATGAAACAAAAATAACTGAATTGCTCTGACAGTGGACTGAGGAATTTTATACTTTTATCTATTACATTCTGCCAATTTTTTTGATATCCTCCGGCTTTTGTTATATTTTATTACAATAAAGAAGGAAATGCAAAAAAAGGGTGCCAGACTAGCACATGCGTTTCCATGCAACAGAAGTGCAATCTCATAGTGAAAGTAACTGAGAATATCAGCTTCCATTTCTAGTTATAACACTGAATAAAAATATATGAGTGCAAACTGTGCCAGCCTTTCCCACTTATTATGTGTCTGATATAAGAAATTAGTGTATGCACATTTTAAATGTTTGTTTTCACAATATCTGTGATATGTGCATATTATACACCTGCGTGTATGTCTGAGCATGTGTCTGAGGCGTGAAGTGAAAGGGCCATGAATCATCACAGCAACTAATCATGAAACCTAATTTACTTATTTAATGAGATGTCTGCATGAGGAGACTATTCCTGAAAACCAGTCTTGGTATTGCATAGAAGAAATGTAATTGGTTAATTGTCAAACTGCTTCAGCCAGATATCCTATTATTGAGATAGCAGATGTGAGAATCGGAAGGAGCATGTGGTGCTTTCTAGGAACAACAAAACTGTATCTCCATTGCAGGCCCGCATTAGGAGCTGTCTGTGAGGTCTGATAAGACACCACAAATTAATGACATTTTAATTACTGAGTCATTTGGATTCTCTGCCTTTGTTTTATAACAAGGACACTTATACAACCTTTAGGATGTGTGCTCTATCTATATAGCCCCTCTGTTTTAAAATTACAACAATGTAACAGTGTTAGTTGTAAAGTGCTATGGTAATAATAGCAAAAAGAAAAACATCTGTAGTGAGCAAGAGGAAAGAGTAACGTGATGAAACTTGTTATCTAATTATTGCTCCATTTTAGTTGTTAACACCATACTGATCTTGGCACTATTTCTGTCAGGGAAAAAGTAAATTTATCTTAACAGTTCAGACACTATTCATTAGTTTTATATCACAGCAGTCCATCACAACAAAGAACAGCAGGATTTTTCTTGATATATCACAGTGGGTTTTTACTGTTCTTTAGACAGAATTAAATATATTATGATTGGTGCCTTAAAGTTATAAACATATTTGTTTTTATCAGAGATCTTTAGTTTAATGTCACATTTCAACCTTTATGGGGGAAATTTTCAGCCACTTACCAATCCTGGGGGAGGATTATTTTCTCTTCTCTCCCAAAACCTTTAATGCTTGTGCTCAAAACGTCTGCTCTTTCTCAGATATTCTCTGTTCTCTTTGAATTTCTACATTTCTCTTGCTCACAGATTTTCTCCTCGCTTTCAAACTGTATCTCTGCACAAATAAAAACTGTGCTCATGAACCTCTTTTCTCTGCTTGTGGATTCTCTTAGCTCGCTTGTGGATCGTTTTGTCACCTGGCAACTGTTCCAGCCAATTGAATGATAGTTCTAATATGGTAGCACTTTATGGTGCTTTTTTGTTTTGTTTTTTTGCTCTGTGTTAGCCTGTGACTAAAGGTTGCTGCAGCTGGTCAATAATACCCAACTGCAGCCACCACAGCAAACCATGCCCCTACAAAAATCGATCCCAGGTGACTCAGGCACCACTGAAGCAACATGGCCGCCGCCGGTCGGGTCTCTCCAGGCAGGAGAAATCCGTGGAGGCTCTTCAGAGGGCTTCTCCCTCGGCGTCAATCCCAGGTAAGTTAGGTTTGTTTCCTTATGTTTTTATTAGGTTTATACTTTGTTAAAATTCCATTGTTTTGCTGCACCTCAGTATTGCACTTCCGGTTGGGAATGTGTTCAGTGCGGTTTGCACAGCTGAGTGGTGTGTCGGAGGTGTGACATCTGCATTCATGTGTGAATTAATACTGTGTGCGTGCTTACCACGTAAGTATTGAAAAGAGAAGAGTGATGTTTGTTTAACTTTATCTGTGTTATTTGCTTAGTGAGAAGCTAGTCCCATTGCACTGCTAAGACGCAGCTTTTGGGCTACTACATGCACCCTAGAGGGTGACACGGGAATCAATTGTCGCTCCCGTCCCATCCCGATCCCAAAAAAATACTCCCGTCACGTCCCGATCACGTGACAGCCCCCTAAAAGAAATCTTGTCCTGAAAAAATCCCGAGAGAAAGACTGCCGTTAAGACCCGAATCCTGTAGATTAGTAATTTACCTCCTATGGCGCTCGCTCCCCCCCGCCCCACTTTAAACCATAGTCTAGCACAGTATAAAATATCATCTATTTAGGTTTATCCACCATCTGTAACCATATCCTGTATTCTCGTTGTTTGGCAACCTTAACACGTCATGAATGGACTCGACTCGTCTGACTACCAAACTATTAAGATACACACATTTTCAGTCAGATATCATATGCTTACCAGTTTATCCAAGTGGTGTAGCAACAACGTAGCAGTTTTAGCTTTGGTGCGTGCAGTGTAATAGACCCGATGGAATTCAACTAAGGATAGATGAAAAATAAATAAATAAAAATAAAATTCTAATTTCCGGTTTCTCGCCCGATCCTGTGGATTATTTCCTGTCCCGTCCCAATCACGTTACCAACAGGGAAATTGACTCCTGTCCCGCGGTAATCCTGCAGGAATCTCGTGACCCGTGGGAATCCCGAAAAATTGTCACCCTCTAATGCACCCTTACGGTGTGTCCACACCAAACGCAATAGGAGCGACTAGAGCTTCAGGTTTACATGTAAAATCAATGGAGGAGAAATATAAAAAAAAAAAAAAAAAAATCAATGGAGGAGGGCGATGAAGAGTGACTTGGGGTCCCACGACACTTCAGAAGCAGATTCGCATTGCGAAAAAGCTTTTCTGCCTGATTTTTGCGAACAATTTGCACTAGAGATGTGATGGAAAATTCGTGCTGCATTTTATGTGGTGCATTTTGTGCACTCGCGTTCATATCATCTACTAATTGAGTTGCAAGCCTCAGCAGGACATGGAGGAAAAACTGATTTTTGTTGCTTATCTCCAGCTGTCAACGGGCAAGAGGCGGGGTACACCCTGGACAAGTCGCCAGTCCATCACAGGGCCACATAGAGACAGACAGGACAAACAACCATGCACGCACACACCAACACCTAACTGTAAGTACACACCAAAAGCGAATTAAGCAAGCGGCGAGTCAGTTGTACATGCTATGTCACACCTCAGATGTTTTATCATCCACCTCAGTCATGAACTCTTCTTCTTCCACAACTTTGTCTTCGATCAAGTAAGGAGATTCCGTTACCCCCTTTACCTCACCTTCCAACCTATCTTTTTCTAAAAGTCAGGTGAAGTCAGGCAGTTGGAGAAACTGAACCGGAACAAGGCTGCAGGTCCAGATGGTGTCAGCTCCAGAGTCCTGAAAACCTTTGCAGAGAAGGTCTGTGGGATTCTGCAGCACCTATTGAACCTTAGCCTGAACCAAGAGAAGGTTCCAGCGTTGTGGAAGACATCCTGCCTTGTTCCAGTACCAAAGAAAACTCACCCATCAGTCATCAATGACTACAGACCTGTTGCCCTGACATCCCACATCATGAAGGTCCTGGAGAGACTCTTGTTGCCCCACCTGAGTAAGCAAACTAGAGCCTATTAGGACCCCATGCAGTTTGCTTATCGCCATGGTGTTGGTGTTGAAGTTGCCATCATCAACCTGCTTCAACCAATCCACTGTCATCTGGACAAAGCAGGCAGCACTGTGAGAATCATGTTCTTTGATTTCTCCAGGGAATTTAACACAATTCAGCCTGATTTACTTTGTGAGAAACTCCTGAAAACACAGGTGGAGGCCTCAACAATCAGCTGGATCAATGACTACCTGACAAACAGACCACAGTTTGTGAGACTGAAGGATTGTATGTCAAACCAGCTGATCAGCAGCATAGGAGCACCACAAGGGACTATACTCTCTCCATTCCTTTTCACTCTGTACACCTCAGACTTCCAGTATAAGACAGAGACCTGTCATCTGCAGAAATACTCAGATGAGTCTGCAATTGTCGGGTGTATCAGAGATGGTGAAGAAGCTGAATACAGAGAGCTGGTGAGAAGCTTTGTGGCATGGTGTGGAGACAATCATCTTGCCTTGAATGTGAACAAAACAGAGGAGATGATAGTAGATTTCAGAAGAAACAGAGACAAGTCAAAGACTGTCTCCATCATGGGAGAAGAAGTGGAGGTGGTTGAGAAGTACAAATACCTCGGAATTCACCTGGACAATAGACTGGACTGGAGAATCAGCAATGAAGCCGTCTACACAAAGGGACAGAGCAGACTGTACTTTCTGAGGAAGCTGAGGTCCTTCAAGATTTGCAGCAAGATGCTGCAAATCTTCTACAAGTCTGTGGTGGAGAGTGTCATCTATTCGTCCATCATCTATTAGGGTAACAGCATCAGAGCCAGGGACTTAAAACGGCTCAATAATCTGATACAGAAGGCTGGTTCTGTTATGGGGACGACTGTAGAACAACTGGAGATAATGATGCAAAGAAGGATTCTTCATAACATTAAAAAGATCATGGACAACCCTGTGCATCCTCCCTATGAGACAGTCCTACAGCAACAGAGTATCTTCAGTCAGAGGCTTCTTCAGTTTCGCTGCAACACAGACCACTACAGGAAATCCTTTCTCCCCACAGCCATCATGGTCTACAACAATTCCTTGAAAAATTAATTAATGAGCTACAACAACAATTAATTTTTCTCTGGGATCAATAAAGTATTTTTGAATTGAATTGAATGTCAATGGAGGAGCACGTTGAAGCACGGCAGGGGGTCCCGCTTCAAATCAGAGGCCGATCTGCGTCGCAAAAAAGCTTTTCTGCCTGATTCGCGCAGAGGATTTGTACGAATGAGGCGTTAGCAGCGCGTCAAAAAGTCTGCTCAAGTTGAAAATCTCTGAACTCCACCTTCAATTCGCGCAGCGTCAACCAATCAGGGGACAGAGTTTCAGTGATTCTGTCATGGAGGAAATACTGATAAACATTGTGGCTAATCACCCTGAGCAACATGGCACAAGCAGGTTTCAATACAGAGACAGGAAAAACATTTAAATAAATAGGTTAAACAATTTAGACAAGAATGCTCTTAAGAGGTTTGTGGGTGGCTCTTAAAAGAGCCATTGTTGCTGTAAAAGCACCTCTTAGCCTAGCAGTGAGCACCCGCACCACATCCCACGCTGCTCAAATATTATAAACTTTTACGAACCGCAGCAAATGGACAGCTGCTCAGAAATGTAGTTGGTGTGTCGGCAGGTGAAGCTTGGACCTTCACGGCACAAACTGGTCGAGCAGGTCATGTTTTCCAGGCGGGGAGGAGCCGGTGTTTATGAGAGGGTGCTCGCTGGTGTTTATGGATCCCTCCTAGCTAGACTGTATCTGTAGCTCACCAAACCCCCAGTCCCAGCTCTACCGGAGGCCAGGCCGAACACGTAATCCACTTTGTCCTCCGTCAGATCGAAGACCATAATCCACCGGCAGCTGCACTCTAGCCCCAGCTCCGCTGAAGCCCGGGCTGAACACGCTGTTCTCCGTCAGCTTAGTCCATAATCCACTGGCAGATGCACTTTGGCCCCAGCTCTGCTGAAGGCCGGGCCGAACACGCTGTCCTCCGTCAGCTCAGTCAATAATCCACCAGCAGATGCACTCTGGCCCCAGCTCTGCTGAAGGCCAGGTCGCGTGTGAAAATGCCATATTTGCTTTGTACAACATTCAAGGTGCGAATGGGCACGCAAACAGCTAGGTGCATGTCACACTTTTTTAGTCGCTTTATCGCGTTTGGTGTGGACACACCATAATTCTGGCCAATGTTTCATTTCATAAATGAATTACTGTTTAGCATTATAGTTTGGGTGAATACAACTATTTGCTCTGTTTGTGGTTTTTGCCTGAGTGTCTGTAATGTGTAGAGGTCCCGTTTTCAGATATACGGGCAGAACATTTATTTATGGTGTTGGGGTGCCATCTAGTGTCACATTTCGTTATATTCCAGATTGTGTAACATTAAGCTTAAACCCATAGTATTGTATAAGCAGTATAGTGCTATACATAGGGATTAATACACATATTTGTTCTTTATATTTACAGATAATGACCACGCACCCTTTTACATACATTTAAATATAATTCAATCATATCTCTACCGATGCTGTTCATCCTGTTTATGCCATCTGCTACCTCCTTCATTAAACTTATTTGAACTACATCACTGTGGAGAACCATTCCTTCTGATCGAGGACGACTCAGCTGAAGCGTGATCGGCAATCAGTGCAATCATATATTACACTTTTGGAAGGGCTAATACACTATAATAAAGTTATTTTAGGCTTGCTAACATATATATTGCAAAGGCTGCAAATTCAGATAGGAGAAAGTGATGTAGCTACCAAAGCCAACTTTAATGTAGTTAATCCTTTACTCATAAAATACATATATGTAAACATGTCCAGAAAGTATAACTGACTTTTGTCCACTGTAGTATCGGTTTTGAGCTTGATAACTTTTGTGAATTAAAGCTAAGCTATGAATGGCAAGGGAAATGTTACCGTAGCAACGCTTAGGCACACTGACCCAGTAAATCTCTGTTATGGAGTAACGTGAGGTTACAGACTTACGTACATTCTTCATGTTTTGTTAGAAATCAAATTTGGTAAAGTAACCATGAGCTCTGCAAATGTGGAAACATACAGAGGACCAGACCACACAACACCGACATTTTGCCCTGTTGTGTAGCAGAAACTTAAATCAACTAAAGATAGATAAACCCATGTCCAAACCAAATATTTCTTCCAGTTTTATCTTCAAAAGTCTTTTTAAAACTGTGTGAATTCCTATTTCATGAATCATAAAGATACTGCTATGACCAGAACTTTATGTTATCAGAAACTGAATTTGAATAACTGCTTTTAAAAACAGATTCTGAATATTTCTAATTGGAAATGCATGAATCACGGATACAGACGGCTGAAACGAGTTTACTCCGTAGGGTTTCTGGGCTCTCCCTTAGATACAGACGTGGACAAAATTGTTGGTACCCTTCATTAAATCAAAGAAAAACTCATAATGGTCACAGAAATAACTTTAATCTGACAAAAGTAATAATAAATAAAAATTATATACATGTTGACCAATGAAAGTCAGACATTGCTTTTCATCCATGCTTCAACGGAATTATTTAAAAAATAAATGCATGAAACAGGCCTGGACAAAAATGATGGTACCCACAACTTAATATTTGGTTGCACAACCTTTTGAGGCAATCACTGCAATCAAATGATTCCTGTAACTGTCAATGAGACTTCTGCACCTCTCAGCAGGTATTTTGGCCCACTCCTCATGAGCAAACTGTTCTAGTTGTTTCCGGTTTGAAGGGCGCCTTTTCCAGACAGCACGTTTCAGCTCCTTCCAAAGATTCTCAATAGGATTGAGATCAGGGCTCATAGAAGGCCAGTGTTTTCCTCTTAGCCCTTCTTGGGTGTTTTTAGCTGTGTGTTTTGGGTCATTTTCCTGTTGTAAGACCCGTGACCTGCGACTGAGACCATGCTTTCTGACACTGGCCAGCAAATTTCTCTCTGGAATCCCCTGATAGTTTTGAGATTTCATTGTACCCTGCACAGATTCAAGACACCCTGTGTCAGATGCAGCAAATCAGCCCCAGAACATAACCGAGTCTCCCCCATGTTTCACAGTGGGGACCGTGTTCTTTTCTAGATATGCTTCATTTTTCCGTCTGTGAACATAGAGCTGATGTGCCTTGGCAAAAAGTTAAATTGTTGTCTCATCTGTCCACAGGACATTCTCCCAGAAGCTTTGTGGCTCGTCAGCATGTAGTTTGGCATACTCTAGTCTGTTTTTTTTATGATTTGTCCTCTGGCTCATCAGCGAAGGATGTTCCGATCTGACACTGATGTTCCTTGAGCATAAAGTTCAGCTTGGATCTATTTTGAAGTCTTTCTAGGCTCTTTTGTCACCATTTGGATTATCCGTCTCTTTGAACTGTCATCAATTTTCCTCCTGCAGCCACGTCCAGGGAGGTTGGTTACAGTCCCATGGATCGTACATTACTGAATGACATGTGCAGCTGTGGTCACAGAAACATCTAGCTGCTTGGAGATGGTCTTATAGCCTTTACAGTTAACATGCTTGTCTTTGATTTTCTTTCTCATCTCCTGAGACAACTCTTTCCTTTGCTTCCTCTGGTTTATATTAAGTGTGGTACACACCACGTCACCAAACAACACAGTGACTACCTGGAGTCCTATATATAGGCCCACTGAGTGATTACAGGATTGTAGACACCTAGGATGCTGATTAGTGGACATACCTTGGATTAACATGTCCCTTTGGTCACATTATTTTAATTCTTTTCTAGGGGTACCATCATTTTTGTCCGGGCCTGTTTCATGCATTTATTTTTTAAATAATTCTGTTGAAGCATGGATGAAAAGCAATGTCTGACCTTCATTGGTCAACATTTATATACTTTTTATTTATTATTACTTTTGTCAGATTAAAGTTATTTCTGTGACCATTATGAGTTTTTCTTTTATTTAATCAAGGGTACCAACAATTCTGTCCACGTCTGTATACAGTGAGAAGCTCAGTCAAATTAAAAAATTTGGAATTTGGTAGAATTTGGTAAAAAATGATTTTTATGCCTATTTTGAATTTTACTCAAACAGAAATACTTTCCCAACCCTCAACAAATACAGATACAAATACCGGCTGCTTTGCACGCCCCTTTTATATATTATTTGCTAATACCCTAATACCCTGATCAAGATATGTAAAGAGATTTAAAATAAATCAATCCTATATTGAAATTGTCTCACCATTAAGCATTTTGACTCAAGGATGTTTTTCATCAACTTTATAAATACAAAATAATGTAATTTTAGACATGTAATACCGCACTTAGAGTATCCTTGCAATATCCATGTGTGCAATACTTACCTTTCAAGGGACACCTTGGTTTCAATATATTTAATAGGCTATTGCATTTTATTTGGCATTTAAATAACATGATTGGCCAGATTGATGGATACTCACTGTCACACGAACATAAACCTCTTGAAGATTTTAGTGACTGAAATGCTAAACTCACATATAATGGTGAGTGAAATCATGATACAAAACAAAGACAGGAGTGGGGAAAAAGGTTTATTTTAACTGGCATCATCATCGCCGTATTCAACAATCATATTGCAATCATATTACAATTGCATCTTTTTGCTAATATCCTACCATTTGTTAACACAAAACTCAATTACAGGCTTCTCTGACCAAGAAGGGCATCTAGTGTAAATTGTCAACCAAGTATGTGTGCACGCTGCTGTGGAGTTTTGAAGGCTGCTGTGCTGTGGAAAGACTGTGGAGGGAGGTGTCCAAAGACAACAGCTAAGATTTTGTCTTCAGGTACAGATGGAGGTTTGATTGGTGTCACGCAACTGTTTGCTGATGTTTTGCTTCACTTTGTTGGCTCCTTATTTACCTGTCAACTATAAAGAGGAAAGTGAATTCATTTGTTTAATTTAAATGTTATTCTAATTCTACAAGATTTTGTGGATAAACATGCATTACATTCAGAGAAGTTTAAGAAATCTATAGTAAGTTTAAATATTTATTAATTCTGATAAGGAGTATTCAATTTATGACTGAAGGAGTCAGTACCAGCGGCGTTGATGGGCATTGGGGGGCAGTGCCCTCCCACAGGGACAGCTTTGCCTGCCCTGGAATGCAGATGTAATCAGACAAAGGACCAAAGGAGGAAGTGCAATGTATTGACCCACTTTAAACCAGTAAGTGGCGGTAATGCACCAATTTGTTGTTTGCAGGTTGTTTCTAAACATAAAGAAGAAAAAGTGTGCCATTAGGCCAACTTGCATGCTAACAGTATTTCTGATGAAAAATATGTGGGAGATACAAACAAGGAGGGGAATGATCAATTATCAGTTTAAAGCGGCAGATGAAGTTGGATTTTGGACATGAGACACCTTGCACTAACTATTTAAAAGGAGGACATTAACTGGATGTGGATGTAAAAAGACTTGTTTGAAATTTCTCTTTTAACATTAAGTTGTCTTTTATTTACTGTCTGTGGTGAGTGGTTTGATAAATGCATGCAATGTGTCTACAGCTATGACTATTGTCGTTGATTGGCAAATATCATATTAAACACAAGTAAGGATATAATGATGTTGAAATTCAGCCCAGCAGCTTGGAAGTTTCTTTATGTCTGGTGTTTCGTGGATAAACTTTCTGCCATTGAGGTGAAGCCGTGTGAGGTTAGGTGGGCTTTATTTCAAAGCAGAAGAGCTGCTGACATCTGATAGCAGCTAGGAACAATATTAAAATAGATGACAAAAGAGTGCAGCAGTGAGAAGAACTAATTTCACTCATAGCTGGAACGAGTAGCACTTAGAAAAGGCATGCTTCCACTATCGGAACTTCAGGGTATTTTAACTAATTCTTTTTCTAACGGGGTAATCTGTTGGCTGGCTGTGTCTCCAAACCCAGCCAGTCCTTTAATTAATCAGCTAAAGAGTCCTGCATATAAGGACAGTTTCAGCCAGGAGTAGCATCACTGATCACAGCAGCAGAAATAACAAAGAGATTGACATCGAGGAAGCACAGATTATTGCTTGCTTCTGTTTGCTGTTTTTATGAGCTGCTTCGCAAGTAAATCTTATTTCTACAAAGACAGTTTGCTTTTTCCCTCTGAATTAAAACCAAGCGACTCAATCGGGCCATTCTGAGTACATACCCCATTATAATTTTCTATAAAGGTAGATGCGTCAGTCACGTACACAAGCAAACACTTAGCATGTTTCCAAAAAATGTAATATGCTGCTTTAGAAATTCATTAACAGTCAGCACCTCGTCAGAATTAGGAATTCAGCTATGGTACATTAAATGTCCAAAGAAGGAGGCTTTTCTAATAAAAACCCAATCAGTTTTTTCATAGAAATGCTAAGATTTAAGACAACTTGAAGGCCAAGATCAAATGATTACTCATCACTGTATAATATAAATCAAATCAAATCAAATCAAACTTTATTTATAAAGCGCTTTTCAAACAAAGAAAGTTACTCAAAGTGCTTTACAGATTTAAAATAACCCCACAACCCCCCCCCCTTCAAAAAATAAAATCATCAGTGCAAATACAACCCCCTCCCAACCCAACCCATCAGCCATACTCACTCACACACACACTTAGAAGCTACAAAAAGCGGGCTGAGTACAGATGAGCCAGGAAATGCCATCATGGAGCCATCTGCATCAGCAGCAGCAGATCAACAGCAGCAGCCAAGGCTCCGACCCAGGGCGCCCAGAGGAGGGAGGGCTGGTACCCCCACCTCCACCCAAGCGCTACCTGGGGGGCACCCAGGCAGCCACAGCCGACCACCGCCCCCGATGCAGGGGGCTCCCCAGAGAGGAAACACTGGCAAGAAAGATTAAAATACATTAAAATATAAAGTTAATAAAATATAAAGTATAAAACAATAAGTGTAAAACAAATAATAAAAATGCAAAGCAGATTAATAAATAAACAGTTAAAAGCTAAACTAAAAATTAAATCAGGTAAAACATGCTGAGCGATTAAAAATATATTAATAAATAATAATTAGTTAAAGGCTAAGCTAAAAAGGTGAGTCTTGAGTCTGCTCTTAAAAACATTAATGTTCTCTGCGGCCCTGAGGTCCTCTGGCAGCCTGTTCCAGAGGTGAGGGCCATAATAATGGAAAGACGCCTCACCATGAGTCTGTGTCCTGACTTTGGGGATGATAAGGAGACGGCTGCCAGAGGAGCGCAGAGACCGCGAGGGTTCATACGGTAAAAGCATTTCTGACAGATACGAAGGCCCAAGACCATTAAGACACTTAAAGACCATTAAAAGAACCTTAAAATCGATCCTAAAACATACGGGGAGCCAATGCAGTGATTCTAAGACCGGTGTAATGTGCTCCCGCCTCCTAGTCTTCATCAGGACACGAGCTGCTGAATTCTGTAGAAGCTGTAAACATGAGGTAGTCTTTTTGGGAAGACCAGAAAGCAGGGCATTACAATAATCAATTCTACTGGTGATAAAAGCATGCATTAGCGTCTCCGTATTGGCCCGAGAGAGAATGGGGCGGACTCTGGCGATGTTCTTTAGGTGATAAAAACCTATTTTGGTGATGTTTTTAATGTGAGGGATAAAAGTCAGCTCAGAGTCAAAAATCACACCCAGGTTCTTCACTTGTAAAGAAGAATTAAAAGACAATGATTGTAGTTTTGGTAAAAGTTTTTCTCTCTGAGCCTCAGGACCGATAACTAAAACCTCAGTTTTGTCCTGGTTGAGCTGGAGAAAGTTTTCTGCCATCCAGGATTTAATGTCTAAAATGCAGTTAAAAAGTGCATCCATTGGCCGTGTGTCATCAGGAGACATGGAGATGTACAACTGTGTATCATCAGCATAACTGTGAAAGTTAACTCCATGTCTCCTGATAACACTGCCAAGAGGGAGCATATACAGGTTAAAAAGCACTGGGCCTAAAACTGAACCCTGGGGAACACCACAAGTGATCTTATGGACCTTAGAGGAACAGGTATCTAAACTTACCGTAAAAGTCCTGTCTGTGAGGTAGGATGTGAACCAGTTGTGAACAGCACCAGAGAGGCCGATCTGTTTTAAACGAGTTAAAAGAATAGTGTGGTCTACTGTATCAAAGGCAGCGCTTAGATCCAGAAGAACCAACACTGTCACCTTTTTAGCATCATAGTTTAATCTAAAATCATTTAAAATCTTTAAAAGCGCAGTCTCTGTGCTGTGGTTCATCCTAAAACCAGACTGAAATTTCTCTAGGACATTATGAGCGTTAATAAAATCATTAAGTTGAATAAAAACAAGTTTTTCTAAAACTTTGCTTAAAAATGGTAAGTTAGATACTGGTCGGTAGTTGTTTAAATCATTAAAATCTAAATTGCTCTTCTTCAGCAGGGGCCTACTACCGCCGCTTTAAAGGCAGCAGGAAAAACCCCCGTCTGAAGGGAGCAATTCATAAAGTTTAAAATCTCATCTTTAAAAGAACCATAAAATTGCTTAAAAAACCTGGTGGGAATCGGGTCCAAAGCGCTTGTGGTGGGCCTCACTGAGGAGAAAACTTTATCAAGGGTCCCAGCTTCTACCAGGACAAAACTGTCCAGTGTTTCCTCTGGTGAAGGCAGACACTCTGATTTGTCTAAAACCATGTTTGTTTGAGAGGATAAAATATTACATCTGATGGTGTCTACCTTCCCTCTGAAGTGGTCTGCATACTCCTCACAGAGACTGTTTGAGGGGGTTTTCTGAAAAGTATTAGAATTATGATGTAAAATGTTGTCAATGGTGGAAAACAGAATTTTGGGATTATTTTTATGTTCTGAGATGATTCTGGAAAAGTATGTATTTCTGGAATTTCTTAAAGCGTTATTATATAATCTGAGATGTTCTATGTATATCTGATGATTTATTGTGATTTTATTTTTATAAATGGCTCATAAAACATCATAACAAATTAAATCAGCAGGAGTTTAGAGTATTTGAGGAATTTTTTGTCTCAATTGAATTTTATACGAAACAATTTCACTGGAAGTCAAAAGTATTTTTATGCTCAGACATTGTTGTGCTGTAATCTACTTTATAAATAATTCTGAAGGGTCTGATGGAAAAGAAAAAGAAACATTTCACTTTACTTTTATGTAACATTACAATAGCTAATCCACTTCTGCAACAAATTTGAAGTAAAGACAACTCTCAGGGTTGTTCAGCCATGTATTTGCAGATTTCCCCCCCGCTGCATTTTATCAGGGTTGGAAAAGATGCCATATTAGCCTAGCTTTTCATTTGCACTCATTTCCAAAAAAGAAAAAATAGTACTAATAATAAATAAATACCAGTGACATAGCAATCCGATTGCATGGGTAGGACCACAGGCAGGACCACACCATACAGTGTCATTCAGTCGAGAGAAAACCAAGGCTATATCTCTAATTGAAAGGAGAAAGGGGAGATAAAACCTTTCAAACATAAGATACACAGTTGTTTTATTATTTTCCACGTACCCTCAGTGTTCTCATGCTGTCTTCCATTTTTGCTGTGGTATTTCCCTACACTTGCTATTTCATTACTTATTTATCTCTTTTTTTGGTGTTGCATGTTGCTGGGTTTCTGTGCTGTGAACTGAATGACTATGAGCTGCTATGAAACATTATAATGCATATAAATATTGGACTAGTTTGCCAAAAGCTAAAAATCTAAATGGTAATCACGTCAAATACAAAGTTGTTCATCCTGGGATAAATATGTATGTCTACAATGCTTTCTTTTATCTGGATAGCTAAGCAACAGCCCTAATATAAATAAAAACAACATGTGTGTTTTTTGGTTTGTTTGTTTGTTTGTTTAAAATATGTTTTAAATGCACCATAAACAAATCCACATGTAGCTTCGGTAGCACTTCCTGATAGTGCTTGGTATTAAAATGAAAAGAGTGGGGTAATAGCTTTGGAATAAATCATGTAATAACTTGGTTTTATATATACAGTACATAAAACTATGTACTGTATATATATATATATATATACAGTACATAAAACTATGCAGTTATTACTCTTGAAATTAGGTAGGAAATTATCCTATTGCAGGCAAGTATTTATTATCAGTGTATTGTTACTATAACTCAACTTTTTTCACTTTCTTGCTATGTTTTAATAGGAAAAACTACAACAAAAGAATATTTCTGCCTTGACCAACTGCATTATTTTCTGTTCTCTGTGTGAACCTTAGAATACATCCTTAATCATGGCCACTTGAGAAGCACAATGACTATTTTATCACAATTCTTACATGATTAAAGAACCTTTCAAGTTTCTGGTCCATAAATACCACCGTAAGGGGAAAGTCATCAGGCAAAATGAGAATTAGGCTGACAAAAAAGACTAACTCTGCTTTAGTATCACATTGGGCCACATGTTCCTGTGGAACTATAAAAGGGGGAAAAATGGTCAGGGTAAAGCGAGAAACCAAGTACTGGGGTGAAGGCATCTATTTTTTTCTCTCTGGAACACGAGATAAGAGGCAGGTTAAGATTCACAGAGTCTAGCTGGTTAAGAGGCTAATTGTTAGTGGCTCCATGCAGTTCTTTAGGCATCACCTTACAAAGGCATTCTACAGAATGTGTGTAATATGTGTAAATCCAAGCAACCGTATGTTTGCTTTCTGATCAACTGTTTAGTGTTTTGAATATTTGTAGAGCTTCCCTGATTTCACATGTCAGCTGCATCCACCTTGTTTTGCACACTTTAAATTGGGGATAGGGCTTGTTGCTGAGTTGATTTCAACAAAAGACTACTATCAATGTTGCAGCAAGTCACAGCCATTTTCTGTACCTTCCTGATCTTGTTCTGGGTTGTAGGGGAGGCTGGAGTTTATCAACACTGTATCAGCACACCTAAATGGTCATATTCTGGCTAAATTTACCAGCAACCCTGAAAAAGAAGTGCAAAGTACCTTAAAATAAAATATAAATCATTAATGCAGAAGCATGTTAGAA
Source organism: Apricaphanius iberus (assembly GCA_028564705.1). NCBI lineage: Eukaryota > Metazoa > Chordata > Actinopteri > Cyprinodontiformes > Aphaniidae > Apricaphanius > Apricaphanius iberus. The sequence continues at coordinate 193,984 of JAPXFQ010000605.1, forward strand.
TAATAACTTTTAAAAATCTAACTTTTATCTCAGTGCATGTATGCAGTAGAGACAAACTCCTAACTCCTGAAGCAAGGTAAGCCCAGAAGTTATATCCCTTCTAAGTAAAAAAAAAAATGGGACAAATATTTGGGTATTTTGTTTGGCTCCAAAGATCTCCAGTAAAATATAACCTCAATTACTGACCCTGTCACTGCAGTGTAGAGAACAGTCAACTGAAACAGAACTGACTGTAAAATTGTCTTAAATAAAATGTACTATTAATACACGACCACTTAAATATATCTGTCAGAAGTTTAAATAGAAGTATGGGCTAAGTATGCTTAGACTTTTATTATATTTTTTTGTAAAACCAAAGTAAAAGTAATACAACTTTGCAAAGCATATCTTCAAATAACTACATCAAGTCTAAACTAAAAGTTTACCCTCTTATTTTTAGTTTAAAATTATGTCCATGTATATGTGTACCTATGTGTAACTGTTGTCTAATGAATACACTGTAGATCGTCATGGCTGATAGAAATGGGGTCTGTGCTTTCTATTAATTCCCAACAACACAGAAAGTCATGGATTTACCATCAGAAGCTCTTACCCGGGCTTTCCACTAGATGTATCATCAGCACGTTACAGGAGCAGCATGTTTTATACGTGTATTCTGCGGCTTGGCCCTTTCCTCTGAGGGCGTCAGCAGCACGTAAGCAGCTGTCACAGAGAGAGCCCGAAATCATGCAAGATCAGCAAAATCACGCATGGTTTCGTAAATAAACGCAACAAGCAGGAAAAGGACTACAACATGGCAACAACAGCTCTGTGCTTTATGTTCTGTCCATTTTATATTGTGACTGGGGTCAGATATGATTGAGTGCTTCTCCACTTCGATGATCAACCTTTTGTCGTCCATGGTGTCACAGAAAAGTCCCTCCTGCGACCTACTGACTTCTGACGGGGCCGCACAGTTAGCAAAGTAAAGCTAATGGAAAGAAGCACCTTTGTTTTATTTTGATAATTTCCGGATGCCGAGCTGTCTGATTTCTGTCTTCCCCTATCCAAAACGTTGAAATGTACACGTTTCACAGGTGTAGCGCGTAGAAAATAGGACTCGTATATTTACAAAAGTCCTGCGACATGACGCTCTTGTGACGGGGCAAACTCGTGCTGCTTTTGCCTCTGGTGGAGAGGATTATATTGATTACAGCGGTGGCTAACAGCCGCGCATGAAATGCTACTGCTGTAACAAGCCTCCGATGTGTCCGGTGGAAAGGAGGGGTAAGAAAATCTAACTGTAATGGATAAACTAAATTAACAGTAAACTGCGTGAGTCAGGAAACACAACTGAAGCTTATAAGTGTTTTTTTCTTATTTATTTCAGAAATAGTTTGTTTGTGTGTGTGTGGGGGGGGTCATTGGTCACTAATGCACATCTCGAAACTGGTTTGAAGCAGCCAAACCTTCAATTAACTTGCTACTTGTTATGCTTTAATCTCCAGTCCTTCTCACTCAAAGGTGGGGCTTCTGAAAAACTGGGAGAACCACTTTAACAGCGCAGACCTCCACAAAGCTACCTCTGTTGAAAACCAGTTTAATATCTGTTCTTTTGCAAGAAGTACTGTCTGCTTAGCACTCACAATATTTATTGCAGACAAACCATGCACCTGAAAGAGGAAGTGCACACTTGTCTTGAAGCAACATTTCACAAGTTTTAATTTCCATTGTAATTCAATAGAAAACATTTCATGTAGAGAAATGTATGTTATTTGCAGTTGTATTTTTAGATACCAGGCTGATAATATTACTGTCTTTTTTTGCTCCTCAGCAACAAACAGTTGAAAAAAGTGACCAAAACACCATCTCTGTTTAAGGAATGCATGCACATTGCATCTGAAATTTGATCTAAAACAGGACTGTTCTGTAGTTAATAAGAGGGTCCATCAACACCTAAATAATGAAAATACTAGCAGTAAACTGAATCACATTTAGCAGAATTACTTAAAATAGAGGAAAAAACTAAGACATTTTCCAGGTCTGAAAGTGTTCAGTGCAGCTGCTTACATCCATGTTGTGATTTTTAATCACCGAAAACGTTTCCAGAACCATTTGTTGGCTGGACAGAACAACAGATGGAGAGATCAGAGACTTTCCGCTTTACAGTCATTGGGTACTAAAGTGCAGCCCTCAGACTGCCCTCAGGGCCTGAGGGAGGAGTACAGTCACCGTGTTGGGAAAAGCATCTCGGCTGTTTATGCATGCACAAACAGTCACGCACACGTGTATACTGAACCAGTGAATGCTGCATACGTAAGAGTTTATTTTCTCATGCAAATATATTAGAAATGTCACAGAATGAGGATGGTGTATGTCTGTGTCTATTTATTAAAGTGGCGCAAGCTACCATCAAGCATTACATTGTAAAACTGTATTTGTAAGTGTGAATATCTTATAGTTCTTTTTATATCCAGCCATTTCTTCTTTTCTCATGCATAATACATTCCTGTCACCTGTGCTCTGAGTGAGCAACTAACTCTTTATATCAAAGAATTTTCTGACCTACAAAGGACTTTTCTCCAGCTTTAGATAACTTTTGCTGTATATCTAGGCTGGCTGTCGAGCGTCTATATATATTATCTTACATGTTTTGATGCTTTTTCAGGCTTTTGGTTAACATACTGCACTACTCTAGAGTCTGTAAGTCACATAAGTATTCTCCAAATGTACCACTCTCAACTTTTAGTTCTTATTTTGCTCCTATGGATGAAAACTTTTGGTCTCTTTAGGGGTTCATTGAGTTAATAGACATATCATTACACAAAATAATTAATTTTAAGCAAATACATTCCTTTTTGCATTGCATTACCAGCTTCTTTCCACGCAGAGTCAGTGCTGACACAGTTACTTTGAAAAAGTAATATGATTACTGACTAGTGGTTACTCCTTCCAAAAGTAACTTAGTTACTTTACTTATTACTTTATTTTAAAAGTAACTAAGTTAGATTACAAGTTACTTTGTTAGTTACTTTCTGCAGCTCCCAATAACACTCCGCACTGCCTCAACATAAACACAATAACCACTTTTACATATAATCACTTTATTTGAAGTGCATTTTAACAGTAAGAACGGATATATACTTGTTTTTTAACCTCACATTGACACCAGCAACTATAAAGGAATAAGCTGTGTCTTGGGGACATACTTGCTCTCTCACTGCATGTACAAATGGAGAGGTCCACTAGGGGGCAGAGTAGGCCTACAGAGTACAGAACTCAGATTCAGGCCAAAACAAACATGGCACCCGCAAAGGAGATTATCAGCTGTTTCGGCAGCAGTAGAAGGTAGGATCATATTTACCGCTATTGATACTTGTTTTCTTAATACTAATGCCGCCATGTACCTAATATATCTTTTTGCTCAAGAAAATGACAAAAATAGTAACTCACAGTGGCTTGAACAAGTAATTTTAATCTGATTACCTGCATGAAAAAAGAAACGCGTTAGATTAGTCGTTACTAAAAAAGTGGTCATATTAGGAGTAACGCGCTACTAAGTAACGCGTTACCGGCATCACTGCGCAGAGTATATGTATATATTGTATATATATATATATATATATATATATATATATATATATATATATATAAAGTTCCAGTACACTATAAGATGAACTCAAGCATCTTCATCAAAAGACTTTAAACCCAATTTAGAGTCAGAGTGAGAGAGATAAACTTCTTTGAATGTGCTTCCGAGGGGAGATTATGAACTGTCAATATCTTATCTATTATTCCAAAATAACTCTTAAGCAACTAAAGCAGTTTTGGATGTGATGCAAATACATTGCACTGCATAAATGAGTACACCCCGTTTAAAAAGTACAAATTCAATCAGTAGCTCAATGAACAAAATAACAATTTCCAAACTTTTCACAAGACTGAGTTTAATTGAACACTTATTTAACTCCATAACACGAAATTAAGGTTAATAATCTAACTTAGATCACATATTTTCAGTTTTACTCAAATTGCTTGAAGCAAAAGTTATTCCCCCCCACAACAAAAACTACTACATCTAGTATTTTGTATGAGAGCTGTTATTCTTAAGGACAGTGCCAAGTCTTCTAGGCATGGAATAAACAAGTTGGCGACATATTGCAACATCTATCTTTTTTGCTTCTTCAAGAATTACCTCTTTTAGAGCCTGGATGCTGGATAATGAGTGATTCTTAACTTGTCGCTTCAGAATTCCCCACAGGTAATCGACTGGTTTCAGATCAGGAGACGTACTTGGCCATTCTATCACCTTCACCTTTTTCTTCTTTAGAAAAATGCAACAGTAGTTTTAGATGAGTGTTTTGGATAATCGTGTTGGAAAAGTGCATGGCGGCTGAGTGCACGGAATGATGGCAGCATCTTCTCCTTCGGTATAGAGCAGTACATTGTTGAGTCCATGATACCATCAATGAAATGCAGCTCCCCAACACCAGCAGCACCCATGCAGCCCAACATAAGGACACTGCAACCACCATGTTTCACTGTAGGCACCAGACATTTTTCTTTGAAATCCTCACCTTTATGACTCCATAATGTTTTTAAACCATTAGTTCTAAGGACAGTGATCTTTGTCTCATCACTCTGGAGTATAAAGTCCCAGTAGTCTTCATCTTTTTCAGCATGGGCCCTAGCAAGTTCTAGCCGTGCTTTTTTTGTGCAGAGGCTTTAGGATAAGCTTCCTTGCATGCCATTCCGCTGCAGTGTGCGCCGTATGGTGTCACGGGAAATGGTCACTCCAGTTTGGTTTTCTACTGCTTTAGCTAACTGTAGTGAACTTGCATGCCGATTTTCTTCAACTCTTCTCATCAGAAGACGCTCCTGTCGAGGTGTTAACTTTGGTCGACGGCCTGAACTTCTCTGTAAGATGGTTGCACTTCCACCTTTCTGAAATTTTTGGATCACTTTTGCTACAGTATTTTGACTGATATGTAAAGCTTTGCTGATCTTCTTGTAGCCCTCACCTTTTTTTTTGTGTAAATAAATGATTTCCTTTCTCAGATTTCTCTTCCATGGGGAGCCATTACTGACAGCATGAAATGGAAAGGGCTTTTCTTTGTAAAGTAATGCCCTTTTATTGTCACCTGTCTTCTGGACACCTCTTGAAATGAATCATTAGACTCACCTGTGGTTGAATGCCTGTTGAGATGTTAACTTCCATGGACAGCCTGGACGTCTCTCTAAGATGGTTGCAATTTAATCTTTCTTACATTTTTGAATCATTTTTGCTACAGCATTTTGACTGATATGTAAAGCTTTGCTGATCTTCTTGTAGCCCTCACCTTTTTTGTGTAAAGAAACAATTTCTTTTCTCATATATTGTGACATTCCTCTTCCGTGTGGAGCCATTGCTGACAGCATGAGATGGGAAGGGCTTTTCCTTGTTAAATGATGCCCTTTTACAGACACCTGTCTGCTGGACACCTCTTAAATGAATCATTAGACTCACCAGTGGTTGGATGCCTGTTAATTATAATTTTGTCGTCACAAGTGGGGCTTTTCTCCTAAGACTATAATTGGGGTGTACTCATTTTTCCAACATGGGCTTGAATTAATTTCTTAGGAAAAAAACTTTTAAGTGTGTACAAACTAACCAATCTGGTTTGCAATGAATGGCCCACATTTGTGGGAGTGTTTTGTAGCAGAGTATCTCATTGAAAATGTTGATTCTGAAAGTGAACTAAAGGTTTTCTGACAAATGTAGTGGGGTGTACTCATTCATGCTGAGCACAGTAGCGTGGTTGCATTTTGAGTGTCTGCATCACATTAAACATGTGCCAAAGAAAAACAATACTTGTCAGAAGAGCAGCCAGGGGTCTGCTAAGAAACCCTGCTGTCTTTGTGTTTTAAAGGTAACATCAATATCAGATTTTACAGTCTTGTATGCACTAGTTTCTAGCTGCTTAGATGGTGTACAAAAAGGCTATATTGTAGTTTTTTTTACAAACCTTCACTTTGGCAAGGTCAAGCATGTTTTGCCTCACCTATTTCATATAAAACAGTACTCACGATTTTCATAAGGAATGTGCAAATAACTAATTTTAGTTCAAATCTAAACTAATAAATTCATGGTAGTCCTTAGTAATTCACACCATATTCTCCTTCCTCAGACTTATGAGCTAAATTCCTCTCAGTTTTATCAATGTTCTCTTTTATCCCCCTGCAATTTGTACTCAAAGCAGACACCTCTAGCACTCCCTTGTTTTCACTTAGTGATGTCACTAGTTAAACAGTTTGAACACTCAGTCATTTTCTAGGAGAGGGAGGGGCAGCTGCTCAAAGAGCTGCTCAGACATGCGTGAATTAAGCTTTTTTTTATTTATTTTTTTACGTGTCCTGTCTAGCAGTATGCTACTCAGAATTGGTGTCTGAGTACCAAGTACAAGCCCAACAGTTTTACTTTCCCAAGCAGAGTATTACAGCTTCGCTGTAGTACGCCACTTGATGTATATTAGTGATTACTGTGGGTTCAATTTCCTGACGTCATGGACACTAAACCGAGACAAGAAGGGAGAAAGGAAGAAGGTGAAGAAAAGAAACCGGACCAACAGAGGCGCGAACTGACGACACAAGACAGGGAGGCAAACAAAGAACACAAGAAAACATCCCAGTCCTCCACCTCTGCCGGACGGCAGAGAAACAGTAATAAAAAACAAAAACAACAAACTGTACAGAACCAAACCAATAGTTCGGATCTAGTAGAATAAACTAAGAATTACATATTCACTACACACAAGCATGGATTAATGAACATAATACAAATGTTTCTGGTAAGCTCCTGTGAACAACTAACTAATGATGATAACCTCAGCTTAAGATATGCCCGTCCACACCAATGTCCCCACACCTATGTGTGTGTGCGAGCATGCAGGTCGGAATAAGGTTTCCCCATGCAAGTGATTGATAGCTGGTGTAAGGAACCGTCAATCCGTCCTACAGGAATCGACACAGACATGGAGGAGGCAAGAGATGTATGCATCCAGGGTCCCACAGAGTACAGAGGCCACAGGCGGATCAGCGCAGGGTCGATCACCCACCAAGAGAGGAACAGATGGAAGCCCCAGGGGAACACCCACCAGCCGCAATGCTGGGGCCTGAGAGATCGCAGTGACGAGCCCACGGGCTCCGCCGGAAACCGGCTACGCCAGGACGGGCCCGGGCCAGGATCCGGAGGCCATGGGGACCAGGGGCACCCCGCCCCCCAGCGGGGCCCCAACCAGGGACCAGCCGACAAGGGCCCCCCCGCCGCCGCAGGCAAGGGGGATCGGCAGCCAATTGACGGACAACACACGCCGCCACCCCAGACCAATACCTATCGCCAACAACCCGGCCCGCCCCCACACACCCACACGCCAGGGAGCCATAGCAAGAGCCACAGCGGATGTACGCCCTCCCCAGGCCGCGCCCAGCCGGCACCTGGCATTCCAGATCTTCCAGCTCCTGGGTCCAGACCCCGCCCCACGCAGGGCGCCAAGATCAGGGGCCCAGCCAATGCCGGACAGCCCCCCAAGGTGAACAGACCAGCCAGCAGAAGTCCTGGAACCGGCAGGAGGCCTGGGCACCAGGTACGGTCCCCACCCATCCACCGGACGGCACCAACCTACTCTACAACCCCGGCACCCCCATAAGAGGTGCCCCAGTCAATCCAAGGAGGACGTCGGCCCGAAACAGCGGCTGCCCGACACACCGGACCACCCAGGACCCGCCCGACATGCACCAGGACCGAGCCGGGCCGCAACCGGGACCCCCGGCCCCAGGCATCGAGAGCCATCATCAACCAGCGGGCAGGAGCATCCATCACCGACGGGGAGTGACGGGGAGGGAAGAAGATGCATCAGGCCAGAGAGCAGCCAAACACCCAACCTGACAGGTAGACATAGACAGACAGAGACACTCATACGTACCCTCCCTCTCATGCGTACACATTCTTACAAATACAGGACATACGAAAAAAGGACGCTCTACACTCATTCATACCCCCCATACGTACACTATACTCCATACTCCCAGGCCCAGGGACAAACGCCCCAATAGAGCACCCTGCCCCTGCACCCAGGAGACAGACCCCTTTGCCCACCAGGACGGGGACAAGCAGACCGCCAAGGCCCCCACACCGGCAAGAGCAGCCCACCAGCCCAGCACCCCGACCAGATGGCCTGATGTTCTATCCGGGCTCCGACCCCTGATGGTCCAACGAACAGGGGTGTGGAAAGACCCCCCAGCCTCTCTCCCTCCGCTCAATGTGGTGTTGTTGCGTGTTGTTATAATGTGCACTTAAAACAGAGGGGTGGGACATGGGAATACTGCCGGGTACCCCCATCTCCCCCCCCGGGCCCTCGGTGTCTAGATGCGTTTAAACAGTGGGTGCCGGCACCACAGGCGAGGCCCCCCACAGCGGGCCCCTATAAGGGGCCCCCCATGAGGGGTCCCGCCCCCAGCGCCAATGCGCCCCACCGCCAGGTGCCTACATGCGCGTTCCATGTAAATGTTGCAAGTGTATGTGTCTAAGTTGCTCAATAAAACCGGGACCCAGGCCGCCACTGGGTAGCGAAGACGGAAGCTCCATCCCGCACCCCAGTGACGTGCCCACGTCCCAAGGCCTTGTGAATGGTAGAATGAAGGAGCAGGTGGACAGAGGCATCGGGATGGGGAGAAAATAACTGGGGTGACCATTGCCAACCCCAGGGAGCCAGCTCCCCTGCTGACTCCAATAGGCACCCCCGTTCGGCCCGATCCACCAGGGGTGGATCAAGCTAAAAACTACTCTGGTGGGGTTTTTTTTATGAGAAAATTGCATTACCAGATGGTCGAAAACTGCAAAATCGTGATTTTGCATGATATAGGCCCAACAATGCTTTTCTCTTTAGCAGATCGGATAAAAGTATTAAAATTCAACCTGAAAAGCAGCCTATGAAGACTTTTTAATGTAACTTTCAGGGCACAATCTGTTATGGCAATAAAAATCTGGATTTTGTTAACTTGTCACAATTTTTCATCATTTTGTTTTTCTTTACAATCCTACCTGTACATGAATAGCTTTTGTTACAATACAGCACAAATACTGCTGCAGGTCAAATTTATATGATCGTTACAGGTGTAGAAACCTTTTGTAATAGCATAAAATAACAATGCTTACAAGTATACATAGCTGTGTCTTGGTAATACACACAATGCAATTCGTAATTTAGTTTATCATCATGGATGTCTTATAAGTTATGTCTGCCACATCTTCTTATGTGTAAAACCTGTTTTTTCTCTTTAAATTTCAACTCAATCTTTTTTCTGAATATTCTCCTTTTTAACAATCATCATTCATTTTTAAAAGTGACCATCCTATTCATCATTACGTTGGATGAAAACATTGCATAAAAGGTTAATTCCAATAAAAATGTTCCGATCTTGGATATAAAGCATATGCCAAACATTAATATTCTGCTCCTAGTAAAGCTTGGAAACTGCCAGTTCACTGCACGTGCAGTGCTTTTATATGGCTGGAACTGGCTGCACTGTCTGAGTTGCTTTTCATTATTTGGACTGTGGAGCCAAACATGTGCGTTGCTTCCAAGTCAAACAGTGTTGCTTCGTGTCCCACACATAATTGGTAAATTCTCACAGCCTCCAGACATGAATTGTGTATCTCACTAAATGAGATGCTGGAGACATTGCCTTATCAGCACTCTCCCAATCTGGTGATGGGAGAACAGAAGACTTGTTGCCCCGTAACTAACCCTTTTTTTTTCTTCTTGTTTTTTTTCTTAAATGTTTGTTTTGCTGTCTATAAAAAGCTATGAGGAAATAACGTAGCATGGCATTTATTGTCATTTCTATCATACTGCCACTTTATCACAGGATCTGTGAATCACCTCAGCAAACTGTGATTGAGACACCTCTGAATTTATTTAGATATTCAACACAAAAACAAAATCATTATGAGTTTATGTGGTATCATATTTTTCAGCACAACCTGGACTGTTAATTAGACATACTGTGATTGCATAGTAGAGCTTAAGCCACATAAAAAACATAACAAATGTGTTGGAAAGTGTATTCTTTTCACAAACATTAATTATTATTATATTTTTTTACAATTTAGAATGAGAGTATACACTGCACTTTTCTAATACTTATGTATAAATGTAGCAAACAACACAACTATATAAAATTATTATCAGGAAAACGAAAGACTCTCTTCATTGGTTTGAGTTGACTATTTACAAAAGACCAAGTGTAAAAACAATATATCAAAATTATTTAACTGTGTAAAGTAATAATGCTGGAATTTCTTTATAAACATTTGTAAAATTATTTACAAATGCTCAGTAATCAAAAGATGACACCAAAATTACTGGTGCCATAAAAAAAAAAAAAATGTTTCTGTCCACCACTAAGCAGAGGAGCACACCAGAGGGTGGGAACTTCCCAAAAAATAAAAGTAGTATAATATTTATGATTCTTAAAACAATAATAAAGTCTATCACTAATATTACACAAGATAATTTTGTCTGCAGTAGTCTAAATACTTGGGAATAATGAAAGTTTGTTTATCAGGAGACCATAGAGCTTGTATAAATCCCCCATTTTAATGCAAGTCTATTTGCATTTCTCCCCTGATAACTTTGTTTTTACTAGATATTTATTGGTGCTGGTGATTGTCTCACTGTTTTAGTGGCAAAGAAAAAACACAAAACAATAAAATGGGTCTTTGGACTCTGGGAAGAAAGCTTTTCTACCTGGGGTCCAGTGGCTGTATGCTACATGCGGCTGCTTAAGAGCGCCTCTGGCTCACTCTGTGTGAATGGCAGCTTGAAGCTGTGCAGCTTCGCTATTACTCCGCTTTTCTGGTTGGATCTTCGATCAGCCTCTGTGGTATCTAGAATAGCCTCCTCTTCTTCTTCATGCCCATTCTCCTCTTTCTCAATTGCTGAAATGAATGATTCATCTACCAAGTCATCGTAACTCCTTACTGTCTGCCTCAGAAACTGTGAGTTTGGCTCATAATCTTACAGCTAATAAAAGCCACACATTTATTCCTCCAACGATTTTTAAATACAAAACAAAAACCCCTAAACTACATAAAGCTTACTGAGTGGATGTCATAAATCTGTCAAATACCAAAACTTGCTGTAATTACCCTTGATAGAACAGTTTCTCCTTTTGCGCCGTCATAACATTCACTAGTTATTCTGCTTCTTTTTGTTACTTTTCGCACCGTTATTGAGCAACATTTTCCATCCCTCTGCAAAGAAATTGCCACCCATCCTTGTTGATTGCAACATTGAAAGCAAATAAATCTCACGTGCCTTATATTTTTCATGTTTGCAAGCACATTCCCTTTCAAGCTTTCTGAGTTTACAGAAATGCTGTTTTTTAAAATCTCTGTACTATTCTGAAAAAGGTGGTTTAATTATTTTAGCATAAGTCCAGTTTTACTTGGCGGATTAACACAATTTAAAAACTGGTGTGTACTTTATAATCTGCACTTTAACCTGAAGTTGGAACTGAGATTCAGGAAGGCAGAGTATTGCTGCTATGTCATCGCAAATCGGACATCCTAAAAAGATACGTTTACGTGTCCATGTACCCCAGACGGTTAACGATGGGCATCGGTACAAGAGGTAAAGCTGACTAAACAGCTCCCCCTCTGATTGCTGAAAAGTATACCAACCCCAAAGTGTGTCTCATGAGAATGTTATAAGCAAGAGTGTCTAAATTGTACAGTAAAAAGGGACCCAGGCTGCCACGGGACAGCAGAGATAGAAACCCCTCCACGGATCTCAAATGACTGATATAGTGGATAGATAGATGAATTGGGCAGGCAGAGGTGTCCAGGGTTGAGGATGGAGGGCAGGGTGAAAATTTCAAAGGAAACCAGCTCCCCCCCTGACTCCAATAGGGATCGCCCATCACTGGGGCCATAGCATTTCCACCCTGGGGTCCATGACTGCAACACCATATAGCCTGAGGTAGTCTTCCCAGCTCCACACCAGAAGAACTATACCCACCCCTGACATTCAAACTACTTTCAGATTAAAAAAGAGATTAGACACCCAGGTTGCGTTTAGTTCATTCCCCCTGCGCCCCTATCAAAGTGAACTCCATAAGGGGAGAGCAACTGTAGTTAGATAGTAACAACCTCCCCCTGAGTAAAAGAGGTCCCAAGCCCCACCCACACATCAATGGCCCTGGTCCCAGGCAACTCTCTGCAAAGATCACCAAAACCCCAGTGATATACCCATGCAGACCAGGAGTAGAGCAATGCAAGCCGATTCCATGCCAGGCCAGGCACACCCCTGGACAGCTGCCGCTGCCATAAACCAATAAACCGTGAATACCCCAACCCGAGAGTGATACTAACCCCAGCCGTTCTGGAACTGTGTCAAAAATTTAATTGCTGTCAAAAATCTTTACAGTTTAAAATGAAATCTAAGTGTGTGCAAGGAAGCTGTTGAAACAATTGGAGGATGAGAAGACAAATCGTAATCAAACGTATGATCTTATCTCTAACTCCATCTGGTCCTTCAGTCATACTGAACAGCTCAGTTACCACCAGTTGTATCACTGCACACACGAACACGCCTGTTCACTTATCACCCTTACTTTCCAGCTCAGCGTCTCCTCATGTGCCAAGCTAAACCCCTCATCATCTAGTGCACTGGTGTGTGGCAGCATTGGAATAATGACTCATCTGTAAATACTTCAATATTTAGGCTGGAGTTTCTCTCTCTGCCTCAAAGTGTTGTGGGTGTTGTAGAAGTTAGCACACTGCCTTCTTGAAACAAGTTTTTAATACATGTGTGTGTCATAGTGCCATCCATTTCTTTTCTTTGTCTGTTCTAAACAGCCATCCAGCGTCCACAGATGGTACATTTATGTGAAATTCACAAATTTTGCACAATTCAAATAGGTTTTTTCCTCACTAAGGAACATGTAATTCAGCACAGGTTTAAATATAAAGTTAAATTTAGAAATTCCTTGCAAAAACCTTCACACACCTCAAACCTTTTATATTTTTCTTTAGCTACAGCTACTATTGCACTGTGTTTCATTTGGATTGTATGTCATTCAATCAAAGTCCAGACCTAAATTCAATTAGGAATCTATAGCAAGATTTGAATTTTCATTTTTACAGGCCCTCTTCATACAGTCTGACCAGGGTTATTTAGCAAAGTAGAATGGGAAACTATTTTAGTCACTTGGTGTATAAAGTTGACAAAGTGATACCCCAAAACAATGACAGCTGTAAATACAACTTGTAATTCCTGCTGTAATTGCAGCACAATGTGTTTTTTATAAAACATAAACTCAGGATGATACAAGTTCACTGCCACACCTCCCAGATTTTTATTTTTGAAAACACTGTTAAATCAATGTAACATTTTCCTTCCACTTTAAATCATGTTTAGGTCAAAAAAAAAATTCCTACAAAATGGTTATAGCATTATAGATCACTCTATAGTTTTGCAAGATACTATAAAAAAAGCAAATCTTAGAAAGATGTTTCTTTTAGCTTTCTCCTTTCAGACATAGTCTAATTCCATTTAATTCAGTAAAGTTCTGCCCGTGAACACTCCCTTTGACCTGGCAAAGGTTGCAGGGTTTAATTGAACTGACATTCAGGGTGATTGTTCTTCCATTGTAAAGTTCTTTAAGCATTGACATCACACACCAGACTTAAAAGCCATAGTCTGGAAAGGCTGAAACCCTCTGAATAAAACCCCCATGATGGAACGAGTGGTGAGAGAGAAATCCAACATTGGGAAAGCAACAGTGTGACATTACCTGACCTGCGCATTGCAGATAGTGACTTCATGGTCTAAGCAGGATATTGGATGGTGTGCTTATTGATGTGTGGTGGCACAGAAAAGCTCTTGGGTCTATAGGAGAAAACGTATGATGATCTGTGTTATTTAGGCTTATAGAGTTTAGGGTTCCAGCAGAACAATGTATTTTCTATCTTGAGACAAATTGGTAAAAAATAAGACGGGAATAAACAAGTTCAATTTGCTTTCTAATGTAACTCATTTTTTCCATTATCCCTAAATGAAATGGATCGGGGTCCTTGAACTCAGCATGGCTTATGTTAAAAGGATCTCTTTGCAGCTGATTAACAAATGTTCTGCCTGCTTGTCACTGAACAGTCCTGACCCTGTTTTAAATTTTGCTTATCCCCTACAACTGATCCTGATTCTGCAGCTCTAATTCACTGTCCGGCCCTCTGGCCTTTGGTGCAGCATGTTCAATAATGCAGGGCTAGAAGTCAGCAGCAGTGCTGGAGCTGGAGAAGGAATAATCAGGATGAATTCATAATTTTCCTGAACATCATTTGACTCCTGCTTTGGAAAAAGGAAATGCAAGAGGGGGAGGGATAGGGCTGGGGTCAGAGGACGTCTGAGGCCTCGATGTCCCAAAAAAATGAAGCAAGTAAAAGCTTGAAATATATGGCTTAAAAAATATATATATACTACTGTCTCTTGTGACGTCCCGGTCCATTGGACGGTGTCTATGAGGCAGCTTTAAAATTAAACCAACCGTGTATATTTAATATCATGGGCAAGAAGAATTCATTTCCTCTTAAGGTTGAGAGAGAGGGCTATAGTTGGAGATTGCTGACCTCACAGCTGGGTTGAGCAGCAGGGAGACTTTTGCGTAAAGAATGCTAAGCATTGCCTGATGCTTTTCCAAACTGACCAAAGACCCACAAGGCATAATAACTACCATTATGCAGGATTTTCACAGCAGCAGACTGACTAATGGAATTTATAATCACCATGCTCTAACACTGTGGCAGGAGACATGTGCACTTTTAGATACATTTGAATCAGACTGGTTTTCTTCCTCTGAATAAAGGTTTAATCAAGTTTATATGAATTTAGTAGTATTGATTGAGTTTCATAGAAGTAAAATAGCTAATTTACGAGATCTCAGCTCCATTTAATCACTGAATGGCTGCACCCACTGGATCCATCCTGAAATAATTTATACTGCTATAAATATCTAAATTCAGTCTTTTAGTCTCTCCTGTATTCATTTCGAACCTCCATTCACTCTTCAAACACATATTACTTCTATACAAATCATCTATTCATGTATTTTTACCCCCCTATTCATTAACTTACTATAGGTCAGTTTCCATTCAGCTTATTATTGTTCTTTTCAAATAAACTCATTAACTGGATTTTTTTGCTGAGCAGTCTCTTTAACCAAAACAACAGAATACAGCCACACCAGATCCCACAGTATATCTAAAATTAATACAATGAAGGAATACAGTCATATTTTATAACACGTAAACAGTCAAAATTAAGCTGAGTCTCATAAGGCAAAGGTTGAAAGATTGCACTCAGTCCTAAGGTCAATCCTTTCATTCTTCTTGCTAGTAATAAATTGGATTTAGATAAAAGCTATTGTCTCATAATAATTTTGCTCATCAAGTCTAACATATTGAACTCATTTTCCTTTCAAATATTCAGATTTTTATATCTACTTAATCTGCATTGCAATAGCAGGCAAGCTGTCATTATTAAACTAAAGTGCAAGAAACAACATGGGCCTGATTTATCATGATTCCTAATAATGACCGCAAAATTGCATGTGCCGCAAAAAATATGCACCTGTAGGCTCCATGCCGGCGTCATATTCCAGAGCCTGACTTATTAAGGCTGCAGCATTTCCAGAACAAAGTCACTAAGATGGCCATACTCTACTGATGTTGTTGAAATGCACTGCACTTTACTATGGCCTCTATTAAATGTTGCAGTAGAAATAAAAAATCTTACAAAATATATATATAGTGTGAAATGTATGAATTATGTTTTATGATATGATACATATAGCCTAATTGCCATTGTGGCACTGTACAGAACATGCTTGCTACAAATTGATAATTAGAATCCAGGAAGATTAGCAACCGTTCCAGTGGAAACTAACTAACTAGCTCAACATGAATAAATCAATTTCATGATGCGGTATGAAGTTTTACTTAAATTAATGGAATTTAGTTATGTAGATCTAACAAACATACTTTATTTACATAGAATTTGTAGAATTTTTATTTACATTCAATGCATTTTCTTTATTTTCATGACTATGTACATTGTAGATTCTCACTGAAGGTATCAAAACTATGATTGAACACATACTGAATTATGTAGTACTTTTCCAAAAACTGTGAAATAACCTGGCCTCCAAAGTCACCGGACCTGAACCCAGTGGAGATGATTTGGGGTGAGCTGAACCACAGAGTGAAGGCAAAAGGGCCAAAAAGTACTAAGCATCTCTGGGAACTCCTTCAAGACTGTTGGAAAACCATTTCGGGTGACGACCTCTTGAAGCTCAAGGGAATGCAAAGCAGTAATCAGAGCAAAGGGTGGCTACTTTGAGGAAGCTAAAATATAACGCATGTATTCGGTTATTTCACTCTTTTTGTTTAAGTACATAAAGTAATCCCATACATCATGTGTTCATTCATAGTTTTGATGTCCTTAATTGAGAATCTACAATGTAGTCATGAAAAGAAAGAAAACGCACTGAATGAGAAGGTGTGTCCAAACTTTTGGTCTGTACTGTGTATGTGCTGTCCTCACAACACGTGTCTATGTGCTGCTAGACAGCCAGCGAACCATAAAGAAAACTCCAGACACAAGGCTTGCTTTTCTTGCTTTAGTGAAGTTTCTTGCATTAAACATTTGAGGTAACTGTGACATACAGAAAAAAGGAATGGGCAATTATTACATATGTATTATACTAAAAACAGTTAGCTAGTCAGTGCATATGCCGTTGCTATGTAACCAACAGGTGAACAAACTACACAAAATAATATTCCTGAAACGTCGGAGACTTCTAAAAAGGTGCTTAAGACACGTAAATACTCACAAAGACGAACATTTCCCAAGGCTCAAACATTTAGAGCAACACAGCGTCGTCAGAAGTGTTTTTTCATGTCTCAATTCTGCCGTTCGGGCTGGTTTACTTTTACCGAGCAAAAACGACAAAGATTGTCTATAAGCGCGAAGAGTGCTCACTCTACAGCAACAACAGAACGATCCTTTCTGGTGAAGATGTCTCACTTTGTTCACTTTTTAACATTAGTTTTGTAAACGCTTTTAACATACTTTTTAACATATATTTATTGCCAATTATGAACTTATTTGTGACATTTTAACTAATTTATTAACCATATGAAATTATAACTGTCTTTGACCCAAAGGCATGACAGTATATATATATATATATATATATATATATATATATATATATATTGAGAGAGAGAGAGAGAGAGAGAGAGAGAGAGAGAGAGAGAGAGAAAATGTTTCAGTACATGTTATTTGGTAGTGGCTGTTGTGATGGTGTATATTTTCCATACTCAGACTTACTCAAACTTGAAATACAATACCCATAGTTTATACGTCCATGTCCTTACAATGGGGCTGTTGCCTGTCTATCTGCAGCAGTCATTGAGCGAGAGGCTGGGTACACTGAGGGCTGGTACATCACAGGTGCAGCAAAGAGACCCAGAGGCCAAACAACTCTGCACACACTCACATCTAAGGGCAATTTAGAGAGATCAAAACATTTATGGGTTTTTTTCACTTTGGAAGAAATCTGTAGTACCTGATCACGACCCAAGCATTCATGGGGAGAGCATGCAAAATCAATATAACCCAGTACTGTCTTGCTGTAAGGCAACAGTGGTACCACTGCTCCACTGTGCAGCCCTAATTTAGGTTAATTAAAATAATATTTAAGTACAGTACTTGAGTAAAGTCATATTAGGGTGATATTCATCACTGCCTCCTTGGGAAAAAAAATCTGAGAAACAATAAATTCCGCATTTCTGAGTTGCAGTATTCAAAAGATTTAACCTCAATTGAACTGACCAAGTAAAGAAAAAAAAACAAAAAAACAAAAAAAAACATTTTAGGGTTGTTTCTTCAGTATATGCCATCATACTTGGGCTTTCTTGCCGTATTGTTACAGCATGCATGCATCTGTATAATGATACACCCAAGTATCACATTACGCAATGAGCCACATACTGGATGTCTTCAGTGTGCTTGATGAGCATACACCCCCGTCCAAACCCCCTCCCTACACGCATCTATTTTGTTTATCTGCCTCTTTGATGTAATCTAATTTAGATTACTATAAGGATAGACATGAGCTGCAGGTGTCAAAGGAAATGTTCAGACTCGGGTATGCCATGTTCCATTTCTGCTTTAGGTTTGAAATGGAAAATGCATCAAGGTCAGGCCATGCACATAATAAACATCTAGTAATGCACTGATGGCATCCACCTACACCTTCCAACCCACCTCTGCACTCAAGCACATTTGGATGTCAAGAGAAGGAAAAAAGTGGGATGATATGTCCAATGGCACCATCTGCTGTTCACTGAAATTCATTGCAACTGTTATTTTGAAATTATTTTATACACAAAGAGGAGATATAGATGTATATAAATAAACACATTTCAGCAGTATTGAAAAGGTAATAAATTCAATTCAGTTCAGTTTATTTATATAGCGCTATTTCAAAGCAGATGTCAACTTTACAAGAAAAGACATTTCAATTAAATTTTAGATACATACCAATCAGTTTAAATGTTTTCTGTTTAAGAAACCCCAGCAGATTAGTAGCACTCACTCTTCCTGAACGAACATGTAGAGATAGTACACTGTCACCTGCATTGTATCGTTGACTTCACAATCAATACGTAATCCATCATACTGATGAAGCATGTTGCAATAGTGGAGAGGAGAGCCTCCCCCTTAACAGTAAGAAACCTCCAACGGAAACTGGCGCAATACACGTGGCCATCTGCGACGACAGACAAAAATGAGTTTCTACAGTTCTCTCCCAGGCTGCCTCACTAACTGAGAGAAGTACACATGTTTGGGAGGTTGCTACTGATTTTATTTTAGTAGAATTAACTTTATTTATGAAGAATCCCTTAAAGTCATCACTACTGAGAGCCGGGGGAATAATTGGCTTAACAGAGCTATGACTCTGTGTAAGGTTGGCAACTGTACTAAAAGGAAACCTAGGTTTTTTTTGTTTTTTTTTTACCCTTATTAATGATGAAAAATATGCTGTTCTAGCTTGTCAAAGTTTTTTTTTTTACACAGCAGCAGACTACTTCTCCAGGTTAAATGGGAATCCTCTATGTGTAGAACAGCACTTTCCCTCCAGTTTCCTATTACTCTGTTTTAAAGTACACAACTCTCTTTTAAACCAGGGAGTGAACCTTCTGACTCTAACCTCTGGAATAGTCTAATCACACATTATCTTCCTCCACCCCTCCTCAACAGTTCTGACTGTCTTGCCCCCAAGGTCAACTTGCCTCACACTTTAAATTAGTATCTTGATGATATCTGCTTACTGACATATACATAAAATATTCTCTAGTTCCATTTAAAAAAAGTAACTAAGCAATAACACAAATTACAAAAAAATATATTACCATCACAGCCAAGGTAAGACAATGTTGATGTTGCCTCTGGTTCAGGAGTAGCTTAACTCAAGAAATGTTACACCTGTAGCCAATTTTTGGACTTTCCTTTGCTATTGAAGCACAGAATTCACCCAAAGTCCACAAGGTGTAAATCACCTTGAAACTCTTCAGAATTAATTTTATTTCAAAGTCCTCCTTGGGTCTGTTGCTTTTACTACTATTTAGTCATATTTTTCGTTCCACACAACCGTTCACAGCTGTAAATAGATTCAGAAGTATGTAAACAGCTACTTTCTTCAGTAATGATTTTCTAAAACCCTTTTCTTTAACCCATCCCCTGTCAGGTCACCAGTCTTTCCACAGGTCAGTATTACCAATAGTCACTCCCCAAGGGCTGGTACTGTATCCTACGCTTTTGTTCTTTCACTGGTTCAACACACCTGAATTAAATGATTGTTCATTAGGAGGCTTCTGCAGAAGTTTGATATGATGAGTAGGAAGATAGAGCATTTGAATCAACTGCGTTTGAGCATACACATCTAAAACTGGCTGGACACCAAACTTTAAGGACTGTATTTGCCATTGGCCATAACAAAACCCTTCTGTATTTAAATGCTGTTGTTTTTTTGTTTTTTGTTATTTTTTTTTTGTTATTGGCTTTATTTTTGATTATGAATTTTCCAAGGAACAAATTTTTGAATTGTCATAATTAATGTGCCATAATTATCTAAATTAATTAAAATTTAATTTAAAATGTCATGGATTTGTAATTAATCGTTATAAAATAAATGTTTCGAAAAACAAATGAAGTTTTCAGTTATATTTTTAATTTATTATGATCCACCTGTATATGTGTTCAAGGAATATGATATTTCAAGAATTTGCAAATTCTGAAGTAATGTTTACTGACCTCGGAAAATGTATGGACAGCTCCACCTGCTGTTGAGGCTTTATGTAGGAGTTAGGTGTTCAACACCAGATGGGGAAGAGAAAAGCTTAATCTACTGGATCCAATGTGTCATCCCTTTGATAAGTATGAAATGAGCGGGAACTGCATGCTTTCATCTTCAACAAGCGAAAGTGCTCTCCTCTTTGAGTGGGTTGACAAACATCTTTCACGGTGGAGGGCATCGGCTCTTAATACAAACATACACAAATAGCTTTGTGGTCTATGTTTTACTTCCAGCCTCTCATTTCTCGGTATATGTGTTAATGATCTTGAAAGTCTCAGTATGTAAATGTGAGGCTAGTCACACCCCATTACTAAGACACAAGAAAACATTATCCCTGTGGTGACACTCATAACAGAACTTGCCCTTCAAAGACAAATGAAGGGAAGGAAAAAAAAATAAACAAAGTGAAATAAGGTCCCATTGACAGCAGTGATTGATGGAATTTCAAAGTTAATGTGACTAAATCATAGCTGAGTAAGTATCTATATGTGTGGGTCAGACAGGAGGCTGTCCGAATCCAACAGTTTGATTAGAATGTGTGTGTGTGTATATTTTTGTGTGAGTGTATGTATGTCTGTGTGTGTGTGTGTGTAAGAGAGAGAGAGAGAGAGAGAGAGAGAGATAGGGAGAGAGAGAGAGAGAGGGGGAGAGAGAGATTATTTCACGTTAACAAGAGACCCTGAATCTACAACAATCTTAAGTCTACAGTGGATCAGCAAAGGAGAGGACTGCTGACTGCTTGCTGATATGTTGGGCAACTAACCCTCTCTATGTCAGTTATTTTCTTTATCTGTCACTCGTGTTTTCAAACACACGTAACAACCATTTATTTCTATAAAAATGTGAGGCAAATCAAGGGGGTTGGGTAAAAGTTTCAGCAAAAGATCAAGGTAACACAGCAAGAAGAATTTATGTGCACAGATAAGGTAGATATTGACTCAGGTCTGCAGATTTGTCATGTTTTCTTAATGTCAAATTGTCTGTTACCTTTGACCTTAGTTCCTTTCTGTTTCACTGGTCACAAGCTACAATTGGTGTGAAATTTAACTCTTTTTGGTGAAGTCCATGACCCTGTCAGTCAAGGGGGAGATCTGTAACTAAAAGGTGACATAAAACTGTTACACAGTGCTTATTTTATGTATATTTTATTTGAGTTACTTACAATTACTTGTATGTGCCTAAATCCTGAAAAGAACATTGATTTGCATATTATGGTGAGGTCCAATCTTATGATGGATTATTTCTCAAGCAATTGGTATTTTAATCGTATTGGGACTCTTTATAAAATAACTTGGTGTTTATTAAGGATAATTACGTACATTTATTTAATTATTTGTAATTTCTGCAAACTTTTGTTGTATGAATGTTACACACTGATTAAATGGTTGTGTGTGTGACTTTTGACCCTGAGAAAACAACAGCAGAAGTAGACCTTTATTTAAAACTTTTCAAAATAATGCCCCTTGTGGTTTACTCTCTGATCTGTCAGATAAAAATGCCTGCAGGAGCAAATATTAGTGTGGAAGCCAAGCAGCTGTAGTTGAAGCTCGACTTTAAAGTGTTCTCACTTGCTCATTTTTTCCTGAGCTGGGCATGCTGCCAACTGATGGGAGAATACCCAAACAAGCTGTGAGAGGGCCATTTATTTAATCAACTACCAGCTTTATGTGCACAACTATTCAGTTTTGATCTTTTGATTTAGTTATTTGTCTGTTGTGTCCATGTGGTAAAAATGGGATGAAATAGAATCAAAAAATTGTTCTTGTTTTTTTATGAGTAAGTTGATGTGCTGCTGTTTTCTGCAGTATTTTAGAGTGATATAAATATAAAGTGATGTATTGTATATTTACTGTTGGGGACTATTGTAGTCTTTCCTAAGAGTCTTCTCTACTGCCATATATGGGAAGAAAAACAAAGCTTCTGCATGGTCGACCTGACAAAGACCTTACCAAAGATAAAAAAAGAAAGCCTTACCAAAGATAATCCATGTGTGGATTCACTCAAAATAAAGATAGCACTGCTGTCGCCTCTCCGAGACTCCTGCTGGGTATTCCCTTGTTATTCTCCATTTTTCTTCCAAACCGACAGGAAAAAAGAAAGTGTTCAATCTAAAGGGCAAAGACAGTTGAGAAGAGCCTTTTGCTATCTAAACCAACAGAGCAGATGCGGTTTCTATCTGCTTTTTCTCTCAGCTTATAAAATTGTTTTCAGAGTTTCCGAACTCTGGAGCCCTCCAGTCCATGTAAATTCTGAAAACCTGAGCCTATCATCAGGCTCACACATGGGAAATCAAATGCTACTCTTCAGTCTTTGCTGCTTCCTTCCTCAGTTTGAAAAATGTGCACAGGAGCCTCTCAACAGTGTGAAATTACTCCCTTGGGTAGGCAGAGAAAAGGCAGTCAGCCAAAGAATGTCACCTGGATTCCCCTTGGTGTTCCCTCATTTGTCATGACTCTGTTGCAGAAGCTAAACAGAGCCCCCAGAAATGTCATTTGCTTTTTTTTTTTTTTGCTGAACCATAAACTCATTGCTGAAGTTTTTTTCTACTCTTTTTTTTTGTCATGCTGAGGAACAATCCTGTACCCTTTAGCGTTGCTTTTCCAATTATTCTTTCTTTGCTCGGAACTAAGCAGTATTAAAGGGCAGGTCTTTCCTCAACCGCTTATCTGATGGATTGAAACACTGTATTTTCATTACCATTTAAACTTAAAAAGTGAATATAATCAATGACTTTATTACTAATCATGATTTACAGGCTCTGTTTTTATCTGAAACTTGGTTATATGCAAATAATGAAAAATCCTCAATGCTAGAAGCTACTCCTCCTAACTATATATATACAGGTGCTGGCCAGTAAATTAGAATATCATCAAAAAGTTGAATTATTTCAGTAATTCCATTCAAAACGTGATACTTGTATACGGTATACTTTCCTTCCACACATAGTGATATATTTCAAGTGTTTATTAATTTTCATTTTTATTATTACAACTGACAGCTAATGAAAACACCAAATTCAGTATCTCAGAAAATTAATATAGAAAATTAAAATTAAATTTTAGATTTAATGAAAATTAAATTAAAATTAAATTAATATAGCTCAATATAGAAGACACCTGGTGCCACTCTAATCAGCTGATTAACTCAAAACACCTACAAAGGCCTTTAAAAGGTCCCTCAGTCTTGTTCTGAAGGCTCCACAATCATGGGGAAGACTTCTGACTTAACAGCTGTCCAAAAGACGACCATTGACACCTTGTACAAGGAGGGCAAGACACAAAAGGTGATTGCTAAAGAAGCTGGCTGTTCGCAGAGCTCTGTGTCCAAGCACATTAACAGACAGGCGAAGGGACGGAAAAAATGTGGTAGAAAAAAGTGTACAAGCTCTAGGGATAACCGCACCCTGCAGAGAATTGTGACGACAAACCCATTCAAAAATGTGGGGGAGATCCACAAAGAGTGGACTGCAGCTGGAGTCAGCGCTTCAAGAACCACCACGAAGAGACTCATGAAAGACATGGGATTCAGCTGTCGCATTCCGTGTGTCAAGCCACTCTTGAACAAGAAACAGCGTAAGAAGCGTCTCGCCTGGGCCAAGGACAAAAAGGACTGGACTGCTGCTGAGTGGTCCAAAGTTATGTTTTCTGATGAAAGCAATTTTTGCATTTCCTTTGGAAATCAAGGACCCAGAGTCTGGAGGAAGAGCGGAGAAGCACAGAATCCACGTTGCATGAGGTCCAGTGTAAAGTTTCCACCGTCAGTGATGGTGTGGGGTGCCATGTCATCTGCCGGTGTTGGCCCACTCTGTTTCCTGAGGTCCAAGGTCAATGCAGCCATCTACCAGGCAGTTTTAGAGCACTTCATGCTTCCTGCTGCTGACCAACTTTATGGGGATGCAGACTTCACTTTTGAACAGGACTTGGCACCTGCACACAGTGCCAAAACCACCAGTACCTGGTTCAAGGACCATGGTATCCCTGTCCTTGATTGGCCAGCAAACTAGCCTGACCATAACCCCATAGAAAATCTATGGGGTATTGTGAAGCGGAAGATGCAATACGCTAGACCCAACAATGCAGAGGAGCTGAAGACGACTATCAGAGCAACCTGGGCTCTCATAACACCTGGGCAGTGCCACAGACTGAACGAGTCCATGCCACGTCGCATTATTGCAGTGATGGAGGCAAAAGGAGCCCCGACTAAGTATTGAGTGCTATACATGCACATTCTTTTCATGTTCATTCTTTTCAGTTGTCCAACATTTAAAAAAAAAACTTTTTTTTTCATTGGCCTTTAAAATATTCTAATTTTTTGAGATACCGAAATTTGGAGTTTTCATTAGTTGTCACTTATAAATATCAAAATTAAAAGAAATAAACATTGGATGAGGGATTGCTGAGAATTCCACGACGCAATCTTCTGTGGTTCTGTAATTTCTACACTAAACATTGTATTGTAATAACTCTTTTTGTAAAGTGCCTTGAGATGACATCTGTTGTGAAATGGCGCTATATAAATAAACTGAATTGAAATTGAATTGAATTGAAATACATTGGTCTGTGTGCATTGCATGAATATAATGTACAAGTTTCACGTTTTGAATGGAATTATTGAAATAATTCAACTTTTTGATGATATTCTAATTTACTGGCCAGCACCTGTATATATATGTATTTTTATTTTTTTTTTTATTGAAAACAGGAAACAAAGAAGATGGGAGGGGGACTGGGCACAATTTTAAAAGAAACAACACTGAACTTTAAAAAGATATATGTGATAATACCTTATCACAGAGATAAAAGAGCCAAATAAAGTCTTAGTCATAAATATGTACAAACCCCCAAAAGCTAGTTTAAACTTCATTAATGACCTCAATGACCTTCTGTCTGTAAGATATATTGAATATGACCAACTAATTATTGTGGGAGATTTGAACATTCATACTGTAAAACCCCAGGATAGACGGACTAAAACACTAAGTGATACTCTCCATAACTTTGGTCTAACCCAACATGTCAAACAGCCAACACACAAACAAGGTCGCACTTTAGACTTAATTATTAGCAACGGACTGAAAATCTCTAACATCTCCGTTGTTGATGTTGCATTATCTGACCATTTCTGCATCTTCTTTGAAAGCATGATCCCGGCTAAAGTATCTAATCAAACTCAGACCATAGTAAAAAAAACGCTACCTCGTTGACAGCTCAGCTGAAGAAAGGGATTTCCGCCAGGCCAGGAGAAAATGGAGGAAAACTCGACTTGGAGGAAATGGAGTAAAACTCGGTGAGTGGCTATTATAGATACTGTTCTAGCCAGCTTTCTGTTTCATAATCCATGTCCCAGTGAACAAAGATAAATTATCTTTTAAAAATGTTTGGATTTGGATAAAGTTTGGACCCCGCGACTGTATAAGACTACAGAAAGACTACAAACAACACCATTTCCGTTCGTGCCCGCGGAGTGATACCGGTCAACACAGTACTTCTAATACAAGTCAATGGAGTTGGACAAAAACTACGATAAAACCTGTTGGAAAACATATTTTGCGGCGACTTTTGTGAGCATATCAGTGAACACCCCTGACCACTCGGTGAGTTTCACGTCTTTGTAAACGAAAGTTTAATGCGTTTTAGGGTGGTGGTGGGGGGCGGGGGGGTGTTAGCAAAGAAACTTAAACGTATCGGCACAGCATCATTTGTCCAAATTTCTATAAAAACCTTTCTATTTAATCATAAATAGTCTGAAAACAGGGCTTTAAGTGTACAATACCAAACATTTCCTTTAATAAACTAGAGTATTTGGGATTAAAATAATCAATTCTGGGCACCACATGATTTTAAGCAATCAATAGTAATCAATGGGCTACATGCACAGCATGTTTAATAGAACCTCCAGTTTTCAATAAGCCAGTAAGACCGTTTCCGGTTACATCTTGTGGCAGTAGAGTGCAGCACTGAGGGAAATAGAGGAATGCAATATTGCTTATAATCAAGACTACAGATAGTATAGTATACCAGTATAATAGTATAATATACTAGTATGAGACAATGCCGTCTTACAATTTCAATAGCATCCAGGGTCAACAGCTAGATCCTATCAATTTAGAATGATGAGATTTTAACTTACAAAGCTTGTTACTTTATGTTAGTGCACAGTTCAACCATAATAGTTTTTAAAGGTGTGTAATAGCTCTTTAGCTTTTATCCAGGAATTTTCGAAAGAACATTTTAGCCAGAAACACAATTCTGAATCCTGGACCAAATTGTAAATGTTACTGTATACTATAAATCTTGTTTATTTGTCTTACTGATTTTTTTTTTCTATTTTTGATGCAGTTCTTTTGCTAACTCTTGCTGATTTTTATTGCTTTATTATTTTTTTAAATCAATGTAGATTTTTTTTAAACATTGTTGCAATTCCAATTCACTGTATTTTGTAAAAAAAATAACTCTCAATATACATGTTTTAGAACACTTATTAACAGTACTATATTAATTTGCATTGACAAATATGTGTTATAGCCATGCAGAAATCTGTCCCTCCACCCCCCTCAGTTCTTGTGGATCAGTTATGTATCGGTGATGCTTGTGCAGTCTCTAAGCCAAGCCAAATTTTATGTGGGTGTTTTGTTGGCTGTCACTACTGCGATCCATCTTGTCTCTTCACCCAGCTGCTGATAGACCACAAGTTACAGTGGGAATTACAGGGGCGTATAGGCCAGAATTCTTGTTTAGAAAAATGAGATATATCATTTGTGAAATATGTTTCAAATTTATTTTGTTGTGAACAAAATGTGTTATGAAAAGAAAAAAGGACAAAAATTAGTATTTTCTTTTTCTTTCACAGTTTAATTATTTTCTATATACAGAATGTATAATATGAGTTTGTCATTTATGATGAAAGAGAAGGAAACTAAAAAGAAACAAGTTGGTTTGATGGGTGAGTGATAAATGTAAAGCCTGTCCTAAAAAAATGAAAATAAAATTAACTCATGTTTATGCAGTAAATAACACATATGTTTTCATGCCACTGTTTTATAAAGATGTAAATCCAATAGACGGGAGCAGACAAGGAATAATGTAATCACAACAACAGGTTTGACTAACAATGCATAATATCCTCTCCAACGTAATCCTTTAGAGTTATTGGTCAGTAAAAACTGCAACATACATAATAGGGAACATGGCTGTCTGTGTCAGAGCTGCAGGGAGGATGATGCATCAGTCATATTTTGCACCTCAAACTCTAAAAATGTAATCTATCCATTTTATCACTGTGCAAAGGGAATAAAAGCATTTCTTGTATCTTTATTTATATGTTCCTTATGGGTCGTTTGAGTACATCCACCTTTGTTGCACTTCATTTTTTAGTACTAACAAAACATTAAAAGCAGAAAGACTAAGTTACAGTGAATATGTTTCCAATTTTTACAATTTTATGGGACTTATATAAGAAAAGTAGTCTGTAATTATAAACAACTCTTTGATCATGCACATTTTTAAAGGTTGAATATGGAACATTTTTCTTAAAAGCTATCGGTTTGAAAAAGTAATACCTCCACGGGGCGTTTAGAGGTGTGCAGAATGAAAGTATTCTGCGAAACATCGTATTGCTGTACGTCTTTGACTTGTTTCACAACTCTGTTACACAAGCAAGAACAATTTTCTTGACTTAGACTTATGACGTATTATGGCAGTGAAAACCGAACACAGCTCATACTTTTGTGTTTGCAGAAGTAGCTTTTGCAGGCACTGCCTCAAATCCTTGCACCTTGCAGCAGCAACTTATAGCAGTGCTATCTCATAATGTAATCCCAAATCTATATTCACTCCTGTAATTCTTTCCTGTTACATTTTTCATTGTCATAATGTTTGTACATATAATGCAAGCTGGTTACCATTCAGATAGATTGATTATGCTAAGTTAAAGCACACAGACTGCTGTCAGATTAGGAGAATGACTGGGCTGGTTACAAAATGCTTTTCTCACTTATCTAACTCTGGGGAATATGGCATCAGACAAAATTTTACTTAACCTGTTAAGCCCTGACTGGATTTTCAAGGAAAAAAAATCTTAAAAGACATACCCAAAGTAAATGAAGAATTGCTCCAATATAATATACATGTGGCTATACATGTTCTTGGTGTCTAGGAACATCTACGGACCTTTGAAGATGTATTCCAAGTGTCACAAAGTATAAACCAAAGGAGAAATGTGAAATTTCTCTCCTCACTTTTTTATGTTTTCATGTTTGACACAGGAAAACACCATGCTGACAATGTTTCCAAGTAGAATGGTGCCACTGAACACATTCAGTAACTCATTCACAGTACATATACCAAATTTGAAAGAAATTGAGCAAAGACAAAAGCTTAGAAAGAACACAACCAGCTAGAAACAGAATTTGGCACTTTCCACTTAAAAAAAAAAAAAACTGGCTGGAAAATACAACTTATTTCCATTACTGGAGTCAGAAAACTTCTACCGAAGCTTTTGGATATGAAAAGTAGCTAGTGCTTTATCAATTTCTGCTATTGTGCACAATATAAAATCAATAAATATATATGAAAAAACATCAAAAGATATATATTTGTCTCAAAATGGAGAAGATGGACTACTGTAAAGTGGGTCATGTTTTTTTTTGTTTTTTTGTTCTATGATCAAAAACAAATAGTTCTCAATTCAAAATAATCACAGAAACCACATAGAATGTTTGCTATCATTCAGTATCTTCTCCCCTTCCACTGGAATACAAATATGGCTGCCCAGTGGTTGGATTTACAATAATATAAATGACATATTTCTTCTAGTCCGTTTTGTCTATTTAGCCTTGATATGCTATGTATCGTTTCTAAACATTCATGTTTGGACTAAAAGACAGATTTGGTCTTGTTTTGTAAACATTATAATCTAAACTTTGAGCAACAATTGAAAATAAACACATTTGTCCTATTTTTTTTAATCCTTTTATTGTGAATGAATATGTCTGTAACTCGTTGGGCCCACGGAAGGGCCCATAGGGATTAAGAGGTATAGAAAAGACAAAGCGATTTGAAATAAACACAAAGGAGAACAAGTATAACACCAGAGAATATGCTAAACATAAGCAGAACACAAGAAAATGTAAGAAGCTAAACTCAGAAAGAACTGAGAATAATAACTGATATGGAAAATGTCTTGTCATTACACAATGTTTACAGAACAATTCCGCAATACACTACATTGTCTTGGTCATAAATTAGTTAGTAGATGTCAGTAGCTAAAATTCTTCTGTGGAATAATATTGAACCGGGTTTAAGTACTTTTGGCAGTGTGAGTAGGTGTCAAGTCCTGCTGGAAAATGAAGTCAGAATCTCCATAAAGCTTGTTTGCAGAAGAAAGCTTGAAATGCTCAAAAATCTCCTGATAGAAGGCTGCACTGAATCCCACTTATTGGTAATTATTCTCTGGACTTAATAAAGCACAGTGGACCAACACCACCAGATGACATGGCTCCCCAAATCAATACAGACTATTTAAATGAGATGCAAAATTTGCTCCCGTCAGAAAAGAGAATTTTGGACCACTGAGAAAAAGACCAGGAGCCGCTTGACAGGAAGAATATGAAATTTGAAGCTAATGACCAAAATCTGTCTGTGATGGCTCTTGATGCACTAATTCCAGCCTCAGTCCACTCCTCGTGAAGCTCCCCAACACTTTTGAATGGCCGCTTCCTGACAATCCTCTCCTGGCTGCAGTTGTCCCTACTGCTTGCACAAACTTTTCTTTATACTTTTCCCTTCCACAGAACTTTTTATCAATGTGCTTAGGTACAGTACTTTGAAAACATCCAACTTGTAAAGTTCCTTGAGATTACATGTGTTGTGAACCGTCGCTATATAAATAAACAGAATTTTAACAAAAAGTAATTTAACTTGTTTTACAATTACCTTTCGAGACTTTCCATCCTTATGGAGAGTGTAAGTTATGGTTTTCTGCACAAGTGTCAGGTCAGCAGTCTCCACCATGATTGTGATTCCTTCTGAACCGGACAGAGACAATTTAAAGGCATAGGAATTAGCTAATTAGAGTATGACATTTCAGCCTAAAATATTTAAGCTTTTCACAATATTATAATTTTCTGAGATTTTAAGTTTGGAATTGTCATAAGCTGTAAGCCATAATCATCAAACATTTATCAAATAAAGTTTTGAAATATCTCACTTTGCATCTAATGAGTCTAGTTCATTTATTAGATTCACAATTTAAGTTGAATTGCTTAACTATATAAACTTTTGCACAATATTCAGATTTTTTTAGTTTCACAGAATTTCAGAACAATTTACTTGATATTACAATGCATTAGAAAATATTTTAAAAAAATAGAATTAATTCATTTACACTATATTTATATTTTCATACCTTCAAGATTTTTAAACTTTCAAAGTCTAAAATATGTTTGTATTTGTTATGTAAAATCTTCTATTTGGAGCAAAAAAAAATCTTATACAGGATTAGTCTCAGAGTTAATTTTTTAAGGGTAGAATCAGAAGATGTTTCTGATTTTGTTAAAACAGTTAAAGCTTTGTCATTGTTTCCATCAGCTGCAAATGGAAATTCACAGTTTAAGAACATCCACAGCAATTAAGGAGATGAACACTTGCCCAACAACACATAATATGTTTTTCATTAGCTTGCATCATACATAGTTGCATAATAGTAATAAAGGGGAAGCAATGTGCTTGCGAGAGCTGCTAGTAAGATTCATTTAGCAGAAATCCTATATTACTGGAGACAGTTTACACTACAGATATGGGAATTAATTGATGCAAGGGATTCATCTGTAATCTCTCATGCTGCTTCTTTCTAAAGCTTATCAGACCTACATCCCAAAGGAACAATATTTGAATAAGTATTTCATGTTCCCGTTTGCAGCTTGATGATTAAGGAAACATGTGAGACAATTCAAAGATAAGTGTTACCGAATGCTTTAGTCATCTAACTTTGGTAACAATGAAACAGTGTTGAGGTGAATCACTTGCAGAGGTGTAGCAGAGAACCATTTCTTTCAATGCCAACACTTTCATTTCTTAACTATCCTGAATAAATTACAAAATATTAGCTACAGAAAAGGGTTTATTCCTTGGTTCTTTTCCTTTTGCTACATGACTGAATGTTTCAAATACATCTAAAAATTAAAATCTAATTGCTTCAAATAGTTGCAATATGTGAAAACAATAAACTATTTTTAATGTATGTTTCCATAACATAGCATAACTTAACATATAATACATTTCCAGTTATATTTCCCAACATGTTTAAATAATCAATAATCAAAGAAGTAAGAAGATCACAACTAAAATGGTGGATAATATGGACATATTACTGTGTTTTATAATCCCACTGAGGATTGCTGAGATCTGTTTTATTCAAAGCCAATTTGAGTGTTCTTCAGAGTTATCCAACAAATGCTAAAATGGATCTAGAATAGACTGACAGCTGTGGGCTCAGTCTCTGGTCTGCAATACAGGACACAATGTGACCCAGGCTCTTACCTCAGCTGCTGTGAAAACAAGTGTCCTTTCTCTCGCAGCTTTAGTTGTGAAATCAATAAAAAGTCTGTTGATCATCTAGGCCTGCTTAAATCAACATCAAAACATGTTTTATTCTTTTTTAGTAAGGAGACAGCTAATTAAGAACAACTAGCCATAGACAAAATTTTGAGACTTAAAGAAATGAACAACTAAACCTCACAGCTTTGGTTTATATGTTTTATTGATTTTCTGAACAGGTTAAATGCTTTTAACAGATTAGTTTTTATCAGTTAGGGAAAATGAACGTGATCACAAAAACACCATCCATCCCATATATTCTCTTCTGGTTTTCCAGGGTTGGGTTGCAGGGGCAGCAACTTAAGCAGAGAGACCATATCTTCCCTCCCAGCACTCACTTGGTGTCCTGGGTCTTCCTCTGAGCATCTTTCCAGGAATGCCTCATCAAGGAGGCGTCCAGATCCCAAAAAACTAATTTCTTTCGAGAAGATTGGAAGACAATGTGGCTCATGGATCCAAACAATAAAATGTTTATTTTAAACTAAGCACAAAACCATAGGAAACCGTATCAAAACCGTATAGGAAACATTCAAAGGGCTCTTCAGCAATTATAAAAAGGGATTTAGTTGCTGTAATACCAGGGATAATTTTTACACTGATTGTTGAGAAGGACAGAATTTTTTTATTTTATTTCTTTTTTCAATGAAAATGACAATAAAAACCTTAAAATTTCTCTTGAAAGGTTTCTTCTTTTGCCTAATTTTAAACATATTAAAGAAATTTTGGGTTTTTTTGGGTTGGGGTTTTGGTTGTTTGGGTTTTTGGTTGAAATAATCTTTTTAAATCTAAATCTGTATTTGGTCTGAGTAATTATAAACTTAACTGTAACAACTCTGAAACAACAAAAACATTTAGGTAAAACTGATTATTTGCTAATTTCAAAAGATTTGTCCAAAGCTTCCTTATCCAAAAGTATGTTATATAAGACTACAAAATGCCGTTCATATCAATGTCTTGGGAATTATCTGTAGTGTTACTGTTGTTTTAAATGATAGCCCATAAACTAGATTGTAAAACTGTCAGAGGTTGTCAGAAACAAAATTAATCTTTAAAAAGGTGACAAAGTGTTTCTTTATGGAGACAAATGCCTGAAAGTACGACATTGTTTAAAGAGTTGCTCAGAACATAATGATGCAGAAAAAGTGCAAATGGATATATGGTACCACTTTACAATACTTTTCCCCTTATAAATGGCTAATAGATAGTTTACAGATATGTTGTATATTAATCTATAAACACTTCATAAAGGTAAAAAAGGGATGAAAATGGCTAGTTTCTCTAAATAGTGAACCAAATCTGTTCTCCAACATATTTCATTTATAGGTGTTAAATTTATAATGTCTCTACCTTGTAGTAGGTAGCTTCACAACTTTATAGTTAGGCTGTCTTTGATACAGCATATTTATATTGGAGTGAAAAAAGTACAACACTCTCTGGTAAAGAATTGTGTTTACAGAAAAAAATTGTACTTACACGATAGTAACTTAGATTAAATCTATAGATTAGTTCATTATTTGGCAAGGAACCAATCAGTTTTGTCTCTTTCTCTACCTTAGTTAGTGCATAATAAACAGCTATCAATTATTTAGAAAGTGCTTACAGATGAATATTAACGTATCTATAACTGTTACTTTTCATTTATAGGGGCTTTATTGTAAAGTGGTTCCGCATATACGCACAGAGAAACCATTGTCTAGATACTGCTGGGACATGCTCAAATGCCTCATAGTGGGGAACAGAAAAATATAGTTACATCAATTTAATTTGGATTAAGTTTAAAGCAGATCCAGCCATCTATTTTGTGGTCATATTAAACTGACTTAATCTTACATTTTTTTAAGGAAAATGTTTATGTTTTACCAGCATTCATTTTTGAACTGAAAAAAAAAACTATCTTCAAACATGTTGCATGAGACATGAGTTAGCTAATGGCTTTAAAGGTTAAGAAATGTTCAATAACATTTATATTTGGATGAAGTACAGTCTAAACAAATAGCATATTATATATGTCTGCCTTAAAAACTACAAGATTTAAGCCATTACTGTGATGAAAAAAAAATATCCTTCAAAGTTTTTTCACTGGGGTTTTTTTATTTAAAAAACAGACTTTGCTGTCTTAAGTTTCTCTGTGCTTCTCAATTATTTTTTCACCTGTACAATATATTCAGTAATGTACCTACCATCAAGCTAAAATGATTTTTTTTTGGCAATGGAATTTGGTCACAGTACAGAAAGTTGGTGGGAAAGGCTGAAGAACAGACAGGAAACAGATGGTTGTTCAGTAGCCATTGAGCTTTGTTCCTGGCAGGGTAGACACTGTGGATGACGTCTAATCTTTTGGAACTGTTTTTATAAAGCAAACACATCAAAGGAAAGAGTGATGAGTGGCATGGGGAATTTTACTCTCTTTTCTTTGGTAATTCCATCATTGCTCTGGAGGGTTATCTAAATGAATTCTGTCAGATGGTTTATGGTACATTCACACTGCCCCAAACGGCAGCGTCAGTTGCGGCAAGATTACATGTAAAGTCTATGGTTGAGTCCCTCGGATGTCCGTCAGAGTCTCTGCGGTGCATTGTGTGTGATGGCTCCGTCAGCTTTTCAAGCGTAGCAAACTCAAGTAACGTAGAAGTTCAGCTGGCTGACGTTTTGACAGACTTGGCGCAGTGCAGCAACCAATCAGAGCGACTCATTGTAGTGACGTCGCCCGATGTTGACGATGTCTAGCCAAACGCGATCCGCTAGTGTTTTAAACACTAGCCTACCAATGTGCTTTGCAAGCATCCATTTAAAAATGTATATATGTAAAAGTACATGGGTCAGGAGCGTTGGTTGATGTGTACAAAGTGTGCGGTCTAAACGCACCATTAGTGTTATAGCAAGTCCTTAAGACAGTTAAAACAATCATTTATTAGCAGTGAAGATCTGTCTAACAAGCAGAATCAAAAGCACAAGTTCTGTTTAAGAAGAAGAGCCCTATAGCATATTGTATGACCGAAGAAGAACTCAGCATAAGCTATCAGAATTGTTTGTATTCATTTAAGTCAGTTTAAAGTCAGAAAGAAGCACAAATTACAATTTTGTCGCTAATCCAAGCAACATTTAGCAATCAATAAAGTTTGGGGTCCATCATATTCTTAAAACAGCCAGTCAGTACGTTTACATGCACATCTAAATCAAGCTTTTTGGTTAAATCAGACCAATGACTTCCCCCCTGTTGAAAGCAAAGTCCCAGTCTACATGCCACTCAGAAAATTTAGTTATTAAATTAAGTACATTCAACTTCCCGACGATAGATGCATAATGCGCCCCTACGTGTTAGCCTTATAGTTGTTAGCTGCACTCAGGCAGTAAACAGAGGCTGGTGGGAGTGATGCAGACGGAGTTAATGCATGATATTCACAGTAACAACGCATCGTCTCTTCGTAAATCCAAATATGAATAGATGGGGTGCTTACATTTGTCTATAAGAGGCCATATGCCTCTTATAACACTACTATTGTTATTAATGGGTCGCATTTCCGCCTCTCCTAACTCCAGTTGGGGTAAGCAAGTGCGGATGAGGGCAGGGTGGCTGGCTGCAATGAACGCAATGAACATCTATGCCAATTTGGAAAAGCCATAAGTTAGAGTTGTTGTTTTTTTACGTATTATTGGTTGTCAACAGTCAACAGTGCCTGCCTGCCTCATTGTAAAATGTAAGAGCCTTTGTTTTGCAAAGGGTACAGGGCGACTACACTGTTGTGAGGAGTGGAGGAGTGGACAGATTTTGGGGAAAGACTTCCCAACTTCTGTAAGAGCACTGAAGACGGGTCATGCCTGGATCTTCCAGCATAATAATGACCCCAAAACACAGAGCCAAGGGCAACTAAGGAGTGGCCCTGTAAGAAATAGTTGTACTGCTTCTTACAGGGTCAATGCTGTGGGAAGTAGGGGTGTGGAAGGTGCTACAAATGAGATGCATGTTGAATTTTTGCAAGCAAAGGTGACTGAAATAAAATTATTTGATTTGATTTAACTTTGAATTGAACACAAACACAAATCCATACATTTTTTTTCAAAATATATATAGGCTTTTTTTCATATTTGTCACACATGTACATTGTTCAGAAAGGGCAGTAAATTAACAAACTGGCTAGCCGGAAGCCATCCATCCATTTTCTTAACTGCTTAAACCTTAATGGGTCGCGGGGGGGCTGGTGCCTATCTCCAGCTGTCAACGGGTGATGGACAGGTTGCCAGTCCATCACAGGGCCACATAGAGACAGACAGGACAAACAACCATGCACACACTCACACGTAAGGACAATTTGGTGTGATCAATTAACCTGACAGTCATGTTTTTGGACTGTGGAAGCTGGAGAACCTGGAGGGAACCCACGCATGCACAGGGAAAACATGCAAACTCCATGCAGAAAGACCCTGGGCTGGGATACAAACCCACAACCTTCTTGCTGCAAGGTAACAGTGCTAACCACTGCGCCACCATGCAGCCGCTGCTAGCTGGAAGCAAATACTGACTTTCCTTTCAACTCTAAAAATGAAAAAATATAAAATTAAATTAGCTAAATTTGAACAGAAATGCTGTTATTTACTGCCAGATCACAGAAAAGGGCGCTAAACAGAACAATACCTGGAGCCAATGAGAAAAATGACAAAACAGAAGCTAGCAGGAGCTGCTAGCTGCCCATGGATTTTGACATGAACAGACGGTCGCTTTTGCTGCAGATATTAGGTGATAATGTAAAAAAAAAACCAAAAAAACATTTGGAGTGTCATCATACAAGTATGTTGATCGGGTTTGTCCTTCAGTTGTCTATTTTTGCAGAAATTAGCTGGAAGTGCAGCACTCACATGAGAACGTTTTGCTGATAGACAGACAAACAGATAGATAGATAGAATTTTCTTTCTTCTGTAGCCTATATTATATTTTAACTAAATTCGTTTTTACTCTTTACCTGTTTTTAACCACCAGTCAGTAGCACAAGAAACACCTGATCCCTCTTGAAAGCTGTGTAGAAAGCTAAATGTAGGGTAATGGGTTCATAATAATGAAACACTAGACTGTAGGGTTCCTACTGTCTGAACTGACTTGAGAAGCAGCACTTTCATTTTCCACAAATTGGTCTCAAGGTTGTCTTTAGTGAAGTATGACGCAGTTCAAGGATTTTGGCCAAACCTCAAGTATCTGTCACCACTCCTAGGGTCTCAAAGTTTGTTGCCAAATAAAAATGGGCAGGTCACTGGGGAAGAGTGGATAGAACTCAGACTGAGGAACGAGAAAGGGAATGAATAGCATTTCATGTTTCTGCTTGTTGAAATAAATCAGAACTTGCTTGGAGCACTGCTCTGCTGGACTCTTAAACTATATGTGTTTAACTGTTATGGATGTGAATGCTGGACAAATCCTGGATCGGAGTAGTGTGTGCTGTAGATAATTTCACTTTGGGTCAATGTTATTTTCTGTCAGAAGAAATAAACTCAAAAACTGTGATACAAGCAATCATTTGTCTGCCTTACATTGGCTGCAGATGCAGTCTGAATAAACATTAGTAAAATAATATCATTTCAATTTGTGTTTTCAAAGGAGATAAAAGCCCATTGTGCAAGTATAGGTCTGTCAATGCTCCTGAACATGGGAAAGGAAGTAACTGTGTCCAATTTAAAGATTTCCATTAAACCCACATGTTGCTTGTGTTTGAATCCGAGGGGACCTCAGTTGAAAACAGAAGCAGCTGGGCACTGTCCTATGACACAATCCCTAAGTCCATTTAAGAGTTAGGGGAAAGGGGGTGGGTGGGGGTTGCTTTCCTGTCTGGGTTGTTTCTTGTCTTAGAAGTGTGGGGTGGTCCTGATTCTGAAACCTCTACCTGCTAACTCACCACTTTTCTCAGCACTGGGACAAGCTAGATGCTATTCAAACAATATTTACAGTCTGTATATGGGCAGACAGGAGGTTTATATAGATCAACAGAGACATCAAAATAATGTATGTGCTGATACCCACAAAAACAAACAGTTCCAAACAGTTCTTACACATTCATTAGGACAGATGTATGAGGGATATCCCGCTTAATTTTGAGTCGTTACGCTGTCTTTGAATGTTAACAAGTCTAAACTGTTTGTGAAAACTTAAGGTGTTGTCTTCTGTAAAGGTCATCATAGTTTATGAAAGTGACTTCCAACCATTATACTTGACCTCAAAGTCACCACAGTCTCATAGGATATAGACTATAAGAAAAGTGGTTGTGAAGTATTCCTTTTAAACTTGTAAAGACATATACTTTGTTTTGCATATTTTAATATTGGGCTTCTTAAAGATGTGTTAAATTATCTTCCATTTCTTGCTGCGTTTGATGGTTTTAATTTGTTATGTCATGTGTTTAGTTTAATTTGTATTGCAAAGTTCTGAAATTCTTTCCAGTATAGAGTGCCACATATGTAAAATAGCATGTTTTGCGTGGGAATTTGAATCAACTTGTGGCTTGGAGGGAGACACATGGGTGGATGATTACTCAGGCAATGCTGGGGGATTAATAGGGTTTACAACCCTCACTCCATCCAAGGATTATTCCCTGAAAAAATGGTGTCCGTTCAGTGGGATTGAGAAGAGGATGGAACAAATTCATTCTTTTCCCACTTCTTCTCCTTTTTCACACTGCTTACCATCCACACAAAGGATCCTCTGTGAGAGAAGATGGTGTGTGGCTCTGTTAGGGGGTTGGGCAGGGAGTCTGCTCTAGAGGACTCTGTAATGGATTGGATTGCACTGCTGAACAAATAATTTGCTAGTTACACACACCTGCTACACCATGACAATTTTTTTTTAGCCATCTTAAAGGTTTTATTAACTTAAAATTTAGCAAGTTAACAATATCTATCTATCTATATATATATATATATATATATATATATATATAATATATATATATACATATATTATATATATTTATATATATATATATATATATATATATATATATATATATATATATATAGAAAGGGATAGGGATGTCCTAACGTCATTATCGGCCGATATTGGCATTAAAATGTAATATCGGAAATTATCGGTATCGGTTTTTTATATTTTTTAATAAGATGAGTTTTTCACACCATACACATATTATATATCAAACTCTTCAGCTACTTCTTTTCTCTCTCAGAATGTAAAAATATGACAGATTTGAGGTTTAGTTTTTGAGATATTATTTGTTTGAGACAACTTTCAATATATCAAAAGGTAGGTTAATTATTGGCCCTGCTTAAATGTTTGCTGTTTTTTTATTTTTTATTCTTGTTTCAGTTGTTTCCACTTTACCTCACTGCTATAAAGGTATAATGTTGTTTACATTTTCTAAAATTAGAAATTTGTCCTGAGTGGTGGGCCTTTGTCAGTATTCTCTGTGTGAGAAAATGTTCCAGCTACTTTTGAAGACAAAATAAAAATGGCACCTTTTTCAATTGCCTAACTAAAATTCTAGTACTTGTTACATTTTCTAAATTTTTAAAGCTCAAGTATGCATGATACAAGATATTTCATTGTGGTTACCTAAAAGGGTTTAATAGTTTTTGTTTTTTATGAGGGAGGGTCCCTACATATCGGTATTGGTTTATATCGATATTGGAAATTCTAAGTTAGGCTATATCGGTATATCGGATATCGGTAAAAAAGCCAATATCAAACATACCTGATATATATATATATATATATATACAGACGTGGAAAAATTGTTGGTCCCGTTCATTAAATCAAAGAAAAACTCATAATGGTCACAGAAATAACTTTAATCTGACAAAAGTAATAATAAATAAAAATTATATAAATGTTGACCAATGAAAGTCAGACATTGCTTTTCATCCATGCTTCAACAGAATTATTTAAAAAATAAATGCATGAAACAGGCCTGGACAAAAATGATGGTACCCACAACTTAATATTTGGTTGCACAACCTTTTGAGGCAATCACTGCAATCAAATGATTCCTGTAACTGTCAATGAGAGTTGTCTCAGGAGATGAGAAAGAAAATCATAGACAAGCATGTTAACTGTAAAGGCTATAAGACCATCTCCAAGCAGCTAGATGTTTCTGTGACTACAGCTGCACATGTCATTCAGTAATGTACGATCCATGGGACTGTAGCCAACCTCCCTGGACGTGGCTGCAGGAGGAAAATTGATGACAGATCAAAGAGACGGATAATCCAAATGGTAACAAAAGAGCCTAGAAAGACTTCAAAATAGATCCAAGCTGAACTTTATGCTCAAGGAACATCAGTGTCAGATCGGAACATCCTTCGCTGTTTGAGCCAGAGGACAAATCATTAAAAAAAACAGACTGGAGTATGCCAAACTACATGCTGACGAGCCACAAAGCTTCTGGGAGAATGTCCTGTGGACAGATGAGACAAAAATTTAACTTTTTGCCAAGGCACATCAGCTCTATGTTCACAGACGGAAAAATGAAGCATATCTAGAAAAGAACACGGTCCCTACTGTGAAACATGGGGGAGGCTCGGTTATGTTCTGGGGCTGATTTGCTGCATCTGACACAGGGTGTCTTGAATCTGTGCAGGGTACAATGAAATCTCAAGACTATCAGGGGATTCTAGAGAGAAATGTGCTGGCCAGTGTCAGAAAGCATGGTCTCAGTCGCAGGTCACGGGTCTTACAACAGGAAAATGACCCAAAACACACAGCTAAAAACACCCAAGAAGGGCTAAGAGGAAAACACTGGCCTTCTATGAGCCCTGATCTCAATCCTATTGAGCATCTTTGGAAGGAGCTGAAACGTGCTGTCTGGAAAAGGCGCCCTTCAAACCGGAAACAACTAGAACAGTTTGCTCATGAGGAGTGGGCCAAAATACCTGCTGAGAGGTGCAGAAGTCTCATTGACAGTTACAGGAATCATTTGATTGCAGTGATTGCCTCAAAAGGTTGTGCAACCAAATATTAAGTTGTGGGTACCATCATTTTTGTCCAGGCCTGTTTCATGCATTTATTTTTTAAATAATTCCGTTGAAGCATGGATGAAAAGCAATGTCTGACTTTCATTGGTCAACATTTATATAATTTTTATTTATTATTACTTTTGTCAGATTAAAGTTATTTCTGTGACCATCATGAGTTTTTCTTTGATTTAATGAAGGGTATCAACAATTTTGTCCACGTCTGTATATATATATATATATATATATATATATACATATATATATATATGTATATATATATATATACAGTGCTCCGCAGAAATGAGTAGCTCAATGAACAAAAGATTAATTTCCAAACTTTCCACAAGGCTGAGTTTTATTGAACACTTATGTAACTCCATAACATAAAATTAAGGTTAATGATCTCATTTAGATCACAATATCTTAATTTTTCTCTAATTGGTTGAAGCAAAAATGAATACACCCTGCAACAAAAACTACTACATCTAGTATTTTGTTTGAGCACCATTATTTTTAAGGACAGCACCAAGTCTTCTAGGCATACTCTAGGCAATCTAGGCAACATCTATCTTTTTCCTTTCTTCAAGAATAACCTCTTTTAGAGCCTGGATGCTGGATGGAGATGGATTCTCAACCTGTCGCTTCAGAATTCCCCACAGGTGTTCGATTGGGTTCAGATCAAGGGACAAACTTGGCCATTCAATCACATTCACCCTATTCTGCTTCAGAAATGCAACAGTAGCTTTAGATGTGTGTTTTTGGATCATTGCCATGTTGGAAAAGTGTATGACGACATGTGCACGGAGTGATGGCAGCATCTTCTCCTTCGGTATATAGAGCAGTACATTGTTGAGTTCATGATACCATCAATGAAATGCAGCTCCCCAACACCAGCAGCACTCATGCAGCCCCACATACGGACACTACAACCACCATGTTTCACTGTAGGTACCATGTATTTTTCTTTGAAATCCTCACCTTTACGACAACATGCTGTTTTTGAACCATTAGTTCCAAAAACAGTGATCTTGGTCTCATCACTCCAGAGAACAGAGTCCCAGTAGTCTTCATTTTTTCAGCATGGGCCCTAGAAAATTCTAGGCGTGCTTTTTTGTGCATGGGCTTTAGGAGGGGCTTCCTTCATGGACGATAACCATGCATGCCATTCCTCTGCAGTCTGCGCCGTATGGTGTCCCGGAAAACGGTCACTCCAGTTTGGCTTTCTTCTGCTTTAGCTAACTGCAGTGAACTTGCATGGCGATTTTCTTCAACCCTTTTCATCAGAAGACGCTCCTGTCGAGGTGTTAACTTTGGTGGACGGCCTGAACTTCTCTGTAAGATGGTTGCACTTCCACCTTTCTGAAATTTTTGGATCACTTTTGCTACAGTATTTTGACTGATATGTAAAGCTTTGCTGATCTTCTTGTAGCCCTCACCTTTTTTTTGTGTAAATAAATGATTTCCTTTCTCAGATTTCTCTTCCATGGGGAGCCATTACTGACAGCATGAAATGGAAAGGGCTTTTCTTTGTAAAGTAATGCCCTTTTATTGTCACCTGTCTTCTGGACACCTCTTGAAATGAATCATTAGACTCACCTGTGGTTGAATGCCTGTTAATTAGAAATTTGTAGTCTTAAGTGTGGCTTTTCTCCTAGGACTATAATTGGGGTGTACTCATTTTTGCAACATAGGCTTGAATGAATTTGTTAGGCAAATCACTTTTTTGTGTGTGCAAATGAACAAATCTTGTTTGCAATCAATGGCCCACATTTGTGGGAGTATTTTGTAGTATAGTATATCTAAATGTAAATTGTGGATTCTGAAAGGAAGCTAAAGGTTTTCTGACAAACGTAGTGGGGTGTACTCATTTATGCAGAGCACTATATATATATATATATATATATATAATTAACTGATTTCAACCTACAGTTTTCAAGTTAACATAAATTCTTGCTAACACATGGTTTTAACAAAGCAAAAACATTTTCCATGGTACAGAATCTTGGAACAACTGTTGTTTGAAAAGCTACTCAGAGGAATGATAAGTCATATGATTTACGCTAGAGCCACATTTCTTTCACAGAGACAATTATTCACCATCAGACAGATTGGTGAGTAACTTTGGGTTAAAGGCATTGCCAGGACACACTGATGTGTGACAGAAGGAAGCCAGAATCAAACTCACCAGTTTCCTAATGCAAGATGACTTCTCTACCTCCTGAGCCAAAGTCAGCCAAGGAGAAGGGATCAAGAAGGGACAAATTATCAATTTTTTTGAGACTCATAGTGGGTCTGATGAAACTGAAATTTAAGGTTTGGACAAACTGACCATTATTACATTTGGAATAATATGTAAAAATATTGCAATTTATTCTATCTAATGGGGCACAACAGGGCTTCATGTGAGTTCCCTGTTCTCAGTCTTGCATAAAATTGTGGGAGGATATCCAAAACATTCTCCTGATCTTATACAGTTTAAAGGATAATTTTAAGGTTAAAGGGTTACTCTTCCGAATATTAGGGGTGTTAAATTATCAAGTTTATTGCAATTAATAAATTACCACTATTACTTAATTACAACCATATTTAGCACACTATATTTTCTAATTGCATTAATCTAATTTTTAATCTTTAATTTTACTGTTTCTGCATACGAGTTGCCTTAAAAAAGC
The DNA here is from genome assembly GCA_028564705.1 of Apricaphanius iberus. NCBI lineage: Eukaryota > Metazoa > Chordata > Actinopteri > Cyprinodontiformes > Aphaniidae > Apricaphanius > Apricaphanius iberus. The sequence goes on from JAPXFQ010000605.1 coordinate 237,638, forward strand.
AGGTTTTGTCTTTGTAGGATTGCTTATCAAAAGCTGACTGGATTCCATTGTAGCAGTGAGTTGCAAATCTAGCCTCTTTGTCTCTATATTCAGCAAGTTTTTAGACTCATCTATTCTTTTTCAAAAAAATCTATCAACATTCCAGTATTGCTCTTGAACAAGTTCATTGAACGATCGTTCATGAACTGGTTCATATTTTTTGTGAATATGAACTGAACTCTGAACTTTTGAACCACTCAAAACCAGAAAACGGGATACAATGGCAGCAACTGGACAACCTGAATATTCAGTATATTGTCAGAGTCCTACAGCCTTTAAGAAAAGATAAAATAACAGTTTTTATATACTTAAGGAATTACAAGCTTGTTATTGAAGACATTTTGAGACTCTTTGGTGAAACATATATCCTTGTTACTCTTCTCACTGAGCAACAGTGTTGCTCTGGGCTCCTCTCCCATCCCAGAGAGGTCACAGCATGTGGCCAGTCCACTCCAGCTCCATCTGCCCAGATGCAGCTGGAGTCAGAAAAGATATTTATCCCACAGAATCCAGAATGCTTATGAATCACGCATTCACAATGTCCAAGATTACAGGAATCACTTGGGATTAGTCTAAAAAAACAATAAAATGTAAATGCTTGGACTGCATCTTTTTATGGTTTTCAATATTTTGTTAGAACAATCATTGTCACTAAAAATGCAAACAATTACTTAAACAATACACATTTTCTCTTGCTTTTTATCATGCAGACTGCAATGAAAACTAAAATGTTGTGTATTGCCCGTTCAGCTCTTAGAACAGTTAAAAAACCGAAGCTAAATAAAATAAAATGACTTCAAGAACTAAAATACCAGGTGATATTTGTATCTCCACTTTAATTTAGTTTAGCAAGTTCTATTAAGTCTAAATATTTCCTAGAATGCTACGGTGTGTGTTTCCACTATTTTTGGCTGACTGAATAGGTTTTATTCCTATAGTCAAATAAAAATAAAAGAAGTGGTGTTGAGTAATAATCTTTTGAAAATGCAGGCCTTGAAAAATGTCTTCGGGTTTATTTTCAACCTTTTTGTAATTTTATATGTGATTATTCCATAATTTTTTCACTCGTGGAAATCTTAACTGCCAAATATGTCCCACAGGTCTTCACATTAAGCCCCCAATAAAATATAGTCTTTCTAATTTTACTGTATGAGCAGCTTGGGAGATATCTGCAGAATTTTACTTACTTGCCTCTTCTGCTGCAATGTGATGAAACTTCTCTGCAGTTAATATTAACTGATTCTGCACAGCTACCTTTCTATTTCAGATTATGGGTAATTTTGCTAAATCACAGGACTTCCTGCTTAAAGAATATAAATATCGAATTTTGCTTTTAGTAATTCTCGGGACCAAGTTTTTTTTCTTCTTCTACTTCTTTTTGCTTTCTTTACTGCAATTTGTGTAAGGACTTCATCTGCTTCCAATCTGCAAACAACTGTAAAAGAAAAAAAAATGATAAAAACACCAGCTTTCTTTTTAAACTGAGAGCAGAGCTGGTTTCTAAAGACCATACTATATTAGTTTATTCACTAGGAGCATAATGGTGTTTCTTAGTTGTGTGCCAAAAACAAACATAGTGGAAACCTAATTTCAATTCTATTATTCACAAGACCAGGTGGCTTAGGACTCAACCCGTGTCTTTGGCAGAATCTCCATTTGGGAGCCTGAAGTTTGTCCAAACTGTAACATTTCCTAACAACATCTTAAATCAGTCAAAAACAAACGGCACACAAGACTTTGTACTTGCCTCTAGTCTAATCATTAAATTGTTAAGGGTGCAATAATTCACCGTCCACATAGAATTTTCCCCAGTATTTCTTTGGGCTCATTCCTTTAATATCTCAGTTGTAACTGGATATTATACTGCCGTCTAATTTACCAAAAACATAATCTGGAATTTATTGTTTGACAGTCTATGTTACCTCAGCTTTATTTTAGATGTTTTTAAATAAAACATTTGTACTATTTTCAATAATTTTGGAAAAAAGTTAGCAGAATAGCAAATAGAGTGAAAGCAGGGAGCTGTAATGACTAATAACAAGTCACTCTTTTAAACTTTACAGTTTTAGAATTTTTACCAGAAGAAAACTCATTGCAGTTTGGTTTCCCATAAATGAGCTTCTCTGAGCACACATAATCCTCGTTGAAATTTCTCCTTCTGGGCCACTGTGTGCTATAAAAACAACCCAAATGGAAATTTGACGACTTTGAAAACATAAAGTAATTACATCAAGTTTCCATGGATCCCTTCTGTTTATTTTTATGTACAGTATTAAAAAAAATCATATCTCTTTAAGTTTGTAACATTTTCTTTGTATTTTATGTTATAGACTAACCCAAATTAGGGAGACACAACAATGTATATGTTTAGTTTTTGTTGTTGTTTCAAACACAAAAGAAATCGAGGTTTGGCATCCCTTGGTATTCAATCTTATTTGATGTTATACCCCCAAATAAAACTCAGTGCCAACTATTGCTTACAGAAGTCACCTAATAAGTAAAACAAGCCAACTTTGTGTATTTTATTCTCAGTAGTTATCCGTTCAAGATCTCTGGTGTTTTTTTAGTGAACAAACAAAGCCTCAAGAAAACCAAGAGTGAAGAGCAAGGTCAGGAATAAACTTGTGGAGAGCAGGCTACAAACAGAAGTTGCATAACAACGCAGTTTACAGATTGGTATTTGTAAGCATATTCAATTATAAATTCAATTTGCTTCCACTAAAAAATAGTGTGGTACTTTGTATGAGTAATTAAGAAGATTTAATAAAGTTTGTAGTTGTTATGTGTCAAAATCTGATAATGGCTAAAGGGTATAATACTTTTCCAAGGAGCTGGATCTCCAACTACTGTTCTCCATTTCAACAATTAAATGATATGCTCCTTTATCGGATAAAGAACCATAGCACAGGCTGTAGTACCTTTAAGTATATTGTAGCTCATTTTAGAACACGGTTATTTATAAAATTATAGTTAAATTGTGACTGTCAATACACTTTAAAGAAATATTTACAAGAAAGTGTTGGGTTTCTTTTTGTCAATCTGGTTATATGGGGAATATTAAATTAATAATTCATGAATTATTCATTTGGATATTCCTTTATATTATTTATTTAATCGGGGCACCAACCAGGGTTTTAAACTGATATATATATATATATATATCAGAGTTAACTCTATCAAACAGCAGTATTATAGCTAATTGTTATGATTACCAGATATAATTTCTGTCTGAAGGGTAAGCCCTTTACAATGAATCAAACACACACTAAAAAAAAGTCATTTATTTCAAGATTTCATACAGTGTAACAAATTTATTAATTAACTATCACACAAACAACAACCTGAACCCACTCTCAGCTAATTTGGCTTGCTAACTGCTAAGCTAAAGGCTGAGGCTACATACTACATAATCAAACTACAAAAATGGCAGACAACTGACGTCATGAAGGTCATGTGACGGGGAGCGTCGTAACATGAGTGCACGCGTGTAAGAGGTGCACGAACGCGAATGCGCATGCTTATCACTGACCTAGCATAACAAAGAACTATGAATTGGAATGGCTGCAGATTGAACAAAGGTCACTGAGTCTCTCGGAAGCACTCCGGTTCGTGGCTCAAAACCGAGTCAAAACAAAGTACAAACACACAATTAAAACTGCTTGTTTACTAGTAAAGAAAATACTATAACTTTGAACACAACACTGATTAATGGAACGTTTACAGAAAGCATGCATGCTTACATGAGAAAAATCCAAGCTCTGCTCCACCCAGACTTTCAAAATCTCTGTTGTCAATAAATATACCCTAACGTTTCGTTCAGGTAATACCTTTCCTGGTGAACAAGGAACATCCAACTTTAAATCAGACATTTTCATAAATTATGTGATTGCCCCAGTACTGTTATTGTGACCATTTTTTTCTCAGTCTCTTGCAGCTGTGCGTGATATGGAGTTATATGCCCATGTGCACCCTGATGAGACCTCGACAGCAAAGAGCAAGAACAAAGCAGATGGAGAAATAAGGAACACATTGTGACCCAGCAATACATGTCTGTGACAGTGCAATATGAATTATTTTCAGGAAATATTCACAGATTTTCACTTCTGATTTAAGTTAACTACAAGCTTATGAGCTGAACTTTCACTGTTTTATTATAATGTGCTTTGTATTCATTGTTCGTTTATGGTTCTAATGTAGTCCACTTGCTGTGTTTACACAGTTGTCAGAGTAATTTGGTGCTGGAATCAAGATAATCTATTTTTCCAGATTTTGCATCTATTTTTCGCACAACACAAAGCTCAGGCCATTCCACACTCTGGCAATAAGTGTCTAATTTGGGAAATCCAGGTTTCTTTAAAACAGGGTCATTAGAGAATTGACAGAGCTCTCAACTGCACGATTGAAACCATCAGCCTGATTACCAAGAAAACAAAGCTGAAAGTAATTTGATTGACTTTTTTTGTCTCACCAAAATAATCCAGTTTTAGGACATAATGTTCACTTCAGTAAGATTCTTGAGTCCAGACGTTTGATAAAAGGAAAATTATAATAGGAAGGTTCTCTGTTCACAGACCATTATTCAAATTTAAGTATTAAAATTTTATTTGCTCGGTTATAATTGGCCTCCTGGCTACTGATTATTGCTCTCCTAACCCAGCCTGTCTTTTTAGTAACATTACAATGCCTTAGTTAGTTTGCTATATTTATATATATATATATATTATATTATATATATATATATATTATATATATATATATATATATATATATATATATATATATATATGTATACATTTACAAGTAGAAGCAGTGTGCTATTTTTTATTTTGTGTTTTGCTGTGTTGATTTTATGAGCTTGGGCTTGTGTAGCACAGGTGCTCCAGAAGGAAGAGACAAACGGTGACCATTATCTGATAGCTTAAGCCACATGGCTAGCTAGCCATCACCCCATTTTCCTTTGTCTTCCCTGAGTTGATCACATGTATTAATAAACCACACCTGGTTGATAGGCGCCTTCCTGGCGCTCTCTACCCTCCCTGTCCCACACACGCTAGCATCTATGTAAGCATCTATGTTTGTTTTGATTCTGTCTTCCTTATTTCATTTATCTCCTTCCCTGTAGAGTAGATATCATTTAGAATAAGTAGTATAGCTCCTTTTTAGACTAGATTTAATTTATTTTGCAATTTTGTGAGCAATTGATTAATAAATTCCTTAAACCTGAGACAAAATCTCTGTACTTCCTTTAGTATTTTTGTTATAATTCATCGGCCAAAATAATTAATTCTTCAGATAATGATTGATTGTCTGGTGTAAATAATTTGTTTCTTATATAGATTAGGAAGCTTGTGCCCCGTTTTGCTAATTTGATAATTGATATATCAAGTTTCATTAATAATTATTCCAGCATTAGGTTATTGGAATAATGAATTTAATTATTATTGACCAGACAGTAATAATTCCTCAAAATCCAAAATCAGTCTGTGACATAAGACCTCTTAAATCGCATTGATTAATGTAGCTGTAATATGATGATATATGGAAGTTTTGAAGGGGTGGGAATAATTTTGCAAGCCCCCATTAACATATACTATTCACCTGACATTTCCCATTTTAGGCCTGTAGAGAAAAGTCTAATGGTTATCATTGATGGCATGGTCTTAAACCTATATTCTGCTTATGTTTTGAAGACATTTTAACAAAAGTTTTATTGATAGACATTCTATCCTAAAAACATAATGCACATCTTCTGACTACAGCAACCAGAAACATGTTTAGGTTCTAAAGCAGAAAATATTTGACATGATTGTATATATTTACTAAATGATCTACACCTATTCGTGTATTTCTGTGTCGCAGTGTTAAAACGGAAAACATGTTCTGTCAGAGACTTACTCCTTGTGGAGCTCTTTTGCCATCTGGATCCAATGGCAGAAAAATTCATCCGAAAAGCAAAATAAAAATGGCTATTCCTTCATTTAAATACTTTGAAGATGAAAAGTCTGCAACACACCAGTCACATGTGGTCTGCTGTACTCAGCTCATCTGTTTTTTCATCCCACTAAGAGTATGTAAAGTCTCATTTGTTCAACTCAATATATACCAGATTAATTACCAGGGAGCAAACAGCATTAATTCTCCTCTTCATCCTAAGAAATGTTTCCAAGTTCATTTACATGTGATTTTGTTGCCTTTAATGAGAAACACATGTTTGCTGGGGGCAAAAGTGAAACGTGTTCAACATCAGATGATTACTGCTTTTCTGTCCACTGCTTTAGGGATAGTTTGTATACGAGGACTCCCAAGGTTCCTGACATTCACTTTTCAGATGCTGCACAGCACCCCATTCAACACTAAAGGCCCCAAAAACCTGAAATTGTGTTAAGAATTCTACCACCTGGTCAGAGGTTGGAAATTCAGCCAGCAAAAAGCCAGCTGTGAATATGCTCATGTCCTTGGGACTTGGCCCCAACGAAACAAGCCTACATAAAACACAGACCTCTCACATTGGGACTTACAATCTCCTCAGGTTTGCTTAATCATAACCATGTCTTTATGGACAAGCATAAATAATGTTGTAGTTTCTTCAGCTGCATGTTTAGTCTTTCTGCAATCATTAAGTACACTCTGGACCGGTCACCACTATTAAAAAATTGGTATAAATATTTGGTTGTCAAAGTGATTAAGAGACATGGTGCTACTGGTGCCTTGCCAATATTAATATCCTTTGGAAGATGGCTCCATTTAGTGCCTGAAAAAATACGGAAGAAAAAGGTACAGTGATTTTGTTTAAACTACTCATAGTTTGGTTAAAGATAATTATTATTTTAAGAATCCAATTAATAATATCTATTTGTGGATAATTACTCCCTGTTTCATTTTGTAGGACTGCTTTGTTTGTGCATTTCAGTTTGTTACTAACCATGCCTTGATAATGGTTCATGCCTGCATACAATTTTTTTGACTACTCCATGAACGTTTATATGCCTTTTGGTTTTCTTACATAGCTGATGAATAATTCCGTAAATGTGTCACTGGTTGACTCGTTTTCTTTGTAAGTCACTTCTTCCTGTAACCCCTTTTCTGGGTTTCTAGTTTTTTAAAACTTTGGTGTTTCATTTTTTTGGTATTAACGAGAAAGTTTAGACTTTGAAACCTTTTTTTTATTGTTTTCTGCTTTTCAGTTCTGTGTTTGGGTCAGACGAACCTCCAGTGAAATACGACTACATTGGTCGATTGTGCAGTCTGTAAAAATGACCCTTGTGGTTTAAAATGTCAGCTGTAAAAACCAAACGGCCTTTGGACTACAATGCCCATAGTGCATTGTAGCTGCGTCTTCTCCGTTGCCGCATTCTCTCCTCCATTATTTTACAGTCTATAATTCTCACTGAAGGCTGACATAAACATAATGTAGCGTAGCACAGTGGTGAGTGCAGCCACCCCCACATACGGAAGCCTCAGCCCTTGACAGAGTCGTCTTGGGTTTGATTCCTGATCCAGTGGACAAATTAGCTACACCTCCTCCCCAAATTCAATGTAAAGGTCACTGTGGCCAAAAAAGCTTTTTTAAAAGGACAGATGTAAACACAGCTGCTGTTGGATTCTATTACAAAAAGCATACAGCAATAAAACAGTAAAGAATTAAAACAGTGTGTTTTTGGACCTCAGGTAAACTTTGTAATCTGTGTTGTGTGTCCATGCAGTGTGTTTACAGTTTTAGAGGTGAAAATTTGGTTTTATTATCTAGATATATTTGGCTCCTCATCTGGGTAAGGACATCTATGTGCTGCTGGTAGCTGGTTTCGACGCCTAACCCTAGAAAACGGTCACACAGGTTGTTTTTTTGGAGCTGTCACAATCGACCTATATGGTCGTTTTAATTTGAGGACATGTTGGTTTGGATCCTTCTCATTGTTAACTTGACTAACCTTTTACTTTGATTTGGTATGTTAATGGGTATTAAAATAAAGCAATGTGTCACATACAGTAGGCATACAGGAAGTGCAGAATTATTAGGCAAGTTGTATTTTTGAGGAATAATTTTATTATTGAACAACAACCATGTTCTTAATGTACCCAAAAAACTAATTAATATCAAAGCTGAATGTTTTTGGAAGTTTTTTGTAGTTTGTTTTTAGTTTTAGCTATTTTAGGGGGATATCTCCGTGTGCAGGTGACTATTACTGTGCATAATTATTAGGCAACTTAACAAAAAACAAATATATACCCATTTCAATTATTTATTTTTACCAGTGAAACCAATATAACATCTCCACATTCACAAATATACATTTCTGACATTCAAAAACAAAACAAAAACAAATCAGCGACCAACATAGCCACCTTTCTTTGCAAGGACACTCAAAAGCCTGCCATCCATGGATCCTGTCAGTGTTTTGATCTGTTCACCATCAACATTGCGTGCAGCAGCAACCACAGCCTCCAAGACACTGTTCAGAGAGGTGTACCGTTTTCCCTCCTTGTAAATCTCACATTTGATGATGGATCACAGGTTCTCAATGGGGTTCAGATCAGGTGAACAAGGAGGCCATGTCATTAGTTTTTCTTCTTTTATACCCTTTCTTGCCAGCCACGCTGTGGAGTACTTGGACGCGTGTGATGGAGCATTGTCCTGCATGAAAATCATGTTTTTCTTGAAGGGTGCAGACTTCTTCCTGTACCACTGCTTGAAGAAGGTGTCTTCCAGAAACTGGCAGTAGGACTGGGAGTTGAGCTTGACTCCATCCTCAACCCGAAAAGGCCCCACAAGTTCATCTTTGATGATACCAGCCCAAACCAGTACTCCACCTCGCTGGCGTCTGAGTCGGACTGGAGCTCTCTGCCTTTTACCAATCCAGCCACGGGCCCATCCATCTGGCCCATCAAGACTCACTCTTATATCATCAGTCCACAAAACCTTAGAAAAATCAGTCTTGAGATATTTCTTGGCCCAGTCTTGACGTTTCAGTTTGTGTGTCTTGTTCAGTGGTTGTCCTCTTTGAGCCTTTCTTACCTTGGCCATGTCTATGAGTATTGCACACCTTGTGCTTTTGGGCACTCCAGTGATGTTGCAGCTCTGAAATATGGCCAAACTAGTGGCAAGTGGCATCTTGGCGGCTGCACGCTAGACTTTTCTCAGTTCATGGGCAGTTATTTTGCGCCTTGGTTTTTCCACACGCGTCTTGCGACCCTGTTGACTATTTTCAATGAAACGCTTGATTGTTCGATGATCACGCTTCAGAAGCTTTGCAATTTTAAGATTGCTGCATCCCTCTGCAAGATATCTCACTATTTTTGACTTTTCTGAGCCTGTCAAGTCCTTTTGACCCATTTTGCCAAAGGAAAGGAAGTTGCCTAAAAATTATGCACACCTGATATAGGGTGTTGATGTCATTAGACCACACCCCTTCTCATTACAGAGATGCACATCACCTAATATGCTTAATTGGTAGTAGGCTTTCGAGCCTATACAGCTTGGAGTAAGACAACATGCAGGAAGAGGATGATGTGGACAAAATACTAATTTGCCTAATAATTCTACACTCCCTGTACTGAGGACATGGATATCAAGCAGTCAAGACTATCAGAGATTTTCTAGATAAACATATGTAGGTTTATGGTATGGCATTTAAAAATTTTGAAATACTGCACTTCATAATTAGAATTGTTTTTTATTTTCATTAGGCCTTCCTTATTTTTACCTCAGATTTGTTTATTATCCCTGACTGCTTACACATCCTTTGTGTCTTTGTACTGCAAACAGCTCAATGGCATGCAATAAAAAACACCAACTTCGATTTCTCCATTATCTTCTGCTTATTCCTATTTGGGTCATGGACGTAACGGGTCTAGAAAGAAAACTCAGAAATCCCTCTCTGCAGTACATTCTCTGGGTTATAGCGCGGTATCCCAAGATGATACGAGGCTAAAAGCAATGAATATACACTCCTTCCTGCATATATTCCTGGTCTGCTGAGAGCTCCTTTTCCTGTTGGATAGAGGGAGGTATCCAGGAGGCATCCCAGTCAGATGCCTGAATCTTCTCAAATTCAGATTCACTTTGATGCAAAGCAGCAGCTCTGCTCCAAGCTTCTTACGCCGTCTCAGTGGCTGAACTACTACAGCCAACCATTTGATACACTGTGCAGTGACTTTCTGTGCTGTATTTCTTCTTGATAAAAATATTGAATTAGCCTCTGCAACAACTAACTGTATGCACTCTATATTATCATATATTCTTTAAAAATTCCTGGGAGCTCATCTGTTTAGATGTGTTTCTGTCTTTGATGAAGCCACTAAACAAACTACAACTGCTGTTATATCAATTTTTTCTTTTGCATAGAAACTCCTAGATGAGTGCCTCTGTGTCTCTTTCTTTTTGGCGCCTATTTGTTCTGTCTTCTTAGACCCTCATTAGGTTAAAGCAGATGGCTGTTAACCCTGAGCCAAGCTCTGGTGGATTTTTTTTTCTTGTTAAAAGGGAGTGTAACACTAAGAGCATGAATGATCACACTGAAGTAGGACCACATATGTTGGTCTAACTCATCTGGAATTGTGTCCTGGACACAGGCCAGGGGAGCATTTGGTTGTTAAGCCTTGTGTGCTGAGAATAGGTAGTTACAGCCCTAAGACAGGCAGAGACATATCCACACTATATGCAAGGTGGGGTGACATGTAAGAGCAGGAGGATAGAAATGCTGATTCTAGATGTCTAAATCCGATTTTTGGGTCATGGAAAAACACCAACTTCAGACACAAATTAGTCCGCTAGCTTGTTTGTGTTTCTCAGTCAAATAGTGTAACTCATTACATATTGCACAAGAGGCAATCTGAGCTGTGCTGTTAGAACAGCTTGTTACCATTAGGGTAGGCTGATAATCAAAAGTATTATCTAACATTTCACCACTCGTGTTCAATTGGAAGAAAACTGGGATTGTGGGATTTGATTGAGAAAAAACCTAACAAAGACCAAAGACTGTACAGTCCCTCCAAAAACATGGGCGCATTTGCCAAACGCCTTCATGTTCAATCACAATTCTTCTCTATGCACAAAATAGATATCTGTTAATTGGGTGAGCAACCACTACTATGCCCAACATGTTTTGTTGACAGCTCTGCTAAACTAAGTGCCTTAATAATCCACATTGTCTATTTGTCTTTTACTCCTTTTGTCAACCAAATATAGTAAAACAAGACATAAATTCTTGCCAACAAATGTTTGCAAGATTATGTTACTCTAACTAATGGTGTCCTTTTGGAAGGGAAGGAAGTGGCCATTTAAAAATATATCTCACTGGCGAAACTGCCACAGGCTGCCCTGCTTTTGATATAATTTGAGAATCCAGACATGGTGCAGTAGGTGATTGCAGCTGTTTTTGAAGCCCATGATCTTTTGAACAAAGTCTGTAATTTCCCATCAGAGTCATGCCATAGTGTTGTTTAGCCCTGTACACTGGCCATGTGGCAGTTATATTCAGTAGTGACTTTGATGGATCCCTTTGGTTTCGGCCCCCTACCTGGAGTTTGAGAATTTAACCTGTGAGTTGGACATTAGGGCCCACCCTGAACCTTGCTGTCAACTGTTCTGGGACCAAAGTACTAACAGATGAGACAAAAGAAAGATAGAGTTAGAGAAAAAAATATTTAAGTTGTCCTGGTAGTAATAACTTCAGCATGGAGCAGTAATAACTCCAGTATGGTGGAGCACAGAGAAGCAAACCCAGGACACTTTTCCACTTGCAGCATTGCCTTCTTTTAGAGGCCTCTGCATAGGCAAACATTTGGCTGACACTACACTCCCCCTACATGCTCATGCATGGTTAAAAGTCCACAACTGTCCTAGAATTAGTCTTCCATTCCTTCAGCAACTGGTGGCTATGCTTCTGCTCCACAGCTTCAGACAAGACAAAGACACTCATTGTCATATAATTTACGAACACTGTCAGGATTTCAGCTTCTAGCTAACCTCTTCTAATACATTCTTGGTACCAAATGTTCATGAATAAAGATGTTAGAGGGAGAAGAAAGGAAAGGGAATATAGTGAAAACAATAATACGAAAGATTTTAAGACAAAATTACAACATTCAGGCTGACTTTGTCATTTTTATGATGTTCTTGCCTACTCACTCTAATACTGAGACCAATCAATGTCTGTATTTTTAGCCAAGTTTGTTTTGTGCACAACAAACAACCATTCACACATACACACGGAAAAAGCTGCACAGGGAGAAAATAACAACTTCACAGAGTAAGACTCCAGGCCATGATTCAAATCCAGGCCTTCTTGCTGGAAAGTAACAATGTTAGCAACTATGCCATCGCACAGCCCTCATTAAGGACATTGTAAGTATCAATGTATAAAAAGAATTGCTGAATTATGAGTGAACAGTTACATATGATTGTTGTATTTAACCTTTTGACACCTAATAGTTACTTAAATGGAAAATATCAATTATAAAGCTAATTAAAAAAACAATCAAAATATTAAAGGCATTAAAATAAATTTATCCCAATTGACCTTTACACTGTTTTTCTGAGTAGATAAGTCATTTGATACCCCTTTTTCAACTATGGTCAGTTTGGCCTAGACCCAGTAGGGTCAGCTTGGTACAGAATGGTCTGCTTGTTTTTCTATTACAATCTCAGGAGCATGGCAGTCGGCGAGGACATGGGCAGGCTTACCGTATCAAAAGCTCCAGCAAAGATTCAGTCAGGAAGTCATCATGCGGAAAAATAAAAATTTTTATTCTGGTGAAAATTTTTCACCAGAATACGCCTAACAGATATGAAGACACTCATTACATACATGCATCAAAGGATGACAGGAGCATTTATTCTGTCCTGAAGAACCCAGCTGTGAGTTTAAAGTGGTTGAAATTGATCAAACTTAAAAGAATGTTAGGTCATACTTTTCGGTACTTAATTACATACAGGAATTTCTAGACTCAAAGCTGTAAATGCCACTTAAAGATAGTCAAAAACACAGTTAAACCGCTCTCAGTAATTTAAAAGCAGTAGGGGAGAGTGTGGATATTTGTGCCATGAGGCAAGTAGTGCCACTACTATTATTTAGATATCCGTAGAAGAAGTTGTTGATATGACCCTATTATTTTGAAGAGGCATTCATTTAAATCATTATCCAAAGAAGAGAGACAAATGGCTTTAGAGGTAAGCACATTTTTGTTAAAACTATGTTTTGCATTCCGAAATAAAATTTCTATGATCAGGGTTTTTTTGATTGCTGTGTTTGAACAACTATAGACAACTCTGAAAAGAATTCACATGCTTTTCACTGATTTAGTAAGCTACACCATGAGTATATACAGTTAGCATGATGCTAGCTCAAAACACCTGGGGGTTGCATTTTTTCAAAATGGTGGGCTTGGGGTAATTTGTGCCAGTGCCACAACATAACCCAACTAATGATTATTTACTGTATTAAGCTACTTTGTTGTAATTTTTTTACTGTTATTGTTCATTATATTATTATATTTAATCAGTAAAACTATGTGACATTCTTAGTTTTAGACCAAATTCCATCATGTTATGCCAATACAAACTGAAGACAGGCAGAATTTTAACTCCTCTTTTGGAGTTGGAAAGAACAGTAAAGAGTTGTAACAGGGGAAGACCATATGTCATATTGGTAAGGAGATGAATGTGGGCGACTGTGGCTCAGTGGTAGAGTAGTTGGCTTGCAATCGGAGTGTCGTAGGTCGATTCCAGCTTCCTCCAGTCACTTAACCCCCAAAATCTATGTTGTTGGGTGTCGGTGTATGAGTGTGACTGGGTGAATGCAGCTTCAATGTAAAGCGCTTTGAGTGGTCAGTAAGACTAGAAAAGCGCTATATAAGTTCAGTCCATTTACCATTGACCATTAAATAATATATGGATAATAAAAAAATAAAAGTGACCAAGCCAGGCTATGAAAGAACAACAGTTACTGTACCTATACCCATAAAATTTAGTGGCACAGCCAGAAGGGAGCATAAGTTCACATTCCCTTGCAGCATTGACAAGTGGGATGTTTAGTAGTAGGCCTAATACTGTATTTGAACAGATTCAGATGCGGATGACTTGCAGATGATTAGGTGCTTATCTCAAACTTGGCAGAGAAAGTTGCTTACATTGTTTTCAGACATGTTTTTTGCTTAATCTCATATTACCCTGACATTACAACAGCGGAAACACGTCTTATGTTCATGTGGCGCTAAGCCTTGTTTAAGCACTTTGGCCTTCAATGTTGTAAACTATCTTTAAGTAAACCTCTCACAGGTGGTGCATCCAGAAGGGAATAGAAGTTCATATTTCCCTGCATCATTTCAAAAAAGTTTTCAAAAGACTTTGATGTTGTTGAAACTTTAATTAACATTAAAGTAATTTGTATGGAATTATTACTGCTTTTATATATAGCATTATCATTTGATAGATTTAGAAGATCAGTTGTACGTCAAATGTCAATGGCACATTTTAAACCAGCATATTCCTTCTAATGGCATGACTAACCCTACACTGGGGTAACTTGTACTACAAAACCATTTTTTTGCTAAAGCTATATTTATTCAACAGTTTATTAGAGATCTAAAGTTATTGTTTCCATGGATGCAAAACATCCTAAACTATATGTACATAACTTAGTTGGAGTGATTACTGTAGTTCCCTTGTTTTAATGTCACTTTAAGTAAAAATTGGCACTATTTAACCCACTCTCCTCTATTGTATTGTACAATATTTTTATCTCCCAGCTTTTTCCTTATCGATGGCAAAAGAGCTAAATAGCCTGCTATTTATAATCAGGTGTTATGATACTACTCCGTTTAAATTACAATAGTTTATTTTCTCACATACTTTAATTATTTTTTGCTGAGAGAGCCTTTGATTAATAGTAAAGATACTGAGTTAAAACAAACTAGAGTAATTCATGCAAAAGAGAGTGATTTAGTGGGAACAAAATATCTTGCTGCCTATTACTTTGGACCATTTTCAGCTAGTTTAACTTTTCAATGTGTTGTTTCTCTATTCCTTCCTTTGGACAGAGGAGGGGGTTTTTTCATACAAGATGTGCCAAAAGGGAGACGATAAAGAGCTATGCTTGGTGATGGGCTGAGGGGAGGAGGAGTGGTCTCTACCATGCTAGGCTACAATAAAAGGCATTTGTCTGGACCTCTGTGGAGCCCAACACTTCCAGTAGCACTACTGGCAGCTGCTACACAAAAAGAGACAGGTAGATAAAATAGAGAAATAGCTTTCACCAAATTTGATTCTTGAAGTCCATTTGAAGTTTTAAAAAACTTTTTTACTACAGAATAACAGAAGACAAGAGAGAGAAAATGATTAGTCTGCTGTGCATCACAATAGTTGCCCTGACCCTGGCTGGCACTGCATACTGTCAAACTCCTGCTCAAGTTATATTAGGTGAGTTTACCCTGATAAAAATAATATTTTCAATGCAATGGCTTTGTTTTAACTCTGTATATTCCATGCATGTGTATGTTTTTGCAAGACTGTATATGCAGAAGAAGTGCAAAGAGGATGACCTGTGTAAGAAATCTGATTTAAATACTACCACATTTTACATTTGCGTAAGAACATGTCCATTGTAGAAGGGTGTAACATATTCTTCTGTGGGGTAGCCCCTTACACCCAGACATACTCTGACTCACAATTGACTCACTGACTTGCATACAGACCACCACAGTACCCAGTAGCTGGTGATTAAATTACACTGTCATTCACAGCAGCTTACTGCTTGCTCTGCTGAATGGGGATTTCACTTTTAATGAGGGATGGTTTATCTGAGATTGCTTATAAATGCCTCACAGATTGAAACCGAACTAGTGAAGGATGTTTTCTTTTTAGTCATTTAAATGTTGAACAGCTAAAGTATGACAGAAGAATCAGAATCAGTTGTGACTTTTGTGTTGCAATTGATTCTTACAATTGTGACACAAGGACTATTGTGTCTTATTTTTCATTTCAACATAATTCTATCATAGACAAAATAAATAAATAAATAAATGAGTAAGAGGAAGGATATAACTCTCAAGAGAAATTTCATAAGGACCCCATTCAGTTGATGTCTCATATCATATTTTTCAATTTACTAAAATAAAAAATCTATTATATGCCTACTGTCTATTGTGTAAATTGTCTAAATGTGGTTATGGGATTCATGTAATTAAAATCTACAAGCAGGAGCTTGTTATATTGTTTTGTTTATTTTTTGTGTGTGCATATATATGTATTAGTGTTAAGAAAACAATATTTAATTAGATGTTAATGTTTATGTAGGACTTGAACACTTTTGTGACTATTTCACTTCATAACACATGCCATAGTTTATTAGAATTTTTTTTTGTATGGGTACTAACTGGAAGTACAAAGGGACAACATGGGTAACATGTAGGTTCGTTGTTGGGCTGCAAATTACTAGGATATGAATAAACTAGGGTCCAAATAAACAAAGTTTTCAAGAGAGGACCTCGAAATTAGTCTGTCTGAATTTCAAATTCTTGCAGGAAGACACATCAGATTTACTGTTGCAACTCTGAGCTTCAAAACCAGGGACAACTACTACTGTTCTGCAAAGAGAAACAAGGCAAGCCAGAAGTCCTCCTTTTGTATGGGCTGAGTGACATTTAATGCTTTTTCAAGAGCCCATCAAGCTGACTCAGTAGATGTAAAAGTAAGGATTTCTCAGTTGTCATGCTTCCAAGCAGCAGAGGAGACGGCCCCCCTTTCGAGAGAAGAGGTTCAGTCACTTTTTATCATTGAAATTCTCTCATGGGCTTGTGATGTCATAACAGCTTATACATGTGCACATCTGCACATAAACAGTATTAAACAACACATCTGTTTCCTTTTTCTTTCTTTTTTTTTTGCGTAAAGCATTTTTTCATCTGAAGCCAGCTCAATGAGTAATTTGTGGACCATATTTTTCATAGCCCCCTGTCTGTTCACTGGGGTGTTGTCTGCTTGGTAACACCCTCTGACTCACTGTAGCATTGGGATCTTTTGGAAAGGAGCCATGATAACAGGCAGCCTAACAAGAGTAGAGTCAAGATTAATAACCCACAGCCAAATGTATAGAGTCACATGTTGAATGCTAGCCAGAAAACCATGTCTTTCCCTGTGAGGTAATAGTCTGCTAAGTATAATGCTTACTGTGGCTGTTGGCTACTGAGTTGTGGCCCAGTTGCTCAGGCTTCATGGGAAAACGGAGGCTTGGCTGAATCTGGGCTATGAATGGGTTGAATTTGTGTTTAGGTTCAGAAATGAGATGTTGATGAAACCACATTTGATGTTGTGCATTTGTTTTCATTTGATTGCAGTGAAGTGCTACAACTTAATCTAATTAGTGTTGACTTCACATGTGAGCCGGTGATCACACACATCGTGCACACAGAGAGACGTTTGTGCTTTCGCTTGCACTGCAGGACAGAACAGAGAAAAGACTTCATTAAAATTAGTGTGGAGGAGCTGGCCTGCTGTGTTTGTCCCAGCTGTGCTTGTTAATCTATTCTCTGCACGGACACAAAAGGGCTGGCGGCACAGTACATTGAAGTACAGCAACGTTGTAAGCCATCACATGAGTTGCTTCTCTGACAAAAAGGTGTGGCATACTGCACACATACTCTCATATAAACACAAAGACATGTGCGCTTGGTAATTTAGGACAGATTTGGTCATTTCACTCCAAAAAGAAAATATTGCTGTTTAAGAATATGGCAAAAAAAAAGACTTGGAACTTTGCAAAACCAGTAATTTACAGTTTAGTGTCGCAAAGAAACAGATGGTTCCAATTAAGTGCTAATCTAAACTTTTTCACTGAGTGAAAGAGAATTGTGCTCAGTAATAAAATGGAAGTTGATCTTGGCTACTTTATCCTCATACAGCGGTGCTCACTTAGTTGTTTGCTTTGTTTTCATTAGCAGGTAGGCTTTAACATTTTTTGCTCTGTTGGATAACATTTCTATCTGAAATGAAACAATATGGTACTACAATTGATTTTTAAAGGTTTAGTCTAAGGAGTATTGGAGAAAGAATGGCTCCCCTTCTCCTGCAACAACAAAAAATGTACACCCTACAGGCTGTTGCTTTACAAGCAAAACGTGCCTCGCGTGATCAGGGCAATATTCTCTGCAGGGGGGACCTCAGTAGCAGCAGAGAGTGTGGAATTACTTTTAATATCCCTGTCTCAATGTGTCTGCTACCAGTCCCTTAAAGGCATAACTGCCTTTAGCACTCTTCTTGAAAAAAGTATGGTGGCAAAACAGGTATTGAAGCAAATTAAAGTTTTATTCTATAGTTATAGTAGGGACCACGGATATGACATTCAAACTAGATGTCAGAAACAACCAGTTTAATCCAAATCTATAAAGAAACCAACTAAAATAAATCTAGATATTAGGTATTGCATGTGTACAAATTGGAAGTAGGAAATAATTGATGACAAATCTTACTAAAACTTCTACAATAAAACGGCTGTAAAATGTCTTGTGAGGAGAAAACAGTCATGTGCACTGCTGATATGTGAATTTGACCCATTCTTCTATATAAACTGTATTCAAATTTTGAGGTTGTAAAGGACCTATTTGATTTAGATTTTCAATGCACTTAAGTCAGGTGATTGAGAGATCCATTATATATATATATATAAAACATGTCCTGTCTAGCAGTTTGCTTCTCAGAATTTGTGTCTGAGTAGGTAGAAGTGAAATAGTCTATATGTTTTCTAAATGTTTTTCCTTGGCCGTGTGTTTGGAATATACTGCAGAACCAAACTTAAGCACTGCTTACGACCTCCAAATGATCAAGCCCCTTCCATAAATTGAATTTAAACACAGACCATAGATCTAAAATGTCTATATGTGTTTGTTGAGAATGAACAACTATTGTTTATTGCTTTTATGCTTAGGCAAATAAACTTGGTGAATTATCTCCGAGATTCCACCAAATATGATTTTGCCAGCCCTGTTTGAGTTCATGGTTCTGCATGGTCCTGTTTTCTTTAGGTTTTATATCATGAATATTAGTGTAATTTATTAATTAAACAATGACTGTGAAAAGTTCAATTTTGGTCTCATCTCACCAGAAGGAATTCTCCCAGTTTGGTGTTTGGCTGTTCAGCGGTTCTGCATCAAGTCTTTAATTGCTTTCCTTTGTGGAGTCTTCTACAGTGAGTTTATATTAACGTCAATACGGATTGCATTAGTTATGGTTTACACAAACAAAAAAAATCAGGCCTACTGATTCCAGATCTTTCTGAGGCTCTCAGTAAGTGGTCCACAGCCCTTAAACAATGCCTCTGACTCTTCTTTTGATTCCTCTGATAGAAGTACCATGAGGAGCATCTAGATTGGTACTAGTTATGTTTTTTCTACTTTCCAATTTTTTTCCCAATGGCTCACCCTTTCCCAACATCCTTCATTATACCTGATTATTGGATTTTTTTTGTTTTGATTACTTGCTGTGAGAATACGTTAATAGCCTCATTAGAAATATATTCTCTAGAAATAAGTTAATTAAATATATAATGTCTTTTGCCAGAGTTATGCCTAATTAGGAGTTTTAAATGTAAATGTCCATAGAACATTGTTTCAAGGCCATGACTAAGATTCACATTGGAACTACTATAATGCTGCTTACATCTCATATTTCGTATTGACAAACCAGAGGCAGGAGCTGGTTTTCAGATTTAAACTGAATAGTACTTCAACTAACAGTACAATGGAGCCTTTTGTCTTCTCTAATTTCCTCAAGTTTAGTGTTGGCAGTAAAGTAGGTGGCATAACATTTGGCGAGGTGATGCTAACTAACGTCATGTTTTTGGGGGAGCTTTGATGAGCCAGTTAGTCATTCTGGATTGCTCAGGTTTCAGTCACTCCACATGCCACGGCTACCCATGCAGAGAATTTACGAGGCAGGAGGAGTTGAGTCATTTCTAACTCAAAAAAGGCCAAAAGCGATCCAAATCCAGCTTGTTAACTTTGCACTTCTTTGAAAAAGACCAGTAATAAGCAATTGCGAGAAAGCTGGCTAGTTGGAAGGTGTTGCAGTTTCATAAAATAAGCAGTCACTATTAAACCCAAGTTTAGGATGTAAAAATCGTAAAAATGTGTAAAGTTGCTTTTAATCTTAAAGAGCTGCATGTATGGGAGTTGGGTTGGATGAAGGAGTATAACGGTGATCTTGCTTCTAAATTTGTGGGAATGTGGTTTCCTTTGGGTCATTTTAATCTGTAAACCCCTTTGAGTTGTAATGTTTGTATGAAAAGCACTTCATAAATAAAGTTTGTTTTGATTTAAAGACCTTAGATGACACTTTTGTATTATCCATCCATCCATCCATCCATTATCTTAGCCGCTTATCCAATTCAGGGTCGCGGGGGCAGCTGGAGCCTATCCCAGCAGTTAACAGGCGTAAGGCAGGGTACACCCTGGACAGGACGCCAGTCTGTCGCAGGGCCAACACAAAGAGACGGACAACCATTCACACTCACACTCATTCCTAGGGACAATTTAGAATGATCAATTCACCTATCATGCATGTTTTTGGACAGTGGGAGGAAGCCGGAGTACCCGGAGGGAACCCACGCATACACGGGGAGAACATGCAAACTCCAATACTTTTGTATTACTAGACTGAAATACATTGTAAGAATATATCAGATTTTTAATTCAAGAAGCGGGACTGAAATACCAGACACATAAAAGCGCAGGGAATAAAACTTTGTAAAATACGCTAAGGAAAGAAAGAAACATAGGAATATTTTGGTCACGGATTGGAAAAATGTGAGTTTCCAATTTGAGTCAGCAGCAACTAAGCTGAAAATGGATTGATATGAGCCATCGTTTCTCATTGTGTCTCTCAATTAAAATAATTTATTTTTCCGAAAATGTCATGTAAAAAAGAAGTCTTAGTCAAAAAGAATGATTGGAATAAAATGTTGGCATCAGCCAATCTAATTATAAGCATAACTGAACGATAAATCCTGAAAATCCAAATGTTATGCTAACAAATCCTTAAGCCAATTTCTTTGCACAAGCTGGATTTACCTAAATCCTAAATCTGCCATGTTTTATTGTTTGAACCAGTGGTGTACAAAGTTAGTCCTCAAGTGCTGGTATTCTGCTTGTTTTATTTCCCCTTATTCAACACACATTACTCAAATGATGTTTCATTGGCAGGGCTGCACAAAAGTTTGAACATGCTGAGGAGGTAGTTGGACCATTCCAAACATAAATCTTGTAGGAGAAACATATATAAAACTGGCAAGACACCAACCCTCAAGTTCTGTAGCTGGACACCCATGGTTTAAACAGAGTGGATACTTATTTATGGAGGAATGTTTAATCATTTCAATAATCATCTGCACAAAATAAAATGCTGCTATAATGGATGAAAGCAGTGTACGCAAAAATTGTAGAAAAGAAGAGTCCGTTTTTGTTAGGTTTTTTTTTCTGCAACACGAACTTAACACACCTAAAAAACATGTGATGTGGAAAAGTGTATAAAAGACTTGAGTTTGTTATCATGTTGGTTCAATTTGATATGTACGTATTTGTTTGGGGTGGAGTAAAATCGAAGGTTCACCACATCTGTTCATTTTGTTGCAAATGTAGCTTTTTGCGTCCGGCCAACATTTGCTGGCTGGGGTCTTCTTAAGTAAGCAAGCCCTGTGAGGTCTGAACAGCGAGGCCAAGGCGATGATGGGAACCCGTGGTAAAACAGAGATGAGATATCATTTGGAGCTCAAAGAGTGGCTTTGGTTGGACAGTGAGGATTTGGAAGCAGTGCTCTGAGCAAAGGGTTCCTGTTCTTCATTAGATGTACACTTAACACAAATCAGATGGGGTGCATGAAAGCAAAGCTTTTCATTTTGAAAGTTAATGCTTAGGAAACAAAAGACACAAAAAAACTCCAACAAAAAGCTTATAATTGCCAAAACATAAAGCCTCAGAAAGGAGACACAAGAGGAGGATTGATTCCAGGGGTTTCAGACTGCCTAATGCCCAGTAAAACGTTCAGTGAACCACACTCCAGAATCTGATACATTTCTGTAAGATAAATTGTTTGAACATAGCTGCAGACCGTATGCTTCTTTATATTAATATTACAACAATCAGCAGTATGCGTACATAGTCAAGCAAAAGTTTTTATTTTGAACTCTTACTTTTTGTCATGTTACAACATCAAAGCTTAATGTATTTTTTTTGGTATTTTACAAGACAGACTTAAACAAAGTGTATAACAGTAAGATGAAAAGGAAAGGATTTGGTACTATTTTTTTTCTACTTCAAAAAAACAAAAAATGTGGGCTTTATTGATTTAAAACTTACCCCTATAAATCTATAGTAGTATGGCATACATCTACCAGCTTTAAACATCTAGAGAATAAAATGTTTTCCCATTCTTCTTTGCTAAATAGCTCAAACTCAGCTCATCCTTTTTTAGTCTTGCTACAATAATTACTCTGATCTACCCAATTCGATTTTTTCTCTTACTGTATGTTTACTCTGATAGCTCTTGTTGAAGGGCAAGAGTAAACAGACCCAATGAGTATTGTATATATGAGTGTATTGGGGTGCATATAGTCCTATCGCATGGTGCTAACATTATATTTGAAATATTAAAAATAAGGTTTAAAATTTACTGACATCAATCAAAAAGAAATCTAATTGTTTAGATAATTGTCTTGAATGGCTATAAATTACTTATTTGTCATTTTATTTAACGTTATTTATACAGAAAGGAAGGATAAATAATTGTAGGCCTATCGTAGGTAATAACACTTTACTAATTATATTATTACATTTTGCCCGCATCTCTATGATAGCTTTTTATTTTTAACCTTCTTCTTTTTTTTATTTTTCTTACCCTCTGAGGGAAACAGTTTTGGCATCCCTAAGTTAGACGGTCACTTTTTGTAGTGTGGCAAGGTTCACAATGAGGGCCCAGGCGGGATTTGATCCCACGACTCCCGGGTGAGAGTCATGGGCGCTAACCAGTCAGCCAAGCAGCCAGGGCACATGATCAAATGGAGCCATAGTCACAGGACCTCTACACTGTCACATCTCTCCCCCTCTTATCACAAGTACGTCCTCGTGCTTCAGCGCAGGGTGCCACCAATTTCGAATCCATGGACTTAACCCCAAATGTGGCAAGGTACACAATGAGGGCCCAGGCATTCGATCCCATGACTCCTGGGTGAGAGTCGTGCACGCTAACCAGTCAGCCAAAGGGATATCCCCATGCCCAAGCAGCCAGGGCACATCATCAAACGGAGCCATAGTGACAGGACCTCCACACTGTCACAGTAGGTTTGGTAGTTTGTGCTATACACCTACTCTGGAAATCCAGAGGTCTCGCAAGAGCACAATTGAATTTGTTTGAATTGTCTCTGCAAGACAATCTGTCATCGAGCAATGATACTGTTACTACATTACGTGAGCAGTTTGGGGAACAAATCAAATCAGTGTATTTAATATTGCCGGGCCATAGGCGAGCTAAACTGATGACAACAGCACTGCGACATCCGGAATCTTTTAGCAAACAGTGGCTACAGATGAACTCCAGTTGTTTGAAACAGCTTTGGCCGCTACAATGAATGAGTTAGACTTGGCTTTCCATCTAAAAGATGAACAGAAAACCACGCTCAAATCGTTCCTTTGCAAGAAGGATGTTTTTGCTTTTTGCTGACTGAATACGCCAAGAGTTTAATCTACCATTTAGCTCCCCTGGTACCTACGCTACCATTCTGGTTACGTCACACCATATATTGTTGTGATTGGTCGTGGTGTTATCCAATTGCATTAGAGTTTCAAATGCATGCTTGGTTCCACCCCTCGAGTTTGGCCCTTTTCATTACTCATTGACAGACCCTTAATCTTAATAGATTAGGGTCTGGATTTTTCCAGGCTACTTTACACCCCATTTCAGATGATGATTAAACAGGACTTGGTGAGACACTTTAAACTGTTCCAAAGGTTCACCCTTCCCAAGTTGGTGTAGTTCTAGATTTCACAATTTTCTCTAGAAAAACTCAGGCTTCACAGAACAGTTGCATTTGTAATTTAAAAGTAAAAATATCATATACATGTTGTTATTTTTTGTATGTTTTTAGTAAAGACTGAACTTGGTCAAAACGTCAGCCTGCCCTGCCCCAGCTTTATTCCAGAAGAAAGTGGCAGCCTCAAAGTCACATGGACCAAAGTGAAGAAAGATATATCCCAGAATGAGGATGTGCTGATGTCGATGGGTTTATACAAGAGGACTTTCGGAAACTACGAGAATCGGGTCTTTTTGGGAGACCTACAAAGTGGTGATGCCACCATAATGTTAACTGATGTCTCCATGGAGGACGTGGGAACGTACCGCTGTGAGATCATGAATGACATAGAAGACATTGTGCAAGATGTCATCTTAGAGGTACAAAATGATGCCTCTGAAGGTAAATACTCTTAGCAACACAATAATAAAGTTTCATTGTTTTAAGTTTGAAAAATCTGCTGGAATTACCACCAAGATAGAACTTTGAGTTAAAAAGTTGTTGATTCCTGAACAGCAGCAACTTTCAACATGACTGGCTCGCACGTAGGCAAAAGTGTTATCTGAGTATAATTTGCCAAACTTCTTTCACATTTTTTGACATTAGATCATAGGCAAAGATAATACTGTAGAGTCCATGTTACTGAACATGTTAGTAACAGATTTATAGATGCATAAGATGTGATGTAATACTTTGTTAGCATTACAGTTAGCATTATCACCCTGTGCACTGTAATGTGTAAACCCCACTGCAAATCTTCAGTTCAGTTTTGACTCTAAATGTATGATTTTCAACCGCAATCTTAATAAAATGCATTTTGACTGCATTGCAGGCGTCGTATTCCCTTACTCTCCCTATGATGGACGGTACAGCCTGAATTTTGATGATGCTGCAAAGGCTTGTGCCAGCCAGGATGCTGAAATTGCTTCCTTTGATCAGCTACTGGGGGCCTGGAAAGATGGTCTGAACTGGTGCAACGCTGGCTGGCTGAATGATGGTACGGTGCAATATCCCATCACCCAACCCAGAAAGCACTGTGGCGGCGCCAACAACAAGCCTGGTGTCAGAAGTTACGGACGCAGAAACAAGCTGATGAGCCGCTTTGATGTGTTCTGCTATGCTTCCAAACTGCAGGGTAGGTTTTTTTTTTCCTTCATCTTATTTTCAATCTATAGAATAAGGCTTAGATTTCAGTTCTTCTATAGGGCAAAATTAATCATTTTAAAGGCATGTGGCTATTAAAGGAAGTTCCTCTTAGCAGATTTGATTTATTTATTTATGTATTTATTGCACTCTCCACTATCAGGTCATTTCTACTGGTTAGTCCAGCCAGAAAGCCTGAACTATGATGAGGCTGTGCAGGCATGCCAAGACGACGGTGCAGAGATTGCCAAGGTTGGCCACATATATGCTGCCTGGAAGCTTGAGAGCTACGATCGCTGTGACGCTGGCTGGTTGGCTGATGGAAGTATCCGCTACCCAATCTCCAGGCCCCGCAAGAACTGCAGTCCCACTGAGGCTGCGGTGCGCTTTATTGGATTCCCAGATAAAAGGGTTAAGGCTTTTGGTGTCTACTGTTTCAAGGCTTACAAGTGAGAGTATTAAAACGTGTAGGGAAACCATGGCCACCAAAGAGCAGCAACAACATAAAAATGGGTAATAAAGCAATTGAGTTATGGATTTTAACTTGTCCAAGTATTACATTCCTGATGTCCTAATTGATCTTATGTGAGTGTAATGTTATTCAAATCAATATATATTAAACAACGAAATATAAGTCACAAGTAGGGTTAATTTGTTTAATATGTCTAGCAGTGCACTCTTTGTTAAGACTTTGATAAAGTGCAAACGTGGAAATGAAGTGACTGAAACAAGAATTTAGGGAGAAACATAAACCAAGTTTAATTTGTCTTATACAAACTGTGTAACATTGAAGGTTTGACTGCAATTACGCTCATGGAAGGGAGACTGCTTTTAATATGTGTCTTAAGCTATGCCATTTTTAATTTTATATAAGTGCACATATCAACAAAAATAAGCTGTTTTCAATGTGATGAACATAATGTGGCCACAGCTATTGAGCTATTGGTGTCACCACAGTAAAAGGCAAGAAGAAGGAATCAAGTAGAGTCATTGTCAGAGTTGAAGCTGTTTTTTAAAATAAACATATAAATGTATCTCCTACACTGCAAACATTTTTCTTTGACCAGAGAAGCTGTGAGCAAATCAACAAAAAAGAGAATAGATGGAAATCATTTTTTTATCATATTTTCTTTTTTAATTCATAAAAAAAAAATTATGAATTTCAAGATGTTTGATGTTTAACCCTTCTGCATTGTTTCGATTTTCTAACATGACTTTTTAAATAACTGTTTTTTTATTACTTCAAATTTTTTCTTTAAAAATAACAGTAAAAAGTCTAGACTTAATTTCAGATTTGTTTATTTTATTTTGTTAGGATTTCTACTTTTTCTATTCATTTTGCAAGACAAGTGCATATAGCCTTCCTTTGATCTGATATAAAACTAAACTTAAAACATGTAATTAAGTGATAATTATAGCAGTCAGTAGTTAACTTTTTGTTGTCATGAAAGCAAGTAATTTTAAGTAAGTAGTTTTTTGCTTTTTTTAAAAATAACTTTTTTCTTAATTTGATCTGTGACATACGTTACTTATAGCAAATGCGCTTTTGGTCACAATTCCACATGCAAATTATTCAAGTTTGTTTGTATGATACGATGTTCTTTTTTACAATGACGCAAATAAAATAAAAAAAATTATCTGTTAAAATGTTACCTCTTGGTTTTCTTAATTGATTTTTTTTACAATGTATTTTGAAGGAATGTTGATGGAATTAACTAATTAAATCAGTGAGATACAGTTTTTTTTTTACATTTTATCCAACCTTTTTTGTTATTTTATAAGTAAAAAAAAGTTGAAAGTCATGCAACGTCTACCTTTCATTTTACAATTACACACTACTTTGTGTTGAGCTATCACAAAAAATATCAGCCAAATACATAAGAGTTTATAAACTTGTTAAATACAAAAAGATTTATAAAATGTAAATACTTTCCCAGGGCACTGGTAAGGTATGGTAAATGCTACGGATTTAAAAAAAAAAATGTTTTTAAATAATTTAGAAAACAACTTTTGGTCATTAATCGTAACCAAATACTGCTTGTGCATAGTAAAATATTTAGTTTAATTCTTCATTTTCCAAATACCAAATGTGATGCAACATTTTAAGCAAGCCTGGTAGGGCAAAACTTTACAAAACCGAAATATGTACGGCAATGATGCATACAGAAATGTAATCATGAATGACACCTGTGGCATCCCTACATTTGGGGCTGGTGTGACCCGGCTCCACCAGATGTCGCTGTGGGGCTCTATTCGCCACCTACTTACAAGACCGTTCTTTATATAATAATATTGTATAAGGGCCAATTCTGTTATAAATATTTCTGTAAAACTATTAAAGTTTTTTGTCAGAATACTGACATGCTCTGTAACCTAAATCCTCATGAAGTAGCAATTAGGACCGGTGTTTTGACACAACAGCACACTTTGTCAGAATAGCATACCTTAGCTCAAGTTATTCAACCTATTTTAACCAACCCACAAGTTTTATGCCCTAACCCTAAGGTCACAGAAGGACAAAAATACTTTCTTTTAAATGCCTAAACAGAAAATATATCTAATTTAAGTTGATTTGAACAGATTTTAAAAACCAAAGGGAAAAGTATTTTTTTTTTACTGCTGCGCATGCTCATTAACCGAAAGTATGTCATTCTGATGGGTATGCTGTTTTGTTAGAACACCGGCCTATCAACACATCACATTTACGTTCTATTGGATAGAAGTGTGCAGCCATCTAATCGGTCTTTGTTAGAGGACGTATAAGGGGGCTTTAGGCCCGTTGCATGATGGGATATATGGTGTTGTAAACAAGGAATCATCACTCGCTTTGAGTGTGGAAGATCTAAACTATGAAAAGGAAAATAGCACACTGAAGTTGTGTGAAGGGCTGTCATGCCAGGTCACACGATACCTGAATTCATAAACTGGACAACAGTACAAGATTTTTCAGTTTTCCCGCTTTAAACAAGGTTTCAGACAGAAAATGGGAGCAGTAAAGGAGACATATCATGGAAAATCCACTTTGTTAGCCCTTAAATACATGTTAAAGTGTATTTTGGGTGTTTAGGAGTGCAGAAAACTTACATTTATTCTCTTCTGGTGCTGTGTTTATATCTTTACATTCTTTTTTGGTCATATTTTTCAGTCTGTTTAGTTTTCTCTGTTTGTTACGTTTTCTTGTCTATTACGTCACATTATTTGTTGTTGAACTGCCAAATAAGGTAATGAACTTCCGGGTAACCAATTTCGTGAACCCGCCATTTTTGCTCCCCCACAGCGATTTTGTAGTCCAAGGTCAGTCATGTCGAAGTTACAAGAAAAAAAGTCAAAATGTTCAGTTATTGGGTGTATTAACCCACACAAATCCCTACATCGACCCCCAGCATCAGATCCTCTGAGAAGTGCTTGGTTAAATTTTATTTTTAGTGGAAATATACCGACATCCGTGGAGAAAGTTCTCCTCGTTTGCGCGAAGCACTTCGAGGACGAGTGCTTCAGCAACCTCGGTCTGTATCAGGAGGGATTTGCAGAAAGACTTCGTCTGATTGAGGGGTCAGTTCCTTCTCCCCACGGAAACGATGGACAAAGCAAAGCGGTAAGCTTCAAATAACACTAAAATGACTGTAAACTTTATTTTAGACATGAATGTTGTGTGTTGATATGTCGTACGGGCGATTGTTTTGATAGTTGTAGCATTGTACATTCTGCTTCTGTTAGCGATGTGTGCTAGCTTTTAGCTGAGGATATAACTGTACTGCATGCTTTGAATAAAATGATTGGGCTTTTTCTGCCGGTTTTTGTTGTGGGGTACACATGATCTACAGGGATTTAGCAACGATCGCTTCGCAATAAAAAGTTTATCTGCCGGTAGTAATCGAATCGCGGCTATCAGACTACAAAAATGTCCGAACGGGGTGGAGCGGACCGCTATGTAACCTGGAGAGTGCGGGGAAATGTTTCGCTTACATTTAAAGGGACCGCACGAAAATTAGTTGTTCTAAAGATGCTCCTCAAAACGGTATAAGGAGGGTCTGTGTGGCTACAATAACATGGAATTCAGACCAAACCACTGTGGTTCTACTTTACATAGACCACAAGTGAATGATTTACATATGAAAAGGAAGGATTTAAAAGCATGATATATCTCCTTTAATAAAGAGACGGCTAATGGTCTCTGCTCATTAGACATAAAACATTTTCTTTTAAATAACTTGGTGTTTCATAATAACAAGGAAGATAGACCTTTCTATTTCCATCCATCCATCCATTTTCTGAACCGCTTAGTCCTCCAGGGGTCTGGTGCCTATCTCCAGCTGTCAACGGGCGAGAGGCGGGGTATACCCTAGACAGGTTGCCAGTCCATCACAGGGCTATATAGAGACAGACAGGACAAACAACTATGCACGCACGCACACCTAAGGACAATTTCGATTGATCAATTAACCTGACAGTCATGATTTTGGACTGTGGGAGGAAGCCGGAGTACCCGGAGGGAACCCACGCATGCATGGGGAAAACATGCAAACTCCATGCAGAAACGCCCCTGGCCAGGATACGAACCCACAACCTTCTTGCTACAACCACTGCACCACCGTGCAGCCCCCTTTCTATTTCTTGTTTAACAATTTATTTTGTGATTTCCTTTAAATTAAAGTCTTATAGTTAAATCTGTTGGACACAAAGTGCACAGAGAATCCCCCAAAACAACAACATTTGAACCAAGCTTAGCTCACCTTGGCAGAGACCACTGTGTTGTTTTGTTTTGTGTAGTTTTGCAGTTGCTGACGTGTATGCACTGGTCCGACACATAAGACAGATTTGTTCAATGCAGTTGTTGGAGACAGTAGCAACACGTCCAAGCTCCATTCGTTTCCTTTGAGTTTGTATGGATCTACATTGTTAATTTAAGACCATTTCTGAAAAAATCGACCTCTAGCCTCCTTCACAAGTTTATTCCTGTAAACGATGTGTTCCTCCTTCTTCGTCTTATCAATGTTAGCAACTCGAGTCTGCTTATTAAACTTTGGCTTCCTCAGTAGAGCTACTGCAGTTTCCCCTAGCAACGAGACGCTGTCTCCCAGCATGGTGCCGGGGGTGGGCAGGTCATGTGTCTGACAAAGACCCATATCCTTGCTAGATAGCAAGACAAAAAAAAAGTCGATTTCTGATGAAGTCCAAATTTCGTACATTGCCTTTTGAACAAAAATGAGAGATTAAACATTTAGGAAGACACCAGCCAGTGGATTTTAACATTGTTCAAGCATTTTGAAAGATTATTATTTGAAAGTCAGAGAACAAAATAATAGAAGCTCTAGTCAGCCCTCTGAAAAGCTGCTATAGATTTATTTCTGGGTTAAGAAGGCACTGGTGCAATTGCCTGTATGCCATTTAGGCTAATCTATTATTTCCTATGTTTTGTATTTCCCTTTTTTATATATATACTATTTATTATGGGTGTGCGTGATGTATAATATGGACCTGTGGCTGCAATAAAGTTATAATAATAATAATAATAATAATAATAATAATAATAATAATAATAATAATAATATATTTAAAGGGGATTATATTGTACAATTGTAGAATTATTGAAAAGTGTCACCTGGTGAAAGATCTGCATTTTCTTTTCAAGAACACTGGTGAGTGGCCCTTTATTTGTAATATTTATGCTATAAAAAAGTTTAATTCTTTAATTCCATTTACATAAAATGCCATTTGTAGTGTGTAGATATGTGCAATTTTATGTGGGGTCATTTAACGTTGAATCAATATCAAATTAATCACTTAAAATAGCGATCAGTATTATCAATCAAAGTCAGATTGTATGCGTCAGAGAAGCATTAGTTGCTGCAATTAGGTGTTTAGTTGATGTGCCTCACCTAACTTATCTTACCAGAGACGCCACTGGATGAAACAATAATGGCATTTTAGATTAGGCTAATGACTGGTTTCCCTGCTTACATCAAGAAGGCAGGAACACTATGGTAGCATTTTCTTTCTGAAAGAAACCTGGAAATTTTGATAAAGCCCAGCAATACCTCACAAGATCAGAGAGTCTAGGATTTTCGACTGTAACATCTGCATTTCATGACTCCAGATTGCCAGTGTGACACTCTCTAGGGAACCTTGCAGAAGTCAAGTCTTATTTAGTAGCAAATTGAGCTTTTACAGTGATATACATCAGTTATGTTAACTTTTTGTGAACTTTGCATCACCGGATTTAATGTTAGTTCCGCAGTAATGGTTTACAGTGCCAGCAATAAAAGTGTGAACCAAATGCTGCCTTTTTTTTATGAGAGGGCAAGAATCACTGATTAAATTAATGTTTTAAAAAGGCTCGTCTGTCCACTAAGATGACTCCGATTCCATTCTATATAAGAGTGCTGCACAGACTTGCGTTGTTTGAAATAGAATTGGTTGTAAAAGACACTAAACTGCTGGAAAAAAAGAAGCCATTTATATTGTGTTATTTGATTCAAATAGTGTAAATCCTCAGCATACTGTGTGAGTGCTATACAGGCAGAAAAGAGACACATGGATTTCAGTCAAATAGCACAACCTGCTGGTGAAACCACAGCTGGGTCAGCATCTGTCCAATTCATGTTTCAAGAATGCAGTGAAAAACTGTAAAACAGTTGATTCCATGAATGGTATAAAAATAACCAAACTGAATATTAAATATCCATATATTTATTTGGTTCTTTGTTGAGTTTAAATGGAAAAACAGTTTAATCTCTTAAAAATAAAAAACAAATAAGACAAATTCACTAACGTGCCATACATTCACATTGTAAAGTAGAAAAAAAAAATCGTTGTTATATAAATATAACATGGTATTATGTGCACAACAGAGCAAAACACACCTAAACATTCACAGGTAGACCAAGTAAAGCAACGTCGCTCTGACAGAAATGTTGCAGAGACACTTAACCATTCACATGTAAAAACATATTTTCTCATCTCGACAGAACACAATTATTGCTTCTGTTGCTCTTCATATCTTTTGGCCCACTGTGGATATCAAAGTATGCTACAGGACATAAACAAACTATATTGAGTAAAGTGAGTAAATCTTTTTTGCATCAGGTTTTAATATTTCAAGCAGGTCTAGTCTTCTGTTGAACATACAAAAACGCAAACACATGAAGAGCACTGCTGGGACCAATGACATCAACACATTTTACTTGTCCGTACAAAACACACAAGGAGATAAAAAGCAGCTTGAAAATAAATTATTTGCATCTCTTTCACCCTAACAGCTTTAGTGTTCAAGTCTCTGAGTGTTTCACAAAAATACATTCTTTCAATGGCTGATTTGTCTTGTAGCAAAAGCAGTGAAGCGCAGTATAAAAGTCAAGAAACATGTTGAAACTAAGAAAAGATTTTAGGCAACAAAAAAAAGTTAAATAAATACTCTTTGGCATGTTATTATTAACAGCATAAGAGTAATGTAAACATGCTGTACCAAAAGAGTACATCAAGACCTTGATAAAAATTCAGGCTGCTCAAGCTAAATCATTATTATTATTATTTTAAAGCAAACGGACATCAGCTTCTGTCTGTGTTTAAAGGTGTTGTCAATATGTACTCAGAGAGGAATCTCTTTAAAACTGCATCCCCTTCAAAAGGAGGGTCAGTAACATTTGAATGACACTCTGAATACATACATGTACATAAACATTGGTTCCAAGCAGAAAACAGGGATAGCTGGAAGTTGGATCTCTGAAAGCTGCCAGCAAAAGGATTTTCCCCACTGAGAACTAGGCTATGTGTTGTTATTGTCTGTGAAAAAGTTTTCAATGTTTCCAAGCCTTTTCAGTCCCTGTTTGTAATCTATCCTATAAGCCCTAATGCATTGTATCATTATTAGCCCTATGTGCATTTTGAGAAGCGTTAGAACTGATGACATGTAATGAATTTCATGGACATTTTAAAAACATTTATTTATTTATACACATCCATACATTCCAGCTTTAAATAAGAAACCAAAATTAATCCTTTTAAGTTACAAAAGCTGTATTATTCAATGTTCTAAATGTTTAAATGGAAAGTTTGCAAAAAGTTTGAGAGCAAAGATGAATGTTTCATATATTTAGCAAACGAAAATAAAATATGTCATCTGCTTCAAATCATATATGACGGAGAACTTATTTTGTTTCCAGAAGCCAGCTGAAAGAGTTTGTCCTCACTGTGAGTGTAGCAGTCTCTCTTGAAAAGAATTGTCATATAAAAGTATTTCAGAAGCACTTCATAAGATTTATTTGACAACAAAATGCAATAAAATTGCAGGTCATCCTCTTCTGCTGATGAGCTTATTTTAATGCACTTTTTTTCTGATCCTCATTTGTTGAAACCATCAAGCAAGTGTTCTTGATTTTGCTTGGAAATCAGTGCTTTCTCCTCTTATGTACTGTTCTTTCTCTCCGCCCCCTGTAGCGCTGATTGCTGTGGTGCAAGGTCTCATCTTGCCATTTTTTAAAATTATTGACACTATAGAGAGTATGGGGTTGATGTCTCCTCATGAAGGACCTCTGATAGGTTGATGCTAAAAGAGAAAAAAGGTATTTTTATCATAAAGAATAAAACCATTTTAAAGTCTTGAGGAAAATGGGTCATTTGCAGGAGTAAAAATTGCTGCACTTACGGTTTATACAGGCGATTTTAGGTATATCCCATCGTCCATCGCCACGGCAGCGGATGGTCGGAACATGCCGTTGAATGAAGCCTGTTCGACACTGGTACCTCACCAGTGTGTTGATTTCATACCTCTCACGCTTTCTACCAAAGGTACGTGCATTTTCAACCACAGGGGGCTGGTTACAGGCCACTGGAAAAAATAAAGCATAGCACCACTTAAATAGGGAAAAAATCAGGGAAAGCATATGCATGTTATATTTTTAAAAATACATTTCTTGTAGCATATTTTAGCTCTGTTTTGTTACCTGTGCCTTTTTTGCATGTGAAGGTTAGGTGATAGTTGCAAGGGACATCGTTCCACTGGCCATCCTCATGCCAAATCATCACCACACAGTCTTCTCCAGATGAAAAGAAGCTGTCAGGCTGGTTGGGCCTCCAGTTTTCATATTGCTGAAAAAAGATCAAGAAATCTCATGTGATGTTTTGGGTCTTTTGTTTCTCAGTTTATCCTCTCAGTTTATAGAAGTCAGCACAAATGATTTCACAAATTATGTATGGGGAGTTATTGTATGTTTAGTGGTTGCACTCTTCTTTTGTACTGTACACATTATGCTGTTGATAAAGTTCTGGCCAGTCAATTCTTATGAGATCCAGCAGGGTTGCTTAATTAAAAACACAGCTTGATACCCACCAAGCTTAGAGATGTACAATTACGACCACACACTTTTGATGAACAAAGACTGTGTTTTCTGAGCAGCAGTTTGCACTTTGATTCTTCTCCACAAGAGGGGGAAGCTGGATTGTTGTGGCTAAACCTAACAATCATCACATCAAACATCTGAATGAGTTTCCAAGACTTACCAGTGATAATATAGGATAAAGGAAACTAAGAATGTCTAATATGAGCTTTATTGTTTGCTTAACAAATGATGCTTTACAAATACTATAATGGAGTAATATTAAAAAAGCACAATTGGATTATATAATTCTAAACTTAAATGTCCCCTATAGCCACATAGCATCAGTGTATAACGTGACATTATCTCTTTGGCATTTTTGATGTCCATGTTTAATGTACTATACATGGTTTTGTGAACACTTCTCATCAGGCAACCTGCATGACTATGATTTAAGGTGTACATCTGCCAATGAAAAGCAGTACATGTACATATGAATGTCCATGCAGTGTACACACAGCTGTGAAATGCAGGCCATTCAGGCTGAAGTTGATACTAACTGTAGTCTTTCAGCAAGTTCTAGGTTCAAACACTTTCTTCAAAGCTGTGACTACCCCCCGCACACACACACACCACACACACTTCCTATCATGCCTCTAGGCTCTGGTGCTCTGTCATTATGGGTAACTAACATACTCCGACTTCCTGCTCTGCTCACCTCAGCCCAACAAATGGTTGACCCGTCAACTGCCTGACAAGTCTGCATCTCAATTCAAATATTCAAACAAACTCTCCGACCTGATCTAAATACACATTCAGAGATATATCAACAAGTGTCTTCCTGTACTCACATTTTAGCCTTAACAGATTTTCTTTATGCTTTTCCCCAATAAGTAATGCTTCACAGTTTAACATTATCTCATTATTTATTTGGATTTAGTTGAGTTGACCACCCACCTAAGACCCTGGGGTGCTTTTAGACTTACTTTTTTCTCTCACACTAAAGCTGAACACAGGTGCTGTCCATCTGTGTGTCTGTTTGGTGGCCCTTCCCCCGTGTGACTGCCTGCTGGTAGGGTTCTCTCAGGAGGAGAGGAGAAAGAGGGACTATAAAATCCCACGCCTGTCAGACCCCTCCACACAACGCCGTTCACAGCCTCATCACCTCTAAATTAGTTGTGCTTATCTATTAACCCCTAGGCTGTCTTTCAGCTTAATCCTTCCAATTGTTTTTGGGGGTATCTCATTAGTCTGTACAACATTTATGGATACTGATTAACCCTTATTCTGTAAGGTGGATAAAGTAGTAGAGATAACAGGAGCTCAATTTGTGATACAGATATGGAGATTAAGTTCTTTTTTTTTCTTTTTTTCCCTCAGACGTCGTTCTAACTTTGCTCTGATTGATCTCTCTTTCTTTGTATTTCTGTGGACTGTGGTTAGGTGAGCCAACACTTGACGCTTCCAAGGCGTATTGCTGCTTGTCATCTCGCTTTCTTACTGGCAACACGTCACACTGAACAGGCTGCAAGCTCATTTGTCCACGAAACACACAACACATGCTGAGACAATCCAGTATGTTAATAAATCCATCAAGACCAGACCTTAGCACTCTGAACACACCAAACACACAGCAGGAATACCTGTTAGGATTATTCTAAGATTCATCCAATAATCGGGGCTTGTTGGAAGGGGAGAGTAGGGGCAAAAATCTGCTTAAAAATCCTGCCCTGAGAACCAGGCATTACACGGTTTTACAAAAGTATCCATACCCTTTGGACCCAGTTATTATAATTTACAAAAATAGTGTACTTCAGTAATTTCTTTGTGATAGCTCAAAATAAGATAGTACACCCTATTCTCACTTTATCAAATTTAAAAAGTGTGGAATGCATTTAAATTGAGCAACTAAAGCCAATACCTTGTGCAACTATATTTCACTGTATTAAAACCAAATAATCGTTTGGTGTATGTCCCTATATAAGCCAAATATTGTAATTTTGGTATTATCTGATAGCTATAATTTCCACATGTTTGGTGGGGTTCCCTTCATGGCATATGGCTAACAAAAATATGAGGGTTTATGGCTTTGTTTCAGGATATTCTTGCATAAAATTCACATTTTTTGAGTCCATTATGTTTTTGTATTCCACAACGTCTGCTTTAAATGCTTACCATGTTATCAATTAAATTAATGTCTGTACATGGACTGAGTCATTCTAACATATTTAAATACTTTAATCTGAACCATTGTATCTATAGGTGTAGGTTTCAGATCACTGTCGGGTCTGACAGTGATCTTGTCCCGTAGTTTCAATTCATTTGCAGCCTCTAACAGGTTGCCTTACAGGATTGCCCCGTATTTAGCTGTATTATTTCTTCTTATCGATTCTGACCATTGTCCCCATAGGACCAGTATGTTTAATGTGGCTGCTTCTCTGAATAATGCTCTCCTTGGCCAAATTGAGTGAATTTTGAAGTATTGCATTTGTGCCACAATCTTTCTTTTCCCAGTTGATGTATTGAACAGTGCTCTTTCAGTTGTCCAAAGCATGGGACATTGTTTGATAACCTGATGGTGTTTTAAACATCTCCATAACTATATCCCTGAACTGTCTGCTGTGTTCCCTAGTCTTCATAATGCTGAGAATGATGTTCTCTAATAAACCTTTGAGACCTTCAACAATGCAGCTTTATTTATACTGAGACTCAACAAAACAGAAGTAAACACTTTTCATTTGGGGTGACAGAAGGCAATTGGTTGCCGTATAACGTATTTAGGGGTTTTAGAGTAAAGAAGATTTTAATATAAATTAGTTTTTAGTTAGGTGTAAGGATTTTTTTTTCCTTGGTTCAGAACTACAATCCTAAAAAATACATTTTGTGGCTTTGTGATTGTAACTTATAAAATGTGAAACATCCCACTGCACTGTTTTCTGAACATTGCTTTCCTGAAAGATGAGCATATATTTCCACTTACACATTTTGACTTACTGAACAGACTGATTTCCACACAGAGCACATTACGTGATTTAGTGGGGCCTTACAGCCTGATCTACGTCATCTTTATTGCCAGAGTAGTCACATGGGCGTAGGGACCTGCACCACCTAGACTCTGCAGGTACCTACGCTCGGGTCCTGTTTGTGGACTTCAGCTCTGCGTTTAACACCATTGTCCCAGAGCTCCTCCACCAAAAACTGTCCCAGCTCACCGTGCCTCCCTCCACCTGTCAGTGGATTACCAGTTTCCTGACTGACAGGAGGCAGCAGGTGAAACTGGGTAAGTTCACATCCAGCTCCCGTTCCCTCAGCATCGGCGCCCCCCAGGGATGTGTTCTCTCCCCACTGCTCTTCTCCCTTTACACCACTGACTGCACGTCGAGGGACCCTTCTGTGAAACTCCTGAAGTTTGCAGATGACACCACCGTCATTGGACTCATCCGCGACGGCGACGAGTCTGTGTACAGAAAGGAAGTGGAACAGCTGGTTCTCTGGTGCAGTCAGAACCACCTGGAGCTAAACCCGCTCAAAACTGTGGAGATGACAGTGGACTTCAGGAAGAGACCACCATCAACATCTCCTCTCATGATCCTCAACAAGCCAGTCCCCACAGTGGAGTCTTTCAGGTTCCTAGGATCCACCATCACACGGGACCTGAAGTGGACCTCACACATCAACATAATAAGGAAAAAGGCCCAGCAAAGGCTGTACTTTCTGCGTCAGCTCAGGAAGTTCAACCTGCCCCAGGAGCTGCTGATCATCTTCTACACAGCAATAGTCCAGTCTGTCCTGACCTCATCCATCTCTGTCTGGTTCGGATCCGCCACCAGGCAAGACAAGGACAGACTGCAGAGAACAGTCAGGACTGCAGAGAGGATCATAGGAACCGATCTTCCCTCCATTCAGGACCTATTCCGGGCCAGGGTCAGGAAGCGGGCCAGGAAAATCACCTCTGACCCCTCACACCCTGGCCACAATCTGTTTAGGCTCCTCCCCTCAGGTCGGCGTTACAGAGCGTTGTACGCCAAAACCACCCGACACAAAAACAGTTTTTTCCCCCAGGCTGTCGCTCTGACGAACTCTGTCTAGTCACAGTGTGTGAGTGCACTCACATAACAATAAACTATAACTCTGCACTTCTGTACATACTCACTGTAAAATAACCCCGGCTTGGTGTATATATTATCCTTTATTATTTACGATCTGATATTTATTTGTATTTTTACTTATTTTTGTTCTTATTTTTCTTTTTTTTCTTTTTTTATTTCACTTATTCAAGTTCTGTACTGGAGAAAAAAGTTTGCCGGAGTCAAATTCCTTGTATGTGACATACTTGGCCAATAAACTGATTCTGATTCTGATTCTGATTCTGATACAAAGCTGAGGAGTGTCATGAGAAAGTCAGCAGAGCTCACTTAACAGAGCAATTCTCCCTAGATGACCGCATCAGTCATCTCCATCACTTCCAAATATTTACACAGCCCTGTTTGGGATGAGCAAAATACATCAGGAGGCAACATCTTACCACGGGGCTGCCATCGGTCCAGCGGAAGTCGTTGTCAAACATCTTATCATTCAGGCCAACCCACTGGTAGTCCTGTCCTAGACCTGCCATTTAAGACAGAAAAGCACCTGATTAAATTCATCTTTTGTTTTCTACTAATTTTTAGAATGAGAAGTTACACAAAGTGAAAAAGAAAAATAAGAAATCACAATTTGAGTCTTAATCACCTCCCTGCTACTGCTTATATTTGTTTTGTTACATTCTTATCTAACAACTTGTGCTGTTTCACTTTTCTCATGGACGGCAACAATCATGATAAAGCAAAGCATTTTTCTACAAGAACAATATTTTGCTTACGGTTGACAAACTGTTGCTCCTCGTGGGAAAGGATGCTGGTAAGATGGGCACCCTGTATGCGGCACTCTC
Source organism: Apricaphanius iberus (assembly GCA_028564705.1). Taxonomy (NCBI): domain Eukaryota; kingdom Metazoa; phylum Chordata; class Actinopteri; order Cyprinodontiformes; family Aphaniidae; genus Apricaphanius; species Apricaphanius iberus. The sequence continues at coordinate 277,114 of JAPXFQ010000605.1, forward strand.
GCTCAGCAGAGTCCCAGCCTTTCCTCTGGGGGAAGAACTTGTAGCAATGGCCCTGAAACTTGTGCCAACCATACTCACATGTTTCAGTGTCTGAGAGCAGAGAAAATGAGATTGAGATTTAGTGTGCAAGAATTATAAGATTTATGATTTAATTGCCTCTTTTAACCAAACATTAATCTTTCTCAGTACTTGAGCATTTGTGACATTACATAATTTACAGTACAGATAAAACCAACTAGGCTGTTCAGAGCAGCAGTTATCTCTGATACTGTTTGTAAATAAAAAATAACTGTAAACTAAAACTTGCATGTCATAATGTACGTCATAGCATTTCTTTACAAGTCATGCAAAAAAGAATATTACAAAGTAAAACTATGATTACATCTTAGAGTAGAAGGTCAGCTAGTGTTGCATATATCCTGAGTTTTGGATACCTCCAATTATATTAAATCAAGAAAAGAGTTTTAAAACGTATGTTTGTTGTCTCTGACGAGTTTCCATCATAATTTATATCTATTTTGGAGAATAGACAAAGCATTTTTTTTCTGTTTACCATGGCAGAGCAAAATCTATCTACTTTTCTCCTGACTGATGCCTTTTGTAAAATTAAATTATTTTCAATAGTTATTTTATAACCTCTGCAAATGTTGGCTTCAGCTGAAGGAATCTAATTTGCAAATGCCAGGAAAAAGCATTGTTGACAGATAATGTACATTTTAGGCTCATCAGTTTCATTAAAACTGATGGCAGGTGTTAACTACTGAAATTAAATAAAAAGGTCCTGGAGTAAAGTTTTAGGTGTCCACAATTACTGTTACTGTACTTTTTTAACTTTTTTGTCTTTATTCCTCTACAGTTGTTTCTTTTTCAGCTGGATTCTTAGGGATTTGTATCACATTATAGATGGAAAGGTTTGGAAATTAACTATCATGATACACATTTTTTAAGACCCAATAACTTCTAATTTTCACAGGGCTGAGTACACTTTTGAACAACACTTAATTATCTCTCTGTATATTTCTTACTGAGAGAAACAACTGATTAAACCAAAAATATTATAAGATTACTGTGTTGCTCTTCATCTAGCTAGTTTCTATTTCCCCCCCTTTTCATTTGGCTATATATTTCCTAACATCTGTTTTTGGGTACATAACATGGGTGGAAATCCTGGAGGAGTTATCTGTACACGACTCAGGGTGTAACCTAGTTAGGAGAAGGCAGACAGAGTTTTTTTTTCTTTGCACAACATGTATTACAAAGATACACAGGAGCTTTGAATTTATTTGTGAGTCTAACTGATATATTGGGGGATGTTGTTTTTGAATAGAGATCAGGAGTCAGCAGGATATCAAAGGGCATGCTGAGAAAATAAATTTTCCAAAAAAAGTGCTAAAGATATTTTTTAAGAAGGGTGTGTTTTTGCACAGTTACATTAATCTTTCAAGGACACAGGATACTTAGCATTGGGTGGAAAAGCTTATTTTTTAAAGAGCTGCTTAAATTTTATGTTTTGCCTAATGTGCTTCTCACGGTTATCACAAGCAATGTGTTTTGTTTTCCATTGGGTTCATTATTCTAATTGATATATTTTTTTTAAAGTGCTGGTTCCATCACCAATTCATACAATACTTTTTGGGGTACACAAATAAATCACTTGCTTGTGGACAATGTTCTCCAACATGTTTAGGGCGCCTTAACTCTAAGATTTTCTGGGGTACTCTTTGATAAGGGACAATGCAAAAACATTTTGAACCACTGATTGGTGAGGGTCAACTTTATATATATATATATATATACGTTATATATACAACATTTTAAATGTACATTTTTATTTTACGGTTTTTAATAAATAAATAAAAATATCCCCTTCCGTGTGCGGTTTCGAAACGATTAAAAGTTTGGGTCCTCTACCAGAGGCCAGGGAGCTTGAGGGTCCTGCGCATTATCTCTGATGTTCCAAGTACTGCACTTTTTTTACTAAGATGTCTGAGGTACTTCCAGCGATCTGTCAAAGCTGCTCACTGCCCCAAGTGCCCCAATTACCATGGGTACTATTGTCACTTTCCCCTTCCAAGTGTTCTTTAGCTCCTCTCTTTCTCAAGTTTCTCATGTTCCTTATTCTTGATGTTCCCATCACTTGGTATTGCCACATCCACCACAACAGCTTTCTTTCACTTGTAGTTGGGGAGCAGCTTGACACAGTGGTGTTTTCCCCCAGAGCCTGACACCATTTCTCTGCTTTTTGTTTCTGGTTTTTGTGCTTAGGTTTTGTAAGAACTTTGGTTTAGTGCTTTCTTTTTGTGTTATGTTTGAGCTTGTTTTAGATAGCACTCTTTTCATTTATTTAGATGGCTCTTTAGATTATTTGTTTTCTGCCCCATTTTATTTAGGGCTTCTCTTAGCCTGTGTTTTTGGGCACCGTTAGTTTTACAGAAACCAAACACTTGTCAGTTTTGTTTAGCACCATTTTTGTTTCTGTACATGCATTTTGCTCTATTCTGATTAAACTCTTTTGTACCTCCAGATTAACAACTGTATGCAGGGTCCTTTTTGTTACACCCCCTGTTCCCCTAGCCAGGTGGGATGTAACAAGGGGCTTGTCTTCCATTGATGGTCCCTCCTCTCACACTCATTAATCCTCTGTCTCCTCCCTTACGGCTTGGGTGCTGGATTTGGGATGGAACTCACCATGCATGGTGAGGAGCTTTTGTGTCTTAACATCTGTGGACTGCATCTCATACTTATGCTATCTTATTATTCCCGCACTGTATATGATCACTTGCAGGGTGTTGCTGTTTAGTGTCTTGGACTCCTTCTTGCCATTGAGCTGGCTTCTTACGACTTGCCTCACTCTTTGGAGGTATTTGACTGGTGCCACTTCCCTCATTGCCTGTTTGAGGTTGCCATTGGCCTGTGGTATTCCCAGGTACTTGTAACTGTCCTCAATGTCTTCTATTGTTCCCGCTGGGCATGTGACATCTTCAGTGTGGACTACCTTGCCTCGCTTTCTGTATCCATAACCAGTCTTGTCAATTATTTGGCTTAGGGGGTTCAGTCCTACGCAGAACACCAGTGGGGACAGAGCATCACCTTGGTTTATGCAACATTTGATGGACACTTATGCAAGTGGCTTGCTATTAGCCTCAATGGTGGTTCTCCACAACCTCATTAAGTTCAACAAATGCTCTAAGGGTTCTGTTGATGTTGTGCAGATTCTGGTATTCATAATACCATGTGTGGGACATAGTCATAGGCTTTCTTGCTATCAACCCAGGTAGTCCAAAGGTTGGGCTTTTGGGATTTGCAGTCATGTGCAACTGTTCAGAGCTTGGGTTTAGCTTATCTGGTATCTCTACCAATGCCCTTCTTTGCTTATGTTTCGATCCATGTGCCTGCTTATCTTAGCCGCAATGATGCCTGACATGAGCTTCCATGTTGTGGAGAGACAGGTTATTGGCCAGTAGTTGGATGGGACTGTACCTTTGGTGGGATCCTTAATGATAAGGATTGTTTGCCCTTTGTTAGGACATTCTGGGTGAGTCCCATCTCTTTGCAGCTGCTTCATTTGTGCTGCCAGGCACTCATGGAGCACTGTGACTTTATCTAGCCAATAGGCATGGATCATATCAGGGCTTGGTGCTGTCCTGTTTTTCATACCTGAGACTCTGTCTTGGATGTCTGCCACTGTGGTAGTAGCTGGATTCTGTTCAGGGAGGTTGCTGTGCAAATGCTCCTACGGCTGGGTATTGATTCAAATTTCAATAATCAACTCGATTTCGATTCTCAAGATTTATGGAATCGATTCGATTCAATCTGATCCAATTCAATATTGATATTGGTCAGTGCTATTAAAAGCTTTTTTTTTACTCTTATCTAAATTATATGCCAGACATTTTATGACTTAAAACTGGGTGAGTAACAGTTCACCATAGAAAACTGTATTAACCCTGTCAGACACAAAACTTAAAATGCACGTCTCTTCCTTCCCATTACAGCTTTTAAAAAGGGCAAACTATTCTAAAAAATAAAATCGATTTTTGAACGATTTTGTATCTATCTACAGCTGTCAACGGGCGAGAGGCGGGGTACACCCTGGACAGGTCGCCAGTCCATCACACACACATATATATATATATATATATTATATATATATATATTATTATATATATATATATATATATATATATATTTATATAGAGAGAGAGAGAGAGAGAGAGATATCTCAGTCCAGAAATGTGCAGTACTTGGAACAGCAAAGATTACTTTGACTGGGAAACACCACCCGTGGGGGAGAGGGGGATTTTTTAGATTTTTTAGATGTCCCTTCATTCCAATTGCTCACGTTCTATCTTTGGTTCCCTGGTTACTTGCTTTGATTTTGCACTATAAGCAAACAAGCAACTCCACTGTTTTAAGTGAACCAGCACCTAGATGTTCAGTTGACCAGTTTTACATTGTTTAATCCACAACATAAGTCAGATCACATCTGCCCAGATCAGACTATTGGAGAAGACTTGAATAAACCTTCAGTTAATATAAAGCAGACCAAACTGTTCTGATGAAAATGTCCAATTCAGTGATCTGTAGTATTTTAGTTTATAATCCATACTAATTTTCTTAATAGTCTATTAAGTGTAAATATGGAATTCTGACTCCAAAAAAATAATATCTTCCTGGAGATTACTGGTAATTGTCACTTTTGTTCAATTAAGATTCACAGCAATGTTTGTCCACTGGTTCCAAAGCAAATATGGTAACATCTGAAGTCTTCCGAGAAATAAGGTGCAAATATATACCTTTAAACTGTTTTTTTGGTCATGATTCATAAAAAACTAATGTATACTGGTAAGATAAATAGCTTATTAAGCAAAACTTTTATGTATACTTTTACGTATATGGACTTAAAAAGGTATATTTAAAGTATGATATTGATTTCTGGTTCTTTTCTTTTCTACATTCAATAGGCCTCATTCTTCATGAGAATCTGAATCCATCTTTGGATGCACACCAAAACAGATAATTTTCTGAATTTTTGTAACAGCATATGTAGACGATATTTCACCTATTTCTGACTGACCCCATAGGAGGTTACAGGTTTTCAATTAAAACTATGCACAACAAATCTTAAGGCAGCAGTTCAAGATGACAAGAACTGATTTCATTTGTGTGGCTAATGACTAAGAGAAATGTAAGCCAATCCTTAGCTTGTCAGTGGTCAGTGGTATGTCTAGAATTAGACTAACAACATTCTTATTCATTGCTCATACAGGATTAGGATATAGGATATAGAATAGGATCATAACTATTTTAAGTCACAATATGAAATTAAAGAAGAGCTGTTATTACATGTTTCAACCTATCATGCCGTATAAACCTCAGTCTAACCAGTAATTTAAATCATTGCAAACTTTTAATATCTAACAAACTCAATCTGTTAAAAATCAGAAAGCCTATACAAAGACAAAAGTCTGGGTAACACACTTATAAACTTACCTTCCTCACAGTAAAGCCCAGAGTAACTTGGGAGACATACACAAGTGAAGAAAGCCAGTCCATCAACACATGTGCCTCCGTTGCGGCACGGGTTTGATTGGCACTCATCTATGTCTTTGTGGAAAAACACAACCAATACAACAAGAGTCAAAATTTTTGTTATATGCGATATGAATTATTGTATCAATCAATATAATACCTGTTTCACACCGATGACCAGTGTAACCGGGAGAACAGGTGCATGAATAGATGTTGCCACTCTTGAAGCAAGACCCTCCATTCAGACAAATGTTGTCTTTACATGAATAAATTCCTGTTGCATAAATATATAAACACTTAGTTAAAGTACTCCAAGCATAAAGACTTTGCTGTATTTGATCAAAGGGGATTCAAACCTACCAGAAATTTCGACAGGCTCACCAACAACAGTGTGGCCCAAATCAAATCTTATTGAGGAAGAGGTGGTTGTATCTTTTTCTTCTATTGCAAGGTCTCCTCCTTTAGGGTAGGGGGCAGTTGATATTTCACTGTACTGTTTTCCGTTTTCCTCAGAAAAAGATGGTGGTTGCGTGGCTAAAGATGCAGCTAATTCTAGCTGGTTTTGGGTTTGAGTTGTTGTTAATTCTTCATGCCTATTAGTGGTATGGTGCGTATCACCTGTACTGGTGTCAATGATAGTTTCTTTTGAGGTGCTCTGAAGATTAATAGTTTCCATTATTGATGTTGCTGTAGCGTTATCCTTGAATACAGTATGGATATCTTCTGGCAACAGGGTTTGCTCTTTAATTCTGGAAATCATTGGTATCTTGGTAACTTTTTGGTCTATTGAAACACTGTCAGAGCTGGATATCCCATTTTCTATCTTGGTGCTGAGGCTGCTGGAGCTCTCAGAAGTACTTTTAGAGCTGGAAACTGAGACAGTATTGATGGTACTGACATCCCCAGGTGGCATAGTTTTCTCTTCTTCAGGAATACGCATTTGTAATTGGGAAGGCTCACTTTTAAATGGTTTTGACATTAAAAGTGAGGAAATAACCACAGCACTATTGTTTAATTTTGGGGTATCATTGTTTTGAGGAACATATTCAAAAAGACTGTGGTTTCCAGCACCATTGTCAGGGGCTGGATTATCAATATCAGGGTAAAAGTTACTATGTGAAGATGGTGATTCTACAAGATTGGTATTAGAAAACAGTTTTGGCACAATTGTGATATTACTTTCTTCCTTGCTTGTAGAAATAGAGTAAATCGGAGATTGTGATACATTTTCAGAGGAAGGCGCTGGTTGGGGGACCTCTGACGCCACTTGTTCAAATAACTTCTGAGAAATTGTTACAGAGGAAGTTGTAGAAACACCTTTAAAGGGAGGTAATGTTGCAGTGGGTGAATACTTTGAGGATCTTGAGAGATTAGTGTCTGAAACTGGATTTGCAGTTACTGGTGAAGAAGTAAAGAAGTTATTCCCTGAGACCAACTGTAGAAATAATGTTGAGGGGGGGAGTGTTAAACTGACAGAGTCAGTAGCATCCGGGTTGTGGGGAACATTTGCATCCAAATTCGTGTTGGATTTTGTAAAATAATCTGAACCTGGTTGAAATGATCTTGATTCACTCAGCTTAGCATCTGAACGGTCTGCATTAAAAGACGAGCCATCTTGAACACTAGGCTCCACAAAGTGAGCATCTCTGTATGGAATATCTGGGGCTTGGGTTGAGAAAAATAAATATTTGCTAGGTTGTGTAGAAACCTCAGTCTCAGCTGTCTCAGCTTCATCTGTTACAACAAAAAATTCATTCTGAGATTTTGTGGTCAGTTCAGTGGGCTTTTTATCTGATGAACCTGTAGACGTTGCCTGAAAAGATGATTTCAGGAAGGCTCCTTGCATTTCTAGTGCAATGTCATCTGTATCTCCAGATGCTTCACTGCCTGAAAACCAGTCAGCAGAATCATCATTTTCTAAATCAGACTCTGCTAAAACCTCATTATTCATGAAAGAAAGATAAGGAGCATTGGTGGATAATTTTGTCACAGGCTCAAATGACGGAATAAATGAAACCTTTCCATCAAACACAGCTATCTGAGGCATGAGCTTTTGGTTTTCATCTGTTACTGTAGGTGAGGTAAATGTGGTCTGCAAAGAAATAGAAACTGGCATTGATGTAAATTTCTCAGTACTAAATGGAGAAGGTGATATGGCATCGTGATGATCAAGAAATTTTGATATTTCACTCTGAGATGAGGATGAGAGTATTGGTCTGATTCTGCTACTGACTGAAGACAGAGATGCTGAAGTTTCTATTTTTTCAGGTTTTCTTGATGCTGAGACTGCTGATAATATAATATTAAGAGTAGAGGAGTCAGCCGTATCTGTAGTAACAGGTGTGGTAGTAGATGCTGTGATGTTTTCACCTTCATTTGTTCTCACAGATGTTGATGCTGCTTCAGAAGATATTGTTACTGTCGTGTCAAAACTGTAGAGACTTGAAGATGCACCAACAACATTTAAAGATGATATGAACGGCTGTAGATCCATGGTTCCAGAGCTTTCCAGATCTGCTAATGTAGAAGGGGAATATGTCTCTGCCTTTTCATCAATGGATGAAACTGAAGGAAAAGATGTTGGTTCCGTTGAATATCTATAAAATTTCTTAGCAGATGTTGTCTCAGAACTGATTAATGAGGAGCCTGTTGGAGACGCCATGTGTTTGCTGGTCATTTCATTGGGGTCTCCACTTATGTGTGGATTTGTGCTGCCTTTATAGGTAATGGCTGATGTTGAGGTTTCCACTGAAGCTGCGGACTCTTTTTCAGCATCGGTCGAGGTAAAAGTCTCTTTAGTTTCAGGGGATGCCAAAGTTGGTTTCACTGTGCTTTGGATTAAAACACTTGGGGCAGTAGCAGTTTTTGAAATATCACTTGTATCAGATTTGTGAGATACTGAGGCTGAAGGTGTCTTTGTACTTATTGTTGGATAAACTACAGTTATCTTCATTAACTTGTTTGTGTTATCAGAAGATGTTAGTCCTTCAGTTGTTGCAGCTGTAGGAATGATAAATGAAGTTGTGTCAGGTTGAATAATAGATCCACTGACTGGAGGAAGGGCCTCCACCATTGGAGGCATTGTGTCAATAATTTCATACTGATAAGTCAGAGTAGTGGATGATGATGCTGACTGAGTAACTGGAGATGATGCTGATGAGCTCATGGGTTTACCCTCATCAACCGGAGAAACTGAATGCACTTCTGTAAGAGAAGATACCGGTGTCTTATCTGAATCAGTTCTCAATGTTTTTGCAGGTGACTGAGTTGCTTGTGGGACCGAAGAGTATTGAATTGAAATGTCATCATCCACAGATGTTGTCTGGTTATACATAGTTTGTGTTTGGGTGACAGAACCTGTGCGATCTACTGGTGACATGGTAGATTGCCCAGTTCCTTGAGAAATAGACAGAAGAGGTGAAGATGTACTTTGTTCTGGTGTTCCTGAAATTTCCTCAAAAAAACTTGCGTTAACAATAGGTTCTGTTTCAGGAGACACATATGTTGATTTAATGGCATCATAGGCTGATGAAGCTGTGAAATCAGTTGGTTTTAAAAAGTCACTTTGGAAAGATGAGTCTGATGTTGTGGCTGATGAAGTCTCTGTTAGTACTACTGGGGATGAAGTAGCAACGATCACAGCGGACTTGTCAGTAAAATCACCAGAGCCTTCTCCAGAACCTTCAGAATATGTGCTTGTTTGGGATGTTATTGTTTCAGAAGTTTGTGTTGTCTCATTTGTTTCAACAGATGAAGATATTCCTGAAACAGCAGAGACTGGTGTGAACGTGTGTGTAGTTTGGTCTCCTGAAAAGTCTTTGTCTACGGGAGAACTGACAGAAGAACTTTCTGTTCTAATGTTGACTGTAGAAATTGAAGGTCTCGTTGTTTGACCTGTTTGAACAGTGTAATCATCCTCAAATGGCAGAGCTGTTGTCTTCTCTGTGCTGAACAATGAGGACCCAGTAGAAGATGCAATGTCTATGCTGGCCATTTCACTTGCTGGTTTACTTGTCCTAGCGTCTTTCATGAATAGAGATGTTGAACTTCCCTCTGGAATTGCAGACTTTTCCTCCGACTGAACAGTGGTAAATGTCTGATATGTTTCAGATGATGCTGATTTCGGTTCCTTTGTGCTAAGAAGTGCAGAAGCTGAAGTAACAGTTGTTTTGGAAGTTTGCACTGTTTCCATCTTACTTAATGCTGAGACTGATAATGATAGAATATTAAAAGCAGAGGAGCCAGACGTACCTGTAGTGGAAGGTGTATTAGTAGAGTCTGTGATCTTTTCCATTTCATCTGTGCTCACAGATGTTGATGATGCTTCAGGAGATATTGTTACTGTTGTTGTGTCGATACTGTAGAGACTTGAAGATGCACCAATAACAGTTATAGATGATATGAACTGCTCGGAACTCATGGTTCCAGAGCCCTCCTGATCTTTTTCAGTAGTAGCAGAATATGTCTCTGCCTTTTCAGTAATGGATGAAACTGAAGGATTGGATTTTGTTTCCGTTGAATATATAATAAGTTTCTCAGCAGTTGTTGTCTCAGAACTGATTAATGAGGAGCCTGTTGGAGATGCCATGTGTTTGCTGGTCATTTCATTGGGGTCTTCCCTTATGTGTGGATTTGTGCTGCCTTCATGTGTAACGGCTGAAGTTGAGGTTTCCACTGAAGCTGCGGACTCTTTTTCAGCATCGGTCGAGGTAAAAGTCTCTTTAGTTTCAGGGGATACCAAAGTTGGTTTCACTGTGCTTTGGATTAAAACACCTGGGGCAGTAGCAGTTTTTGAAATATCACTTGTATCAGATTTGTGCGATACTGAGGCAGAAGGTGTCTTTGTACTTATTGTTGGATAAACTACAGTTGTCTTCATTGACTTGTTTGTGTTATCAGAAGATGTTAGTCCTTCAGTTGTTGCAGCTGTAGGAATGATAAATGAAGTTGTGTCAGGTTGAATAATAGATCCACTGACTGGAGGAAGGGCCTCCACCATTGGAGGCACTGTGTCAATAATATCATACTGATAAGTCAGAGTAGTGGATGATGATGCTGATTGAGTAACTGGAGATGATGCTGATGAGCTCATGGGTTTACCTTCAGCAACCGGAGAAACTGAATGCACTTCTGTAAGAGAAGATACCAGTGTCTTATCTGAATCAGGTCTCAATGTTTTTGTAGGTGACTGAGTTGCTTGTGGGACCGAAGTGTATTGAACTGAAATGTCATCATCCACAGATGTTGTCTGGTTATACATAGTTTGTGTTTGGGTGGCAGAACCTGTGCTATCTACTGATGAAATGGTAGATTGCCCAGTTCCTTGAGAAATAGACAGAGGAGGTGAAGATGTACTTTGTTCTGGTGTTCCTGAAATTTCCTCAAAAAGACTTGCGTTAACAATAGGTTCTGTTTCAGGAGACACATATGTTGATTTAATGGCATTATAGGCTGATGAAGCCGTGAAAGCAGTTATTTTTAAAAGGTCACTTTGGAAAGATGAGTCTGATGTTGTGGCTGATGAAGACTCTGTTAGCACTACTGGGGATGCAGTAGCAACGATCACAGCGGACTTGTCAGTAAAATCACCAGAGCCTTCTCCAGAACCTTCAGAATATGTGCTTGTTTGGGATGTTATTGTTTCAGAAGTTTGTGTCGTCTCATTTGTTTCAACAGATGAAGATATTCCTGAAACAGCAGAGACTGGTGTGAACGTGTGTGTAGTTTGGTCTCCTGAAAAGTCTTTGTCTACGGGAGAACTGACAGAAGAACTTTCTGTTCTAATGTTGACTGTAGAAATTGAAGGTCTCGTTGTTTGACCTGTTTGAACAGTGTAATCATCCTCAACTGGCAGAGCTGTTGTCTTCTCTGTGCTGAACAATGAGGACCCAGTAGAAGATGCAATGTCTATGCTGGACATTTCACTTGCTGGTTTACTTGTCCTACCGTCTTTCATGAATAGAGATGTTGAACTTTCCTCCGGAATTGCAGATTTTTCCTCCGACTGAACAGTAGTAAATGTCTGATATGTTTCAGATGATGCTGATGTCGGTTCCTTTGTGCTAAGGCGTGCAGAAGCTGAAGTAACAGTTGTTTTGGAAGTTTGCACTGTTTCCATTTTACTTAATGCTGAGACTGATGATGATAGAATATTAAAAGCAGGGGAGCTAGACGTACCTGTAGTGGCAGGTGTGTTAGTAGAGTCTGTGATCTTTTCCATTTCATCTGTGCTCACAGATGTTGATGATGCTTCAGGAGATATTGTTACTGTTGTTGTGTCGATACTGTAGAGACTTGAAGATGCACCAATAACAGTTATAGATGATATGAACTGCTCGGAACTCATGGTTCCAGAGCCCTCCTGATCTTTTTCAGTAGTAGCAGAATATGTCTCTGCCTTTTCAGTAATGGATGAAACTGAAGGAATAGATTTTGTTTCCGTTAAATATATAATACGTTTCTCAGCAGTTGTTGTCTCAGAACTGATTAATGAGGAGCCTGTTGGAGATGCCATGTGTTTGCTGGTCATTTCATTGGGGTCTTCCCTTGTGTGTGGATTTGTGCTGCCTTCGTGTGTAACGGCTGAAGTTGAGGTTTCCACTGAAGCTGCAGACTCTTTTTCAGCACCGCTCAAGGTAAAAGTCTCTTTAGTTTCAGGGGATTCCAACGTTGGTTTCCCTGTGCTTTGGATTAAAACACCTGGGTCAGTAGCAGTTTTTGAAATATCACGTGAATCAGATTTGTACGATACTGAGGCTGAAGGTGTCTTTGTACTTATTGTTGGATAAACTACAGTTGTCTTCATTGACTTGTTTGTGTTATCAGAAGATGTTTGTCCTTCAGTTGTTGCAGCTGTAGGAATGCTAAATGAAGTTGTGTCAGGTTGAATAATAGATCCACTGACTGGAGGAAGGGCCTCTACCATTGGAGGCACTGTGTCAATAATATCATGCTGATAAGTCAGAGTAGTGGATGATGATGCTGATTGAGTAACTGGAGATGATGTTGATGGGCTCATGGGTTTACCCTCATTGACTAGAGAAACTGAATGAAATTCTATTAGGGAAGATACCAGTGTCTTATCTGATTCAGGTCTCAATGTTTTTGTAGGTGACTGAGTTGCTGGTGGGGCCAGAGTGTATGGAATTGAAATATCATCATCCACATATGCTGTCTGGTTATCTATAGTTTTTGTTTGGGTGGCAGAACCTGTGCTATCCACTTGTGAAATTGTAGATTGCCCAGTTCCTTGAGAAATAGACAGAGGATGTGAAGATGTACTTTGTTCTGGTGTTCCTGAAATTTCCTCAAAAACACTTTTGTTACCAATGGGTTCTGTTTCAGGAGATAAATATGTTGATTTAATGGCATCATAGCCTGATGAAGCTGTGAAAGCAGTTATTTTTAAAAGGTCACTTTGGAAAGATGAGTCTGATGTTGTGGCTAATGAAGACTCTTTTAACACTACTGGGGATGCAGTAGCAATGATCACAACAGGCTTGTCAGTAAAATCACCAGAGCCTGCTCCAGAACCTTCAGAATATGTGCTTGTTTGGGATGTTATTGATTGGACTGGATATGATGTGGTTTTGACTGACATTTCCCTTTCTTGATCATTAAATTTGTTTTCTTCTGTTAATGGAGAAGTTGAAGTGTGCCGTGGATCAGTTGATTTTTTTTCTGATGTATTTGTCAGAACCTTTTGATGTATTGCAGAAGACTTTGTTGTATTTATTTCTGTTTTGTCAGCTGAGGAAGTTAAAGTTACAGATGCTTTTGAGGTATCGCTTGTTTTAGCAATTGTTAATGCTGAAACTAACAAAATATTAACATTTGAGGAGGTCGTAATAGCTGAAGTGACAGGGACATCAATAAAATCAGTCATGCTTTTACTAGAACCTTCCTTATCTGTGACCATAAGTTGCTTTTCAGTGTTATAGAGAGCTGAAGATGCATCAGTGATAGAAATGGTTGACACCATATTGTCACCACTTTTGTGTGTTGTTCTATCATTACCTTCTTTTAGTGTTGCAGAGGATTTTTCTGTCCCATCTGTGACAGAATTAAAGGAAATAGCTGTTAGATCTGAAGGGATATTGTAATAGCTCTCAACTGGAAGTGCTGATGTCTCTGTACTAAACAATAGGGATCCTGTAAGTAATAATGATGTAGAGTTCATATCATCACTATCAGAGGAAGACATAGAGACAGTTTGTAATTCTGATTCAGTAAAGTATCTAGCAGCTACAGTAGGAAATGTTGCATTGGTTCCCTCTGTGGTTTTAACTTCATCTTTAGCTGTGTGCAGTACAGCTGAAGATATGTCAGAAGATTTATCCTCAGCCTGCATTGTCTGAGTCACTTTTGAGTCATATTTAACATAAAGAGGAGTCCTCACTGACTCATCCATATTCCCAGATGTGGTGCTGACAGGGATTCTTTTCATATGGGTCTCTGTTGTTTGGGTTTCCTCAGTTGTTCTGTTGATCAGTGGTTCAGCTGTTATTGCTGTAGGAACCAAACGTATGGTATTTGTTGCAGTTGGGTCAGTTGTTTGTGTTACTTTCAAAAGAGACTTGTCCTCCTCTGTGGATGTTTTGTGAAAGGTTGAGTCTTTCTGCGGTAGGCCATTTGTAGTCAGATCATCCTCTTTGAGAGCACCCAGTGACATATCTAAGATGACGGCCATGGTATGGTCATAGTTAACCTCATCAGTGTCTTCTGTATATGTTACTGTTGAATGTGTTTCTACAGATTCTTTGGAGCTAATATTTACTAAATCTGTCAAGTTAGAATTGAAAATTGTGGTTATTTCATCACTACTTCCTGGGCCAGTCACAGTGGTGTCAATTTGGATACCTTCAGTGTCTTTTTTTTCTTGCTGTATAAAGTTCATAGTTGGATTGATAGACACAGTAGCTTGCTGTGAAGGATCCTGCTGAGTAGGGTCTGGACCTTTACTCAAAAGGAATGGCTCACCATCAGCTATGGATGGAATGGGATGGTCAGGCACAAGTGGCACAACAGAAAGCTGGGAATCATTTGGCTGTGCTGCCTGGTCAGCTGAAAAGAAAAACAGAAAATAAGGACAGACAATCAGTTATTGAGCAAGGACAGTTAAGGTGATGAATAAAAGATGAACTCTCAGGAGAAGAGACATACATTAAATGCAGAACATAGTGTCAAAATTTATCATTCATTTCAAAGACAAGTAGAAAAAAAAAACATTTTTATTTAATCAATATTGAGGCAAATTCTTATTTTCTTTCATTGGCTATAATACATACAAGCTGATTTCAGTTGATCTGCTTTCACTTTTTTATAAAATGTAAGCATCAAGCATAAAAGACGAACACTTTGCTGCGATTTCTAGATAGAGGCAGTAGCTTTGAATTAAACATGAAATGAAGAGATTTTAGGAGAGCCCCCATTCATACGCTAAATCCTATCTTTAAAAATGTTTAAGCAATTTCTTTTTGCTTTGGACCTATAATTTTAGGTAACCCTAAACCCAACACAAGCTAAACTACACTGGAAGCTTGTTTTTTAATGGAAGAATGGCTCCAAACAAATATATTTTTGACAATGAATAAGGTTGACTTACTGATAATACAAGAGAGGACGACTGAAATGCACCTGTCTTTATAGCAGGTAGACGGTAAATCACATACCAATAGTAATAGTTTTCAGTATGCAAGACCCTCCACACTTATAGGCACTCTGGTGAAGGTATGGAAAAAATCCTAAAATGAATGTACCTCCTTCAGTACCATACTTATTTGGTGGGAAACACTGTTTTCTATTTGCAAAGTGACACATTTATTGGTACCTCTTCTGATAATACTTTACACATCCCTAACTCCCTTTGTCAATTACTTGTCACTTTGCTGCTGTCACAGCTGAATTTTGCCTTTATGGAACAATAAATTATGTTTCTATTCTATTTTTGTGTACACGGTATAGACTTATAAATGCATCAAGGACATACAATATCACACTTTATGACCAAGGAAAACAGTGCAAACTTGCAGTAAAAATATGTATGGAGTCTTCACAATTTAAAACTAGTATAACTCTATACACCTAACCCAGGGAGGGATGCCATCAAGTCCTAGGGGAAAAAATTGCATTAAGGATGGGGGCTGAGCTATTCACTTATTAGCTTAAGCAAATAATAAAATGCCACCAAAACAAAATTTTGAGTTGGATGTCTTTTTGTAGGATCATGAAAGAAATTTGTTATCCAATCACTTATTTTCATCTCAGGAAGATCTTGAAGAACACTGTCCACTATGCAACAAAAGGGTTCCAAGCAAAAAGCAAAATGACCTTCAGTTCACTTTACCGCAATGTTATTCTTCACCAACAGCAAAGTATCTTACAAATGTATATGTACTTAAATGCAAATAACATCTTCAAAAACACAGAGGCTTTAAACCAAAACAGATAAGCCAATGACACAAAGCAATAGAAGGAAAACTAATTGATGGTCCACACCAGCTTACGAGTGAGATTCTTGTGAAAAACAGTTAAATGCATGGGGCAGGCTGAGCAACTGAAATAGAGCTGGAGTTATGAATAAATCTAACAGTAAGGTCCACTTTCCAATGAACTGTTTATCAGTGGACACCAGATGTACAAATGCACAAATTCATTATTAAACAGGACTTTATGATTCCTTCACTCTCTCACTTTTTCTTGTGGTCTTTGCCCTCAGTCCCATTTTCTTGTCTCTGTTTCCCACAAATGACAGTGTACAAAGATTATCAGTTGCAACTGAAAACACCTGCAGCAGCTTAGCCACACTGAAAGACACCTGTTACAAATGCAGGTCAGGCCTGGGAACTCAAACAATGTGCCGCCTTACTGACCCAATCAGACACATACTTGTTCTACACTTAAACAAGCACACGCATGCAAAAAAGAAACTCATCCTGTCCTTTCCCCTAGTCTTTCTTCTTTTTTTTTGGGACCATCAACCAATTCAACAAAAGTCTCTAAGGAAGCATCAGCTGACCTGTTTTTAGGTTTAGGTCTACAAAAACACTTGTACTTTTGTAGTACCTCAACAACTAACGGACACCTACGACATCAAGGTTAAACATTATGAAGTTGGGTTAAACATTACTGAGCAATGCTCAAATGGTTTCAAGCTTATATAAAAAAAATAACAGTTGAAGAGACTTGTGATTCAATCAGTTAGATTTACTGCTAAGTCAATCAAACAGGCATACATTAACAGCACAAATGACACTATTGTTATTAACTTGAAAATATAAAAATAATGCTCTGTGTCCTGTAGATGAAAATCGATTACTAAACAGTCCTAGGTTTTTTTTGCATCAATCTATATAAAGCTCTTTCTCATCCACTAAGTGTTACTGTTTTAAAGATTTTTATATTCAACTATATTCTCATAAAAACACTGAAAATGAGTCACCTATTTAGATTGCTAGCCTTTCTTGAAATTTTTTGCTTTAAATTTTGTTTCTTTTTTTGTCGAAATATAATTTGGGAAAGGTTTACTTCACAAAAAAGAAATCTGAATACAAAATCCTAATTGTATGATTTACATTATTAAACCATGTGTATGTGAGTAGGGTCTGTTACGGTGTCAGATTATTTTATTTAATATGAGGTTGCGATTCATAACAAAACAAATGTAAAAACATACAGACCCCGGCAGTGGTCAGGTGCAGAAATTATTTTGAGGTGTCAGAATCCATACCCTCTGTATTCTGAATTTGTACCGTCAGTTCAATAAACTGTGCGTTTGGATTTAGAATCCAACCCTTGGTTTATTAAACTGTGCGTGACAGTGTGAGGTTCTGTCATTTTGGTTCCAATTGATAATGCAACCTGGCTACTTGGCTGTGGGTAGATTCATTTGGCTGACTGGTAAGTGCGCATGACTTTCACCCTAGAGTCTGGGTATCAAATCCTACCTGGGGTCCTGTTGTGCCCCATGACACATGCATGCATTTTGGTTCCTGCAATCCTGTGAAGGCGTCATGTTACCCACTCAAACCTGGAGAACGTGACTGTGGCAGAGACCCAACAAGACCATGCTGGCTGTGTGTGCCTGTGTTATTGAGGCGTGGTTTAGGGGGAGAGATGAAGCAAGGGGTGGGACTTTTTACTTCGCATTAACACCCTCTTGAGGAGCGCTCCCACAATCGTAAACCATGCCTTTAATGAAAGGTGTTCTAATTATGCTGTGCCATCAGCCCCATGCATCTTTGCACACATAGTGCAGGCCTGTACTGTATCCCAGGAGTCAATGCGGGCATACACTGTGCGATTTGTGGTCCATTTCAACCAATTTTGTGATCGGTTTGTCTTCAAAGCCTCATAAAAATAAATATAGCTTTTTTGTGTATGGACTTTAGATTTGAGTTTAAACAAACCTGCTCTCTAGTGAGTTTAAGTAGAGCTTGATCATCTTATTTAGAAGTTAAAGAAATAATCCTCTTTATTCAGTGTAAAGCTCTAGGAAAGGTCCAGCGAGATGCCCAAATCTGTTTAATAAACTGAGGGTACGGATTCCAATCCGTGCCCACAGTTTATTAATCCAAGGGTATGTATTCTTACTCAAAATAATTTCTGCACCACACCGGGCTCTGTAAAAACAGGTTGGAAACAGGGTAAATTTTCTAACAAGGTGCATGCAATGAAATTTATTCTCACATTTTTGATGCACGCCTGCTTAAATCCGATGGCTGTGCCCTCTTGCTTCTCTGACTGAGCTACATGCAACTAGAAGATCGATGATTGTACTTTTTGTGTTTCTGGTCAGTGTTCCTTTTGCACATTAAAATGTGTTCCTATGTGTGGCACATAGCTGGCATATATGTTTCAGTGCATGCAAGGTGGCAAAGATGCCATAGGTCACATAAACACAAAAACTTTAGAAAGAATGGGCAAAGTGAGAGTTTATCAATTAGACCAACTGAGGAAAACTGAAGACAGGAATGTGTATGTTTTCTCAGTTTATGTCTCTGTGAGACTGCTTTTTTTATTATCTCATCGGAAAGCAAAATAAACCTATTTTCTCAGAAAATAATTTCAGTTTTTTATGTAATTTCTTTCCTGTATCACTTAAAACGTTTGCGACATTGCTGCAGTGTAAATTTCGAACACAGAACAGTAATTATTTATTAACCTATGTATTTCCAATATTGGTCTTGTAATGCTTGACCTGTGAGAGCTGAAGTTTGATATAAAGTTTGCATCTAACCACATAGAGAAGGGAAATTTTAGATATGTTAAAAGTAAGTCTTTAAGTAATCAGAGAATGAATGAAGTGCTTCAGAACAGGTCCAATTGGGATATCAAACTATA
Source organism: Apricaphanius iberus (assembly GCA_028564705.1). Classification (NCBI taxonomy): domain Eukaryota; kingdom Metazoa; phylum Chordata; class Actinopteri; order Cyprinodontiformes; family Aphaniidae; genus Apricaphanius; species Apricaphanius iberus. The sequence continues at coordinate 295,987 of JAPXFQ010000605.1, forward strand.
GTACTACGACAATAAGGCTTGATTGGATCTGTCCAAAACTTTCATTTACAGGCTTGTAATTAGGTTTTTGTTTCTAATTTGGATTAACCCGATAAGGCTGCAGTGTTTCTGGGATCTCATTCTTGTGTAGGGATTTCAAAATCATTGTTTCATTTCAGTCAAAGATTTGGCAACAATTATAACAGCAAGGGAGTAGATCTCGTTTATTCACAGAAAGTAAAACTGTGCATCTTCTATTCTAGTCTGGATCTGTGACATTACTACCAGAGACATCAGGAAGCGAGGGAGCACAGATAGGGAAGCAAAAGGGTTCACATCAAATTAGTAGGTCTAGGAAGAAAAAAAATGACAGTTTTGCAAAAGTGTAAAAGATTTTGGAAATGTGATGAAAAATGTAATTGCATGTACCCTGCACTATGCATTGCACTATGATTACAGTTCTACTCTCCCAAATATCATTTTACCCTCTTCCCAACCCATTTTTATGCTTTATGCTTTTTATGCTTTAGTTTTTTTTATGATTTGGGCCCTCATATTAAAGAAGGTAATCTGACGTCCTAGTCTTCCACCTCGAGGCACACATTAGTTAGAGTGTCAAGAACAATAAAAGCCTTCAACACTAAGCACCAAAGAGCAGAGTTACTCAGCTCCAGAAGACCACAGCAGCCCCAGCCAGACAGACAAAACGTACTACCGCAGAGAACCCATATCCTCCACACAGAACTATGCCTTCAGCTAAGCATAGTGTTGGGGACTAATGGAATACCTGTACCGGCGGTACGTATTTAGATACTAATTATGAGTAGCTGTATTCCATTACAGTTACTATTTTGAAACATGTTATTCAGAATACGGTTATTTTCGTAATACCATTGGAATACTTGTGTCTTTTCCACTAACTCGCTCACTTTTGGTCTGATGAACGTAATTATGAACGGACTCATTCTGGTGTTTGTGAATGGGGCAATCGCCCTGTAAATTTTTTCAATTGATGCCAGGTTTCATTTGAGCATTCCTGACAAAAACCTGACTAAAGGCATGGCGGTTAAAACGGGGGGAATATATCAAATCTGGCAACCCAATTGATTTATGCTTCTGGTGTCAAACTTTAAAGTATGCAGGCAAACTCCAGTGATTGCTGGAGCAGCGGTAATTCGGCATCGATGAATGAAGCGTCATCTTCGTATTACCAACTAATATTTTTTTTAAAAAGATTGTGATGATCCAGGTGGGGAAATTCTTACATTTTTATGTAAACTTCGTTAGCGGGTCCCAAGAAGCTACGCCGCACATCGACAATGTCAACAGCAAACTTGAAACAAAGCATCCGGCTGGCTAGCCTTTCAAGGCATGTACAAGTCACTAAAAAATTAAAAAGACACTGCAACAATGTACAAAAACAAAACGAAATCCTCTACCACTCAACACCAGATAACGTGGTACAGTCGCAGCAGCACTGCTGTCTTTATCTCCCAGCCGCAGCTGAACAACCTGACATTACAGTACATTGTTGGAGACCTGCAGCCTTTAAGAAAAATGGAATGGCCAGTTTCCCCATAATCTTAAGTAAAGAATTGTAAACTTACCTATTCATTTGGGATAATTGTTGCATTTTATAACTTAAGTTCTAGAATTGTTATTCGGGCAAACAAGTCAGAAAATACAGTTACAGAAATTGAAAACTGATTAAATGCAAAAATGCTGAATTGCTAGGCTCTTTTAAATCAAAGATAAACACTCTACTACTCAGAGCGGCATTTGAATCTTAAATTGCGCTTTCTGATGACTTTTTGTTTTGTTTACCCTATTGTGTTTTATCTGTTTTAATGTGTTTTAATTGCATAAATTTGTTCCTTAAATTATTTTTTTATTGTAGTGGTTTAATTTCTATTCTTACTTTTTTATTTATTTTTTAAGTCATTGTGTATTAATTACATAAATGTGTTCCTTACATTATCTTTTCTTACTGATTGATTACTGTTAAACTTATGTTTTGTTTGTAATCATGTGGGTTCATTATCACTGAATCATGTAAAGCACCTTGAATTGCCTTGTGTTGAAAGTGTGCTATACAAATAAAATTGCCTTTCCTTGCCTAAAATTAATTATTTTTTATTTGTTTTGCACTTTGAATATTGCACTATCAGGTGCATCCTTAGTTTCATATCCCAGCGTGGTTCCTACCACAGATTGTTTAATAATTTCTTAAAAAAGCAAAACAATAACAAGTTGTTCTTTTTTTTAGAATATACAGTATGGGGTATAAGCTGTAGCTGGGTACAAGTTTGGACTCAATGCATGTCAACAACTTGAAAATGTGAGTATTTTGAGGGAAATAGCTCACCGCAAATTTTTTAAACCTGTGAACTTAGTTAAAAAATTTTAATTGTGAACTATGAGCCGAACAAGTTCATTTTCAAATGTGTGAACTGAACTTTTAACTAGTTCAAATAAATTCTATAAATTCTATTCTAAAGACACAACATTTAATCTGAAGAAACATCGTAAATGATTTTTATAGACTTTGGCTGTCTAGTTTTTTGGGGGATTTTTGTCCATTATTTGTCCATTGGGCCTGTATCTCTTTACTTAGGTAATTTCTCACAGTTACAGTGTTGGTTTTTGACATGACGTTAGCTCGAATAATATGTAGTCGTGATGGGTTTTCCGAAAATTATGTCTACAAGGACAAAAGCTTTCCATTTGGAGTGCAAGGAATGTCAGTTTAAAATACTTTGCATTTTTATAACAGAAACTCATAAATAGCCTAATTGGTTGTGGCTGCAAAACAGCTAAACTTCATTTCAAATGACTAAATATAAAATCGAATAAAATGTAAAGAGATATTACTGCTAAAAAACAGTTTTTCTGTTTGTTTGGATGGTTTTTGGTCACTGAGAGGTATCAGTCTTGTGCCTAGAACAATTAAATGGTACATAATGTTTAGCATTAATATGCCCTCCGTTTTCCTGCAGGAGAAGCTACCAGCACTTTTTGTGACATTTAATAAACTTAAATAAGGGGAAGTATTCCAAGTACTTTAGAATACAGCACCATGATTCAGCAAGATAACAGAATACATTACCAAATACATGTTAAAGTAGGTATTCAGTATTCTGAAACTAAACACTTTTACAAAGTATTCTCCCCAACACTGGCTATGCATAGGGTTGCCGCCACTACGCCAAAAAAGGGTGCCACGACCCATCTCTCGTTGCACAAGCCAAACCAGGAATCTGGTCCCAATAGCAACTCAGGGGCAACACCAACACAAACAATGCCACACCAAGGAGGGCAGCATTTAAAAGTCATATTGGTTTCATTTATTTCTAAATTCTTTTATTTTATCTCGTTGAACATATATGGGGAGCCTAAGTCACACCCTTCTCCTTCCAGTCCATGGGTCCCCTACTTCCAAAACAAAATGAATGAGAGTCAATAGAGCGATAGGAGTTATTTTCCTATCCTGTTTGAAATGCACAGTGGATCGAACATATGATGTCCCTGGATTTTAAAGAATAATTTTTATGCAGAGAAAACGCTGATTTTTGACCAGAGGCAAAAGTTACTTTAGGTTTTGTGTAAAAAAGTTTAGCGGACTACAACTGCAGAAGAAGAAGGAGACAGAGGGTCGTAGTCTCCAGGATGAAGGAAGGAGTATTAAACGTGGAAACCATATAAATCTGACCATGTGGAAAGTGCCGTCTATGTCGGGGGTAAAGCAGTCGATGGAGTGAGAGTCAGCATGGAGGAGAAGCTCTAACAGGTCTTTGTGAGTGTTTTACATGTCAAAGCTAGTGCTATATCGCGATAGCTGCGTGATGTCATGTGATGTCGTGCGACTTCTGTCTTCTGATTTGTAGGCATTTTAATTGCACATTTTTACAGTCAAATAAATCCTAAATCACTTGACAAACAGAGGTCAAAACGTACATTATTAGTTATCATTTAAACTGAGGTACAACATATGTGTGATTCAGGACATAAGACAAAGCGGACGAGAAAATAACTTTTATCGCTCCATTGACTTCAATTCATTATTTTTTTCAACCAGGGGGCCCACAGGCCGACCGAAAGGGGAGGAGACTTAGGCTCCCCAAAGAGGTACACTACTCAACTAACCAGAATTGGTGTTTAAACAGTTGATCTCAACAAGCAGTACACGTTTTGACATCAAGATGACACCTAAAAGTACTTCTCAATGGTGAAGGTTCAAACTGAATGTTCTCAAACAAAAGAGGACACTGAGCTTAGAGGGTCACCGTGTATCATCGGCTAGTTGCAACAGAGATACTGGAAAATGGAAGAGTCACAGAAAGGCAAAGAAGGGGACATCCTTTATCAAAACCTCAATGACCTGAAGGACAACTTTGAAGGAAAGTGGGATTCCATGCTTCGGCAGTAAATAAGTTGACTTGTGAACAGCATGATATGTCATTATCAAGCTGATGTAACTGATGTTAAAGGGCACACAACATGTTCTTGAGACAATGGCACACCACCCACCACAATTTTTGTTTGTTTCAAAACATACTTTGAAATGAGGAAATCAGCATTGTGTGTTTCTACTTAAATTCCCTACTTTCATGATATACAGTATTATCACTGTAGAATGAACATCTTAAATTTTTCAAAACTTACACCAAGCCGAATATCCCAAATCTTTTCTGAGAAGCGTATATATTTTTCACCATTACATTTTTTGTTATGTTTTAGTTTAATTCTGGAAGGTATCAAGACCCCAGATACTATGTGATTAATTTTAAAGTAGAGAAATATCAAACATATGTTTAGTTGAGGATGGATTTATACAACCTTGGGCCCTACATGACTTTTTGTCATTTATCCATCTGGATTATCTTCCCCAGGCACTTATTAATACAATTTTTCCTACTCTACAAATAGCCAGAGAATCTCTTGGGGAAATTCATTTCAAACTAAGAAAAGACACATAACACATTAAAGATAGTATAATCATTTTATCTCTAGTGGTATTGTAATGATATCTATGTTGTAAGTACATAAGATATAAACCTTGCTTGAAATTTACATTTATAGTTTGTTTTTTTTAGACTCAAAATTATGTAAGCATCCACTATTTAAAAACCCATTATATACTACCAACTTGGAGGTTTAGAAACCGAAAATATGAGAGTTGGAAAATAGGCTTTCTCGATTATACTGTTTTCCTCACTGTGTATCAGAATGAGATTTCCAGGAGCTAGTGGAGTTAGTGTAAATGAGAAATTTAAACAGTGAGAATGTATAATTTGTGAATGTTTTTTGAAATTCATGTTTGACACATCTCAAAGGATCAGTAATTCACGAAGTCACAATGAATCAAATAAACACTTTGGTAAAACCAAAACTGATGTGCACAGTTCACCATAACACAAAACATTTGTTACGATTTTTTAACACCCATATTAGCACTCTGTTAATATGCAGACAGCAACAGTTAATTTTCAATGCCACCACAAACTTTTTCACAAGCTTTTCTCACAAACAGTGGGAGGGCAGAAAGTGGGTCCAAAAAAGTCTCAGCTGATCATATGAGGTAGCAGTAAAAGTAGCTATAATCACCTGCTTCAGTCAGGCAGCCTCCAGCTGTCCAGACAAAAAGGGTAGGGACTGTGAGTTAAGGATGACATCACCTTATGAGGTGGTGTCCAGTCTAAGATGAAGACAGGCGTCTGTGTTTACTGCGGGTATTGGGATAGACCGCCAACACACTGTTACTGCCAGTTTGGCTGTCAGTCAGCTGGTCACATTCAGTTAGAGGAATAATATAAAGCATACTGGCAGTTAAAGGACATAAAATTACAGGCACATATGAATTCCACATACTGTACTACAGTCTGAAGTAAAAGTCATATTATCAAGCTAAGACTGGCCAAGCACCAACTTTATTTATTTATTTATTTTATGAAACAGGGACTATCTGAGGGAAGTTTCTATGTTGTCCTTTTGTTTGTGTAGGCTTTCTCTGAGTCCTTTTACTTGTGCCTTACATATCTCCATTGCCCTATGTGGACCATGCCTCTCACCAACTGACAGTTGGAACTTTTTGCCTGTCATTTTGAGATTGATGGTCAAATCATTTTTTTTCGTTCAATGCTTCGACTATTCGGGATCACCCCTAGTGAATGCTAATCCGTAAAATGACGGACAGCCTTCAAAAAATTTTTATATGTATATGTATAAGAATTTACCGTATAACATTACCTGTTTACACATGGGTATAACGTGCAAAACATGCAGAAAGACCCCTGCTGGTAATGGCCACTAAATATTTATTGCAGAAATGACAACAATGCTAAAAACTGCACCCCTAGAAAATATCCAGTAAGCAACAATTATTCGGGTGAAAATTCCTTGTTTATTTTATAGATACAAGTAGAGTGGGAGGAATGGTTGAAGATAAGAGAAAGGAAATAGCACATAGATTTAACACTCATTACAAGTAGGGTACAAATAGCATGGACACATAACATCTAAAATGTTGACGCAGATGGGCAACAGCAACAGAAGCCTACACTAGATGCCAATCCTGTCAGAACCGCACAGAACAGGAAAATTAGGTAACAATATGCCCAGGCTCCCCTAAATTTCACAATAAGACATTGGAAAAACGCCTGATCAGACAAGTCTCAATTTCAGAAACAACATTCAGATGGTAATATCAGTATTTTGCATAAAAGCATTGATCCATCCTGCCTTGTATCAATAGGGCTAGTATCAATAGGGCTAGTGATGGCAGTGTGACAACGTGCAAGACAGGTTAATTAGTTGGCATATGTTGGGGCCCATAGTACCACACACATTTTTTTTTAAGTCAAAGGTTGTGGAAATTAAAGAAGAAAAAACTCTGACAAAAGTGCCCAATCCATTACTACCAAGGTGTACCAGCCAGTGACTGTTTGCATGTTTTTTTTCAGTCATTTACTCTTAATGTGAAGAGTTTCAAGTCACCAGAATATAAATGGCCGATTTATTTTTTTACATTTATTTTTTGTATATTGCTCGTGAAATGTTAATTAAAATTTCCCAAGCTAAGAAGACACACTTAGGCATGAGGGCCTAAGTGACATAGCCCTAGAAGACACTGATTCTGATTTGCAAGAGTAATGGATTTTTAGAATACTTTCATTCTTAAAAGATTTTATGTAGAGCAACTGAATATCCCTTTTGCAGTTTGAACAACTTAGCTATACTATAGGAGTTCTTTTACCTGAGGGGAATTTAAACAGGCAGGTGTTCAAACAGATCTGTATTTAAACACTAGGGCTCTGGTCTTTCTTTTTTAATATGATCTCATGGTTTCCCCATGTATGCATGGGTGAGTTTGTCGCAGGATGTAGCATGGAGCCACACACAGACATGAAAAAGGTGCAAGGTAGTTTATAGGCGAGGATGATGAAGATGGTAAGAATACGTTTTTCTTATTGTTGAATATATCTTATTGTTGTATATGAAGTATATACTTTTTTTCCTATTGTGCTGATTCAGCTGGCAGGGCACTTTTCACCAGCCGCATCAGATGTTGTCAATCCATTAAATGGCCGTTATTAGCCGTTATCACTCCCATTAAATGCTGTCAGACTGTGCCCTCTCTACCTACTAGTAGGTTATCTACCATTCTTATCTCTGATAACAGCCAACTGTCTGCACGTGTCAAAAATACTTCGTCAGAGTAGCATATCGTAACTGGAGTTATCTAACCAATTTTAACCAACCTACAAGTTTTATGTCCTAACCTTAAGGTGACAGAAGTACAAATATACTTTCTTTTAAATGCCTAAACCTAAACCTAATTTAAAGAGGTTTTAAACACCAAACGGAAAAGTATGTTTCAGTAGGTAGAGAGGGAACAGTCTGACGGCATTTATTGGGAGTGATAACCGCTAATAACGGCCATTTAATGGGCTGATCACATCCGAAACGGGTGCTTTTCACATGATGGAGTGGACCTCACCCAAAAACCACTGGAGACGAGGTATGAATAAATGCAGTACAAAAATCCAGATTCCTTTAATATAGTTCATAAAAAGAAACAACTTCACTCAAATTGACAAGAAAACAAGCTTTAGCTTGTTTGAAAATTAAATGCTGGTGTTTTGGTATTGAAGCTCTGACATGTTTCAGGAGCTGCTGTAAATTAAGTGTTGCTCAATAAAATTTGAAGAAGAGTTCTTAGCTGTTGATGGACCGATTATCACGCAGTAAAGATGGGCATTTTCCTGTGAAATTTTTCTTGTCTTTCTGAATAAAAATAAATGCAAACAATATGAGCATCATACAGTAAACATTGCCATGTGTACTATCTAACAACGGCTGACAGCTCCACTTACACCCTATACCGTGCAAGACTGGTTACCTATCAAGGCATGAAATATAAACTAGATGTGTCTGTTACTTTTCGTTTCTTTTATGACTGTTCGGTGGCAATGAATAACATGAGATGTAAAAACGCACAGCAAGCAAAAATCATAATGTACTTTAAATGTACTTTAAACTAATTTCAAGACCTTTCTTCCATAAGAAACCAGGTCCAGTCAATGGCAGGACAGCCTATAGTAATATTGTGTCACAGAAAAACAGAAAAAAGTAATCTAAATAAACTGCATTATCATACAAAGTGCATAGGTACAAGCAAGTGTAACTACATGCATTTCACTATTAACAGATGCCTTTAATTCCACTTTAGACAAAAACAATTAAAACAACTGCATCCAAGTCAAAGACAACTTTAACAAACCTTGTATTACATAATTTTAACATCTTCAAGCTTTTTTGTATGCTAATGTTCAAAGACTTAATAAAATGCATATCATACCTGAAGTATTCTGCATCTGTGATTCCAGGTCCACTGAAGGTGCAGTTTTGAGTGTGCTGATCCAATCTGATGACGTAGCAGAAAATGTATATATCTCTGCTGCCAAATTTCCTTTTGTTTGGTCCTCTGCCAAGGTTCCTGCAGTATCTTCAGCTCTCTGGGTGTTGGACTTTATGAGGGTGTGCTCAGTTGTTGACAATGTCACATCTTCAGTTGAGGCTTTTCTCTCAACCTGGAAGATGCCAGCCACAGCAGAACCAGCTTTAGCAAGAGAGTCTGATTCTTCTGTTTCTGGTGTTGTTTGTGTTTTAGTATAAAAGGCCTCTGATGTTTCTGTGGTGCTTATCTCATTCCCCAGCACATGGTTAAAGACTGTAGTAGGGGGTGTTGTTTCCATGGTAGTTGAAGTAATGGCAATAGTGCTGTCTGGTGAGCTGGGTAAGATGATCTGTTGAAATGGCTGGAGTGGTGGGGGAGCCTCTAGAAGGAGATCTGGCATAATCCTATCGTAGTCTAGCACTGATGTTGTTGATTGAAAACCAGGAGCTCCAATGGATTCAGTTGAATCAGAGGAACTATGCACTTTTTTACTGGTCAGTTCAGCTGATTCTGTAGGAGTGTCTGGGACATCAGAGGTAATATCTGTGATCATCCTTTGGGTAACAACAGTTTTCTCTGTTTTTCCTTCTGCAAATCTGGCAGCTGTACTTAAAGAATCATCTACCAGAAGTACATCAGGTAGGATTGTGCTGATCTCAATCACAGAGTGGTCATCTGGATCTTCAGTGGATGCTGTGGAACCAGTGGCCTCTTTTGGCATTTGAGTTTCGGTGATCACAAGAACAGGTTCATCAAGCTCAAAGATGTCTTTTTCTGTCATATCATCAATCTCATCAGGATCTTCTTTGATTGTCGGTGAAGCTGTTGTGATTAGTTGAGCTTCTTGGTCTGATGGAGTGGGCTGAGGTGGAACCATACTGGTAGAGAACATTGAGGTTATATCTGTGAGAACATGAGAGTCTAAAGATCCCTCCGCATTGGTTATGTCAGATGAAGTGGTGGTAACAGTGTTAGATCTGGTTGTGGTGGTAGTTATAACATCTTGTACAGACACATCCACAAGGAACATCTGGTTAATTGTTTCTCTGCCTCCTAAACAATAGACAAGAGCATAATGATACAAAATGTTATAAGATATGTATAATTTGGGGAAATCTTGTAAAAATGTATCAGTGTAACAAGGATTTGTATACAGATCAAGACCAGCAGTTGTAGCCTACTTCTCAGACTTTGATGTTCTGTAGATGTCACAATGATTTTATTTGAGTTTCTAAGATTAAAATATACATTCATGAACCATAAAGTAAATTCTTTACATTGAAAATGTGTGAAACTGTTCATCTATTAATTTTTTTAAGAGTTACTTTGGAGGGTTAAGCCCAGAGTTTTGATCCAATTTGTTTTCATTTGATAAGAAACAAGAATGTAATAATAACAGTAACAGCCAACATAAGCTTTCACAACCTGAAGTGTTTCCTAGAAATTTAGTGCAAAGGACTTCCTCTCTTAAAGTTTTAAGCAGCTTTAAGAACAATCCTCCAAATGCCCTTAAAGATACAGAGCTAATAGCTCTAAACACTGAGCGCTACCTTTTAATCAGCTGAATGGTCTTACTTTTATACATGACAAACAGGAAATATGTGGCAAATTAGGTCATCGTTTAAGTGTTCTTTTTTTATATGTGGACTTTGAAAGCTACTCCAAACATTTCCAAATCTGCCTAAAAGGGCCATAGTGACTAAAGCAGAAGATTTAAGCTTATATATATATATATATATATATATATATATATATATATATATATATATATATACCCTGATAAGTTTATCATGAGCGGTTCAATAATAAGCTATTTACCTCATAAATCATATCCCAAAGAGGTCCTCTTCCTTCCTGCTCCTGTTTATTTCCAAACTCTTGGATTTACGTAGACTAATAAAAACTTTGTCTGGCTTTAGACAGATTGCATATAAGACAGCTGTTGACCATTACGTTTTAGGCCTTTGCTCATGAAACTATAGTATATGTGACGTAAGGAGTGAGACACACTTTTTCCGTTACAGGAAAATGAGGTTCTGTTCTCAGAAGTACTGCTTTATACAACCAATGCATTTGAACTGTTGCTGTTATAAAAGTCCTTGTTTCTTCCAGTTTTATGCAAAGACCCATCAGCATGTAATCGTCCCTCTTTTCCCAATGCATCCAGGTCCCCTCCACATTTATTTATGTGTAGTTTAAATGTCATTGGTGTAGACAATATTTTTCTTGCAAGACTGTATTTTCGAAAAGGATAGAGACCAACCAAAACAGGGGCACTTAAAGCACACTTACACCAAGGTGTGAATACAACTCAGTTGAGAGAGCTGACATGAAATACACAGAGCAGGAGGTGAGTGTGGCATGTTTGTGTGCCCTCTGGACCCCATGGGGACTTATCACTGTGAGAGTCAGCAAGGCCCAAGGGGCATAAAATGACCAGGCAGTGGTCAGCTTATCTGTCAAGCCTCTCATTTGTGAAGATGGAAAGGCCATGTCAAAGGTCACCAAGGATGACTGAATTTAGAAGTCCAGCAATAGTTTTTGTCCATTATCCAAATGTCTGTTCAGATAAGTACAAGTGAGACTGACAGAACCAAAACCGACAGGGGAAATTCGAGATGAAAGATGGTGTGGGCCAGTTAGATAGTGTGTCTAAAAAAGCTGGAGTATTAGCCAGATTTACTGCCTTTCTAAGTCCATTCTATTATCTGTCATTTTGTTTAACCCAGGAATCCTGACATAATCACAGCTTTAAGGATTTTCTTATAATTCTGGATACTGGGACATTAGGATACTAAAGATTTCTAGTAAAGGGCAAATTCTACACCTGCTTACTTTCTTTTCTTCTCACTGTCATTTCTGTGTAAAACTAGGTCCTCCATGACAAAACCAATATAACATAACTATTTTCATCAAGTTAAGTTGATGAACATAATTTATTATGACTATATTATATATATAATACTTCTCCATATATTACTTTGATCTAAATATTATCTATACATGTAGATTTTTTAAAGACAAAATAAACCTTAATTAGGATTAAATTAGGATTACTGGATGTAATGAAGAATAATAAATGGAAGTGACTTTTCCTTGACCTCAAACTCTTGAGGAATATCATTGCCCATTATTGGTCATTTAGAAAGAAAATATTTGGCTTAATTGTAGAGCAATGATTTAACAGGCTAGTGCTAAAATGCATTAGTATTTACAATGAACAGCAAAATGCCCATTGGAAATTCATCAATCTATTTCCCTATGTTATTAAAACACTCATTCGTAGGCCACATAAAGACAAAAGATATGATAAAACAAAATACGATAAATATTTTTTTTGCTCAGTTTTGCATTTGAGAATGTGCATAATTATGTATGAATTGTGAAAAACTATTCGGAATAGGAAATGCATAATAGAAGGACAAGAGTTCTCAGCATTCGGGCTCCGATGTTGCTTGGGAATGTTAACTGCTAAAACTTTTTAAAAATATTTCCCCTAGATTTTCTGATTCGGGGAATGTTAATTACAATAGTTTCAGGGCTAACTTATTTAGCTCCCAAAATACATTTACAAAATGTCAATTTACTAAAATGAAAAATAAAAAGTGTCTAGCTTTTGCTTTGGTATGTAGAAAAAGGTGTTATTTACAATTGTCCTGAATTATTCAATTGACTTCTGAAAAAAAGAAGGTATTGATAGTTTTCTGTTGCTTGTCTTACAACAAAAAGCATGAGTACACCAAAAAATAAGAATCCAGTAAGTCTGAACGTTTTGTTGAAAAAAATATCCTTGATATGAACATCACTTATAGTTCTTTAGTGTTAAAATCTGAGTGTTCTGTCACGATAGCATGTCCTCCACAGTTAAATAATTAAAGCCAATGAGTTTTTACCTTTAAAACAGTAAGCTCCAAACTTCCTGAAAGGTTCCGGAAAGCAGGTCTGATTTCTGTAGCGATACAGTGTCCTGACACCCATCAGACCCCCACCACATGAAATTCTGGGATGCACAACAGGGTGTCGTACACTCCCGTCAGAAAGCCAGCCGTAGTCACATCTGTCCAGTCCCATCCTCCAAGCGGCATGGAGCTGGCCAGTGGATGCCAGGACAGCTTTGTGTTTTATGCACTCTTCAACGGCTTCTGAAAACGTTAGCTTACCCGACCCAGGAGCATAAAAGACTTCACCTGGAAAGAAGTAAAAATAATGAAGGCGTTATACAAGGAAAACAAATAACTTGATATATTAATAAAAGACTACAGAAGTTAAATAAAAAACAACTCAACCATTATAATCTTTTGTTGTTAAGTTGGTGGTTAGTCGCTATTTTTTCCTTTTTCAAATATATCACTTTTATCTAGACGACTGACAAAGAGCAGAAAAAAAAACATTTAGCTCATCCGCATTTTTCTCTGTATATATGTTTCTAACTGGGTGTTACATCCCCAATTTCGATGGTTTTTGTAAGTAAGGTAATGGCTTGTGTTCTGTTTTAGGCTCCTCCACCTCCCTGGAGATTGGTTGCTGCCACCTGAAACTTAAGCCAATCTTCACTAAAAGTGCCCTATTTTATGTCTAAGAAGCTGCACTTTTCGGCCCTTTGGCCATTTGACTGCCTGACTCCATTATTTTTCGTGCAAGCTTACATGCACTTTTGTACTTTTGTAATAATGTAAACTTTTGTTGGGGGGGGGGTGCTTTTTTGTTCTGTCCTTTATGTTCATGTGCCTGTTAGGTAGGTTATTTTGTTGGTTTGTATATTGAGTTTTTTGTACATAGGTAAGTCAAACTTGCATTTGCTTTTAGTTTTTTTTTTTTTTTGTCGCTATGTTGGCATGAGCTCCTTGAAGAAACATAACAGATTGAAATGAAAAGTGCAAACTATGTCAGAAAATAAACTACTCAGTGCTATCTTGCTTCCTCATTCACTAAATAAAACTCAAAAAGACAAGAAAACCAAAATAGCAACAGTTAACTGTCAGTTAAAAAAATTTTGCCCTCTGTAATTCCCAATTGAAACAAATAGCTTTTTCCAAACTGATGGGCTGTAAAAAGGTGTTTTAGGCAGTATCGACCTATTATACAATAAGCATTTAATAATGGGTAAAATCAACAAGTTCTCTCAAGAATTTCTCACCCTTATTACTCTTACAAAAAAAATGTGATTTATTTATTTTAAATGTTCCCGTAATCAGCACAGGAGACCTAATCTAGAAGTAGAAAGACTGTCACTTTACCATAAATAAACCATGACAAGGTGCTCCAAGCTAGATTTCTATTAGTATAGTGCAAAAGATACTCTGAAGGATTGTCTGAAAGACAACATCAGTTTCAGAAAGATCTAAAATTGAAGTGTTGTTTTTTTCCAATGAAAAACAACTAAATTAACCCATCTACAATTAATCATACGCTAGCTTACTTCACAAGACTCCACTGCTGAAGAAATATCAGGCTGAAGCTTCATTAAAAATTGCCACGAACATTGGGACGAGCCATTGAGAAACTGTGAGAATTTAGAATTTAATCTAGCCTGATGAGACACATTTAACCATAGATGTGGATACAAATACGATGTTCGAAGGGGGGATGCATTTCTCCATTAATTACAACAGTGAAGTTGGGTTCGGGAAGCTGTCTTTTATTATATGATATTGGAATACTTAATATAATTGATGGACGGGTAAATGGAAAAATGCACTAGCAGTATTTGGGTAGGAATCTGAAGAATAGTTTATATCTTTTGGAAAGACACTCATGCCAACACACAGTCAAAAGTACTATCAGGGTGTTCGGGAAAAAGGAAAACACTCTAGAAAGGCCTAATAATTACTACAAATGTAATTTAATTAAAAAAATATATGGAAAAAATGAGACCAGAGTACATAAGAGAGACCAACTCAAAACTCCTAGATTGAAAAAACAGTGTACAGAAAGCTTTTGTTGCCAAAAAAGACTTGTCTGGTATCCACCACAGAAGTTTCAGTGAAGCTGAAGACTTTTTTTTCTGTGCCACTCTAATTTATTACAAATAACTAAACTTATAGTGTGTTTGATTTTTTTACATTTGTTGATCACCAAGCTGTTAGTGACATCTGGTATGATTTTTAATAACTACATAAATATATTTACAGAGATAGACAATGTGTTCCAAACCAATTTTCTTCTAATGTCATCTCAGCGTTTATTTATATCATAAGGCGATATTGCATTGTTTAATTTATTACAAAATGTATGTGTCACACATGTCTGGTCAACAGAAACCACAATCTCTGGGCATACTGTATGGGTTATAGACAGCATTCAAAAAATAATATCAACAATAAATCTGTTACTAGTAAAGAAGAAGTGGTGTGGTTTATTCATACATGTAGTGGTTTTTTCAGTAGCTTAAATAGCAGACTTAGTCTATCAAATCTGTTAGTTCAATATCTGTTTGCAAAAATCCACTGAACATTAAATATTGCGAGCTCCAAACATAACCCTGAAAAAATTTCAGACAAGAGAAAATGCTGAGAGGTGACTGGAATTTAAATGTGACAACAGGGACATTAATCAATATAAAATAGAGTAGGGCAGTTTCGTCCAATAACAGTAACAGACTGAACTGCTTAATAAATTGGTAGGAAAAACAACTGAGCAGTGCCAAAGACAGTTAAAAATCAAATTATCACATTTTTGTAGGGGACATTTCAAAAACCACTGAAGCCATTCTTTCAGGTCAAATCATTAGAAGTTTCTCTGCAATCTGGTTTCGACTTTTACAAAATGTTTAGTTGGTTAATAAGCTTTTTCAGCTGAAGCATTTGAAGACTCACAACAACACCACATTGCTTACCATCAAGTTTGTCGATGTAACAATATACATCATAGGTCTCCAAAGGGTTTCTAACTCCATACGTTCTAACACCAGGCTTCATCTTAAGGTTTCCAAGGCAGCCGTTTCTTGGTCTGGTAATTGGGTATCTGTACAAGAAGGGTCAATATATAATATTATCATGTTGTACTGTGCATATCTTTTACAGTTGCTGTGTATGTGTATGTGCACCGCAGTCACTAGAGCTGACCTCACTGTCTGATCAGCAATCCACCCTGCATCACACTGATCAAATCCATCTTCATAAGCTGCTTTTAACTGGGCAAAGGTAGCTATGGTTGCTCCAATATCTTCGCAGGTTTGGACAGCTTTTGGGTAATTTAAGGTGTACCTGCTGGTGCTTGCTCTATAGTGAAAAACTACACCTGCAATGCAAAAAATTATAAAAAGAGGGGAAACAATCAAATATCAGATACACAGTTCAAGATAGTCATCTGCAATTCATTAGCATAAATCCAGGGTGGTAAACTTTGGCAAGTGTCTTGTAAAACACTCTCTAAGGGTAAAATAAATGAGTCTCTCAGCTTCTTTGGAAACAAGGAGGTTTGCAATAAGCTAAGAGGATATGTGAAATACTCACACTGTTCACCACAAATGAACAAGATTACTGCATGTGATGCCATGGCCCTGAAATCCCCATATTTGTGGACGGTAAACAGGCGCTTCGGATTTGATTGATAGTGTCAATTAACATTGCAGAATTTTGGAAAAGAGGTCAGGCAGATTGTAAACCAAAACTATCCCAGTTTCCCCCCACCCATGCTTTCAACAACTGTTTACAAACACAAACCTTAATTTATTTTATAAGAAATGCATTACAAACTAACACCTAATTATAGTAAAAACCTTTTTTTAAGATCTTTTTACAAAGTTAAATGCCTACACTGAGGGTAAAATGTGTATTCAACTTTCTAAATCAAACATTTTTACACATCTTTAACAGATTTTTTCATTACTTATTGCTAATTTTTCTTACTAAAATTACTAGGGATCAGTCAAATTGGATTGAGAGCATCTGTAAACACTTTTCTAAATTATTATTGGATTTGGGTCTTGACTTTCACTCGGCCATTCTAACACAGGAAGATGCTTTGATCTAAACCTGTGGTACCCAAACCATTTCTGTTGGCACCCATTGGTTTATAAGAAAATGTTCAGAAAAACTGTTATTATTATTTCATTTTGTAATACATTTTATTGTGTAGCATCAACTCTGAATATCTTCCCTTTCTTTGAGGGAAAAAGCTTATCCACAGCATGGTGCTGCAACGACCTTTTCCGCACCTCCTTTCTACATACTATGGGCCTTGGCTGGATCTGTAATGAATACTCCCCTTCCCCTGCCTGTCAAGTTTCAGTGGACAGCCATGACTTGGGAGGTTTCCATTCTCCATGACAGACTGAACATGAAAAAGTTCTCTATGAGATGTTCAAATTTTGGATTATTGTTTTATAACCCAGCTATAAACGTATCCACAACTGTCTCTCTGACCTGTCTGTTGCCCTTGCTGTTCATGATACAGTTTGCTCATTAATCTTGTATAGCAAACTCCCTGAGGCCTCCATAGAAAAATGAATAAGGTGGACTATAATCATAAAGACAGTGACCTCAGAGGCCAATTCACTTCATATGACTTTACTTGGGGTTATCAGGAATATAAAGGGTTAAAAAAAGATTTTAAACCATGCATTATTTTCCCTTTCGTTCACAATTATGTTCCTACTCTATCGCCTGGTGAAAAACATTAAAGTGTGTGGTTATAATATGACAAACTGGAAAAGTTTAAGGCATTTGAATATTTTTTTCATTGAAAAAGTCTTCAAGACTTTTTCAAATCTCTTTAAGAATGGCATTCTCTGTGAAGCAAGAAAAACTTAAAGCTGCAGTTACCTCTTCCTAATTACTAGGTAGCTGCAGCTACCTAGGCATATCTATTATATCCTCTATCATCACTTGTATTCTATTTCTCTCTTACTAACCTCTTTCACCAATCCCCTTCTGCAGACTTTAGTTTTTATCATATTCATCTCATTTAAAAATGTTAAAAATGAGGAAACTATGAATATCTTACCACTGACGTCAAGGTTAACAGTATCATGGGTGTCTTCAATGCCATATGTCACCTCACAACGGTAAGTGCCAGCATCACTAGCACGCAGTTTGACCATAGTCAAGGAGGCGTCACCGACATCATCAGGATGGCTGGGCACTGACACACGGTTCCTGTAGATGGAGCCTATCTTGATGACCCCATTTTGTGCCACCAGCACTGTAGACTTATCCAGCCCTTTTATTTTTGTCCATTTAATTCGTAAGTAATCTTTCCCATAATTGGCAGTTCCATTAGTACCTATGACTGGCGCTGATGTTGGTATCGTGGAGAAGAAGCAGGGAAGATTTACTTTCCCTGAGAGGGACCCAGAGACTGGTTGGATTATTGATAGCGCACTGGATGCTGAAAGGCACAAAAAGTCGAAAGAGTTAAATGCAGTTCTAAATTGCATGTCACGTACCACCCTATTACATTCTCTGTTTACTCTTTCCCAAGCACATTCAAGAAGACACTAAGCACTGTCTGGCTCAGTCACATTGAAAGGGTGTAACAGCTACACCCACCCTAATAAAAAAAAAACATGCATCACGTTTTGAAAGTGACTCTTGGAAAGTTAAACCTCATCTTTTAAATTTTGGGTGTGGGTACAAATTCCCCACTGAGTGCATCACATGTACAATGTTTGAATGGAGTTTAAACATGTTTTTCAAACAGGGATTCATTGCTGAATGATTTCATGTTACATATCTGCTTAGTTCTCTGTGCAGAGCAAACTAGCTTTAACCTAAACTAGGATTATGTCAACAGAATTTATTTCTACTAACAAAGCAACATGTGCCATCCAACAATATTAAAGGATAGTTCTACGTTTTTTAAGTAAAATCAATCAGAAATTTTGTAATGTGTACATCTTACCTGCAGTAAACCCTCTTTATTTGTTTGATTTGCAATAATCCAGATAATATGAGGATACTGCTAATGGCTAGCCAAGAAGGAGCCAGGACCAAAGTTAAGTTTTATCATCTTAAAACACCTCCCTTTTCAAAAAGTCCATGTGGTTTTTCAAACAGTATTTTATGAAAACATTGGCATTAGGTAATTATTAAGATAAAAATACTTATAATTATTAACACAGGAAATAGAGGTTGAAGGCGGTGCACCACTAATGATCTTCCAGTGTGAAACAGGTACTGAAGAATTTTGTTAGAGGGTTCATTTTAACTAATATATTATTTTACTCACTTTTTCTGTTTGTACTTTGTGTTTACTCTTAACAAAAATGTTTAAATGTTCTGTTCTCAATAAGTGTTTGACAGGAAGATTGTTTATGGACCGGTGTAATTGTGTGTTCACATCGCCCCAAACATCAGCATCAAGAGCAGAAAGATTACATGTAAAGTCTATGGCTGAGGCAGTCAGAGGGGTGTAACAGAGTCCCTGCGGCACTTTGTATGTGTTGGCCGCATCAATTTTTGAAGCTTTTCCTGTGTTTCAAGCTTCAAAACGCCGTAAACCAGCAACGCAGAAGTTAAGCTAGCTGGGTTTTTGACGTTCTTAACGCTCTTGATGATAATGTAGTGACGTTCCCCGACGTCAACGTTGTCGAGCCAAACACGATCCACTAGAGAGAAAGGCCCGCCAACGCACTTTGAAAGCTACAACCTAAAAACACAGTAAAACTAGTTGCTTTGTGAGCATTGTTTTACACTCACAAAGCATGCGGTGTGAATGCACCATTAGAATGCCTGCTTCATAAAAGTGTTTTGTTAACTTTGTTAAGTTACCCTTTGAAATTGATGTGTACCTAACCATCCAACTATCTTTTGTGTGTAGCACCCCTAAACTCTAGTGAAAGGTCATACATTGTTCTACATCTGGTCCTGGCTACAGGTAAGCTGTTCAGAAACTTGTAAGATATATCACTTCAAACACTGCGAATTGTACAGTGAGGTAAGAAATCCCTGAAATTTGCAATGACATCTTAAACTGCAAAACAGCAAAGAAAAAGTTTATCTAATACTATATCCTTCGCTAATGATGCAGAATTGCCCAGTTTTGAAATCAGATTTTTTTCAGTGTTAACATGTTTAAATATTGATATTTAAAAAGTAAGACTAGATGCCAGAAACCTATAGGTTGTATCACAAATAATTCAACTGATGCCTGATTTACACCGAGTGGGGAACGGATGCGGCCCATATTCTGTACGGCTGCCACATGGACTAAAAAACACAGAGTCCAATCAAAGCATTTATAGTGCCCACGGTCCTGAGCTCCATTAACTTTCCAGATCAGGTATATTTTTCTGGACGTGTTTTAAAAAAAAAAATAACATAAGCCATATGGGAAGTGAGACAAGACCTAGCCAAGTTGATGAGGAATATCTCAAAATAAAACTGTTACAGGCAGATGAATTTGGCTTTTGTTTACAAGCTCCTCTCTATATACATAGTTGTTATGGTGTGAACTCGCATTAACAGCCAAGATTTGGTGCCCTCACTGGAGCAAACCTCCGGAGACGTTCCACACACAAACCGCAGCCGGTGTGAGTTGCATTCCGTGCGACAGCAGTACCATCACCTGACCGCATGTGAATCAGGAGTTAGGGCTTCCATACAGACTGTAATTTATACCAACTGCCATTTCATTCATTACTAATCCTAATGTCCGAGCACCATTATCCAGGGGTGTGGCTATGCGAGGGCCTGTGGGGTTGGGAGTTAGGGATGGGCTTAGGCCCACCCACTTTGTACCAGGGCCCACAAATTACTTTCTTAAAAGAAATTGAAACAGATCGTATTGACAGTTTTTTTTTTTTTTTTTTTTTGAGGAGCATCACTTAAGGTCATCGTAAAATTAAAAAAATAAAACTGGTGTTGATACTTCTGTCTTTGCATGACTTGCTGTCAGTGACTGTGACCTTTGTGTAAGCAAGTCTAAGATTGTAGGACACCATTATCGAAAATATTCCAGATTAACCCATTAAAGTACAGAACACTACTACTGGTGCTACTTCTGTTTGACGAAAATTGTGCGATCGCAAAAATATAATTAACAGCTTCTAAATCGACGTTATCTACTGCGTGAGCTGTATAAGCCTTAACAGAATCAAGTAATTATTTAAACCATTGAATAACTGACAGTTATGTTTTTACTCTGTATAGTTTAACCATCTGCGTATGGCTGCTCTGTTTCAACATAGGGAAACAAGCGCATTGTGTCAACAGTGAATGAAGCTCAATAAAGCTGAACTACCACCTAAAAAAACTATTGTTTGTGTCAGTGAGCTAATACGAGCTCCAATGTTGGGCTAAACAGTGTCTGATGATCCAGTCATAAACCTGTTGAAGAAACCATGAAACAGTGTAAATAACTTAAATTCAATCATATTTATATGGCCCACCCATTATTTGCTAGGCTCACCAAAAAAGCCATTTCTTTTTTTTCTTTTCTAATTCTAATGCTCAAGGACCAATGCCTAACCCCAATATAATCAATTTCTGAAAAATAATATTTAGGACAAGTACCAAATCATAATTACAGAAGGAAAGACCTTGTCCCTAAACTGGTACATTTTGAAAATGTACCTGCAGTTGGTTTGAGGAAGCACTGCACGTTTAGCAATAGTTTCCAACACATTGACAACATTTGACACAATATTTTTAAAGACATACTTGAAAAAATAAACATGAATAGCATACACTATGTACTGATATGTTTGTCAGCTGGCACATGCACACATAGACATCAAAGGGGGTTGAGCACCTGCCCTTTTTATTCCTGGAGAGAAAGTGCCCTTTTTTCTGGGGTGCTTCTTTTTTTTAAATAATATATATTCCTGTTTGCACACTATTGAAGAATAGTATATCTAAATATCAGGTCAGGAGTTCTGAAGCAACCACCCCCCACCCCTGCGCAGCGGTGCACATCACATTAACCAATGTGATGTAAGACCGTTCTGTCACCAAAACCTTAACGACAGGAAGAAATAGCTGCATCATAAGTTTTAACTCTGCTGAAAGCTAAATTTATGTCCATCGGCTGCTGGAGGAACGACAACAGGAAACTTAGCAGACATGAAACGGGATCTGCGCCTTTCTCTCTCTCATTTTGAGGCGTATAGCGCCGTGGTGGACGCGGCTCGTGCGCCCTGAATTGTGCGCACCACATCCTGCGGGAGGCCGAGCCTCTCTAAGCGCTCCCATTCAGCGGCCAGACCCAGAGAGCCTGACCAATCTATGGGTAACTCCTGATGGCTCCTCCCGCCTGGAGGAGCGCATCGTCTCTCCACGGCAGCTGCCACGGACGTCCGGAGAGCAGCAGCTGCACATTCGGGAACCACGGTGCGCTTTTGCGCTGTGGTGCTACGAGGATTATTGACAGCTGTTCCTCTCTGACTCAATCCAGGAGCCGCGGAATCAGCAGAACCGGAGGGAAAGCATAAAGGAGCGTTTTGGGCCACGGCTGTGAGCAAAGGGGTTATCCCCTTGCGCGCGCAGCGCAGCACTGAAGCATTTTAGTCCACGCCCACCTGCTGTGTGGGCCCCACACTGGTCCAGTATAAATAACGGTGAGACCAGGCAATCGGCTCCAAAATAGCAGTTTTTCTTCAGCCCAGCCCAAATAAAAAAAAAAAAATATTTTTGCAAAATACCAGCAACAACCCTCTTCAGTTTAGCATGAATATTTGTGTTGATTTAAAACTCTTATGTGTTCTGATAATACCGAAATAATTGTAGTAGCAATGTAATGTAGTGCCTTGTGCAAAAAATACACAAATTATAAGTAAAGCACACCCCTCTGCTTGATGCAGTTATTTTGGTTATTCTAATCTAAATATACACTTGAAACTAGTAGCATAGAAAATGTTTTCAAAACATGCACATTGTGGAATGGTTTTCTTTGCTGCTCTATAAACCTACTGAATACTAAGGAGACCATGGTTTCTGTGTGAACTGATTGTTTTGTAGACATCTTTTGAAAATTAAACAATTGCATGAGTTTGAGGAAGACAAAATCAACTTTTTAATTTTTTTTTAAAGGAAGTCAGTGTTGCGTTAATATAGGCCTATATACTTTTTTGTTTAAAAAAATAAAAGAAAAAACGTAATTATGGGAAGTGCCTTTTATTTCACTTGAACCGCTGCCCCTCAAAATGTATGTGCACGTCCCTGTTTGTCAGTAATAAAAGAAAAAGCCAGAAAAAAAAAGCAACGCTGGTTTTATTTTGAAATATACCGGATGCACCTTGATGGCTAATGTCTCACTTTTTGAGCATGTGGCGCATATCATTTCTTTAACTTCATGGAAATCTGCATGCGGCGTTCGGGAAGAAAAAAAAACGCTTCCGGGTCTGCACTGCAGCCGCAATGCTCTGATTGGACTCAATATTTTGGCGTCTTTGCAGAAGCCCTAAGATATACGGAATGCACTCTGTGTGAATCAGCGGCGGTTTTCTTTTTTGTGGGAAAGATTTTGAAGGGGAATAAAATACGCAATCACTGGGAGTGGAGGAAACACTGGAGAAGCAGCTCTAGAGGCTGGATGCGTGTTAAACACAGCTGTTTCAGTCCTTATACCGGTAGCTCCATCTAACTGAAAGGTGTTCATGGCTAGAGTGGCATGGATGCTGAAGTGACTAAATAGCACAAAGATCAAGTAACTTTCACGTTTACCCAAAATAGAAAAATTATAATTATCTGACTAAAGACTTATTAGTTTGCTGTAGATGCATCATAATATATATTTGCCCACTGTAAAAACACAAAATCGAGAATAAATGAGTTTTATGGAAAGATCGAAATAGATTTTTTTTATGACGAGAAGCAACAGAAGGTGTACAAAAGAAAGAAAAGATGACTCACCTGTTGCTAATGCAGCATCACAGAGACAATATAACCACAGGATATGCTTAACATTTAGAATCATCTGGAAAAGAAAAAAGTTACATTAGGAAACAATTCCGCAGTTAAGTTTTTTTTTTCATCATAAGCATCGTTCAGTTAGTCATTGGAAATATGAACTTAAAAATACATAAAAATACGATAAATAATATAACGTATAGTAAATAAATAACAGCCTAGAAGTCTATTTTAATTATGTGGCGTGAGTGTAACAAGCATGACTTACAAACCTTTTTGTTAAAACTGAAGACTAGTCAGAACATCTAACTATATAAAGAAAATGTCATATTTTCTATTAACATGTGGGTGGTGGAGCTGAGAGGTAAAACTTCATGTGGGGTCAAAGCAGGAGTTTTTAGAGGCAGGAGCACCAGCCCCCCTGCACTCATTAGCACCCCACTGTATAAACACAAGGGTCGGGTCTCCGTAGGAGCTGAAAACTGTGGGAAACCTCCATCATAGTGCAATTAGCAACGATTCATCCCTACTAAATCATCGTCACTAAATACAACATGACAAGAGTCCGAAGGCTTGCAATCCCGTAAGGGCAATCGAAAAGCCACTCTGAACTGAAAGAAAGTAGTTTCAATCAGTGACCTTCGAAAAATAAAAAAAAATCTGACTTTGTCGTATAATTATTTATCCAAAACGATGAGTATCAGCTACAGTTGAATTTGGTTCTCTATGGAAATAGGAATAAGAGTAATTCAAAAGAGATTCTCTATTGCAGTACCACTCAGGAGATTAATTGGTTACAGATTTTATTTTATTTTTTACTGTGGCCCCTCATACACCGCTCACAGCGGGGATGCTCCTTATTGTGAACGATAAGCGCCTGCCTGCCAACGTCATTTATCAAAGAACCGATTCTGAGACAGCGAATTTGTCTTTTCATGACAATAGCTACTTTAATGTTAAACAGAAAAGGAAAACACGTGCTATGATTAAAAAAAAAAGTTCAGAAACTTGATGATCTGATATGTTAAATTAACTGTCCTCAAACAACAGAAACATAAAGTTATCTAAGGACAGCATGCATCACTGGGTACATTTGTAAACTGATAAACTGTCTTACACTTACTGATTTGTTTTCTATCAGGAATGTATTATCACAGCAAAGTGTTACATGTGAATACAAGCATCTACTGATATGAGGAGCCCAACTTCTCATACTTCGCTTGAAGCTGTCTAAACATTGAAAAAAGTAAAAGTCTACTTACGTTTAAATTTATTTTATTCCATTGAACAAAATAAATGATTTATAGAAGATAAATCCTTAAATTGAGTTGATCCTATAGCGTGCGTAAAACAGTGACTGCAGGTACACTCCAAATTGAGGCAGCAGGACTTTTTTTCTTCTTCCTTCCCAGTGAGCCTGACTCCTCTCTTCAGGTGATGCGCGGTCCTATTCCAGCGTAATCCTGGATCTGAGCACATCGGCAGAATCCCGTGAAGTGCTGGCAAGAAACAAGTTCAATTTTGTCTAAGCCACGCTGTTATTTCGTCAGAGAGGAGGAGCCCATTTAAAAAGTGAATGAAACACCTTGTGGAGGAGGGAAAATTCTCCAGTTGGCCATGTGCAGGAGAGGAAGAGGCTTCTCACTTAGAATGGTGTGGCACAAATGGTCTTCTCTGTTCTTATTTTACGAGGTGATCACACCTCACTTTGAGCATGCGAATAAAATGAAAATAAACACGAAAAATAATCAAACACGATTGTTTGTTTTTCTTGTGTAAATTCCCTAAAGGAATCCATTATCATTTAAGTTAATGCTGGAGATCTCACAGTCATTACATTTGGAGAGCCCATGAGTCGGGTGCTCAGTGTAAACAGTGTGGTGCATACATATCTCTAGTTGAATTTCGAGTCATAACATTCGGTTTGTTCCAATGCCACCATCCAGAGAATTTCCATCCCACAGGACCACCCCTGGCACTGCCATCGGTGGTAGACCAAGCAAACACAACGGATTTATCAGTCGAAACAGATTGGCTAAAATGAGTAACCTCCTGCTTCTCAGTCTGATTCGGTGGAAACTCTGTGCTATGCTGTTCCACAAGGGAGGCAGGCGCCGAACTATACAGTTTATCATAATCCTCATGATTGGCTATGGAACGTGTACGAGGGCTCATTGCATAAATATAGGCGTGCCAGAAAGAGAGACTGTGAGATTTGGAAAAGTTAGAAAGTATCGCGGATGCATACGTTTCATTCATCATGTTATAAGCTAGCTCATTTTGGGAAATGTTACAACAAAAGAAAGACAATGGAATTACCCTGTTGCCGAAAGTGTGCTATACGCATGAAATTGTCTTGCCTTACCTATGTTCAATATATGTTTTGTCAATCAGGATACCCACCTTGTACTTTAAAGAGTAGCTAAATAGAAAAAGGAGATTAAAATAAACAAAAAGGCCTACATCTACATCTGGAATATGTGTTCCGATGGGGCCCGTTTGTCAAATTAAAAGTAATACTAATTCTAGGTAAATATCAAACCTACTTTTTATTAATTTCACATCTTTCTTTATTCAAAAATATCCTTATTCGTCTGCTGGTCTTCTGATCTTCTAAGTGTGTTTTCAATAGTCGTGCGTCGGAAATCAGCATTATTTTATATTATATATAACAGACAAAAAGGCCCGAAAACAAGTCTGTGTATAATTAATCTATATAATATTGAACTTTCTGAATAGGGTGCCTCTGTGTCACTGAAGGTACTGATGCACACAAATATTTCTACCTGATGAAATCTAAACATGTATCTGTAGCCCTGCATAAATCTGGATATTGTTTAAAACAAGAAAGTAATAAACATACCAGACATTCAAAACCTTTTATATTGATGATCAAATTAGATACACTTTAATGATCCTACAATTGGGAAATTAATGTACCTATTAATGAAATCAATCTCCCTTTTGCTAATTACTCCTGATATGGTTGCGATTCTGCTGGAAATCATTTACTCCTGTGAAAGTAAAACTCCTTCATTTGTATTTTTGGCCATATGTTAAAGGTCTCAACAATATTTGTCAATCTGAAGCCGAACCCCTTTTACTTTATGTCACAATCAGCAAGGTATTCATCTTGGCCAAAGATTTTGAGCTATTAAACTCATTATGCATGGGGTAACTATACTCTAATCTTTGTGCTTAAGAGTACGAACTAATCATTGAAATACCTGACTTCCATATTTTTCAAACTAAGTCTAGCAGGTCTTAGTTTATTTTTTACATATTTTTTCTGGGTCAAATAAAAACAAACACATTACATCTAAATTATACCTTATCAAAGCCTTTTGAAATCACATTGAGAAATAAACCACAAAAAAAGATAAAACATATCCACCCAGGACATCATTAACAAATTTTCCACTTCTTTAGGCATTTTAAAAGGTAAACTATTTGGTTTGCTTTATATGGGAGAGCACTGAATTTTATCTCACTCAGTGATTTTCAGATATTTTTAGATTGGGTGGTGGGGCTGTTGGTGCCTGAAAGCAGATCAGGAGCAACGGGTGAATCAGGGTGAAAAAGCCTCTAGTCATGATGCCACAACAAACAAACAAACAAACAAATAAAAATATTTATTAATTTATTTAAATTGCAAGCAGCCTTGAGCAACCCTTGCCTCTCAGCGCTGTCGCCGACGCAGATATATGACCGCAGACATATGACCGCAGACATATCACATTTCTGCCCCTTCAAAAATTAAGAAGCTCTACAGTACATGGAAGATCATCATAGAAACTTGTGACTTTGTTCCCAGGGACGCAGGGCAAAGGCCATGTCATCAATTCATCCTACTGATTTGTTGTAAAGTCGTCCATGGGGAAACAAACAAAATTTGATGCAGATCCGATAATGCATTAAGGAGATATAGCTCTGAAAAAGTTCTAGGGGGCACAGTACCTGAAAATTCCAATTCAATTTTATTGAACTATTTGGAGGTTGATGGAGATCATTCATATGCAGTTTGGAGCAAATCTGTCCATGCATGTGGGATTTAGAGCAAACCATATGTCTATGGCGAGGTATTGAATTCTGCCACTCTGCTACGCCCACAGAGTCAAGCCAATATTCACCGTTACAAGAATGTGTCATGAAACACAGCTGGAAAAATATATACAAGTGAGTGTAAAAAGAGTAAATCAAGTGTCAAAACAAGTCACTTTCTGTTAAATGTGGGTGGGGCTAAAGTGATGTCAGCAAATTAGGATATAAATTGGTTGAGTGCTGAGCTATGTTGTCACACACACAGTTTGGTACAGCTCTGACCCTGTAGGATGAAGTTATTTAACCATCTTAAAAAGCCAGAGGGTTGTCCACGCCCACCTGTTATAACACACCAAAGCTATTTATGGCCAATGCCTTAAGACCTTACCAGCTCGTTCTGAAGTCTGTACAATCAAGGCTGCAGGAGGAGATACGTTGTGTGTAAATTATATAAATTGGATGCTTTAATCTAAAATGGCTGACTTCCTGTGGGGTTTGGACCACGGCTCCAAGAGACTAGAGGGTGATGTGGAGGAATTAGGCTACGCCCACAAAATATTTACATAAATATCTTTTAGGGCTTTAGGTAGTGTCTATGATGTAGAATCTGGTGCAAATCTGAAAATGCATGTGAAAATTACAGCCAAACATGGGCATGGCATGAATTCCTAGTATCACCAAAGGTCTTTCAAAAACTTTCAGCACTGAAAAGAAAGTTGCACAGATTTGTTTTGGCCACAGTGAGATGTTGATTAAGTAAAATGAGTCAAATGTGAATATTTGTGAGTAAAACTTTACACTACCTGTTCTTAGGGGGGAGGCTAAGGTGACAAGATTCAATGAGCTTATGAATATAATAAGTGCTTGTCTGTGATAACAGACAAAAGTTTTGATACAGGTCGAACTCTTTGCTTGGAAGTTATTATACCGTTTTCTGTTCAGGCACAAACCATAGTTTGAGGCTTAGCCACACCCACATAATTTAACACAGCAAAAACTTTAAAACAAAGTTCGATCCCCAATGGATTAAGGCTATCCTGACTCATTATGAGGTCTGTACGTTTAAAGCTGCAGGAGGACTTCCTTCAGATACACTTGTAAATGAAAAAAAATGGCTCCTTTGATTCTAATGACCAGTTTTCTGTGAGGTTTGGACGATGGCTCCAGGAGACTGTTTTGTAGGTCCTGAGACATTACATATGTGTACCAAGTTTCTTCATTCTGGAATAAAGAATGGCTTTGGGCTACGAAAGGTACTTTTTTAAATATAAATTTAGATCCCCCTTGCCTCAAGGCCACCCTGACCAAATCTGAAGCTGATCGCTCAAAAATTCTAAGAGTTTGATAAATCCAGAGGCTGTAAATGGCGAAAACAGAGTCAAATCTGCAAATTCAATCTAAGATGGTGTCTTCTTGATCATCTTTGACTATAATCTTTTTAGGTAGGTTTTACATGTACTAATTTTCATGTCTGTGTGGTTAAGTAAGCAAAAGGAGCAGTGTGTCTTCACATTTTCTTGGGGAGGGAGCTGTTGAGCCATTTCCATTGTGACTTTTGTGTAACGCTTACAATACATACAATTCATGCACACTTGATGTGTCTGCAAAAATACTAGTTTTTGTGTATTGCCTATAAAAGCCAATTCATATGGGAGAAGAATCAGTTACAATAGGCATTTGCAGCATTTGGCTGCTTTGGTTTAATAATGGAATAAATAAGACATTGCGAAGCAGTAATTTAGATAGAACAGAAACGCTATCGGCAACATGGTCTCAGTTTAAGCTAATTTCCTGTCTCGCATACTCAACCTAGCACTAACTAGCACTGTTTAGACAGGTAAAAATTGACAAGAATATACACCAAGATGTGGAAAAAGAAAATGTCAGAGAAAATTAAGGCACATTCGATCACAGCCATCATTTCTGTCAAAATCAGTTGGGAGAAATAAGATATATATTAATATGCTCTACAAACATAATCACTCTGATGTCAGAAAGACATTAGCTGTTTGGGTAAGATAAGGTAGGATGTGTTCAAACTACATGTACTGCCACTGGAAATCACCTGATACAACTAGAATATAGCTTTTATAAGTGCAAATATACATTGAAACCAATTCAATTGTAAAAATCATACAGAAATATAAACAGGTACCATATAAACATACCAGTTTTAAGAATCATCATTATCATAGTAACTGTTTGCTTCCCCTCCTCCATTGAAAGCATTATCCATCATGGTTTAAACCATCTAAGACCTTAATCTTTTGCAACTAAAATGCAATATAATCTATATTTAAATCTGTCTGACACACTTTACTGATTCCATCTGAGGAGATCAATTCTTGTCCCACATTATGATAGAACAAAATACATCTTCAAAAATAAAATCTTGTTTTGTGTCAAGTAAATTTTTTGTGAAAAAAATATATCACCCGATATCATGTTTTTGTAGAAAGTTGCAAAACAATGTGTAAAACATTTCAACTGTATGTTTAACCATGGAAGCCCTGCTGCTTGAAGCAGCTATAAATCACTGAGTGAAAGACCTAGTGAAAGAGTGTTTGATCCTGGTGATCTGCTGTGTGGACCCCAAGATGACCCAAGTATCAAATGACCTATTAAGGTGGTCTGCCTCCTGCCTTATGCAACCACTGACAGGATAAAAGGGACATTTAACTCCTTAAACTTAAAGAGGATGTCCTGTAGCAAGTCAAATGTTTAAAAGCAATAGCTGTGATGTTCTTATTTTTTTCTCCCTTTTAAAATTTAGGTTGGACCTCCCAGATCAGAATGAAAAGAGAAAACCTACAATTACTCCATGTGTTTGTTCCGGTGTGAATACACATGGGACAACCAACTGGCACATATCAAGATTACCAAATTACTCTTCAGAGCTTTGCCAGAAGAAAGGTAAATTATTAAATAATGGCATCGAAAAAGTTGTATAATTGGAGTGTCAAACAAAACCCAAAGTGGCGACACAGAGAGAGAAAAAACAGCTTGCTGTGATTTCCTGGGGTCCGGGGGAAACGAGTTTGTGGGGGTGTGTTTTTGTGAGTTAGCTCCCTGTTTAGAGTAGAACATGTGGGAAAACGAAGGCACCTCTAGACAGACGTGAACCTTGATCCTCTGAAGTCAAGTGAGGAGGTCCAGACCACAGCAACTGATCTCTGCATTTTAGGTAAAGTTCAAAGGAGGACAGCAGGGATACAAGAAATAATATATTTCTGATTAACCAGATCTTTAAAAATGTATTTTAAATGTTCCTTTTTGTTAAAGGAAAACTTTGTTTTCAGCCAGGAACTTATTTTAAGGAAATATTACGTTCATTTAGTCGCCCAGACAACTTTGGAGCTACTTTGAGTCTTTCGGGAGAAGTTTATATCCGCTCACGATCAGCGTATCTATCCATAGAATGGAGGTCCACGGGGGCAGGAGATTTGCCACTTGCGATAAGGCATTATGTGCCCCAAAACTCTTTTTCTAACCAATGTTTTGTTATTAATCGTTAGCACGACTTCACTCGGAGTTCAGAACATCTTAGAAGTGCTTATTTGTTCGGTTCTGGGGTGAGTTAGAGGCTTATGGTACAACTACAGGTGCAATATTATAAAAAATCTAAAGTGCGATTTCAATTACGTCATTGAAGTCCTCCATCCCAGTTGTAGTCTGAACTCCCTGCACTATACACTAGACACACCTTGCTACTGCAGACATCAACATGGTTCACGTGTTTCCAAATTGCACTAACCGAATGTACAATCTTCCACTAGGCTCCCTTTCCGCTGCTTTAGCTGCAATGGTGGACGGCTGTGATTTCATTGAAATCGGCGGTTAGCAGTGTTGGGCATCTTACGTTAAAAAAAGTAAGTAGTTATAGTTTTAGTTATATATATAGTAATATTTAAAAAAGTAACTGAGTTAGTAACTCAGTTAGTTAGTTACTAACTTAGTTACAGTAACTGAGTTAGTAACTCAGTTACTGCACTGTAAAAGTAATTGGTTACCAGGCAAAGTAAATGTGACATTATCTCTATGTTCTACAATGCAGTTACGTTCTATAATATCTACAATGTTAAATATTTTTTATAACTCAAAGACAAATACCAAATACAGTATTGTAGGACATTTGGTATTGAACTTGACTCAATAAGATTGAAGCTGTATGAAATATTTTTTAAAAATATATACAAAAGGTAAATGCTAGAAATATATAATCAGACACCTCACTAAAGTGCAAGACTAAGAAAATTGTGGATAAAATGAAACAAAAGAAAATCTGTCCATTAAGTTATGCCAATCTCTGTATCTGTAATACTACACAGTAAACATATCACTATCTAAGTGGTTGTAGTAAAACATTATAAGGCTGATTTGGTGTCACCTGGTCACACAACCTGGAAGCTATTGAAGGAAAACCTGAAATATTACAGTAAAATATAAATATAAGATATTCTATCCATACAAATGTCAAATAATTTGTTGTGTCCAGTTTTTTAGATATAGTAAGACATTTCAATAGTAATTTGTTTTCACATAAACTGGAAGCAATTGAAAAAAAAACACATTTTACAGTAAAATATTAATAAGAAATATTCAATGTTATTTTTTTAAATTGGAGACTTTCCTAGGGGTTCGAGTAATAGTCTATCAATATATAGGGGTTACTTTTTTGGGTAGATACTACAGGTGTTTTCTGGGATGTATGGATATTTTTTGGTGATCCCTAACCAGAATCACCGCCTTCAGGAGTGAGCCTTCGGCGGGCTGTATCCGCTCTATCAGCAGTGCTCTTGGTGAGACGTTGGAGGGAGTTTCTGTTTTAATTAAACTAATGAGCATTGAATATCCACCTTAAAGTTAAGTTCACCGTGGTATTTGCAGCATGCAGTGAGACAGCGAGAGCACAGGTATTCGCCATCCCAACTAATCATCACCGACACCTGCTCTCTCCCTGCACCCTTCATTCAACGACGATGTAACGCGCCACTTTACATCTCCAGTAACGGTAATGGTGTTGCAACAATAGGAAAAGTAATTAGTTATGTTACTCCATTACCTAAAAAAAGTAACGCTATTAGTAATGACATTATACTTAAATGCTGTTACTCCTAACACTGCCGGTTAGCGGAAGTTGGAATCAGTTGCATTGAAAGGCTATAAAACCCCCAGAAGCTAATATCGCAGCACCTCTGAGATATTATGAACTCACAGTAGAATATCGCTAACTATTTACAACAAAACATGGTTAAATTTAGGAGTTTTGGGGCAGAAAAATGCATTATGACAGGCAGCAAATCTTCTGCCCTGATTGACTCTCATTCTATGGAAATAGCGCTGATCACGACTCAATATAAACTTCTCCCGAAGGAACTCAAGTGGCTCCAGACGTCTCTGGGTGAGTAGAATTACCATTGTGAGAATGTTAGAAAAAGTAATTTGGAAAGTTTATTTTTCATTCATGTGTGGACCAACAAAATATGTTCTTCATAAAAGAAAAGAGCTGTGCTTTTGAAAGCATGGACACACAAGAGAGATATCAGTTCGAGAAAGCAAGCCACGGGGATCAACATAACAGTAACAGTCCCATACATGTGGTAATACAAGAGACAAATGTACACACAGAATAAAATCCTGACTCTAGAAATAAAACACAGGTTTTCAACCCAGCTTTAAACTATTTATTGTGGGCTCTCTGTGATTCAGAAGGTTCTGTCTAATTGGATGTAGACAATTTTACACTGTATAAAAAACATCCTTTTCACTGTCTGACTTTAGATCAAACTAAATATATCATGTTTTAGGTCTTTCCACTTAAAAATATGAAAGAGGCCTGTAAATTTTCATCATATGTATACCTCAACTTTGAGAGTCAAAATGTGAAAAAAAATCTAGTAAATCACATGGCCTGATTTTTACAGAATGTATTTGCAAATTATGGTGGAAAATAAGTATTTGGTCAAAGACAAGCAAGATTTCTGGCTCTCACAGATCTGTAACTTCTTTTGTAAGATGCTCATCTGTCTTCCGCTCGTTACCCGTATTAATGAGACTGGTTTGAACTCAGTATAAAAGACACCTGACCAAAACCTCAGACTAAAGAGAGCAGGACTAAAGAGAAGTCAAAGGACACCAGAAACAAAATTATAGACCTGCACCAGGCTGGGAAGAAATAATCTGCAATAGTTAAGCAGCTTGGTGATAAGAAATCAACTATTTGAGTAGTTATTAGAAAATGGAAGATGTACAAGATCACTGATAATCTCCTTCAATCTGGGGCTCCATGCAAGATCTCACCCAGTGGGGTCAAAATGATCACAAGAGTGGTGAACAAAAACCCCAGAACCACACGGTGGGACCTAGTGAATGACATGCAGAGAGCTGGGACCAAAGTAACAAAGGCCACCATCAGTAACACACTACAGAGCCAGGGAGTCAAATCCTGCAGTGCCACACATGTCCCCCTGCTTAAGCCAGTAAATGTCCAGGCCCCTCTGAAGTTTGCTAGGGATCATTTGGATGATCCATGACTGGGAGACTGTCATATGGTCAGATGAAACCCAAATAACAGTTTTTGGTAAAAACTCTATTCGTCTACTTGGATGAGAAAGAATGCTGAGTTGCATCCAAAGAACTGCATAGCTACTGTGAAGCATCGGGTTAGAAACATCATGCTTCGGGGCTGTTTTTCTACCAATGGACCAGCAAAACTAATCTGTGTAAAATAATGAATGAGCCCATGTATTGTGACAGTTTTCATGAAAACCTTCCATCAGCAAGGGTGTTGAAGATGAAACATGGCTGGGTCTTTCAGCATGACAATGATCCCAAAGACACCACCCAGGTAACAAATGAGTGGCTTTGTAAGAAATGGACGGAAAGCATTTTACAGAAGAATTTACAGGTCTGTGAGAGGCAGAAATATTGCTTGTTTGTAGATGATAAAATACTTATTTTCCACCATGATTTGCAAATACATTCTTTAAAAATCAGACCATGTCATTTTCTGGATTTTTTCTAATTTTGTTTCTCTTAGTGGAGTGAACTTGCATAATTTGTGGCAGACTAAATACTTTTTTTTTCACCCGTGTACATTTTATTGGCATTTCTTGGGATTGCCTGTAAACGTTATGATTCCAGTCAAACGTTTTGGGTACAAAGTTCTTAATATTCTGCTTGAACTTTAATCTATCAATGTTTCTCAAGAGTAATCAGATTCACTGTCAGGTGAAATGGCAGTTTTTCTGTTATGGGGATAATTACTTTATCACAAAGGGTTTGAATAGTTTTTTCCACTTGAAAAATGTTTTTCAAAATGTATCTTTTCAGGTTTTTGTACTACAATTTCTTTGATTTTCTGAAACAAATGTGATAAAACGAAAACAGAATAAATCTTTATGTAGGGAATTTATTTTCCCAATACTGTGAATGTAACCCTCGTTAGCCAACTGTGACCAAATGTAAATGATAAAATTGAAATCAAGGGGGCTTGAATGGAGCAAACAGGATGCGACTAAAAAACTCAACATAGCATCGCCAACACATTACTCTTTGCATAAGGCTATTAAAAAACTGACATAACTATGCAATGTAATCATCCAACCTTATCCTTTCATCTTTTTTGCTTTACGTGTGAATTTAGGATTGCTAGTAATCCCAGAAAATGAAGTTAAAAGTTAACTGTCAAATTATTTAAAATTGTGGGAAAGATATTTACCATATCCCATTTTCAGTCAACACTTTAAAGCCATATCTGCTTTTGATATGGAATTGTAAGTGGAGGAGGACCTTACTACAGACTCTTGCAGGTCTTGGAAAAAAACAAAAACACTGAAAAAGAGAATAGCACCCTAAAACGGTGCATATGTTATTGGCACATATGTTATCTCAACAACAAAATATGGCTGATAAATGAAAAAGACAATAACTACATGCTAAAGGAGTGAGTCCCTGGTAAAATTTCCTTGAGCCATGTTTCTCTCACTGAAGATTAAATACCGCAGACAAGAGTAACACTATGAGACAGTAAGTTATGAGTCAGCTCAGATGAACTTGGCCAAAAGAAAGTCAAGATAATGATGTATTAAAACATTCTCAGCCATGAGAGAAAATCAAATCAGCTGCAGAGAATCGTTTTGGTTTTCTCAGCTTCAATTATCTGAATACTGTCTTAAACAGATAAATAAAGTTTAGGCTTGGTCATTTGACATGCTTGGGTTGCATACAAAAGCTTAGCTGTTACTGTACATCGCTGGCCATTAAAAGCCAAATGTTGTCATACTGACCCAACCCAAAACATAGGCAAACATTATATCATGTAAGTAGTTTTTTTATTATTCAAATGTAAAGAATTTAGCAGTTCTTTAAAATCTTTTTTTTTTTTTTTTTTTTTCTAAAATTTCTTTAAAATCTTAAAGGTGGATTAAAAGGGAAATTGTAATACTATATATTCCTTCAGTCAAAGACTCTTGACGCTCCTGATCACTATGTTCCTCTAATGGTTACCATTATCACGTACTTAATGTCCTGTGCCTATTCACTTCAAATCTGCTTGACCGTTGGTTTAACTCAAATAATTAGACAACCAGTTAACACCAACAGCTATAAGAGAAACCACTTGGTATTTGTGTTGATCAAAAGGATTGTTTAACGAGCACTTCGGAGCAGAGGGGGTTACTCGTTGCCAGTGGCTATTGAAAACCATTGAAGCAAGATGGCCATGATTGGGGACTTATACGTTATTCAGACAACAATAGAAGCTTTGATTGGTGCTGTCTCTAGCTTCAATGTGAGTGACAATTTGTGTGAGGGCACCCAGGAGACTACTCTACTTACAGGTGCATAAGAGTAAATTAGGGTATTATTGAACCATTAATTTATTTCTATAAATCAATTAAAATTGTTAAACAAGTATATAGATTAATTACAAACAAAATAATATATTTCAACAGACAATTTCAAAGAATGTGGACTATCTCTAACAGAAACCCAAGATTCTGCTTCCCAGGAAATTAGAATATTAAATCCGATAAAATATTAAGTTATGATTATGGGGAAGACCGGTAGTCCAGTAAGCAGTTGCTGAGACCCTTCACAAGGAGACTAAGGCTCAAAAGCTCTTTTCTAAAGGAGAACACTGTTCATATAGTGCTATAACCAAATAAATAATGGAAAGTTAAGTAAAGTGTAAGGCAGTCTTGCTTCTTAAAGTGTACTACAAGGTAGCTGTGTCTACAATCAGTATGTTTACATGCAGCAAGAGAAAGTCGAATTATTTGCTTACTTAGACTGAAATCAGACTTTCGAAATGCATGCACCTTAGTCCGGCTCGAATCAAATCCCAACTGGAGTTTCAGAGGCTCAACTAAGCTACCCAGATAGTGCGATTGGGAATCCGACTTCTCTGCAGCAAAACCCCGGCCCGTACTCTCACAACCCCTCCATAAGTGAAGAAACACGGAAGTGCAGCTCAGCAACAACATAGCTATATTTTTCTTATAATTCTACTAAGACAAACGTAAGTGTCCCATCAGTGCATGTTTGGATTGACGAAGAGACGGTGCATTGTGAATGTGAATATCCTCCTCTGACTCTGTCTGCTTCAATCCCACCAGCCTCTGTTTATTGCCCGAGTAAAGCTCAAAGCTAACTGCTATAAGGCTAACACATAGGGGCGCATATTGCCATCTATTGTCGGGGAGTTTCATTTAATTTAATTTCATTTAATAATTTAATTAACTGAGTGACATGAAAACTTGGATTTGCCTCACAACAGGGGGCAAGCACTAATGCTGCGTTCAGACCGCAGGCTTTGTCAGCGTCAAGCAACGCTCATAAAGCGACTAGTTCAATGCATATTCACAGAAGATAAATTTTTAAGCTGAAGCTTGCAAAGGCCGTAGGCGGGCCTGTCTCTGCTGGATGCTTTAAACACTCACGGATCATGGTTGGCTAGGCAGCGTCGACGTCGGGCAACATCACTACAGTGAGACGCTCTGATTGGTTGCCGTGCTGCGTCAAGAGCTTTAAGACCGTCAAAAGTTCAACTACCTGAACTTCTGCATTGCTAGCGTTATGAGCTTTGAAGCTTGAAACGCAGGAAAAGCTTGAAAAGTTGACGGAGCCAACGCTCACAAAGCACCGCAGAAACCGTGACGCTCCTCCAACGGCCTCCACCATAGACTTAACATATAATCTTGATGTTGCTGACGTTGACAAATCCTGCGGTCTGAATGCAGCATTAGTCTGATTACTCAAAAAAAGATAGATTTAGATGTGCATGTAACGTACGAACATAGTCTACCACCATTGGCGTATAAATGGGTGAATGACTGAATGTGGTGTGAAGTAGAGGGTGACAATTTTTCGGGATTCCCACGGGTCACGAGATTCCTACAGGATTCCCGCGGGATGGGAGTCAATTTCACTGTTGGTAACGTGATCGGGACGGAACAGGAAATAATCCACGGGATCGGATGAGAAACTGGAAATTATATATATATATATATATATATATATATTATTTTTTTACATTTACCTTGTCAGATATTGGGGAATTAGCTTCAAAAAAGGACGCCGCGATGCGGTGCCAATGTGTGTAGTTATTAAATTAAATGCAATTCCATCGGGTCTACTACACTGCACGCACCAAAACTGAAACTGCTACGTTGTTGCTACACCACCTGGATAAACTGGTATGAATATGAGGTCCGACTGAAAATGCGTGTATCTTAATTGTTTGGTAGTCAGACGAATCAAGTCCATTCATGATGTGGTAAGGTGGCCAAACAACAAGCAGGACAAGGTTAAAGATGGTGGATAAAGCTAAATAGATCATCTTAGATACTGTGCTACGCAATGGTTTAAAGGGGGTCGGGGGGAGCGAGCGCCATAGGAGGTAAATTACTAATCTACGGGATTCGGGTCGGGACGGGATTCTTTCTCTCAGGATTTTTTCGGGACAAGATTTTTTTGGGGGGGCTGTCACGTGATCGGGACGTGACGGGAGCGACAATTAATTCCCGTGTCACCCTCTAGTGTGAAGCACTTCAGGGACCTCTGAGTGAAAAAGTACATTACAGGCAATTTACCATAGCACTGTGAAGAAAAGCAATTAATAGTTAACTAACTAACTAACTAACTAACTAACTAACTAAAACGAACATTTCAACTCTCTATGAATGTCCCAATGTGGTCAGATGATTATTAGCCAAATTAATAAGTAATTAGGTTGTGCCATCAGTTTCTATCTCATTTTCAGGCATCCGACAACCCGATGTAGCAGCAGACAAATGGCATTTGCTTAGCATTGCATGAGATCAATGAATTGCATAATTTGAGGAGTGTCATGATATTTGCCATAGCAGTGGCACGCTTAGCAGTATAGATGGCATGTGAGAGCTGCAGCGTTCATGGAATTTTTTTGAAATGTCCAAAAAATAGATCAAAATCTGTATGTTGCAGTGTTAATACATGGAACGGTTATTCTGTATGGTATTTACCTAAAGCAGAGTATTATCTCATATTACTAAAACACAGTGAGATGAGGACATAAGACTATACAAAATGCAGCATTACACTTTTTTTTTTTCTTCAGAGATGAAGGCTTGCACTTCAAACAGAAAGTTCGCCATATGCTTTAAAATGTTCTTAACTAAATTCCTGAACTTTTAAAGAGCAAGTTGACTGCTTTACCTCCTGGTGTTTTGTCCAAACAAGAAATAACTGTGCTGCTGTCTGTGAGGCAAAGCAGCAGCAGGAGGTAACAGAGGCAGACACATCCAGCCCAATGAAAATTAGATTTCAAAAGCAGCTATTTTTAACTCAAATATTATCAAATAAAAGTGAACATTGGTATAGTTATTAACCTCTATAAATATTTTACCTTTACCTATATTATATTTTAAATTCCCACTTAAAGACTTGAGTAAGTCAGCTGTCATTTTCAGTTTTCAAAAACTTTTTGTATGAGGTCAAGTTGTTTCAGACATTACACTGTAAGGTGGAGAGTGGTGAGAGTCCAGAACAGCCCAATGTCAGACAAAGAGTGCTCTGTCTCATTGCAGCCTTGTGGCAGGAAAAACAGGAAGACTCCTGTCATTTCTCTGGATGATGGGAATTCTACAGGTGCACTCGATAAGTGAATGACGATGATAAGCGAGTCACTGAACGTTTAATTTAAGGCTGCCACAGCCGTCAATGCTCTTTCCTGAACATCATTACTGCACTTCAGCTGCACGAGCGTGTGTGCGGTTGATAGATATAGACTGACCTTGGAAACAGGCCATTCAGTTACAAAAGTGTTTTTTTATTTTATTTTATTAAATGCCATGCTTGCTGAGAAAAAAAATCTGTACATTATCTCTAAATACCACAATCATAAAGCATTTCAAGTATCTTACAACGATGTTAATGAAATCTTAATCAGAAGATAACATTATTTAGAATGTCAGAAATATAATCACTGAGGGAAACACAGATTCATTTTAGCTTAAATTTATTGTTCACCCAACAATTTCACATATTCCTTTTTGTGCAAACTAATTACATAACACTGTTAAACACTAAATTATGTTACATCGTCTTTTATACATTATCACCACCAACTAAGCAAATATAGGCCCAAGAAAATAATCAGCTTTCCCATTTGAATGTTGAAGTTTATTTTATTTCATCTTATGCAGTAAAAAAAAAAAAACAGAAGAAAAAAAAATAAGTGGGCAAAAAAGCACACCCTGTTTCCAGTCTTGGGTTTTATGTAACAAGACTAAATGAACCAGACAATATGTTTTTTACCAGGTTTCAAATGTATTTAGATCTAAGCTTTAAATTTTAGGGACAGTCAGTCTACTATTAAAATAAAATTGTTGGGCAGCAACAGTTGCTCCTTTAGGGGAAGTGTTGATACATTACTTTCTTTAGCACTCATTTCTATGCTAACGACCGTTAAAACATCCTTTTTTTTCTTTTTTTTTAAACTGGTGGCTACACTTGATAATGATTAATGAATCAAATGTATTGGGTGACCAGCCCCTGGCAGCTCATTTAAATTTTTAAATCCTATGTAAGCAGTAAAAAGTGTACTTAGTTGTTGCTAAACAGCTTGTCATGTTTTTCTCAACAGTTTAGAAAACATTTATGCGTTTCTCTAAACCTGATGTAAAAAGTAAACAATTGTAGAAAAGGGCAAATGCCATTTGTTTTTTTTATTGTGATAGATTAAAAACTAAACTCCATTAGAACTGGAAAATACTGTCCCTCTTTACACTACAGCCCTTTTCAAACAGGCCATGAAAAACGTAAATTTTTTGTACTTTGTCTTTTGCCCTTCGAATTTAAAAGCAAAGATGCGGACTCTTTGCAGACGACCTTGTCAGATATATTATTGCCTGAAGCACTAGTAACAAGCGCAGACTTGTCGAGATACGGAGTTTGCGTTCAGAATGTCAGGCAAAGTTCCAGAAAAGGGGGTGAGGGGAGAGGGTTAAGCCATGATGCACACATGACATATATATCAAAGGTGGCTTCACACTCCTTTTGTTTCGCTTCTATTTTCCGTTCAATTTCGTCTCTTAAGCATATGTATGCAGAATTCCAGAAAAAAAGACAAGCACTGAGTTCTGCTGTTTCGTCCACCCTCTTTGGAAGAATGACTTTGTTTGGGGAAATGACATATACACCCACCATACTGTTTACATTGAATTTCTTCGGGGGTTGTATCCAGATACAACCCCCCAGGACAGGATCCAACCGACACATTTCTTGCCGTGTGAAAGCAGCCGACAGGCAATGTTACGATAAAAAAGTGGTGTATTTCAAAAGACAACTACGGTTAAAGACAGGATGGAATTGTCCGCAAATATTCTAGAATGTCTATCTGAAAATGGCATATGACCGTATGTCTATAACCAATACTACAATATTTCACACCTACAGCTCCTTCAGGAAATCAGGCATGCTGATCTATTTCATTTTTACTGACAGAATGAAACCACTGAAATATTCAAAGTGGTCTCCAAAATGACCCCACTTCATCTCATCACCTTGTCCTGCGCTCATCTGTAAATTAACCTCCGAAACTCTACTTTCCTTTGTAAAATACCTAATTCATGCAGAAAGCAGAGGAGAGAGTGGGAAATTCTTGCGAGGATTACCACACCAGTGAGAACGTGATGCAGGAGGATTAACCAGGCGGCCACCCGTGGATTTAAGCAGACCAAAAAGTATCATCAAAATGACAAAGGACTGCAAGAGGATCTAAAAGCCAAAGGCAGAATGGTGAGATAAAGACCCTGAAGGTTGGTGCATTGGCCTCAGTTTAAAGATGTAAGTACAGTGACACCGGGACCTAAAGCTGTTAGCTGAGTTAAAAGGTAAGGTGTGTAAAATAAGACAGTAAGAAACAAAATGACCTCATTAACCACACAGAGACAACCATGTTAGAAAATAAAATGGTATTCAAAAACAAAACAAAAAAGATTTAGGTCAAATCGTCTGACAAAATGCTAGTTTACAGTGTTTAAATGCAACAAATTGCTTTTTTTAAATCAAGACCAGACAACAAAAAACATTAACAATGAAGCTTTGGTTTGTCAGTGGGGGCCCTTGTGTTCTGAAGTAGATTCTTCATTCTTACACACCACAGAGGCTGAATGGCAGAAACATTTTAGCAGTGGGCAGCACGTAAATCCAAATCCTGTTCACAATGCCACTGCAGAGAACGTGAAATGCCTGTGTTCATGTTCACTCTGGAGGATTAGAGAAAAAAAAGCAACGTTAGGTGTCTAAATTGATTTATTGATCACAAAAAGGCAAGCAGAGTTTCATGAACGGTTAACAGGAAATTGTCAGTTTAAATAAACCAGCAATGCTTTTCTGAAAGCTACTTTAATAATTGTGAATGAAAAAAATCTGGCACAGAAGATATCTCTGGGAATCTATTCTCTTGGCTGACACTGTTTTAGATTGTGTGCTGTGCTATAAATTTAACTTGTAATTAGGATGAATTATAGCGACCCATCAGGCATTTTGTCATGAAAACCCCTGTTAACCATTTAAAGAGGAATAAAAATGCAGCAAAAAAAATTTGGTGGAGTAAAAAGTGTAAAAGCTTTTGCAGAGAACTCGAAA
The DNA here is from genome assembly GCA_028564705.1 of Apricaphanius iberus. Classification (NCBI taxonomy): domain Eukaryota; kingdom Metazoa; phylum Chordata; class Actinopteri; order Cyprinodontiformes; family Aphaniidae; genus Apricaphanius; species Apricaphanius iberus. The sequence goes on from JAPXFQ010000605.1 coordinate 338,884, forward strand.
CTTATTGCTTTCACACTGCTCAGCTGAGCTGAGCCACACCACACACTGCTGCAATTGTCTGAGTCATTCATTGGGCAGCCACAGGCAGTTATAATTGAAGTATAAAAGTTATGAGTTCGCTAGAGTTGAAGAAAGTGCAATTAGAAGTATCCCAAACCATAAAGTATATTGAGAAGCACTGTGATCACTGAAAGCTTTTGCTTCACAAAAGTTAAAGTTGGAAAAATATTTATCATAGATTTTTTTCTTCATTTTTACTTACCAACATTTTAATTAGTGCTAAAAGATGAAATAATGAATCCGTATTTGATCGTCACAAAATGGGATTAATGGACAGTAATATTTTAATGGAAGACATTTCTTTCACTGCAATATTGTTTTTATTACTTCCAAAGTAATTTGTTTTCAACTAGCCTTTGCTTGGGTCTTTCAGTCTCAAATAATCAGGAGTTGGACGATTCTATGTTGTATGGTATGATAATGAATCGTATTTTATACCACCACTGTGTTTCGCTAGACATCAGTGCCATGAAAAGTAACTTGAACAGTCGAATAGCAAGCAACATAAATAAAACTCACCACAAATGTTATTGGTCTTCAGATGAGCCTGTGATAGGATTATGAAGCAACCATCTCTTCGGTCTCGGTGCTCCGTCTTCATCATTAGAAAAGCTTTGATCGGTAGGGATGCCTTGTGACACTAAACTACAATCTGGATACAATAAGAAAGAGCTCATATGAACTCACAGAGAAATTACAGTAGAAAATACAGTAGAAAATTATTTAACATGATAAAAATACAATTCCGGGCTGCACGGTGGTGCAGTGGTTAGCACTGTTGCCTTGCAGCAAGAAGGTTGTGGGTTCATATCCCGGCCCAGGGTCTTTCTGCATGGAGTTTGCATGTTCTCCCCGTGCATGCGTGGGTTCCCTCCAGGTACTCTGGCTTCCTCCCACATTCCAAAAACATGACTGTCCAGTTAATTGATCACTGTAAATTGTCCTTAGGTGTGAGTGTGTGTGCATGGTTGTTTGTCCTGTTTGTCCTGCCCTGTGATGGACTGGCGACCTGTCCAGGGTGTACCCTGCCTCTCGCCCGTTGACAGCTGGAGATAGGCACCAGCACCCCCGCGACCCATAAAGGATTAAGCGGTTAAGAAAATGGATGGATGGATGGAAAATACAATTCCTTTAAAAAGCACTAATCCCTTAAACTTGCCCAGAGTTTTGGGGTCAAAAATGAATGTTTTTTTTATGAGGATTCTATGTGACAGATCAAGTCAAAGTAGTAGTGATGTGTTGAAAAAGAAAGCAGAAAATCGATTCTGAATTGATTCTTATAGAGATCGAAACAAATTCACAACTTCAAAGATCTATTTTATTTTTTAGAATTGTTTGCCCTTTTTTACAGCTAAAATAAGGGAAAAGTCCATATGGTCATTTTAAAGCTTGTGCCTGATGGGTTAATATAGTTTCTCCTGGTGAATTGTTCCTCACCCAGTGTTTAGTCATTGAAATACAGGCATATAAAAAGGTAACAGCTAAAAAACAAACAAATTTTAATACCACTGACTCATATGTAAATCAAACTGGCTCAGGCTGAATCGGATCATGATAATCGATTCTAATCTTTGAGAATCTGAATCCAATCGATTCTTGAAATTTGAGTTGATTCCAAGCCACACTAAGTACTGCATAACTGTGTTGTGGCGGCAAAATTATACACGACATTTAAGTCAGGTTGGATATAGAGAACAGCAAATCCCAAGTCTAACAAGTTCTAACATTTAAACATGCTGTTCCAGCAGCTATAACTCTTCCTTTTGTATCCCTGGGTGTATGTTTAGGTTTAAGTCTTGTTTGAAAGCAAACCTCCATCCCGGGTTCCAAGTCTTCTGAAATGTCTTACAGTTTGTTTTTTGCAGGGTTGGACTGTTTACCATAAGCTCTGGCAAGCTTCCCAACAGGCATGATGCTGTCACTACCGCAAATCATGTTTTGCATGTAGGCCAGAAAGTTCAGTTTGGATCAAATCTGACCAAGAGCATTTTCAGCCTTTTTGCTCTGTCCACCAAATTGCTTGTAACCAATTGTAATTGGGACTTCTAGTGGCTTTCTTTTAACAATATATTACTTCTTGCCACTCTTCTATAAAGGCAAGGATCTTGGAGTGCTAGTAGCTGTCTTCTTAATAGAGTCTCCAATTGAGCTATGGACCTCTGAAGTTCCTCCACAGTAACAATGGGTCTCTCGGTTGCTTCTTTAGTCAATGCCCTCATTGATCAGCTTGAAAGTTTACTTGGATGGTCATGTCTTTTTAGGTTTGTGCCATACAATTCCCATTTTGAACCATAGAGATTTGAACATTTTGCTCTGTGATATGTTTAAAGCTTGGGATGCTGTTTTATAACCTAAACCTTCTTTACATTTGACCACTCTGATGGGTTCTTTATTGTTCATGATGCTGTTTTTTTATATACAAATGTTCTCCATTCACTAATTATGCACCGAATTTTATTAAGGGGTATGAGAATAAATTAGGCTGTTTTGCACAGTTTTTGCTTTTCAAAGTAAAATACATTTTTGAAACTATCTCTCGTTTTCAGGTTTATTTCAGTTAATCTCAATAAAGTACATCTAAATTTGTGGTTTACACTTGACAAAATGTAAAAACCTTCAAAAGGTAAGATTAATTTTCCAAGGTACTACATGCTAGGGTATCCAAACACACAAAAATGATTCAACCTTAAAATACCCTGAATTACACATAATTATGATACATAAACAATGCAATACAATCCATACACAATTATGCACATCCTACATTGTATACATCATAACTTTATATGGAAGTCTTAAAAGGTATTTATAAAATAATAGATATGGAAAACAACATGGTGATTAAAGCTGCTGCATTTCCCACTTGTTTAAAATGATTTATAATCTGTGTCTCTTGTGGCACAGTTGTAGCTACTTTATGATAGTAATCCTGTTAACAGCCTGGCAAAACTTTACAAACTTTTCCTTTACCTTTATCAGTAATAGAGATCTAGCATTCCACAACGGTATGGTAGCAATCTATGATATAGAGACAAACACACCTGTCTGCCCTGTAAAACTGCCACTAGCATGTTCGCATTCAGAGATCGCCAGATTGAGCAGCTGCATTATAATAGAAAACAAAATCGTTCATGCTGTCCCGATTTAGAGATTAAAAAAAGGCTACTATAGCTGCCACAATTACAGTTAAATCAACGAATAACTACTTCTCTCTACAGTTCTCCTAAGGATTTCAGCCTGTCAGTGAGACTGCATTTCACCTTCTCTTCCATTCTCCCTATATCTCTGTTATCTCTGAGTCCCCTTATTGTGAGTGATGCTTCCTGTGTTGTCACTATCAGAAGCTAAACCTAGAGGGATCGGGTCAAAGAAATCCCCCCCCCCCCCCCAACTCTGCACAGCATGAAAACACAGCCTGGGGCCTATAGGTCAACAGGGGCCAACATGTCAGAAGGGGGAAAAGAAAATCAGAGCCCCCTAAAACATCAGGCTGCCCTGCTGCTATGTGTCTGATCTGAGTGAAACTTGGCGACTGCTAAATGAATGGGGATCCATATGGTGCTAAAATATTAAATGACTTAAAATGCTGTGGTGGTAAAGTCTGCATTTTCAAATCTTTCTGAAGACAGTTATGAATCGATGGCTTATTTGGAGAGATTTTAAAATCTATCTGATCTTTTTTTTCAAAAGCCATATAAGTATAAACATGACTATATTGGGAACAAAGCCTGTATGTTAAAGAAAGAAATACAGTCAAGTCCTCAGAGATATTGAACAATCCACCAAATTGTGGATTTAAACCCCTTCAGAGCTCTGAACAAAAAAAATTGTGAAAAAAGGCCAAGGAGGACGATATGTGTGTGTGTGTGTCTATGTGGCACAGAAAGTGGAGAGCCAAAGAACAAACCTGGTAAAGTCACAACACGTGTTGCAATGTTAATTTCTCTTTGAGTAGCCAGAGTTTTGCTCAGATTACCAATACGGCCATTGAGAAAGTGCCAGCAAGGTATCCCAGCAGGCTGCAGATCTGCAGCTGGAAGAGGGGGGTTATGACGTCACATGACTGTCCTGATGATGCAGGAAGGGGCAGACCACCTCATTGCTGGCTGTTTTTAGGCAATCAATAGCAGACTTACTCACAAGTTTTTCCCAGAATCAGGCTACCTGGGGGGATACTTCCTGCTTTCAAGTTTTCTCTAAAACCTCTGCTTGAACATTAAATTACCCTTAACTGCTCAGTTTATTGGACAGTAAAATTTGTTGAGGTAGAGCTAAAATTTAAGAGTTTTACTAAGGGCTGCCGTCATTACTAAATCACATCAGAGAGTGACATCAGAGAAGAGTAAACCTGATCAGAATTTCTAATCCCACTTTCCTTTAATAGGACCTTGCAAACGTTTTCTACCTCCTTTTTTGGTATTTTGTCACGTTGCAACAAGTTTCCAAGTATTTTTGGATGCATTTTATTTAACAAAACAACACAATACAGCTCTTAAATGTGAAGTTAAAGAGAAAATTAGCAGTTTTTCAGAGTTTATACAAACTCCAACTTTGGTGCTATGCTTAACATCATTGTTGTTGTTAAAGGTGCATCCTTATGTTATTTGCAGCCTTTAAGAATAATAGCCTGGTCCTACCACCATGACTCCATCTTTCAACAATGGCTTTCTTCTTGCTGCTCTGCCATAAAAGGTTCAGTTTTTAGAGTGCAGGACTAATAGATGTTTTGTTTTTTGTTTTCCTGCTGCTCATCCAGAGCTATCTTGAGCCTTGATCTTAGTAGGTTTTCATCTGTGCCATTTTTCATTTTCAGATGAGCAATTGAACAGACATTCAAAGCATGACATATATTTTCATAACTTAAACCTTCTTTACACCTCAATATCTTATTTTTGACCTGTTTCCTGTGTCCCTTGGTCTGAATGATTTATCTTTCTTACTTAGGTTGTTTAAGAAACCTCTAAGACCCTCACCAAACAGCTGGATATTCAGTATACTCACACCAAACTCTAAGATATTTGGATGCACTAGATTTTATTTAGGTGTATAACAGTAAAATTGGATGAATGAAAATGCATCCCACACTTTCCCTGACTTTTTATTTATGAAAAAAACAACTTTGTTAACTTTGATGCATCAGTTTCTATCAACCAACAGACCTCTGATGAGGATAGTTGACTCCTGAGAGGGATGACAGCCATCTTCACTCTGTGATGCTTCACTGTCACTGAGTAAAATTGAGAGAAAATGTTTGGTTTAATATACAAGTTTGAAAAGAAACAGTGAGTGGATACTTCATAATCTAACACAACCTTTCAGTATGCTAAGATATTATAAGAACACAGCAGTATTTGAAATAAGGAGAAAGCAGTAGGAGGTCACCTTTTTTGATTAAGAATTTTTAAAAACTTTTTTCTAAATGATCTTACATACCTTTGTCTTCTTCCTTCATCTTTTTGCTGGTTCTCGGTGTGGCTAAGCTGTCGGACAGTGTATTGCAGTTCTCTGATCTTGGCTTTCTTCTCATTCAACACCATGACGAAACGTGAATACATGTCCTTTTCTAAAATCTCCTTATCCTTAACTTGCTGCTCCAGTCTATTGGGAAAATCATACAGTATCTACATGTAAAAGTCAACACACAAACCACCAAAATGTGTTTTTGAAGTGAAGCTTATCTTATTTGGCTTCTTGACAAATTGACTCAACAATAGTGAGAGAACAGATACCTACTGTACATTGACACTATTAAAATGCAGGACCTTGTTTTCGCCTTGTCTGACATCACACCAAACCACACATTTCCTGTTTTGGTTCCATTATGATTACCAAAATCATATTTTCTAAAGGCAAGAGTAATGAGTTTATTTTTATTTTTAAAACAAATTCTTTAAACGCAGACATTTTCTTAGTGCCTGGTAGAACTGTCTTTTAAACTTTATGATTTTGGTTAAAAGATTCTCACAATAATTTGCTAGAATTTGTCCTCTTACTGGCAGAAATTATGTTAGTCAGGTCTGTAAGCCCCTTTGTTCATACACAGTGTTTTCATCTTTATCAGCAAATACTTTATCAGGGCTTTGCAGTAGCCACACCCAAAATAAGGACTTTATTGCCATTCACCCAGGGATTTGGTGGAATACTTAGCAGCATTGTTCTTTTGGAAGACTCCTTTAGGCAAGCTTTTACTTCCAGGCCGATGTTTGAGATGTTGTTTCAATATTTCGTGAGGAGCGCAGCCTCTATAGTAAATAATCAAATTAACACAAGATAAATTGCAAGTACCCTCCTCCTTTTTTTCCCCTTCAAGTGTAACAAGGTAATTGTGGAAAAATATCATGATTAAGAAAATATCCTAACTGACCTTAAACAGGCTGAATTGATTTCCTCCCTGCACAGTAAGAGAAAAAAAAAATATATATATTTTTTTTTATAATGAATGTAATCAGTATGTTTATATACAGACTTGTCCCCTGTTAAGAGCCATGTCCCAATTTACATGAGAGTACAGGCAAGGGTGGTTGCAGAGAAGTCCGATTCTCATTCGCTTTATTCTGGGTAGAATACGCTGATTTGTGAAACCCCAGTTCTGTTTGATTCAAGTCAGACTAAGGTGTATACATGCATTTCAAAATTCTGATTTCAGCCAGACTAAGGTAATAATTCTACTTTCTCTGGCTGCATATAAAAACTCCAAGTATGCGGAGCTTCGCTGTTACATACATGACTCCAAGCATTAATCAATTGCTAGAAAAAAAGCCAATACTTTTGAAGCAAAAATAATTATATAAAGAAGGTAGACATTCTTCAAATTTTAGAGTTTTTTTGTAGACATAATAAAAATGTATCTAGTCTTTAGCAGGTTCTACAAGTATATTAATATACAAAAACCTAAAACAGATTTCATGCATTCTTCATGCAAAAAAAAGAAATCAATGAGGTACAGGAAGTGTTTAAATTCAAACAGTTGCCAATCTTTCAGGTCTAAACCTTGCAGCAAAATTCAACCAAGATATCGGGTTAAAGGTTTATAACATTAATTTGGGACATTTACTGTGATAACGCTAAAAGTAATGGATGATGGATAAAAACGTATTGTACTTTATTTCGTGACGGATTATATGCGAGAAGAGATACTTAATGGTGAGTTAACACTCCTATCAGTTGTTTAAACTATTGATTACAGGGTACATTTAAAAAAAAAATGAGTTCATCTTTGTTTATTTAGATGCACTGCTTGCGTTGTAGCTTTTGACACTGTCGAACATGGCATTCTACTCAACCGTCTCAGTCAATTAGTGTTTAAATTAGGTGATATTTCTAAAAAACACAATGCGCAATACCACTTATATGTGGATGACTGTCGTCTTTAGTATAAGTCGTTAGATTTCACAGCGACATGGTCATTGACAGTCTGCCTTAATGACGTGAAAACTTGGCTGGCTACAAATTTCTTGCTCTTGATTGAGGACAAATCTGAGACATTCATTTGTATCCCTAAGTCTTCCCCTTGTTCCCAATAGTTTCCTCCTTTCCTTTCCTCATGTCTAAAAATCTTTATGATGAAGCACTTTGGTTGGCCCTTGTGCCATTGCTATGTGCTATAGAAATAAAATGGTATTGTTTGGTATGGTTTTAAATAACAATAGTGTGGAATCTGTTGTGTGATTTTTAAGACTTCTGGTGGATATGAATAAATAGTGACAACTTTGGAAAATTATTAAGTCAACAGGAAACATATTTCATGGAAGAACAAATTCTGATTATTTCACCAGACTAATTTCCTTAAAGTTCTTACTTTTTCAGTATACGCTGGTGATCCTGAGTCAGTCTACGGTTCTCCTCCAACAGCCTTAAGTTTTCTGTCTCCAAATCTGTGCTGTGCTGCAGAGACTTCCCAATCATCTCCCGAATCAAGTCCAGAGGTTCTGGAGCTGGCTGAAGCTCCACAGAGCCCAAGTGTACCTAACAAAGAAGTATTAAACATGGGGGGGGGGGAGAATGAGACTGCACCCATTTCTTCTTGTACCTTTACTAACACTGGAGAAAATGAAGTTTTTTCTCTCTCATGGTCTCTGACTTTAATATTTATGGGTTGCCAAGTTGCCTAGTAGTAAAGAATGACCTTAATTATCAACCCTTCTTCCTTTGCAATGACAGATTTATTGCCTAATGCGTTCATCCCTTTGAGCAAGGCCAAATGACAACTCAAGAGGGGTCTAAGTTTAAATAACCATGCACTGACTATGAAACACAAGTGTATGCTTGTAGTGAAGCTGGAAGAAATCCTAAAGAAAGTCCACTTGGCACTTCAGTTTTAACAGTGACACATAAGGTCGTTACCTTGCCTCATCCCACTTCCAAAAATCAGGTACTAGTGAAAAATGAGTAAGCATTTGCACCTTTCTGTCATCATGAGAAGTTCTGCAAAACTATGGTCCAAGAAATATTGCATAAAATTTTCACTTAAGTGGGAGACTGTTTGAGCATGAGGTGTTTTCTTTTGCCTAGGAGAAAATCAGAATGAATTAGTTTTTCACCAATAAACTATGCAAGTAACACATTTTTCCTCTCTAATTTTTTTTCAGTAGCTCTTTGGAATCACAGACATCCTTCCGATGGAAGAAAAACATTTTACATTTGAATTTTGTTTTGGCATAGAATCACAAAGAAAGAACATAGAAAGAGTTGCTTCTGTTTCTAAGGAAAAAATGAACAGATTTCTAGCATTTATCTGTTGTGTACCAGTGCCAATTTTATCACTGAATGCTGCTCCACAGTTGCTTGGTGCCCTGGTGATAGCTACATTTTCACATACACACCTACTACACGTGGTACACTGAAAAACCAAAAGGTAATAATGTGCTAAATCTTTATTAGGCTGTACAGAAGTCAAAGAACCACTGTTATAAAGCTGCCATCTTCAAAAGCTTCCATAAAACATTTTTTACCTGAATTTATGCTATACTGGTAGGCCACACAGCTGTTCTCCTCTCTCTTGATGAACTTGAATGTATAACTTTAGAAATGTAAAGTTCATACTGACCCACACTGACCCTACAGATTTGCTTTTTTCTTATATATATATTATATTTTATTCTCTTATGTTTTAGTTTCAAAGTTTTTAGATTTTTAAGTTTTTAATTAATCTTTTTTTTTCTAATTCTGTGCAAGGATTAAAAATTAATCAACCATTTACACCTGTTTTTTATAGTCACTTACACAATCCCAGCATACTGGGGACTATATCCAGTGGTCATTGGACGAGGCATGGAATACACCTTGGTCATTTATTGTACCACAAGACAACCATGTAAGAGAATGTGTAAGGGCAATTCAGAGGTAACCATTAAAAGTCACGTTTTTAGACAATGAGGGGAAGCCGTAGTACTCAGAGAGAACCCAAAAATGTACAGGTATAACAAATGCAGAAAGAGTTTAAGGTGAGATTTAAATCCAAAGTCCCACCAGTTCCAACCACTGCACCACTGTGCAAGCCAGTAATAAATATCCGGGTATTGTATACCCGATTAGCCTTGTAGGGTCACAGTGAGTGATGGTGACTAGCGGTCGTTGGGCAAGAAGCACGATCCTTTGACAGGTCGCCAGTCCATCACAAGGCAACAGAGACACAAAGATCAAACAACTATGAACACACACGCATTCATACGTAACCACAATTTAAAATGACCAGTTCACCCTATGATAATGTTTTTGATTGTCAGTGTATGTGATAGAACCTACACGTGTATGGGGAAAAAATGCAGACTCCACCCGAGACAGTGATTCAAACGCAAACCCTTGTTGCTGCATGGCTATAGACTTACTCACTGTTCAGCTGTGCAGCCAATTACAAACCTTACATTTAAGAAAATTACAACAGCTTGTAAAGTAATTTCTGTAAATATAGCTCAGTAATACCACTTGACTATTCAGTCATTATACCAAGGATTTTGGGAGCGCTTCACTGCTTGTGACAACTGGTGGTTTTTGATATGGGCAATTTCAAAATCAACTTCTTTTTTTTCCCATTTTCGAACTTTTGCTCCACAATTCTGAACCAGCTACTGACTGATAATAAAATGTAAAAAATTTGGTTAACCATGTATGCAGTTCTTTCAGTTTTTTCCCCCCCAGACTGTGGAGCCATTGGCAAACCTGTCTGTATGTTAAACATTGAACCTTGTAGTAGGCTATGTATGTATGTATGTTTGAATGTATGTATGCGTAGGTTTTTGTTTTGTCTGTTTATTCTTTTAATATTATACTGTGTTGTAGATGTCTTTTTCTTCTTCTTATTATTATTAACCTTGAGGTGATAAAAGCAGCGATGACTATCATATCATTATTAGTATCTTTAAATGTTTCAGTTGCATCTGAGCTATAAGAAGGAATTGTTTATCAAAGAGTAGTTAATGTTTATGAAATTTAGCTGGTCATCAACCAAACCAAGCATTGTGGCTTTGGTTTAAATATTACACCATTGTAGTGTTAAGTGTAAAGCTATGGTTGTACACCATCAGGGAGCTGTATATGCAAAGGTTTAATATTAAAGTGGAGTTTTCCTCTCCATTGTCACTGCATGCTTGCTCAGTATGAGGGATTGCTGTAAAGTCAACAACAGAACACAGGCAATTGTCTACTGTCGCTACATGTTTGTCCCAGAGGAGTGAAGGCCTCAAGTCAATGAGTCAATGCAATCTTCTGGGTTGAAAAGCTAGAAAGCTTTGGAAAGCTTTTAAACTTAGTGGATTGTTTGCACTAAAGGATTGTTTGTAATGTATGTTTGATTGAATTGAAATTATTTCAGGGGATGGGTTGTGAATATGTGGTTAGTAGAAAAACTGGATTGAATTGAATTATGATTACCCAAAAATATCGATATCTAAATCACAGATTATTTTATGGTACAAAATAAAACTAGAAGTGCTCTCAGAGAGTTCCTCCACCCCCACCACTGTGTTTCTCTGTACTGCTGTATTTGTTGGATATATACTGTGAAAGTTAGAACTATAAATCCATTTTAGCTGGTCATTTGATTTTTGTGACATTAAAGTAACTCAGGAAAAAGAAGTTGGTATCATTAATGGAGTCTTCATTTTATTAAATGGCTTTTGTTGATTTTTGAGATTAACAACAACTTGGGGGAAAAAAGTAAAATCCAAGAGTTGACAAAAAACTACTATTTTGTTCGTCTTTGGATTTTGACAGCAATAATCAGTTTTGAGAACTTAGCTTTCACTTGACCACTCTAACAAGGCATTGACCACTCTCTGCAACTGGTGATTTGACTAAAGAAAACCTTGATGGGATCAGAAAAAGAAGGGGACTACCCAAAATTTATGGAAGACAATCCTGAGAACTAAGAATTGAAAACTAACTGAGCCTGTAAAGTAACGCCAAGTTGTCTCAGATGGATGGTACAGTGTTTTCTCGTGGAGGGAATTAGCGCTACTTGGAATTTAAGGAGTCACCAGCATGTTGCTGTAGCTGTGATCTAGTAGATGGGTGGCAATATTGTTTAGTCTGGTAATTCTGAAGGAGACACCCACTATGAATGGACAGCAATTGTTATATCAAGTTTCAGCAATATTTAAAAGGATTATGTTTAATTCCAAGACATATGAATTAGTAGACTAGGGAGGGATACATTTTACCATCTGTTTGTGGAAGTTAGGAGGCTGCAAATTTGTCAAGACATTTCAAGCTTTGATCTTCCCCTAACCTCCAATCCATCCTCTCTTCATCCCTACCCTACATTTCTTGCTATCTGCATCTAAATCTCTCCCTTGCTCACAACCTGAGGAAGGTCATATGGTAATAAATCAGCCACATATAATGGATGCTGGCAAAGCAGTGAACTCTGACTTGCTGAGTACACATATATTTCCACACAATGTTATTGCTAATGCCCTTCATTTACAGTACAACTTTTAATCCAAACTAATTCCTAGAATTTTGTGAATCTTTACTCTGTCTACTGACAAAGCTCAGGTACATAAATCATCCATCAGCAACACTGAACCAGCTGAAGACACCAAAAACAGACATTTAAACCTCCAGTAGGACAGACTGTTTACTGAATGAGCATTGAAAACGAACCTCAGCTGTTGTTTATTTATTCTACCCCTGCTGACTTTTAAATTCCAATGGTTGCATGTTTCTCCAGACTTAAACTTCTTCGTTTTCTAGTAAGACCTACAGTTGTAAACACATGCATTTCACGTCATCAAGGGTTTACCTTTATAGCACAGAAAAAAGGAAGAAACATGCCAAACAATCTATAAATCTACAAATCTATCCAAGCAGCATGTAAACCATTAGTAAAAGATGGTAATTAATGTTCTCTTTTTTTTTCAAAGAAACACAAGTGAATTGTTATGTCGACTTTTCCTTTTTTAATTTGTTTCTCCTGACACGAAAAGTTAAAGGTCACTTGGCATGTTGTTGCCAACCATTGCCAAGATGTGGGAGGTCAGACTCTGTCTGTTGTGGAAAACCCACTGCCAAATTCTTTTTCTGGACTGAAACAACAATGAAACAAAGATATTATCCAGATTAGGAATTTCAGCCTAAAAACATCTTTATAAAAATCTGACAAAAAAAGTTTTGTCATTAAGAAACATAAAATTAATATTAGAATTAATTATTAGTACAAATGTATTTAATTCTTCTTAAATCACATGTTTATCAGATATAGAGTTTATGACTTTATGAAAAAAAACTTTTGTAAATGAAATTCTATAATTTAAACAAACTAGAGGTCAAATTACAACTTCTGTTGTATCTGACACTACAATGTGGTTCAGAGTGTGTGGTCTAGAGGTTTGTTTGTGTGTGTCCGTCTTAAGACACTCAGTCAGTCCAGAAGGTCAGATGTTGACGTAGGTGTGTAGCACAACTGTCCCAGTGAAAATGATACCATAACATGCAGTGGGTATGGAAAACAAGGTGTTTGTTATCTCAACCCTCAATACTGCTAAAGACATAAATCAACATTTAGTTACATGATTTCTAGGATTATATCTTTCTTTTATCAAGAGCATTTTTGTGTTATCGGCCTGTAATCTTTGCATAAACCGTTTGGTTTAAATAAGTACAATGAGCAAACCAAAAGAAAGTTGGCCTCAGTGTTTACTTACAGACTGACTTACACTTGTACAATATCAGAGCTATAGTCTCCACAATTGGAATTTCAGGGTAATTTTACCTGACTTTCTTCTCTCGTGGTAAAAATCTGCTGGTTCGCTCCTCTTAGTTGTGTCTCCATACAAATGGGCCTTTTCTGGAATTTTTTAAGACATCCTGATATCATGTGCATTTCAGCAGTAAGTAGGGTCACTGATCAGTGTCAAAAGCTATACAGCAGCAGCATTGTTGTATAAGATGCAGTTTCCAAAGGTTATGAAAAAAGTAGCAGCTTATAGTATATTAAAAGAAGAGATCACATTTCCCCTGTTTTAGCTTCTCTTCACTGGCTCCCAGTAAAATCTAGAATAGAATTCAAGATCCTCCTTCTGACATATAAAGCCCTTAATAATCTAGCTCCATCATACATAGGAGACCTGATTGTTCCATATGTTCCTAACAGAGACCTTCGCTCTCAGACTGCAGGTTTACTGGTAGTTCCTAGGATTTCTAAAAGTAGAATGGGTGGCAGATCTTTCAGCTATCAGGCTCCCCTCCTATGGAACCGGCTCCCAGGGTTGGTTCGTGAAGCAGACAATTTGTCTATCTTTAAAACTAGGCTAAAAACTTTCCTCTTTGACAAAGCTTACAGTTAGAGATATGTTTATAGGTAGTTAGAGTCAGGTCAGACAGGTAGATAGGAAGAGACAGGTTAATGTTAGTAGTCAGGCAGAGTGTCAAAAGTTAGGAAGAGATAGGAAGAGGTAGAGTAGCTAGGTAGAGATAGATTAATGTAAGCCAGGTAAAGATCCGGAGCCGGTCGCGGCTTACCGCCGCGGAAGAAATGTGCCCCACAGGGGCCAGCCTGCGCCGGAGAGAGGTCCCTCAAGGGGATCCTCCCGCACAGTGCGGCCGCCCATTACCTGCCGGGTTGAATCCCCGGGCAGACTGTGCGGACCCCACCCGTTTATCTCTTAAACGTTTCTCGCCCTCTTCAACTCTGTCCTCTCAGTTCTGTCTATTTTTCCTTAAGATAGTTGTCGACTATCGGTCTCGTGCCGGTATTTAGCCTTAGATGGAGTTTACCACCCACTTTGGGCTGCATTCTCAAACAACCCGACTCCGAGAAGACCCCGGCATGACGGGGGCCGTTACCGGCCCTACACCGTCCACGGGTCAGGAGGACTCAGACAGAGTGTTGGTAGCCAGGTCTCCTAGTAGCTAGGAGACAGGTTAATGTTAGTAGCTATGCTGCTTTAGGCTAGGCTGTTGGAGGACATTATTAGGGTCTGTTCCTACTTTCTCTCCTACTTCTCCCCAACTGCATGATGTGCTGTCAATTCAAGCACTAACCTGTTTTCTATTATAGTAGGTGCTCCGGATTAGCCCTGCTTGACGACCCTGACTAAGATGGCATTGCAGTGACGGAAAATTCTCCACGTCCTGCAACAAACTTCTGCATCAGTTCTATTGCTCTTTCTGTGTCTCTGTTATGTATTCTCCAAGCCACAGACGGTCGCGGCAGATAACCGCTTGTGCTGAGCCTGGTTCTGCCGGAGGTTTCTTCCTGTTAAAAGGGAGTTTTTCCTTCCCACTGTCGCTGCATGCTTGCTCAGTATGAGGGATTGCTGAGAATTCCACGACGCAATCTTCTGTGGTTCTGTAATTTCTACACTTAACATTGTATTGTAATAACTATTTTTGTAAAGTGCCTTGAGATGACATCTGTTGTGAAATGGCGCTATATAAATAAACTGAATTGAATTGAATTGAATTGAATTATGGTCCGAAAATTTTAGTAATAAGCAGTCACAGTTAAGGTTTTTCAAAGAGTTATGTAGGTAGAGGTCCCAAAACCACATGTTGGTATTGGGCCATGGATTATTTGGTACTGGGCTGCACAGAAAAATAATAGATATCTTACAGTGTTTCTGTTTTATTTATTAATCAGAGTCTAAACTATACTTTAATTTGAAAAATGACAATTTTCCCTCCTTTACATCTTGCTTTAAAGGTTGGATATAGAACATGAGCATGATAGCGACAAGTTGTAGTTACATCCAATTTTCCCCTTGTGGGACAATTAAAGGATTATTCTATTCTATTAACACACATGACTGAATGGTTAAAATGAAAGCATATTAATGTATTGGAATGGCCCAATCAAACTATACACATAAATCCAACTCAGATTGAGAATTTATGGTGAACATTTTTATTATACATTTTCTATTCAATCTCTCTGAACTTGAGCTATTTTGCAAAGAATAGGGAACACATTTTTTGTCTAGATGTGCAAAACTGATAGAGGTATATACCAAAAGATCTGCAGCTGTAATTGCAACAAAGGGGGGATCTAACGAACTCTTTGGTCACGATTTGGTCATGATTTTTGTTTTTTGTAAATCATTTCTAATATCATGGATAATTTCCAGTCCATTACAAAACGTGCACAAAACACAAAATGAATTTGTTGCTGTAGTGTTAGAAAGTATATTGTCAAACCTATTAGCTTTATCTTCAGTCCTTAAATAACTATTATCTCTACTGAACAGGGAAGTGAGTGGGTGAACGAGAAATGAAGATGTGACACTCTTCAAGGTTTGGCATGGTTACTTGGTATGGGAAACGTGGGCAAAGACATAGATATCAGCTTGTCTGCTCAGTTCCCTGTTCAACTGTGAAGGGGTGTAAGGCCGGATAAGGGCAGGAAGTGAGGGGCGACAACCAGTCCACTGCTGATAATACAAACTTTCACAGAAACAGCAAAGTGGGTTACCAGACAGGACTTTCTCAAGAGCAGATAGTAGGACAAAATACTTACAAACAGTCAGTCTTCAATCAGGTCTCTGGTTTTAAAAAGGTTGGCTGCTATTTGTTTGATTGTGTGACATTTAGAGCTGGATTTCACTTGACGTGTTAGGAGGAAAGCCGAACCTTCAGGACTCACAGAAAAAACTAATTTGTTACTAACATTTTAATTTCTTTTTGTGCTTACATCTGAGTTCAAACAACAAGGGTTGAACCCAACAAGATCGATAAAGCTGCTTCCAAGCACTGTCCCTAAATGACTAATAATAAATGTTGTGAGGATCTATCAAGCTAAAAAAGTAGGAGTTAAAAAAGTAAAGGACGTGTGGACTATGTGCTTTTAACTTTTATTAGTGGCACATCCACACTTCTTCAGTGCCTTGATGCTCAAATAATGGTAGACGTATCATTTATGGAACAATAGTCTCTTTTAGGGGTACAGAGAAGAAATGTTGGTGGCCAAATGTTGAGTATATACTCGGAGGACAAGTACAGCACTGCTGACTACCAGTACGGTGTTACATTTATCTTTGAAATCTGGATTTGAATCTAGGAATGATATAAAACCTAACTTAACTGTGTTTCATTTTCTAAATTGGAAATCAGCAGCTTCTGCTAATTGATGTGCACTGTGACCATGTTCCTGTTTGCAATAAAATGCTGATGCAATATGTTTTTTTTGTTTGCAAACACTGTAGCAACACAGGAAGTTGTTTAAAATTAAGTCAGACTCTGACAGACTTCATGAGATTCAAATCAAATGTTTGGAAAATTAAACTTTGTCATCTGTAGCCATCACAATGTTGGATCATTAAGTTGGGGTTAGTGAGAAACCTCTGTCGTTTTAACTCAGAATTCCTACAATAATAATAGTAATAATAAAAATAATAAATATTTTACAACTATTTTTATCTTATTCCATCCGTTTTATTCCAAAACTGGTCTTTAAAAAACTCAGCTTTTATTTTATAGTGGTGTATGTGGCTTATTTATTTCAAAATTACTTCATCTGCCAATCAGGGTCAGTGGATGGGACCTTGTCAGACAGCAAGTCATAAGTGCTGAGCCTGGGATCATTTAAAAACTATGCTGTAGAGGAGGCTGCAAACAGTGAGTGAGGACGGCTATCAAGAAAATTCAATGTTAGCACCAGTAAATGAGCATGCAGGTTCGACCCACTAACCCTGACTGAAAAACTCTTCAGTTGAAAAGTGACATTCTGAAATAAACAGGCTACTGAAAAAATAAAAAAAAAAATAGCATATTAAATAAAAGCTGACTTTGTGAAAAATATGTTTTGGAATAAAAACTCATTAAATTATAAAGAAAATGCAAAAAATATAAAACCTATTATTCAGAAAATGTTCACCATTAAGCTATTTTTTGTATTAATAAGTGCTTTTTTTTAAGAAAATGAAAAATATTTCATACTAATAAACAAAAAATATCATGAATTATTTTTTTCTCACAACTTCACTGTCCAATTATGTATTTGTCTATTATTTATCCAAAAAGGCATAACATAAGGTTTTATTTATTTATCACATACGTAACCTCTTCCATTGCTCCAGAGTCAGATCTTTATGCTCCCTAGCAAACTAAAGCCTTTTTTTGGGTTGCGTCACTGATTAGTAGTTTTCATACGGCTACACAACTTAGTAAGATCGTTTCCACATGCACAAGAGTAAGGAAACTCAAGGTATTGGGACTTTCACAATTAAACAAAGCCCTTAGTTATACTATTGTTTTTCTGTGATTTGATATCATTAAAGTTTTTAAGTGATCATGATCACAATGATTCAAGAATGTCTTCCGGCCACAATTCTTCCTCGAAGATTACGGGTCCCCACTATCCTTCTACTTTTTAATAATTCAGTGGACAGTTCTTAACCCAATTTTAGTGGTTTCTGCCATTTCCTTTGATGTTTTCTCTCCTTGATGCATTCCAATAATTTGACCCTTCTTAAATACACTACAATCTTTTCCAAGACCACTAGATGTGACTTTTGACATGGTTGTTTATAAAATCAGAGAACAACTCATTGCACTAGTTGGGGTTAAATAATGGTGCGTTCTATTTGTCCTCGGAACTCGGAAATTCCAACTTCCAAGTGGGAGAAATTAACTGGAACGCCCTCTTAAGTCGGACTTCCCACTCGGAAAGTCTGAGATTTGGTTTGCTCCAACTTTGACTTTCAATATGGCCGCTCCTCACATCAACACTGCAGCTGTGGTGGAAAAATGTCTACTTTATAAGACACACTATTAAGAATGCGTCTAAAAATGCAGTTTACTAAGTTAGGTTAAGTGACACAACATCAATATTGTGAAGGCTGCACTTTTACCAGCCCTGACCAACACGCCCATTCAGAGATACACAGAACAGATCTGCAGATACCCTGACGGTTCTGGGGGATGGGGTTGAAGCAATAGATTATTTGGGCCCTGTGGGTTGTGGGGTGGGGTCATTTGGGTTGAGGTTTGCTTACTACAGATGTTATCAGACCTCATTAGATTTGCATCTGATGAAGCCAACTGCAAATGTAACGCTTTTTTGTGTTATTTAAATGATCCCAAGCTGTTTTACATGTCATTGTTCTTCAAGAGAAATGCCTACAAGTGAAGGGGAGAGCTTCACTTGTAACTCCCTTAAACGGCTAGGGGAATGTTTAGGTGTGTCATAAGTGTCAAAGTACTATCCATTTGAATACTTGGGTGCAGGTATTTGCAGATGAAATACTGGAATTCAAAAGTTCCAATTTAGCAAACTTCTATCGATTAATGTGAAGTGAGATCATGTCATCCAAAGATCCCCTGCTAAACAAACAAGTGACCCAAATGATTACACACTGACTTTAGTGTCGTAAATATTACCAGTTATAAAATCTAATCATAAAAATCCTGGGTGGGTCAGCTGAATTTATTTCGGTCTCATTTAATCGACCAATCTTTTCAGGTCAGTTTTTCCTTAAATATTCTTGAACAAATGCAATGTACAGCTCTGTGCTGAAGAGGTTTTCTTTCCCAGCACACACATCAAAGATTTTGAAATGCAGTGTTGTCTTTGAGATGGCTTAAAAATATCTTTCTTTTTTTTCTGAACCAAGTTTGAATCAGAGGTCTAAATGTTTCTCTTAGAGGTACGCCCGTCACAGCTCAAATTTGTGAACCCAAGATGTGCTATTGCTGAAACATACTTTTATTTCATTGTCAGATTTCAGTAATCAAGATCAATAAGATATTTTTAGTTCCTCTAAAGGTGATTGTTTATCTGTGATAACGCATTCTCTTGCTACAGTTTGAATTTTTACACTCTTAAAGCTTTCAGAAGGGTTTGTCATCATTGTTTTGCAATAATGGGACATTTATTTACATATCTTAAATGAATCCTAAAATTATAAGAGATAATATTTTAAATAATTTGTCATTATTTTTTAATCACTTTTAATTATATTAGTTAGTTTCGGGTTGAAACCCTGTTTGCTTTTAGAACAGCCTTAAATATTCATTGCACAGATTATTCAATATGTTGGAAAAAAATCCCTCAGATTGTGGTCTATACTTACATGATAGCATTGCTCAGCAGTGCTACTGCAAAGAACCCATTTGGAAACGATTTAAGCTTTATGATATTCAGCATTTTTTTCTGCCTGAAGTAGCCATCAGAGGATGGGTACGTTGCTGTTGTTAAACGACAGACATTGTCAGCGACAATATTCTGGAAGGCTGTGGCATTTAAACTATGCTGAGTTGGTACTAAACGACAAATAGTGTGCCAAGAAAACAGCCCCCACACTAATATATCACAACCACCACCAGCCGGTACCATTAGGCCAAGACAGGATGAATGCACACCTTAGTGTGAGTCACACCAAATTCTGACCCTACCATATGAATGCTGCAGGTGAGATGGAGACTAATTGGTACAGGAAACATTTTCAGTCGCAGCTTCAAGGTTTGATATGTTCATTCAGAGATTTCCAGGATAAGAAAAAGATAATGGATGGATGTACGGACAGATGGATGGTTGAATGGATGGAAGCTAGGAAGAGATAGGAAGAGGTAGAGTAGCTAGGTAGAGATAGGTTAATGTAAGCCAGGTACAAAGTGTTAATAGCTAGGTCTCCTAGTAGCTAGGAGACAGATTAATGTTAGTAGCTATGCTGCTTTAGGCTAGGCTGTTGGAGGACATTATTAGGGTCTGTTCCTACTTTCCTACTTCTCCCCAACTGCATGATGTGCTGTCAATTCAAGCGCTAACCTGTTTTCTCTTAGTCTCTTCCTACAGTAGGTGCTCCTGACCCGCCCTGCTTGACGACCCTGACTAAGATGGCATTGCAGTGACGGAAAGTTCTCCACGTCCTGCAACAAACTTCTGCATCAGTTCTGTTGCTCTTTCTGTGTCTCTGTTCTGTGTGTCTCTGTTCTGTATTCTCCAAACCACAGACGGTCTCGGCAGATGACCGCTTATGCTGAGCCTGGTTCTGCCGGAGGTTTCTTCTCTGTTAAAAGGGAGTTTTTCCTTTCCACTGTCGCTTCATGCTTGCTCAGTGTGAGGGATTGCTGAGAATTACACGACGCAATCTTCTGTGGTTCTCTAATTTCTAAATTAAACATTGTATTGTAATAACTCTTCTTGTAAAGTGCCTTGAGATGACATCTGTTGTGAAACGGCGCTATATAAATAAACTGAATTGAATTCATAGATTTTGCTGTAGAAAATAGTTATTTGAGATTCTGTTGCCTTCAGTTAACATCTGCTGTTTTTGTTATTAAATCTGACATCAACAAGACATTTTTACCCACACAGCTGCCTCTCATAGGATATTTTTTCTTTAATCCTGGACTAAAACCCTTTTTTTTTTTTACTTCAGCTTGAAAACTGTAGCTACAAAAACTGTATTAAAATGTGTTTAAATTCCATTTATGTAAATTTTTGCAACTTCATATTTTACACAGATCACCACAATTTGGAGGCTCATTCTTTTTTTTTTTACCAGCCTAAGATTTTAAAAAGATTGTAATGCTTAATATAAACTTTTTATTTTACTTCATGAACAAACTTTTTTAAGCTGCTTTTGAAGTTGTAAAGCATTAGATGTCAACATATCAGTTCATGCACCAGTGGCCATGCTTGAATACGGTAACCTATGGTGAAAATCAGTGTAAGCTGGGGTAAGGAAAGGTTGCTAATCAGCTGATGTTTAAGACAGGACAGCCCTGTTCATAAATCAGGGTTTTATGGTGTGTACTGTGTTCCTAACCTTCTGGCCCTGTTTCTGTGATCAGCTTCTCTTGAGCAGCGCCCTGGGACCCTTACTGACCTGCTCCCTACAGGCAAAGACACCCCTAGTTTAGAAGGTTGGCATGGAAAGCAACAGCGAGAATCGTGACCTGTTCTTTATCAAACATGTCATTTGCAGTGAAATATTGCCACAGAGCCTTAGAAAAGGGTTTAACTAATGTCTTTGAACATTTTCAGTACTTGACAATGACTTTTTATATTTCATTCAAACACTTTTTTATTGTTAGCTACTTCATTGTGTTTCTATTAACGGCAAGACAAAGTTGTTATCTGTAAAAAATGCTTTTTGACTTTTTTTCATAGTTCCCTGAGGGCACCAAAACCTTTATAACACTACTATAATGTTGGGAGGCAATAAACCTTATCTTGAAACAGCCCCCACCGTAAAAGAAAAAAAAAAGCTTCCTTTCTATTTTTGTTGTTTGTGATTAGAGGAATTTGTCCTCAGGGAACAGTGACAACACAAAAGGACATAATGTTATTTTATTCAAAAGCATCAGTCAATGCAAAGCATTAAAGCCACGCGTTGCTTTTAGAAATACAAAAAAAAACGTCTTTGAGTTCTCACCATGCATATTCTTGGTCCATCATTTTAGAATAAATTATGGACATAAACATTTTAAAAGATGTTGTCCTTTTTTGTTTATTTCAATTAGAACGTTCTAGCAAACAAAGAAGACAAAGAACTGAAGTTTTTGTTTGGTTTTCCATCTCCAGTCCTCATTTGCTAATGTTGCTGCTTATAGTGTAAATAAAGTAATGTAAATGTTCCATTTGCACCTTAAAGTCAACATTTCCATATCTAAGTCAATATAAGGAGCCTTGTCAGGTGTATTGCATGGTAAACATTTTGTAATACCAGGACATTTTAAATAAAAGGGCATAAGAAAAGTCCATCTAGAGAATTGTGCAAAGAGGAACTGCCACACTCTCTTAGTATGCTCCAACCATGTAAGATGTTTTAGGAGAAGACTGCTGTTCTATTGGCAAAACAATTTCTTCTTAAAGTTTAGTTTTTTTCACCCCACACTGAATACATTTTCCTATATTAAAAATCTGATTAGATTATAATTATTATTATTAAATAGAGCTTATACTTTAAAAATATGAAATACGATTACGTATTTTGATTCGTCTTCACCTGGGGGTGCCATAATGCCACTGCACGATCTGTTCTGGAAGCACGATCCGTACCGTGAGCACTTATGCGCGCCAGGAACTACTTCCGGGGGAGGGGGGGGGGGGTTGTTTAGTTCTGTTTAGTTCTTCTCGAGACGGTACAAGATGGATGGATTTGCGCTCTTTCGAGACCTGCAACATTTTCTGGAAAAGCTCACTTTTGAATTTTTAATGAAACATGACATAAATAGTTAACTGTCTTTAATGTGTTGCTATTTTGCCCAATAAGTGCGCACTCCACGCGGAAATGACGACACCGCCGGCCAAAATTACAGAATCACCTCGCGATACCAAAACAACGCGATTCAAGCATCCCATAACAACCCAGCAGTTTACAAAATGGCGGGTTTACTACAACACTCACCCTGTAGATGGCTTCAGGTAGCAGTTGACCAGTAGACCAGTTTGTTTACATTCTAGGCTGTCGCTCGTTTTACGACGTCGGTACTTCTCACTCCCTTGTTTGTTGGAGAACTACAGATTTATTTGTATACCTCCACCTGCTGTTTAGGTGTAGTGAAACACTGGATTCCAGTACGTGTCAAATACGTGCCATCTGAACAGAAGAAATTTGCATTTTCTCTGGTCGTATTCTGGCACGGCCACACATGTGAAAACGGCCTAATCTTATGTTTGATTAAGTCTTGGTTGTTTTTGTCTTTTAAATATCCAAATCGTATTAACTTTAGCAAAGGAGTTATGACTTATGTGTTTATATCATTTTCTGTTACCACTAAATAGGTTTGTTGTTTCTTAAACTTCATGAAAATTCACAAGCAGCATCCGGACTAGAATTAATGCGGAAAGTCAACTAAGCCATGTTTTTTCGTCTGTGTCGCAGGTGTACGGAAACCAGACCACACCCGTACCGTACACGTGACTGACCACTACAGGTCTTAATGTTGCTTTTTTTTAGATCTCATTCACAGCAGAAGAACACATGAGTCATGCCATGATTAGCTATGCATGCTACAGATTTCTCTGTGTGAGTACTGGTTCGGAAGCTGTTCTGCACTCGAAGCAAACAAAATTATGACTAGCTCCACTAACAGGGTCCTCTCTCATACAAAGTTGCGAGTCTGACACCTGTCAGGGTTTTGTCTCGTTTGTGCTGTTAATACTGTCAATAAAAACAGATAAAAGTTTACAATCTGCCCAGCTTTTGTTTGCACCATAAAAAAGTTTATGCAGCATTAATAAAAGCTGATCTAAATAAAATAAAAACAATTCTGGCACATTTTTTGCATAGAATTTAAAAGTTTGGAAGTAAAAGTTTCTTTGGAAAGATATTTTAGTTTTTACTTTTAATTTTTAAACAAATATATATCAATGGGCATTCTTACCAAGTTGCTGTTATAGATCATCTGATATGACAGAAGATTGTGATCTGGAGAGAGGTAAAAAGAATACTCTTCTTTGCCATCTTCTTCTGTTCCTCCCCCTCTTTCTTCACTTTTTGTTAGAGCTTGAAGAAGATGTTCAACATATTTCTCCCTTATGATTCCCAAGTCACTGGCTTCTCTTGTCACCTCATCCTCTGAAACTGACAAAACAGCCACCAATCAAACCACTATGCTCTCTTGAACATTTTCTTTTTCCTTTCATGTTGCCTTTATTTCACAGATGCATGGAATTGTAGCCTGGAACTCGGGGTTGACAGAGGATTGCAAGACAAAACTAAAAACATAAATTAAGCAGTAACATAAGAGTGCATGTGAAAGAAGTTTTTAAAGGAGGCATGCAAGAAAAACCAAGGGGAATGTCATCAGCTTTTGCACAGCTGCTAACTCTGGCTTTAAGGTCTCAATTAACACATCAAACACAGAAACACTGACAACCAAGAAGCCCACACATAACTGCCACAACCCTATCTCTACCTGTCATCTCTGCAGATGGGCAGCAAGTAAACTATGGAGCAGTCATATTCCAGGTGTCCTTTAAAAGAACACATACTCTTGTACATATCTAACAACAGACCCACATGTGCAGACACACACATCCTTATGTATGCACACACAATCACTTTAGCATTGGCTTGTATTGACAAAGAAATGCCTTGTAGAGTTTAATATAGTTTCTACACCTGTGAGGTGCACCATATAGGGTAAAGAAGAACGATGGAACAAGGTCATCGGTGTCCCACCAGTTAAAGATTAAGAACAGTCATGACATTATGGGATAGGGTCAGCCAGGTGCACGTATGCTATGGAAAGCCTTATTAATGGTACACCTGTTGACAAAGTCATTTTCTACCACTAAGTCCTTAAACTCTCTTTTTGTGAATAAACTGGATACAGCTTTCAAATTTGAAAATTTTACCTTCTCCAATCCATGCAGAGCTTCCGTCAGTGAGAGCTAGTGTGAACCCAGCACCAATGTCCACAGCCCAGTCAACTCTTAGGAAGTAGGGGACGCCTGGATTCAGATTAATCAGCCGAACGGTCCCACTCATGCCTCTCCTATGTTCTCAATGGCTGCAGAACATCAACAACAACAATTCAAATATTATAAAGAAAACTCCATTCGTCTTCTGCTTATATGAAATCAGAAATGCCAGATATCCCATACACCAAAGAGACTCTAAAGTTCAATCTGTAGGATCCAAAAGTGTTCACAGGCCAGAAGAGATCCAAAGTCTCTCCAGTAGGTTCTTGGTCTTCCTAGGGGTCTCCAGCCGGTAGGACATGTTCATGAGATGTTTGAACTACCTAAATCAACTCCTTCTAATGACAAGGAGGGTTGGCTCTACTCAAAGTTCTGTCCAAATGATTGCATTCTTTACCCTGTCCCAAAGACTAAATTCAGCCATTCTACAGAGTAAGTTTATTTTGATATGTGTGTTTAGGATCTCATTCCTTCTATTATGATTTTTATCTCATAGCCAGAGCTGAGAGTCTGACCATAGACAGATCGAACAAATAAAAAGGTTTGTTTTTGTGCCTTACTTCCTTCTTTACTATGTCACATACGCAGCACCCACATTATAGCAAACAAAGTCCTTGTCCATTTATCAACTTCCCACTTCATCCTATATCGCTTGTGAAGAAG
This sequence comes from Apricaphanius iberus, assembly GCA_028564705.1. Classification (NCBI taxonomy): domain Eukaryota; kingdom Metazoa; phylum Chordata; class Actinopteri; order Cyprinodontiformes; family Aphaniidae; genus Apricaphanius; species Apricaphanius iberus. The sequence goes on from JAPXFQ010000605.1 coordinate 364,415, forward strand.
TCATCATTTCCATTCAATTCAGGTCATTTTATTCTTACATAATTAAAATACTTGAAGTCTTTCTAAACTCCTCCACTGTAGGTAGAGACTGACCCCAATTTGAAAAGAGCGATCAACTTTTTCCAATTGATAACCATGGCCTCGGACTTGAGTGGTTCAATGATCTTGATGAACTCCATATCGCAAAAACACATTAAGTATCAGGGCATCCGGAAAGAGCCAGGACTGTTGGTCGGTGGAGGGGGCATTGTGGATAAGGACCTGGTGTTTGAGTCTTCAATGCTGGCTTGACCACAAATATTACAAAATCCCAACTACCTGCACGGAGGAAGTTCAGTTTTATACCATGCAGGCAGTGTGGCAGAGCTGCTTGTTCATGCCAGTTTCAGGTGGCATAAACCGAGTTTTTGGAGGAAGTATGAAACTATGTTTCTACAAAAAAAGTATTATTCTAAATGTATAGAACAACAAGCTCACTTTCATGTGGTCAGCTTATTTTGTTGTCCTGCTTTTCAAATTATGTCCATAGATCTCCTTTGAAAGAAAAACCCTTAAGAATAATGTAGGATTGTCTTAATCAACCAGATGTATCATATGCTTCATTGTTTTACATCTTGGCTTTGTTGAGCAAGGCCCCTTGTGGGCGTCTTCAGTGGGGGGCTCTCTGAGTCAGTGGGACCACACGGAGTTTAACAGGCTTTGGAAAGTTTTTTTCTTCCTTTTTTGTGTGTGTTGCTTATCATCAGCAAGGTAATTATATGCCGTTAAAGGAAAATAAAAGACTATTAAATCTCAGGTAGCTACTTGAATGCTTTGAGAGTATCAATTTATTTTATACTTGACTGCATTCAGAGGAGTGTTTTTTTTATTATTTTTAATGCAGACACTCCACCAATATTTTACCACCAGTTATCTAAAATGAATTCTTGGGCTTCCAAAACATGTGTAAATGTCGACTTAAGCTAAATGGCTTGAGCTAAAATTTCTCGAAAAATACATAAACAGAGACTTAAAGATAATAAAACAATATTTTAAGTTTATTTATTATCTACATTTTTCAAATTTTTAAAAACGGTTTAGTTTAATCATCCAAAGTTATGTCAGAATATTGCAAAGAAATTCAAACCAGTGGGACCCACTCACATTAAAGTACTTCCTACTGTGAAACTGAATCGTCATTTGCCAGTGCAACAGGGATAAACAGTCTGAGCTTCATAACCCTCTGGTTAATGTCTTTGCTGGCTGACTCACCGTTGCATTTAAAGCGAGGGCTGCAGATAGAAACACCTGTGTTTTTACAGATAAGACCCTGAACTGATCATGGGGTTAAAATATAATCTATGAGTCAGTGGCTAAAATGACCATCTAGTTGTCGAGGTACATGCTGTGCTCTCTTGAAAAACTTTTACTTGATTGTGAATAGTCTAGCCTCAACATGTGATTAGTGCTTCCACAAGTAGTGAGTGGTGATTTAGATAACTTCTCTTCTTAAACACAGGGCAAAGAGTGTGGTGAAGGAAGGAAAAGGCCAGCAAATTAGCAGTTAGGAATGGCCATGTTCGGGCAATGAGCGCCCCCACATACAAAAGAAACTCCTCAGGTACTTCTCCAAGTTTAAAGCTGGGATTATATTATGTGGACAGAGTTTTTGTAAGTTTTAACTACCAACTTCCTCTAACCATTGTTGGGTCAAACACTATTACTTTGTTCTTGAGTTTGATAAGTCACAGACTGATATGTTGAATGACAAAATGTCCAGATCACTTCTTTACTAAGAAGTAGTTAGCGTCAGCCCTGTTTAATAATCACACTGGCCCATAAAATCAATACAGATGGACAATATTGATTCCAATGTTAAAAACAATCAATCATAACATTATGAACAGCAGCCTATTTCTGCATCCCCTTTTCTGCGCCAAACAGACCAGACCCATTTAAACATGGACTCTACAACTCCAAAGATGTGTTGTATTATAACTGAGAAAATGGTAGTAAATCGTTTTATTCCTCTTGACTGGACTGCAATCTGAGGATATTTATGGTAACGTGAGTTGTTTGTTTCTCAAAGCATTCCTGTACCATTTTAACTTCGTGCTAGTGTGTTATCCTGCTTATAGAAGCTACTGCTATCACAAAATACTGTGCATGAAAAAGTATACTGTACATTCACATGCATCTGGTTCACCAGGTGAGCAATGCACCCACACCCTTGGCCATACACATGATGCAAAGTAAAACATGACTGATCAGAGCCAGCCACCCTCTTTCACTGCTCTGGGCTCCACCACTGATGCTGTCATGACTGGACATGGGTGACCATGAGCATCTTCACAAACTACGAATTCTATCAACTTTCTAACCGAACTAACAATACATTATCAAGCAATTTGAGTTCCAGTATCTAAGCCTTGTTTTCCCTGCCAGGGGCTCACCACTGTTTCATCATTAGACAACTGGTGAAAAAAAACAAGAGCTACAGTTTTGGAGATGCTCTGACCCAGTCTTCTTTCCATCACAACTTATTGAATTTCAAATTCATTCAAAACTTAATGTTTGCCAGTTTTCCAGCTTCTAACATAACAAGATTGAGGGAAATTCTTAAGTTGGTTTCAAATATAACTCACCCAAAAAATGTTGGTATAAGGATCAATTAATCACCGTTTTTGAGATGGCCTATCAGTAATCATAATGTTGTGGTTGATTACTGCATATTGGAGTAGGATTTGTTTCTTTGAAATTCAGTTTCTCATGTTTTCTGTTTTTAATTTTCATACTATTAATGTTTTAAATTTTTATGCTTTCATTATATGTTTGGTGTATTTACCACAGAATCTTGTAAAGCACCTTAAATTACCTTGTGTTGAAAGTGTGCTATTCAAATAAAATTGCCTTTGCTTGCCTTACCTTAATTTTAGCCCAAATATCGCTTGCGTAGAAAGCCAGGTTATGGATTATTGTTTTCAACCCACTTTATTTGAGTTTGACACTAGTCACTTTAGCCTTTTTGGAGAGTAGAAAAACAAGCCCAGAATCCTGGATCAAATCCAAAAACCAACTGTGTTTTTTAAAGTCCACTCAGACCTGGATCAATACATACTTGACTAGGCTAGGGTGTGTACGGACACTGCAATAAATTACAGCCTAAAAGCATGCCGTTTTTTTGTCTTTGTTGTATACAGTAACAGGGAGAGGGCGTCAAGATCATTCAAAGTGATCCAAGCTGAAGACATCCCACAAAAAAATACCAATGTACCACTTCCACACTCACACACACACCACAACCCAAAGTCCATGTAAAAGTGAAACATGGAATAGATTAAGGATGACCCTTTGTGCTTTAAGAAGGGGCGTAGCTGAACGAATGAAGTTGCTGAAGGCATCAACTTTAACCTCATAAAGTAAACCCAGCTACTCATTAGTTACTGTAACATCTGTTGTGAGGGAACGATGACCCCATGCTAATGACAGTAGGATACTTCAATTAACTGTCTGTCTGTTGGGGATGGATAATCACGCAAAATCATCAAAGCCAATTCCTTAGTCTAACTGTCGGCATCTCATTGGCATCAGATGGTGGACCCTCTGATGCAAACTTTGGAGTTAATAAATCATCAGCGAAAGAACACCATGGCAAATGGCCTTTATTTAAGGGCCTCACCTTTACTTAAACTGTAAAAATTCTTGAAAATCTTATGAAATAATTTAAAACACGCTGCTTTAGGTCCTTGATGACGCACTCTTGCACTACAGTTTTTTTATGGTTGGTTTTACTCAAATTTTATCAGACGCAAAACCGAGAAATTTAGAAAGTTCTGTCAAAAGAGATTAACATTTACACATCAATAGCTAAAATTAAACAATTGATATGTCTGATTCCCATTATCAAAGTCTGTGTCTTAGTGACCGCAACTAAAGTTGCAAGAAGTTGTTCTACGGCCTTCAAAAATTTATCAAGAGACAAATCTTTCATGTTTTATAAGCAGAAAAGTTCAACCATGTATTGAACAACAATTGAAGGCAGCATGGTGGAATATGAAAACGTCTGATATTAATGAGCACCTAAATTAGGAAGTGTGTAGAGTGTTGTGACTGTCTATCGCTATATTTCATTCTTTTTTTTACTCTGTAAAAGAGGGGGGGATCTCTCCAGGTTGGGGGTTAGTCTCTAAATGAAGAAGACACCTTCAAGTATTTTGGCGATTTGCTCAGAACCGACATTAAACAGAGTAGCAGATAGGTAGACAAATTGAGTTTTGTCTGTGTAACGCTTTAAGAAATTGCGCAAGGCACAACTGACTGCAACCACTAGATGGAATAATTAGGTGTCAGAAGTGGTTCGACTACGGAGTCAAAACTTTGTGTGAATAAAAAGGGTGGGCAACAAAGAATGTGATTCAAATAAATTGTATTAAGGACTTTAAACAAACTCAAGTAAATGAACAGATATATTTACAAAAACCACAACAGTGTAAATACACACACACGGGGAAAAATAAATACAGTAACAATTTCCTTGAACTCCACTCAGTTCTTGTGTCTTTCCAGTTCAACAATCACAAACTTTATGGTTTTGCTGGATTAATAGTCCAGAAGGTTCTTTCTTGGGTAGCTCGCCATCGCATGCTGAACTGAGGGAGATCCCATGACGGAGTAGGAAAAAAAATTCAAAATGCAGGAAACAAAAAAATATTTGAGAAAGGGGGGAAAAAAACCTGACCTAAAATAAAGAAAGACAAAATTAGTTGAATCCAATAATTTAACTCTTGGAAAAATAAGACAAGATACTTCAAAATTGAATGAAGTCTTAATTCAAGGTTCAAGTTTATCAAAGGCCAATGATTCAAATTATTCTTTAACTTTCAATTTCTAATTGTGCACAAAGTTCAAAAAGTTAAATCGGCCAAAACAGCCAAATTCAAAGAAAAAAAAACTCATTTTAAAAATGAGTAACAATGTCAAGAGTCAAACAGAAATGCTACAATGAGCAGACCCACTAAGATTCTATCAATATAATGCCTGGGCAATAAAGGAAAAACATTTTAAAACCATGCCGATCCAGTTCTTAAATTAATTTGGTGTGGGAAAAAAACAAGATTGGGTTGACTCACCGAGAGTAGAGTTTTTGTCGTAACAACACTCACTGGCAGCAGAAATCACTGCAAAAGGTTGAATCGCAGTACAAACTCCCATTTTTAGCAGTCGAACGCTTTTGACTATTTTTATGCAGGGTTTATTTGTGGGTCACCAAAGCAAGAATGAGGAAAAACAATTAGGCTGTAGACCCTCTGGAGCAGCCACAGACGCTGGAAAAGCTGAGCTGAATGTCTGACTCAGCACCTGAGAGGCAGCAGCTGTTAATCAGCTGGGGCACACACCTTTTAAGGGGCGTGTCCAAACACGAAGAGCCCTATTCCTGCTGCCCTACAACATCTGGGTTACATTCTCCCCCCCCGGATCCCATGTTCGGCCTCGGACATGGAACAAGCTGGTTCAGAGGAGGCTCTTGTAGGGCAAAGGTGAATGCTGAGCCTAAACTGTGGAGTAGGCTGTGAATACTATGCAGTAGGGGCTTTCCAGGCAGGTGGTATTGCAGACGTTCTATTGGGTTCCGGGTACGAGTTGATACTCTTTTTGGGATCTCAGCCTCTGGATTTGGTTCAATCACTGCATCTTGCTCTGGTTCACCCAAATCAGGTTCTGACAGCTTAATCTGGTGGGAACTTTCTTCCATGTTTGTGATCTCCTCAAGTGGTTTGGATTCTGGAACAATGTCTGTTACTGCAACAACATCTGGTTCTGCTGTTGTCAGGACTCCCTCTTCCGCCTCTCCAACATCCCTGTCACTTGGATCCTTTAGACTGGGGGATGCAGGCAGTGATGGAAGTGATAATTCTTGGGATGGACTCAAGAGTTCTGCAGCAGGCAGATCAATGATGGTGGTGAACGATAATGGTTCCAAGGGGGTTGGAATAGGTATCAGTATACCTTGCTCGTCCAGTTCATCATCCTCTTTTTTTTTTTAAGGTCTGGGGGAGGCAGCGTGAGAGGTTTCTTCTTCACAGATGGGTGTTCTTTTGTTGCAAATAGAAAACCACAAGGAAGGAGGAGGTCTCTGTGCAGAGTACGCAATGTTTTGTCTTTACCTTCTGGCTTTACTGTATACACTGGTAGGTCACCGGCTCTGCTAACGACGATGTATACAGTGGATTCCCATTTATCTGCCATCTTGTGTTTGCCTCTCATTCGGACATTCCTCACCAGAACTCGATCTCCTAAGGTCAGATCTGAAGGTTTAACACGGCGATCAAATCTGAGCTTGTTACGTTCCATCAGCTTCTGGGCATTATCATGGGCCAATCTATACCCTTCTTCCAGGCGAGATCTAAGCTCCTGGACGTACCTTGAATGTGAGCTAAATTTTTCACCACTATTCAACGGCAGTCCAAAAGCCAAGTCTATAGGAAGTCTGGGTTGGCGGCCATACATACGTTCATACGGGGAGTACCCCTTTGCATCATTTTTTGTGCAGTTATATGCATGCACTAATGGTTTAACATGGTCCTTCCAATGATGCTTCTCCTGTTCACTCAATGTTCCCAACATCTCGAGAAGAGTCCGGTTGAACCTCTCTACTGGATTGCCTCTTGGGTGATATGGGGTTGTACGTGTCTTCTGGATTCCTGCCATTCGACATAGATCTTGGATGACCTTAGATTCGAAGTCTGTGCCTTGGTCACTATGAATTTTGTCCGGAAACCCATAGTGGACTAAGAAGTTGTCCCATAAACACTTGGCAACAGTCATGGCCTTCTGGTTTGGAGTGGGCACAGCAATGGCATACTTTGTAAAGTGGTCAGTCATTACAAGGATATCCTTTGTACGTCCATCTGGTTCAACTGACAGGAAATCCATACAGATCAGTTCCAGTGGTCGTGATGTCTGGATGTTCATCAGAGGAGCAGCATGCTCTGGTGGAGACTTCCGCCGTACACACCTCTCACAGGTCCGAATTTTGTTCACCACATCTGAAGACATCTTGGGCCAGTAGAAGCGGGAACGAACGAGGTGTAAAGTTCTGTCTATTCCCATATGACCCATTTGGTTATGAAGTTGGTGGAGGACGTCAGCTCGATACTCTTCTGGCAACACCAATTGGTAAGTGTACTCACTTCCGATCTGTCTCCTTCTGACAAGAAGGTTGTTTCGGAGCTCCATTTTATTTACTTCTCTCAGAAGAAGTGGCAGATCCGGAAGGTGCTCTCTCAACTGTGGTGGTGGCATCTCTCCACTCTCAAGCTGCACAATGATGTGTTGGATGATTGGGTCTGCTCGCTGCTTGGCTGCAATCTCGGCAGCTGAGAGCTGAGGAAGCACAGAAGAGGTAAACTGATCGTCATTTTCAAAACTATCTGAAATGGTGTTTTTATCTACTGATAGAGACAACAGTAGGGCATGGCTAGGATCTACAACTTCTGGATTGCGCAGCAGATGTCGTTCTGAGATGGCTTTAATTGTTTGCTCATCATGAATTATTGCCGGCTCCAGATGCTGTCGAGTGAACCTGTTTATTCTCTCTTGTTCCTTTTGGGATGTGTAGTCCTCAATCAGTTCTCCGTGGGGTCTACGTGACAGCCCATCTGCGTCAGCATTTTGTCTTCCAGCCCTATAAGAGATCTTAAAATCAAAAGCGGACAAAGCAGACACCCATCTATAACTGGTGGCATCTAGCTTAGCAGATGTAAGGAGGTATGTTAATGGATTGCTGTCAGTGATGACAGTAAATTCTGTCCCATAGAGGTTGTCAATGAATTTCTCTGTCACTGCCCATTTAAGTGCCAGAAATTCTAGTTTATGGGCAGGATACCTTGCTTCACTTCTTGAGAGTCCTCTGCTGGCGTAAGCAATAACTCTCTTCACTCCCTCCTGTTCCTGATAAAGGACTGCACCGAGCCCAGTGGAACTAGCATCAGTGTGCAGGACGTATGGTCTCTGAGGATCAGCAAAGGCCAAAACAGGAGCAGAGGTGAGTTTGCTGATGATAGTCTTGAAGGCTGTCTGGCACTCTGAGGACCATCTCCCTCTGAAAGGTTCCTTTGAGTTAAGATATGCTTCAGACTTTACCTTTCCTCTTAGTTTCTTCTGTGATGGTGGGTATCCAGAGGTGAGATCATTGAGTGGTTTCACAATGTTTGAATATCCATGGACAAACCTTCTGTAATAGCCAGCAAATCCAAGGAAGGACCTCAGTTCCTTCAGATTCTGGGGGACTGGCCACGAGGTGAGGGTCTTAATCTTTTCCGGGTCGGTCTCGATGCCGTTCTGCGAAACAACATGTCCTAGATATTTAACAGATGTTTGGAAAAACATACATTTATCTAAGGACAATTTTAGACCAAAGTCCTTTAGTCTGTTTAAGACTTTCATTAAACGACGTTCATGCTCCTCAAGAGTAGGTGCAAAAACAATGAGGTCATCAATAAAGACCAAGACCTCCTTGAGGTGTAGCTCCCCCATACACCTCTCCATCAGTCTTTGGAATGTACTTGGTGCGTTAGTTACTCCCTGGGGCATACGATTGAACTCGTAAAATCCTAAAGGGCATACGAATGCAGTTTTTGCCTTATCTGCTTCGTCCATTTCTATCTGGTAGTAGCCAGACTTTAAATCCAGCACAGAGAACCACTTTGATCCTGACAAAGCTGAAAAAGTGTCCTCTAGTTTAGGCAATGGGTAAGCATCTTTTATTGTTTGGAGATTTAGTTTTCGGTAGTCGATACACAACCGTACAGTCCCATTTTTCTTTCTAACAACAACTATTGGAGAAGCAAATGGTGAATCTGATTGACGAATGACGCCAGATTCCAATAGGTCTTTCAAGTGTTGTCGAACTGCGTCAACATCCTGGGGATGAATTGGCCTGGGTCTTTGTTTAAACGGACTTGGATCAGATAGCTTTATCTGGTGTTTCACTTTGTCAGTCCGCCCAAAGTCAAGGTCGTGTTTTGCAAAAACCTCAGGGATGCTGTTGAGGCGGCTAATAACACGCTGCTTCCATTGTGGTGACAACGGGGAATCTCCAAAGTCATAATGGAAGAAGGATTGGGAATCAGTAGGATGGTCTTGTCGGCTGTTTTGGGTATAGGAATGGACTGCCTCAAATACACCTACTTCTCCAACCACAGTTTGGGCAGGAATGGTTATGGCGTGGTTGGATTCATTGGTGATTACGACTGGCAGCTGACAAGGCTGACGTGATGGTAAGTCGACAAGGCAAGACTTCACAAGGAGACCCCCTGGCAGAAGGTAGTTGGTCGGATGTTCCACGATTACTGCCTTCGTACCTTGCAGCACCCGTCTGGTCAGCTCTCCCTCAAGGACAGTGGTCTGGCCAGCCAAGATGGTACAAGGTTGGTTAATCTGCAGGGTGGCATAATAATCTTCCCTCCTCTGCTTGTGTCGAAACTGTAAAGTCTTTATCACAGCATCGTAGCCAAAACCAGAGGGCTGTGGCGGGTCTTCAGGGTGAGTGTCACAATACACCTGATAGGCCGAGTCAAGGGTGTTTGTGCCAATTAAGATGGAGGATTGACAGGATTTCACATCAGGGACCACTAAAGCCAGGGTATCCACAGTGATGGTGGATCCCAGGAATTGTGGTGGAAATGTCAACCTCAAATTTGTGTACCCTAAATAAGGCACAAGATGTCCACTGGCTCCCTCTATCTCTAACAGATCATTCAGAGGTTTAATATCATGGTCTGAGAGATAACTGAGATACAAAGAATGAGGGATTGTGGTGACTTGGGAACCAGTATCAAAGAGACAGTTTACAGGAGTGTCTTTCAACAGAATCTGTCCAGTACTTTTGGTACCAATGAGACCCTTCGGCAAAACTTGTACATGGTGTCTTTTTGTGGGACATGTATTTGCAACCCCGGAGTGTCCCTCATCAGGAGTTGCTTCTAGTTTAACTGACTGTTCTTATATATGTCCAGGTCTGCTGTCTCTGTTGGTGCTGCCTCCTTTTCTGCTCAACCAAGCTTGGACTGGCAGGATTGGCGCAAGTGACAGAGAGATGACCATCTTCACCACAGTTGAAGCAGTACCCAGGTCTTGGTTTGGCTCCAGACTGGGAAGAACTGGGGTTCAACTGACGTGGTGGAAGTTTAGATTTTGCTGAGGTTTTCTGGGCAGAAAAGAAAACATACATTTGCTGTTGAAGTTTCTGCATCTGTTTCTTTAGCTCTTTAAGCTCAGTTCCAGAGCTACACGAACAACCACAAGAACAGGTACCCTGCGATTTTAAGCTTACTTTCTGCTTAGAGGAACCAGAACCAATGTGCTTGTGCATTAGGGCTTCTTTAGCCTGCTGTCTGTCCTCCTCTGTTCGTAACAATAACAAAAGTTCTGAGAATGCTGGTGGACTTGCCTTGCGTTGGTCCAGCTGTAGCTTATCTATCAGGGTGTTGTCCCAACACCCACGCACAAACTGTCTCAGTAGGTGCTTATCCATATCTGCTGCCAGAATTCCTTCTCTTTTTGCAACCATATTGAGCCTGCGCTGCAGACGCTGAAGGTAATTGGATGGCCGCTCACCTGGATCCTGTAGGGTATTTAGGAATTGTGCGAACAGTTCCTCCCCATCCTACACTGTAGCAAATGCTGCATCCAGCACACGTAGCAAGACGGTAGGCAGAGTGTTGGGATCCATTCCTTTTATCAGGTCTGCAGCAGGTGTTAACAAGCTCTCCATTATCCTTCTGGCAACATATAAAGCAGAGAGGTTAGGATCAGCAAGCAACAGTTCAATCTGAGCTCTCCATGATTCATAGTCCGCTTCAGATCCTGGCTTGGGCATTCGGCCAGAAAATGAGCGAAGCTGGAGCGAACTTGGGATAGAAAAGTTGCTGTTTCGAACCACATGTTCCACAACAACTTTCTGTATCTCTGGGGGGTTAAGGTCACTCTGAGACAAATTGACTCCTGGGCTTGCACCAGGCCCCGGTGTCTCAGCTCGATATGCTGGTCTTGCTTGTGTTTTCCGTCGAACATCAATAGATGACGGGGGAGGAGCAGGTGAGAGTTTAGGAACAGGAACTAGTTTCTGTGACTCTAATGGTAATGCTGCCGTCTGCAAAACCTCATCCTGTTTCTTGATAGCCTCCTCCTCTCTAATCTCCGTCTTACTTTCTATATCAGGCTGTTTGGTTCCACTCCTGGTTAAATGATGGCTAATTTGGTCCATTACCTTTTTAAGAAGAGTTTCAAAGCTCATGTTGCTGTGTTCGGCCATTTCCTTGAGCTTAGCTATGAAGTCAGGGGTTGGGTTATTAACCTCTGTTGTAGCACTAAACTCACTTGCAAGGTCACTGAGTTTGAATACTCTGTCAGCATCTGAACGGGAATTATACACATACGGCAATACTGCTTCTATGGTTTGAAATGCGCTCTTTTCCTCATACTCTACAATCAGGTTTTTATAGAAACTACTGTCTGGATCGGTCACAGTCAAAATGTTCCTTAGTGCACCATACCCCTTCAGGTGGTTGAGGATTTCCTCATCTGCACTTGTATTGGACACACCTGAGATCAAAACAGAACAAGTTGGATTAATACCAGACTGTGACACAAAGTCCATGGTTGATAAGTTTAAAAAAAAAACAAGAGGTTACCCCTTTTATTCAACCTTTTTTGACTCCTGGCTAGCTCGCCAAGTGTAACGCTTTAAGAAATTGCGCAAGGCACAACTGACTGCAACCACTAGATGGAATAATTAGGTGTCAGAAGTGGTTCGACTACGGAGTCAAAACTTTGTGTGAATAAAAAGGGTGGGCAACAAAGAATGTGATTCAATTAAATTGTATTGAGGACTTTAAACAAACAATAAATTAACTCAAGTAAATGAACAGATATATTTACAAAAACCACAACAGTGTAAATACACACACACGGGGAGAAAAAAAATACAGTAACAATTTCTTTGAACTCCACTCAGTTCTTGTGTCTTTACAGTTCAACAATCACAAACTTTATGGTTTTGCTGGATTAATAGTCCAGAAGGTTCTTTCTTGGGTAGCTCGCCATCGCATGCTGAACTGAGGGAGATCCCATGACGGAGTAGGAAAAAAAATTAAAAATGCAGGAAATAAAAAAATATTTGAGAAAGGGGGAAAAAAACCTGACCTAAAATAAAGAAAGACAAAATTAGTTAAATCCAATAATTTAACTCTTGGAAAAATAAGACAAGATACTTCAAAATTGAACGAAGTCTTAATTCAAGGTTCAAGTTAATCAAAGGCCAATGATTCAAATTATTCTTTAACTTTCAATTTCTAATTGTGCACAAAGTTCAAAAAGCTAAATCGGCCAAAACAGCCAAATTCAAAGAAAAAAAAACTTATTTTAAAAATGAGTAAAAATGTCAAGAGTCAAACAGAAATGCTACAATGAGCAGACCCACTAAGATTCTATCAATATAATGCCTGGGCACTAAAGGAAAAACATTTTAAAACCATGCCGATCCAGTTTTTAAATTAATTTGGTGTGGGAAAAAAAACAAGATTGGGTTGACTCACCGAGAGTAGAGTTTTTTCTAAAACACTCACTGGCAGCAGGAAATCACTGCAAAAGGTTGAATCGCTGTACCAAACCTTACTACTTCCTGGCTGGTAGTGTGGAACAGCTTTAATGCAGGTTAATTTGCAACTCAGTAAGATTGAGAAAAACAATTAACAGGAGCCAAACTCTGGAGCAGCCACAGACGCTGGAAAAGCTGAGCTGAATGTCTGACTCAGCACCTGAGAGGCAGCAGCTGTTAATCAGCTGGGGCACACACCTTTTAAGGGGCGTGTCCAAACACGAAGAGCCCTATTCCTGCTGCCCTACAACATCTGGGTTACATCTGCATTAATACAGGTGATTCCTTAATGCGTCTTGATGAAGTAGCTCTCGATTTACCCATGCATGTATATTTGACCGATGTTTGTTACTGTAAGAACAATATCCCAGATACAAGTGGATGAAATGACCTTCCTCCATAGAGAGGCCAGACACAGCCTTAGAGTAAAGCCTTGTTTGTCTGCGTAGGTGCGGAGACATGCAGCGCCAATATCCGTCAATGTGAGGGCCTCCTTCATGCACGCAAGACCTGGTGTCAAGCGCAACAGAGAGTCCAGGTCTGTGATTGGTCAGCAAAACATCAGCCATATATCATTTCATCAAAACAATGCTCTATAGTCGATGTAATTAGTAGTCAGTGCAGTTTATGTACACTAGATGCTATATATGGCAAGGCCAGTGGATTTAATGTGGTCTTTTGGTTATTTTGAACACCAGGAGTTGTAGAGAACAACAAAACAGATTGTAGTGCTTGTTTACATGTGTTTTTAGAGAATTCTATGAGCTTCCGTTGTAGTTAAAAGCTACCCAACGCAATCAAAACTCGCTCTCTGACGGCCATTGTTCCTTGAGTAGATGTGCATTAACAACAGTTTGCGGTTTATAAATTGAAGTAAATTAACTGTCGTCTAGCAGAGATGTCCCTGCAAAGGTAGGCAGACCCCGCCAGAAAAGGTCTGCAACACCTTTTTTGTTCACTCTTTGATTCTCATGTTTTTTGTTGTTTGTGTTTTATCTGTTTGTAATCTACATTCTTTTGCATAAATTTGTTTCTTATACCTTACCTAAATTGCTCCTTGCACTTTGGTCCTTTTATTTTAAGTAATGGATTCTCGTGTTTTTATTTGTTTTTAAATTTCATACTCTCACATAAATTTTATTTTATGCTTTAATTACTAGATGCATTTTTTAGTGATAATCTGTTTTCATGTTCATATTTTTATCATGTATTTGGGTTCTTTACCACTGAATCATGTAAAAAAGTCTTGAATTGCCTTGTGTTGAAAGTGTGTTATATGAATAAAATTGTCTAGCCTTGCCTTGCCTGCTGTCCTGGCAGAGAATTGGTATGCAACAATTCAAAAGTATAAAAAGAAATGACAGGAGTATAAACTAAGCTTTGGGGTAAAGGTTATATCATCCAGGAAGGGCCTAGCTTGTGGAATAATTGCTTCACCACACCGAAAGGAGTCAACTGAGGTGGTTCAGGCATCTGTTAGGGATTCCTCTTATACATCTACCATTAGAGGTTTTCAAGGTATTGGAAATTGGAAACAACCCTGCGGCAGATCAGGAACCCAATGGATGAACAATATATCCCTTCTGGCCGGTAACAACTTGGGATGCCCCAGATCCAAGAGAGAGGGATGTCTGGATTTTCCTCCTGGACCTGTTTCCACTGTGACCTGATATCAGATGGATGGACAGATGATCAAAAAAACGAACCATTAAGGTAAATAAAACAATATGGAAAGGTGAAGTACAATGGGACTAATCAGTTTGCTTACAGTTATGAAATGGTTGGAGGTTGGGACAAAATGGGCCACAAATTATCAAAGGCATGAGATGAAGAGTTTCCATGTATGTATATCATCCAGTTCCTGACACAGGTCTGAGTTGTATCTTTCATTATTTGTAAATCATCCAGCATTCACAACAGCATACCTAATAGGTTGTTCAACAACAAAAGATGAATAGTAATTTACCTTAATCTAAAACATTTGCTCCATTATTTAATACAACTACTAGCTTTCTTTGGCATCCAGCTATCTGAAGTCAATCATGTCAGCCCTCCTCCGCAACCACTATGTTAATCTCAGAAAAGTTGCCTGCTTTTGTCATTCTGATATAAAAGCAATCTCAGTTCGGACTGCTTAAACCTGTGTTTGTCAAGTCAGCTACATGTACTACAAGTCACGATCAGGCCAGGGATGTTCCTGACAGATCCTTGTGTCATCAAACTGCATTACACATGCACTCATTGGTGTTTAGCATTCAATGAACATACTGTGACTACTTTGGCCCTTGATTTGACAACAGCGCCAGGACCTAAAGCAATCAGCAAGCTGTAAACTATAAAACTGAATCACATTATGAAGAATGTGGGCCTGTTTACACTTGAATCCCAGCAGTGAAAAATCTAAAACATTATTTATGTGTGGTTTACAGTATGACAGATTTCTTTGCGCGTGAAGCACACTCTAGGAGTGTCTGGGAAGGAAATGTCAATTGGGATTTACAAAACATGGTTTAAATGCAATCAAGATGGCATGTGGCTTGTTGAATGGAGGAGGATTTATTGAGAAAACTTTGCGCGAAAAGTGAACCGCAAAAATCTATCTTTACGTCATCATGAGACAGCACAGAAAACCTTTTTTTTTTGTCAGTACAAAATATTACGTTTCATTTAAGTTTGGATTATATTAAAAAGTGTAAAAACATGACATGACAGGTATCAGAAATGACTATTGAATGTATATGAATTGTGGCTGTTAATTATACAACTGTTTAAGAAAAGAGATTTATAATCAGATTCAAATCTAACAAAAATCAAATATAAATCCTCTTTCCTTTTTGCAAAAACAAGATTAAAACAGTGATGGTGCACCTACCAAAATGGTTAATAGAATGTTGAGTGAAAACATACATAGATGACTTTAACAATAAACTGGAAAATGTATTCATACCCCTTGAACTTTTTCCCACTTTGTCAAATTTTAACCACAAACTGCAATGTATTTCATTGTGTAATGTCTTTTAATATAAAACTATACATATTTTTCGTCCTAATTGTGCAAAACAGGATTCTTCAATAAATAAAATCATGAAGAAACCTCTGCTTCTTTTTCATAAGATTAACATACAACAACAGAGCATCTTTAGTTAAAAGGTTCTTCAGGGCTGGTGAAATACTGACAGCTGCAGGAGATCTTCCCATGCCATTAACAACAACTCAACTCTAAAGAAAGTGTTACAATAGGAGTAATGACAGCATGTAATATCCCTTTGGGATTAAAACAAATATTGTTGATATGAATTTAATGGCACTTAACTTGTCGTTCTATAGCAGGAACAGGGATGGTTTTCTGAAATGCTATGGATGGACGTAAATAAATATAGGACAATCATAAAATAAAGTTAAGACAAAAATATTTTTGAAAATAACAATGGAATGGTTCTAATTAAACCAGATTTGAATGTTAGAATATCACACTGGCCCATAAAATCAATACAGATGGACAATATTGATTCCAATGTTAAAAACAATCAATCATAACATTATGAACAGCAGCCTATTTCTGCATCCCCTTTTCTGCGCCAAACAGACCAGACCCATTTAAACATGGACTCTACAACTCCAAAGATGTGTTGTATTATAACTGAGAAAATGGCAGTAAATCGTTTTATTCCTCTTGACTGGACTGCAATCTGAGGATATTTATGGTAAAGTGAGTTGTTTTGTGTCTCAATGCATTCCTGTACCATTTTTACTTCGTGCTAGTGTGTTTATCCTGCTTATAGAAGCTACTGCTATCACAAAATACTGTGCATGAAAAAGTATACTGTACATTCACATGAACAGCAGGACCCACATTTGCCCAGTGCATCTGGTTCACCAGGTGAGCAATGGACACACACACACCTGGCCATACACATGATGCAAAGTAAAACATGACTGATCAGAGCCAGCCACCCTCTTTCACTGCTCTGGGCTCCACCACTGATGCTGTCAACACTGGACATGGGTGACCATGGGCATCTTCACAAACTATGAATTCTATCAACTTTCTAACAGAACTAACAATAAATTATTTAGCAATTTGAGTTCCAGTATCTAAGCCTTGTTTGCCCTGCCAAAATCGATGTAATTAGTAGTCAGTGCAGTTTTTGGGCACTAGACGCTTTATATGTCAAGGCCAGTAGATCTAATGTGGCATTTTGGTTATTTTGATTTTGGTCTTAGTTATTTTGTAGCCTGACGTAGCCATACTTAATTCTTTTTTTTTTCTTTTTTCTTTTTACGTGTCCTATCTAGCAGTTTGCCACTCAGAATTGTCTGAGTACCAAGTTAAAGCCCAACAGATTTACTTTCCCAAGCAGAGTATTATGTACCATATATGTGTGCAAACAGTACTTGAATAATTTTAATACTCTTAACAATGGGCTAGTTGTTCAGAAAATTCCAAGAGACAACTCTGGGAGAGAGTTGACAGACTGAAATAAAGAAGACCATGTAGGATATAATATATATATATATATATTTTTAGAATGCGACAAACAACAACAAACAGTGAAACATTAGATTCGAATGGCCATTCATAAATAAGCACAAAAAAAGAAAATAAATTCATGAAAGTCACAATGTTTTTAGTCACAGTTCCTGAATATACTTAATCATTCCATTGGCTCAATTTCCCCACCCACCCATAGTTCATTAAACCACGCTGGGTATAATATGAGAGTCCAGAGGGTTTACAGAGGAACAGTCTGTGGAAGGAGTGAGGTGTGGTGCAGTGGGAAATGGGTAAATAATGTGTGGGGAAATGAGTTCATGGGCTGCAAGGAGCCCCCTACTGGCCTGGCAGGGGAATCTCAGTCTTCAGACTGTGTAAACCAGTCTCTGTATGGGCTCACAGGCTTGCGGCCTGCTCCTTTGTTAGCTCGCCATCTAAATCACCTGGCCTGTTTAACACAACAAAGCCATTGCTTCAATTAATCAATAAGCAAAAATCAATCAATACAAAACAATCCAATGTGCACACATTCAATTAAATAGCACTAAGTTGTACTATAAACAAATTCAATTCACAAGTTCCCAAAAAGTCTAAAATGTACAATATAAACCACAAATCAAATCCAAGGGTCCAATAGACATTAGACTAACTAATCTAAATGCAACAGTACATTTAAAGAAAGAAATAGTCATAATCCAAATCAAATTTAAAGTGCTTAGTGCCACAAAGTATGACAAAATATATTAATTTTGGCACAGATGGATTTCCCTATAAGTGTTGAAGCACTACAGTGTCAATGAATAAATTAGACGCAGCTCAAATACCACTGGGATAGTGGCTAGGCTAATGGTAGCAATTAACAACACTCACCAATCCCATAGATCATACTCGTCACAAACTTGTTTGCTTAGGTCACAGTAGACGGCTCCTAAGATCATAACACACACAATCAATGAATGCCAAGTAGGATCACATAGCAGAAAGCATCAGAACAACCATGACAAACCTGCAGCTCTGCCCACATTGGTGTCCCACTGCATCTGCCATGCTTCCTACCTTGGTGTAATTTCTACTTCCTGCAAACCATGGCAGGTCACGTGACTTCATGCAGAAACTCTCGCGAGATTATCGCAACGAAACATCGCGAGATTTTGCCAGGAAAACAATATGTAAATATAGGAGGAAAGATAAAGAATCCCACTCAGGATGTATGACCTGGGCTACACCTACATATTTGCTGTAACACTCCACTTGATGTATATGTATTAAATAATCTTTATTAGTAATTACTGAGGGTTGAATTTCCTGAAGTCATGGACACGGAACCGAGAAAAGAAGGAAGAAGGTGAAGAAAAGAAACCGCACCAGCAGAGGCGCGAACTGACGACACAAGACAGGGAGGCAAACAAAGAACACAAGAAAACATCCCAGTCCTCCGCCTCTGCCGGATGGCAGAGAAGCGGTAAAACAAAACAAACAAAAACAACGAACTGAACAGAACCACACCAATAGTTCAGATCCAGTAATAAAAATAAAGAATTACACATTCACTACAGACAAGCATGGATTAATAAACACAATACTAATGTTTCTGTTAAGCTCCTGGTAAAAGCTAACTAATGACAATAACCTCAACTCAAGATATGTCCGTCCACACCAATGTCCCCACACCTATGTGTGTGTGTGAGCATGCAGGTCTGAATAAGGTTTCCCAATGCAAGTGATTGATAGCTGGTGTAAGGAACCGTCAATCCGTCCTACAGGAATCGACACAGACATGAAGGAGGCAGGAGACGCATGCATCCAGAGTTCCACAGAGCGCAGGAGCCGCAGGCGGACCAGCGCAGGGCCGATCACCCACCAAGAGAGGACAGATTGAAGCCCCAGGGGAACACCAAGCAGCCGCAATGCTGGGGCCCCGAGAGATCGCAGGGACGAGCCCACGGGCTCCGCCGGAAACCGGCTACGCCAGGGCGAGCCCGGAACAGGACCCGCAGGCCACGGGGATCAGGGGCACCCCGCCCCCCAGCAGGGCCCCGACCAGGGACCCGCCGAGAGGGGTCGCCTGCCGCCGCCGCCGGGCACGAGGCGCCTGCAGCCGCTCTACGTACAATACACGCCGCCGCCACCCCGGACCAATACCCACCGCCAAATCGATGCCCACCGATCCACCGGACGGCACCAACCTACTTACAACCCCGGCACCCCCATAAGAGGTGCCCCAGTCAATCCAAGGAGGATGTCGGCCCGAAACACCAGCCCACCCAGGACCAGCTAGGCATGCACCAGGACCGACCCGGGCCGCAACCTGGACCCCCGGCCCCAGGCATCGAGAGCCATCATCGACCAGCGGGCAGGACCATTCATCACCGACGGGGAGTGAGGGAGGGGAAGAAGATGCACCAGGTCAGAGGGCAGCCAAACACCCAACCTGACAAGTAGACATAGACAGACAGAGACAGTCATATGTACCCTCCCTCTCATGCGCACACATTCTTACATATACAGGAAACACGAAAAAAGGACGCTGTACACTCATTCATACACCCCATACAAACTCTATACTCCCAGGCCCAGGGACAGACGCCCCGATAGAGCACCCTGCCCCTGCACCCGGGAGACGGACCCCTTGCCCACCAGGACGGGGACAAGCAGACCGCCAAGACCCCCACCCCAGCAAGAGTAGCCCACTAGCCTAGGTCCCCGACCAGACGACATGATAATCTCCCCGGGCTCAAACCCCTGATGGTCCAATGAACAGGGGTGTGGAAAGACCCCCTGCCTCTCTCCCCCTGCTCAATTGTGGTGTTGTTGCGTGTTGTTCTAATGTGCACTTAAAACAGAGGGGTGGGACATAGGGATACTGCCAGGTACCCCCATCTCCCTCCCCGGGCCCTCAGTGTCTAGATGCATTTAAACAGTGGGTACCGGCACCACAGGCGAGGCCCCGTATAAGGGGCCCCGCCTCTAGTGCTGAGGCGCACCCACCGCCAGGTCCCTACATGTGCGTGTGTCATGTAAATGTTGCAAGTGTAAGTGTCTAAGTTGCTCAATAAAATTGGGACCCAGACCGCCACCGGGTAGCGAAGACGGAAACTCCATCCCGCACCCCAGCGACGTGCCCACATCCCAAGGCATTGTGAATGATAGAATGAAGGAGCAGGTGGACAGAGGCAAATGGGGATGGGGAGGAAATAACTGGGGTGACACGATGCCAACCCCAGGGAGCCAGCTCCCCTGCTGACCCCAATAGACACCCCCGTTCAGCCGATCCACCAGGGGCGGGAGGCCCCAGCACGTCAAGTCGGGGCCCACGGC
This sequence comes from Apricaphanius iberus, assembly GCA_028564705.1. Classification (NCBI taxonomy): domain Eukaryota; kingdom Metazoa; phylum Chordata; class Actinopteri; order Cyprinodontiformes; family Aphaniidae; genus Apricaphanius; species Apricaphanius iberus. The sequence goes on from JAPXFQ010000605.1 coordinate 384,865, forward strand.
AGCGGCCCCTATGAACCCCATGGGGGCCCAGGCCATCCGCCCGACCCCACCCCAGGGGCAGACCTAAATCCCTCCCAACATTCAAACTACTAACAAAACACAGGACACTAGACACCCAGGCTGAGTTTAGGTCACCCTCCCCCCGTACACCCTCCCCCCCGTCCCAAGCGCACCCCGTTCGGGAGAACGCCTGTGCTAGATGGTAAAAGCCTCCCCGTCAACAAGAGAGGCCCCAAGCACCGCCAGCGCCCGAGGACCCCCGCGCTGAGGCCATACTCAATTCTAATCAGAATGTGAGTCTGATACTGCTCCATTGGGCTGTGATTATGGGGCGTGTTTTAACCGAACCAGGGAAAAAATGCCTCTGCACTCAATTGGATAGACCTATAATCAATCAGAGCAATGGAAGTGTGTGACATTGCTCTGCAGAGCAACGCACGTTATCTGTTCCTCTCTTAAAATTCCTCTTTTAAAATTAATGCGTTGTCGATATCTTCTAGAACAGACTCGATGGCAGAATCTACACATCTCAGTACTCCAGCGGCAGCCATCGTTGTTGTAAACAAATCAAACCCAGGTGCTCTTTGGTGACGTGGTTGATTAGGTTACTGTTGTTCACCTGTCAATCATTGTAAGCCAGATTTGATTGGCCCGAACAAATCTTGTTCAGACATAATTGCTGCTCAACGGAGGAATGCCCGACTGAACTTCCAGATCATGTTGTGGGCAGGACTAAGTTCAGCTGGCACCCAGGCTAGTTATTTTGGTTATAATGTTAGAATTGCCCAGTCAAAATCAAATCCAGGGCTAAATTCAACTGATATTTTGTGGAAATACTTTTTAGAAAATTACATTACAGATGGCTTCGATCCAATTTCAGAGTTTGACTATTCTACAAACAAGAATGTGTAAAAAAATAAATAAAATAAAAATTGCTCCCAAGTGTGCAATGCTGATAGAGACTTTCACAAGTTGTTGATACAGCTAAATGTGGCTCTGTAAAGCAGTAGCCTACCTCAAATGAGCTTCTTACAAAAGCAATCCACACGTTTTAGAATTTTTGTGTTCAAACCACATAAAAACAATGTAGAGTTTTTCCATGTGGTTTATGACAATCCCTCAGGTTGTGTTGGTCTAGCACATAAAATCACATTAACATACATTACTGGTTTGTGAGAAAAATGTGATCGAGTTCAAGGGACTGACTGATAAATATTTAAGCAAAACTTATTTCATCTTCTTATAAAACACATTGTTGTATTTGTAAAATTAAAATACTCATGTAATGTAACAACAGCTTCCTTGCTAACACTGCTGTATTATAGATTTTATCAGTGGACCACAGGCACTTTAGCATTTTATGATGCAGGAAGCAATAACATGATAAATGGTTGGCTGCAGCCAGCAGCACACTATTCTTGCTTATAAGGTTTCAAGAAAAATGTTGTTCTCTTTGGAGAAAAAAACTAAATAAAAAATGTTTTAAAACTTACGGATTCAAGTTAATTGTTGCGAGGTCCACCGCTTCAAGTTGTAAATAAAACCGTAGTTTAATCTTTGCACACTCAAGTTGACAGCTCGGTCTTTCCCTTCAAGTCGTTCAGCTATTTGTCCTTAGCCAATCAGCAAACAGCGTGAACGCTTTCGCAGTTCGATACGTTGTACGTATCAGACGTCGACGTCTTCACTTGTGACGTTACGTAAATTCCAAACGCCAGGAAGTGTGATGTGGCTTTGATTGCTATCAAAATGGTAAGATTGTTTTCATTTAATCAGCTGCCTTATACACTTAGTTTTTAGCGAATAGGCATATTTTATCATGCAAATTCGCTTTTGCTGTCTGTCAGTTGAAAGCTGCTTGGTATGTTGCCGGCAGGTTGGCAGGCGTATAGTTTATGCTAACTCATTGAGCTGGGTAGCTAAAATAGGCTAAAAGTTTAGCAAACTGCCCTGCTGTGTTTTCGAAAAGGGTGAAATTACGAACGCAACTGTGTAATCATTTCAGCTGGTTCATGTGTCGCCGTAAAAACACTCGTAAGGTGCAGTAAAAGATGGAAACCGTAATGCTTTCAAGGTGTGCCACGTAGCTGGACCACTTATTGTAGTGCTTCTCTGGTTCAGCATTGTGGTAGTTTGTCATTACAGACTGAACAAAACTATTTCACTAAAAGTTAACCTAAGAGATTTAACTGAATACGCAGAGAAGCATGTTAAGGTTTAGAAAAGGCTTGTTTTCCAGCGCACAGTTGGGTTATTTAAAAGGTTCCATGGTAATAAAGTACCATGTACTAGTAAGGTACTATATAGGTACTAATAAGGTACTATGGTAATAAGGTTGTATCTATCAATCAGTTCCATTCAAATTAAATTCAGAAATAGTTTATTAATCCCAGAGGGAATTTAAGTGTTGTTTTATGTCATATTATATAACTGTTCAAGGCGTTTTTGTAGACCATGATGGCTTTGGTCAGGAAGGATTTCCTGTAGCTGTCTGTATTGCAGTGAAATGGAGGAAGCCTCCAACTGAAGACACTCTGTGGTTGTAGGATAGTCTTATGAAGAGGATGCACAGGGTTCCCTTTAAGTTTCTTGATTTTATGTAGAATCCTTTTTTTCATCATCGTCATCAGGGGTTTCACAGTTACAATGTCGTTTATGCAGTTCCTGATATTATATAAACTATTTTCAAAAATTGTTGAAAAAAACAGAATATGTTTTTTTTTTGTTTTTTTTTCTGTGTAGTTTTAGCACAATGTTATACAAAAAATAACTCACGTTTATCCCAAAAACAATAAAATAACCTTTAAGTCATACCAAGATAATGTATGTTGGGTGTAAAATTAAAATGGTTAGAGAGTTTTAAAAACTGGAATTGTATGGTTATATATTTCCTTTTAGTTTACATTAAAGTTTCTGACCCAAAATCACAGAAAAATGCCTAAGGCTAAAATAACCCCAAAAACACATTACAGATACTGCTTCTAAATTGTTCCACAAAGGATCTTTGATTGATCTACGCATCTTAGTGGTTAGAAATATCCACAAATTTAAAGTTTAGCATTCCAAACGTCAGATTAATTTCTGTTGAATTTTATATATATTCACCATTTAAAAACAGTTAAAGAAAATATTCTACACTGAAACAAATAGTTGTTCAGTTTTTATTATTTTACAAATGTAGCAATATATTTAAAGCCTAGAATTAAGATAAGACTGATTTCCAGATTTTTGATGGATTGTGAATTTTGTATAGACTAATTAAAAATGTGCTCACTTTTGAAAAGGATTGGGTGTTTTTCTTTTCTTGGAATATGGGTACTTGTCTGAAAATAGAATCTAACAGATTATCATGTGAGCGAGTCAGGGATTAGCCCCGACTAATTTCCAATAAGGAATGAAGTAAATAAATAAGGAGTAATAACAATTTTCTGGGGATCTTTCCAAAACCTGCAACCCTTAATATACCATTAAAAAAAAACTTTTCCTTTTTTTTTCCTTTACAAAGAATTGCAGCAAAATCATCATTCAATCATCAATTAAGCTATCGGATAACGGAGACTCCCTGTTAGTGACGTGCTGTAAAGGGGATTAGCTTTGTACAATTTATACAAGTTATGAACTTGTTAAATCAAAATAATGTGATAAATAAGCAGAGAATAAGTTGCATACAGTGAACGCACCTGCCTTAAAACGTCTTTATCGAAACGTTTTCCATCAAATAGTTCATTGTTGTCATCGCATTTGGACACCTTTTAATCAGAGTCATTTTTATTGACCAACAGTGTGCATAAAGAAGAAATTTGACTGTTTCAAGCTTTAACAGCATGCAAACTTTAAGTATAAATATGTAAAACATGGGAAAATAGATATTCAGTTGTACAGTTGTAAAGAAAAGAAAAAAAGCCAATTTGGGTTGTATAATATATTGTATATATGCTTATTTTGGTTTCACAGTATAGCAACTCACTGCTTTAGGCTACCATGACTTAACCAAACAAATTTTTTTTGTAAAACGTGTCTTTCTCTTATATTTTCCAGTCAGCCATTTTCAACTTCCAGTCTCTGCTAACCGTGATTCTCCTGCTGATCTGTACCTGTGCCTACATCAGAGCGCTGGCTCCCAGCCTGTTGGACAAGAATAAAACCGGGTATGATCTGACACAGATTAAAAAACTTAATAGGAGAAACGCTGCTGCTGCTGAGGTGCTGGACACAAGTAATGTAAAACTTCATTACTAATACACCGAAGAGTTGCCATTGCCCAGGGTCTATCATGCTTTGTTTTCCCGTCTTGTATATGATCATGGTTAATTATTGCTCCCCTAAGCTGGGACATTTCAATGCATTTATGTGGTTTTAAAATTCTTGTTAATTCTTGTGTAATTCTTGTTCTTTTATTTTGTGTTACAGACTACTTGGAATTTTCTGGAAATGTGCCAGAATAGGTAAGCATATTAATGTATTTGATACATGCATATCAATAAATCAGAATGAATAAATAAATTAATTTGGGTAATAAAGTTCAAAAGGTGAAACTCGTGTTGTATAGATTATTAAAACCTAAACTGACTTGTTTATAAAGTTTTTTTTAACTGTAGTGGTTTTGGCAATGACCAAATTTCATTTGTCAGAAGAAGAAAAAACAACCAGAAATGTGGATGTACTGAAGGTTGTACAGCACAGAGTGTTTGTGCTGTATAACCTTCTTTTTTGTGCCACGGGCCTATTTAATATCAGACAGTATTCACACACGCTTGTGGATAAATTCAACAAAATAAAAAGAGATGCCTGACTTAAAACATTGATTAAATTTAAATGTAACACAGGGTTTTTTCTGGCTCAAATTGATGCAGAGGTGGTACCATCCTGACCATGCGCCAACACATGCATGAATTCTGTGCATTCAACTGACCCACTGTTTTTAAAGGCAACATCTTTTTTGTTAAGCGTTCTAATAAGAATATGTCAATTATCATGTTAAAGAATTATTTTAGTAAAACAACATACATACAAAAATAAGGAGCCAACTTTAAACTGAAATTGCATTAAGTTGTAGGGATTTATCCACACATCTGGCAGCCAGACAATAACTATTATTATTGACTTTAATTAATTATTATCTATTCATAGCCTATTATTATTCTGTTTCACGTTTCATCACAATAAGCACATCTTTATTCAATTAATAACAGTTGAAAGCCATGTGTCCAGACTACATTAAAACGCCATTGCTGTTTTATACTCTCTTGTAACTGTTAATAAAAGTTCCACCTCATCATCGGTCCATGAAAAAAAATCTCTGGCCTTCGACATGCTTAGCAGGTACGTTAGCTTGGCTACTTTCATCAAATCTGAGGAATGGTCAATCTGTTTCCTGTTTATAGGGGTGCGCGCATGCCCAGTGTTGGAGAATGGTCACGTGATCCGCGTTTTCAGTCGCTTTTATGTGGACGGAGATCAATTCTAATTAGCAGGGAAAACGCTAGTGTGGACGGAGATAGTTTTCGTTTTAACTCTCCGTTTCCAAACAAAAACGCTGTGGTTTCGACGGGGCCTAAGACAAGCATCTTGAAATGTGTCCAGAACGAGTTATAGCTGGATGTAATGGAGAGAATCCGGTCAGTTTTCAAGATAGGACATGGTTCAGACTCTGATAACAAATAAAATACGAATGCTGTATGTTATTTATTGTTTCTCTACGGCCCGCAGCCCTGTCTGTGGATTGAGGACCTCTGCTGTACAGCATATGCAGTCAATACTTGGTTGGGACTTCTTTTTCATGAATCATTGCATGAAATCAGTGTGGCTTGGAACCAGTCAGCCTGTGGTTTTTCCTAGATGTTAGGGAAGTGCGGGTGGCTCTAAGTCTTGCTATAATATAAAATTACCATCTGTTAAAGGGCCCCTGTGTTGTTCAATTAGTGACATCACTGGTTGAAAGTTCAGTGCTAGATTTTCAAACACGCCCTCCTCCTTCTAACAGCTAATGGCTGCTTCGGTTTTTGGCAGCTTAAAACATTAAAAACTTTTTAGTTGGATTTTTTACTTCCTCTGTTTAAAAAAAAAGGCCATTTTGGCTGCATGGATTGCAGAATTTTATTCTACATTCCTAAAGAACAAATATGCCTGATGGACAGAGAAGTAAGTGGCTACATGCTAATGCTACTGTGTGTTAGCCATGCAGGAGGAATGCAGGAGGCAGGTTTATAGAGAAACTAGCCGTTTTACTTCGTGGTCCAACATTAACTACAGGATACAAGTTGAATTTTAGGACAAATTAATACTCTATAACACCAATGGTAACATTTTAGCATATATATGTCTATCCCAGAAGTTGAAAGCTGTAAAATAGATTGATATAGTCCCTTTAAAAGCTTGTCAGCAGAGAGAAGGCATCTGACTTTGGACCAACACCTTTAGATGACATGGCTTTCCTGAAACATTACTGACTGGAAACGTCACAAAATTCTTAAAGCATCAAGGATTCTTCGCTCCTCTGTTTTTCATCCAGACTGTGGAAGCTAGCTTTCAGCTGAACAGAGGACTCCTTTTCACCTTACTCCTGATGTTGTCCCTGATTAAGGGGTGGCCTAACATAAGAAATATCACTTCCATGCCTTTGTCCTGGATACTTCTGTATGCTGTGGCTCCGGAAGCACTTTCCTTTCATATGTTTATGTATGACAATATGAATATGAATTTTGTGGGTGGAGTCAGCAGCTGTCTGCTGGATAACTATCAAGTAAGCAGTCTTCCCTATGATTGTGTAGGCCATAGGCTCAGCTGTGTAGGAGAAGCTAAAAGTTGCAGGGCGCCAGTAGCTCTCATGACTGGAGTCGGATACCCCGGGTATAGACCATAACAACATTTGTCTTTAATTTCCCTGTGATAATTCAATATAATAAAAACAAATTTGCTGTTTGTCCTGATAATAACAAAATAAAAGCTCAAATGTGTGCAATGAACGTCACTTATTGAATTGCTGAAACAAATCTAAATAATAAACCTGTCAAAGTTCTAATTTATTGAGGTGCATTGGGATGTACAGTTTCATAATTCATCATATTAAGTCAGACGATAATGTGAAAAGTAGGCTCACATTAATATTAGAGATGACCCATATGGATACTGATATCAGGGCCGATATCGTTCTTTTGTACTTGTATTGGTATTGGTTAGTTAACGTTCATCATTAAATGATACTTGAAAATGAAAACTCTGTAATAGTTTCACAGAAAATATAAATTTTTCACTTGCAACTTTAGTTTATTGGTCATTTTCAGTAATATTTAATTTTTTATCTAATTAAACATAATTTGTTGTAACATGCAGAGAGTAAAATAAAACCTGTCTTCCAGTTCATTGCATTTATTTTTTTTTTTGTGCGGTATATGTATTGGCACTGGTACTAGGATCGGCAAGTACTCAGAGCCAAGCATCCGTATTGTATTGGTTTTAAAAAAGTGGTATCGTTACATCCCTAATTTTTCCATTGTTCCCTTTCTGCAGGTGAGCGGAAGAGTCCCTGGGTTGCTTGCTGCTGTGTCATCATGGCTTTCAGTATACTGTTTCTACAATAGTGCAACGTCCATTATGACTACAAATGGAACATTGACATGGACAGAAAATGAGGCATGGAATGTATGTTTCTACATGGGACCTCCGTTGGCTGTCACTTAGATAATGTGTTAAAACTAAAATAACAAACAAAACAAAAAAACTAAAAGATGAAGCCTAATTTTAACCGTAACTACAGAGACACAGATTGTGTCTGTGTGATAGAACAAGGGGGAGCTGATAGTCCCAGTCTGACTAATCCTCCCAGTAGAGCTCCGGATCTGGATCTGTGTTTGTCCAAAATGTTTACCACTCCTGATACATGTGCATTTCCGGGGGGGTCAGGAGGGCAATTGCTTCTATTATAAACTGATTGTGGGATTAACTGATGCGTGGTTCGCCAAACAAATTTGGGATTTGTATTTGCTTACAGCAAGTTGACGTTCGACATGAAGAAAGAATCAACATAAAAGTCAAAATTCCAAGAGCTTTACATGGTTTGTCTTGTTTCTTGTATCTAAAGATGTAGAATATCTTCAACAGTAGTTTGTTACTCTAACTCTTTAGATGTCAAGTATCTTCTTGCCTCTTTTTTTATCACTCAGACTGCAGCTATTTATTAAAAAAGCCCTTTTTGTTTTTGATTAGTACTTTTTGTCGATGTCTTGGTGTTATTCATGTTTTTCACACAGTAAGGACTGTCATTAATACTCCCTTCAGACAAGCAAAACTGAATTTGTAAGAAATCTGCTCTCAATGCTGTTTCTTTATTAAATGTATAGTTCAGATTATACTGTTTTTACACACACCTTTGCAGCTATTAAATTGTACTTTTAATTATGGTCTCCAAAAGTGTAGACGATGGAACAACATCCCCTGTAATCATTCTGTCAACATTCATGTTCCCAAGCTTTACTCTAAGAGATGGAAAACTATCCGTTCCATGGCTTCACCCGGCACGTCAGGCTTTCATTCAAACCAGGAAGACCTTGAAGTTCCTATAATTATGTGGACAAAATCTAGGTTAGTGTCATTCATGCAGGACGTTTTGGAAATTAGGACCATATGTTACTGCTGATTTGACTAATCCTTTAACTGTTCGACAGAATAATGGCTGAATTCCTACACAATGTGACCCCAGCGTTTTATTTATATGTTCCGAGCAGCAAGCTCACATTGTGCGGTTGCTTTAACGAAGTAGTGAAAGGTGATGTTATCAGAACATGATGCCTGAGGTTTTTTTCCACCACAAAGTTAAGAAAAGCTGCTAAATAATGGTACGCATGTCACACTTCTTAGTCTAAAGTCATGATTCTCTACTATTCACTACTCGATCAGCCTTTGGTGGTATTACATTATTTTCACTGCAGAGCTACAAAACGTGTTTAGTCAAATGGATATTTGCGTAATCAGAAACTAAAATGAAAAGTGCCGCGAAAATGTTTCAGAACATTTCGTTTAAAATTTCAAGGTTTGTAAAAATGTAAAGTCATTCAAGCAACATCAGTGGATATTTTGTTGTTTGTTTCTAACTTAACTGAAAAACGAGATTTAAAATGACTGTCAAGATGATGGTACTTTTCGGAAGAGCTGGAGAACCATTTGTTCTCGAGCATTGCATTACAGGTACCATAAGAGTAAATATAAAGTTTTTCAAGCGTTTTGGCTGGCAATTTTTAACAGCAACACAAAAGGGGTTTTTACTTTTTTTTTTTCTCTCCAGTTATCAAAGCAATACAAAAGGATTTGTTGAAATTTGTGTTTTAATCATCCACTTCATTTTTACTCATGAGCTGAAATTTGCAAATGGCAGGATGTTAAAAGTAACAGAACAGTTTCAGCGTCTGAACTACTAGTAGGAGGGGTGGAGGCTTCTTACCAACCCAGGCCTTTAGTCCCTTATGACAGCACTCAGTGTTCCCAACAGTCCTTCAATAAATACGTTGTTACAGTGATCGACAGTATTATATAATATACAGTATTGCCTTGTGCTGCTAATAGTATTTAGGTTGGTCTCAAAGCATTACCATTAGAAAAATCCCACTGGTTTTCAGACGTGTTAGCTGGTTTTAATTTCCTTCCCAGATATATGTTCATGTTAAATGGAACACAGTATAGGTTGCAACCACAACTTGTTTTTTCTCAAAATGATCTCCACTGCACTTCTTTTTAAGCAGTTCTTGATGACCAAAGGTCAGTTTCCTTGAACAATTCATGTTTTGGGCTTTTAGTGTCTATTGGCTCTAAATTATTTTTACTTTTTTTATATTTACCTCGAAAATAATTGATTTTTTTTCCCCAAAGAATGGAGCCCAACAATGAGGGAAATTCCAGACGAAGCAGTTAAACCTCTGAACCGAAGGCAATCCCACACACATTGTCAGTGTGTGGGATTTATCAAAGGTCAACACTTGTAGACAAACTCCCTCTTGATAACTTTGTCCCTGATGAGCATCCAAATCTCACCAGGCCCTCATATAGTCCCTTGTTAGGCAATACCGATTCATGGTGTGTATGTGGGGATGTTCCGGCACACTTTTGTTTTTAAAGATAAAACATCAAGTAAAGCCTGCTACTCAGCTTGTGATTGTAAGGCTCTGACGCAGATACAGGAGACGCAAAGAAGCGGGAAGCTCTGTCTTCTATCTTGGGTACCCAAGATACTGGTAAGTTTCAAGGACATGCTGTGTCAATGAACTGAAGTATTGAGAGGTTGACAAAAAAAAGACTGTGGGAGAGCTGGCGCTAGTTTCTGTTGATTGCAGGAACCATCATCAGTCATTTAGATGATAATGGATAGAAAATGAGCTTTAGCTTGATAGAAGGATTAGCGGCTTTAGTTTACTTAATGTAGGTGGGTCCTTCTGGGGCAAACTCAAACCAAACAGTTTTGTATTCCAGACAAAATATTTAACTACCTGCAGCTGGAAATTACTGAATTGTCTATTTAAAACCATGCCAAATCGCCATGGATACAAGAAAACATGCCCAAATAACTAACTGCATAATGAGAATTCTTTAATCTGTTTAGCATCGTTGTCCTCAGAAAAAAGTTCTTCATGGTTTATAAGACTCTACCATAAGAATGTCTGACTTCGAACAAATAGCAAGAGGTTGGTTCATCTAAATTAGATTATTTGGAAATAAAATGTAAAAGACAAGACACTTTATAAGAATCACCAAAACATTTCAGCCCCTTATGGACCAAAAAAATGATTGGAAATATATGACTTGCAGTGCTTTGAAAAAAGTATTTTCCAAATTACAGATTTTGTGTGGTGTTTTTAAAAGTTTTTTTTCTCACACATTTCAAACATTTTGATCAAGAAAAAATTAATATAAAAATGAGCCGAGCAAATACAAAAGCTCCAGTTTCAAATGATTTAATTTGACAACCTGGGCCTCTGTGACAAATGAATTGCCTCATAACCTAATGACTGGTTATGCTGCCATTCTCTGCAATAATAGCCGCTGCGCATTTAGGATAACAAGCAACGAGTCTTTGCCTCTTAACACTTCTCTTTGATCTTTTTTTGTTCGTGCCACAGCATCTCAGTCAGATTTGAGTCCCGACTTTGACTAGGTCGCTTCAAACCTTTTTTATCTTTCCAGTTCCGTGTAAACTTTGTGGTATGCTCTGAATCAATCTTCTGCTGCATCATTTAACTTTATTTGACCTTAAGGTCCCAAACTGATAGCTGGACATTCTGCCTCAGGGTTTTTGTTAGAGAACAGATTTAATGTTTTCTACGATTACAACCTCACATTAAGGTCCTGAAGAAGTAAAACAGGCCCATATTATCATACTACCATCCTCATGCTTGACTGTCTCATATTGTTCTGTAGTGCTGTGTTTCATGCCAGATGTAACAGGACACAGCACCTTCAAAAATTGTTCCACGTTTGTCTCTTCAGTCGACAAAATATTTTCCTAAATGTCTTGGAGATCATCAAGATGTTTTTGGACATCTGTGAAATAGGTCTTTTCAGCATTGGTTTTGACCTTAGAGTTCACTCTCTTTCCAGTCTCTGTCTTATTGTTGAGTCAACAACCCTGACCCTAAGTGAGGCCTGTAGCACTTTAGATTTTCTTCATTCTTTTGTGACCTCATGGATCATGCACCTTTGTAGCAATTTTTTAGTACTCACTCAGTGTGCTGAACTGAAAGTTACTCAATAAGATAATTACTTTCCCACGGAGAGATGTGGGTTGGATAGTTGTTTTTTGTCCTTCATTAAAAAAAACTGATTCTCTGATTATCTTTGAAACTTATTTTATTATTTGCAACATTTAATTGTGGTAACATTGAAGAACATAATAAACTTGAAAAAGGTTTCGACAGTAGGCTACAGTCGAGATCAAAATAATGATGGATTTAAAAATCTATAAGCGCAAAGGATTTTAATGTTTAAAGAATAATGCAATTTTACTGCGCTATACTATTCAAGGCAAAAATGTCTCTCAGATTGCAAACATGATCAAACTTTGATTCAACTATTTACACACAATGCCCTTTTATTTAAACTTCCATTACAACCTTTCTGAGTCAGTTCTTGAATTTATATTCCAACCCTGCCTAAACCAAGTACTTGCATACGTTAAATGTTGGTTGCAAGCCTCTCAGCAGAAACGTATAGTCCAATTAGAGCTCTACTACAGGAGCGCAGTGCAGCATAACTCAAAGCATTCGCTTTTTCTCCACACATCACTCATTTAGGTCCATTAGAGCATCCAGAGCACATTAGTTTCATTTCCTTGTCTCTTTGATCAAATCAGAACGTTTCTTCCAGTCGTTTTAGGAACTTCAAAGGCCATCAAGCCTAATAAAGACTACAGCTCCTGCTGAGCAAGCCAGAGGTGTCCAAACAGACCACGGCCCTCAACATTGGTAGTGGTGTCTGTTTAAATAACTGAAATATTTAAATCATTGTTCTAAGGGAAATAAATGAGTATGTATGATGCTTGAATATAATCTAATATTAGTAATAAAAATTACATTTATTCAAATTTAAAAGGCAAAACTATCGGTCAATTATACAAAAACTATTTAAATGTTTATTGTAGATATCTTCAGAGTTTTGTATTCAAGCATACCAATGAAAAGTTCAGTGTAAGAAAATGTGATTAAAAAATGCTTAAGCAGTTAACAGTCTTTGGGGAAGCTGTACAAGGTTTGAACTGCAGCTGAACTCAGTGCTTCCAGAACCACTTCATACTGATTTATTTAAGAAGTGGTATACAACTGTTTTATTCTTAGTTACTTCTGCATCAGAGACATAATTGGAAGCTTCTTATTTGGGTTATGGATTAAAATGACTGGACTGTTTGGTCAGTAGTCTGAGGTTCTCTCTTCAAATGAAAACCCAATTAGCTGTTATCGTGAACTCTGGGACCTTGAGTCCAAAGAAGGAACAGGCCAATTGTTAATTTTTTAGGCTCAGGTTGATTTTCCCTAGTCAGTGATAGTTTAGAGTGCCTTCTAATCAGCTAGTGTTTGATTAGACAAAATCCAGTAAGCAAAGCAGTCTACCAAGAAATTTTAGAAGACCTATTGCTCCCTTCTGCTGATAAGCTTTATGGAGATGCCAATTTCATTCTCCAGCATTCTCCAGCACTTTTCACCTGTCCACATTTGCCAAAAAGTAGCAAAACCTGCCACCAACACCAGCAGCAAAGCAGGGAATTAAAAAGGCTAAACAGCCTGATGAAGCAGGCATGTTCTGTTTTTGCAACTACTATGGAACATCTGGAAATGATGCAAAGAAGGATTTCTTCATGAAATAAAAATATGAACAAGCTTGAGCATTATACTATTCTAAAACAACAGAATGTCTTCAGTCAGAGGCTTCTTCAGTTTTGCTGCAACACAGACCTTTATAGGAAATCCTTCCTAACCACAGCCATCTTGATCCACAACAACTCATTGAATAGTTATTTAGCATGATATAAGACCCTCTCCCAACCTAAACCCCATAGACAAAACTAATGAGTACTATCAAGAGGAAGATGGGGGACAGCAGTACAAAAGGGGCTGAAGACTGCTATCAAAGCAACCTGCTTCTTTAACACCTATAGGGTGACCATATTTTGACTTCCAAAAAAAGACGACACTTGACTAAATCCTGAAACACTTCAACAAATATTCTGTTTTGTTAAAAAATAATTTTGATTTTCAACATATCCAATGTGTTCCTTCTTTATGTGCTTAGAAAAAAATATTGATTGATCTGTAAAAAGAATGTGAAAAGTTTAAATGTCCTCGGAAAAGAGGACAGTATGTAACCCTATTAACGCCTCTACAGAATTAACGGTTGATTGGCTTTATGCCATGATGTAGTGATACAGTGATTAAAAACGCTCATAGTTCTGTAGTTTCTGTAATACTTATATTTTAAGAGACACAATTAATTTAGTTTTTGCTAGCTATGAGGAAATTTTCCCCATTGATAAAAAAAAACTTGGAATATACGTTCTCATTTTGCATGTAATCCAGTAAAGAGGATTCAATTTTTTGTGTTAACGGACTTCCAAAGATTTTGGTCTTATTCATGCTCAAATCATGATAAAAGTGTTTTGTTCATTGTTAGAAGTTTGGAACAAATTCTCCTTAAAAGTTTCAAAAATAAATTGTATTAAAGTTTTAGGTCTTTGAGATAAATTGGGTGGGGATTGTACACATTAGCTCTTACTTTCTGTTCTATTTCTACTTGTTATATCCACTTTATATTGGAGAGTTTAATCAGAAATTAGTGACAGATTATTTTCAATTAAAATTTTAACATCAAGCAGAAGAGACTCAAATGCACAACAGTTGTTTGACAAGATGTTTATAAAAAAATATATATAATAAAAAGAGAAGCCTATCCATATGAACACATTGGTGTGTTGCTTTTCTGCATTTTGTCATATTTAAATCAACAGTTTGAAGATCACCAGACTTTGACGATGCATAAGTCTATATATTACCTCAAGGGAGAAATCATTTGTACTCTAGGGCGAATGGGTTGGTTAATGATGTTAAACAGGCAGCTTTCCAGGTTGACCATTGCCACTTATGCATCTCCTCTCAAAGCTACCATGAACCAAATAGTTAAATGAACAACACACATAATGCAATAGAAGCTTTCAAATGTGGAGATAAGTGAAACTTGTTGATGAGACAACATTCCATTTTTTGTTGGTTCAGGTTCTGTGATCTCTTTCTAAGAGAAACAACCTTTATAACAACCTTTATAACGATGCAAATCTTATACTTAAGTGGAGATATTTAGAATTGACAAAACAAAATTTGATGTCCTGCTAAGATGAAAACTGCTGCCTTGCAGCAAGTGATCAGTTTAAATCCCTGCTAGGGTTTTTTTGTGTGGACTTTGCATCGTCTCTCCCTGTCTGTGGTGGTACTCCAGCTTCGTGCCACAGTTTATTTATTTGGCTTTAATTCAACCGTCATCTTGAGTTTGATGTAGTTCAGAATCAGTTCACAAGTCCACTTTTATCAAATATATTACAATCGTATATTCAGATTCTAATCCAACTACACACAGTCCAATTCATTCTTAATTATTGTACAACACAGTTAAAGTACACTGCATTTTGTTGTAGGCCAGTGAAGGAATGACAGATTATATATATTTAATGTTATTATTATATTAAACATATATTTTTTTTGTCTGATAATGTTTTTCCTGTTTTTTGTTTAATCCTGTGTTACAGACAAATAATCACAATGAAAGAGCAAAGAAAGACATTTAATATAACATGAATGGGAAATTAAGTTATGTGCTCCACCAGAACATTTTCTGTAAACATCTTTTGATGTATTTTAACTGTCATCCAAAACTGTAAATCCCTTATTTGGTCTGTAATCATCCTTACATGGGCATTTCCTTCTGTCTTTTGCTACTCAGAATTGAATGCTTTTCAGAGCTTGTAAAACACAAACAGATCAGAGATACATTTGCCGTTAGACTGCTCTACACGTATCTTCCACTAGCGGATCCATTGAAAATCAGCAGGAACATTTTGGGCAGAGATTGGGGTGGGGAACGTCTGGCTAGAAAAAACATGCCAACCTTGATTTGAAAATTCTGCCAGATGCACACCCATCATGGAGTAATTATACTTATGGGTGCAACCATCAGTTATTGCCATTTTTGCTTTTTCAGTAAGTGCATCTAATGGAGCATTTCTGTAGTGATTTGGAGAATAAACATATTTTTAAGACAGGTGAAAGCAATCAACTGTTTCTAATTAGTCACAGTACTTTCTTGTGCAATTGTTGGATTCGCAGTAAATCTCCATTGGCAGAATGACGCAAACACTGATGCTGCAGAAGACCACAAGCAAAAAGTTTCACACTCGCCTTTGCTGCAAGTTTTGATGTTGTGCAATGAAACAACATTTTGCAAAAGTTTTCATATCGTCTGGACCTTTTTGACACTGTTTAAGCTTACAACCAAAAGCTTTAACAACTTTTGCTAATTCTCCAATCCTCTTTTGGGACCAGCTCCCAAGTGTGCTACTCTGTAGGTGTTGTCAGACATCTATAAAACATCGGCTAAGGAGCACAAAAAGCAGAACAGGGCAGTGCGGTCCTTCTTCCTGCAAGTAATGCAAGCTTATTTGCCAAGGAATATAGAGGGATAATTTTTTTCAGTAAATGGGCGCACAACGTAGCTCCAGAAGGAGATGCCAGCCCTTTACATAGCACTACATTGTTATTATTTGCAGTTATAGTGCATTTGTAGTGTTGGTTAGCTATGTTAGCTTGTGTCTTACCCAAGGCTTACCTGATATGAAGTGATCAATGGATATTTTTGCATTTTTGATTATGTACCAATAGCTTCCTCTGATAGCTTGCAACCGAAGATGTATTTTATTTGCCTTGAAAGGGGTACGAGTTGATGGAATTCTATTGATATTGCACTTTCTATTGTTTTTATCAAAGCGATTTGTGCAACCAACAGCGCAACAAGACATGATTGCCTCTCTTTCAGAAGAGAACAAGCGCAGTAGAGCAGGCAGTGACATACACAGACAATCCTTCTGTAGAAGTAGAGCTGTTTCCTGGGGTAGGGGGTAATTCCTGGTTTCTCCTATCTCACTGTGGTTTGTCCTTTTTGTGTATTTGAGGAAATCATTTTTTCTATTCAATTTTATTGCTGCTCTGATGACCGGTAGCCCATTTGATTCTTAGTTGGTTGGATTGGACGATTGATAAACCATGATGCACAGGTTTAATAGAAAATTGCTATTCTGAAGAAAAAAAACAGAACCGCAAGTAAAATGAACAGAAAACTTTATTTTTAGTCCAGGGTTGGCCCCCCACTGGCTTCCCATGATGCTGGGACTGTTCCCCTAGGTCCTACAACTGCATGTTATGCAGAGGTCAAGGTGACTGGACTGAAATTGAAGAGCTCCTGCTAC
Source organism: Apricaphanius iberus (assembly GCA_028564705.1). Taxonomy (NCBI): domain Eukaryota; kingdom Metazoa; phylum Chordata; class Actinopteri; order Cyprinodontiformes; family Aphaniidae; genus Apricaphanius; species Apricaphanius iberus. Next base: position 401,849 of record JAPXFQ010000605.1, read on the forward strand.
TGCTTCTTAATATACAAACTAAACAAAGCCTAGGGTTCTTCCTGCTTTCTCTTTCACAGGCTTCAAATGGTTTTCCAGAACCTCTTTGAGGACAACCAATACCCCTTTTCCACTAGGGTTGGGTCAGTCCCAAATGGTTTGGTTCAGCACTGCCCAGAACACGATGGTAGTATTGCCATTACCTTCTCAGGAGCAAAACAGTGTGTGAGGACATGGGCGAGTTTAGCTTACATCATCAGACATCCGCCACAAGGTCATCATGCCTAACACCCAATCCTCTCACAAGTTAAAAGATTTATTCACTCACATCACATCTCTCAGACATTGAACCGTCTCCTGATATTTGTTCTTCATGCCAGTACTGATTTAACCAGCGATCATCCAGCCTGTCAAGTCTCCAACCCCGATTGCTGCCCCATTTCTCTTTGCGACCTGACAAAAATCTGCCATCACTCACAGTTTTCCGATGTTCCAGATGCCAAAGCAGCAGTCGATATCAAGCTCACTCTCTCTCCCGCTCCTCACTGGCCTTTCAAAAGCAGTCCATTTCTGCTAAGAACTTCTATTGCTCTGGCCGTTGCGGTCATTCACGACCTGTTATTAACATTTTCATTTCTTTAATTTCCCCCAAGAATGTTTTGAACTCTCTTGAAGCCATGCTTCGCCATTCTTCGACAAACTTTGTTGGAGATTAAGAGGAGCTATAGCTGGTTTTATCTGGTTAATAATAATTTGGAATAATTATACCAATAACCTAATACTGAGATAATTATTAATGAAACTTTAATTGTCAACGACAAAATTAGCAAAACGGGGCACCAGCTTCTTAACCTACATAAGAAACAATATTATACTAGTCAATCAGTCTTTATCAGAAAGAAGAATTATTTTACCGACGTAGGAAATCACGCAACACTAAAAGAAGCACAGAGATTTTATCTCAAGTTTAAGGAATTTATTATCTGATTGGTTATCCCACATCACAAGCAGTCACAACATAAATTCAATCTAGTCTAAATGAAGCTATGCTGCGGTTCTGAATGGGTGTATCTACTCTATCAGGAAGCATAAAAAGGATGCAGAAGACCAGATTCAAAACAAACTCAAAGGGAGTCCCGACCTCACGTAAGTACGTACGTAGTGGCCGTGTGTGGGGATGATGGGGGGGGGGGGGGGGGGGTATTGGGACAGGTAGGCACCTTATCAAGAAGATGACCCCGTATCAAACGCCCGTGATCGACCTAGGGAGACAAAGGTAGCCACATGGCTTTTACTTGCTAGCCTTAGTTTAGCACTATAGCTAGACAGAGGAATTATCAAAGTCGCTTTCTTCCTCGTTCGAGGGCCATCGTGCCGCAAAACCCAGGCTCGTGAAAATCAGAAAGAAACAAAACACAAAACAAGCAACACACTGCTTCCACTTACAAATAAAAGAAAAAAAGAGAAACTAAACATGAAACCCAACCAATAACCAGTTTCAGCAGAATACACATTCACAGATCAATCTGCTAAACTGCTGCACCCAGGAAGTAAGAAATTGGAACATTCCTAATTTTGATGAGTTTTTCGTGCACAATGAAACAACGAAGTAGTTGGAAGAAAAAGTTGACCTTGGTCAGAGATACAGCATAATTCATCCCCCCTCGATGTGTGCAAATACAGGGGGCGGAGTTTTTTGTCACGTGATCCGGGCTGGAGCTGATGAACATACTTTTGGGAGAACAGACAGCTTCTTGGCTTGGAGCGGACTGTACGCAGAAAAATAAAACCCCGGGATTAGTTCAGAATGATTCCTTCAGACCAGCTGGTAGAATCGAAGGGAAAAGGGAAATATTCGATATTCGAGTTTCCCTCCATCTTCAGCTCTGTAGGCTGATTGGGGAGAGACCGAACGTGTCGCCAGCTGGTTCTTATATTGGCTTCGGCAGCGTCATCCCCGGCCAACACTGACCAGCTAACCAATGGGAAGCTGTTGGTATTGACCAAATGGCTGCCGACCAATGAGAAGCTGTTGGGGTCACAAAATGGCCGGCGACAAGGCGCAAGGGATGCTGAGAGGCTCAGTTCATTCAATATATTCTGAGCACCCCAACAACTTCAAACAAACAATCTCAGACCAATCAATCCATAGGTGGGTGTCTTGGGTCGCTTCAACACGCACAGGCAATGGAAACATGCCAGAACGGTTCTGAATCTACCCATTCCAGACCGTTCTGACCCTAGTGGAAAAGGGGCACTTATATCCTTTAAATTCCTTCAATGCAGGAGGAGCCACAGTCCTTCTGGCTACCTGGTACCTCGCGGCCGTTTAAGGAGCCCCCAATAGCAACCAAACCCTAGAAGCTTTATTTCTAACCTTGATGGATCCCATCCCCATTGGACTCCACCAATGGTTCCGCTGGTATCCACAAGAACTGTCTTTTGCAATGGAAGTCCTGGACAGGACCCATTTAGAATAATGCAGCATTATGGGAATCTCATATTTAGCACAGATGTCCAATAATGAAATATTGGAAAGGCAGTTTCTCCAAATCACAGCCCTGCAGATAACATGACCTGCTCTTTGTCTGGCAAGAATTTTTTGTTGTATACTGCAATAAATCTTAATATTTTGTTTATATTAAGATGGGAGGATTACTTTTAATTACTTGTAACATATTCTGCATGTTATTAAAAAAAGTTAATGAAAAAATAGATATCTAACTATTTTTTTTCAATATATCATATGTCACCTGGATCTAATCAGAAAATCACCATCATAGTATTTATTGGGCTCCAGCAAGTGATGGTTATGTGAAGTTATGACGACAAAGTGGTTTAGATTGCTGAGTGTCGAGGAAAGTCCATAAAAGATGACTGATCACCACCAGATCTTGTGGTCTTATATGATTCCTATTGCAATACCCCATGGACAAATCATTCACATATTCTGAATGTCATATGTCAAGTTTGATGACAGAAACTTTTCTATCTGTGTATGTTGAGCACCGAATGTTCTTAGCTTTTTACATTTTGAGTAAAGAGAAATAATATTTTTGGGTTTTTTTTTCCAGATAACTCAAGTTTTTCAGATGTGGGATCTTGCTGGGAATGAGAGTTACAAAGACTCTTCTGTCCCCTCCTTGTTTTCGAGGCATTACTCAGGCAGAAACAGGGAAGTGATGTACTGGTTTCTGTACCACAACAGAAACAGGGAGGAAGAGAAATGTTTCTGTCCTCTAGTCATATAATTTACATTAGGAAAATCTTATAGTCTCTCTATTCGTGAGATTGTTTATGTGCAAAATAATTAAACGCTTTGTTTCAAGGAACTAAACAAAGCTGGTTTCCTGGAGCATGAAACGAACAGTGGTTAGAACTCAAAGATATTATCTCAAAGGATGAGTTCTCATTTTACACCAAATTTTAGCAATATGTAAACTGTGGAGTCCTTCACACACAGATGAATCCCCTTGCTAGCACAATTCTGCTCTATGACCTGAAAAGCCCATCAAGGGCTGGTAACAAGGTCCATATGCAGTCACTTCCTCCCACCACCACCCTACTGCGAGAAGGTTGTATTAACAAGACCACAGAATCCATTGATTAACTCTCTGGACGATGAAAAAAGACAAACACAAAACAGGGAAAATTACAAGCTTCCTTGTGCAATAACTTTCTGTGACATTTGGATGTGTACAAACTCTAAAATCTTGAAGGTTTTTCCCCCTCCCATCGTAGATCACTTGCATTTTGTGAGGCTGATTCTTGTGAAACTCACCGGGTAAAAAAGCATAAATGCAAAGTTACTGCAAAAGCATTCATACTGGTTGAACATATTTACATTTGTCATGTTAATGCCTTAAAGATCAATGCATTCAACAGTATTTAATGTGATAAACCAACACAACTTCACATAATTGTAAAGTGTAGGAAAACTGGTACATGGTTCTCAAACCTTTTTACAAATAAAAATGAAAAAGGTGTGAATTTTTGTTTTGTTTTCAGCTCTACCTGAGTCAATACTTTTTAGAACCAAATTTCAATGCAATTATAGCTCCAAGTTTTTAGGGTGTGTCTCTTTGCCCAGGAACACAATGAAACTTTTAAGGATTGTTCTTTGCAAGAAAGATTAGGCTCATTCATATTTGATGGACACTCAATTAGATGTACGTCTGCACTCTGACTTTCCTATTGAAACATATGCACACACTTTTATTTAAGCCATTCTACTGTATCTCTGGCTCTATCTACTAGGATTGTCCTGTATTTAGCCACATAGTCATTCCATTACCTCAGACCCCGCTTGTTTATGTTGATGAAGATTTTTCCCACAGTATGATGCTGCTACCACCATACTTCAGTAATGTGGATGGTAGGCTTTCTTAACAAAACAAAAAAAAGCTTGAAAGGCTTTTACTTATATCCAGCACAAATGTAAAAAAAAAAATTAAACTAATAACAGCAATATTTCTTATTTGGCCAATTATATAAAAAATGCTCAAATCAACAACAAATACAGCCTATATACATTTGAATTTAAAGTCATTTTTTAGTAGTTGATCTACCTGTGTCTAGTTGTGTTGTATTTGAGCCGGTTCACTGAAAAACAGATTGTTCCCTTTAGCTCCAATAACGTTACACAAAGCATAGATGCTCGTTGGGGGAAAAAATAGCCAACGAACCACACAAGACACTAATTGCACCAGAGCAGCAACTAATTTATTTGTCTTGAGGATGATTGAGCCAATTTTTAAGCTCAAGGAAAATATTTCTTTCATGGACATGGAAGAAGGGGCAGGGCAGAAGTACATGATGAGTGTAACTCTGCTGTTTTCCTTACTGACAGTTTAACAAAAGGGATTACACAACAACCAGCAGGATAAAAGGCATGCAAATTCTTAGAGAAATATGGGGCATGAGAGAGAACATTTAGATTTTTGCCTATTAAACTTGCTGCAAAAGGAAGTATTGGTCCTTGCAAATTAGGCCTTCTTAGTTTGTCTATTTATTTTCCCATGATTCAAATATGCACCTCTGTGAAAGTTTAGATAAAACCTCTTCAGGAAACTTTACATCATGCTATCAATAATAAATGAATGGCTTCTGTGCGGGATGTTAGTTGCAAACAACTGATAGCCATGATGAATCCATTGTTTTTTACACATTCTCTGACGTTTGTGCATTATACACATAGTTCTATTCACCATCCAGCCTGCTTGGATCCAATTAAAAGAAACATAAAACCAATTCCTGTAATTTTGGGAGGCTCCGATGCAAACCAATGATTTACTGCTAATAATCAAATACAGCGGCATGTTCACGCAAAGGCTGAAAGAGCCAGTGCGTCAGCTTTGACCCAAATGAATCAGTGACTTTTCTCATGAATGCATACAAAGGTTTGGGTAAATCACTGACATATGCAAGACAATTGGAAACACATTATTTAAAACAAATGTTGTGTTTGGTTATTACTGTGTGAAACCATGTATTGTTGTTCTCAATATACAACAGACAAAATAGTTTTGCACAATCCCCAGTCGTTCCATATTTTGTGGTCTCGTCTCCATCCCTGTGGGATTCTGACTCTGTTTGTTATGTCACCCATCAACCTTATTACTGAGCTGTTCCAGAGGAGGTTGGCTAAGTGGGATTCCCCTAGTCCCATCACTTCTTTTGAAACTTACAGGCACTGAGACAAAGGAAGTTTGCTAGACAGTTTAGAGGGGACAATACCAATAATATCAAATCAAAGGTCAAAATAATGGGTCGACATATTAATTTTCCTATATCAATATGTTTCTTTTTCCCCCTTCATTTTCTATATTGTTTTTAATAATCTCCACACCAATGCAGACCACTGCCTGCTCACCCCCACCCACCACTCAGCGCTAACAAGAGAAGCCGCCCAACCAGATGACTCACCCTGACAAAAGACCGCCCTCCACAACACACAGCCGGCTTCAATACCCAATCCGCCAACCACCAACATATCAATATGTTTCTACTAAATATACATTTTTATACATACAACTAAGACTAAAAATGCTAAACGCAAATGTTCTAAAACAGAAAAAAATGCATTTGAAATCAGAATCCAATTACACTGTGATTGTAACAGTGGTTGTAGCTGTTTCATCTGTCATTGCTGTTGGACTTACATACAATGATCATAGGCATTCATTTCATAAAACAAGAGCTTTTAAAAGTTCTTCTGAATTTCTCTTTATTGGAGTTAAAACTATTATCTGATAAATGTCATGTTTTTTGTGTGTTTTTTTTTTGTTTTTTTAAACTAGAATCGTTTGGAAATTTTCCCTTTTCTACACAGCATTAAAATGATACATACTGGCTCAGTTATACCACCAAAGATATTTGGAAAAATGTAGCTTAGTTAGTTGAAGAGCAACCACAAGTTATAATCTTCTATTCAGAATTGGTGGAGCTATTTGGAATTGGTTGGGTTCCAGGCACAGGCCCTACTATGAACTTTATAGTATAGTCAATAGATTACAAAAAACAAAAACATTGAGGCCATTGTAAAAGCTGTGAGCTGATTAACTTGTTTTTTTATGATGTTTGTTTGGAAGCATTTTCCGGCTGGAACACCCAATGGTTTAAAACATTCTGCTATTTAATTCTGGTGAATTTAATTAATTTGGAGGTAGTCCTTTGTCCTCACTATTTCACTCCCACAATGCCGTGCACCCGTTGCACTTGCAGCAAAACAAACTGTCATCATGAAACTACCACCACTTTGCCTGACAGTTGGTTAAGTGTTTACAGATTTGGAAAGTGTCTTTTGAACTTTGTCAAACATTTTTTTTTGAGAAATAATTAAATATTTGTTTTATCTGACTATACTTGCTACAGAGACCATTTGTATAGTCACTATGAACAACAGCAAATGTCAGAAAATGTCTTTTTAGGAACAGGCACTTTATTGGTCAAGAGTCTCTTATTCCAGGATGATATTAAATTCACTTCACTTCACAGTCACAGTTGGTTCCAGATTATGACAGGCTTGCACTTTGGTGGTTGCCTGATCATTGGTCTTGATCATTGTAATGAAATATTTCCTCTGAGGATGGCAGTTTGGGTCAGAAGGTTAGAACTTTTAAGTAAGGCAATGATCCCAAACAAACATGGAAGCCAGTTTTGGAATTAGAAGGCCAGCAATAGAGTTCCAGAATAGCCCCAATCTCAACAAATTGTGACACTGTTCAAAATCCAGCCAAAAAAGTAATCAATTTGCTTAAGATGAAACAATTCTTATTAGACAACTTGTCAAATATCCACCCAGAATACAGCAAGATGTTTGTTATGAGCGACAAAAAGTATGGAATTATTCTGCAACTTTCTAAAGGATTTTTGTCAAAATATTAGTCTATTTAATGTGGGGAAAAAACAGTATTTGGCAGCCACGAATTGTGAAAGCTGAGAGATGTTTGTAATGTTTATCATCGGTACACTTCAGCTGTTAGAGACAGAATGTAAAAAGTCCAGGAAATCACATTGTATGATTTTTACAACTGATTTGTACAGTGGTGCCGAAAATAGGTATTTGGTCCAAAACAAAAGCAAGACACTTCACCCATTGCCTGCTGGTGGTGGTCAGAGGGCCAGGTTGCGCCAGCGTCCATCAGCCTCACCTATGTTAGGCAGGGCAGCTGTGGCTACAATGTAACTTGCCATACCTAGTGTGTGAATGTGTGGATAGATGACTGAATGTATTGTAAAGCACTTTGGGATCTGTAGGGACTAGGTCAAACGCTACAGAAATACAGGCCATTTACCATATTGGATTGAGGTCTGGAGACTGGCTAGGCTACGCCAGAACCTTGACATGCTTTTTATGTAGCCACTCCTTCGATGCCAGGGTGGTGTGTTTGGGATCATTGTGGGAAGAACCAGCCATGTTTCATCTTAAATGTTCTCACTGATGCAAGGAGGTTATTGCAGAAAATCTCACTTAACATGGCCCAATTTATTCTTTCCTTAATACAGATCAGTCATCCTGTCCTCTTTGCAGGAAAGCAGACCCATATAATAATGTGTCCACCTCCTTTCTTCACAGTGGGTCTGGTGTCCTTGGGATGCAACTCTGCATTATTCCCATTCTTAACACGTGGTGTTTATACCCAAAGTATTCTATTTTGGTCTTATCTGACCACATGACATTTGCTCAACCCTCCTTTGGATCATCAAGATGGTCTCAGGCAAACTTTAGACAGACCTGGACATGTGCTGGCTTAACGTCGATCATTGAAGGATTTTATATTTCTGATGAAGTAGTGTGTTACTAATAATAACCTTTGCTGCTGTGGTCCCAGCTCTTTTCAGTTCACTGACCAGTTCCCCCTGTGTAGTTCTGGGCTATTTTCTCACCATTCTCAAGATCATATGTAGTATCCCATGAGGTGAGATCTTGCATGGAGCCTCATGTCAAGAGAGATTGGATGCGCATGTTAACAGTGTAGTCAAGTCTTTTTTTTTCATTTGCGACGCCTCTCTAAGCTTAAGCCCATCCTAAAAGGAAATAATCTTCAGACAGTCATTCATGCTTTTATCATCTCACAGATTGATTACTCTACCTCATGTTTATATGGGACAAATTCATCAACAACTGCCCGACTCCAGCTCGTTCAAAATGCCGCAGCATGTTTTTTAACTAACACTAGACGCAGGCATCATATCACTCTATTGCTGGCCAAACTGCATTGGCTCCCTGTCCGCTTCAGAATTGAATTTAAGATTTTAATATTTGTTTATAAAGCCCCTCATGGCTTAGTACATACATATCTTTCTGATTTACTCTCTCCATACATTCCAGCACAGTCCCTTAGGTCAGCAGAGAAGCATCTACTATAGGTTCCTAAAGCTAGATGTAAGGGCCATGGAAGCCTCACTTTTTCAGTCTGTGGTCCTTCACTCTGGAATCGTATCCCGCTTACAGTAAGGCTGTCGCCAGCCCTTGCACACTTTAAGTCACGACTCAAAACGTACTTTTATTCTTTAGCCTTTCCTTCGACTTAATTTCATTGGTCGCATTGGTCAGCTTTCATGCTGTCATAAAGTGCGCTTTATGAATAAACTTGGTATGGTGATCATGTGTTTATTCCATTTTCTAAAAATTGCTCCAAGTTGATCTTTCTCACCAAGACGCTTGCCAATTGTAGATTGGCTCATACCAGTCTCTTGCAGGTATTCAATCTTGACCCTGATGTTCTTAGACAGCTCTTTGGTCTTGGCCATAATGGAGATTGAAGTCTGAGTGTCTGAAGGTTTAGACAGGTTCAAATTGGTGCCATTTATATGGGTAAAGAGTGGAGGGTAGAGGAGCTAGCAAGAAAAGCTAACAGGTCTTTGAGCACCAGAAATCTTGAATTTTATAGTTGCTAAATACCTATTTTCTACACCATTATAAAAAAAAATTAAATCATACAGTTTGATTTCCTGTCTCTCACAGTTGAATTGTACATATGATGAAAATTGCAGATCTCTCCTATTTTTTTTAAGACGGACATCTTGCACAGTCATTTCCAAATATTTGTTTGTTTGCCCCACTGTAAGTATATATTTAAAGTAAATTCAAATGTTTACTAAATTCAAGCTTTTGAAAGTCATTGAAGATGTTTTTTTAACATAATTTGTCCACCCAATAAATAATTGAAACTGTTCAAAAGTGTCTTTAAAGGGGAAGTACCATTTTTTTTGCATCGTATTTATAGCATCTATTATGTACATCAAATGAGAGGTAATGAGGGCAAAGATATTGCAAAGAAACAAAAAAAAACCCGATACTTTCTCTTTATATCCCACAATTATCATAACAGTCACTGTCATGGCGAGTGTATGTGAACTTCTAACCAGCACCAAAGAAATGTATTAATCAGAGACTTTCTGAGCTGTTTGCAGGCCTAATTAAAAGACTCAAACTTTAGAGTATCAAGCCATTAGAGTATTATACACCCTTGTGGGATACACTTATATAATTACTGTTGTCTAGGCCTGCCTCTGTGCAGAAAAAGTGTCATGGTTAAAGCATTTAAAATAACCTTAAATGCAATGTTCAAATTTGCAAAGTAGGCAGATTATGGTGACAAAGGTGACATAATAAAAAACAAATTAGCCTACTTAGTGTGAGCAGAGCCACAACTAAAATATCTTGGAAAAAAACAAACTCAATGCAAACTAACTAGAACTGCTGAACCCAACAAGCACACACACACAAATGTTCTGTCAACCAGGAGCTGTAAAACAGTAAATGGTAAATGGCCTGTACTTGTATAGAGTTTAATCTAGTCTGGAGGACCCCAAAGCGCTTCACACTACATTCAGTCATTCAACCACTGGTGCTGGGAAGCTACAATGTAGCCACAGGTGCCCTGGGGCACACTGACAGAAGGGAGGCTGCTGAACACTGGCGCCCCTGGGCCCTCTGACCACCACCAAGGTGAGTGAGGCTTCTTGCTCAGGGACACAACGGCACGTAACAGGCATAAGTGGGAATCAAACCCATGACTTCCAGGTCACAGACCACGACGAACAACAGCAGGAGAGATGTTTTGATTTTACTAACGAGCTTATAAAAAGAAAACTATACTCAAAGAAAAAAAAACGTACATTTAGCTAAATGTAATATTCATAAATATTTCAGTATTCATTTAATTTGTGCTCTTACTCCATCTAGTGGTCAAAACGAAATATCTGCATCATCAGCATTTTTGTCTCAGAAAATCTGGAGTATTTCCTTCACTGGCTTACTGCCATATCTCTCGCTGTCCCCCTGGTACAAACCATGTCTATAAACTGTGGCTTAGGAGATAATCAGCAAATGTGGTAACACAACAACATTGCTGACTTGCTGCAAATGCTGCCTGAAGAATGAAATAACAAAGCTGGTGCCCAGCATGAATAGGAGGGATTGGGCTGTTGTAGCCATATAAGGTTTTTCCATGCAACAACTGAGGGTCTTTTTTGTTAAGTACGAAATTGTTAAATTGCCAATATTGTTAAATTCCCAATATGCCTTTCATCTAGCAACTTCAATAATCCAGCCTATTAAATGAAACCTAACAGGTAACAGATCAAAGCCAGAATAATGTATTTATTTTGCATTGGCAGAAAAGATTAGGCATATTATCATAACCCACATATTCAACTCTGTTTCTTATCTCATCAATCCATTTTCATTTCAAATTTGGCACCACTTAATGGGAAATAAACAGGCTTTCCAAAACTCTAAGAATTATTGCCAAGACATATTTTGGTAAATTTTAATGAGCCAATATGTAAACATATTTATGCACAATACTGCACATTTTTGGACCTGTTCAACTACCTATTCATTTTAAATTGCCCTTTTAATTTGCACCAAAATTAACATGTATCTCAGTAGCAAATTGGATCTAAAGTTTTCATGTCATTAGATGTTTTTTTAGCGTTTCAACTGAAAAGTTAAGAACAAAATACACTCTTTCCTCAACTTTTTCACTAGTCCTAAGTAGTGACATTTCTCTGGTGACCACGAGAGGGCAGTATGTCACTTTAGTATATGAAGGAAAGGGGCGATCAGGCTACTGTTCCTCAAGGTCAGCATTATCCTTCACATTACCAAAAGTTTGGGATGGCTATGGAGCTCTCAAAGCACACAACTACGTGTCACAAATCTTCTCATATTGTAGCAACAATGGACCAGAGGATCAGAATGAAAATATGACCAGCATAAAAAGGGTGAATCTCTTAGATTTCAGTATAGCAAGTAAGTTTGCTTAATTATATCGAAGATGACCTCATAAAGAACTCATTAACCAATCACTAAAAAAACAACAGCAGACTGTTTATGATTTGCTATCCTAATTCAAATAACATCAGCTGTAATTAAGGTTGCTCTTAGCAATAGGAAGGAGGCATCATTATTAATAAGGCCCTCACTCACAAGCGCGCACACACACACACAGAGGGGAGAGGAGACACCATGTCAGGGAATGGCAGAAACAAGCGTTGGTCTGTCTTCAGTTGGGGCTGCAGTGGTTGCACCATTTGCTCACATGCTGGCAGATGTGCATGCACACACACACGCACACACACACACACACACACACAGAAAGAGGGGAAGAGAAAGAGAGATAGAGAGCAAGAGCGAGAGAGGCCATCTCTGAACTCATCCACAAGAAAGGGATTTGAGCTGTGGAAGAGCTGAGTTTGCCGCACAGGCTCAGATACACACACATACACCCTGAACGTCTCAGCCCCCATTGGTTGACGTCTCTCCACCCCACCGCTAGAGTCTCTGAGGGGTCTACTGCAGCACTCTGCTCCAGGGTCCTGGAAATGCTGGAGTGGAGTCCCCCCCCCCCCCCCCCCCTTACTTCTATTTTTGGGCTGCATAACCAAGGTCCTCAGCCTCCCTCAATTTCCACAGTTTTTTAGCATACTGGTTCCCAGTGTGCGCCGCCTGCTGCAGCCTCACAGCTGTCTGAGCAGAAGGAAACAGCAGTGAGGCCTGCGGCTCACAGAGGATGTATGATACCGCTGAGACAACAAGAATCTGAGCAATAAGCCAATGAGAAAGGACGCAAAAATCATGCCTCGGCTGAAGGGCCCAGGGGCAGCAACCCAGTGCTCAGCCAGCCATGTAGACTGCGGCCACAGCTAAAAGAATTTGGGAAGGGCCCTTCCTCCAGCCCATCCCCCCCACACCCATGTTAAGAAACATGATTGGGTTTAACTGGTGTCCTCCAAAGCAGCAGAGGTTGTGGAACATCTTGTTACTACTGTCAAATCTGAACAATTGTATTACATTTCTACCCTCTTTTCAGAGCTGATCAAAGACGGTTTGGGACCCTCCTACAAAATTTGATTTGAGGGCCAATTTAAGGCACAGCTCAAATAAATGTCCCTTTATACAGTCCTTATATATAAACATTTAAACTTTACACATTTAATGTGACATTATTTTAGCTTATTACTAGAATATTAGGTATTATTATTTATTATTACTATTATCCTCAGAATTACCAAATGTCTGTTGCTTGATTTACATTGAGTTCATAAGATCTATATAGTGAAAGTGTGCATACATATTTTTTTTCTAAATCAAATATTGTAGGTTGTGGTGATTATTTACGTGAAGATGGAAAACAAAATGGAACAATTCTAGTGCTTAATTTTGCTATTTTGAACAATTAATATTGATAATTCAGGGATCAATACTTATGCAGACGCTGACATAGTTTGCACCTTATAAGAAGGATGGAAACTTAAAAAGCAAGCTTTTTGACATGATAATCTATTAAAAATAGTCTTTAAAGTGTTAGTAGCCAAATTTACATGTTATATTTAAAATATCAGCTATCACAAATTTTGTATCAGAGTACAAAAAATTTAGAAATTCGTAAGCATTACATTTATGCAAATCGTTCTGCTCTTGGGGGCCCCCGGTTGGTATGGGGGACCTAAACAGCTACTTTGTTAAGTTGTGCCACCTTGGTCCACCTGTGACCCTTGTTACATTGCTGTTGTTGCATTTTAGAGTATTTTCTTCCTATATGGATGCACGCCTTACTCGAAAGGGTGCCAGTTAATTGGTACAACTTTTTCAAGCATGAAACAGAGTTATTTGCCATATTTGGTTTCTTACCGACCATGCCTCAATTTTTCCCTGCCAGTGGTGTATTTTGTACCCTCTTTGACAACCAATGACTTAGGGTAATTTTTTATGATCCACAAAAAAATAAAATAATAATAAAAAAAAACTGTAATTATGACTAGAGCCATTTGGAACAAAGATTAGAACCAAAATAAATCAAATGTAACAAAAAGTTTCTGGAAATTACTCACAATAAAATGTTACCTATGATGAAATGTAATTTGCATGAGTAAAAAAAAGAGCACCAAACTGACTGCAGCCCAGGGCCCTACATGTTCCTACTTTCAGCCCTGAACACTGGCTAATAAAAGTAATGTGTGGAAAACAAAAATGTTCCTCAAAATAACAGACAGTGAGCTATTCATAGATTTAGTACGTTTTGGCAAAAGTGTATTAACATATCATTAAAAGAAATAAAATGTATAAAACTGATAATTAATATGCTATTGTAATGTTGCCCCAGTAGAAATCATTACTGCTTTTCTACTATGAATAGAACTAATGTATATTAATCATTGTTGTTTAATATTTCCCTTGAAGTTATCATACAGAAATGTCATGGGCAAAAACAAGAATCTCTTTTTGATTAAGTTCTTCCCCCGGAAACTTTCATCAGAAGAGCTGCTCATAATTAACCAGTATATCTATGGGTCTGCAACCAAAGACTGCAGGGTTAATCCTCAGTCCTGAAGTTAAACACAATTCTTCTCACATTCATAAATTAGAGGGAGGTTCCTAATTCTACAATAGCCTATAGGGCTTCAGATTCATGTGGAAACCTGTCAGAGGGAGGAAGCATGTTTATGAATGAACATAGTGCTCCTCTGCCCGAGTTCAGGGAGAAGTCCTTTAAGTAAAAAGATGAGTAAGGAGTAGTTTTTTTGTTGTGGGGATACAACACCTGCTGCCCTTTAATCACATTTCATTTTTCATGTTTGTTTGTTCGTTCGTTTGAATGCCAAACCAAAAAAATACATATAGCTATTAATTAACTTTGATGGAACAATTGTTGGGGTAGAATCAAAATCATTGCGGATCTGACACATCTGCACGGTTGTAAAGGTTTTGTTACTACAGGAAGCTATATAAACTTGTTTTGTTTTTGTGATCGTTTGTAGTATAAACAATGCTTTCTGCAGAAATGGGTAGCTATACAGCTTATTGATGGCGGTGAACGCCAGCGGGCATTAGAACAGCGAGCGGCCATCTGCCAGCCTAACGAACTAGCAACCCCACCAGCTGCAGTCGCAAAACGCCCTACAAAGCAGGACATGCATGCAGCTTCTGACGTCTGCGGCCACACTGCGCTACAAAGCCCAGAAAAACCCAGGAGCGGAAACAATGAGAACCGAGCTTATAGGCGCCGCATAGGTCCGAAAATTGCAAGTTTTTTTAAGAACAGGCTGCTGTTAAGTGCGCATCAGTTCATTTCGGGTGAGCGGTTCGTGAGATTATTCATTTTTCACGCTGAAAAAAACCCCACATACATAAAAAGACTCATGCAGGGGCACTTTAATACCCCGACATGGCGACGGCAAGAAAAGGGAGAGAGCTTTTTACTATTTTGGAAACTAGCGCGGACACAGAAAGTAGCACGGAGTGCGACAGCCAAGACGCCCCGCTTAATCTTTCGGCCGATGTGAAGTGGTTTGAAATTCCCAACAGAAAACCGGACTCGGACGAGGAGGAAGACGAAGAGGCGCGGGAGGCGGCGGAGGACGGCGAGGGGGAGAATGGATTGACGAGCACGGCAGCCGCGGCGGAGACTGCGGACGCGGCCAGCCTGATCACGGGAGGAGGCTGCAACATTATTCTGGTCACCGGCAGCAACGGGATCAAGCACGACGAGGAGGACTACGCGGAGGACTGCTATTATTCCACCTCCACTAACTGCTCCGACACCAACTCTAACGATTCGGATATTGATTTCTCCGATTTGGAGGAGGAGGAGGAGCGCAGGAGCTTTTTCGGCTTTGAGGAGGACCTAGAGGAGGACTGCACGTCTCCAGACTTCTGGGGCGAACCGGACCAGGTGATCTCGATCGAACCTTTCTCCACCGCCAGTGGCCCTCAACACTCGCTCGGGGATGAAGCTGACACCCGTGACTATTTCCGGATACTCTTCCCAGATTCTCTTTTTGAACACATGGTAGAACAAACAAACAATTACGCCCTCTATCGGCAGAGAAGGAGTGGAAAATCAGACCCCCACTGGCATCCCACTGATATTAGAGAGATGAAAGCTTATATGGGTCTGAATATTCTGATGGGCATTAATCAACTTCCAGACGCTGGCATGTACTGGGCCAGTGACATTTTTATTGGGAATGCAGGTTTTAAAAAAACAATGACAGCCAGACGCTTTGATAAACTCACCCAGTATCTCCAGCTATGTGACCGGGAGTCTGAGCCTGTGCGTGGCGAACGGGGATATGATGGCCTTTTTAAAATCAGGCCTCTCCTGGATGTGGTGGAGAACACAATGTGGGATGCATACACACCCAACCGCTGCTTGACCATAGATAAGTGTGCCATCGCCACAAAGAGGCGCTTCTCTCCCACCCAGTACATGTCCTCTAAGCCCCTAAGGAAGGGGCTGACAGTATGGATGATGTGCGATTCCCGCTCAGGCTACTGCCACAGGACAAAAATCTATGTAGGTAAGCCCAGCGACGATGAAGCGGCGGCCTCTTTGGGTTACAGGGTGGTGAGTTCTCTAGTACGAGGTCTGGAGGGTCAGTACCACCATGTTTTCATGGATAGCTTCTTCACTTCTGTGCCCCTCCTCCAGAGACTGCTGAGGGATGGACTGTACGCCTGTGGACCCACCCAGTCCGGGCGAAAAGGTTACCCAGCAGTGCTCCGTCCTCGCAATGTGGGAAAGCTGTGCCAGGGGGAGTTCTATCAGTGCCAGCATGGTAACCTGGTTGCTACGGTGACCCGGGATGTCAAGATGGTTAGCTGCCTCTCCACCAACTCCACACCCGGGATTGTGGGAATCAGTCCTGGCCGTCAGCAGCTGGACACAGATGGAGAGGGGGAGAGCGACAGCCTTGATGGTTGTAGCTTCTCTTTCGGTGTACCGCGACCTCTGCCGCTGCTGCTGTACCAGGAGAACATGAGGGGGGTTGACCTGTGTGACCAGCTGAGGGAATGCTACCAAGTCGGAAGGCCGTGCAAAAAGTGGTGGCGCTACTTCCTGTGGTTCTACGTCAATCTGTGCATCGTCAACGCCTACATAATACTTAGAGAGAGCCGTGGGGGCACTCCACCAGCAGGCTTCAACGGGAAGCAGTTCACCCAGCGTCACTTCCGTGTACGGCTAGCACAGCAGCTGATAGGAGACTACCAGGGGGCGAGAGGCATGGAGCGAGCAGCACGCAAGAGGCACGCAGACTCGCCCATAGAGTATGGACATCGGCTGGAGCGCATGTCTGAGCGCTCTCGCCGATGCAGGAACTGCACAAACAAGGGACTGAGACACGAAAGTGTGTTTGGCTGCAAGATATGCAACGTCCACCTGTGCAGGGGTGGCTGCTTCTCTGAGTTTCATAAATAAACCGGAACAGATTTTTTTTTTTTTTTTACATATAGGCTACATTTCTGTAATCAAACAAATCCTGTCATTTTTTCTTTTTTTGAAACACTAAAATAAATATTACTCCAAAGGTTACCACTACAAGTGCAAAGTATAGCCACACACTTTATGTAGAGCTAGTTTTAGATTAGAGGTATTATTGCACGAATAATGGAGAAAATGAATAAAAAAGCTGTTCTTTTAAATAGTTGAATGTTTTGGCATCTTGCCTTCTGTAACACTGACAAAATTGCCTTGTATCACTTTTTTATACATTTAAATATTGTAAACATTTTATATGAAAAAAAAAATCAAATGTTTCTGCACTCACAATAGGTCACAAGACGTCTATGATGGGAAATTGATCTTTCTCCTTTTCCAAAATAAAGATTTCCTTATGATGAACTTAACTGACCTTACTCTCAGTTTTTGTGGTTTTAGGCTTGGAAAGCGACACCAAAGTTAATTATCAAACAGAACCTTAAGAAAGTCAGCTCCTTAATGATTATTCTTAAATACTTTTTGGTCGGGACCTTTGAAGGGGACACATCTTGGAGCAATTAGAGGGTAGAAAAAGCCCCTCAGTCTTTCCAGCCAATGGACTTAGAGATGCAACTTCAGCCATCTGTGGACCGTTTACAATGCATCTAAACTTGTGGTACTTGTCACTGACAAAACTGGGGAAAGGAAAAAAATACTCTTTTTGATGGAATAATCTTTGATAGCTGGATTAGCAAAAGCAGATAGTGTAATTACTCTTTTAAGCTTGCAAACAGTTATTGAAATAAGCGGGTTGAATCAGAGAAGCTCTGTCTTGCCATAGACATCAAGAGAGTTTAGTTGAAGATTTTAGACACACAAAACATGCATTTTTTTTTTAAAGAAAAGCTTTTGAGCTGCTGAGGCTGTACATAGGCAGATCGGCCACTTCAGCAGGGCAGACTACCCGTCTCCAGCTTGCCTCTGTCTGAGGTCTCTCTCCTTCTTTAGCTGTCTATCTTTTTTATCATTCTCTCCTCAGGCTCTACTGTGCCATCCCACACACACACACACATACACTCATATCACACAGAGGCACACACATCCTCCCCTCCCTTCCCCTTCACTCAGCTCTTCTGCGCTCTCTCTCAGCCGTTCCCCAGCTGGGAGAGGGTTAGTCAACTGGACGCCCATCCCGCTGATCTGCGGGAGACCCCGTGGGGAGTTTCCATGGCAACCGTGGCCGATGAAGACAGGGAGTCGCCGGCAGGCCCACATGGTTGTCATGGTGCTTGTTCTGGCTACGGCAATGGGAGGTGCCAGAGGCCACACCTCTGTGCTCAGCTCTCAAAAAGTACAGAGGACAGTGGTATGGTGTTTTGTGTGTGTGCGTGCGTTTGTGTGTGTGTGTTTGTTCTAAAGGAGCTGACTGGCTCATGGCCTGCACACCCTGCACAGAGCCAGAGTGGTTACCAGGCAGGCTCTGCTACAAGCACAGTCAAGACTATGGCTGCTGCCACATCTAAACCAGTGTAGTTTTTTTAGAGACATCTTTATGCAGGTGTTGCTGGGGATTACAAAAATCTGTCTGTGTGTTCTGCGAACACGCAACCAACATTCCCTGCGCTAAGGTGAATGAGGCATAATAAACAAGATTTGGGCTATTTATGATACAAGTCAAAAGCTTGGATGCACAAACACATTTCTTTCAAGGAAGTAGTATGTGTGATCATGCTTTTAAATTGTAGTTTTATGAGTACCATAAAGGGTTTACCACAACAAAGCTTGTGAGTACGGTGTTTCCTTTCTTAGTTTTGTGTGAATCATGCAGTCCCATCTAAGCTGACTCCAGGCCCACCCACCTTGGACCAGGGCCACCCAAATAAATTACTTTCTTTATAGAAAATTTAAACATATTACATGTATAATATGATTTTATATGAATGGGGTGTCACTTAAAGTCGTATTAAAATTAAACTGAATAGCATTGGAGGTGAAATTTCCATCTTTGCAGGACTTGCTCTCATGGGATGTTTTGAATAACATGCCTTGAGAACTCTCCAAACAAGCTAGGGCTAGCTGTGCGATTCCCTTGTGCAAACAAGTTTTTAAACAAACTTTTCTAAATAATGCGCTATAGAAAAATACAGGTCATAGAAAAATATTTTAGAATAATCCATTAAAGTACAGTTTCATGCATTAAAAATAATAGAATGTAATATTAAATGAATATACACTGAATAATAAACCGTTAATATTGGGAATTTTTAAAAAACAATTTGCTACTACATTTCCCTTAGTCCCTTGGGAAAAGCTAACCAATGGCAGAACTCACAGAGTCCAAGCAATTCTGCCCCCTTTACTGATGTGTTTTCTTAAACTCAAAGCTGGGTTTGGCGGCTTGGTTTGGTTTCACACCTGAGTAAACAAGTGTTCCAGTTTACATGGTCGGATAACTCAGAATTCCAATATGGCGACGCCACACAGCAGTAGTTGTAGTACCTCTTACAAACATCATTTTAAGGTGTACTTTCCATATGCAAACACCATTTTTATTTTGTTTCGTTCAGAGTTGAGGGCTCTGCATGTAAGAGTCAGTGTGTTTACATGCAGCAAGAGAAATTCGAAGTATTGCCTTTGTTCGACTAATATCGGACTTTTGAAATGCACACCTGCGATGGACTGGAGACCTTTCCAGGATGTAACCCGCCTCTCACCCATTGACGGCTGGAGATAGGCACCAGCCCTCCTGCGACCCCTTGACGATTAAGCGGTTAAGAAAATGGATGGATGGATGAAATGCACACTTACACCTTAGCTCAACTTAAGACAAACCAAACTGGACTTTGAGAAGCCTGACTAAGCTACCCACATATTGCGATTGAAGAACAGCAACAACAGTCAGAGCAGCAGCAATGAGTTGTGAGAACACAATCAAACAGTGTCGTACTTATAAAATGTTCTGTGCTGCAGCAATGTTGTTGTTGTCTATCATTTCGCTCATTGTGCATAACCTGCATGTATTCCTTCTGCTTCACTGACTTTACCATTTTTTTCTACCATCCTTGCATCTGAATACCCCTACTACACCTGCTACGTAGTAGGATAAAAGCAGTATGAGTACAAATGTAAAAGTGTAGCAATGTTACTGATTAGCTTGATTGTTTTTTGACAACTAATTAAACATTTAAGTTGATAAGTTAATGTTTAACGAGAGCACCGGTGACATAACGTAACGTAAACACCTTGCAAAATGGTAGAGTAGTACGTCCGATTTCATGCCTACTACTCGCTCGTTTGCTACGCAGTATGTGCTGCATTAATGGGCAAGTAGTAACTACAATGTAGCATGTAGTACATACTAAGGATTCGGATACAGGGCATCTGTTTGACTCGAGTCTAAGGGGAGCATGTCAGCGCAAAAGGGTGAATGTTGCCATCTAGTGTCGCAGAGTGGAATGCTCTTATTTTAATAATTCGATTTTCTAAGTGACATGTAAACTTGGACTCGACCCTCAAATTTGCTAAGCCATTAGTCCGATTTCTGCTAAAAATTTGATTCAGATGTACATGTAAACATATACTGACTGACTCTAGACACATTCTTACTAGTGAGTCTTTTAAAATAGATATGTTTACACCAAAGCTACAAGTGTTAACGTGAGGAGCGGTCATTTTGAAAGTCAAAGTCGGAGCAAAAAATTTTCAGACTTTCTGAGTGGGAAGTTCGACTCCTAAGGGCATTTCAGTTGATTTTCCCTCTTGGAAGTCAGAATTTCCGTGTTCTGAGTACAAATAAAACACAACATAAGTTCTGGTGCTACTTTTGGTAAGCTTAAAATGGCAAGTTACAACTTATGGCAAGTTACAGTTACATGATTAACAGCTTCTAAAATGATGTGTTTACAGGTAAGCTGCTTCGTTATAGCCTTTCAAAGAATGAAATAATTCTTCAAAGCATTGACAGTAGCCATACCGTTATGTTTACACTTTATAGTTTCATAATCAGCATATGCCTAGCACATTGTCTCAACAGTGAATGAAGCCCAATAAGGCTTAACTATCACCTAAAATAACTGTTAATGTCAGAGCTGACATGAGCTAAACGTATAAAGCTTCAACTTTAATATGTTTTCTGGCGTTTTCTGTTCAAAACTTTCTGTTGAACTCTTATGTATACAGACAATTAATTTTAAGCAACAGTGCAACTTAGATATAAACTTAATTTCAATAATATTTATGAGGCCCAACCATTTTGTGTTAGGCCTACCTAAAAAGGAACTTCTGGCTACACCACTGCCTGAGTCCCTCTTTTCGTCCCTGGGTAGTGTCCTAATCGCCAGACAAAATTTTTCCAGGATGGACCCTGACCATAAAATGTGCTGTGCTTTCCTTCTCTGGCAAATAAAGATCTCTGACTCTCTGTCAAGAACATGGGCCTGGTTTCACTTAGGAACCACTGTTTGGCAAACACGTGTACTGTCAAAATCATGAATGCTCCTTTGTTTAACTATTTCCTCTGTAGCAATATCAGTGCTGAGGCAAGGACGATCCTGAAAAAGCTCTATCTAAATCTCTTTAAAAACACACAAAAAATAATATTCTGTAGTGTTTTCTGACTTCCTTACTAAAGGACACCACTCTATACCAGCTGATATGGTACAATTTAAAGCCTGAGAATTTATCAAACTTTAAAATTAAACAGCAAATAAAGTGTTTGTTTTTTTGTTTGGTACAATATGAAGACACTTTCTGTTTATTTAATGCTTCAAAGTCCCCCTTACAAATTTAACAGTACATCAGTCAAAAATATGCTAAGCAAGACACTCTGCATAGCTGCATGTACAGCAACGTTTAAAGAGCAGAAAGTTAAAGCTTAGGTGCAAATAGGTCTTCCAAATGGACAATGACCCAAAGCATAGAGCTCTGGGAGTTGACGTCGCTTCTCCCAACATTCAAACTGAATCAGCGCCATAGTGGCAGTCAGTCCCCCGCAGTGATAATATAGTTATATGCAACCAACCCAAACTTAGAAACGGTTAATATGGTGGATACCTGCTGTGCTCCAGGATGCCATAACAGACGCAGACGAGATAAGGGAATAGAGTTGAACAAGATTCCCAAGGATCCAGAAGGCAGAAAACATTGGATCATTGCAATGAAAGGTGGTAGTGTTCACCTAAAATGAAGCTGTGAGACCCCCGTGAGCTAAGGTTTCCACTTATGTGACATATCAGGTACATAAACCAACAGTTCCTCAACTTTATATGCTATTTATTTTACATGCTTTTATTAAGCTTCTTAGTTGACTGCCTACAGTTATCTTGCCCTGGATTTTTCTGTCTTATTACTTACATTACGAGTTAGGATCTTGTAAAACTTTGCAGAATCAAAATCTTTGTGATGTCTACATGCTGATGTTTACATGTCTTGTCATCATAACTAGGAACATACTATAGTGTAATTTATTTTTTTGAAGCAATGACTGATTAATAGTCTACACTGACAAACATACCTAGCTTCCTGTAGCTTATGGAAACTAAACTCAGGACAAGTTTCCACTTACCCTCCCAGTGCGCAGTACTTTGCCTGAAGATTCCAGATCTGGATCTCGATAACAAACACCGATCGTGTCTATTTATATCCCTCTATATGCTTTGCTTTTATATGCTTTAAGCGATGCTCCGGATTAGGACGAGGGAAAATTGATCAGGAAATAGTCTGGTTATCACAGGTCCGGTAAAAGGTCTGCTCTGAAAGCTTCTGAAGTTTTAAAAAGTATCCCAGAGCCGTGGTAAGGGTTGGAGATGTTAAGTCTTTAACATTTCCTATATATATTTGCTATATAGCTTAATAATTTCTTCCGTTTTAAAATGGGAAGTAAACTCCCAGCCTGTGGCATTCATTTTGATTACATTCCTGCCTGCCAGCGTCACGCCGAAGCTCTGAGAGTTACGTGACATCTGGAGCTCTATACAGTTAAAGTAGTTACAAAGTGGCATTGGCATCAAAACCCTGATCTCAATCCTATGGAGAAGGTGTATGTATTGTTTTATTCTTTAATTTGAGCTTCAACTGTAGTCTAACCAGACAGATATACGTAAACAAAAATCTAACGTTACTGCTTAGTCTGGAGACAAAATGAATGACAAATCACATATTTTGGAATTTGCTGATTACAGTTCTGGGAGTATTTGTCCATTTGCCAGTTCAAACCATTTTGTGCCTACCTGTTTCCCTTTCATTTCTAGTAACTTATTTTTTTTAACCTGTAAACTTGTTCCGTGTTCATGAACTTAAACCATAGCATATTGTTTTATTTTTCTCTTTTGTTATGTATTTTCATTAACTGCAGAGTCACTAGGTTATAAACATGATTGAAGCTTACCTTTATTTTTTTTATTGTTTATAATTTTTAGAAAACCTTTTTTAATCCTTATTTTATTTTGTGTCTTATCCCGTTTTAGGCCAAAAGACCAAAAATAACTAAGCAACCTTCTGCTGATAAAATATATTTTTAGTCATGTAAGTACACTCTTACACTATAGTAAGAACAAATTACTTTAAATCATCTGTTGTAAGAGTGGATACAATAACTTGTCCATAATGCTTCACTGGACTAAGGCAGTCATTTAGTTTTCTCTTTCTGCATGTAAACCCATTGACTGAAAAATAAACTCTATGCCCCTTTTCCACTAGCGTCTGCTCCGTCCAGATGGGTCGGGTCAGCCCCTATTTAGTGCATTTTCACTGGATTTGTCTGTGCCAAGGTGACGTCTTTTTTGTTCTACCTCCAGCTGTAGCATGCCAAGATTACTCTACACACCCCCCTATGGACTGATTGGACAGGTAAATTTATGTCACTCTCATGCCTACCTATGTAGTATTAGCCACTGATTGGCCTGGCGGTGTGTGCTTGAAGTGATGTCCCAGAATAGCACCTGACCAACCCCAAATAAACAGCCGGCTTGCGGAGCTTACGAATTATATCAAAGACTTTTCATGTAACCTGCTATGCTGAGCTCACCCATGTCTTTGCCCACTTCCGTGTTCCTGAGATGCAATGGAAACACAGCGAGGTCATGCTGGCCCAACCTGGCACAGGCCGACCAGACTCTAATGGAAAAGGGACTTTTCCTACTGCAACTCACTGTATGGTGTCATCTGGTCTGTTATCTGTGCTCAAATATCCTCAGACAGTTGACCTTTTAAGGGAAAGCTGCACATAGTACTGTGCAAGACCACATTTAAAATGTCACATTTAATGTGTTTACATGCAGCAAGAATTTTTTTTAAATTATTAAGTCTAATTAATAGTTCTGCCTTTGACGGGGACAGATTGACGCAGTGCCATCATCCGCTGACGCAAGGGCTCTCCGTCACCTATGCAACAACAGACAGAATAGCGCCCCGTTTTCTAACTATTCGTCTCCATCAACAGACAGTGTATGCCTCTGATTGGTCAGCTCAGCAACAGCCAGAGATTGTTTCACCAGAACGGTGCTCTAAAGTCGCTGTAATCAGTAGTTAATGCAGCATTTGGGCACTACATGCTTTATATTGAAAGAATAATTATCTAATATGGTCTTTGGTAATTTTTAATACAAGGAGGTATAGACAAACAACAAAAAAGGCTGCTGTGTTGGTTTACATGTGTTATAGTATTCTATGAGCTGCTTTTCTAGTAACCTGATCCATCTCTGTCTGGTTCGGATCCGCCACCAGGCAAGACAGGGACAGACTGCAGAGAACAGTCAGGTCCTCAGAGAGGATCATAGGTACTGATCTTCCCTCCATTGAGGACCTTTTCTGGGCCAGGGTCAGGAAGCGGGCCAGAAAAATCACCACTGACCCCTCACACCCTGGCCACAATCTGTTTAGGCTCCTCCCCTCAGGCCGGCGTTACAGAGCGCTGTACGCCAAAACCACCCGACACAAGAACAGTTTCTTCCCCCAGGCTGTCGCTCTGATGAACTCTGAATAGTCACAGAGTGTGAGTCCACTCACATGAACAATAAACTAAAACTCTGCACTGCTGTATATACTTACTGTATATACTTACTGTACAATAACCCTGGTTTGGTGTAAATATTATCCTTTATTTTTATTTGTATTTATTTTTTTTTTATTTTATTTTTTTTTATTTATTTATTTTTTTCGTTTTTTAATTTCACTTATTTAAGTTCTGTACTGGAGAGAAAAGTTGCCGGAGTCAAATTCCTTGTATGTGTCATACTTGGCCATTAAAGCTGATTCTGATTCTGATTCTAAAAAACTGTACAGCTTAATCAAAACTTATTTTATGTTGTCCATTGCTCTTTGAGGGGGGAAATCGTTTACATGCTGAAGAAAAAGCCTCTATTTAACCAGAAACTACGCTACAATGGTAGGCAGACCCATCATGAAAAGCTAGCACCCCCTGCTCTCTTTGTCAATCAATCGAGAACAGAGAGAAAGGAAAAGGAGTACTATAAACGAAAAACATCTCCATCAATATGTCTGCGTCTGGGTGCAAAGTTGCTGTTGGAGAAGTATAAAGTAAGCTTTAGTCTGACTGAATTCAAGACTTTTGAAATGCGTGTGTACACCTTAGTCCGTCTTACATCAAACCGAACAGTAGTTTCGGACTAAGGGACCCAGATAATGCGATTGCAAATCGTATTTCTCTGCAACCAACCCCCCACCCCTGCCCATACTTGTTCACCCCCTTTGGGAAATGACGAGACACAAAAGCGCAAATCAACAACACAGTAGTAGTATAAGATAAATATGGGTGCTAAGATAAACATTAGCAACAAATAGGTGGATTTTTGGACTGACGAAGAGACGGTGTATTGTCCATATCCTGCTTTTACTCCCGCCATCCTCTGTTTACTGCACACTCAGAAATTAAGTACAGAATTTTACTGTTAGGGGTACAATGCCTTTTCACTGGGGTGGTACCCTCAAAGGTACCATTTTTGGGTCACAGTAATATACCCATTCTGTACCCCTATTTCTGACAGTGTACTTGTGTGCCGCTCAAGGCTAAACAGTATAAGGCTATAAAATGAGGGAGCACATTACGGTCCCTTACATTGTGGAGTCAAACGTACTTCATTCAATAATTTTTGAGTGACATGTAAACTGGGACTTGGCTCTCAGGAGGGAGCAAGGCCTTAGTCCGACTTCTTCAAAAAGCTCGATTTAGATGTGCATGTAAACGTAGTGAATGTGAAAGTATTTTCTATGTTTTCAGGCATGTACATGGCATTCATTTTATCTTATGATGTTGCATTTGGTTAGAAGTCAGTATAAAAGGATAAAAAAGGATAATCTGTGTTTTTTCATGCAGAGAGTTTCTAGATTAAGAAAGAAATCCCCGGAGCAGTGGAATGCTATTATTACCTTAATGATAAATAGACACTTTCATGTGTACATAGACCTCAGCAAATAAACTGTTTACCCAACATTGCTTCTGGCAAATCTTATAAGGATTTCCTCTCTTTCTTTCAATATTTTTTTTTCTTTTCAACTTCTAAAAAGAGGAGATTAGTCCTTTCCTTTTCACAGATTCTCCTACCTGAGCTGTGGGTCTGTGAAGGAGCTATAGAGATCCACAGCTCTAGAGTAACAGTTTCTCTAGTTTATACCTGTTGTCTCTTTCACAGGAAATCCAAATGAAACATATTGATACACAGACAAAATATTTTAGAAATCTTTATGAATACTTTTGCAAGGCACTGGGGATGCCCCAATATTTTGTATTATCATCTTAATTTATTAAAGTGTTAAATTGTCCTTTTTAAAAACTGTCAAAACTTTTGGTTATTTGGATAAATTATCCTCAAAACATGCGTGGTTAAATTTTTCTAATTGAGATTTCAATGTTTTTCCATTTCCTCTTTAAAAATAAAATGTATTGTCTTTGACATAAGTGTTTCCTCTCTGCATTTAACCTCAGTTTCTTTGGGTCACACACAACCATTGGGTGGTGCTAATGTGCATTCTAGCTCCACAGGAAGTGGAGAGGGAGAGAGTTTATATATGCACCTCGCAATAGGAAGTTCTTCCTTCATTCACTCAGAGCCCTGGCCAAGCTCTGATCGGGAAGGCCCACACCAAAGAACCTTCCTTTGCGGGCGAAGGAGGAAAATATATGAGTTCGAGGAAGAACACACTCAAGCAACACCGACGGACGACTGATCAGGTGACTGAAAAACACTGATAAACAAACCCCGTTGTTCTGCCTGAACTCTGCAGACCGTTCCTGAATCTGCCTGTGGTCGTGAGAGAAACGGGAGCCTGAACTGCATGCCCGAACCGGCTGGAGGCCACATCCCTTCATGCCAGAGCCGAAAATAATTGCCGTGCTGGAAAGCTGCCAAAAAGGTATCATTTCCAGTGAAAGGAAGTTGGCGATGATCACTGCCTAGTCAAATCGCAAGATGGCCACCGGCATTTCCAGCGGCCAGCCGTCATGTAGCTGAGCTCAGAGAGGAGGGAAACTACGGCGAGGCCAGACGCTGCTGGTGCTATACCAGCCCGCTAACTAGCTTAGCGATCCCTGGATAGCCTGCTGGATAACATAGCCCGATTCCCCCTTCACCCCCAACCACAGAGAAAACTAGAAACTTTAAATGTTCATACGGACTGTTCGGGCAGAGGCCAATTAGTTTAGAATCACTAATATTCAAGGTGTGTGTCCTACTGTAGTTAACTTGTATACGTTTTCATCTGAAGCTTTAATCCGTGTTTTTTTACTTCCCGACAAAGACTCGTTTTAAATCCTGCAATTTGAGCTACACAGGCTACGTCCACACTAAGCCGATAAGGTTATACGGGGAGTTAGACGCCTAATGTTATCCACTCAACACGAGCATTTACACCCAGTTTAAGGTCCGTTTAAAGTCCCATGATTGCGCAATCCCATACCGACCTGTACAAATACTGGGCATGCGCGAAAAGACGCACGAAACACGCGTATAATCTACGTGATGCCAGCGCCTACATAATATATACAAGAAGCTCTACAGCACAGTACATATCCGCTTGTCCCATTAACCGTAGAGAACAATAGCTGCTCAGAAGAAGAGAGAGTTTTTGGTGTGGACAGACGACGAGATCGATTTATTACTCTTCGCTGTTGTCTTTGTCTGTAGTGTCGTATTGTTATTGACGCAGCATTCATTGACGCCACTTCCTTTCATTATCCGGGGAAGCTGTCCACACTAGCTCATTTAGCTGTTGAATTAAGATTTACACGGCTCTCTTACCCAGCTAATAGTTATCCGGCCAAAGACCTTAAACGACGCCGGGTTAGTGTGGACGATAGGGGGGTGTAGACTAAATAATTATACGTTTAAGGCATTATCCGGCTTAGTGTGGACATGGCCTCAGTCAAACAGGAGTTTTCCCCTTTTTGTTAAATGTTTAATAAATGTATTTGAGCTAATTCAGACATCACGTGGTTACCGGTGAGCGAGCCCACGTGTTTGGTAGGCCTGTATTTAATCGATACAGTTATTTATGGTTCAAACAGAATTTGGTTTAAAAATGGATTGTTTAAGAACAGAAACTAATCTTATTAGCCGTGTTTGAAACTCCTTTATGCATCTAAATACTGGAATTATATTGTTTACTGTCGTGATCAATCCAAATAGAAGTAATTTTCCAAAAGATCAATTACTTCTTATCCAGACTATTTTAAAACAAACATTCCTTTATCCAAATAATTTTTCGTTTTCCTTACATTGTTTTATTGATTTACACATAAATAAATTATGCTAATTAGTTAAAACTAATTACAATTTGTAAACTAATTTAACTTTCATTCCAGCATCTGCAAATCAAGCCCTGGGTTTGATTTGCATCCAGATTCCTCCAAAGCTTAAATCAAAATTCATGTATTCTATTTTTATTGCATTTTTATCCATTTGTTTCATTTATTTTTAGTCATTGATTAAGTTTGATCAGTAGTGTGTTGGTTATTTAGTTTGAGTGATTAAAGGAGCAGGTGGCTGGATTTGTAAAATAAATTATATTCATGTTCAGTTTTGTAATTGTATTGGGTAATGAAGCGTTTTAAACTAAGTAAAATGAGCCCACCCATGTGTAACCCCATTAACTTGAACAGTATGTGTGCTGCAAAATAGTCTATGATTCGATGGCCGAATTTCTCGCACTTACACACGGATGTAACATCAATCTACAATTCTTGCGCATTCTCGATTTAACAGGAAGAAGGAAGAGAAAGAACCCGGACTTCAGACACGGTCTATTAAACACTATTACTTTGTCGTTAGATTGCGCAATGTGTGGTGGCTTGAAAGTATGCTACGTCCATGATTTATTAACTTTTCTGCAGTTACGAGTTTAATTTCTTCAATCCGGCACCCTGCTCCTTTAAATGTTTCTTTTCCTTTTTTGTAAATAAACTCTTATATTTTGGAAAGTAACTGTTGTCATTCTTGTTCCACACACATATGGCATTTGTTTCAGGATCAATAGACGGTAAATAATTCAGATTATGAGACTAATATAGGTATTTGGCTATTAAAATAGTTCCTGGTAGTCCAAGTGGTGCCCCAAAATATTAATAATTTTTCATGAATTATTTATCTCATTTACTGCCCTAAGCAGTCCTTTGACTATCAATAGCCAAATAGCTGCATTTTTACCTTAATTCCACAACAGTTTGTATTTATGCATTTTTTTAATGTTAGATATATCATGTTTTTTTTAAACATATAATCATATGACAATACAGATATATACAGTATTTAGAACAGTCATTTAAGGTAAACATGCTACAGTTACTTTACTATGGCTGACATCTCCATCTAGTGGGCATCCACACATAGTGTTGAACAACACTTAAAGCCTGGACAGTAACATTAATATTTTTTATTGTAAATGCAGCTTCAAAAAAGATCAACATAGATACTTGTGATTCATACATCAAAACCATGCAACACTACCTGACAGTAAATTATGCATACCCTTTTTTTCTTCATGACTGTTTTTTAATGTGTACGTTTTCTAAACCAAGTTGGTCTGCTTGTTTTTTGTGTAGGAGGTTTTGGCGAACCCTGGAGGATGACTAGGGGAAGTTTAACTTCTTGGTCTCTCAACAAATGGACATCAAGGGTGACCTGTAGGATATAAAATTAAACAAAGAAAATAGGTTTTACCTCATGAAAATTTAAGAAAATGACAACATTACTTGGATAGCTAAAACTTGTTAGAAGATAATGGACAGTAATGTATGAATCTCTTTGTTTCTCTGCTCAGAAAACAATTGTATTTTGAGGACTCAGATGTAATTCTGCTGGAGTGGATGGCATGATGGAACAGGTTTAGCTGTAATATGAAACGCCTCCCTCAATAAGCCATGAGGCTTTTAACTCCGCCTCCTCACTCTGTCTTTTCTATCATGCAGTCAGGTCAGTTTGTAGAGAGAGCTGTTGAGCATTAAGAATTTAAAGAAAAAATCCAAGCAATAAACAACGTGATTTATCCATAAGGACAGAAATCCGTCAGTGGGGCACTTCAACTGTCATGCAGACATTTCAATCATGGTGTCCAACATCAACGATTGGACATAAGATTAAAACATGAGTCAAGTTAGGGTTAGGTAATGGTTATTGAATGGATAATGGATCAATGGATCAATCAGGCTTGCCAATTAGAGGGGACAAAGGCGAGTCCTTGACTCCAAATGGGTACATTTCCAATGTTTGCGTGCTGTAATGGTGCTAAAATCTGTCTGCAAGCATAAAGCCCTGTGATTGGCCTTCACTTAACCAAGCCAGTGGGCAGCCTAAGTCTCCTCCCCTGCTTGTGGGCCTATGGGTCCCCTGGCAAAAAATAAATAAAAATGGATGGAAGTCATTAGAGTGATTTTCTTCGTGTTACATCCTGAATGACAAATATTTTGTAAGTCAATTTAAATGATAACTAATGATGTCAGTTTCAACTGTGTTTGTCAAGTGATTTAGGATTTATTTTATTCTAAGAAGTCGCACATATGAGCTAATGCTAGTTAGCACTAGCTAGCACTCAAAATAATCACAGAGACCTTTAGAGCTTCTCTCACATGTTGGTCCTCACTCAACCGACTGTTTCTCCGCAGGGCACAGAATGGATATGGCCATACGGCTGTTCACACCGGCTGCATTTTGTATGTTGAACGTCTCCGGATGTTTGCTCCAGCAAAAGTACTAAATCTAGGCTGTTCGCGTGATACTACATAAACAGAGAGAAGGTTGTAAACAAAAACCACAGCTTAAAAGCCACAATGTTCTGTTTGTACTGGTTTTATTTATTATTATATAATTATATATTATTTATTTATCTACCAGATTAGCTTGGCAGGCTCATTTCTTCTTCTTCTGTGTGGCTCATGCAATTTCTTTAACTTCATTAATGCATCCAGCATCTAGAAAAAAAATAGAATTGAAAAAAATAGACTCCGGAAAGTTGACGCAGTTCAGCATCCACTCCCGGACCATGTTTTTTCATCTATGCAGCAGCCGTACATACACTGTGCTGCATCAGTTCTGTGTCCACTGTGAATTGGGAGTTAGACTCCAAATAGTAGACCTGCTGAGGCTACAATGGAGCGTGGCAAGACCAACATGCAGAGCAAAATTTGATACTGCTATTGATTTCTAGGCCAACAGTTTTGATGTTTGAAAATATGCTAACCTTTTTATTTCACATTGAGGTATAACATTGTATAAAAAAACTAAACTCTTGTTTGGTACGGCCTTCTAAATTTATCATAGAACAAGCATATATAGCCTACCTTGATTCGGTACTCCAGATTTATCATGCTGCAGTTGAAGAAGGTAGCAGGGAGGTGTGGAGGAACCATTAATACTTTGGTTACAGTGCGACTGCTCTCAGCTGGAACAGTGTCTCCTATCTCAAACAAGATGTCCTTTGTTTGCACTTTCTTCTTTGAATGGCCCACAAAAGTTTGCTTCTCACACAGGTAGAACTTTGGTGTTACAGAGTATGCAGAGTCATTGAATACTTCCACGAAGACTCCCATTGCCTCGCCTATAGTTTTACATGCAGGAAAATTAAAAACGAAAATCAGTATTTTAGAAACAGACATTGCAGAAAGATATTAGAGGTTTAAATTAGCATTGATTATTTCAATGTTTAACTCAGGTAATATGTTTTTTGAGGATATTTACCTGAACTTTACCGACATTTCAGTAACAAACCAAGTGATACACATACACACACACAAGTTTGTATTGCTACCTATATTAGGACTGTCTGTTGACTTCCAGTGATTTTAGTAACTGGATTTATGCCTAACCCAGACACTTTTCCTAACCCTAACCATTACTGATCTATAACTAACCCTAAACCTAACGAAAATTCAATTCACACCATACCTCTAAACCTAACCCCTAACCCTAAAAAAGGGGGGTGCGGACTGGCTGTCGGTACTAACAAGGTCAAACGATCCTAAGGTTAGTGAATATCCTAAAACCGGTCCTCAGTATGGTAGAAAAACCAGGAACACATACAAATACAAATATGCACAGATATGTCCAGTGTTGGGTGTAACGCGTTACAAAGTAACTAGTTGTAGCTGTAGTGACATTACTATTTTGTAACATGGTAGCGTAAGGCGTTACTGCAGCGAACACTATAAAGACATTACAAATAGTTAAAAAATATGATGCCCCTACCTAAAAGACTGATAATCTATTCTGCACAAACCTTAAACAAGCATTTCTTGCATGACATCATCAGTGTGTCCTGAATCCCCTACAAGAAACAGCTATAAGATGGAGGAGCAGAGTGACGGCAGCAGAGCTATGGCTCTAACAAAAACATCCCTAGATGCGTGGACTACTTTGATCTTTTTGTATAAGGGGACAAGAATGTCAGTGTTAAGTTTAATCTTTGCCCTGGTCAAAAACATCTCTCCATTGCCACGAATTCGATATCGAACCTTTCAGAGCATTTGGAAAAACAGCATGGTAGTACCAAACTAGTTGTGAAAACCCCCATAAGTAAAAGTG
The DNA here is from genome assembly GCA_028564705.1 of Apricaphanius iberus. Lineage (NCBI taxonomy): Eukaryota > Metazoa > Chordata > Actinopteri > Cyprinodontiformes > Aphaniidae > Apricaphanius > Apricaphanius iberus. The sequence continues at coordinate 435,066 of JAPXFQ010000605.1, forward strand.
AAGATGGCATGGAACGGACACCCAAGCAACAGTGGTTTGATTTCCAGGAACCCAAGGTACACTACCAACAAAGGCATTGATTTGTGGCATCTTTCCTTGTGGAGGATATATACCGTTACATAGCGTAGGGTAATTTCATGTTTGACTTCAAACCTAGAATTTACATGACCCTGCATTTCAGGTATGATGTTTTAGAACAATGCCAAAATAGTGTAGCTAGTAATGTAACTAAGTTACTTTCAAAAAGTTGCTAAGTAATGTAAACGATTACTTTCTGAGAAGTAATGAGTAGAGATGGGTACTGATGGGTTCTGACATAAACTGTAGTAACCAGACCGAAAAGCAGCACACATTTCGGTGCTTTAACTGTGGATTGTTGTGCAGCAGTATGTGTTTGTGATCCTAAATTACATGTGAGTATATTATTATCCGCAAATTGGCTTTGTGTTCTGATACTAAGTTCATACATTTTCTATGGGAATTTTCAGTTCACTTTGGATGTCAGCTCGCTGTGCGGTGCAGAATTTAAATGCTCCGTATTTATGTTGATTTATGCCTGTTGGCTGACTGTATAGCTTCAGTACATTTCATAATGAGATACAGCTGCATTAAAAATATGAAATTATTCAGTTAAAGTGATGTTTTCGGACTGAAATTAGTGCCAACTATTAGCGGAAGTAGCTGTGTACATCTTCACAATAAGAGCATTCATTTCCTGTTGTGATGAACAGGGGTTTTATTTCCTTAGTGTTTACTTGTGGGAAAATGGTAAATTGTGACATTTGATTACCAAGTCTATTTTACATTTGGTTTATGTGATGTTTAACACAGACTGCTGTTATCCAAATGTTAAGATTATTCATATATTTTGGTTTCATTCTACATCTATATGTTATTATTTTTCATATGAGACCATGTGATTGAGGAGTTCAAAACAGAATAGATCGATTTCTCCTGCATTTAATTTAAAAAAGAGCAATTGCATCAAGCTTTGCCCTTTAGTTACACAGAAAATTTTATTTTTTTTGCTCATATTTAGGAATTGTGATTAATTCACAGCTACTCTGTAATTAATTAAATCAGAATTTTTTTTAAATTCTACTAATAATCTACTAAAAATAAAAAAATAAGAGGGTTTTTGGACAAAGTGTGTATGTTTTCCATTATTTAAGCATCGTTTTGAGCACTGTTTAAGCACTGGCAGTGTTTCAGAAGTACCGGTTTGGCACTGCTATCGGATAAAACCTAAACGATACCTATCCCTTGTAATGAGTAACATGTAATGGATTACTTTTTTGAGTAACTACCCCAACACTGGATATGTCCATAAATTATCTGCTACTATGTGGAATTAACTATGAAAAAAGAAATAAATGGTAAATAGCCTGTACTTGTGAAGCACTGTATCTGGTCCAACATATCTCTAAGCATTTCACACTAAATTCCATCACTCACCCATTCACAAAGACATTCACGCACTACATTGTAGCCCCAGCTGCGAATGTGAACGTTGCAAGTACAAAATGCTTGAAGACAGCCTTCCACCGTAATGTTCTTATCTCCAAATCCATATTATGAGTCAAGACTCTGTCATAAATCTTGTTAGGAGAACCTGGTCATGGGCAGTTTATAAGTGAAATAAAGTTATTTCTACTTTCGAATTATCACCCCAGTGGTAATCATGGGTCTTCAGACAACTCTTTGCTTGTGACAATCATAAGATGCTATACCCTGGCAATGTGAGATTTCTCTATAGGTCAGTAAATGTGTGGATACTTACTTTTTCCTGCTATATGTGTGAAATCTGCTTACCTTGCTTTAAGCCCATTTTTTCAGAGGCTACATTCATAGTAACCTTCCCAGAGCCACAAAATGAAATCCTGGTTGCAAGCTGTTGCTCCTACCATATTATATATATATATAAAAAAATGATTTAGGAGAGAAATATCTTGAACCGTCACATCTCTCCTCAGATGAAGTGGAAAACAAAATAAGCAAAAGCATTTCTCACCTTCAGCCCAATGAGTATCATTTCTGATTTGGAGGCAAAGGGAAACTCAGATTTTGTCAGAAAGGGAAACTCAGTCTTGGCTTTGTGCACAAGCCAAATTGACTGAGTCAAATGAGTACACAAACTATACGTGATCTCACCCCATTTGCTTTTATAAGATGAAGGCATGTCTCTGAAAGGGGAGAACCCAAAGACAACATTATCTTTTAATTGCAATAATCGGGTTATCATTTGTAGCAGAAAAGGAAGTCGTACCTGCTTGGAATCTCAAATCTGAATGAAAAAATGTTTATTCCAGAACCCATGATTTCTGAACCTTGAAAGAAAAAAATATATATTTTAAGTTCATTATTTAAAAAGAAACAAAATTATTTCAAAACAAACATTTTCCAAACTAAATTGTAAAATCTACTTACCATCCCCCTTATTTTTGTCCTGAAGAATTATATGCTCTAAATAAAAGTATTTCTTCTTGTTGCTCTCAATCACTGAGGTTTGTCCTTCCTGTTCATACCACATCACCTTAGCCTTTCCCTTAGCCCGGACCAAAAAACTCTGCACTTTGATCTTCTTAGTAGTTACCACTGTCACTTTTCCAGAAAGAATGTCCCCTGGGGAGTAGATACCTTGGTCATTCACTTTGTCGTATTCCACGGAGAAATGCTTCACAGTCATGACTGAACAACAATAAACAGCTGATCCAAAGTTTTGTGATAAAATTTTTTTATAAATACATTCTCTTGAGGGCTTAAATTATGTTAAAATTAGGAAGATGTCTCTCTTTGATGAGCAAGGATGCTAGTAAGACTGGAGCGTCGGACTACATAACTGGAAACTGTGTCAGAACAGATCACGTAATCAAACCTGCAGGTGTCCTTTTCACATAGGTAACTCTAGCCAGGACAGCAAAGGCTACATCAGTTTAGGCAAGGCAAGGCAACTTGATTTGTATAGCTCATGTTCAACAACAAGGCAATTCAATGTGATTCAGGGGATTAAGCAATAAAATAAAAGCACCAATAAAACAACAGTAAAAGCTTAAAACACAATAGAAACGCACAACATATGACATTCCAGCTATTGATAAATGCTTATTCAAAGGCTGCTCTAAACAGATGGGTTTTTAACTTTTATTTAAAGGAACTTGGTGTTTCAGCAGCTTTTTATTGGTCTGGAGCATAGAAACCCATAGCCGGTTTTCAATGTTTTTGCTCTAATTCTAAGGATGATTAGTGGACCAGAGTTGAATGACCTGAATGGCCGGGGGGTTGGTTTAGCGACAACAGGTCTTCCACATACTTTAATGCCAAGCCATTAAAGATTTATAAACTAGTAAAAGAATTTTGATGTTTATCCTCTGAGCTACAGAGATGGAAGGACTGGGGTGATATGCTCCGCTTTCCTGGTTCTAGTGAGAACGAGAGCAGCAGCAATCTGGCTCAGCTGCAGCTGTCTAATTGACCTGTTTGGTATACCTCTAAGGACACTATTACAATAATCAATCTGACTAAAGATAAACACATGTCTTGTTGCAACATCAGTCATTTAATCCTAGAAATGTTCTTGAGGTTATAGAAGGCTGACCTTGTTATTGCTTTTATGTGACCCTGAAGGTTCAGGTCTGAGTCCATTATTACAACTAGATTTTGGGCCTGGGGTCTCATTTATAAACATTTGCATTGAATCCTTACTAAAACCTAGTGGCGGGCTGTGCTTTTCACCCCTAGGCCTTCAGTGATATCCTACCTCTTCTTCTCCTTCAGCCATCGTAGGTTAAAAAATACAGTAGCTCTCAGTAGCTTACGTAGCTAATGGATCTCTGCGTTAAATTCAGATATTTTGCCACCTTTCACACTCTCATTGGTGACTATCCAATCAGAGGACATGAACATACCAACTTCAACAATGTCTTCTTGCAAGGCCTTGCTGTCACAGACTCGAGAGCTGATTGGCTATTGCAACTGACTGTGCTAGTTCACCTAAAGTGCACAGAAGCCTGCTCTGTGGATTCTGAAGGCCTAGGCAGATTTCATTGAGCCTGACAAAACAAGTTAGTTGAAATATGATTGGATAACAACTCTTCCATAATACATAACACTATGAAATGAAGAGAAAAGACCAGAGAGAAGTATTTTAATCAAAAATCTTTGCAAAAAAATAAATAAAAGGCCTGCAGAAAAGGCCTTTAAGGGCCTGACGGTCTGCCACTGCTAGAACTGTACTAATACTTGTCAGCTTTGTGCTGCTGAACAGATGAAGGTGCAGATGTGGATAAAATGTACAAAAAGGGCTTGATGACCGGATGGCGCGGCAACACAGCAAACTGAAGCTATTAATGATCTGGCAGGTAATGGACTGCCTGATGCATCTTATATGGAGACAAAGGTAAGGTGAGTCTGATTAGAGCACAGATGCAGTTATAGATAACCAATCAGGAGCAGAGCCCTGGGGGCTCTGACAAAACTCAGCTGTATCTTTTGAATTACACCTATTAATTTTTGATTTATCAAACTTGGAGCACACACAGCTGCACACAATCTCCGCTTTATAAATCCCACTCTCCCTAATAATCTGCTCAGGTGTTTTTGGATTATATCCCGGCCACTACACACCCACTTTCTGCCCTAAACTTTCAATGTAAAGTGTCTAATGAATATTCTGCATCGATTTAAACTGGCTGATATGAGGCATTTCACAGGTAACCATGTAACTGAGAAAGCAATTTCACAGAGACTCAGGCAGGGACCTGGTGTCATGGAAAACTGTTTTATTTTGATCAATCAATCAATCAATGTGTATCTATGTAGCTTTACTCAGCCAAAGTCAACGAAAGTGCTTCACATCATAAGACAAACATAAAGTTAGCTATAAGAAAATATGTATCAAGAGTAAAAAGATTTTTTTTAAATGATAAGCAGCACAAGCAATAAAACAAATAATCTTTATAAGAGAGCTAACGTCGGCAGCTTCAACTGCCTATTTCCAAGTATCGGGTTCATTGACCGCGGTCCTGAGTAGGGAATTCAACATGAGACATGGACAGGTGCTTGTGATTTTTGTCAAAAACTTAAAACAAGATGTCAATGCATTTTCTTGTCATTCAGTTGTTAACATTTGCACCCAAGCAACTCTCCTCCCAAGCCACCTCCATTTTCGTCCGTTGTTCGCAGGAGCCCTCCATGTCAAGGACAGACCTGTAGATAAAGCAGCATTACTCTGACCGTGAGATTCCAGCAGCCTTGTAGCTCAACTCTGTCACAGACACACAGAGAAGTTAGCCGATTGCTAACGCTCCGTCCTCAGCCAGTTCAGGGTAAATACAGAGACCTGGAGCTGACCAATCAGGCTTTAGGTCAATGTTAGAAACAACCCACTTATTAGAATACATGTGATGTGGAAATAAATAAATAGATAAATAAATAAATGGGGGGATAAATCAATATGTAAATAAATAAATATGTTAAATAAATACATAAATAAATTTGGAAATAAAAAATAAATGGGGAGAAGATAAATAAATACATGTGAAGACAGATAATAAATAAATGTAGAGATCAATGAATGAATATTGAATTAAATAATTCAGTAGATGTATAAACAAATTAAATAATAAATGTGCAAATAAATAAAAGTGGAAATGAATGAATAAATGTGTAAATAAACATTTCAATAAATAAATGTGGACATAGAAAATTGAAAATAAATAAATGTGAAAATACATAATTAAATAAATGTGTAAATAAATAATTAAAAAATGTGAAAATAAACATAGTTACAAATAAATAAATACACAATAAATGTATAAATAATTACATGAATAAATAAAAAATGAAATATGTGTATAAAATTACACATCTGAATAAATAAAAATGTTAAATAAATAAATGTGGAAATATGTTACTAGTTCTTTCATGTATTCCGACATATTTATTTAGTTAGTTCTTTATTTATATATTAATATTTATTCATTACCATATTTGTGTATTTAGTTCTTTATTTATTTATTTACAAATGTGTTTTCAAACTGATTTGTTTAACTCTATATTTAATAAAAAAAAATATTCCTGTATTTATTTATTCCCAAATTTATGTATTTGTATATTTATTTATGTACTTCAAATGTATTTTCCCACTTATTTATTTCTTGTCAATTATGGCAAAGTTGGTCCTCCATATATTTCAGCCAAAGTTTTGAAATGAGGAAACATTTCTTCAATTATAATGAGCAGATGTCTAAAAAACTATGAGCAGACCGTTTCCTGATCCATAAACTATGCTTAAAAGCCCCCAGGAGGAAAGCAGTAGCAGCCATCGCTGTTTGGCACCATGCTGTGTGGCATGCAGTCGCACTCCATAACAGAAACTTTAACTAGCAGTCAGCTCCCAGTCAGCAACATGCCTTTATCAAAATATCTGGAAATCTTTTCTTCATTTGATTTATTTACCTGGAATCCCTACATAAAGTTCAAAGCGTCTGCGCATTTGCAAAAAGTAGTCAGTGTCAGTCATTTATAATTATTCTGTAAAAACGACAGTCAGCCTTCATTTTTCTGTCACCAGTCTAATAAACTGGTCAAATACGGAAAATATTCAGTTAACGCAATGTCTGCTATGTATTCTCATGATTAAGTTTATTTAAGTTGAAGTGCTATTTGCTTTTATATTAGGCTATTGTTGCACTAGAGTCCAAAAGTAAATAATTGTTCACACTACCTGACAGAAGTGCTCCGTTTACTAAAATGATTTTAAAAAGTAAAATAAGATGATCAAAAAAGGTACATCTCGGATCCTTTCCTTCGCTCTTAATTTTTTTTATGTTTTACGTATAGAAGTACCGGATCGGGACATAGTATCAGCAGATACTCAAAATCAAATGACTGGGACTTAATGGCGAAAAGACCTGATCGGGAAATCCCTATGAATTATTGATAACCCTGAACATCCTCTTCATAAGACTATCCTACAACAGTCTTCTCATTCTCTATTCTTCTCAGTTTCACTGAAATACATACTGCTACAGGAGATTCTTCCAGCCCACAGCCATTAGGATCTAAAACAACTCATTGAGAATTAAATCGTATGAGCTACAAAGACACCAAATTTCTCTATGAGATCAATAAAGTATTTTGAATCGAAATTTTCAGATCAAAAGAAGGATATTTGTCTATCAACACTGCAATGTGTGCAAATGGTTTGACACAGAAGCTTCACATTACTCCCTAGTTCCCACTATTAGTATTTGCAGTTATCTTGCAGCCGCAGTGTTTGTTAGTTATGTCATCTTGTTTATTAGTCAAGGTTTACCTGATGTGAGGTTATTTCTGTAGATTGCTGCATTTTTAATCATCCGTTTGTTCCAATCGCTTCTTCTGATCACTTGCACCTGTTTTGTTTGCCTTGGATGGGGCAAGTTGATGGAATGCACCTCTGTTGTTTTTAATCATAATAATCAGTACCTTAAGATGTAACCGTGTCTGTTTCTGCAGAATACATTTGTTGGAGAGCAGAGACAAAGACTGGTAAACATCATAAGCATCTCACACCGGTCTGCCATGCTGTTAAAGTGATTAGCGAGCATTGAAAGCATCACAAGTTGAATTGTGGAATAAAAAGTGTGGGTCATTTTGTGCATGCATTAATTGTGTTAAAAATGTATTGCTTTAATTTTAGAAACTAATTGACCTGTGTTAATTTGTATAGCCCTAAAATATATTCACTAGCTAATGTTAACAAAAAGCTCAACAAAAACAGTTTAAAGCTTCAAATGTCCAAATTTTCAGTCAACCTATTAAAAAACTGGCATGATTTCGGTTTCTAGAGTCAGCACATGACAAGACACAGTAGACAGATTATGATTTCTAAAAAATAAGTTTTATTTAGCAAGGATCTGTGGGTTGTCTAGGGAGGAAAGAGGGAATGAGAAACCAGGGAGAAGAGTCTAAACTGCAAGAGGAGTGGGTAATGAGGTTAACTGAATAAAGAAGACCTGTAGATATGATACTAAAAGTTGGATTCTTACTTGTACTCCAGCAGAGTGATGCTTGGAGGAAGGTAGTAGGAAACTAAGATCTGTGGTTGGCCGGAAGTGGGTGTGTGGTGTCCAATAACTGTCTTTGTTCTTTGCAGGTAGATGACTTGGAGGAATCCGGAAGATTTCCAGGGTTGACGGCTCTGAAGGTAAGCACTTTTTCTCTGCCGGTGAAGGGGTTTCTGGGCGGACAGGCAAGCAGCTTGATGACAGTGACAAAGAAGGTGAGTGTTGTTGAGGTTATCGTGAGTGGAGCGGTGCAGAGGCTGACCAAACCGGAATCCAAAATGATGAAGTGTTTTTGCTTGGAAGGTTCCAGAGCAAGGTCACTGGAAATCCAGGAAATATCTACAAGGAGAGCAGAAAGGTAAGTAGAGCTTCTCAAAACTAGAGCAGTTTCTTACTTGGAATCCCAAAAGGTAACTTGGCCATGTACCACGCTAGAAGCAATAACCAAGAACCAACTGGCGTCAGATTGCAGGTGCCACTCCCCTTTTGAACTGGATGGTGATGAGGATCGATGATGAACAGCTGGTTGCTGCTGCCTGTCACGCCCTGCAGAGAAGGTTGGAGAAGGAACACCAACACAACCACCCTCCAGCACACAGCCACAGAATCCTAACAAAAACATTTAAAATAGCGAAAATCAGACCGAAGTGTAGATAATAAAGAATATATTGTTAAACTTAAACGGAGTAAACCATAACAGGTGAATTCATTAAATAGATCAGGGATTAAATAAAGTTCTAATGTACTGTAAAGTACAATAGGAGCATAGCATATTTAAACCTAGGTGTAATGTTCTACTTTAATCTAATGCCAGTCCAGAGAAGTGATTTCTCAGTGATACTAAAGTGGTGATGTACAATCTTTAAATTATTCCTGTAAAGGAGAACTAAAAGGAAAGAGGCCAGCACTTTTGCCATCTGATTAGGCTTTCGCGCTCCTGTTTGACTTGATGTATCAGTAGGTCTATTACAGACGTGGACAAAATTGTTGGTACCCTTCATTAAATCAAAGAAAAACTCATAATGGTCACAGAAATAACTTTAATCTGACAAAAGTAATAATAAATAAAAATTATATAAATGTTGACCAATGAAAGTCAGACATTGCTTTTCATCCATGCTTCAACGGAATTATTTAAAAAATAAATGCATGAAACAGGCCTGGACAAAAATGATGGTACCCACAACTTAATATTTGGTTGCCCAACCTTTTGAGGCAATCACTGCAATCAAATGATTCCTGTAACTGTCAATTAGACTTCTCAGCAGGTATTTTGGCCCACTCCTCATGAGCAAACTGTTCTAGTTGTTTCCGGTTTGAAGGGCGCCTTTTCCAGACAGCACGTTTCAGCTCCTTCCAAAGATGCTCAATAGGATTGAGATCAGGGCTCATAGAAGGCCAGTGTTTTCCTCTTAGCCCTTCTTGGGTGTTTTTAGCTGTGTGTTTTGGGTCATTTTCCTGTTGTAAGACCCGTGACCTGCGACTGAGACCATGCTTTCTGACACTGGCCAGCACATTTCTCTCTAGAATCCCCTGATAGTCTTGAGATTTCATTGTACCCTGCACAGATTCAAGACACCCTGTGTCAGATGCAGCAAATCAGCCCCAGAACATAACCGAGCCTCCCCCATGTTTCACAGTAGGGACCGTGTTCTTTTCTAGATATGCTTCATTTTTCCGTCTGTGAACATAGAGCTGATGTGCCTTGGCAAAAAGTTAAATTTTTGTCTCATCTGTCCACAGGACATTCTCCCAGAAGCTTTGTGGCTCGTCAGCATGTAGTTTGGCATACTCCAGTCTGTTTTTTTTTATGATTTGTCCTCTGGCTCAAACAGCGAAGGATGTTCCGATCTGACACTGATGTTCCTTGAGCATAAAGTTCAGCTTGGATCTATTTTGAAGTCTTTCTAGGCTCTTTTGTTACCATTTGGATTATCCGTCTCTTTGATCTGTCATCAATTTTCCTCCTGCAGCCACGTCCAGGGAGGTTGGCTACAGTCCCATGGATCGTACATTACTGAATGACATGTGCAGCTGTAGTCACAGAAACATCTAGCTGCTTGGAGATGGTCTTATAGCCTTTACAGTTAACATGCTTGTCTATGATTTTCTTTCTCATCTCCTGAGACAACTCTTTCCTTTGCTTCCTCTGGTTTATATTGAGTGTGGTACACACCACGTCACCAAACAACACAGTGACTACCTGGAGTCCTATATATAGGCCCACTGAGTGATTACAGGATTGTAGACACCTAGGATGCTGATTAGTGGACATACCTTGGATTAACATGTCCCTTTGGTCACATTATTTTCATTCTTTTCTAGGGGTACCATCATTTTTGTCCAGGCCTGTTTCATGCATTTATTTTTTAAATAATTATGTTGAAGCATGGATGAAAATCAATGTCTGACTTTCATTGGTCAACATTTATATAATTTTTATTTATTATTACGTTTGTCAGATTTAAGTTATTTCTGTGACCATTATGAGTTTTTCTTTTATTTAATGAAGGGTACAAACAATTTTGTCCACGTCTGTACATAGGTGGCATTATCACATCACAAGGATGATTACAAAAATATGATACATCCTAACTAAATGAAGCCATTTTTGTTGCATTTTAAGAACATGACTCTGGGTATTGTTATTGGTTAGTTTTGTGGGTTTTTATTAGAAAAGGTAAAACTTATACAATGTTAGTGAAAGGTTTGTTGAAGGTAGTGAGGAAGACTCCAATAGAAAGATTTATTGTAGAATAACACATGGAGACTGCAGACTGAAGCAGAGAGACTATGAGGTATTTTATATGTAATAGGTTGCAACTACACTAGCACTGTAGGTATGTTTACTTTTCATGATTCTGGCTAGTTTTATTTGATTTTTTTGTGTCTTGCAAAAATATTTAAAATATGTTCCCTTCAAAAGCGTGTCACTGAAGTTTTTCACAAAATACTGATAACAGGAAGTCAAAACTTCAGGAAAAGGGTTAGGGTAATTGGCAAAATCAGGTCTTCCAAATAAAAAGATCCCAGAAATTAAGGACATACATATGTATCCATTGTTTAAAACCATCCATCAAAGGTTGCAGTGGCTTCTGATTGCCTATCAGCAGTCAGTGAGGAAGAGGAGCTCAGCCTCATAGCTATACAAATCCCTGGTCCCAAAGCCTTTTATGAACATTATATTACATACTTTTAGACATTACTTAAAAAGAGAAACTAGTTGGATTTTTTTATTTCAGCTGCAGGGAATCTTTTAAATTGTACTGTAAATGATACAGGCAACAACATGTGTCTAATAAATTAACAGCTTCTGGTGTGTCATACAAAATTATTATATTACGATTTGAAGGCGGCATTCAAAAAGGTGTTCTTAAGTCTCTTAAATGAAATAATGGGAACATTGCATATTCTTCATAGGAAGGTGGAGGATCCATTGATTGTGACATCCAGGCTGGCTGGTTTGGATTTCCAAATGCTTCACATCTGGAGGAAGTAGAATGACTCTCCTCCAACAGCTCAGGCATGATGACAATAGGGAGTTTGACCACTAAGTCTGCTTCACATGTGATTTCTAGATATACCTGTGAGGGAAAATAAAGATTTTTACTTATTTTTAAAAAAAGCTTTTGATATCCACACACAGACACATTTATACAAACATAAAAAGTTACGAAAAAAAGTATTCACATTCAATGCATACATATAGGTTCAAAGTCATGTTTGGATTTTGCTTAAGTGTTTCTTTTAACTAGAAGTAATATTAACATCAAGGATTGGCAACGCTAAAGTCTTGATTTGTATCTAGAGAATGTGGAAAGAGCCAAAGATTGGGGTATCAGCAAAGATGGGGATAAATTACAAGCAAAAATTTTTTAGATCATTTGAGACTTATTTTAATACTTGAATAGACCCATTGGCTCCTACAATCTGGCTGGGATTTCACTCCATCGGAGTAAAATCAAAGATATTATTGTATGTATCAGGAACTTAAAAAGATTTAACAACTCCAACCCTTACCATGCCTCTAGGATACTTTTTAAAGGGACTATATCATGCTATTTTACAGCTTTCAACTCCTAGGATAAACATATATGTGCTAAAATGTTACCGTTGGTGTTGTACAGTATTAATTTGTCCTAAAATTTAACTTGTATCCTGGAATTGATGTTGGACCAGGAAGTAAAATGACTTGTACTCTATAAATCCGCCTCCTGCATCCCCCCCCCACTCCTCCATTCCCCCCGCACGCTCAGCTATTCTCCTGCAGAGCTTGAGCTTCATCTTAAACAGTATTGAGAGTGAGGAGTCACGTGCCTTTTTGGGCGGGGTCTGAGTTGGTCGGTCATGATGGAAGGAGACTCTATCGTTTGCCAGGGGCAACGCATTTAAACTTAAAAGTATTGACGCGACTAACGTTCCGGAGCTCTTTAATTTTTGCGCGTTTATTATTTCGGCGGGACAGATCTGCGAATACTAGGAAAGTAGGAAAGTAGAGCGACTGTGGCTCAGTGGTAGAGTAGACTTGGCTTGCAATCGGAGGGTCGTAGGTTCGATTCCAGCTTCCTCCAGTCACATGTCGATGTACCCATGGGCAAGGCACTTAAAAAAACATCGACCTACCGAGCCATGTTGGGTGTCGGTGTATGAATGTGAGTGTGAATGGGTGAATGTGGCTTCAATGTAAAGTGCTTTGAGTGGTCAGTATGACTAGAAAAGCGCTATATAAGTTCAGTCCATTTAGCATTTAGCAATGGAGAGAGTTAAGGCAAATGGACCTTACAGGGACAAGCTTACACCTACGGCAAAACGGCGGTATTTGGAGAAGCTATCAGACATCAAACACCCGTACGAGCTCCCTCCAGCAGAATGGCACAGAGACCTGAACCATTTGCCTCCGTGTATGTATATAGATATAGATATAGTAAAATAACTTATTTTTGGTGTGAGTTACTACATAATACAGGAGTTTAAACCCACAAATCTTTGGAAAGCTACGAGACTATCTCCTGTGGCTGGGTGCTGGACTTGGCCATCTACAAGCCTCCAGGTGGCAAAAAACAGCGTTGTACTAGCAAAGGTAATTTTTCTTAGCATGCGTTTTAGTGTGTCGTAATTACAAAATTATTAGTAATTTAATGCGACTGCTTCGTAAACACTAGATTGTGACGAGATGTTCAATGTACACAAACGTTTCCAACATGTTTTAATGTAGGCTAAAGCTGTGTAGCGTATGTATAAATGGGTGTTACTAGAGCAGTTCTTAACGCAGCTGTGAGTTCCAGGCATGGTAACACAGTGCAGAATTGCGAGAACCTGCTCTACTACCGAGTTAAAAAACACACAGTTTGCCGCTGGAAGGAAACCAAGATGGCGGAGACTGAGGATCGAGGGGAGGGGTTCTGTACCATGACAACAACTCCTCACTCTCAATTCTGACAGTGAATTTGAAAAGCACAAAGTACCACTATGAAACTCTGTTTTATTAAGGCCTCAGACGTTTGGTTCATTATATTTATTTATTTGTAAAAAACACAGTCAATAAAGCCTATATCAGTTGTTAAATCTCCAGGCTTTAGACAGAGCCGAAAACAACTAGCTGAGTCCATTAAGCAGATCTTTCCAGCCCAGTATATAAAAAAGCCATGGGTGTTGTTTGCACCCGTTTACTGAACATTCTGAGATGCCACAGATCAATTAATTAACCACACACGGCTGTTTTTTACATAAGCAACTTGATAAATGGTTAACACACATAAGCATATAGCCACTTAATTTTCTGTCTTTGCTCTTTGATCCAGCTGCTTTTATTTAGGAATGTAGAATCAAATCCTGTAATCCATCCAGCCAAAAAGGCGTTTTTACAGAGAAAGTAAGAAATCCACACAAAAAAAGTGTTTTAAGCTGCCAAAAACCGAAGCAGCCATAAACTGTGAGAAGGAGGAGGGTGTGTTTGAACTCTAGCAGAAGTAAGTTGCTCTGCGTGCAGGAGCGGTGTGGACATCAGTAGCACTCCCTTGTTTTCAAATAGTGATGTCACTAGTTGAACACTCAGTTTTTTTTAGGAGAGGGACGGGCAGCTGCTCAGAGAGCAGGATTAAGAAGGATTACTCAAACATGCGTGAATTAAGACAAAAAACACTCTGGTGGGGTTTTTTATGAGAAAATTGCATTACCAGATGGTTGTAAACTCCAAAAACGTGATTTTGCATGATATAGGCCCTTTAAAACTTTAAAAGCTGTCAGAGCTGACCTTTTAATGGAGCTGAGATACCCGGACTTACTATTTACTGATCAATTTTCCCTCATCCTACTCCGGAGCATTGCTTAAAGCAGATAAAAGACTGGAGGGATATAAAGGGACATAATCTGTGTTTGTTATCAAGATCAAGATCTGGAATCTTCCTACAAAGCACTGTGCAACGGGAGGGTAAGTGGAAACTTGTCCTCATTTATCTACCATAAGCAATGGGCAGCTAGGTTATGTCAGTCAATATCGGACTGTTAATCCATCATTGCTTCAAAAAAATTAATCACACCATAGTCTGTTCCTCGTTATGTTCACAAGACATGTAAATGGCAGCATACAGACATCAAAAAGATTATGATTCTGCAATGTTTTACGAGATGTTTACTTGTTATGTGAGCCACAAGACAGAAAAATCCATGTAATCCAAAATAATTATCGGAATTCCACTAAGAAGCTTAATAAAAGCATGTAAAATGAATACCATGTAAAGTTGAGGAAATGTTGGTTTATGTACTTGATATGAAGTGGTCATCACATAAGCGGAAATCTTAGCTCACGGGGGTCCCCCAGCTTCACTTTAGCTTGCTAGCCCGCTTCTGCATTCTGGATCCTTGGGAATCTTGTTAAACGGAATCTTCCCTTATCTCATCCATATCTGTTATTGCATCCTGGGGCACAACAGGTATCCACCATATTTACCGTTTTACAGGGTTGGCTGCATATAACTATGATATAACTGCAGGAGACTCTCTGCCACGATTCGATTTGAACTGCTGAATGTTGGGAAAAGTGACATCAAATCCCAGAGCTCTTTAGTTGACCCTGTAAAATATGTTCTCTGTGGTACTCTGGATCCATTTTTTTTTGCTGTTGGTGATAGAGGAGGGACAGGAAATTTTATTCTAGGATCCATATAAGGTAAGTATATGCTGCAATATGGGACCTGATTCAAACATGATTGTTTACAGTGTCTTGAAAACTGGGTCATTGTGTTTGAGACAACTATTTGATTAAATATCTATGGTACTACACCTGGTTCCATCTCAGTGTGAAAAGGGCCTTAATGTTTGTGGTAGGGCTGTGTTTAAAAAAAATTCGAAAAATCTATTAAAAATTGATTCATTTAAAAATTCTAATAATTACATTGATTCATAAGTTCAAAAATCTGTTTAATTGATTAACATAGTTTACCCTTTTTTAGAGCTAAAATAGAAATTTAAAATCAAAAAAGTGCTTTTGAAGATTTGTTCCGAAAGTGTTAGTATGTTTTTTTCCTCTTAAACTGTTACTCGCCCAGTGTTAAATCATTGATTTACAGGAATATAATTAAGATTAAAAACAAACAAAAAATAAAGATGTTTATACTACTGACCCATATCTATAACAAACTGGATCAGATTGGATCAGATTGAATCGGATCCTGATAATCGGTAAACCACAATAATAATTCTAACTCTTGAGAATCGGAATTGAATGGATTCTTAAAATTTGAATCGATACCCAGTCCTAGTCTGTGATTTAAACAGGGCTTCCCTTAAATTGCTGTTTTAATAATATACACCTATGTGGGGTTTTAGTCATTTCTTGTGGAAATTGTGATTCCTCAACAGAATGTTGTTTTGTAGGGTGTCCTATTTATTTATGACCCAAACAAAAATGAAAAGTTGTTAAAAAAAAGATGTAATATGCCATTTTAGTCCTAAATTCCTGTTTGTAAAAATTTTTACGATTTTTTATTTTTCTTTCTTTTCTTTCTCCCTACTAGCTCTTTCAAAACAAACTGTTTTGTACTTCTTACAATGAAGAAATAAGAATACCATAAATCTAATTCTGTCGTAGAGGGGGCTATACATATGCATAAGCTACCCTAACAACATTGTGTTTCTGGTGAAGCTTACCTTTATCTTGTACTCAAGCTTGATGATTCAACAGTTCAAAATGGATGGATGAAGCTGTCGAGGGATGATGATTTCCTTCATCACATTTTTTTTGCCTGAGAACGGATCAACTGCATCCGCTTTTTCCTTCAGTATCTCCTGTTTCTGAATTTTACCACGGTTTAGCCCAAAGAAGCTTTTCTCTTCCTCCAGTACAAATTTGGGTTTCACTGAACGACTTGAGAGATTTTCAATTTCAACACGAACCCCAAGGGCCTCACCTGTACAATGAAGAAATATGGTCAGTTTCCATCAATACAGATCAAGACAATATATTGAAAATAAGATGTAAAGCCAGAATTGATTAGAGATTATTCAACAGGTATGACATATTTTTCTATAGCTTTAACAGGTTTGTGATTTTCTTTCAACCTTTGCATTTTTGTGATACAACAGGTAATATATGAATTTTGAATTGCAAGAAAAATTATGAAAAGTTTTCAAAGATGTTTAAAAAGAAAAATCTCAAAGTGTGGTGCACATTTACGCTCAGCTTCCTTTAGTTTGATCTGCTGAAAAAGCTTTTTAAACCAACAGCCTTGAGAAGCCTTATTCTATGTCATCAATGAACAAACAGCATCATAAGGACCAAGAAACACACCAGACATGAGTACCATAACTGCTAAGCCAGCTCAGTCTCTAAACTTCAGAAGCTGATTGTACAATGCAAGCCACAATTTTACATACTTATTGGTGAACAGCTTGCATAAATCGTGCAATTAAAAAATATCCTAGCATTATATTTCTTAGAAAAGTGTTTTTGCATATTTAAACCTCTGCACTCTGGGGTAACTATGGCTCAGGTGTAGGAGGTTGTCACTGGTTTGAATCTCCTCGCCATCCGTCTTGGGTGTTGTGTCCTTGGGAAAGACACCCACCTTTTGTTATCTAGGGGCCCGGTGGCATCTAAGTACGGCAACTTCGCATCCGTCAGTGAGCCCCAGGGCAGCTATGGCTAGAATGTAGCTCACCAGAATGTGAATGGGCGACTGACTGAATGTAGTGTAAAGCGCTTTGTAGTCCCCTGACTAAGAATTCTCTACAAATGCAGGTTATTTGCTATTTTCAACAAGATAATTAGGAGCATAAGTTCTATTGAAGAACTACCGTAATTTTTGGACCACAAGACGCTACTTTTTTATACATTTTGGACCCTGCATCCTATACAATAATGCAGCTAATTTATAGATTTTTTACTGGCTACCGGCCTTCGGGGGGCTCTATAGTAGGACGCACAAAAGTGAGACAGATGTGAGCAAAGATTACGCCCTGAATAAAGCCTAGTTTATACTTCCGGAGATGGATTGACGCAGTACCATTATCCATCGACGCAATGGCTATCCATTACCTACGCAAGGACAGACGGTGTAAAGGCCAATTTTCTAACTACCCATCTATGCCTGTGATTGGTCAGCTCAGGAACAGCCAGAGATTGTTTCCCCAGAACCGTGCTCCAAGGTTCTGTAATCAGTAGTTAATGCAACGTTTGGGCACTACGTGCTTTATATTGAAAAGACAGTTTATCTAATCTGGTGTTTTGGCGATTTTGAACACAAAGAGGTGTAGCGAAACAAAAAAAAGGATGCTGTGTTTGTTTCCATGTGTTTTTAGAGTATTCTATGGGCTGCACTTCTAGTAAAAAGCTTTACAGCTTAATCAAAACATACGTTCTGTCATCCATTGCTCTTTGAGGGGAGAATGCATTCACATGCTGAAGAAAAAAATCTCTAATTAATCAGACACTATGTTGCAACCGTAGGCAAATACTGCTATGAAAAGTTATCACCCCCTGCTGTCCTAGTCGGTAATTGCTTTTCAACACAAAAAAATCAACGGAGAACAAAGACAAAGAAATGGAGTAGTATAAACGAAAAACATCTCCATCAATACGTTTGTGTCGGGGTGAAAAGTTGCTGTTGGTAAAGTGTACTACCAATAGTTTCATTCACACACCCTCATCATGGAAAACACGAAAAAAAAGCAACTTTTAAGTTAAGGGCAATCAAGCTGGCTGTCGAAGAAAGGAAACAGAGCTGTGGCAAGGTGATCAATGAGGGCCCAGACAGGGTTCATTCCCCAGACTCCTGGGTGAGAGTCATGCACGCTAACCAGTCGGCCAAAGGGATATTCTGGTGGCCAAGTGGCCATGGCACATGATCTGTCAGAGGTACAGTGACAGGACCCCACATTGTCAGAGAGCTGCTGCACGTAAGCTTGACATCAATTAATCAATGGCGAGAGGTTAGAGGAGGCAGTGGGAAGAACTGAGTCAGAGTAAAAAGACGAAAAAAGCTTACAGGTGACATAAAAACACTAAAGAACACGACATCCATGGCTTTATGGAGGAAGAGGAAGATAAAGATAGCAATTAATGACTTTTCTGGTTGACTAAATTATGTTAAATTTTCTAACCAGGTAAGTTAACTTTGTGTTGTGTTGATGCCGTACTGACGATTTTCAGGCAGAGTTTGAAAAAAAAAGCAGTTTGGCCTCCTGCATGAGGAGAGGCGGTTGGATTTTAGCACCACTGGTCAGTGGGTGGATACAACCTTAATGTCAGATCAACCCCAAATTTTAAGCCGTTGTTCCTGGTCGCGGTGTGGACACTTCTTGAAAATATCATCGCAATCCATTTATAACTTTTTGAGTTATGTTGATAACAGACAGAAAAGACCAACCTTGCTCTGCAAGATGGATTCTTGCGAGATTAGGAGTTTTCCAAACCCATGAAAATCCATCTCATACTGCTACAACTAAACTGTCAGACTCAACTCCACTGGTGGTGCGAAGAAATCATTTGTCAGCATTGTGCTTTGAGGGCGGGTGCAAGGGCAGATGTTCTGTCATATCAATAGCAGCAATTCTGGAGGCAAAGCAAAACAAACATGGACATTGGTGGACGTACGCGTAGAAGCGGCTATTGAATCTTTTTTAGGAGAACTAGGGATGATTTCTTCTTTGAAAAATGAGTAAAGGTAAGGACTTTATGCATTTATTGATATGAATGATGAGGATTTGTGTGCTTTTCTTCCGACTGGATTTGGACAGAGCTTGATTTACAAAGTTGCACCACTTGTATAAGTCGTTACTGTGATTGACTTAAGACAAATCTTGATAGGTAGCTAGATACTTGGTGGCCTGTCTTCCAATCAGCTTGAAATATTATACTCGATGGCCCTCCCTTTTTTTGACACTTTCTTAGGGAGCAATCCCAGATGGATGTGTAGATTTGACATGGGGTGGGGCTACACATAGATATGGCTTTGGCCAGGTTAAAAAAACACTGCCATGGACGGAAACATTAGGAATAAAAAACATATTTTGTGTACTGTTGTTCCGTCTAAATATCTCATGTTATAACATGAAACCTTGTGGTTTATTTTCTTGTACGCCGCATATATGTACAAAATGTATGTTCTTGAAAAATGTGGGTGGTGCAAATTACATTCCGATCCACTCAACAGTCCAAAAATTATTGTAATAGAGCTTGTAGGTCAGCATTTTCATGAAGAAAATACTTACCTTGCTTGTATACTCTCTGCCTTGTATGGACATCCATAGAAACATTTCCAGAGCCAAGAGAAATTCTTTTGCTTTTGCTTCCACATTGATTGCCCTAAAATAGCATTACATGATTGTGGTTTACGTAAATGTTTTTTTTATATACTGTAGGTTCATTAAATTGTAACATATTTTCAATGGTTGTCTTTCTCTCTCACCAAGAGTCCTGATCTCGCTGCTTTGCACACAAATGTGAAGTGAGTTTTGGCCTTTTTTGTCGGCTTCATTGACTGTTTGAGCTCTACTTTCAATGTATGAACAATCTGGCCATAGATTGAGCAGAAGGACGAAGGTATTTTTCGGCTAAATAAATGACAAAAGTTAAAATTACACTCTGACAAAAAATAAAATCATGAGCTCTCAAACAAATAAAGGGTTATTACCTGCTTGGTACCTTGAAGCTGAAAGGAAATATATGTCTTCCTTTTTTAATGCCTTCCCTGTCTGAAACAAAAAATCTGTTTTTTAATCAACTCTTGCTAAGTTAACCATCGAAATTTATCTGAACAATAACATGATACGTCACCATCCCGTTCTCCTTTCAAGATATCCTGTTTGATTCGATAATATCTTATTTTGTCAGAGTGAACATAACCATCACTTTCATCCTGCCTGTCAATAAAGTCCCGATAATAATTCACTAAGTGCAGTGAAGCTTTTCCTGTAGCTATAAAAACAAGTGACAGGATTCTTGTTTTCTTCGAGGCTTCTAGGATGATGCGTCCATTTATGATATCTCCGTTGGTAAAAATGTTCCGGCTGTTGATGGCATCATATTCAATCTGAAGGAGTTTGATGGTCATTTTCAGCAAAGTAAGAAGCACCAACCAAGATAACGTTCAAACCGTGTGAACCTAATAATCCTGCTGAGCAGTAGATGACTTTCCAAATCCCGACAAACCTGTTTGGACTGTCTGAGGGACAAAACGTCTAACTGGTTGGAACATCATATTGTGTGCATTCGGGGTAAAACACAAAGAAAACCCACACCGGTATTTCTTAGACAAAAATGCAGGTTAAGGTTTGGGATTATGTTAATTTGTGTAAGGGTCAAAATGTGATGCTTAATTACGCTTTGTCACTGTAACATAAAAGTCTTCTTAATTTCTTCTTTGATGTCTCTGTATGTTTTCCACAGAAATGCAGCAGGTTTGGGGTAGTAAAAACAAGAAGAAGAAAAAACATATGTGTATATATATATATATACGCTTCTAAACAGGAGCTGTCAAACCACAGACTTTACTTTGAAAAGTTGAAAAAAAGAATCACTTGCTAATCTTGGGTGTTGCCCTGACTCTACTCTTTAGATTGTACTATGTTTTTATATTCAAAGTTTTGATAAAATGTGCTAAAATAACTCATTACAGATTTAAGAC
This sequence comes from Apricaphanius iberus, assembly GCA_028564705.1. NCBI lineage: Eukaryota > Metazoa > Chordata > Actinopteri > Cyprinodontiformes > Aphaniidae > Apricaphanius > Apricaphanius iberus. The sequence continues at coordinate 456,238 of JAPXFQ010000605.1, forward strand.
AATTTCTGAGATGATTATTTGCCTGTCTTTTGAGTAGGCTACTTCTGATTGCTGGCTCAATGGGTAAAGGTTGATGAAAAGATAGTGTAGAGAGTCAGCGAGACAAACAAAATGATTCACTGACCAGCCACACAAAGAAAAAGCTGTACTCAGGCTAGTCCACAAACAAATTTGATCCACTTTACCTACAACATCAAAAAGGAGAAGGCATGGACAGAAATATCTACAATTCTGAGGTTTTATGGTCAGTTTATGATACTTATTGACATAGAATTACAATTTTCACTGCCCAATAGGAACAGAGAACATCAAATGTCCACAAATCTCAAGCTCTAACTTTGATTAGTTGACCTTTTGCATCACCCCTCCCCTTTTTTCCTCACCACCCTGCCCTTATCCTTCATCTACAAGTTACATTTGGCACATACATTTTGCAGGGAGTCTGACAAAAGTCCTCTGTTTTGCCACACTGGGATTTTTCTGAGCTGAAGTGTGTGCACAGAACAGCAAATTTGACTCATTAAAAGCGATGCGTTGAAGTTGTGAAGAAAAAGTTACACATTCAAAAAAAATTATTTATAGTACTAAATGATTCATGAAAAGTTGTGATATATATATATATCACAGAAAATTATGTGATATATATATATCACAGAAAATTATATATATATATATATATATATATATATATATATATATATATAATTATATATAATATATATAATATATATATATATATATATATATAATTTTCTGGACTGTGTTTAAAGAACTGTGTTAATGCAATAAAAGGAAAGAGGAAAAAAAAGGTTTCAGAGTTAATAAAAGAGGATGGCCTGAACTTGAATTCTTTCTTGAAGATTGACTGAAAATACAGATAGAGGACGGCAGAGGGTTTTTTTTCCACTTTGTTGAAATGTTAAGAAAATCAATCACTTTCCAGTCAAAACTCACTTTGTTACATATCTATTAAGTGGTATAACATTTTTTTTGTGTTATAGAAACTAATGAGCTGCAAAGTAGCTCTGTTTTGTCTTTTTCTCTGCAAACCTTTAAAATGGTTTAACAAATGGTTTAACAAATTATATTCAAAATCCCTGTGAACAAGCTTTTATTACAGTCTAAGTCCCTGTTTAAATATTTAGCAAGTCAATTTAAGGTTGTACATTTATTGATAAAGCACATCAAATCTGTATAAATAAAGCAAAGCACACAAAAAGCAATACAATATTTTATTTAACAAAAAAGAGTGATAGTATAATTAAAATTATGAAGTATAAAATTAATACAGCTATTTTAAAGTGGCTGACTATAATTCAAGTTCAAAACTTAGACATAGAGGTGTCTACCATCATATTCACTAAATAATAAAGATAATGCTTATTGAGGTATTTTCATATAATTCACATGATTTCATTCAATTCAATTCAATTTCAATTCAGTTTATTTATATAGCGCCATTTCACAACAGATGTCATCTCAAGGCACTTTACAAAAAGAGTTATTACAATACAATGTTTAGTGTAGAAATTACAGAACCACAGAAGATTGCGTCGTGGAATTCTCAGCAATCCCTCATACTGAGCAAGCATGCAGCGACAGTGGGAAGGAAAAACTCCCTTTTAACAGGAAGAAACCTCCGGCAGAACCAGGCTCAGCACAAGCGGTTATCTGCCGCGACCGTCTGTGGCTTGGAGAATACATAACAGAGACACAGAAAGAGCAATAGAACTGATGCACAAGTTTGTTGCAGGACGTGGAGAATTTTCCGTCACTGCAATGCCATCTTAGTCAGGGTCGTCAAGCAGGGCTAATCCGGAGCACCTACTATAATAGAAAACAGGTTAGTGCTTGAATTGACAGCACATCATGCAGTTGGGGAGAAGTAGGAGAGAAAGTAGGAACAGACCCTAATAATGTCCTCCAACAGCCTAGCCTAAAGCAGCATAGCTACTAACATTAACCTGTCTCCTAGCTACTAGGAGACCTGGCTACCAACACTCTGTCTGAGTCCTCCTGACCCGTGGACGGTGTAGGGCCGGTAACGGCCCCCGTCATGCCGGGGTCTTCTCGGAGTCGGGTTGTTTGAGAATGCAGCCCAAAGTGGGTGGTAAACTCCATCTAAGGCTAAATACCGGCACGAGACCGATAGTCGACAACTATCTTAAGGAAAAATAGACAGAACTGAGAGGACAGAGTTGAAGAGGGCGAGAAACGTTTAAGAGATAAACGGGTGGGGTCCGCACAGTCTGCCCGGGGGATTCAACCCGGCAGGTAATGGGCGGCCGCACTGTGCGGGAGGATCCCCTTGAGGGACCTCTCTCCGGCGCTGGCTGGCCCCTGTGGGGCACATTTCTTCCGCGGCGGTAAGCCGCGACCGGCTCCGGATCTTTACCTGGCTTACATTAATCTATCTCTACCTAGCTACTCTACCTCTTCCTATCTCTTCCTAACTTTTGACACTCTGCCTGACTACTAACATTAACCTGTCTCTTCCTATCTACCTGTCTGACCTGACTCTAACTACCTATAAACATATCTCTAACTGTAAGCTTTGTCAAAGAGGAAAGTTTTTAGCCTAGTTTTAAAGATAGACAAATTGTCTGCTTCACGAACCAACCCTGGGAGCCGGTTCCATAGGAGGGGAGCCTGATAGCTGAAAGATCTGCCACCCATTCTACTTTTAGAAATCCTAGGAACTACCAGTAAACCTGCAGTCTGAGAGCGAAGGTCTCTGTTAGGAACATATGGAACAATCAGGTCTCTTATGTATGATGGAGCTAGATTATTAAGGGCTTTATATGTCAGAAGGAGGATCTTGAATTCTATTCTAGATTTTACTGGGAGCCAGTGAAGAGAAGCTAAAACAGGGGAAATGTGATCTCTTCTTTTAATATTCATCAGAATCCTAGCAGCAGCATTTTGAACTAACTGAAGACTTTTAATTGTATTCTGTGGACTACCTGATAATAGACAGTTACAGTAATCCAGCCTTGAAGTAACAAAGGCATGGACTAGTTTTTCAGCATCATTCCTGGACAGGATGGTTCTAATTTTTGCAATATTCCTAAGGTGAAAAAAGGAAATCCTACAGACTTCTTTAATGTAAGTTCTAAATGACATATCTTGGTCAAAAATGACACCGAGGTTTTTTGCTTTATTACTGGAGGCTAATTTAATGCCGTCCAGGTGAAGGGGCTGACTAAGTAGTTTCTTTTTCAGAGCTTCTGGTCCAAAGACGACAACTTCTGTTTTATCAGAATTTAAAAGCAAGAAGTTTAGAGTCATCCAAGTTTTTATGTCTTCCAGACATGCCTGTAGTCTACCTAACTGATTGGATTCATCAGGATTTATGGATAGATATAGCTGTGTATCATCTGCATAACTATGGAATTTTATCCCATGCTGCCTAATTATTAAATTAAATCCACATTTCTGTATTAAAACAGTGTTTCTTTTTATCTGATGTAAAGTTTGTGGGACTGAAGAATTTTGTGTCAAACCAGCTGGTCAGCAGCACAGGAGCACCACAAGGGACTGTACTCTCACCATTCCTTTTCACTCTCTAGACCTCAGACTTCCAGTATAAGACAGAGACCTGTCATCTGCAGAAATACTCAGACGACTCTGCAATTGTCGGATGTATCAGGATGGAGAAGAAGCTGAATAGAGAGATGGTGAGAAGCTTTGTGGCATGGTGTGGAAACAATCATCTTACCTTGAATGTGAACAAAACAAAGGAAATGATTGTAGATTTCAGAAGAAACAGAGACAAGTCAAAGACTGTCTCCATCAAGGGAGAAGAAGTGGAGGTGGTTGAGGAGTGCAAATACCTCGGAGTTCACCTGGATAACAGACTGGAATGGAGAATCAACAGTGAAGCTGTCTACAAAAAGGGACAGGGCAAACTGTACTTTTTGAGGAAGCTGAAGTCCTTCAAGGTTTGTAGCAAGATGCTGCGTATCTTCTACAAGTCTGTTGTGGAGAGTTTCATCTCTTCATCCATCATCTATTAGGGTAGCAGCATCAGAGCTAGGGACTTAAAAAGGCACAAAAACCTGATGAAGAAGGTTGGTTCTGTTCTGGGGACAACTGTAGAACAACTGAATATAATGAAGAGAAAGATTCTTCATAAAATTAAAAAGATTATGGACAACCCTGAGCCTCCTTTTCATGAGACTATCCTACATCAGCAGAGTATCTTCAGTCAGACGCTTCTTAAGTTTTGCTGCAACACACTACAAGAAATCCTTTCTCCCCACAGCCATCATGGTCTACCACAACTCCTTGAAAAATGAATTAGTAGTGAGCTACAACAACACTTAATTTCCCTCTGGGATCAAGCCAGTATTTTAAAATTTAAATTCACTTGGAAAATTGAGTTACTGAAACTCTTGGTGGTTATTCATTCTTTTGGTACTTAGTCTTTTCCCCCCCTGTTATATGAGCAACTACTGCGGGTAGTTTTGTTTCTTTAGAGTCAATAAAATATTGCTCAGTTTTGACCATTTTAGGAAATATGTAAACATTTTGGAACAATGTTCTATTGCTCACTTTCGCAGGTATCTCCAAAGACAAAGTTAGTCCACTTGTAGAGTAGATAATACAGTCAGCCAATTTGGACTGCAGAGCAATTCATGTAAAAGGGAAGAAGACTGGTTTAATAAGTATTGTGTCTATGACATCCAAACATTACAGCATCTCCCTGTAAAGTAGGTCTTTACAATGCAGCTGTATAAGAAGAACACACAGGGTACAATGCAAATTCTTCATAGGGCGGTGGAGGATCAATAGCCTGTGGTCTTGTGATCCAGAATGGTTCATATTCAGTTTCAAATACTTCACATCTGATACCACTGGAAGGAGGTAAGTTATTTTCATCAGACAGTTCAGGTAGGATGACAATAGGGAGTTTAACTACTAAATTTGGAGCACATGTGATGTCAAGATATACCTGTGAGAAAAAAGAAACAATAAAAATGGAATAAAATATGGTAAAATGGGTAAAGTTTCATTGTTTTTCTACAAATTACAACTATCAAACTTATGCCTTTAAAACTTACCACCAAAAATACAATCTAATTGACTTGACTTGATGGACACACTTTTGTTTGTTTTGTATTTAAACCAAATTGCTGTGTGTGCATATATATTTTTGCAATATATCTTCCACGCAACTAGACTGAAATATAAAGCTGGTATTTTTTCTATGATTAAGTTTATAGTTAAAAAATCAATTATAGGCATTTAGCTGAGGATTTGGAGTAAGAAGGTAAAGATGGAGGATGATTTAGAGGGGGAAAAAATCATAATAGTTTAATTAAAACCTGAAAAGTAACTTAAAATTTAAAATTCCCAAATCAAATAAGATTTCAGCAAACAGAAAAGCTTTACTCTTTTTTATACAAACACTGATGATGACTAAAAAAAGGATTTCTAATAGTTTAACAGTGTGTGTGCCGTGAGTAACATTCATTGTCTGTGGCAACTGATTTGTTATTTAAACAGTCACAGTATTTATTAAGTTAATGTTCTCATTTTGGTCTCACTGAATACATAAATATTTGTAAAATATATATAGAAATAGTGGTGAGGCTTACCTTTAGCCTGTATTCCAGTTTGATAAGGGGACAAACCAAAATGGACGGAGGTAGCTCTCTGGGAATGGTAAGCACTTTTCTCACAGTTTTTGTGCCACTCCATGACTCAAATGTATCAGCCTTTTCTCGAAGGATGTCAAGCTTATCAACTTTTATATTTTCCCCTCCATTGTATGTCTTCTTTTGATCCAGTACAAATTTGGGTTTGACAGAACGATTTGAAAGGTTGGTGATTTTAGCTGTGACATGGAGGTCTTCACCTGCCCAACAGAAAGTGATGGTCATTTTAAATAATTTATAAAACAGGACATTCTAATCAAATTATAATAAAAGATACAGTGGTTTGGATTTCAATGTTTTAATCTTCTTTTCTTTGTTTTAATTGAAGGACAACTTAATGAGTGTATCTGTGTTTTCACCAGGGGCAAACTCCGTTGGCATGCATTGATCCATCCATCCATCCATTTTCTTAACCGCTTAATCCTTAGGCTGGTGCCTATCTCCAGCTGTACACCCTGGACAGGTCGCCAGTCCATCACAGGGCAAACAACCATGCACACCTAAGGTGTCAGGTTAATTGGTGAGATCAATTAACCTGACAGTCATGTTTTTGGAATGTGGGAGGTAGCCGGAGTACCCGGAGGGAACCCACGCATGCACGGGGAGAACATGCAACCTCCATGCAGAAAGACCCTGGGAACCCACAACCTTTTTGCTGCAAAGCAATAGTGCTAACCACTGCGCCACCGTGCATTGATCCCTACCCGTAAATTACAATAATTGCAGTTCCTCCCCTCATCCGCTGGGGCTGGCTAGGGGATGTCATCTCAAGGCATTTTACAAGAGTTATTACAATACAATGTTTAATTTAGGAATTACAGAACCACAGAAGATTGCGTCGTGTTACAAATGCCAACTTCACAGCAGAAATCATGTTTACAACCTGGTTCCAAAAACTATTTGAGGTTTAGTGAGTCAGTTTTACTGTCATAACAACTGTGAGGGAGATGATGTTTTTTTATTTGTTTTTATTACTCATCCGTTTTTTTATTTTGCATTATTAGTAATCATTTATGCAGCTCAAAATCTGAGGAGTCATTCTGGAACAAAAATGGCTCAAATTAGCTGAGCCAGAAAATTCAGCTCTTCCTAATAATCTACTTCAGGCTACTCAATTGCAAAACAGTTGATCAAATATCTAGAACAATTAAAAAGAAACAAGATACATCTATTTTAAAATAACTAGGTAAATTCAGATACAAACTTTTGCATCATTTGGAAGCTGGCAATTTTTTTTTACAGGGGAAAAAATCCCACCTGGGGATTCAGCGATGTAACATATATCAACAGCCACCACTGTTTGAGGTGGTGTTTAAGAACAAAGGAAGTGAGTCAGAATACCAATTGGACTGCATTTACCAGGTTTGTATCCCATCTGCCTGGTATAAATATCCAGTAAAACTGTTCCAGAGCCGAAAGCAATCTTTTTCTCCTTGCTCTTATGTTGAGAAACCTGAGAAGACATTTCAACATGGTTGTCCACATACATTAAATTGTATATGATAATGTTTTATGTTGCTGAGACAATTAATTAATTAGTTAATTTAAGCTGGGGTCTGGAGAACATACTTATGTATAAAGGTTTCACAAATCTTTAAAATGATGAGGTTTTATACTATGATATATGGCTGGTGCTCCACAATATTTTTTGTTCTTCTTAAGTTGTGCCTTCCACCCATAGAGTTGTGAGAACCTAATTAAAATATCGAAGCATATTGTTGTGGTTAAGTGGAATTTTACAGCTCAGTCCCAGTGGAATAAACGGGGTAGTCTGCCTGTGTTAAAGCAATAAAAAAGATATGATCTCCTGCTGTTTTTTTTTTGCTCAATAGTGATGGAATGTTATCTTTTCTTTTCCTCACTGCAAACTTAGACAGCTGTCTCCTCCTTGTGTTCAAAATTACCAAAAGTCCTTACTAGGTAAACTGGCCTTGCAATACAAGGCATCTGCCCAAACGCTGCATTGACTAATAATTATGTCAACTAAAGCACCATTCTGGTGAAATGATCTTAAGCTGATGTTGGGCTGACCAATCACAGTGGTTTTCTCTCCATTGTGTTCGATGGATAGTTAACAAATTAGGCTTTACTCCGTGCGTCCTTGCATTAGTGACAGAGAGCCCTTGCATCGACAGGTAGAGGCGATGTGTGTCTCCGCAACAATGCAGATGGAGATATCTAAACTATGCTTAAGACAGTAATGTTGCTCCCTTTCTCTTTGACCTGCTGTGACACCAAAGATGATGCTCATGCAAAATTGTTGAGGTAAGGCTAGGGAAGAGAAAGAATGTTTTGAGAGGGGCCTTGGTATATTTTGATTTAAAAAATCTGTCTCCCACTGAAATAATCCAGACAGCAGCTTTAAATTGAATCATTTTTTTTGTGGAACTGGAGTTTTTTTCTCACCATGATTCCTGGTAAATTCATCTCTGCTTTGGACACGAATGTGAAGTGGGTCTTAGCTTTTCTTGCCAGCATCAATGACTGTTTAACCTTGGTTTTTAACGTATAAATAATTTGGCCAAATATTGAGGAGAATGATGATGGCAAAATTCTGTCAGATTAAAATAAAATACAGGGATTAAAATCTGAAAGAATGAAATATGAAATCTCAACTAATTAAAGATAAATTACCTGTCTGGAATCTTTAAGCTGAAAGGAAACACATGTTGTCCTTTTCCAATCATTTCCCTTGCTGAAAAAAAAAAAAAAAAAATTGTCAGCAAAATTGACTTTTAAAATTGTACAAAGCAAACAACATTCAAATTCATACATAAAGTCATACATTACCATTTTGTCTTGTTTCTCTTAAGATGTATTGCTTAATCCGATAATATTTCTGTTTATGCCAGTAATTTTCATCAATTTCTGGGTTGCTTTTTCCCAGTAGCCCGTAATGTTCAGTAAAGTGAACCCGAGCTTTTCCTTTGGCAATAAAAACAAGCGATTGGATTCTCGTTTCCTTAGAGGCTTCCAAAATTATCCGTCCATTGATGGTATCTCCATTTGTGAAGATGTTCCTGCTGTTTATGGCGTCATATTCAATTTTAAAGTTGTTTATAGTCATTTTTAGCAGAGCTGGGAGTAGAGACCATAGTGAAACTGACTCTTAATGCACCCATCACGTTTGCTCCACAGTATTTAAACCAGCTTGGAAATCCCGAGAAACCTGTTTCTGTTGCGTCATTCCTGCAGACGACGACAGAATGCATACTAAGTGTGGTTTATTTTCTGTGAAAAACATCCAAACCTCTATACTGTCATTCCGAACAGCTGAGTAAACAAATGACTACCTAAAACTATTTTAATCAAGTTTAGACTTGTGACAGGCTGTGTCAGTGTGACTTGACATATTTTCTCTAACACTCATCTGGTTCAGGTTTGTTGTTTAGCATGCACTTCCAGTAAAATGAAGAATCTCCCTTTAAATTGTGTGTTTCATTGCACACACTCCTAAATATATTTATCACCAATTTCTCTGTAATAATAATAATGGATTGCATTTATATAGCGCTTTTTGTGACCCCTAAAGTGCTTTACAATTCCATTATTCATACACTCTCACATTCACTCACCGGTGAAAGCAAGCCACGATTCTAGCCACAACTGCCCTGGGTCAGGTTGACAGAAGAGAGGCTCCCATAGTCCCCTCTAGCAAACACAAGAAGGCAGGGTAGGTGAAGGACACAACAGCATGTAGCAGGTGGAAGCAGGAATTGAACCCACCATGTCGATTAGCAGGCCTGACAACTCTACCACAACCGCCCCTAAAGTTTTTTTTTTTGTTTTTTTTTTAAAGCTGAGATATGTTGGTGTATTGTATAAAAATAGCCTGGAGGCCCTGGCTGAAGTTTTTCAAATGTTTCTGCTTGGAACCTTTAAAACTGCAGTAGCAAATGCTGAAACCTAGCTTATACTTCTCCATCTATGGAAGTGTGGAGACACGCAGCACAAAATATCCATTGATGCAAGGGCTCTCCCACAGGGACTTGAGGACGGAAGGAGTAGAGCCACATTTTCTGTTGAATGCAATGGAGAGCGCAGGTCTTTAATTGGTCTGCTCCTGCTTCCAGAATAGTGCTCTATAGTCAATGGAATTAGTAGTCACTGCATATTTGGGGTCCTAGATGCTTTATATTGCAAGGCTACTTTATTCAATATGGTCTTTTGGTGGTTTTGTTCACCAGGAGGTGTAGAGAACTATAGAACAGACCACTGTGTTTGTTTACGTGACTTTTTAGAGTTTTCAATGAGCTACTCTTCTAGTAAAAAGCTTTCCAGTTCAATCGAAACTCACTTTCTGCCAGCCATCGCTCTTGTGGTGGATGTGCATTAACAACTTGAAGAAAACAAACTGTTTGTGACCAAAAACTGCAATGGTAGACATACCCACTGGAAAAGATCTCCACACTCTAATGTCCTGGCAGAGAACAGCTTGACAAAAATAGAGAAGTATAAAAGGAAAACATCTCTGTCAGTACAGTGGGGAGAACAAGTTTTTGATACACTGCAGATTTTTGACGATTTCCCACTTACAAATCATGTAGAGATCTGTAATTTGTATCAAATGTACAGTACTCTTCCAATGTGAAGGACAAGAATCTAAAACAACAATGTAGAAAATCACAGTGGATGATTTTGTAACTAATTAATTTCCATTTTACTGAATGGCATAAGTATTTGATCGCCTATCAAGCAGTACGAATTTAGGTTCCCACAGACCTGTTAGTTCTTCTTTAAGAAGCCCTCCTGTTCTCCACTCATTACCTATGTTAACTGCACCTGATTAAACTGGTTACCTGCATAAAATACACCTATCAACAGATTCAAACAAACTCCAACCTCTCCACAATGGCCGAGACCAGAGAGTTGTGCAAGGACATCACAATCAAAATTGTAGAGCTGCACACGGCTGGGATGGGCTACAGGACAATATGCAAGCAACTGGGTGAGAAGGCAACAACTGTTAATTATTTCTAATTGGAAAACAGAAGACGTTCAAGACGATGGTCAATCTCCCTCGGCCTGGAGCGCCATGCAAGATCTCTCCTCGTGGGGCATCAATGATCATGAGGACAGTCGAGGATGAGCTTAGAACTTGTGGTGTTATTCTATATATGTTTTAAACTTTTATTGTTCAAAAGGTAAAAGTCTGTTTATATAGCTTGCATGATGGTAAAAATGTGTCTCAGTATTGTTTATGGGGGTAAGCTTTTAAGTCATAAAACTCTGGGGTGAGTTTTATTGCAAGCTGTAAAAAACAGGATGTCTGTAGATTTAGTGTGTTGCCATAAAACCATAAAACTCAGAAGGAGCTTTTAAGAAAAGAAGTCTCACCCATATGACTGTATAATTTTCTGACAGCCAATAATGGCTAAGACACTGTATGGAAATGTTCTGATTGGACGGAGAAGAAACGCCTAGAGGCCCGGTTTTCTATAAAGCTGTGAAATGAAGATCATTTAATTGTTCAGATTTCTTTAAATCTGGACCACAGGGGAACGACGGGGGCAACTTCCTCTGTAAAAATGCAATTTGTCAATCTGTTCAAAATAAATGTTAAACTGGAAATTGGCTCCATTTTGTCTCTGCTTGAACATGCATTGAATTAATTATGATAATTATTTAATTCAACAAACTACATGGCAGGACCTGGTCAATGACCTGGAATCACCGTCTCAGAGAAAACCATCAGTAACAAAATAGACTATGCTGTCATGGAATAACACATATGAATGACCAAAGGCTCTCTGATGCTTTGCAGCAAAGTGTCACCATTATTTTTGAAACAGGTTATAGAGTATAAATGATCAGTTAAAACAAGTGCATAACCACCAAAAAAAGACTCAAAATACACAAAAACTCAAAATAGACATAAGGAAATATTGACTTGATTGAAGTATTCCATGAAGGTCAATAAGGCTATGTTTTCAGAATACACTTTAACCATATAAGTCACAGTAAGTTAAAAAAATTAACAATTTACCCTTTCAGCAATTATTTTTCCCACATGTTCAACCTGTGCATTGCCTCTCTCCGTTTCCAAACTACTTTGCACTGTACTTGCATATCAAATAGTTTTACAAGACTTTATTGAGATGTATGTTGATAAACATGCTCAAATATCAAGTATATATATATATATATATATATGATATTATTTTAATTGTATTAATATTATTTTCTAGAAATAAAATAATTTCACACTATTTATTTTGGTTCTCATTCCTCTTTGGACTTTTTTATTAAATAGGAAGATAAGAATATGACTACTGATCAAACCAAAATAACTCTAAGGGATTTAGTAAAGTTAGGCATTTTTTATTAGAAGCATAATGCCACATTTCCATACACTACGTTATGTGAAGAATATTAAAAAGGATTTTAAGTAATGGATTGCAAGAGCTGCAACGAAACTCCCCCCCGCTGGGTAATACTTTATACATGACATGTACAATATTTCATGTAGGAGGAGGCACCATCCGTATCTGAAAAATGTAGCTATGGAATAATTAAATCTATAAAGGAATAAACCAATAAATGGGTGAAATGAGCATCAGCCAAGTACACACACTCTAAACAAAATGAAAAACTGTATATTAACAAAATCAATTTAATACGCATCTAACTTTTTTAGAAATTATTTTCGCTGAAATACTTGTCTCTGAACTAAGCAATAGGGTGTAATTGAAGATTGAAGTTATATCTTAAGCTTTTAAGTTTTAAGTCAGTGGCATGGAACAAGTAAAGGTTAAAAGATGCCCAACTTTTAGGAGACCCAAAAACATACTTTTTAGGTCACCTAGAATTTATGTAAGTGCACACACTTTTGAAATATCAACAGAGGTTCTGAGCTTTTCAAATACTGATTGGCGTGAAATGTCACTGGCCTCTGGTTGCTGTCATACCTGAAAACCAAGATTCTGAAATGCTTGAGTGACTGGTCATTTACTCTACAAGCTTTACAGATTTACCTAGAAAAAGTTTTTTAGGGCGTCAGTTTTATATATTTAAATATTCAAATATCCTACAATGTATATTTCTTCATAGAGGCACAATAGAGGAGATACAGCAATGTATTTTATACCTTATTGTGTGAACCAAACACTCCAGATTTGACATTTATCCTACTGCTGTCCTCTAAGTCTCTGCTAAATGTTTGTTTCATAGCTTCATAGATCTAGCTACAACAGCTTTCTACCTCTGTAGTTGGTGTCCCAGGGTCTACACAATGGGAGTGTTACACTCAAAAATATATCTGTGTGAAGAGCTGTACAATATTGTGCAAAATATTGTCATCTCAGTATCATTGTGTGTTATTAAAATTATAAGGGACTCTTCAGAATGCAATACATATTCCCTGTTTTATGTGTCAGGAATTAACATTTTGCATGCCAATGAATTATTCAGCCTATTATTTAGGGCCTTACTGGAATAGGCTCCAGAATAGATTAAAGAGCTCAAAATGCTTAGTATTGGAAGCATCCTATTGAAAGATGTGAAATAGAGTAATGAGGCAAATATAGGTTTATTGCAACTGATATTGTCATTAAAATATTTAATAAATATTTCATATCACCATCCTAATTGTTTGCAATATGTCCTGTTTATCTATGTTGTATAAAATGCCCTGTACGAATAAGTCTAGTTTTCTGCTTTTAGACATTCAGAAAGCCTTAAGCATAATCTGTGATTGGCAATAAGATTTTTCCAACCAGCAAACAATCAGTATGATCACTGTTCACTCTGTGCAATGTTTGCTTTATGCAATACATTTTGTTTCCCTTGTACACTTTACTACATCTATCTAAATTTTGTTCCCACAGGATTTATAATCTATTTTGCCTTTAATCCTTTGATTTTTTTTTTCTTCATGCACAACCTATTTCCTGATTTTGATTAAAGAACCACCAAAAAATCCTACAATCTGAGCTATTGATAACCAACAGCGTACAGCAGGTAGAAAGAGAGGGACAGGCAACAGTGACAGGATACTGGTCTAGAAATATACTGTAGGTTGTTCAACATCCCCGTTTGCCTCAATGGAAGGGGACCCTTCCCGGATCAATCCCTGGGAATTCTGCTGTTAATAGCTGCCATATAAAAAACATTAAAGACTGCCTTTCCCCTCCCCTTTGTAATGTTTACTGTATAAATGCATTTTTACAGTGTTCACTTTTGGAATGATATATCCTTGCATGTCAGACAGGCCACATACATACTGATTTTATGTTTTTTTTCATGTACAGTACTTTAAAAACAATGGTTTATTTTGTAATGCTTCATAAATAAATTTGCCATGGTATGTATCTACTGAGAAATTGGTTGGCGACTCGAAACTGTCAATGTCATGCCTAACCCTCCTTCACTGGTGAATCAGCCACTCTGACATAACTTTTCTTTTTTTGATCAGTAAAGGCTCCTCACCCAAGAGCTAACAGGCTACAGTAAAACACGTATTGGAATGGGACTAGTCTTTGAGGGATAAAGACTCAGTTACCAATTTCAGCTCATCTGAGGTGTTCAAAATTAAATCGGCTGTTTAGTTAGAGTGTGCAACCTTTAAACAAGATGAGACCAGAAAGCAATCGTGTCACGATGAGGTTTGAGGTTCGAGACATTTTATGAAATAAATAATTTACAAGAATAAAAAAGGTAATGAAGGCTGGGTAAGTGAACAACATAGTAAAGAACAATGTTAAACAAGGAGCTTATATTCAGAGCTAGGGCGGAGACAGAGAAAGAACAAGATGAGCAAATCAGGAAAAAAGGTTTGCAGCTGAGGCTGGCGGAAAGCAGTGGAACCAAAAGGGAATGACCTGACAATGATATATGGAAATACATTCAAATGTAAAAGGAACATAAAACACGAATAAACTAAGAAACTAAATAGAAAGAAATGCCCTCTTTTGGCAACAACATTCTATCAAAAATTAACAGATGGAATGAACTGTAAATTCTAAAACATTTTGAACATAAATGAACCACAAAGAAAGGAACAAAATATAACTAAAAGAAAACTGAAACCCAAACACTTAAGGGCCGTGAAAAATAGCTCTTTTCTTAGTTTGACACATTTGTTAAAATGTAGGTTACTGGATATGTTTTACCACTGTAAACACCCTAAACTGATTGTGCTGAATTACTATGTTTCAAACAATAACACGGACAAAAGATAAGAAGAAAACACAGAAATTCTGCAAGAAATTTAATATTTACATGATATTTTCTTAATATTTCATGTTTTTTCTTTGATTTTTATCTTTAATGTGCCCAGATCAATAGTACGCATTTTACCCTTATTCAGCCCAAAACATTTTTTATTTTGCCCTTTCTTATATAATCTTATTCAAAACCTCTGTGTTGAGAGCAAAGTGGAAGCAAAGTCATATTATTTCTTTGTGTGCACAAAATTGCCCATTAAAGCTGATTGTCTTCGTTAATGTTTATTTTTTGTAGGAAACATAATTAAAAGAAGGGCCCCTTCCAAATGACCCCATGGAAGGATAAGTAGAAGTCGGAAGCCCTGCTGGTGGAAGCGGATGTGCAAGGCCCCAGGCTGGAGGATTCCCTTAGTTCCCCTGTAATCTGAGGTCGGAGGCAGTGGCTCTGGTTCCACAGCAGCGACTTCAGAGGCTGGCAGGATGACTATATGAATTTTAATTTCTGGGTCTAAAGCACGCTTCACATCAAGGTAGACCTGTGATGAAACTAATAACTTCAGTGTCATCAGCATCTTAGAAAAAGAAAATATTCAAAGCAGTCAACGTCTCTAATAGCTTAAAAAGCTTTCAGCATTTGGTACACAGGGGTTTAACATTCTATTTAAAATCAGAGGTTTATAGAAATATTGCAAACAGCCAAGCATGTCTGTGATCGGAAAAGATAAGTAAAACATTTTTTCCAGTGTGTAGACAGTGGTAGAAAAAGATCTCAGATTTGAATACTGTGCAATGGCCAGGGTTTGTGGGACACATCATTTTAGTGTCCTAATCCAATTATCTCTTCTACATACCATATCGAGCTACAGTATCTATCCACATGATAGTTTAAACTACAGAACGCTGCAAAGATTTGAATCATTCTTACAGGTAATTTTTTTTTAAAGTGGTCGTGGTCAACAGTTTCAGATTATTTATTTTGGTCTGTTTTGTGTACCAAAGTTTACTGTTCTGCCTACTCAAACCAGACAGACTCAATGGCATAAACATGATGTCAGATTAATAGTTTAGAGATCTGGTCAATCACTAAAGCTTCAGCCCTTTTTATCAGCTTTGCTTAACTTTGGGACAAGCCTGTTCTCCATAGTGAGACTGACTGAGTATGGCTGACAGTACGATGATGTTAGGATTCTATCAATAGCTTTAATAAAGGGATATTTTGCTGTTTTTAATGAGTTATGTTTGATCAGGTCTAGTTTATGATCTAAGATATTTAGACTATTCACATTACTGAATTATTTTTAACTAAATAAAGATTATTTAAACTAATTTATATTCTGGTAATTTTTTTTATTCTAAATTCAAAAGAATCTTTATAAGCTTTAGAAATGTTAACAAAAAGACAGAAAGATTTCACAAATGAAGCACCATGTGTTGTAATATGTAATGTAGAATGATCTAGTCCGAATTTGACAATTTTTTGTTCCCATAATCTTGTGAAGCATCTTGAATTGCCCTGTTGCTGAAAGTATGCTATACACATAAATGTGCCTCGCCTTGATGTAGTTTCTAGTTTCTGACCTAATGAAGGCAGAACAGATCTTTTAAACTAGGTATAGCCCCTTAGTTCTGTGTCCTACATCATACAGTATGATAAAGAGATCAACTTCCTGTCCCTGAGTAATGGTGAGGGAAATGAGAAAAGAACAAAAAAATAGAAAATAAAAATTAGTTACATAAGCTTTAACTTCTTTGTAACAAAGATACTTTAATTTTGAGATCTTAGTGTTTAGTTTTTCATAACTGAAAATTTCCACAAAAGAATTTCAACCAACAAATTGTTAAAGCAATTTTTAAAATGACTTAAATAAATTCAAATGTTTCTAATGATGCAGCTCTGCATTATGAACCGGGCAGGGCTAGTGCAATCCATTTAGGTACCCCACAAAACATTTGTGGGGTACCACAAGTAAGTCAGGTGTTTTATATATAGAAATATGAGCCTAATGTAATGAGTGTATATGTACCTTACATAACATGCTCATAACATAGTCACGGCTGCTTTCGTCTGAGTTAGTGCACCAATACACCGGGGCAAGGAGGTTATCAACCTGTGCCAGACAAGCAACTAAGAGCTTTGATTAGTTCATTCTGTTTTTGATGTTTTTCTGTTTAGCATCATACAAGGTAATGAGAACTTTGCACCTCTCCAACTTTCTTTTTTTTTGTCTTTCTTTTTTTTTGACAGGCTCACCTTGAATCTGTACTCGACTTTAATGATGCAGCAGTTGAGCATGGAGGGCTCTGCATCATCAGGAATGGTGAAGACCTTTGCAACATTTTCTGAGGCTGATGGAGGGATGGGTGTTCCCACCTCTTCCACAATGTCTGTAGTCAGATATTTTCTCTTCTCCCATGCAAAGGAGCTATCCTTCCTGTATATGGTGTATTTAGGCTTTACATCATGAGGTGAATTTTTCTGAATCCTCATCAAAACGATCAAGTTTTCTCCTGTGGAACAAATAAAAAAGGTATGAAAAAGGCTTAAAACCAGTCATATATGATTGTCAATATAATTTAAAAAACTTCTGACCTTGGTAGAAACCTTATAATTCAAGATTTACATCCATGGCGACACTTCCTGAGGTGAAAACTTTAATTGTCTTTTCCACAGATTGGTGCAGGGGTTCCTAGAAGACAACACAATACTGTGGTTTTTATATGTCTAGTAAAATAGGGCAGCATATTTAGTTTACTCTCTCTTTCTACATCGATGGCTATAAATAGAAAGGGATTTAAACTTTTTTAGACTTAAAGTCCTGTGATGGACTGGCGACCTGTCCAGGGTGTACCCCGCCTCTCGCCCGTTGACAGCTGGAGATAGGCACCAGCCCCCCCACGACCCCTGGAGGACTAAGCGGTTCAGAAAATGGATGGATGGATAGACTTAAAGTCTTCAGAAAGCTTGTGCTGTAGAGTAATTTATACTCATATAACTTAACTATAGTGTTGTAAAAAATAAACAGATTCTAAATGTTTGGCACAAACACTCCCCAAAACTCTGTCCAAACTGGCTTGTTAACGTTCCTCCTGTCAAAATTCCCTTTGAGCCTTGAGATGTTTGTCATCAAAGTATTTTTACAACCTTTTTATTTTTATTTTGCCAGTATCTGAAAGAATGAAAACATGCATTTATTTTTCTCTGAACATACCATTAACCCAGGGATAGCGTTCAGGTCTGCTTTTGCATCAAAGCTCATTACGGTCCGGCCCTTCTTGTCCCTCTTCATTTTTCTGCTCAAAATAGCCTCTTGAAGGTATGACATCCTTCCATGTTTACCGGAGAAGGAGGACGGAATGCCCCTAGATAGGAACCAGAGAGGACCAAGTTATAATGAGAATTTATTCCAAAAAAAGTTGATCACCATCCAATGTAAGTCAGTTCGACAATATGAAATAAACAGTGGCTAGCAAAGCAAAAATATGACATGTGGATGTAAGGATTGTAAATATAAACTCAATATGATGCTGAAAATCCCTCTTCCGCTTCCACTTCCTTGCATTATGGAATATAGCCCAGACTTTCGGGGGCCGAATCCAGCCTGTCATTGCCAATGATGTGGCCCTCTAAACTGTAGAGGACCATATACATAGAACTTTTAAGTTTTATGTATATACACCTAAATACACTTTTATCACTCAAATCAGTGATTATTTGAATATTCCCTAAATCAGATCATTATGAACAGATGTTCAGTATCATTTAATTATAAGAAGTACTTGTTGAGATAGATATTTATTGATGTTTCAGCAGTTTGTAAAATATAGTTTTATTAATACTATGTGCCGCAACCGGCCATTTAACGACATTCATTATCTTTATGTGACCCAAAATGGAAATAAGTTTAATATCTCTGCCATAAAACAACAGTTGTGTGTATTAAAGGTTAAATATGGCTGTCGGGCTATTTGAGCTTAAATGTGTTATATTGAAAACTTAAGTACGTATTGACTGTGTTCCCTGTGTAATTAGATCTACCCTCAAATATTTTCTTTTTGTCCATATTGAAAAGAATAAACAGCTTCACATCAACTACAATATTTACTGAAGTATCTTTGGGCAATCAAAGATTTAATCTGCCAACTTTTTCTAAAAAAAAAATGTTTTGTAAATGATGACCAAAATTATTTTAACTTTTTAATTAAATGCTTTGTTTTGCTATTCTGTTAACAGTAAGAGCATGGCAATTGGATTATATTGTGAAATATATTAAAGACAATTGAATAGATAAAATATGAGGTGAAAAGTTTCAGTTGTATCTTGTTCAATCATTTAAATCAGCCGTAAACTGTTACAAGTCTTTTCAGTAGCACTTTTAAAATATAACTTGTTGTCTTTTTAAGGCAAAAAGATAAAATAAACTATAAATTATGATAGGTCTGAAATGGATTAATTAGATATTTATCATTTTTCTTGTTGTTAATAAATGTATTATTATATATTTTTACCTGATATTGCCTTTCCTTTGCCTGTTCATATAAATCATACTCTAACTTAAGCTTGTAATAAGAATGTGTGATATGGTGGGAGGAATTTATTTACACCACCAGCATTACGATTAAAGGTAAAAAGGTTAGCAATCATGCTCAGACACTTGAATAACCAACATTTAAACATAAATAAATGTATATATTTACTTCTGATGGATCAGCTAATTGTGGTGCATCAGAAGGTAGGTACATTTTTCCTCTACAGTACATTTTGTTTGCAACAGAAAGTTAGAAAAGGGCACGAGTCAGAGTTACACATTGTTTCTAGTTACTTCATTTCATAATTTTTTTACGCTTTTTTGGGCTGCCCTTTGGGCGAACTGAAGTTAGATTTTACCAAACGTCAAATTATATGGGGAAAATAAAACCTTTACACTGATTGATTAGAGTAAAAAATGTGTCAGCACAAAAAAAACTTCAATTGAATCTGCAGATACATGAAAATAACTATAGTTTACTGGTCAGGGAACTGAAAGGAGAATGGGTAGACATGAGTTCCTGGAGTCAAAACGTTAGAGTCTAAAAAAAAAAAGAAAACAACAAAAACACACTCCTTGAAAACTTACAAAAACATAACTTTAAGAAGTAAGAAACGTAAATGAAATAAGATAAAAGGGATAAACTAAAGTTGGATCCATTTTCTTAAAAACTGATTAACAATTGACAGTTACGCCATATGGTAGGTCATACCAAAGGTAAAAGACATGCAAACATATTTCTCTGGGCCCCAAACATTTGGGGGAATTTATTCATTGACCCATTCTGATCTGAGTCCAAACCCATACTGCTTTAATTTAACTTTATTAGCCGCACATTTATTTATTTATCTACATGTTTTTATTCAGTTATTAACAAATGCACCTTCAGTAGTGAACTGGAGCAACAGTAGACAAAAGCATATAGGAGCAGTAAAGTATGTTATGATACGAGGTGGCCTGAAATGTAAAATATTAAAACATCAATGGTCAACAACAGATAACAGACAGTATTTCAGTGTCAAATTGCTAATCAAATAGTGCATGTTTGCACTAGGTAGCTGTGTGCAAGTCTAAATTAATGCTAGGATGTCTGGTGCTGCAACTTGTACGGTAGCAAATGTCTCACAAACATTTTATAAAGATTACAGAAAGAAAAGAAAGGAAAGGAAAAAAAACACAGTATTGATTGGTTTTAATTTTACAAGATGGTGGTGCCACAAAGGAGGGCTGTATAACAAAAATATTGCCTTATCTTAGCTTTAAAATCTTACTTTGGGTGCTATCAGAGGACTTAGACCCGAGTGACATAGATGACTTATATGTTACAAGCCAAGTGGATAAACAAGGTAAGAAATGTGTGATTAAACATGTTAATTGTGCGGTATTTCTGTTGATCATCAGTTTTAGTTTTGGTAGCATAGTCATTAGCACACAGGCTTCGCATAGCCTATTGCTGGAAGTCGATGTGAAGGATTAATGTTTAGAGCATCTCAGTCTTATCCGGGCTCTTACTGCCTCTAACAAGTAAAAATCCCATTAAAAAATACAAATTGTAAGAGTTTAAAAGCACAACGGAAGCTCATAGGCTACATGCTGACTGCTAGCCATAGCGCGGAAATTTAACAAGCAAGAAATCCTTGCGATAGGATGATACAGCACATCTTGACTCCATGAGCTCTGGGATGAAAAGTAGCTGAGACCACTTCTGCATGACAACATTCCCTTCTTCCAAGCCATCTAACAGAGTTTGTGGGTCTGGGATTATCACTCAGTGGAATGTTAACCCGGTATAACCAGCCTGAAATATGCCACTTTCCTCTTCTTTCAGCAAAAACAGTCAGTAGTTGCTGCACACGCTGGGGCACATAGCTCTTTCTTATGCTTCACAGACACAGACAGCCCTCTACGGCAAATATGTGTTTTTAGTTCGTCGACTTTCCACCATTCAAAATGATCAATTTTGCAACGTTCGCTATCTATATGTATGTTTGCTTATGGTAGTTTGGGGTCCAAAACCCCAGAATGCATTGCAACGCATCGCAATACCAATATGGCTTGTTGACTGGCGTCCAATTCTCTGACCATCACAGGTATTGACTGTAGAGGGCACTGTTTATTCCTTTATTTTAAAAAGATGTGGTTTTCGACAGAGTAGTAGGACCATTGTAAAACAAAACAAAAATATTTTAGAGTAAATTTCCACCCAAAAAGCTCAGAAATTCTGAGATTAAAGTCACATATTTTCCAAATAAAACTCGGAAATTATCTGTCACAAAGTCATAAGGTTACAGGTTAAAAGACAGAAATGTTTAGATTAGTTTCAGAAATCTTTTAGAAAAAAAAAGCATAATTCTCTGATGTAAGACTGTTTGTGACAGAGAAATTCAGAGTTTTGGGGGGTTTTGTCTGGGAAATATGTGCAATTAATCTCAGATATTCTGAAAAAATGCACTCCAAAATATTTTTGTTTTCAATGGCCCTAATACTCTGTTGTAGTGGTGCCATGAAGTTTTTCGCCCAAAAATAAATGAGCAGCACATGCAGAAAATAGATTTAGGCTTATATATACAGTATATAAGATGAATTCCTGATTCCACAGACTGATATATTTCAAATGTTTTTAATTCTGTTTCGTAACATATATATTTCTGAAAGCTAAGTTTTTAGAAACATGTATGTAATAAAATAAATTTTATACAGTATTTTTCAGAAATATGTTAGAACATAAAATGTTAAATACACATTTCTAAAAAATTACTGCATAGTTTTTACTATATTTAAAAGTTACTGCATCTATTTTGTTTTCTAATGTTCAGAGGCTGCTGCATATGCTGTACATGTATCTTGTTTTGTTCCAATTTTCCAAGAAGCTAATTTCTTAATTAAATTAGACCACCTCACGTGTTCTGCACAGCTACATGTATAACGGTTGCAGAAACTAAGACTGTATGAGAATCAATTTGGAACTCGGTAAATGTGGTCAGTGGAGCCCTTGGGGCAGCAGCTCCTACACTGGAGAAGTGACTCCAAACACTCCCAGGCCTCTTGTAGAAAACCTGTTTCTGTTGTTTTTTTTTATTTTGACGTAAAACTTGACAAAAGGTTACACTTAACTTTATTTACTTTGTTTTTATTATTATATATCAAGTAGTTTGTTTAGTTTATTGTTGATACAGAATTTTTAATGGAAAAACAGAAATACCAAAAGATACATTCAGAAAGACAACACGTGATGCTCAATTTAGGTTGAATAGCTATGGAAAAAAAATATGTTTCTTCTTTCAAAGACTTCTGAGATCTTTAGAGGTTTAAAAATTCTTAAAATTGTAATTCTGAAAATAAAATAAAACGATATTTAAATTTCACAAAACACACAGCTCATATTCCCATGCCATTCTTTTAAAATAAAAGTGAACAACTTCTCTTCTTCATTAAAATCTCCAGATTGTGGTGGGAAAAAAATATGAAAATATGCAGGGACTAGGGAGGGAACAATAATACTTTTTTTTTAACAGATCTGATACCTGGATCGGAGTACTTTCTGAAACAAAGTACTGATGCCGATACGTCTTCTGCACACAAAAAATGCAATGAATTTATGCTTGTTACAACAAATGATGGTGAATTAGATAAAATATGACTTTAATAAAAAATTAATGTCATATGGATAGCAGAGGCGACTGGCTTTATATACTTGTGGTGCATTGGGTTTTCTTATCATGGTCCTCATTACTCATATCACACCTGTTGTTTGTACTGAGAACAGTAAAAGTGTTTGCAAGAAGAACCACCCTTTTCCCATTCATTACAATGATGTTATTAGATTTTCACATGAGGAACTACTTGAGCATAACTATGTAAGTTATTATAAAGATAAAACATTTTTTATTTTCAGCAATACATTTTCCTGGCTGTTATGGGACTTCAGATTAAAGAGCATTTCATTTTAAATATCTATAATCTCTAGTTACTGAAATATCAGGAAAACCAAATACTACTAAATTGTCTTCTGACATCTATGACCTCTATTTGCATTGCAAACTTCATGCGAAAGGTAATATAGCATTTGTCATTGAACCGTATTGCTATAAATGCGCTTGTTTTGTCTGTTGCATCTGAGTTGTGATATCAAGAAATATTGTTTGGTTTCAAATAGAAATCAACCTTAGGTTTACAAGAAAGCATATTTATACAGAACCATTTATACATTGAGTAATTGTGGGTGCTTTAATGGACAAAAACATAAAATGAGCTTAAAAGAACACTCGAAACACTAAAAATACAAATTTAAGCGTAAAATAAAATTAATGAAAACACAAGATTATCACATCAAGAGAAAAAAAAACATTCTGATCAAATTTCTGAAAATAAAAGCTGAGCCATAAGAGAAATTATATAGCAATCATTTGTGGAAACTAATTAATTTTCTTCTTGATTTAAAGAACCTAAATGTATCTGCATATCTTAGGTTTTCAGGTAGCTAGTTTCATATCTGGGGAGAACAAAACTAGATGTTGCATCTCCTCATTTAGTCATCGTCCTGAAAACACTAAATGAAATAGATATGATGATGAGAGGCACCTACATGGTGTACATTGTTCATACATGACCAGCAACACTGAAATGTGTTTTTCCCAGGACCATTCAGTGGCCTATAGCCTTATCAACACGTTTTGAACTCTATCCTTTGATAAACATATACACTACCGTTCAAACGTTTGGGGTCATCCAAAAAATTTTGTGTTTTCCATGAAAAGTCACACTTATTCACCACCATACGTTGTGAAATGAATAAAAAATTGAGTCAAGACATTGACAAGGTTAGAAATAATGATTTTTATTTGAAATAAGATTGTTTTTACATCAAACTTTGCTTTCATCAAAGAATCCTCCATTTGCAGCAATTACAGCATTGCAGACCTTTGGCATTCTAGCTGTTAATTTGTTGAGGTAATCTGGAGAAATTGCACCCCACGCTTCTAGAAGCAGCTCCCACAATTTGGATTGGTTGGATGGGCACTTCTTGCGTACCATACGGTCAAGCTGCTCCCACAACAGCTCAACGGGGTTCAAATCTGGTGACTGCGCTGGCCACTCCATTACCGATAGAATACCAGCTGCCTGCTTCTTCTCTAAATAGTTCTTGCACAATTTCGAGGTGTGTTTTGGGTCATTGTCCTGTTGTAGGATGAAATTGGCTCCAATCAAGCGCTGTCCACTGGGTATGGCATGGCGTTGCAAAATGGAGTGATAGCCTTCCTTATTCAGAATCCCTTTTACCCTGTACAAATCTCCCACCTTACCAGCACCAAAGCAACCCCAGACCATCACATTACCTCCACCATGCTTAACAGATGGCGTCAGGCATTCTTCCAGCATCTTTTCAGTTGTTCTGCGTCTCACAAACGTTCTTCTTTGTGATCCAAACACCTCAAACTTGGATTCATCCGTCCACAGCACTTTTTTCCAGTCTTCCTCTGTCCAATGTCTGTGTTCTTTTGCCCATCTTAATCTTTTTCTTTTATTGGCCAGTCTCAGATATGGCTTTTTCTTTGCCACTCTGCCCTGAAGCCCAGAATCCCGCAGCCGCCTCTTCACTGTAGATGTTGACACTGGTGTTTTGCGGGTACTATTTAATGAAGATGCCAGTTGGGGACCTGTGAGGCGTCTGTTTCTCAAACTAGAGACTCTAATGTACTTATCTTCTTGCTCAGTTGTGCAACGCGGCCTCCCACTTCTTTTTCTACTCTGGTTAGAGCCTGTTTGTGCTGTCCTCTGAAGGGAGTAGTACACACCGTTGTAGGAAATCTTCAATTTCTTAGCAATTTCTCGCATGGAATAGCCTTCATTTCTAAGAACAAGAATAGACTGTCGAGTTTCAGATGAAAGTTCTCTTTTTCTGGCCATTTTGAGCGTTTAATTGACCCCACAAATGTGATGCTCCAGAAACTCAATCTGCTCAAAGGAAGGTCAGTTTTGTAGCTTCTGTACCGAGCTAAACTGTTTTCAGATGTGTGAACATGATTGCACAAGGGTTTTCTAATCATCAATTAGCCTTCTGAGCCAATGAGAAAAAACATTGTACCATTAGAACACTGGAGTGATAGTTATCTATATGACTATTCTAGCTGCAAATGTCTGGTTTTTGGTGCAATATCTACATAGGTGTATAGAGGCCCATTTCCAGCAACTATCACTCCAGTGTTCTAATGGTACAATGTGTTTGCTCATTGGCTCAGAAGGCTAATTGATGATTAGAAAACCCTTGTGCAATCATGTTCACACATCTGAAAACAGTTTAGCTCGGTACAGAAGCTACAAAACTGACCTTCCTTTGAGCAGATTGAGTTTCTGGAGCATCACATTTGTGGGGTCAATTAAACGCTCAAAATGGCCAGAAAAAGAGAACTTTCATCTGAAACTCGACAGTCTATTCTTGTTCTTAGAAATGAAGGCTATTCCATGCGAGAAATTGCTAAGAAATTGAAGATTTCCTACAACGGTGTGTACTACTCCCTTCAGAGGACAGCACAAACAGGCTCTAACCAGAGTAGAAAAAGAAGTGGGAGGCCGCGTTGCACAACTGAGCAAGAAGATAAGTACATTAGAGTCTCTAGTTTGAGAAACAGACGCCTCACAGGTCCCCAACTGGCATCTTCATTAAATAGTACCCGCAAAACACCAGTGTCAACATCTACAGTGAAGAGGCGGCTGCGGGATTCTGGGCTTCAGGGCAGAGTGGCAAAGAAAAAGCCATATCTGAGACTGGCCAATAAAAGAAAAAGATTAAGATGGGCAAAAGAACACAGACATTGGACAGAGGAAGACTGGAAAAAAGTGCTGTGGACGGATGAATCCAAGTTTGAGGTGTTTGGATCACAAAGAAGAACGTTTGTGAGACGCAGAACAACTGAAAAGATGCTGGAAGAATGCCTGACGCCATCTGTTAAGCATGGTGGAGGTAATGTGATGGTCTGGGGTTGCTTTGGTGCTGGTAAGGTGGGAGATTTGTACAGGGTAAAAGGGATTCTGAATAAGGAAGGCTATCACTCCATTTTGCAACGCCATGCCATACCCAGTGGACAGCGCTTGATTGGAGCCAATTTCATCCTACAACAGGACAATGACCCAAAACACACCTCGAAATTGTGCAAGAACTATTTAGAGAAGAAGCAGGCAGCTGGTATTCTATCGGTAATGGAGTGGCCAGCGCAGTCACCAGATTTGAACCCCGTTGAGCTGTTGTGGGAGCAGCTTGACCGTATGGTACGCAAGAAGTGCCCATCCAACCAATCCAAATTGTGGGAGCTGCTTCTAGAAGCGTGGGGTGCAATTTCTCCAGATTACCTCAACAAATTAACAGCTAGAATGCCAAAGGTCTGCAATGCTGTAATTGCTGCAAATGGAGGATTCTTTGATGAAAGCAAAGTTTGATGTAAAAACAATCTTATTTCAAATAAAAATCATTATTTCTAACCTTGTCAATGTCTTGACTCTATTTTTTATTCATTTCACAACGTATGGTGGTGAATAAGTGTGACTTTTCATGGAAAACACAAAATTGTTTGGGTGACCCCAAACTTTTGAACTGTAGTGTATATATATATATATATATATATATATATATATATATATATATATATATATATATGTATTTAGCACCTACAAGTAAGCATTTTTCCGTTCTTCTTTTAGAAGCTCTTCCACCCTCCACTTGTTACCTTTGTTAATGGCACCTGTCTGAACTCATCTGTTTAAAAGACAGAATGTCCACACTTCTAAAGAATTAGACTCCAACCTTCACCATGGCCAACAGCAGATTGCTGTCCAAGGCAGGGCAGGAATGGGACGTGTTTCCAGCCACTTTACATCACCACCTATTATTTTGAAAATCCGGTAATTATGACCTTAAACGTTTAAGCTACAAAAGCCCACTATCCTGTAAAGCCTTGTAATTGAATATTCTACAATGTCAAATGTCGAATTGTGTGAAAAATAAAGGTTTATAACTTTACAAGGATGATTTAGTTCAGCATGTGTTCATAGCTAGATTATTCTTTACAACACATTGACAATATCAGACTCTATATTCTGAGCTGCTGTCTCTGTAATCTATCCCTGGGTAAACTCTGCTGTCTCTTTCACCTTTATTCAGTTTCCATAAACTCATTTACTGCAACTGTCACAATAAAATAAAAAAATATGTACAACTTTAGTTCATTTGATATGGAAAGCACATTTAACCCATCAATTTAATACATGTTCAATGGCAAAACATGGAGTCTTATCTTATATTACTTTCATTCTGTTATCTTTCAAATGTGGGCTTAGTGAATTTATGTCTACTTTTAAAGAAAATATATAACAGGTCACACTGTCATTTTGGCATAGAAAATGGTTATCTTGGATCTAATGTCTGCTTGTTTTCACACCTCTTCCTTCCATACAAGGGATGTCCATTCATCAATGTCGACTTTTGACTCTGCTTTTGGAAATAAATCCCTTGTAAAAATGGTAATAATCCTCCTCACAAATCACCACATTTTTCAAATCCTCTGATTAAGTCACATTAGTTTTATTTATGTAGTCCAGAATCAGACAAAGCACTGAAGATGAAATGTGGCTGGATCTTGCAGTATGAGATCCCAAACACAACATCCAGGCAATGAAGGATTATGCCATACAGGGCATGTGTAACAAGGATGGATGACTATGCAAACCACTATTTAACAAGCTCAATAAAAATATTCAGTGCTAAATATAAATTATTTTATTTTTTTTGGAAGAGCAGCTTCCAAACATCAAATACTTTGCTCACATGTGAGTTAGAGTCATGTGTGCACAAAACTTCGGTTCAAGCCAGAACACCAGAATAAGCAATGCTTTTGACTCAAAGACTATGTGAAACATTCATACTTAATGTGGTCTACATCTACCTTAACAAGAAACCAAAGAGGCAAAACTGTGAGAATTAGAAGCCTGGAATTAGATGTCAATACCAAAATATTATGTCACTTACTTTGACATATGTCATTGATAATCTATAGTAAAATTCTTAAATTGATATCTTAAATGGCAGAATGAATCAGGAGTTACTTGACTCGAAATATCTCAAATTGTAACAACAATTACGATATATCTAAAGTACACAGATTCTTGTCAGCTCTCACAGCCTGAAAAAATAAAAAATAAAAAGCTAAGGAATAGAAGAGAATTTAAAAAAGTTAGGAGCTACTGTGACTTCATACTTCAACAATATTTAAAAAATGAAATATGTGTACAGAATAGAATAAACATCAACAGTTTTAGGAAAGGGTTAAACTCTTCAGTGCCTTAAGCAATCACATCACGTTTATATCACATGATTAAAGGTGCTCAGTTCATGAACCTGAGGTTGTTTTGCCTTCGCATTAGAAGAAGAATTGCATCAATGATTTATTTATAGTGGAACTATACTTCTCTACTTTATACAATGTATTTTAATGCAATATATATATATATATATATATATATATATATATATATATATATATATATATATTACCATGTATTATTTTGTTATTTGCATATATTCACAAGTTAAACACAAACAAAAGAGCAGTGGTCCCTGCACATCTGATCTTTGAACAAATTATGTTGATTTCCCCTAAATATTATTGTTTTTGTGACATATCATTTTGCACATCCACATAAAGTCAAGTCTTTCAAATAGAAAGGGAAACTTCAATGAAAAAAAATAATAATATTACAGATGAATAGCAGCTGTATCAAAAATGTAGAAAAAAATGGAAAAGAAACATATATTTTTTTAATCTGTAGTGAAGTTATTGGACAAGCAGAGTAATAAAGACAAGGTGACTGATGGCTGATAGCTGTTACTTAAACATTACTGCATATAATCGGGACAGTGTCTGACCGTGAAGTGGAAAGTGAATATGTCAGGTACAGCAGTACTGTGGTCATGTCATGCTAAAAATATGACATTTTACTGACATCACATGGTGGTCATAGTGGAGTCTTATGAACTGAGGGGAAGGAAGGGTACATAACAGCTTCTTCATAAGGAGGCGGAGGACTCATTGCTTGTGATGTCGTGCCCAAGCTTTGTGGGTTTGTGTTTCCAAACGCTTCAAATCCAAACGCACCAGAAGGAAGTGGTTGCATTTCATCAGACTCCCTGCTGGTATCTTCAGAGAGAAGTACAATTGGGAGTTTAACCGTTGGGGCTGCAGCACATTTGATATCAAGGTACACCTGTGAGAAAAAGTTATTATGGAAACATCATTTTGGTTTTTAACTTCTTTACCATTTCTTGATTCTTCTAAATTATGTAAACATTTTCACTTTGTGTGACAAATTGTTATTTTGTTTTCTTTAAATAATGTATAAAGTCCACAATGAATAGCTTTTATTGTGCATTCAGAATTTGTTTAAAATTAGAGACACTCAGTATCACCTCAGAGATATAGGGTTGTTTAAAAAGTGTAGAGTAAGAACCAGTACAAAACTTAGATGTATATCTGTCACAGGGTTAATTTACAAAACAGCTGTGATTGTGAAAAAAATTTGTGAAGTTCACTTATAGGGCCGGATTTATCAACGGTTTGCGCTTGTTAAAACCGCGAAAACCACACAGCATTGTAAAAACAGGTTGAGGCTGATATAGCAATACAACGCAGAGCGCATTGCACCTGTTAAACCCACAGCAAAACACACACAATCCATTTAGCGCCTTTGCCCTTGATAAATATGCAATCTGATGAAATCTGGGCGTTTCTGTAAAAAGACGCAAAATATTGGGAGGAGAACAGGCAAATAAGTAGGCGTTCCAGGCGCAGCTTGATTTAGCATTTTAGCCTAGTTTTTGTGCCAAACATGGATCCATGTGCACTATTCCTCCTCTCTCTAGCCGTGGTGCATCTCGCATTAGCAGCGCAAACTCCTCATTTTAATACTGCTGCTTGAGCCTCTTGAGAATTGCTCATGCAATCTTAGTAAATCACCCGCAAATTAAGGGCAACCCAGTTGCACAATTTTTTTGGGCCACACGCAATTTTGCAGTTATTATCAGGAATCTTGATAAATCAGCCCCTTAGTATTCATTAAAACTTAAAACCAAGGCTTTATTTAATTATAGGACTCAGTTGTCAGATATTTTGATATTTGTTTTCTAAGTTTTGTTTTTGCTGATGCACTTCTTATATATTATTCAGAAGTTTTTGGGTAATATTGATACTGAATAAATAATATGAGGTTGATGGTTCAAAGTGAAGGTAGACAAGCAGTGCTTGAACCTACGCCTTTTCTGTCCCTACTGTAACTATGGATTTATTTATCTTTTCTTTTCTTTTTTTGCACAGTCATCAACTTCTGCGACAAAAAAAGAAAAAAATTATAAATAATCATAATAAATTGTTATAAATAATAATAATAATGATAATAATAATAATAATAATAATAATAATAATAATAATAATAATAATAATACATTGGTAAATCAAAACATACAACTCTAAGATACAATGGTCATACTGGTTATGCTTACTTTTAGCCTGTATTCCACTTTAAGGATGGAGCAGTTCAGAATGGATGGGGGTAGCTCTCTGGGGATGGTGATCATCTTCGTCACAGTTTCTTTGGCGGATCGGGCTTCAACAATATTTGCTTTGTCCTTTAGGATAGTGCGTGTTTCCAGTTTCCGTCGTCCCATAGCGAAGAAGCTTCTCTTTTCATACAGTTCAAATTTGGGTTTGACTGAACGGCTTGAGGCATTATTTATTTGGATGGTGATTAACAACTGCTCACCTATGAAATAGAGACATATATTCATGATGGAATATGAAGAAAACAGTGAGGTAAAGAAACTGACTATGACATGATGTAATATTGGGACAATTTCTCAGTGAAGAGGATGGGAAATTTCCACTACTTGGTTATGAGAGGATACACATTGTTTTCCATGTCCATAAAACTAAAAACAACCAATTCAAAACCAGAATTGGTTATGATGAACAATGATTTATTAATTCTGTTTTATTGTTTTTGGCCGCATCCAACACTTGGCATGTTCCAGTGAATGAAGGCTTCTAGTTCCAATGAAAGTTTAAATACACGGGTTGCAGGTTTTTTCATTTTAATTTTTAGCTTGACACATTTAAACAATTCCTAACTTGTGGAATGAATTACAATTAATTACACATACACGCCCCCCAGTATTTGTTGAGAAATATTTTGTGACATCCCTAATGAGAATGGCAGTTTGTCTTGTGAGCTGATGCCTTATCTTGTTTTAGGCTCTCCTCTTTTAATCGTATTGGTGCCATGTCCAGCAGCTCAAGTCAATCATCAGCCCCGCCCTATATAATGGATGTGCACCTGTGGTTCTGGGCTATTTGGCCATTCTGACTTCCATACACTTTGGTTGTGCAGGCTTGGACTGCATTTGTACTAGGGATGCAGAGTTACCAGAGATACCACTTTTTTTGATGCTGATACTTCTACCACAAAAAAAATGCATTGAATTGGCAGACAGGGTTTATGTAATTTTCTGCTTGTTATAACAAATGATGGTGAAATACAGTAGATAAAAAAAATAGAAATAAAAATTTGGCAATTAACAAAAATTTCAAGTGGAAAAAAAAGTTTTGGGTGAAATTATCGAACAGTTTACATATTTTAAGTATCCATTTAGAGCATTTTTTTAACTAACCAATACTGATAAGAGTATATTAGAATGGTTTCAGTGCATCCCTACTTTGTAATTGTACAAGTTAATGTAACTTTGTTCAGACTGAATATTGTAGTGGAGAACTGCCTTTTTCTGTTACTTTCAGTTTTCTCCTGTTTATATGTTGATTAGGTAGGTTATGTTGGTAGGACTGTATATTTTTGCTTGCTTTGGAGTTAGGTAAGTTTAGCTTTTACTTTCATTTAGGGTTGTTTTGTTACTCTCCCTGAAGCTGTACAATTTAAGTCTGTATTTGAAATACTTTTTAACCCTGGCAAGAAAATAAACCTTTTAATTTTCCTGTGCACTCCTCATTCACCAATAAGCTCTATGTTTGCCCCTCCTATCGCTAAGACTAGCCAGGGGATGGAAATAAAAGTTTAGGAAAAAAACTAAGTCTTTGAATAAAAGTTATCAACTATATTAGATAAAAAAGCCCTTATCTTTTGACATGATTCTAGTTGAATATTTGACAATTGTTCTTGTAGGGAATTGACTCAACTTATATAGCACTTTTATAGTAATACTGACCACTGAGAACACTTACAATGGAGCCATATTCACCCATTCAGAATCGCACACACAGTTATACACATACATGGAGATCTTTAGGCAATTTGGGGTT
The DNA here is from genome assembly GCA_028564705.1 of Apricaphanius iberus. Lineage (NCBI taxonomy): Eukaryota > Metazoa > Chordata > Actinopteri > Cyprinodontiformes > Aphaniidae > Apricaphanius > Apricaphanius iberus. The sequence continues at coordinate 488,940 of JAPXFQ010000605.1, forward strand.
AAGTGCCTTGCCCATCAACACATCACAGGCAGAAAATGGGTTTAAACCTGAAAACTCCATTAGCCTCTAAGCCAGCTATGCTGCTTAGTGAGCCATAGTCGCCCACAAATTATCTAACTAAACTGTTTGGTGTTCTGGCTATTAAACCTAGTTTACAGATTTTCATCAGGATTAAGGCTGAGGTAATCATAGAGTAGTTATATTGCTTCATCTTTCACAGAAAAAGGATTAACCTTCTTTGTAAACAAAACACAAATGTGTGATGTGTGTTTTTCGGGAATATTGTCCAACCAATGTTATTGTCAACAGGACCACGCTGGATGCTAGATTTCTTCCTGTTCTATTATTATCAACCCAAATATTTACCAAGTTTGTATCCCATCTTCTTTGCATGGACATCCATTGTAACATTTCCAGAACCAAAGGCAAGGGTTTTAATCTTGCTTTCATGTTGGGGAGCCTGAAACACAGATTTAATTTGAAAAAAACAAAAACTTTTTATACCATCTTTTCTCTTTGAAAATGATTTACTTTAAATGTTTCTATTTCTCACCATGAGTCCCGGTGTATCCATGTCAGCTTTGGACACAAATATAAAGTGGGTTTTAGCTTGTTTTTTCAACTTCATTGGTTGATGGAGCTCTGCTTTCAGTTTATGAACAACTCTACCCACAGATGAGTGAAAAGATGATGGCATTTTCCTGTTAAGTAAAGCAACAAAAACGAATTTCAATCTAAAATGAAAATAAGATTTTTAAAACTTACTAAACCAAATAAAAATAAGAATACCTGTCGGGTATCTTGAAGCTGAAAGGAAAAACATGGCTTCCTTTTCCAATGACTTCAGACCCTGAAAAAGAAGAATATATCATATTTGAACATCAACAGTTGAATAATTTTATACATTATATGTTTTGAATATAAATTCATACATTACCATCTTGTCTTGATTCCCTTATCATATGGTGTTTCACACTATAGTATTTCTCATCTGACCAGTAAACTTGAGTTTGGTTCTGACCATAATATTCAGTCCAGCGAACACTTGCTTTTCCTTTAGCAATGAAAATAAGTGACTGAACTTTCGTTTCTTTGGAGACTTCCAAGATAATCTGTCCATTTATGGTATCTCCATTTGTAAAAGTGTTCCTGCTGTTGATGGCATCATATTTAATCTGAAGGTTTTTGATGGTCATTTTCAGCAGAGCAAAAGGCACAAGTCAGCCTGTGTTGTTACCCAGCACAGCCGTTCTGCCTATTTATACCTGACCGAAAACTTGCAGAACCTGAGAAACACGTTTTTGTTACACCACAGTTGATGATGAAAAGTACACCTTGTTAGCATACTCTACATAGTTTCTTGGTAAAAAGCTCTGTTGAATAGCTCTGTTGAAACAAAATCATGAGTAAAAACTTAATATTGAAGCTCAAATGGCATACTGTTGTGGCAAACAGGCATTCTTTCATGACAAGCACCTGAATGACAATGAGGAAGTTCTTCCACGTTTTCCCAGAAATGGGTAATGAATGCGTGATGTCATAGTCCTTTGTGTCACATGATGCATTTGTTATTCCAAATTTCCATCTTTGTTGGCGTCACATGATGGACTTTCTTTGTCAGACAGATGTGTCATCTGATTTTTTCTTTGGCGGAGGACTGTCATAGAAAGTGTACTTTTGATTCAGGAAAAATATCACTGAGTGAATCTAATTTAATCAACAACCACAAAATACACTTGGTAATAGTTTTCAATGCCTAAAAGGCATCCATGTTAGTTTTTTTTAGGGACTTCAATATGATTTGTGAAATTGGTGTCACATCCAAGTAAAGGCAGGAAGCAGGGCTGTAATGCATGTGGGATAAGATATATAAGTTATTAGGGCTGTCAAATTATGAAAATTTTTGTTTGAATTCATCATAGGGTAGGTGTGAATTAATCACAACTAATATTCCTAGATATGAGCGAAAAACTACAATTTTCAGTGAATATAAAAGGACGAAACCTAATGCATTTTTTAAAAAGAAAATAAAGTTCCATAGATCCATGGAACTTTAATTTTGAACTTCAATCATATTTGCATGTAGACCTTTTAACAACCATCCATTTTCTGAACCGCTTAGTCCTCTCCAGGGGTCGCGGGGGGGGGGGGGGGTCGGGGGGGGGGGGGGTGCTGGTGCCTATCTCCAGCTGTCAACGGGCGAGAGGTGGGGTACACCCTGGACAGGTCGCCAGTCCATCACAGGGCCACATAGAGACAAACAGGACAAACAACCATGCATGCACACATCGACACCTAAGGGCAATTTACAGTGATCAATTAACCTGACAGTCATGTTTTTGGGGCCAGGATATGAACCCAAAACCTTCTTGCTGCAAGGAGACAGCGCTAACCACTGCGCCACCATGCAGCCCTAAATAGCAGAACATTTTTAAAAATTCTGCGATTTAATAAAGGTAGATTTCAGCACTTTTTTCTGTATCTCGACCACACTATCTTAGCTGTAGCTCAAGAACTACAATACTTAGACATTTTCAACCTGAAATGGATTAGTCTACACTAATAGCTGAATAATTAAAACCAACTCTGGCATTTGTGAAACCTTTCTGTGATTTCTAAAACTTAAATAAATGCAGATTTATTCACTTTTTCTGCATCTGGACCACATTAGAACAGGCCTATCTACTAAACTACATAAACCAGACATTAGAAGCATGGACTAGATAATTCTACACAGAGGAGCACCAGGACCCCACTACTCTTCATTAAGTCTGATGCTACATCTCAGAGCAGCAGGCAAGCAAGTTCCATCCCAGGATTCTGGGCTCAGGCTCTACCATCAACCACAGACAACACCACCAGGCCCAGGCATTAAATCGCATACCCAAACAGTTTCAGCTTAGGTCGCACAGGCCTGCATCTAACCAACACTCCCTCTCAATGAAGGCCACCGATCCACCAGGGGATGGGGAGGCGGTTGACCAAAAGTAGTATCGGCTAATTTAAATAACAATAGAGAGCTACAGCTTATAACCTTGATTTCTCCAATAGTCCACCTAGAATTGAGAAAGCTCCTCGGATGAGAAGTGAAACGCCTTCAAGAAACCAAAAAAGTCCAGTTGCCTCCACATAAACCCTTTGGATGACAATGATCATACCTCCCTCATCCTCCTCATTTGTCCTCTCTGTTCCTCTCCCTCCCCTTCTGTTCAGGAAGAATTTTCTGATGTCCATCTCTAAATAGTTTATCAGAAGGTTTTGTTTAGTTATACAGTAGGACAGGTTCACAAACAGCATAGGCTACTTTTACAGGACTCTCTCTACAGTATACTTATAAATCATTAATTGTCCCCATGTGTGCATGCAGCCTACGCCATGGTGTGAGTGTGTGTCTGTAAGGGAGAGATAATAGGTTGGTAAACTTAAATAAACTGCTACATTTAGGCCACAATGACGCCAAGCATTGAAAAACAGTTGCTAATTATGTGGGCAACTTTTTCTAACAGCAATCAACTTGTCCTTTCTTTCCGTCAAACAAGTTGTGAATTTGTTGTAACATTAAAACAGGGAACGACTTACTCTGTGCTCAAAGTGATGTGATGAGCTCCAGGGGTTTCCACTGTGTACTGTATGTGTGTCTGTGTACAACAAAACACTCAGAAGAATCATGTGAACGATTTTCATTGGTTGTTGTGTTCAATCTTACCCAGCTACAAAGGTGCCATTTCCTGAATTTGGCCCCTTTCTTCTTTACTTGTTTTTTTTGTTGGCTGTTAAGTGACAGAATCGAGTTATGACCAAAGCAGGCACAGAGATGTGCTCAGGAATGTCTTTTCCAACAAGAGCAGCACTATAATTTTACTGGGACACTTGAGACTTTTACTAAGGCACGTGCCCCCATAAATAAGGTCTAGTAAGGCCCCCCGAAGCCACTTGGAGTCCTTCAAGAAAAGTTTATATCAGTCATGATCAGCGTATATCCATTAAATGGTGGCCTTAAGGCAGTCCTTCTCAAATAGTGGGGCGCGCCCCCCTGGGGGGGCGCAGCGCAATGCCAGGGGGGGCGCGTGTGACGCCGAGTAAATTGCTTCTTTCTTTTTTTTTTCTTCTTTTTTTTTTCTAGAATAGCGTGTAATTACACATTCACTACAGTAGGGGGCAGCGACGCTCCCATTGTCAGAGTGTACGCGGGGAGCGAGCATTAGATTCTAATAGAGCATTACATCTAATGATTAGATGTAAGGTTTTTTCCACAGAGCATGCACACACTGTACAAAGCAGGACTTATGAAGTGTATAAGAAGAAACAAATCAGAGACACCATGGAGAAATATTTAACAGGGATGAAAAGAAAGGCAGAGAGAGTTGGAAATGATATGGGAAACGAAAGTCAACCGAAAGCTAAGACGAGGAAATATGACGAGGCATATGTAGCGCTTGGCTTCACTGTGACTACGGTGGGAGACGAGGAAAGACCGGTGTGTTTACTCTGTCTAAAAATGTTGGCAGCAGACAGCATGAAGCCAAATAAATTAAGGCGTCACTTAAACACATTACACCCCAATCACTCTGATAAGCCGCTTGAATTTTTTCAGCGTAAACGTGCCGAATATTGCCAGCAGTCATCCCGCTTTGTGAATGCTACTTCATTAAACCAGCGTGCACAGTTAGCGTCATATAAGGTGGCGTACCAAATTACCCAGCGCAAAAAACCGCACACCATGGCGGAGGAGCTGATACTACCTGCAGCATTAGACATGGTCTCTGTAAAGCTGGATGACGCTAGTGCTGCAAAATTGAAAATGATCCCTCTGTCCCAATGATACTGTCGCCAGACGTATAAATGACATTGCAAACGATCTTCAAGAACAGCTGGTAGATGAACTCAAAGAGAAACCTTAAAATAAGGTTTTGATTTGTTCTTAATTTCAGGCAAATTGATGCATTTACATTTTTGTTGTTGTTACAGACTAAAAAAACATGTTAATAAAGTTATTCTTTGTTGTAAATTGATCTATATTAGGCTACTTTATTTTTTTAATATATTTTATATTAATGCAGATAAAAAATTGGTTTGAACAGCTCGCTCTACCTCAGTTTCTTTTAGTTGGGTACTGTAGCCTCTGAGAAATGTATGGTGATGGTAAGAATGATTATGTATATAACAATGTTATGCAGGTATATAACAATTTATACAAATGATTCTATTTATAATCGTGGTGGAGAGTGGTGGGGGGGGCATGAAATGTTTTTATCTTTCTAGGGGGGGCGCAACAGAAAATAACTGAGAAGCACTGCCTTAAGGGCAGGCGAATTGCTCTGAATAGGACCTTTTCTGCCACAAAACTTGATGTAACTGATGTTTTGTTATTCATAGCTACTACTTTTCCAAGGCCTGATAGCGCTCGGTCGCCACTCCGGAGACATTTATCTCTATTCCTAAAGCCGACCCTTCACACATAAAAAGTTTACAGCATTCAAAAGTCTGGGGGCTCGATATTATGTTGACTCAAGGAGAGTTGGGCTAATCTCTGTGAAACAGAAAGCTGTGTTTGTGCTAAAAGCGGGGGTCAGACCAGCAGAAACACGGCGTGATTTGCATCATCGGTGGGGAATTGCAAAGGAGAATGGCGAAATCCTCAAAGCGTCTGCAAAGCTGAGTAAGTCCTCATTGATCATCGTCATCCTTTATTTATTTATGTATTTATGGAAACATAGTCACTGTTGTACAAGTTAAGTTGTCCTGTGACTTTAGTAATTCAGTGGCATCTGGTCTCTGGCAAAAAAAACAATATCACCGCCTACACCAGTCTTGAAGAAACATGCCATGATGTTGCAGCTGATTAAATTAGAAGAAGGTGTCAGGATAGGATTTTACAGCTGCTACTACAGCGTGAATAACCAGGTGCTTGTAGCGGTTTGGGACATCTGTATGAGAACACGAAAACTATATAATGCAGAGAATTTAAAATAGGCCTACACAAACCTCACATTTTTTTAAAAACAATTCTCTAAGTAACAAATACATGATCATGATTTAAAATGAATGGTGCAAATTCTTTCAGAAAAAACTGTGTTATATTAAGGGCTTTGACGTTTGGTTTATTTATTTATTTTTGCAAAAAACTGTGTTAATAAAGCTTATTTCAGTTGCTTAATCTACCCGGCTATAGACAGAGCCCAAACCAACACAGCTGAGTCGAGCAAGCAATCTTTACAGTCCAGTTTATAAAAAGAGCCGTAGATGCTGTTTGCACCTTTTAACTGAGCATTCTGAGAGGCTACAGATCAATTAATTAACCACACAATGCTGTTTCAAGATCACATTAGTAGCTTAGTAGACAGCAGGATTCAGGAGGAATTCTCAGACATCCGTGAATTTTTGCCAAAAACCACTCTGGTGGGGTTTGTTATGACAATATTGCAGTACCAGATGGTTGAAAACTCCAAAAACTTTATTTTGCATGATATAGGCCAATTAAAGTAAAGTCCCTTAAACGTTTAAGTCATTTGGAAGTTATTAACATATTTATGTTAACATAGGAAATCTTCAAACCTATGTATAATAAGGTTGGTAATGAAGCAAATCGTTTGTAAACCTGTTAATATTTCAATGTGTAGTTTCATCCAACCCGATTAGATGATACCACGAAACGATACTTAAAATGTGGAAACTGCAATAATTTCATGGAAAATGTTAATTTTTAATTTTTAACTTTTGAAATTTAGTTTTGTGGTCATTTTTATTCATATTTTATTTTTTTATCTAATTCATGGTATGGGCAAGTACTCTAAACCAAGTATCGGTACGGTATCAGTTTTGAAAAAAGTAGTATTGTTGCATCCCTAGTTTGTAATAAGGCAAACCGTAAATTCATTAATATCTCATTGAGTTAAAAGCAGGGGTCGAGTTAACCAAATAGTTTCGGTATTTGACCAATTTTTTATAGCAGTAATGGAAAAATCTAAAGGCTGTCTGTCATTCACACCTCCCTCTGAATGCTTTAAGTAATATGAAGATTTTTATCCCCAACTCTATGCATGGTGTCCAAGTAAATTAATTCCATCCCTTATTTATTCCGCTTCTCCTTGAAGGGTCGCAGGGGTGTGGTGCCTATCTCCAGCGGTTATCGGGCAAGAGGCGGGACACAGTCTTGATAGGTCGCCAGTCCATCCATCCTAGTGCGCCTGGTTAGATTCGCTCCACAGAGCCCCATGTGCACCAAGGCAGGTGTTTTGCGGTTCCAGCTGCTGGTTTAACTGCAGGCTGACCTCCGGGAGATTATGGTTCAGGAAAAGGCTTGTTCTGAGAGTCTTCGACTTTTGTTGACTACAATAGGAGAACGTTTCCTCAAGTTAAAACTTTCTGTCTGAAGATTAATGAATCGCAGTCACCAGTGCTGGAGCGAAGCTCGGATTCTGCCGGCAGATCAACAGTAATCGACTTTGTCCGAGGCCAAAATTCAATTACTTCTGCAACAACCCAACTATTAGATTACCAAAAGTAAAGAAAAAAAAGTGAGCATCTGCATTCCATGCAGTACAGGAACCGGATAAGGTGTTTTATTAATAAACGCAAGTATTTAATTTCCTTTCTATGTGTAGTGATCTGGTCAGCTTGTTTTTATTTAATACTACTTAACAGATGCGATCGAATAAGTATCAACTCATCAGACGATCGCCGAAACCGGCATCCCCCGCCCCCAAAATGAATGAAAAAAGACGGATAAAAATAGATCGCAACCGGAATTTGTTTTTGACCCTGCCAGTCAAAATGACGGATAAAAAAAACCTGTCTACAACATCTAATTTCATTCTGCACACCTCTAAACTCCCCGTTGAAGTATTGCTTTTTTAAAGATAGCTTTTAAGAAAAATGCTCCATATTCAACCTTTAAATCTATGAGGTTTTGTATTTTGTTAAAATTGCATATAAAGTAAAAACAAGAAGATATCTCATCTATGGTCGCCATGTTTGTTTTGTTTCTACCCTACAAAACCAGCACCCTATCTGGTCACAGTTCTGTACTCTTCCCCCTAGTGGAACTCTCCAGTGGTATATGAAGTGCGCATGCAGGTACGTGCTGAAGACGCAGCCTGCTGCTGGTGTGTACGCAAGGTTATGCAAGGTTAAAAATAAAGTATATTTACAGCCTTAATGTCAAAATGCACTTCCAAAAAAGTGAGTATTGGCAAAAGCAGTAATTGTTTTTATGTTGAAGCTGAACGTAACTAATAAAGAGACTTGTAATATAGCTTAGTTACTTTTAAATAAAGTAATCGGTAAAGCGACTAAGTTACTTTAGGAAGGAGTAATCAGTAGTCAGTAATCATGGTACATAAGTTCTACCTAAAAAAGAAAATCTGATGTAAGAAATCTCAAAATCAAAAAGGTGCAAAGAAGCTGGAATCTTTTATAAATTTATGATTCTTAAATCTCAACAACCCAGAGTTAAAGCTTTTAAAAAGATACAACTTTATTATAGAATGTTTTGGTTCTGTACAATTGCCGTTGCATTTATATATTTGAGGAAAGTGAAAGAAGAAATAATGTGTTATAGATTGTAAGTTTTCACAAAGTTTTATACAATTGTGGCTTTATTTTTTTCCTCTTTACAGGCAACAAAAACAACATGGTTGTTTAATTTTTATTTAAATTCATTCAGAGGAGGGTACATGCCATGAGCCCCATAAGGAGGAGGAGGACCAGCAGGCTGATAGCTTGGTGGTGGTTGTGGAGGTCCAAAGTCCCACACTGAAGGGTTTGGATTTCCATAGTTCCCAAATGGCCCGTTTCCAAAGTCAGAAGCATCTGTTGGTGCTGTTGCCACAGCAGAGACCTGATTGGCTGGCAGAATGAAGATGTCAAATTTGATCTCTGGGTCTGAAGCATACTTCACATCAAGGTAGACCTGGAGGGGGGAAATATTATTTTTATAATTGATACCATCCATGAAAATACCCAAGATGATGAGTTTATATGTTAAAGTATTTAAGTCTAAAATTTTAAGATAATACGAAGATATTGACCTTTGGCTATAATTGTACTCTAGTCCTGAGGAAAAGTGAAAAACAAAAACAGAACACTAAACTCTAAAAGTAAAACAATACTCAAAGAGATGAACACTGTATTAACATGGTCTGCTTATCTGATACTTTACCATAACAGTTTTCTTTTTAATCAAATCTCTGTTGGTATTTATGTATAGATAAATCCTCTAGAAATTAAAAGTTGTTTTTAGATAACTGCTAGTAATTAACCCCAATACATAACTGAATAAAGTTTGGAATAACAGGTATTTTAAGAATTGCAGTTCATGTTTATCTGCTCCATTTGAATGAACCGCTGAGTTCCAACTGTGACCCAGTTTCATATGCTTACATGAAAAAACTAGTTTATGCTTCTCCGACAGCAGCTTTGCACCCAGACGCAGACATACCGACAGAGACGTTTTTCGTTTATAGTACTCAGTTTCTTTCTCTCCATTTTCCATTTATTTTTCTGTGTTGCAAAGCAATTCCCCACCAGAACAGCAGGGGGTGCTAACCTTTCATGGCGCGTCTGCCTACCGTTGCAGCATAGTGTCTGGTTAATTCGTTTTTTTCTTCAGCTTGTGAACACATTCCCCTCTCAAGGAGCAATGGACGACAGAAAGTACGTGCTGGTTAAGCTGTAATGCTTTTTACTAGAAGTGCAGCTCATAGAATACTCTAAAAATGCATGGAAACAAAAATCACCCAAAGACTATATTAGATCAATGATCCTTTCAATATAAAGCAGGTATTGCAAAATGCTGCATTAACTAATTAATGCATTAACTAAATTAATGATTACAGTGACTATAGAGCACTGTTCTGGTGAAATGATCTTTGGCTGTTGCTTAGCTGACCAATCACAGGCATACACTCCCCGGTGATGGAGACAGGTAGTGACAAAATGAGGCTCAAATCCGTCCGTCCTTATGTAGGTGATGGAGAGGCCCTGTGTCGACGGATAATGGCGCTGCGTCAACCTGTCTCTGTCAAAACGGAGAAGCACAAACTAGGCTTCCGAAACACCTATGGAAAACACCTTGAATAAGGAGTTGCTGAAAAGCATTGAGTTGACTATGGGTCACCAGCAGGCCTAGGCCCTAGGCAATCAAGTGTAGGCATTTAAGTTTGATTAGTTTGCTTGTTTCTTTTTTTTTTACTTTAAAAAAAATCTGGATTGTGTTTTTTTAGCTTTCAACATATTTGACATCTCACTGCTTACCCGGAGTCTGTGCTCTACTTTGATGATTTTGCAGTTGAGTATAGAGGGCTCTGCATCGTGAGGAATGGTAATAACCTGTGTGACTTTTTCCGAGGCTGAAGGGGGGACGGGTGTTCCAACCTCTTTAATAAGGTCCTTAGTGTGGACTCTTCTCCTCCCTTGAGCAAAGAAGCTGTGCTTCCTGTATATGGAGTATTTGGGTTTGATCTCACGAGATGAATCATTCCTAATGTAAAGCATCACCTTTAATCCTTCCCCTGTGATACAAAGAAAAATGGTAGCTGATATAGAAATAATCAAGACACAGTCATTGTCTCACACCCACAGTCATTGTTTCACACCTTGGAAAAAGCCTGACTTTTCCAGTTTTACATCCATAGCAACAGTTCCTGAGGTGAAAAGGTTCATTTTCTTATCCTTAGATTCATGTTGGGGTTCCTGTGAGACAGCTTGGTTAATAAATGCAATATATGTTACCATACCATTTTAATTTTTATTGCGCTTTACAAAAAACAGGGGTCAACCAAAGCGCAGAACATAGGCTAGGAGCATAAGAAACTAAAACAGAGTATAAAACAAAATAAAAACAGATAAATAGCAGAAAGTCAGATTAAACATAAAAAGCTGGTACATGTGCTCGAGAACACATAGGACAGGTCTACCCTCTAGGCTAACAGGGACAATAAGGCTAATTAAAAGTTAAACTAAAATAATCCTGTGAATATTCTCATTCATCCAGGTCATGGTTATCTCAAGGAAATTTAAATCAAACGCAACTGGACTTGGAATTTGTCTTGGAAGACGTTTCACCTCTTATCCAAGAGGCTTCATCAGTTCATGCTCGCCGCTGACCAGGCTGGGACTGGTCCAACTAACTGGTGTGGAGACTCAGCTATTTAACCTCTTGAACAAGAATCATTATGTCATTGGATCCTTTGTGCTCCATGTCTTAACGACGGTCGTTGACGTGCCGCCTATTGGTGGAGGTTAGGTTTCGGCTTCATTAGTGCCCTATTGTGTTATAACGACAGTCATTGGAGTCACAGTTGTTTCTGTTATTAGAGGCTAATTTGTTTGAGTCTCCTAGGGAGGGATGAAAGTGCAGCATTGTAAATTGGAGATAGGTGATGTCTCAGGCCTCCTCCTCTGTTTAGCGATGGTTTCTCTACTTTTACATAGATGGCTTCTTTTACTCCTCTTTCAAACCATCTGTCCTCTCTGTCTAATATCTGGACATTGCTGTCCTCAAAGGAGTGGGCTTTCTCCTTGAGATGTAAATGAACAGCAGAGTCCATGCCTGAGGAGTTAGCTCTCCTGTGTTGGGCCATGCGTTTGTACAGTGGTTGTTTGGTTTCACCAATGTAGAGGTCCTTGCATTCTTCATTGCATTGGATTGCATACACCAGGTTGCTTTTGTGTGTGTGTGGTGTTCTGTCCTTGGGATGTACTAGTCTCTGTCTGAGTGTGTTGCTGGGTTTGAAATACACAGGGATACTGTGTTTGTTAAAAATCCTGAGTTTTTCAGAAATCCCAGACACATATGGAATGACTACATTGTTTCGTTTGTTTTCTTTTTCTTTTTCAACCACTTTGTTGGCTTTCCTTCTGGAATTAGCTGCAGTTTTCACAAAAGTCCAGCTGGGGTAACCACAAGTTGTGAGGGTGTCTCTCACGTGCTTGCGTTCTTCCCCTTGGGCCTGTGAGCTGGTGGGTATGTTATCAGCTCTGTGTTGCAGGGTCCTGATAACACTAAGCTTGTGTTCCAGTGGGTGGTGTGAGTCAAAAAGTAGGTATTGGTCTGTGTGTGTGGGTTTTCTGTATACCCCAATGTGGAGCCTTCTGTCCTTTCTCCTCTGGACGACACAATCTAAAAAGGGCAAACTATTGTCCTTGACATCTTCTCTGGTGAATTTGATGTTTCTGTCCACTGAGTTTATGTGTTCAGTAAAGGCTTGCACCTCTTTGGTTTTGATTTTAACCTATGTGTCATCTACGTATCTGAACCAGTGGCTAGGTGTTATTCCTTCAAAGGAGTTCAAAGCTCTGCACTCTACCTCCTCCATGTATAAATTTTCCACAATTGGAGAAACTGGTGAGCCCATGGCACAGCCGTGTTTCTGTCTATAAAACTTGCCATTGAACTGGAAATAGGTGGTATTCAGGCACAATTCCAGGAGTTGGCAAATGTGTTCTGGTTTGAGTTTTGTTCTGTTTTGGAGGGAGTTGTCCTGTGTAAGTCACAGTAAGAGAACGACTTAGAGGTGAAACGTCTTCCAAGACAAATTACCAAGTCCAGTTGCGTTTGATTTAAATTTCCTTGAGGGAAACTAAAATAATACGATTTCAAACTCGATTTAAAAACATGAAGTGAAGTAGACTGGCGTATCTCAAGAGGGAGCTCATTCCATTATTTTGGAGCATATACAGAGAACGCTCTTTCCCCACAGCTTTTTAAGCGTACAGACGGGACTCGCAAAAGAAGGTGATCAGCAGACCTAAGAGCACGTGAAGGCTGATATGGACAAAGACGCTCTACCAAGTATGGAGGGGCCAATCCATACAATGCTTTAAAAGCAAAAAAAAACAATTTAAACCGTATTCTAAAATGAACAGGCAACCAGTGCAAAGACCTCAGGACGGGGGTGATATGCTGCCTCCTATCAGCCTTAGACAGAAATCTAGATGCTGCATTCTGACCAAGTTGCAAATGGGATAGAGAACCTTTGTTTATACCAGCCAAGGAGGAGTTAGTATAGTCAAGGCGAGAAGTAACGAAGGCATGTAATACGGTTTCCAGGTGCTTAGTTGTTAGAATAGATTTCAATCTCGCAATCCACGTAAGATGATAAAAACATGCTCTAACTAAACTATTAAGTTGTGCATCAGTCGTCAGCTTGGAATGCATTTTTAGTGCTAAAGAGGTGACTGTTCACCTAGAAATCAAAAGGTAGAAAAAATAAACATAACTGTAATCATGTCTGTAAAGTCTGCTGATACATGTTCGGGAAACAAAGAATATGTATTTTAGCTAGGTCACCATGGATCTAAAGTGCAAAAGGAACAGACAAAATAGGTAATTTGCTTTTGCATGCAAAAATGTTCCGGCCTGTATTAAATTAATGGTTACAATTTGTATGTTTCTACATTTAGTACTATCAGCTACAAAAAACCTTTGCCCCTGGATGAATAAGGATATTTTGTTTAAGAGAAGTTTTTGAAAGCTGGAGCCTCTGTGAAAGTCTACAAAGCTCAAAGTGCACAAACATAATTTTAAAAGTTGATAACATCACTTAAATTGCATATAAAACAGGCAAGATAATTTTATTCTTATAATCTGTCAGCTTGGTTTGATGTGATCCACACACCCATGAAGCTGACCTTAAAGTGAAGTTTGCGGCACTTACCGGTTTTCCAAATGCAACGGAGACTACTGACTGCACACAGCTTAAATAGCTAAGTTAATTTCAGTGTGCAATACACTAACAAGAAAGATTTCCTTTAATAATTGTATAAATTATGTGTGACATCCATATGCAAACAATTAGCACTGTAGGTGCCTGGCATTTCCTCGTGTCCACATTGATTTGGATATGAAAAAGAAATGTGCTTGTATAAATGTGTACACAGATTTATATCTAGATGTGCTCGCTCTGCTAAAAAAGCAAAGAGCATAATCAGAAACATTTTCCATCCCGGTCACACTTTGTTTGAAATGTTGCCATCAGATAGAAGATACAGGACACAGATTTATAAATAAGTTTCTGCCCAACAGCAATTATCACCCTCAATACCAGAAAATAATTAATTAACATTATACTGCAGTATTGGAATCGTGGAAAATAGAATGAATGTTGTTTTGTGTGTACTATGGAAAGGATGTGTTGATTATTTATGTATGTATTTATTTATTCCAATGTATTTTTAATGTATTATTGAGCCACAACTGTCTGGCACTTTTTAAAAATTTAGTTGTACTGATTATTATGACAATAAAAGGATAATTATTATTATTGTTATTATTAGTGCACACTGTCTTGATTTAAGCACATGGCATGTTTTAGTACCAAAGTCATTCAAATCTTTCGACATTAGGAGACTGATATCTAACGTTACAGGAAATGGCGTGAATGTTAAACCTACCATTAGCCCAGGCACCGAGTCCAAGTCTCCTTTTGCCTCAAAATTGACAATAGTGGATTCTTTACTGTTAATCCTCATCGATCTACTCAACACAGCCTCCAGCAAGTATACAACTTTACCGTCCACACCTTTAAATGAAGAGGGAATATTCCTAACAGAAAAACACAGGGAGCCAGATAACAGTGAAAATCAGGCAGTATTCAGGACAAGCTAAACAATGACTACCAAAAACTGAAAAAAAGTAAGGTTATGGTTATACACAAGGGCTGGACGATATAGAAAAAGAGCATATCGATAAAAGAATAGTCATATTGATCGATATCTATATTTATCGATAAATATCACATAATGTAAAAATTTGATTTTAAGTGCCTCCCAGGTCATTTTGTTATTCTTCAATCAACTAATTTTAACTAAGAATTAAATTAATAATTTTTTCAAACACTTCTTTTTATCATAAGTAAGTTTGTAAGATACAGGAACAAATCAAGAGACCTGAGTAACAGCAGTAAATACAAAGAAAAGTAATATTATTAACCATTTTATCATATATTTTTAAATTATGCTAGTAATTTAAATTAAAGGCTTATCTTGACACTTTTTAATCTTTTAAACATTTTATTACACTTTATAATATTAATGGCTGAAACCTTTGGTTTATTTTGTCAATAAAGCTTATTCTAATTGGTCAGCTCTCATTCAGCTGCTGGGTAAAGCTAACCAGCTACACCAGAGTGTATCTGGAGCCCAGAACACTGATGCAAACACTGATATTAAAGCACAACACACATAATCATAGACGGCCCAAACACACGGTAGACCTGTCTGCAGCAGGAGTAAATCATCAAGCAGTGCTTGAGAAGGGGATGAAACAGGGAGAGAAGACAGCTTTTTTTAGACTGATCTGCAAAGTCAAATAAGGCAGTTTGAGTAGCATACAAGCTTCAGTGACCGGTCAGCTATTAGATGCAAATTTGCCCACTGTGCTCTATACATGTACTATGCATGAAGAAAACACATAGCTGTGGATGAACAGCTGAGAAGACTAGCCTGCGCATAGCGCAGGATTAAAAAAAATAAGCGCCATGGGAAGTCATGATCAGCAGGGCCTTTGCATCCACAACGGCTCTTTTAAGAGCCAGCCACAAACCTCTTAAGAGTGTCCCTGTCTAAATAGTTTAACCTCTTTATAAAATTTTGTGTTCCTGTCAAAAGCTGCCAAACAGCTTGTGTCTAGCCATGGTGTTATTCAGTATTTCCTCCATGTCGTGCTGATGCAGTACTGTTGCATCTTTGGTGTGCCTGACTTTTTCTTTTTTAAGAAGGCACAAGGCATTCCACAATCTGAAAAAAAAACTAGCTATATACTAATTTTAACAGGTGATAGCTGATTGCTGTTGATGAGTGATGCACCCTGAATACATAAAGACCCTCTCAATGGATCACCAAATTCATGAGTCACAAAGGAAACTGTAAGACATAAAAGGGAAGTATACTTCAAAGAAGCTGAGCTTGAAGTACTAATGCTGGCATATGAGCAATTAAAGCCAATCATTGTGAAAAAAAGCAATAAAGCTGCGTCAGCAAAAGAAGGAATATTGGCTTGGCAAAATATGACCGTGTGTAAGTATAAAGATCAACTCACCCCATAATCAACTTTTTTTTGCTGATAAACTGTATAAATGGCTGTCTAATAGCACTGTATACATGTCACTACATTATTTTCATTGTTTAGTACATTTTAGTAAAAATATAAGTTTTCTGCCAAAAAAAAACATTGTGCCCTCTTCAGGTTAAAACTTTACACTGCACGTACATTTGAATGAAGCCACGCTAGAGGTACAGCCTTATTGCAGACATTGCCGAAATATAAATATCACAACTCTCAACTTTTTCAATTTTTATTTCCTACCCATTATTCCCTGTTGAGTTCGTGGGGTGATGTAGCATATAATGTCTAACTAGTAGGGGGCCACCATCATCTCCCCTCACCCAGCTGAGGAGTTGTCTCTGTCCCTTAATAAAGGCTGACCAGTGGTTGATAGCTTTCCTGGGGGCATATATTCTAACTCAACAACTATCATTGCTGCCACTTGAAGCTTTTTTAATGGACTTAGCAGTAATAATTGTTTCACACTGCAGGATTATTTATTTCAGTTGCACATAATGTGTCCTATAATCTTATTTGAAATACTCTTATATTTTAGTAATTTGTGAAATTGTTTTTTTTATTGTTAGTTATATGTAATGGGCATTGTCCTGCAATTACTGATGGATTTATCATCTTATTGGACACTCCAGAAACCCCCAGTCTGTTACAGTTTAAATGATCATCAGGTACCATTAGTTGCTTTTAGAATTTTCTCTTTTTTGCCAATATAAAGTAGACTTGTGCACTTCTACTGTAGGATGAAGATGAAGAGACCATTTCTGCTGAAACAGAACTGGACAATGCTGGGGGACCCAATGCAGACTATATAATACACAGAAAAGAATCAGACAAAAGGCCAAAGATTGATTTGTTACATGTTAAATATTATACCAAATAATTCATAAAGGATTCAAGTTTTTTTATTTCAGGAAATGAACAAACAAGACACTTTTTAACTTGAACATTTTTATTAAAGTAATTTTAACAAACTATTATAACCTGCTCAGAGATCTGTTCAAAGATTAAGTTGCTATGGTAACTAACATACCTTGAAAGATAACTCAGTTTATGAAACTGAAATTTGAGGTTATCCACAAACTTCCCTTAAACTTATTGGCTTATGTCACTAAAACTGCTTTCTGTAACTGAGCCCAAGAGTAGTTGGCAAATGATAGCTTTGCTTAGGCAGGTCAAATTAGTACAAAGAGTGTCCCCTAAAGTTAATTTGTGGCAAGCAAAATTAGGTGCCTGCTTTATGAAATAAGTCATTTTTTGAGATTTCACGCTTGTGATTTTAAATAATCAGAAATTAAAACAATTAAAATATGATCTGATTTGAACAAAAAGACTGCTTCTATAGTTGCATATCTTGCATTATCCCAAAAAAATTAAGTAGATGCTTTTTGTGTTTGTTTTGTCATCTTTATTTCTCATTAGAAATTCTAATTATCAAAGTACGCACCGACCTTTTTTCTTCCACAACAAACCAGATTACAACTTATTTGCGACTTTGAAGTTTTGGACGTCTTCATGCAATGGAACATACAAAAATAAAGCTTACCCTTGCTGGAACAAATTTACCTGTAAGTCATACCATGGTTTGGGTGAATACTCGATTCTGATTGGCTGGAGACTGTACGTTAAAAAGTGATAATGTACACCTAGGAAAGGCGTCCTGTCAAATTGCCTAACAGTTCTAAATTGTTGCGCTGGCTCAAATGTTAACAGAGACTAAACGTTATTTCACAGATGACTCATCGTTGTGGACACGTTGCTTGGCAACGCCTGTATACGGGAGATATTAAATAGTGCGCTCGACCTATTAAATAAAAACCGTCACGATTTTAACTCTAAAACACATTAAAGTATTATTGATTTATTAAATATGTCTTTTTTTCGTAAGTTACCATGATGTAAGCGGGATAATGCCCTTCGAGGTGTCCATTATCAAAAATTAATGGACTTCGCAGAAGCAACCGGTTCACGACTTTGGGTCCTCCAATATTTTGTGATAATGGACACCTCGTTGGGCATTATCTCTTATCCCCAGGTTATGTTTAGAGTTTCAGTTGCTATGATTACTAACATACCTTGAAAAATAACTGTTTTTGGAACCAAAAGTTGAAGTTATCCACAAACTTATCCGGTTATGTCACCTAAACTGCTTTCTGTAACGGACCCCTGGGATTTTTCTGAAGAGAACTTGCACAATTGTTGGCTACCAAATCCTGGTTTTGCCCTACTGTGTTTGTGTACATATAATTTAATCATATATGTGATTTTGATTGAATAGAGTGCTCTTACTTAATGCTAACTGAATAAAAAACAATACTTATTCTTACTGGACAGGGAATTGAAAGGAGAACGGGTACACATGGATTCCTGGAGGCACAACGCTGGAGTCTAAGAATAAAAAACACACACACAACTCAATTTTTTTTAGTTTTGGGAGAGTTGCAAAAACACAAATAAAATATTTTAGAATCTGCCTGGCTGGAAGGTTCAATAAAACACCCATCTTAGAATGAAAAACACTAAAAACAAAAATTACCACCTCAATATGAAACGTTACTCAATGTTTTTATTTATCCATTTGTTTTTGTTTATCCATCCATTATCAAATAGCGATTAACTGAAGCCATAACAAAAATAATACCAGAGGATCAACAACATATGGTACCCAACAAAGACTGAAAAGAGAACAGGCATTGCATTTTGGGAGTTTGATGGAGCAGATATGCGACAGAAAAACATTGAATGCATTTAGCAAAGCTCAGTAAATAACGTGACTGCATTTGTAACTGCAGTGTTTTACTACAACTGCAGTAGAAGGAATTATACTCAGAGTAATATGTCTTAAATACATTTTTAAAACAAAGACGTTTTCAAAACAGGTGTAGGCCTAGTGTAAGCCTGTGACTCTAATTAGGGATGTGTTATATTAGGGAAACATAGCACTGAATATTGTTGAATATTCAGTGACAATATTGATTGTATTTGATTTAGAATTCTTTCCACTCTTTGGTTTAATTTACATATTTAGAAAGACTCCATAAATCTCCTTGATCTTTAGCACATTAATTACTAAAATATAGAACTATTTTTGGGTTAAAAGGTAGAAACAGCCCCATCCAACACAAAAAATTGGGCTATTTGTAAATAGATCTTGAATGCATGGCATTGATGAGCAAATTATGCAGCCATTAAAATAGGAATTTGCAATACGCCAGACTTTGAGTAGCATAAAACAATTGTGACTCCATATATATCGTCTCATTTTAGCCAAAGCATCTAAAGCTTTTTATATGCTGAAGCAGTATATAGTGCATGAAGCAGGGTCACACAACATGCGTCTTTGAATTAAAAAAAATAAATAAATAAATAAATAAATAAAAGGCTTGACAGAAAAATATGAATACTTACAAGTTTCTCCACTTTGGTTTGTGATCAGGGTTTGCTGGTCATCTGCAGAGAAACAGGAACAAAAACAATTTAAAAGCAACCAACTTGATAAAAAAAAATAATAAATCCGTATTTTTATGAGAGTTTCAAGGGATATAAAACCTATTCTTTCATTAATTAAAAAAAAAAAATACAGCTCTTATTACTTGTTGTAGGGTCGATACACATTTTGGTAATTTACTTGATCACAACTCGGAGATAAAAACCAAAAACAGCTTTAATCTTTTCTTCAATAAAAAAATATATCTGAAATAAAAGCCATTTTTCTTTTTAGTGGTCATAAAGATGAGTATTTGATAGATGAGGATTTATACATTTAGTTAGGTAACATTTAGCTAGATTATTATATTTAGTTTCATTGCCATTTCATGTCTACAGTATTAAATAGATCAAATATCTGGGTCAGAGAAACCAAAATGTGACTATTCTATCATAGTATTTCAAGAGAGATTCTATTTATGATGTAAGTGATTTCTTGTGTACACTTTGAGTTGCCCTCAAAAAGCAACCAGCTCCCCAAAAAAATGGAGTTGCTAAAAATGCCTATGAATCAGGGTATCAATTAGCAACAACAAAACAACTCAGTGCACATTTTTCATTATTACTTCACACAGTGACAGGCAGATTATTTGTGCTGCTTGGCGTAATACAGGGGCCTGTTCGAGAAAGCTTGGTTAACTTACCATGTGGTAAACTCTGAACTCGCAGTTAATCAACCCAAAGCATGCTTAGCCTGAGTATGTCCATTCCAAAACGCCTGATAAAACTCAGCTTAATCAACCTACTCCTTGTAAACCAGAGTTAATGAGCATGCACCCTGAGTACATAAAGACCCTCTCAATGGATCAGTGAATTCATGAGTCACAAAGGAAACTGAAGGGGAAAAATAGAAGCATATGTCAGAGAAGTGGAGTTGGAAGTACTAATGCTGGCCTATGAGCAATTCAAGCCAATCATTATTACCAAAAAAGCAATAAAGCATCATCAGCAAAAGAAACAATGTTGGCTTGGCAAAAAATAAGTGTGTGTGTGAGTTTAAAGTTTAACTCACCACCAATCAACAGTCTCTTTTACTGATAAACTATAGATAAGTGTCTAATAGTACGGTCTGTGTCTCTTCATTATTGTCATTTTTTTTGTACATTTGATTAAAAATATTAATTTTCTACCCAAAAATGCCAGTGCAGTGCCCTCTTCAGGTTAAAACTTTACAGGTATCATTAATAGCTTTTTGATTTTTCTATTTTTTGGCCATATAAAGTAGACTTTTGCAATTCTACTGTAAGATGAAGATGAAGAGACCATTTCTACTGTGACAGAGCTGGACAATGGTGGGGGACCCAATGCAGATAATACACAGAAAAGAACTAGACAAAAGACCAAAGATTGATTTGTTAAATGTTAAAAAAAATAATTCAAAAAAGATTCGCATTTTTTATTTCAGGAAAATAATATATAAGACACTATTTAATGTGAACATTTTGATTAGAGGGGTTTTGACAAACTAGTATAATCTGCGCTTCCATGTCCACAGTATCATCATTTAGAGGGCTCAGCATGCTCAGAACCCTCTCTGGAACATAACCTGCTCCCGAGTAGGTTATGTTGAGAGATTATGTAGCTCTGATTAAAACATACCTTGAAAGATAACTCCGTTTATGGAGCCGAAATTTTAGGTTATCCATAAACTTACCTTTAAACGTATCCCGAGTCTCTTAACCTGCTTTCTGTAACGGACCTCAAGAGTTGGCAAATGGTGAGTTTGTTTAGGCAGGTAAAAGGTGTACAAAGAGGGTCCCCTAAAGTTAATTTGCATATCTTTACATATCTTGCATTATTAAAAATAATAAGTAACTGTTTTTTGTGTTTGTTTTTTTATCTTTATTTCCCGTATGAAAATCAAACTACATATGCACGGAATTTTTTTTCTTCCGCGACAAACAGATTATTGCAACTCCAGAGTTCCGCACCTCTTCATGCAATGGAACATACAGAAATAAACAGACATTATATACGTAGACGCCTCATTCTGTGCTGCAGAATGATACAGCATGGCGGCCATATTGGATGGGTCTCCTCACTACAAACCCAACTAGAGTCTATGCAGAATGGGCAGCTATCTGGTGATTTGTATTTGATTATTTAAAGAAAACATACTGTATAGAGAACATAGATATTCGTCATGTGCAGGGTTAATAAATCTTAAGTTATAATACTGACCCAAAAACGATTATTTATCTTCAAGGAACAAACAACAGATGATGAATTAATTCGTTTGCAGAGCACAGGGGTAAAAAAAAAAAAAAAAAAAATCACATGAGAGACAAACCAGATCATCAGAATCAGATGGTGTTAAGTAAGAATGAACAGTATTATATGACAATAAAACTATGTAATTGTAACTCATGTTATTTGGCTATCAAAGAAGTGCTAACGGAAGGAACTATAACCATTGTTTATAATTATCACTAACATTTTTGGGGACAAACTGTCAATGTGCCGTGAAGCCCATCCCAGCTGCTGTGCCTTCATCCATCTCCGATCTACTACCTGCTTCATGTTAAAACCAGCAGATGGCTCCTTCAGAGGGAACGGTGAAGGGGATCAGACCAGCAGAGCGTTTGATTCGTCTAAACTCTACAGAAAATCCTTCACCAACTATTTGGTTGGAGCTGAGATTGGTTCAAAAGACGTGTTTTTATCTTTTACTCTGGTTTTGGTTCCATAAATCCAGTGAGGAAGGTTGAAATGAATTCAAATTAACAATCAAACTTCTTTTTTTTATCAAAACATAAAATGTAATAATTTTTATTGGTATTAATATGCCATTACACATGTCTGATTTAGTTAAAAAGCATAATTAAATATGTTTTTATTGTTGGCTTTACACCTTCCTCATTAGAAATAAACTGACTGGGGGCGAATGGGGACCTATCCAAGTTGGCGGCCGCGCTAATACGTCAGCTCCATGAGGCGTCTACATGGAAATAAAGCTCACCTTTGCTGTTTTTATCTCGGATGAAGTACTGCTGCAGGCTGAAGTACTTGTCTTTGGAGTGGTACACCTGAGTGGTATTGCCGTGCCTCTCCGTCCACATTACCTCAGCTTTCCCCTTAAACTTGATGTAAAAGGAGTCGATTTGGCAATCCTTGGCCACTTCCACCGATACATGACCATTGATCACGCCTCCGTTTGTAAAGGTGTTTTTAGCATTGGGCGAGTTATAAGTAATTTCGATCTTCTTTATCGTGGAGGACATCTTCACTGAGGGTTTAAGCAAAACTCCAAAGGAAATGCCAGATGAAAGGAACAAGACATCAAAATAAACGTCTACCTTCGCCTTCAGCAAGAGGGCGTGTCTTTATAGAAGGATTGGCTTAAATGGGCTGTGGCGCTATGGAGGACCAACTCTGCCATACTTGAAAATAAATAAAGAAATGTGGATATAAATAAATAAATACAATTGAAAATAAATTAACAAAAAAATATTTAATTTCACAGATATTTATTTATTTCCATATTTACTCATTTATCCCGACATTTATTTATTTATTTATCCACACATTTATTTATTTATTTCTACATGTCTACATCACATTTATGTACAGATTTACAGAAGTGTATTCTAATAAGGGAGGTGTTTCAAACACTGACCTAAAGCCTGATTAGCGAGCTTGTAAAAATGTTTAAAAAAAAAACTTTTTTAAAGTGTGATTAAAGCCTCCTACTTCACAATTTCATTGTTTCTCATCTTACTGTGAGAAAGAAAAATATGTTTTATTTATCTTTGAATACATATTTGTATTTATTCACCTCTATTCCAATACACCTAACAAATACTTTAAAAGCTCCAATGCAGATGGTGGAATGTATTATAATAAATACTGTATAACTTAATTTTTTTTTAAAGGGAGTTTACATAAATAAATATCCACACATACTAGGTTAGAAGTAGGTCTGAAGATTAGCTCACATGACACAATGCGACAACACAGTAAACAATAGGCAGGTATTTTATGTGCTTAGGTGTGTCGGAAAATAAAGTTACAATCACCTTGATAATAATTAAACTGCATGAGCTTCATAAATTATGTAAGAGAACTTGTTTAAAACACTAATGAATGTAAAACAAAAATTAATTTTGGATTATAGCCTGCTTTTCGGGCAAGGAACATGGTTGGGGCTAAATTATGTCTAGTTTGCAGAACATGTCACTGAGCAAGCCCATTCATTCTGTGTATAGGTGTTAGGTGACTGGCTGCCAGTGTGTGTTGCTACATGATACAAAAGGCCTGTTCAAGGCAGGGTGTGTCTTAGATATTTACACATGTAATCTGAACTGACAGCACCTGTGTCCTACATTGCTGGAAAGAATGAGAGTCCAAATGTGGAAACACTAATCGGAAGTAATGCTGGTATAACCTTACTCCTGTGTAGTAATAAGAAAAACAACAACAGCAATACTAGTACTACTACTACTACTAATAATAATAATAATAATAATAATAATAACAATAATAATACACGAAAAATAAACTGAAGAATGTCTTTTTATTCTCACTCATTAGAGAAATCACATGAAATAAGATATTCACACGAGTTGTGTCTTTGAGATCCATGTGACATATCTACTCCTTGCCAACTTTTTAATGAGGCTCATGAGACTTCAGCCTGTAGGGAATGTGTTTTTCTCAATCCTGGAGTGGTCGCAATTGTAAGGACTGTATTTATCTGCTTTCACTAAAGCAAAACGCACTGACTCACTAATACCTTTCCATGATATTAAATCTTTTTTTCACCAGTAATTTCATAGAATGTAGGTCTACTTTTAGACATATCTGAAATTGCATATTATTGAACCCTTTTCCCGGTTACTTTTTTTTATTTTTTATATAGCAGCTACACTTTTTGTTTCTACGAAGTACACTCCATCATCCATCCATCCATCCATTTTCTAAACCACTTAATCCTCAATGGGTTGTGGGGGGGCTGGTGCGTATCTCAAGCTGTCAATGGGTGAGAGGCGGGGTTCACCCTGGACAGGTCGCCAGTCCATCGCAAGAGCACACAATCAATTCCTTTTAGCTCATCAGCCAATCACAGGGAAGCAACTCCATTTATTTTGAAATCTAAATATGATAAGATTGACTTGTTGGAAGTTTAAATTAAGAATCAGGATCAGAAACAAAGGAAATTAAAGTGACTTTGAATGTGGCATCCTTGTTGGTGCAAGACGCATGCATCATTATGCATTTTAACAAAAGATTAGACAGGCAGTAACACCTGTCAGCATTAAACTTGAGGATAGAGTTTAAACTAGGGATGTTCGATATTGGCTTTTCTACCGATATCCGATATACCGATATAGCCTAACTCATAATTTCCGATACCGATATAAACCGATACCGATATGTGGGGACCCTCCCTCATAAAAAACAAAAACTACTAAACCCTTTTAGGTAACCATGATAAAATATCTTGCATCATACATACTTGAGTTTTAAAAATTTAGAAAATGTAATAAGTACTAGAATTTTAGTTAGGCAATTGAAAAAGGTGCCATTTTTATTTTGTCTTCAAAAGTAGCTGGAACATTTTCTCACACAGAGAATACTGACAAAGGCCCACCACTCAGGACAAATTTCTACTATTAGAAAATGTAAAAAACATTATACCTTTGTGGCTGATGACGTCACCAAGTGCGCCCGATAGACGGTCAAGGTTGGCCGAGAAGAAGCCTTTTGATAAATTGAAAGTTATCTCAAACAAATAATATCTCAAAAACTATACCTCAAATCTGTCATATAGTTACATACTGAGAGAGAAAAGAAGTAGATGAAGAATTTGATATATAATATGTGTATGGTGTGAATCTTAATGATATTGAAAAAATAAAAACCGATACCGATAATTTCCGGTATTACATTTTAATGCCAATATCGGCCGATGATGACTTCAGGCCAATAATATCGGACATCGCTAGTTTAAACACACCAAAACCTGCAAGTAAAAGATTGGCAAAATTGTTACACAGTCTGATCAGTCTTAATTTCCGCTTTGATGGATGACTGGGTCACAAGAAGTTTATACAACATGAAAACATGGATCCCTCTTGTATCAACAGTTTATGATGGTGGTGTGTAACTGTGTAATCATGGTGTGGGAATTATTATCCTGTTACACATCTGGCCCCTTAGTTGGGGTTGAAATAACCTAAATGCTACTGCTTTCAATATCACAATGCATTATGTTGCATGGCTCAGATCAGACAGGAAATACTAAAACCAAGATTCAGGGAAATAGAAAACTGGTGGTAAATTTAAATAATCTCTCAACAATCAGTTATATTAATTTGTTTACCGCTATTATATAAGAGAAAAACAAGAGAGATGAGCAAGTTATTATTATATATTTTTATTATCAGAACCCATAAGGCAATGTTGGTGACTGGGCTCTCTCTGAAAAAAACAGACCTTTTCTTCCTAAATGATTTCATGTTAAAAAAAAAAGAAAACAAAAATAAAAATATATAAACAGAAAAGTAAAAAAGAACGTGAAACCACTGTTTTCATGCCCCTTTCTATGTGAAGGTCACTGTTTAAAACGAGACTGAACATTAGTGTAGTTCAATTCCAACAAATAAGTTAGTGATAGATCAAAATGACTAGATGGATTACCCTGATACACTCATGGGTCAAAAACAACATCCAGGGATACAAAATGTCACTTTATTTTTATTAATATACTTATTGCGGCCATTACTCATAAGAAATCGGATCCACCCAAGCAATTATCACAATTTTGATTAAAAAAGTGGTCTGATTTTTTGGTTATGAAAAGTTTAAAGTGTAGATTATTTTACCTTAAAAACTTAAGAAGGGTTTTTCATGATATATATATATATATATATATATATATATATATATATATATATATATATATATAAATGTCTTAGAGGTTACAAATTTTAACCATCCAATATAGTAATACATAATATAAGTTAACACAATATTTAAATTTATGACCAAAACAATAAAAAAGAACATCTTCAGTCAATTCTTATGTTTTCCATCTTGAAAAAAGAAATTATGTATAATTCAATTAAGTTTATTTATATAGTGCCAATTCACAACCGATGTCACCTCAAGGCACTTTCCAAGAAAAGCCATTTCATTACAATTGTACAAACATTCCAGTCAGTTTAATAATACCTAAAGCCCATTTCTTGTCAACTTTAACCATCGTCAAAAGTGGACACATCTTTGAGAATGATTATCTAATTTACACTATTTGGAGGTGCCGTGGTTAGCACTGTTGCCTTGCAGTTAGAAGGTTGTGGGTTCGTATCCTGGCCCAGGGCATGGAGTTTGCATGTTGTCCCTGTGCATGTGTGGGATCCCTCTGGGTACTCCGGCTTCCTCCCACAGTCCAAAATTGATCACTCTAAATTGTCCTTAGGTGTGGGTGTGTGCATGCATGGTTGTTTGTCCTGTCTGTCTCTATGTGGCCCTGTGATGGACTGATGAAGGGACCCACACACTCTGGTCGGGACACTTTAGACATTGTACTGACATATGGCATTGAGTGTGATGAACTAATAGTCCTCCCACATAACCCAGTCCTATCTGACCATTTTTTGATGACCTTTGAATTTACTTTACCCTGCATTCCAAAATCTGAAAGAAAATTTCATTACAGTAGAACGTTATCAGACTTTATCAGAATGTTCCATTCTTCTCAGTGTGTCAGAATAATACAGTGGAAGACAGCAATTCCAACACTAACCCTTCAGAAATTGATGGTCTGGTTCAAAGTATTAATTCCTCACTGCGTTTGGCGCTAGACAGTGTAGCCCCCTTAAAAAAGAAGGTAATCAGCCATAGGAGGTTGGCTCCCTGGTTTAATGCAAAGTTGCATACTTTAAAGCAGAATACTAGGAAACTGGAGAGAAAATGGTGCTCTACGCACTAAAATGATTCCTTTCTAACCTGGAAAAATAGTCTACTACTTTATAAAAACGTCCTTCGACAAGCTAGAACAGCATATTTTAAATTTTTCCATTTCTCACCACGAGTCCCGGTGTATTCATGTCAGCTTTGGACACAAACATAAAGTGGTCTCTGTGTTTCAAAATTTTCTGTACTGCCTGGAATGCAGAGTGCTTATTGGCTAGTTAGTATCATGTGGTATGGCTACTTGCAAGTGATTGGTCTGTGGGTTCCTGTGGATGATTGGAGACTACCGTAAGGACTGCAGAACCTGCACTGGTAAACCAGAAACTCTCAGTAAGGTTTTAAATAGGGAACTCTGTTTTTAGCATTAGGTCCAAGTCCACATAAGACAGCACCAGACCAGATCCGAAGATCGAATATTAGTGACCTCGCTCTACATCTTCCTGGCTGTGTTCTGCTGCAGCAGCTCTGCATGCAGTCAGCTATGATAGACAACATGTCAATCACAGCGAAGATCACACTACGGCTGCAGCGATTCTGCAAAAACTCTGCTTCGAAGCCTCGTTAAATTCCAATGACGCGCACATACGAGCAGGTATCTGATGGTTCCTCACGGACGGTTGTTTTGGACTCACCTGTGCGAAGAACAACAGTAGTGCGTGATACAGTTTAAATTTAGTTACAGCGATAGCGGAGAGTAAAGATGTCCATAAACGGCAGAAAATGTGTAAAGCTTGGGATCATTACATTCTAAAGAAGAGAACCAAGTACAGTGTAAATACTGCAATGTAGACCTGGCGTACCACAGCAGTCCGAGCTCAATGATCCAGAATCAGAAAACATGCACATGCTGTTTCCCCAAGCGTCGCTGAAACAAGTTAATGTAATCTAAAGCCTGTATACATTGATATTCGCTAATTTTAATACTGTATCTGCAGCGATGTGATGATCCTGTTTAACTAGATATGATTTTTAGCTTTGAAGTTTTTAAGTAGTAAACTATTCACGTTCAATCGCAAGAGAGCCTTGACCACACATAACCGGGTATCCCACAACACCGAGATATTTTACTACGGTTTGGCCCATCATACTCACGTTAACGCAGATTTTCGGCACAAAAAACAAATCTTTTAAAAAACTCTGGCCAAAGAGGAGATCTGCGTTTTCTCTGTTTTCAGTATCTTCGTTTGGACGGATGAAAACAGTTTTAAGTGCCGTAACGTCACTATCTGCGACAAAAATGCTCCAACATCACGGTTACAGGATCAAAAATCAACAGACTCAATGCTGCGCTGCGATCAAAGTAAGAAAACAAATACTTTCTCACTCTCCTGACACAGAGACTCCTGAGTGTTCAGTGCTGCTGAGCAGGGGCGTATCCAGGAGGTGATAAAGAGGGGCTAAAAGGGGCCAAGGGTGGGTTTGGGATTGTAGCGCCAAAATAAAAGCAGAGAAGTTCTTGTAGTGGGGACCCAATCTGAGTAGGTCATATTTTAGAGTTTTCAACTTTTAAAAGGATATTTAAAGTTATTTTGTTTTGCTAAGGTTTATGTGACAATGTTGTATAAAACTCTGCTTTCTTTTCAAACAATTTAATTGATTGTCGAAGAAGAAAATCACAAAAGCATTGCAACTTTCCCAAAAGCTTTTTCACAAAAAAGTGGATGGACTGTTTAGTTTACTAACTTACATTATTGCTGTTGACTGTTATTTTGTCAAATAAATAAATTGGCTTAGTTTTGGAGCCAAATGTTGGAGCTCTCTGTTTTTTTTTAGAGAAAAAATGAAAATGCTTTATCATTTTACAGCCACAAAATTTTTGTTATACATAATTTGTTTTGATTATTTAAAAACGTAAAAAAATATATAAATAATTGATTAATCGAAACGATAATGGGTTAGATTAATCAATTACAAAAATAATCGATAACTGCAGCCCTAGGTCACACCAAGCCCTGCCCCTTGCTGGTCTGCGAGGTAATGCCTTATTCTAAGGCATTCTTCAAACAGAAAATGAGGGCGGATTGATTTAGTCTCTTTAAATCTCAATCTCAAGATAATGCTCTTTTAAAATATAAAAGTTTATTATGGAAAGATGTGGCTCTGTACAATTGCCATTCCATCAACATATTTTAGATACAATGAAAGAACAAATAGTCCGTAATAGATTTTATGTTTAAATTAAAAGGTTTATATAATTTTGGCTTCATGTTTTCTTAGAGGCAACAACAATATGGTTGTTTAACTTTCATTTAAAGTCATTCAGAGGAGGGTACATGCCATGAGCCCCATAAGGAGGAGGAGGACCAGCAGGTTGATAGCTTGGTGGTGGTTGTGGAGGTCCAAAGCCCCACACGGGAGGGTTTGGATTTCCATAGTTCCCAAATGGCCCGTTTCCAAAGTCAGAAGCATCTGTTGGTGCTGTTGCCACAGCAGAGACCTGATTGGCTGGCAGAATGAAGATGTCAAATTTGATCTCTGGGTCTGAAGCATACTTCACATCAAGGTAGACCTGGAGGGGGGGAAATATTTTTTAAAATGGATACTATCTATGAAAATACCCAAGATAATGGGTTTATATGTTAAAGTATTTAATCAAAATGTTAAGATCAACAAATTTATTGGGCTATAATTACACCCTAGTCTTAAATTTAAATAAAAAGTTAAATAAAGGATGCAGAATCTCTAAAGCTAAAACAACACTCAAAGAGATGAAGACTGCATTCACATGGTCTGCCTACATGCTTTACCATAACGGTTTTCTTTTTAGTTAAATCCATTGATATTTATGTTTATATAATTCCTCTAGAAATAGCTGAAAGTTATTTATAGGTAACAGCTAATAATTAACCTCAATACATAATTGAATAAAATTTGGAATTACAGGTGTTTGAACAATTGCAGTTCCTGCCTATCTGCTCCATTTGAATGAGCCGCTGAGTTCCAACTGTGCCCCAGTTTGATATACTAAAATGTTTGCATAAGACACACCTTTGGTAAACACCTTGAGTAACGAGTTGCTGAAAAGCACGAGATGACTATGGGTCACCTGCAGGTAGCTACGACAAAGCTTTTATGACCCCCCCAAAAAGAAATCTGTCCACCCTACTTCCACTTTCCAAAATTCTTCACCTGGGCAACCAAGTGGAAATGATCAAACTTGATTGGTTTACACCGTTTCTGTTTTTTTACTTTTGAAATCAAGATTGTGTTTTTTTCAACTTTCGATATATTTGGCATCTTACTGCTTACCCGGAGTCTGTGCTCTACTTTGATGATGTTGCAGTTGAGTATAGAGGGCTCTGCATCGTGAGGAATGGCAATAACCTGTGTGATGTTTTCCGAGGCTGAAGGGGGGACGGGTGTTCCAACCTCTTTAATAAGGTCCTTAGTGTGGACTCTTCTCTTCCCTCGGGCAAAGAAGCTGTGCTTCCTATATATGCAGTATTTGGGCTTGATCTCACGAGATGAATCATTTTTAATGTAAAGCATCACCTTCAGTCTTTCCCCTGTGATACAAAGAAAAGTGCTTATCATAGCTGGTATAGAAATATTCCAGACACAGTCATTGTCTCACACCCACAGTCATTATGTCACACCTTGGAAAAAGCCTGACTTTTCCAGTTTTACATCCATAGCAACAGTTCCTGAGGTAAAAAGGTTCATTTTCTTATCCTTAGATGCATGTTGGGGTTCCTGTGAGACAGACAGCTTGGTTAATAAATGCAATATATTTTCACCTAGAAATAAACAGGTAGAAACAATTAACATAATAACAGTTAATATGATGTCTGTAAAGTATGCTGATATACGTTCAGAGACAGGAAACAAAGATATGCATTTTAGCAAGGTCAGCACTGACATGAAGTGTAACAGGCACATACACAGATAAAGGGGTAATTTACTCTCTGCATGCAAAGATTTTTAGCCCTGTCTTGAATTTATGGTTACAATTAATATGTTTCTACAGTTATTACCATCTGCTACTTAAATCCTTTACCCCTGGATGAATGAGGATATTATTTTGTTTAGGAGAACTTGCCGTACGGTGGAACATCTGTGGAAGTCTACAAAGCTCAAAGTGGACGGATTTCATTTTAAAGAGTTAGTCTCATAACTTAATTTAAGGACAAAATAGGCCAGATCACTTTATTTCTCTAATAGCCAATAAATTGTCTGTACATTTATAGCGCTGTATTTAGTCCCTCGTGACCCCAAAGTGTTTCACACTACATTCAGTCATTCACCCATTCCCGCAGACATTCAGACACTGGTGACGGTACGCTATGTTTCTAATCATAGTAATATGAACAAAATAAATAAACAGAGTCAGTCCCTAGCTTTATCAAACAAGCTGCATTAACCCCTATTACAAAACGTTACAAATTTGGACCCATCTGAGCCATGTAATTATAGGCTTGTATCAAAATTACCTTTTCTTGCTAAAGTTTTGGAGAAGGTAATGATATGGTAGATGAATAACAATGCTATTCTGGATAGGTCTCAGTCTGGTTTCCAAAAGATGCACTCTACTTAGACTGCTTTATTAAAAGTCTCTTATTTATTGATGGCTGCAGAATCTGTTCAGTACAATGTTTAGAGATAAAGGCAATAAAAAAGGTCAGCTTTCTATCATCTGAAGAACATTTCTAGGATTAAAGGACTGATGTCACAGAAGGACCGTGAAAAACAGATCCATGTGTTTATCTTTAGTTGGATTGATTACTGCAACAGCGTCCTCACAGGTCCACCTAAAAAATCGATCAGACAGCTGCAGCTGATCCAGAACCCTGCTGCTCGTGTTCTCACTAGAACCAGGAACGTAGAACACATCACCCCAGTTCTAAAGTCCTTACACTGGCTCCCTGTAGCTCAGAGAATAGACTTTAAAATACTCCTACTTGTTTATAAATCATTGAACAGTTTAGCACCAAAGTATGTTGAAGATATGCTGTCACTACATCAACCCAGCAGACCACTCAGGTCCTCCAACTCTAGCCTACTAATCGTCCCTAGAATCAGAACTAAACAGGGAGAGGCAGCTTTCAGCTTCTATGCTCCACAAATGTGGAATAAACTTCCAGACGAATGCAAAAATGCTGAATCCTAGGCTCTTTTAAATCAGAGATTAAAACTATACTATTTAGAGCTGCATTTGAATCTTAAATTGGGCTTTCTGGTCACTTTTTGTTTTGTTTACACGATTGTGTTTTATCTGTTTTAATCGGTTTTAATTGCATAAATTTGTTCCTTAAATTATTTTTTATTGTTGTGGCTTAATTTATTTTCTTACTTTTTTATTTCTTTTTTAAGTGATTGTGTATTAATTACATAAATTTAGTTTCTTACATGATCTTTTCTTACTGATTGATTACTGTTAAACTTATATGTTTTGTTTGTAATCATGTGGTTTCATTATCACTGAAACATGTAAAGCACCTTGAATTGCCTTGTGTTGAAAGTGTGCTATACAAATAAAATTGCCTTGCCTTGCCTTGCCTTTGCTGCTTTAATTCTCTTTTCTAACTTTTTCTGCACTATGTACAGCACTTTTTGATTTTATCCAGGAAAGGTGATATACAAATAAAGTTTACTTAAATACTTATAAGCTTGTTAACATACAGTGTATATTGGCAAACACTGAATGTTGTAAAACAACAAAAAAACAAGCTAAAGGCAAAACATGGACGAACAATTGCAGATCTATGAGTGTAAAACTCCAAAAGTAGATATTAAGGTATTTGGAAATTAGTGAAGAAAATACCTTTTATTGACAATAACTTCAACCCTATTGGAGGATATTGCTAAAGGCACAGTTCAAAAATACTACAGTGAAAAACCAAGAGAATCCCCGGCTAAAAATAACAGACCTATCAGGGCAATCCCGTTGGATCTGTGCCTGGAACTGCAGCTGGTCGGACATTGACACAGTGAGGAGCTGTATGTCGGCTTGGTTAGTCCCATAAATGGCGATGAAGCTGACATCAAAGTGGAGTTAGAAGAAATTATCAGCTTTCCTAAGGCAACTGAGACTACTGACTGCACATATATAACTAACACTACAATCAATCTGTTCATTTTCATCTGCAAACAGGAAGGATTTCCTTCAATCAGTGCAGAAATTATGTCTGACGTACAAATGCAACCAATTAGCATTGTAGGTGCCTGGCATTTCCTCATCTCCACATTGATTTGAATATAAAAACGAAAAGTGCTCATATGTGTCAACAGATTCATATCTAGATGTACTTGTGCACATTGTCTTGATTTAAGCCCATGGCATGGTATAGAACCAAAGTCATTCAAATCTTTCGACATTAGGAGACTGATATCTAAAGTTACAGGACATGGCATGAATGTCAGACCTACCATTAGCCCGGGCACTGGGTTCAAGTCTCCTTTTGCCACAAAATTGACAATAGTTGAGTCTTTACTGTCGATCCGCATCGATCTGCTCAACACAGCCTCCAGCAAGTATACAACTTTACCATGCTCGCCTTTAAAGGAGGAGGGAATATTCCTAAAATGAAAACACAGGGAGCCGGACAGAATTGAGAAAATAACATTTGCTTGTACAATTTGTTTGCACATAAGGTAGTTGGTATTTTGGTCCATTATTCCTTGGAGATCTTCTCCACAGCTGTGATGTTTTGAGGCCGGGCAACACAGACTTTCACTCCCTCCACAGTTTGTCTATTGGATTGAGGTCTGAAGTCTGGCTAGGCTCCTCCAGAACCTTGAAATGTTTTTTTTACATAGCCACTCCTTCATTAACAAGGTGGTGTGTTTGGGATCATTGTCATGTTGGAAGATCCAGACACATTTCATCTTCAGTGCTCTCACTGATGGAAGGACTTTTTTCCCCACAATCTTACAATGCATGTCCCCATTCATCCTTTGCTTAATACAGATCAGTCGTCCTGTATCATTTTCAGAGAAGCAGCCCCAAAACATGATTTTGGGGCTGCCATTTCCACTGCCATGCTTCACAGTGGTCATGATGTTCTTGGGAAGCAACTCTTCATTCTTCCCAATCCAAGCGCAGTGATTGGCGTTTACACCAAAGAGTTCTATGTTGGTCTCATATGACCACACGAGATTAGAGAACGACTGATTAATCGCTCCAATGGCCATAACAACTAATTACTAACTATTTACTAAGTATTAAAACTATCAGCCCTACATTGCTAAAATGGGAAGAGCAAGCACTGCAGACCCAGAAATATGTATAATATGTATACAGTGCAATATATACAAGTGCGATAAAAAATAATCTGTACTTTTAAATATTTTTAATATCTAGCACTTGTGCTACAGCTTTGCAAGCTGCTTGTTTTTGTTTTTTCTTTCCTGTAAAGGTTAGTTCAACTGTGCACATTTCTGCCATCTCAAAGGACTGCTCAATGCCACATTGCGAGCTCCACTGAGCTTTAATGGTGTGTCACATTCACACTGAACGGCCAAAGATTACAGTGGATCAAACAGCACCACGTCTCATTCTAGCAGGATGTGCCAAAAGCCAACATCAGGAGCAGAAAGTAAAAACCAAATCTGCAAGTATATAAGACCAATCTTTTGTTTTATAAGAATTTAGGTATATTAGATAAACATCAGGCAGAAGCTTGTCCTAGGCTGCAGCTGCACACTGTGGTGCATTAAAGGAATGTTTGAAATATAGGTGAGTTCAGTAACATAGGAATTTTAAAACTTCTAACAAAATACACTGAAAATATTAACATAACCCATAAACTCCTGTTTAATGGCGGTTGGCAAGCAACATTTTAATATGCCCTACTGTTCTTTTACAAAATACTAAAAACCAATTAAATTATATTCCTCCTTATTTTGTCTCCTTGACATATCTCAGCAATTTTTTTCAGAACTAGAAATTTTGCTTAAAGGTCTTGGATGTCAGGTTGCATATTAATATCTTGTAAATGTTGTATGAGTTCCCCTCCCTCAACAGTATAGTTCAAGCAAAATGATATAACAGGTTCCACAGTCTCTTCTTGAAGACCTGAAGACCTGTTTTTTTAGAGATTTTGTCTTAATGCTAAATATGTTTTGTGTGTGCTACAAAACCAGCAACTTATGGAGCACCAGTGGTATGAGCTAAAAAAGTTCATGCTTCAAATGTGTGTCAAACTATGACACATACCTTATATATGCAATTGATAGGTAAATAGATACTTTATCCCCAAAAAGGGGAAATTCAATAGTTTCAATTGTTCAATTAGTTGTTTTATTGTATTACCTTTAGTTCGTAAAAAAAAAAGAACTACTACAGTAATTTCTGAAAATAAAGTTTTAATATACCTTGCAAGAGTATAAGAGCCTACTTGCTCCTTTACAGTACGACTATCGGCCATGTAATCAACTATCAGCTGTTAACTATTGGCCAAATCCACTAACGGTCGTTCTCTACTATTGCCCCCTCTTTTTCCGCCAGGTGATCAACTATCGGCACATTATTATATTATTATTATAGGAATATTATTGGCCTTTTTCAAAATTAATACTGTTGGCCCTACTTGCTATTGACCAAACCCACCATCGCTCTTTCTCTAAATGACACTGTCCCAACCCTCCTCTGGATCATCTAGATCACAGATGTCAAACTCAAGGCCCGGGGGCCAAATCCGGCCCGCCATAACACTTAATGTGGCCCTCTAACCTCTAGAGGACAACATGAATAGCACCTTTAAGTTATATTTAAGTGCACCTAAATACTATTTTACCAGTCAAATCAAATCAGAGTTTATAAGAATAGTCCTCAATCACATGATTTTTAAAAGATTAGTATCTGTCAAATGCAGAAACAGATATTTATTTATATTTTAATGCTTTGGTAAAGATAGCTTCATCAATACTTTCTGCCACAACCGGGCCTTTGAGGACATTCATGATCTTGATGTGGCCCAAAATGGAAATGAGTTTGACACCCCTGATATAGGTGGTCTCTGGCTAACCTTAGATGGGCCTGAACATGTGCTGGCCTAACCTGAAGGGCTGCAGGATATTGATCCATGGCAAAGTACTGTGTTACTAATAGTAACCTTTGTTAGTGTTATCCAGGCTCTCTTCAGCTCATTAATCATTTCCTTATATGTATTTCTGAGCCTTTTCATCACTGTTCTCAACATTGTTTTTACCCCATGAGGTGAGATCTTGCATGGAGTCCCAGATCTAGGGAGCTTGTCAGCAATCTTTTGTCAATTCCATTTTCTAATAATTGTTCCAACAGTTGATCTCTTCTCACCAGCTGCCTTCATATTGTAGATTGGCTAGTTCCAGTCTTGTGTAGGTGTACAATCATGTCCCTGGTGTCCTTGGACGCTCTTTGTTCTTGGCCATGATAATGTTGGAGTCTGACTGAAGTTGTGGACAGCTGTATTTTATACAGTTAATGAGTTTAGGGAGGACAGAAGAGCTTCTTAAAGAAGAAGTAGCAGGTTTGTGAGGGAAAACTATTTGTTTGCTTGTTTGTAGAGTGATCTTAAAGCTAAAGAAAAATCAATACTTATTCTTACTGGACAGGGAATTGAAAGGAGAACGGGTACACATGGATTCCTGGAGGCACAACGCTGGAGTCTAACAAAGAATAAAAAACACAACTCTGATTAAATATAATTTAAAGTTGGTCTACGTGAAAAGTTCAATAATACACCTATCTCAGAGTGAAAAATAAAACAAATAGTGTTGCCCAATTTTTTTATTTATCAATTTATTTTTGTTTATCTGTCCATTATCAAATAGCGATTAACTGAAGCCGTAACAAAAATAATCGCAGAGAAAAACAACATATGGTACCCAACAAAGACTGATTGAGCAGACATCCAACACAAAAACAATGAACGCATTTAACAAAACTCAGTCAATAACATGAGTGCATTGGTAACTGCAGTGTTTCACTGACACTGCAGTAGAAGGAATTATACTCAGATTAATATGTCTGACATACAATTTTAAAACAAAAACGCTGTGAAAACAGGTGTAGGCCTACTATAACCCTGGACACTCTCACTAGGGCTGCATTATGTTAAGTAAAATAGCAATGAAGATTTTTGAATACTCTGATGACTATATTGATTGCAATTGATTTAGATTTCTTGCCACTCTCCGGTTTCTGTTACATCATTACAAAGACATCATCGCTTTCCCTGATATTTAGCAGTTTAGTTATTAAAATATAGAACTGATTTTGGCTGAACAGGCAGAAAAAGTCCCATCCAACCAGAAAATTAGACTATTTGCAAGCAGAGCTTGAAAGCATGGTGTTGTTATTAAATATTGCAGCCATAAAAAGTAGGAATTTGCAATACTACAGACCTTGAGATTGCACAAAACAAATGTGAGTCCATATATATTCACTTCACCAAAGCCTATAACGCTTTTATATGTTGAACACTTGTTCTATGAAAATGTGGGTTACTGCATGGAGCAAGGTCACAAAACATTAATCTTTGCATCGTAAAAACTAAAAAAAAGGGATCAACAAAGAAATATGAACACTTACAAGTTCTGCTTTCGTTTGTGATCACTGTTTGCTGGTCATCTGCAGAGAAATTGTAATATAATATACAAGAAATTAAAAGCAACCAACATGATACAAAATAATCACTGTGAATTAATGAAGGTTTCACTGTGTACAAAATGTCTGCTTCTTTCATTCAAAAATAAAGCTATTATTACTTTTTGTAGGGTTGATGTACATTTTGGTAATTGCATTATCAGAATACAGAGATAAGAAAAACAAACAGTTTTAATTTATTTTTTTCATAAAAATATAAAACTGAAATACAAGCCATTTTTCCTTTATAGTGAAGCCCTGAAAAAACAACAAGCATCAGACTATAGAAACTGCTGGTTGGCTTTATTTGGACTAACCTCCATAGAGCAAAGCGTTGGTCAGTGCACTTTGTTTAGACAGAATCGGGGAAGGGGCGATTCTAGGATCAGGGATTGAGGTGTCCTGAGTACCTGGTGGGCTGCTCCACCAGGCACAATACATTTCTTTGTTTTTTACATTTTAACATAACTCCTCACTGCGCCGCGGTACTGTATGGTACATTATGGGGTGCACAAATGCAGTGCATGCAGTGCTGGTCAGACAAACAACTGAACAGTCAAAACATTTGTTCTACACCAGTTCATATATTGTGGCTGAACCACATAATATATTGCTATTTAAAACCTGGTTGACACTGTATTAATAAACAGCCTTACTATAGTACTTTTAAAAATCTTAATTGTGTACCAAAGTGATAAAGACAGAAGTAATTCATTTTCATGTTTTCCAGTTCAGCATCCTCCCACCACAGTGGTCAAAACCTGTTTGACCTTCCGAGAAAAATGTTGGACGTCAATAATGACATCACTACCTTTATATTCTGCCCTTAGACGACAATAATAACACGCCCACATAAAAAATTCTGCCTAAACAAGCAAGACAGAAGAAAATCAAAAAATGGCATATTTGGCTCCTACAGTTTCTGTTCTGCGTGCCAGTATTCTCTGTTTGTTTTCTTGCCTCATTCTTCCTGACCATCTCATTCTTCCTGACCTTCCACTCTCTTTTTTACTCCCTTTTTTTATCTCTCCCTCTTTGGTCTGACAAACATTCATAAATAGACTGAATTCAACTGACTGAATTAAATCAATATGAAAAATATACTATTGAGAATACTAATTAATAAAGACCTCTTTATGCTTCTCTCTTTTTGGGGGGAGACAAGGGACAGTTGTAACACTTTGAGATTTGTCCAATAAATCAAAAACATTTATATTAGAATAGCCTATTTACTCTATTATAAACGTCAATGTGTCAACCACTCAACAAATGTATTTAAGTTGTTTTGTGAAATATGTACAGGTTGCAAAGTGATTTAAATGCAGTTATTCCACTGTTACAACCGTCCCATTACACAGGGTAATTAGTGATGCAACAATATCACTTTTTTCAAACCGTTTCGATACCGATACTTGCATCAGAGTACTTGCCGATACTGAGTACCAATGCCTATACTTCTACCACACAAAATAAAATGCAATCAATTGAAAGGCAGGTTTTATTTTCTTCTCCCCTTGTTACAATTTATTTTATGTATTTTATTTATTACTTCTTTCCGGACAAAAAAAAAAGGACAACACGTAGAACAAAAAGGTCTTATCCCCAAACAAAACCTTCCTATACATGCACAAAGATACATAACATACATAATGTGTGCATTACATGCTCCTGCCGGAGACATTAACAGTAATATAAAATAAATTAGTGGTGACCGAAAGAGGGAGATCGCGGACACAGGCGGCTGAAATGAGTTTCCTCCGTAGGGTGGCTGGGCTCTCCCTTAGAGATAGGGTGAGAAGCTCGGTCATCCGGAGGGGGCTCAGAGTAGAGCCGCTGCTACTCCACATCGAATCAGAATCAGAATAGGTTTTATTGCCATTGTTTGAGAACAAGTTCACAAACTAGGAATTTTTCTCGGTACAATCGTGCACATAAAACATTTAACATAAATAAAAATAAAATAAAATAAATAAAAATAAAAAGAATGAGCTATAAGGCTAAAGTCTTTATAAATATTATAATCTGTATGTATATAGAAGAACTATGAAAAGATAAACATC
This sequence comes from Apricaphanius iberus, assembly GCA_028564705.1. Taxonomy (NCBI): domain Eukaryota; kingdom Metazoa; phylum Chordata; class Actinopteri; order Cyprinodontiformes; family Aphaniidae; genus Apricaphanius; species Apricaphanius iberus. Next base: position 529,030 of record JAPXFQ010000605.1, read on the forward strand.
CTTTTTAACATGAGAACAGCAGCAGGGTTCCATTCACAGATGTGAAGGTGAATGACAGCAGCAGATGTGGTCAGACCACACAGTGCAGTAAAATAAAGTTACGTAGTGCAGATGGTTCTATCCTACATGGGTCTTTAACTGAACTATCGGGTCTTGTTATTGTTCATGAGTCTGATGGCGCAGGGGAAGAAACTGTTCAGGTGGCGGGAGGTGTGGGTCTGGATGGACCGTAGCCTCCTGCCTGAGGGGAGGAGGGAGAATAGTCGGTGTCCAGGGTGAGAAGAGTCAGCTGTGATCCGACCCACACGCCTCCGAGAGGAGGCGAGAGGAGAGGAGCCAGTTGAGGTGGCTCGGGCATCTGGTCAGGATGCCTCCTGGACGCCTCCCTGGTGAGGTGTTCTGGGCACGTCCCACCGGGAGGAGACCCAGGGGAAGACCAAGGACTCGCTGGAGGGATTATGTCTCCCAGCTGGCCTGGGAACGCCTCCGGATTCCTCCCGAGGAGCTGGCCCAAGTAGCCGTGGAGAGGGAGGTCTGGGTCTCTTTGCTTAGGCTACTGCCCCCGCGACCCGACCCCGGATAAGCGGAAGATGATGGATGGATGGATAAAATATATTAATGTCTGTCTTAATCATAACAAAATAAAACAATAAGCAATTAACAAAACAAACAAGCAACATCAAAGACCACAAAAGCTTTTTTGGTCCTACAACAAATGAGGGTGATGATCTATGTTTAAAAATTTTTATAAAAATATCACAAACTACCTGGTTCAGGGACTGTTGTAACAAGGCATTACAACTGTCCCTGTATCAAAAGCCATGTTTTCACCTCACCTAAACTAGCATGACTGCTTGTTTAAACCGATGCTAGTCATTTATATTTTTAGCTGACAAAACAGTGATTCTAACAATACTTGTTTGGATTCTTAGACATTTGATCCAAAAATATACATCCGATAGAAAAGTCTAATTTTTACCTCAAAAAAACACTTTTACTTTGTAATGAAGTTTCAAATGAAGTTCTGTCTGTACTAGAAGACATTGTAACTGAGCATGTGCAAAGTCAGTGCTACCTGTATAGCTTGTTTCCGATTGGAGGAATTCAAGGTATTTGTCCCTTGTTACAACTGTACCTGGCCCCTGTCAACCAACGAGTAAATAACCAAACCGTCTGTCTATAAGAGATATTAAAATGGATACATTGGTCCAATTACAACATTATTCCTGGCATTCAGTTTGTTTGCTCTGGCTATAACAATAGGCCTACATGGGGGTCTGCTAAATTAGGAGCCTGCTAAGAATATGGGGGTGAAAGGTTGCTTTTCGTTTCTCTGAACCAGAAATTTCACAATCGTAACATTTTAAGTAATTACAATTAAGTCATCTAAAAGATTATCCTAATTTGATTCGAACAAAAAATAGAGAGAAACATTTTTATTCCAATTTCATATGCTGCATTTTAAAGAAAAATTTTAATTACTGCTATTTTTGAATGTTTCGTCATCTTTGTTTCCCATGATAAAATCCAATTATCAAAATATGCACGGACCTATTCACTTCCTCGACAAACCAGATTACAACTTAGTTGCAACTTTGGAGCTGTTCGTATAATGAAACATACAAAATTAAAGCTCACCCTTGCTGTTTTTGTCTCTGATGAAATACTGCCGCAAGCTGAAGTACTTGTCTTTGGAGTGGTACACATAAGTGCGATCACGGCGCCTCTCCGTCCATCGTACCTCAGCTTTCCCCTTAAACTTGATGTAAAAGGAGTTGATTTGGCAGTCACTCGCCACTTCCACCGATACCTGACCATGTATGACGTCGCTATTTGTAAAGGTGTTGTTGGCATTGAGCGAGTTATAAGTTATTTCTATTTTCTTTATCGTCGACGACATCTTGACTGAGGGTTTGAGCAATGCTTAAGAAATGCCAGATGAGGAAACAAGTCTACCGCTGTTTAACCAGGAAGGCGTTCTGTACGACGGAGGGGATTGGCTTTACTTATAGATGAGCTGTGCTGCCTCCTCCCATCAAGATAAAAGATTGTCTTATCTTAACAGCTGTTGCTGTTATTTTATATACTTAAAAAAATAATATTAAAAGTTTAAATAGGAAAAATAAATAAAACTGGGTTTTTCATGTTTGGTGGACCCCTAGAGCCGCTGCAGTTATGCAGACATATATAGCACTCATGCAAGTTGTTTTACTTTCTCCCAGATTTGAGTTTCTTTGTGTTGTATAATAGGAAATGAGGTTTGTCCACAAAGATGTACGCTATATATCTACTTGTTTTTCTTTTTCAAAGTGTTTTTCTTATTTTGAATACAGCACAACTAAACCAACATACATCCTCTTATGCTATGCAGCTCACATATAGCCTACCACAAGCATCCACACAGGGCCGTTGCTAGGCATTTGGGTGCCCTAATCAAAAATTCTCTATCTGTAAAACTCATCCTGTAAACTGTAGACTTTTTGTGTACTTTCATATGTTTGATTTCTTTCTTCAACACAGACATCTGACTTTACAGGAGAAACTGTCCGATGTATTTAAGACAAACTTTTGTCCAAAATGTACAGAAAATATGTGTCAACGACACATTTAAATAAATAAAAAAACTTACAAGAAAACTGTGTTAAAAGCTTTAAGACCGAACACAAGCATTAGTACGTTTTGGGATAAATACTACAAAATAAACTAATGTCATTAACAACCTAGTCTAACCTGCAAATGATGCAAGGAGTTTTGGGGCATATAATGTCTTATTAAAGGCAGCCCTTCGCCAGCCCTGATTGACTCCCATAATATGGATATACGCTGATTGCGACTTGATATAAACTTCTCACAAAGCACTCCAAGTGGCTCCAAACTTGTCTAGGTGAGTACCTGAATGTAATTTTTGCTAAAAATAAGGTTCAGGTTGAAAACAAAATAAAACAAACTTCTTCTTTAAGCGATTCAGTATAGACAGTACACAATAAAGGTACCAACTTAGAGGCAAAAGCCTTATGAAACTCAATCAGATATCCATCCGGTCCTGTTGCCCTTTGATTATTCATTGATTTGATTGCTGGTGTAATTACAATTTAAGTTTTCGGCTACTCAAGGATAGCTTTATCCTCATCAGTTTTTCTCAAGAAAATCCTGATTATGGATTTTATATGAAGATTTTAAGGTGGATAAAATTATCTAAATTAAATGGACTGATTTTAAATAGGGTTTTTCTAGTCATGTTGACCACTCAAAGCGCTTTACACTGGAACCACATTCACCCATTCGCACTCACAAACGCCCACACCAATACAATTATCGGTAGGCAATTTGGGGTTAGGTGCCTTGCCCAGGGGCACAACAACATGTGACTGGAGGAAGCTGGAATTAAACCTACAACCCTCCAATTGCAAGACTCAACCTACTGAGCCAGAGTCACCCACCACTTTGGGGTAACATCTAACCATCCACAATTTGCATTTCTGTAATAAAATTTGCAAGCAAATTATTGGTGCAACTGGTGAGAAAGTAATCTATATATATATATATATATATATATATATATATATATATATATATATATTTATATATATATATATATATATATATATATATATACATATATATATATAGACTAAACTCAGTGACTTACGATTGATGCTTTATATCTGATCCTGTTATTCCTCTGAGGGACGAATGCAGCAGTTAGGTGTGAGTTTTTACTCTTAAGGAATTATCTTCTCTTCAATCTTACTTTGGAACAGTCTATCCTGGATTTCAGTATATGACAAGAGTTGGTAATGTTTTACTTTTTCCATTTCATAAACCCACTCATAGGAAACAAGCTTCCTGTGCTGGAAAGGTCTTACCTTGAACTATTTAGCATGAGTCAGTACTTTACAACACTTCTCATGTAGCTTATCTTCAGACAATAAAATCATTCCATGAGCAAAGAATTACACATTTTCCAATTACACAATTTTCTAGTGTCACTCAAAATACAAGTATTGGAACATGATAATTTTTTTTTATGAGCTACCCTTATCAGATGATTTATACCTGCAGGGCATTTAAAAGTAAATATGATTGTATGTAAGTTTCATCAATCTGATTGCAGTACTGGCTTGCAGCATTTTTACTTATAAGAAGATTAATGTGGATTTATCAACTGGTCATTGAAAAATGTATTTAATTTCATTAATGAAATAATTAAATTAGTTATTTGATCTTTAGCTGCTCAATTAAACATCGAAGATGTTTTATATTTGAGTGTTGAAACTATACTTTTCTTAGATTTTCTCACATTTTAACCATCATTTTTGAGGTGTTGATAGTAATTCATGGGAAGGACTACCAAAATTGTGAGAAAAGGTATTTTTAATCTTTAATAAATAACTATTTATGGACTTAACATATTTTTATACATTTCCCTTTAGTGCGATACACCTAAAAAATAGGTTGACAGCTCCGATGCTGATGGTGGAATAACTACTGTACACAGTATCTATAGTTACAGAACTAAAAGCGGTAAAAAAAATCCTATCCTGCCATAATAGGCAAGAAATAAGTGTTAGGTTTATCTCAAATCACACAAAGAACACAGCAAATTAAAAGGCTGTCATGTTTGGTGATATCAGACTGTAAATAGAGGCAAAAATTCCAGACAGAGTTCAATTTCTTGTGATATTTATTAGGGATGTCCGATATTATCGGCATAAAGTCATTCTCGGCCGATATTGGCATTCAAATGTAATATCGGAAATTATCAGTATTGGTTTTTATTTTTTTAATAAGATGACTTTTTCAAACCATACATATATTATGTATCAAACTCTTCAGCTACTTCTTTTCTCTTTCAGAATGTAAAAATATGACAGATTTTAGGTTTAGTTTTTGAGATATTATTGCAGCTACTTTTGAAGACAAAATAAAAATGGCACCTTTTTCAATGGCCTAACTAAAATTCTAGTATTTATTACATTTTCTAAATTTTTAAAACTCAAGTATGCATGATACAAGATATTTCATTATTGTTACCTAAAAGGGTTTAGTAGTTTTTGGGGTTTTTTATGAGGGAGGGTCCCCACATATCGGTATCGGTTTATATCGGTATCGGAAATCATGAGTTAGGCCATATCGGTATATCGGATGTCGGTAGAAAAGCCAATATCGAACATCCATAATATTTATTGAAAGCAGGGAAAACAAAGAGAGGGGATGGACGGCAGAAAAAGGGAATCCGGGTAGCTGGACTGAGCTAGAGAGAAACAGGTAGGTGGTTAAAGTGAGTCCAGAGATTTTTATGTTTAGAATGAATCTTGGATGAGCAGAGGATGACCTTATTTATACTGTAGTCCTGTGTGAAGTGGCTTTGGGGAGGTTAGTAGGAAACTGTACTCTGCTTCGTTGGGGATCGGTGTCTGAAGAGTTGATGGTGGGTTATCTTCTGGTAGGGATGACTTTTTTCCACTTGTCCATCACAGTGATGGACAGGTGGAATGGTACAAGTGCTGACTTGTTCCTAAAGGCTACTCACAGATTTATAGTGCTGACTATGATGAAACAGTCTCTCCAGTTGTACGCTTTGGCTCAATTCGTACGCTGTTATCATTCGCTGTGCAGAAGAAGCTAAATGTGCATCAAACGGATGTTGTAACTGCATTCCTAAATGGACACTTAGAAGAGGAAATCTACATGGAGCCAGCAGAAGGTTACATAGAACCAGGACAAGAACCTTTGGTGTGAAACTTAACAAGTCAATACACGGACTGAAGCAGTCTCCGCATTGCTGGAGCAAAGGTTTTACAGAGCTCATGAAAAGTATTGGTTTTACACAGAGTACATCATACCACTGTGTATTTGTTAGATCAGGTCAGAAGTTGGAAATATTGGCTGTGTATGTTGATGATCTGATTTTGTATTACAGAATCAGCATGAAGAGAGCATGAACATCTTAAAGGACACTGAAGAAACACTACAAAATGAAGGACATGGGTGAGCTATCCTACATTCTAGGCATCTTATGGTGCATTCACACCGCACAGTTTGTCTGCGTCAGGCAACGCATTCAACGGATGAAGTTTGACGTATGTACTTTTTGGCTTCTATAGCCTCCTTCTGAGTAAAAAACAATGCATGGGCGGGGCTTCCTCTGTTGCCGCACTTTCTGAACTATGGTGGATCGTAACTAGAAAGTTGCTTGGCTTTATTTGCTAGATACAGCTAGACAACGTTGATATCAGAAACATTAGCGCTCTTTTTTCAGATGCGTTCTGAGTTTGGGGAGTTTAACCATTTGCTCCAAGAGCTGCTTATGGATGAGTGTTACAGTGTCGACCCGTCTCTCCTGTCCCCAGCGCCTGCACGCACACCATTACACAGACAGGGCCTGACAGTAGAGTCTTTTCCTTTTCCGTTCTCCCTCCGTGCCACATTAAACGGCCATCTATCTTATAGCCGCTTCTTCCAGCGAGAAGAAGCCAGCGAGAGCTCACCAGACGCCGCCGGAACCGCAACGCTTTCCAGGGCACGGCCCCTCTCTCGGGGCGAACCCATTCCAGGGCTCCCTGCCCTTCACAAAGAAAAGAGAAACCTCCCCAGGGCTCCCGCCAGCTTCTCCGGGTTCGTTTGCATTACCGCACTGGACGCCTCGCGGCGCCTATCTCCGCCACTCCAGGTTTGGGGATCTGAACCTGACTCCCTTTCAATCGGCCGGGGGCGACGTAGGCCATCGCCCCGCGCTTCCGAACGGCGTTCGCCCATCCCTTAGGACCGACTGACCCATGTTCAACTGCTGTTCACATGGAACCCTTCTCCACTTCGGCCTTCAAAGTTCTCGTTTGAATATTTGCTACTACCACCAAGATCTGCACCCGCGGCGGCTCCACCCGGGCTCGCGCCCTAGGCTTCCGTGCTCACCGCGGCGGCCCTTCTACTCACCGCGGCCTAGCCCTCGCGGCTCTTGTTGCCAGCGGCGGCCGGGTAAGGGCCTGACGCTCCAGCGCCATCCATTTTCAGGGCTAGTTGACATACTACTTGAGCACCTTCCTACAGCCCAAATTACACAAACATCAAGTAAGCATCTTACCGGTTTGTGTGTCAGGAGGGCTGCGTGTCTGTCGGGCTCGGCTCACAGTGTGTTTTCAGGTTTCGAAACAGAGCGTCAGACTAGGGAGGTATTTATGTGATTATAATGAAAGTGAGAATTATTTATTTCGTTGATGTTAATAACACGGAAAATGAATGTAAAGATTTTAATGATATCTGTTTTAGTAAAATTATGTATATTAAGATATTGTATTGTATGTTTCCTCTAAATGACTATAGGGGCGGGGCTACCTGTGTATTAAGGCTTCACTGCAGCTGATGGAGTCAGTTGGTGTTTCGAGGCCTCAGACATCAGTCTGTACTGGCCATCTTGTTTGGTGAACCTTTGTGAGATGTATTGAGTGGACTTTGGAGCCAATTCTTCTTCACTACCCTAAATTTGGACTGTTAGGTAGATTTTTTTTTTTTGGATCCAAAATTTCACTTTTTGGTCAACCTGGTAAAGGAGGTGTGTAAATAAAACTGCATCGTCACTTTACTCCGGCCTCCTACTGTGGTTCATTCTCAGTTCTTTTGAGCTGGATATATTACACCTGTGGACCACTGGAGGCGCCATAGGAACTGATTCATGACAATGAGGTTCGCTTTCAATGCTACATCCGTCTATCCTGCGCCTAATTTTACGACCCCCTAGGCCGCATCGGAGCTTAAATCTCCTACCAGGACACCAACTACATGTTTTCTGTTCCTTTTAAGGAGCGCCTGTCCATCTGACTTAGCTAAGTGTTTCTGATTTTGAAAACATACTACAGATGTATAGAATGGACAGTGCAAATCCAGTAACAACTCCAGCTGACACAAATGTCAAATTAAGAAAAAATGACGTCACTAAACCAGTAAACCCAAGTCTCTATCAGTCAATGGTTGGAAGTTTACTGTATGCTGCCATGGCCACACGACCAGACATCGCACAAGCTGTGAGTGTAGTTTCAAAGTTCAATGCAAATCCAAACACTGCACATCGAACAGCTTTAAAAAGAATCCTGAGATACTTAAAGGACACCCTAAACGTAGGACTCAAATACCAAAGGACAGTACAGGAGCTTTGGTTGGATTCTCAGATGGTGATTGGGCAGGAGATCAGTACGATCGTCGGTCTACAACTGGAAACATCTTTCTTCTTGCTGGAGGTGCAGTAAGTTGGCTTAGCAAGAAACACGCAACAGTTGCACTTTCAACTGCAGAGGCTGAATATATTGCTTTGAGCCAAGCCGCACAAGAAAGAACATGGTTAAGACGACTACTAACTGAACTTGGAATGGAGACAGCCACAGGGATCCTGGAGGATAATCAAGGAGCAATTGCTATCGCGAAGAATCCAGTTGATCATGCAAGAACAAAGCACATTGACATTCGCTACCACTACATTCGTGAATGTGTGCAAAATGGACAAATAACCTACAGCTGAAGTATTGCTCAACAGAAAACATGATAGCAGATATCTTAACCAAACCGTTGCCTAGACAAAAGTTTGAGTACCTCAGAGAAAAGATTGGACTGTGTTCAGTTTAAAAGGGGGGTTATGTGCTTAACATGGCGATATTATGTTATTGTTAAGTTAGGTTTATAATTGTATAACATTTTTTTTTGTGTGTGTGCTCAAATCAAAAGATTTCCTTTAAACAACCCTGAGGTAAGTGCATACTATTTTTTTTTTTTTTTAAGAATTGAGTTATGTCAGTCAAGTAAGTAAACCCCATGGTAAAATTATGTGGGAGTGTTGTTAAGAGTAATTTCACAATGTATAAGAAAGGCGTATTACTCCCCTCTACTTGTATGCTTGTATGCTGCTTATACCTTCAATAAAAGGGGATATGAAAACAACAGCAATTGACTATTAACTTGAATAAAACGTGGATTATTTTTAAATAACATGAAAATATTTCGAAATATATGTGTTTTCTTTAAGATGTTAAACATAAATATTTTATAGTTTATGGTGAGTTGAGTTGTTACACCCTTCAGCGTTGTCTGATTGAGGACGTAGCCTATTTCCACCTTCGGTTGCACAAATCTTTGCCCACAGACTCTTGTTAATAAGAGCATTTATTCCTAATGGTTACATTGATGACCGGAGACTTTATCAGTTAAGTGTTTACTTATTGGAAAATGGTAAATTGTGTCATTTGGTTAATGAGTCTGTATTAGGTACATATGATTTATGATGTTTAACACAGCTGCTTATATCAAAATGTTAAGTTTACATATATGTTGGTTATTTCTACCTTAGATGTATTTATTATTTTTCATATGAGATCACACATATTCATCTCCCTCCTCACATTTATATCACCCAAAAATGTATAAGCAGCTGTGTGGAAATAATAAAGAACAGAAGAAATATAACAGCCTTTTCTCAAACTCATATCTTCTCATACTCTGAATGGCCTTAAGTGGAGCTCTGGCAGGTACTCCCAGAGTGAACAGAGTGAGCATCCTGAATCAGTACCTGAATATATAGTTCAGTGTTTCCTCCACGACGGTAGCAGTCTGTGCTGCAGCAAAACTATTGAAACTTCTCACTGAAATCACATCGTTGTCAAAGATAGTCCCATTAAGAGGATGTTGAGGGTTGTCCAACATTAATAAGAAACAGTCAACTTTACATGCAGAAAATGTTATCCAATTAGTTTGCCTTAGCAATTGGCTAAAGTATTACAATTAGTTTAAAATGCCCATGTGTGAATGTGATTGTGGAGTTCAAAACAAAACTTCTATTAATCTCTCCTTTATTTCATTTTTAAAAAGAGCAACACAATCTGGATTTGTCCTTTATTCACACTGAAAATTGTAAATTTTATTGTCATATTTAGGAAAGTTAATTTTCATGAATGATTCACAGCTACAAGGCGATTAATTAGATTTTTTTTAAATCATTCAACAGCTCTTCTATCTAGCCATCATAGTCACAGCAAAATAGATAAAATTCCACCAGCTAACACTGGCAGGTACTTTTTCAGACAAGTTGACGCACGAACACACAGGTCAAACAAGTCATGTCAGTTATGGATGTCACGTCATTGCTTCATGCTTTTTACTAAAAAGGAAAAAAAATAACTAAAAGAATAACGAACCCTCTGGCTAGTTCCCACGATCAGTGCTCACGCCTCTCCACCTGCTCAGCAGTCAAAACAAGGGGATAACAAAGTTACTGAGGATAACAGCTTTTGATCTCAGAACTTAGACCTTCTTAGTGTAAATTTTTAACTAGAAGAGTTTGTATTGAGTCTATACATGTGTTTATAACATCTGAGCAAGATTATAGACATGTAAGCTATCAGTTGCAAGCAGTACGTCAATGTGATGAGCAGTGTGTGGTCCGGCTGTTACGTCTGATGTATTAAACCTCTAAAAAACAAGACACGGTGGTGCATTGAGACTTAACTCCTGCAGTGATTTAGCGTTAAGCTGCGTTCACAGTGGCCTGTGCATCCAGGCAGTAAAACGCTCAAACGGATCAAAGTTGATGCTTTAAAATGAAAACCCAGCTGCTTGCACACTTTGTATCATATCAGTTTTTTCAGAGGGCGAGTGGGGCTTTCTCTGTTGTTTCTCTGTCAGACTGGTCTCACAGATTGGGGTCCTCCATTTTTAATGTCCCCTATGTGAAGGTCAGTGTTTAAATCAAGAGTCAACATGTCATAAGGGTCATTCCGTTCCAACAAATAAGTGAGTTATAGCTCAAAATAACAAGAAGGAATAACTGATACACCACAGGTCAAAAACAACATCCAGAGATACAAAATGTCATTTTATTTTGAGTCAGTTATTTATTGCAGTCATTAGTAATAAGAAATCAATTCCACCCAATAATCAAACACAAATCCAAACCAACCAAAAAGGTGGAGGCAACACCCAGTTCTGCAGCACTTCTTTAACATTTTCCTTTTATATTTGATCTTATACACTAGGTGGCATTTGAAAACATAGGGTGGCTTTATGTTCAGATATCAATGTTTCTGAAAATATTCAAATAAAGACCAATAATGTTTATGTGAAGAGCAAATTGCTTCAGATTCCCATTAATACTGTAAAATGTTTTAGAACCTCTTTCAACCCTCTACTGGTTGAAAGGAGTAATGCTTATAATGTAATATATAAACTCTGATAAGATGCCTGAGGAATGGAGGAAAAGTGTTCTAGTGCCAACCTTTAAGATCAAGGGAGATGTACAGAACTGTGGCAACTACAGAGGAATAAAGTTAACGAGCCATACAATCAGGCTGTAGGAAAGAGTGGTGGAAGCTAGACATCAGTAAGAAGTGAGCATTTGTGAGCAGTAGTACATTTTAATGCCAAGAAAGAACACTACAGATGCAATTTTTTCTTGAAGGATGCTGACTGAGTAGTACACAGAGGGCCAGATGGAGCTGCATTGTGTCTTTGTAGCTTTAGAGAAAGCATATGACAGGGTCCCAAGAGAAGAGTTATGGTTTTGCAGAGTGAAGTGGCAGAGAAGTCTAAGGCTACGTCCACACTAAGCCGGATAAGGTTATACGGGGAGTTAGACGCCTAATGTTATCCACTCAACAGGAGCATTTACGCCCTGTTTACGGTCCGTTTAAGGTCCCATGATTGCACAATCCAATGCCTACCTATGCATGTACTGGGCATGCGTGGCGAAAAACAAAAAGAACACATATTGACGCGTATAATTTGTCGGCGCCTCCTGAATCGCCTCCTGTGTCGCCTTCTCATCCGCAAGTAAGTTAGGGTTAACTTGGCAAACGTCCGAATTTGCAAAAGAAGAAGTAGCGTAGTGAGACTCGTCTCCATCTTTGCTGTTGTCATTATATGCTGTCGCGTTGTTGTCGTCATCAATTTAGGACGCAGCATTTGATTGACGTTGCTGCTCTGATTTAGCCGGGGACCGGATAAGTTGCATCCAGACGTGCTCATTCAGCCGTTGAGATAACAGTTAGACGGCTCTCTTGCCCGGCTAATACTTATCCGGCCACAGACCCCAAACAAAGCCGCCTTAGTGTGGACGATAGGGGGGTGTAGACTAAATACTTATACGTTTAAGGCATTATCCGGCTTAGTGTGGACGTGGCCTAAGAGTGGTGCAGGATATGTATGAGAGCTGTGAGACAGCAGTGAGGTGTTCCGTAGAAGTGACAGAGGAGTTCAAGGTGGAGGTGGGACTGCATCAAGGATCAGTTCTGAAACCCTTCTTGTTTGCTTTGGTGATGGATAGAATGACGAATTATGTTAGACAGGAGTCTCCATGGACTATGATGTTTGCAGATGACATTGCGATCTGCAGTGAGAGCAGGGTGGAGGTGGAGGAAAAACTAGAGAGATGGAGGTATGCACTGGAAAAGAGAGGAAAGAAGATTAGTCACAGCAAGACAGAATACATGTGTGTAAATGAGAAAGACACAAGTGGAACAGTGACATTACAGGGAATGGAAATGAAGAAAGTAGAGCAATTTAAGTACTTAGGGTCAACGGTCCAAAGCATTGGAGAGCGTTAAAAAGAGGTGAATAAGTGTGTTCAAGCTGGTTGGAATGGGTGGAGAAAAGTGTCAGTTGTGATGTATGATAAAAGGGTTTCAGCAAGAATGAAGGGAAAGGTGTAGAACACAGCAGTGAGACCAGCAATGCTGTACGATCCAGAGTATTTTTCCTCATTGGTACGGTGGAAAGGAAGCAGAACTGGAGGTTTCAGAACTCAAGATGTTGAGATACTAATTTGCAGCACACAGGCTGTTCAATATAATGGGATTACACATGGGTGGGGTCATTTTACTTAGTTTAGTTAGTAGTTCTAGTTAGTAGCTTCATTACCCAATACAATTACATAACTGAACATGATAATATATTTTAGAAATCCAGCCCCCAGCTCCTTTAACAAAAGCTCCAGCAAAATGCAGTCACAACAGAAGCTCCAGCAAAAAGAATCTCTCTTCTGTTGTTGAAGGTTTAATAAGCTTGTTTTTAGCTGGACATCAAATCCAAGTTAGCTCCAGGACTGGGTGATTGCAATAAAAGCAGGTTTTTGAAAATATTTTTTATCACTTGACATTTCTTCTTATGAAAATAAATCAGGTAGGAAACATTTTATCAATATCTGAAAACAGATTTGGTATAAAACAAAATCTGAGATTTAATTTCTAAGCCATTTCGTCCAGCCCTACCTCCAAGTGTTTCTCTAAATATTCATCCTCCATTCTGAACCTTTAATCCTGTAAAGTAAGAGGGGTTTGGCCCTTGTTTGATAATGTTAGCAATCACAGAATCATATTTTGACACAAAAAAAAAAATACAAGAAATAGTGCATGGAAAAATCTCAAATTAAAAGTGCTCTGCCATTAAATTTGTGGTTTTGGTTTCATTTATTGAAATACAAAACCAAAAACAAACCTAAAACAATTTAAAAATAAAATAGACGAATCAGCTGCTACCACTGCTTCATAGGATTGAGAGGGATATCATGTTACCAGACCAATCAGTCCATAGGTGGGGGTTTTGGGTCACTTCTGCCTGCTTGGAACCAAGGCAGAGGTAGTCCGAAAAAAGGGGTCGGCTGGGTCAGCTCGGAATGGACACAGGTAATGGAAACATGACAAAGTGTCCCGTTCCATACCGTACTGGCACTAGTGGAAATGGGGCATTAGAGGTTAAAAATATTGACCATCAATATACCATAAATACAAATATGTAGATATGTAATACAAGTACTATTGATAGAGTATTTTAAATATTTATTAAATATTCAATTTTACATATACTAGGTCACTCACACATATTTCACCAAGAGCAGGGATGCATCGATACACATAACCGTATTGGGGCCGGAACTACCTGCTCCTATCTAATAAATTATTTATAAACACAGAAACAAAATTTCTCAAAGAGAGCCCTGCAGACCCATTCTCATTGATGGCTTTAGGTTCTGGCTGTACCTGATGAAATCATGACTTCTGGTCCTAATCAGAATATCCTCAAGAAGAACGTTTACCCAATAGTTTATCAAACTAAGTTCAAGTACACTTGAGTTATGGAGTAGGTCAATGATCCAAAGAAAATTAGCAAGTCCAAGACTGAAAGAAAAAATTTTGGACTGCCCAAAGTAATTCCCCACCAGAGCAAAAGGGAGTCTAGACCTTTTCTGGCAGGTCTGCCGACCATTGCAGTTACGTTTCTGGTAAAGGATAGTTTATTTACTTCAGCTTGAAAACACATTTCCCCTCAAGGAGCAAAGGTAGACAGAGTGAGTTTTGATAAGGCTGAAAAGCTTTTTACTTGAAGTGCTGTTCATTGAATACTCTAAAAACGCATATAAATAAACACAGTGGCCTTTTATTTTGTTCTCTACACCTCCTGGTGTTTAAAATTGCCAAACCACCATAGTAGATAAAGTGGCCTTGCAATATAAAAGATCTAGTGCCCAAAAGCTGCATTGACTACTAACTGGACTATATGCCTCATTTCCACTAGTGCCAGTACGGTACGGAATGGGATGCTTTGGCATGTTTCCATTACTTGTGTCCGTTCCGAGCCGACCCCAGCCGACCCCTTTTTTCGGACGACCTCTGCCTTGATTCCAAGCATGCCGAAGCGACCCGAATCGATCTCGTCTGTCCACACCAAAAACTCTCTCTTCTTCTGAGCAGATATTGTTCTCTTCGGTTAACGGGACAAGCAGATATGTACTGTGCTGTAGAGCTTCTTTCATAAATTATGTACGCGCTGGCGTCACGTAAATTATACGTGTGTTTCTTGCGTCTTTTCGCGCATTCCCAGTATTTGGACAGGTCGGTATGGGATTGCGCAATCATGGGACCTTAAACGGGGCGTAAATGCTCGTGCTGAGTGGATAACATTAGGCGTCTAACTCCCCGTATAACCTTATCGGCTTAGTGTGGACATAGCCTCAGAGTAAGCTATAGTTTAAAGTTTCAAATAAGCAACACACTGCAGTTAACTGCAAGCAGCCTAAAATTAAAAAGAGAACAGTGTGAGTTGCGAAATATATACGTTTTAAACGCTGTGGGGATCTTGTAAGTATATATACTATTGAATCCATGCATTTCCTCATGTTGGCTGAATGGTTAGTGTTTGTGACTCCTGTGTGGTCGGTCCAGTTTCATGTCCTGCTACTGCGGTGCTTAAAGTCTTTTTCACCGTAGGTTCAGGTTCACAGACATTCTTCCTTGTTTCGGAAAAAAATACTTTTTCTAGATTTTTTTTTATTATTTATATTTTATTTTTAAATTGTTTGAGGTTTGTTTTAGTATTTTAATAAATGAAACCAAAAACACAATTGTAATGGCAGAGCGGTACTTTTAATTTGAGATTTTTCAATGCAGCATTTCTTAATTTATTTTTGTGTCAAAATATGATTCACCTGACTATCATTATTAAACAAGGGCCAAACCCCTCTTATTTTACAGGATTAAAGGTTCAGAATAGAGGGTGAATATTTACGGAAACACTTGGAGGTAGAGCTGGGCGATATGGCTTAAAAATCAAATCTCAGATTTTTTTAATATATATATATATATATACATACCAAAAAAAAATGTTATCTTCAACAACATAAGAGAGATGCATTTTTCTGGAGCTTTTGTTAAACTAAGCCCGCCCACGTCCTCACCCACCTACTGTTCTTTTGAGATGATAATGAAAACACAACCTACCCGTTCCAGCCCGTACTGACCTGTTCCATTCCGTACCGTACTGGCCCTAGTGGAAATGGGGCAATAGAGCACTTTTCTGATTAAATTATCTGGATCTATGTTGGTCTGACCATTCACAGACATCCACTCTTCATTGCATTCAACGTGCGTCCTTGTGTGAATGACGGACAGCGCTTCCGTCTACAAATAATGCCGCTGCCTTTCTTTGAACCTACACAGACGGAGAAGTATAAACCAGGTTTTAAGAATTCAATCTATCAAAATGCAGTGGCAGATTGTGGGTGTGAACAGGCTTGAAAACCCTCCAATGTGCCTGAAATACAAGACGTTCACAGCGATTTTAAAGAGCTGTTGTTAGTTACTGAAGACACAAGATGGCAGTTGTTGCCAGCTAATGTGACAAAAGCTGTTATTAAATTTGGGGGGTAATAACTCTTCAACATGGGCCCAGGTTGATTTAAATTTAGATTAGTTTTTGCCCCATAATACGTGAAATCAGTATTCCAGCATAGAGTTTTTTATTTACTCTGGGGTTATTTCCCTCTAATATCAAAACTAGGTTGCTGACAGAATTAAATGAGGCAAAAAATGCAAAAAGAAGAATTTAGGGAAATATTTCTACAACAATGTTAAACTGAGCTATTTTTCAGAATTGATAATTGGTATGGACATTTTTTTACCATATTTAAACGTGTCAAAAAGTGTCAACTAAAAAGAAAAATAACCTGATAGCATAAGGTTATAAGCACATGGTACGAAAAATGCTGGGATGAAAAGGAAATGTTTGGGCCAGCATAAGGTAAAGGCACAATTGACGGTTTAGACCCAGTGCTGAAAAGTAACAAAAGGAAATCATAGAATATTATCTATGTACAACTGTTTGACACATTCACAAATACATTCAGACTAAAATCAATGAAAATATTTAAATAGCTGAAAAGACTAAAAGAACTGTAAAGGTGATTGGCAGTAAAAAGGTAAGTTACAGTAATAGAGTAACAGAAGAGAGAGAGAAAAAAAAATAATGATACAGAGGATACACAAAATGGTACCTCATGTAGTCTCCAATAACAGAATAACAGAAAAAATGTTTACCAATGAAAAGACAAAAGCACCTAAAGAAATCAGAGAACATTGTTAAAAATGCTTTGAGACATGCAGCTGTATATATTCTTTACCTTTTAAATACATCTGAACTTGCAAACATTAAAAGAGGGGAGAGGGGCATTAGATCATATTCTTTAACCTTTCCAATTTGTATATTTGTTCACAAACACTATGTTGGTGGATAGGAGTGTGAAGGTACGTCATACAGTATGATGGGAAATAGCACAGTGAGGTCAGATGATCCTCTAACACAGAGGCTTACCTGCAAGAAGCACAATCAAACAAGGCTGTGGTAAATTAAAAGCATCATGCTCACCAAAGTTAGATTTTTATCGCATAAAATGTTTCATCACATAAAGCCATATCAGAAATAATTCATATTTAGCAGGGGTGTCACAATTCTCCAAATCCTCGATTTGATTTGAATTTAAATTTTAGGGTCACGATTCGATTCTCGATTTTTATTTATTTATTTATATTCCCTTTTACAGTACCAAGCTCTATGTCGTTTTTAGACTAGTCTACAATCATTGGTTTTATACATTACATTTTGTACAGTAAATCTTATTTTAAAAGACAAAATTTATGCAATTTTATTATTCTTGTGTAATGTATCACATTAAGCATTAATGGTCAAAATTATTTACAATAAGTGTAACAGTATTAATACTAAGTAAGCTCCCGGTAAGGGATATAGCTTGATTAAAGTTCCTGGGAATCTTTTGTTCAGTTCATTTATTTACCTGCAATCCAGGCTTAAACTTAAAAGCATTGGCGCATTTGCAAATCGCAGTAAGTGTGAATACTAATCTGTAAAAATTACGACAGCCTTCAGACTTTTTCCGTCATTGTTCTAATAACTGGTCAAATCTGAAAAAAACATTCAGTTAACATGACCCCTGATCAGGGCCAGCCCTGGGGTATTTTGCGCCCCAGGCGAGATTTCAACAACCCCCCCGCCCGAGCGACCAAGGGGCAAATGTACTCACGTGCTTCAAATTTTTACGTTTTTTTTACAAGTGGGTATTTGGGTGACCTTTAACATTTGTAGATTTTAAATTGTGCTATCCAAGTTTGAATGTTTTAACTAAAGCACATTATAACCATTATCATTTTTTGTAGATAATTTTTTCTTGAACAAAAATAGATAGAAGAGACAAATAACTACTTAATTTATGGGTTTTATTTATTTATGTTGAAGCACATCTTTGTTTGATCCCATGTTGTATCTCTGGTGTTTGTCACTCAGTCTCGGCCCCGCCCCTTTTGTATTTCAGTCCCTCTTTTGTTTTGGTGGGACACCCCAAGATCATAACTGGGCCCCTTTAAAAACTTTCTAGATACACCCCTGCTTATCACTCAAAATGAAATATTTTTAACCCTGTATAAAAAATTGTAAACATCTAATTATGAAAACTACTTTTGTGGCATTATCACTCATAATCATTGATTTGATTTATTTATTTAGCACATCAAGATGCATCACAGTGCACATCATATATATTAAAGAAACAATTTTTTCTAGAGCAGAGAGGAAACAAACCGAAATGGTATTGTCTGATGCCTCAAAAAAAACTTGAATTGTATTCTCCTTAAGATCGACTGATTCAAGGAAAAAACATTTTATTATTAATTTAAAATCTGTTGCCATTCTTTATTCTCTTAGCCATCTTGAATATGAACATGGCTGAATTAAACTAATTTCAATGATAAATACAGCAGGTCTGACTCACATTATTAAATACATTTATTAATTCAATCTCTGATCCAAGAGGAGACAGAGGCAGATGGAGTACCTCTTAAGATTTTTTTTAATGGGACTTTATATTCTTTGCCGACAACGTCCTACCTTCATCGGTCATTTCCAACATGTTTCAATCAATCACTAGTCACTAAGTGAACAGAAGCACGCCTACCTGTGTTGATGCTGCGCCCGTCCAGTTCCTCTGGAGGGAAGGAAACTTACTGTCCCATTTCCCCGATATATTTACGGGTATTCTTATTTTTATTTTTTTTGTGACTCTGTCTTCACCAAGTTCATCTTATTGTTGCTCCCGTTCTAGGAGCTGATTTGTCCAGACTTGCCACTGTAACTGCAGCAGCTCTCGCACTTCTCTGAACTGAGAGGCAGAGGATTTACTTATGATAATAAAATACGGGAAATTTACAAGTAAACTTTAATACGGCAAGACGGCAGGAAAGAAAATGCAGAGGTTCCCATATCCCCCCCACCCCCCTGCTTTGTCACAAACCCCTCCGCCTGCTCCTGCTGACGGAGAATTGCCTGATGACAGTGCACAGTAAAAGTATACAGCGTGTGCGCTGATTGAATTTATTTTCATGGGAAATTTGGAGTATCTATATATAGAGAGTGCATTTAAAAATACGATACATACATTTAATAACTTTTTTTTCTCAATTTTGCGCCGTCAACCAGCTGGCGCCCCAGGCAGCCGCATGTGTCGCCTGTTGGCAAAGCCGGCCCTGCCCCCGATATGTAAGTCCAAAAGTGAATAATTTATGTCATTTATTACTGGATTGTTCAAGCTACTTCACAGAAGTTTTTAACAGAATTGTTAAATGATAAAATAAGGTATTAAAAAAAGGAACATCCTGGATCTGTTTCTTCACTCTTATTTATTATATTTTAATGCATTACCTATAGAAGTATCAGATCAGGACTTGGTATCGGCAAAATCAAATGACTGTGACTCGAGGGCAAAAGAAAAACCTGATTGGGACAGCCCTATTAATTTTGTCCAACACCTTATAGCTTTAAGTGATCAAATAATAAATCAATGCTTGTTACTAACCTCTATAAGGTAATCCACTTCAAGAATGCTGCAGTTTGAGACTGTTAGGGATGCAGATGAGGGTATAGTGAGCATGATCTCAGTTTGCACATCTGAGGTGTGAGCGTTGGTAGACTCTCCGGCAAACCAGCCTAGCTGCTTGAACATCATCTTCCTGGCCCCCCGGCCGTGGGTGTAGTACATCTGTTTCTGCTGAAGCTTTACCTTTGGAGTAACCGTTCTAGATGAAGCATTGCTAAGACTGCACAGTATTTTTGCAGTCTCTCCTGGTGGTGGAATAATAATTATTAAAAAATATACATATAGTCAAAAAAGTATTTGGCAGTCACCGACTGTGCAACTTGTCCCACTTAAAAAGATGATAGAGGTTCGAAATTTTCATGAGTCGCACACTTCAAATGTGAGAGAGAAAAAAAGGCATCATCTATCGTTCCTTCCTTCACTGTATTATTAGACATTTTTGAACATATCTCCGCACTTCCAAACAGCCAGACTCCAACCTCCACCATGGCCAAGACCAGAGAGCTGTCCAAGGACACCAGGGACAAAAGTATACACCGAAACAGGCTGTAATGATCTAAAATAGGCAAGCAGCTTGGTAAGAAAAGAATAACAGTTAAAACAATTATTAGAAAATTGAATAAATACTGAAAATCTCCCTGGGGCTCCATGCAAGATCTTAGCCTCTTGGGGTACACATGATCTGGAGAACGGTGAGGAAACAACCCAGAAGTACATTGGGGAACTCTTAAATGTACAGAAGAGAGCTAGCAACCCTCATTACTATGGCCTTATTAGTAACACGTAACGTCGTCATGGTCGAAATCCATCATCGCTCGACAGGTCCCCTGCTTAAGCCAGGACATGTCCAGGCCCGTCTAAAGTTTGATACCGGTCATTGCCAACCAACGTTACAGTACAAAGTATTTAGGTGAACTTTTGTTAGTGACCAAATGCTTATTTTGTACACCATTATACAAATACATTTTTTAAAAAGCATACAATATAATTATATTTAAATTCAATCTCTCAGTTGAAGTGTACCTATGATAAAAATTACAGACCTTCTCATCTTTTTAAGTGGGACAACTTCCACAATTGGTTGCTGCCAAATACTTTTTTGCCCCACAGTGTGTGTGTATGATCGTGTGCTTCTATTTTTCATGAGCTGAACTCAAAGATCAGCAAATTTTTCTATCTACACAAAACACCAATTACTCTCAAATATTGTTCACAAATATGTCTAAATCTGTGCTAGTGAGCACTTCTCCTTTGCCAAGATAATCCCTCAACAGGAGTGACATATCAAGGTACTGATTAGAAAGCAAGAATATTGCAAAAGTGGGCCGTGGACTAAATAAAAGAACACTCTTAAATGTGCAGTTTTACTTTATTAGGAGAGTCTGAGGGGGTCAGAAAACCAGTCAATGTCTGGTGTGGCCACCATTGGCTTCACACAGTGCAACACAATTACATCGCAGGGAATTGATCGGTTTGGTAATTGTGGCCTTTGGAACGTTGGTCCACTCAAACGGATAATGTTTATGATCTTTGAGTTCAGGTCATGAAAAAAGGGAGCAAAACATATATTGTTGCATTTATAAATTGTGGTATGCTCAGTTACAGATGAAGTAACAATTATATACCAGGTTTAAAAGCTTTCTTCTCCAAACGGACTGTCATTGTGATGGGTCCTGAGGCACACCACAGGCAGCAAAGCGTCTTGCTGTTTGATCCTGAAAGCGGAGCCTGCAGAGAGTCATCACAGTGACAGAGGTGCTGCAGAAAACCTTAATATTCAAATTATCTTCTCTTCAGTAATGCAGGAGAAACTCAAAAAATTTTAATATCATGCAAAAGTTCATTTATTTCAGTAATTCAACTTAAAAGTTGAAACTAATATATGATATAGATTCATTACATGCAAAGCTAGATATTTTAAGCCTTTATTTGTTATCATTTTGATGATTAAAGTTTATATAAGCCTTCAGCACTCTCATCTTTCTCCATTCCTAATTCCCAATTCTCTATGGGGTTCAGGTCAGGCTAGGTTGTTGGCCAATCAACCACAGAATTTCCATGGTCAATGAACCAGGTTTGGTACTTTTGGCAGTGTGTGCAGGTGCCAAGTCCTGCTAGAAAATGAAGTCAGCCTCTCCATAAAGCCTGTCTGTAAGCCTGTAAAGAAGCACAAGGTGGTCAGAAAATGTCCTAATTGAAGGCTGCGTTGACTATGGCCTTAATAAAGCCCAGTGGACCAACACCAGCAGATGACATGGCTCCCACAATCAACAGACTGTAGAAACTTCACACTGGACTTCACATATCCCAGATTGTGTGCCTCTCCGTTCTTCCTCAAAACTCTGGGACCTGGTTTTCCAACTGAGATGCAAAATTTGCTCTCATCAGAAAAGAGGACTTTGGACCACTGAGCAACAGACCAGCAGCAGCGGCTTGACAAGAGGAATAGGACATGTGAAGTCCATGTCCAGACCCATGTCCATGACTGCTTGCCTCAGTCCACTCCTTGTGAAGCTCCCCAATACTTTTGAATCGCCACTTCCTGATAAACATATCCAGGCTGCAGTCATCCCTGCTGCTTATGCACATTTCTTTTCCACACTTTTCCTTTCCACATAACTTTCTATTAATGTGCTTTAATACAGCACAATGGGAACATCCAACTTCTTTTACAATTACCTTTCAAGGCTTTCCCTCCTTATGGAGAGTGTCAATGATGTTTTTCTGCACAATTATCAGTTCAGCAGTCTTCCCCATGATTGTGATTCTTACTGAATCAGATGTACATTTTAAAGCTCAGGAACCCTTTGCAGCTATTTTGGATTAATTAGCTGATTAGAGTGTCACCATTTGATCCTAAACTATTGAGCCTTTCCACAATATTCGAATTTTTAGAGATTTTGAATTTGGGGTTTTCATAAACTGTAAACCGTAATCAAAATTTACTAGTACAAAATACCTCACTTCGCATGTTATGAGTCTATATCATATTTTAGTTTCACCTTTTAGGTTGAATTACTGAGATAAAGTTTTGCATGCTATTTAAACTTTTCAAATTTCACCTGTAGTTCAGATCTCATTTCCATTTAGGATAGACACTGACATACGATCGTGCATCTTTCTCTGTCTGAAAGTATGCAATGGCTGCTTCAAGTTCAGTTGGATTCTCTAAACAACAGGTAAGGAGCCTCATTATCTTTCTATGTAATTCCCCTGAACTCAACCATTAAATCGTTGGTAGCTCAGTAAACAGTTGTCTAGGGCTCTATCATGTATGCGTATGATGCCCCAAACCACACCGCAAAACATGGCCAGAGAAATGACACAAAGAAACAGCAGTATTAAAAATATATATATATATCCATGTAAAGACTTTGTTTTAAATGACGTATTTGTGTTGTTGAAGTGCTTCAGTTATACTTTTTCAGTGTCAAACTTTGTTTCACTTTCAGTAAGATGTATATAGATTTTATTACAATTGTATTTTTCAATGCCAAGATTTCTGTTCAATGCAGATACTTCTCTATAGTTTCATTTTACGGTGTCATTGTTGTAAGCCCATAGACTCCTCTATGCTGACTCTTTTTTTATTTTTTTCTCACCTTGTGTTTTAACTATGTGAATCATACAATTGTGGCTTTATCTTTTGCTTTGCATCTTGTCCAGGTTTACCTGGGGGAAAAAAGGCTTTTTATGTCAGTAGAATATTGCCTTCCCACTGAGCAATAGACGTCTATTAGACGTGCCGTCTAAATTCAAACCAAAATTAGACCGTCAATAATCGGTCTACATTTTAGCCCGAATCTAGACGACACAATTCAATACATTTATTAATAAATATTAAATAAAAAAATAACTGAAAGTTGTGTAAATGACGGCCAAGTACTGGATTAAAACGTTTTTAACAGTCATTGATCAATGCACAATGTAGATTATATTTAGACTCGATTTAGACGTCTAAATGTATACGTCGTATCAAAGTCTTTCTTTAGACCAAATTTAGATTATTTAATTAAATACATTAAAGAATGAACAGTGATAAAAAAAAAACTAATTTGCACAGCTGATATCCAAATGTTGGATCTGAATCATTTGAATTGTCATTGATCAATATAGAGTAAAGTTTAGATTTAGCCTTGATTTAGATGTTTATTCACCGTCTACATTAAAACCTGGTTTAGACCAGACGTATAAGTTATTTTAGTGGTAACCCCCGATCCTCACCACTAGGAGGCAACAACACACTTAAAGTTCCGCTCGGTCTAATCGTCTTTATGGTGATATGAGGATATCGGAGTCCTCCGAACCAATTTATTTTACTCATTGGGACCACTACGTGTTAGAAAATGTTGTTTCTTCAAATATGAAGGGTCGCATATAGGTGAGTGCTCAAAGGAAAGTTACTGAAATGTTGTTTTGTCCTACAATGTTTGTTATCCGTTTGCAGCATAGCTAGCAGGCTAGCTATAGCTTATCTGCTAGCTTGCTATTAAGTAGCCATTAAACCGAATGGTACTTTGAAACCATGTAGTTTGTCTTAATGGATAATATCGCTGTGATCTCTGTGACACTTAAAATATTTATTCATTTATTCTATTGCTGTGTTTGCAGAATCTGTTAAGAAAACTTTAAAAGACGCTACAGAGTAAATTATCAGCTCAGCAATGGCTGCACATCTCAAACAGGCTCCAGCTCGAAGTGTTGGAGGGGGCTATAAGAGGCTGAGGACACCTTTGGTGTATTTTATTCATTTATTTACATTTTGGTTTAGGTTGATGAATTTTGATGAGTTGATGAGTTTTTGTATATTTAAAAAAAGAAATTGTTGGCCTAATTTTTGTTTTGTAAATGTTTTGCATACAAATACCTACATTTTTATTTGAGTAATTTTGTACATTAGACTACTTATTTGTCACCACAATCTTTGTTTAAATAAAATAAGCAAAATAAAATATTTTGATAATATATATTTGAATTTGTGCTTTAATTTATGGCAATGTATGTTTACAAATGTGTTGAAATTAACAACATGTATATTGCACATTCACATGTTTGTGATGGTTGGATGTTTGAAACATGTTTTGATTTACATTACAGTACGATAGCTGGTCAATGTTAAGCTTAAGAGATGTATTAATATCCAGTGGTAAAATAAGTATAGTGTTACTGAAACCGTTTTAAAACATCATTGTTATTTTAAAAGATAGTTTTAGGAAACCTGATTTAACATTCAATTTCACAACTTTAATTTAATTTTAATAGGTTTGTTGTGATGAATTTAATAGATTGTAAAAGCTGGATTTATTAGAATATCATTAGGCTATAATACATTTAATAGACGTCTAAATGACGTCTAGATTATCTGATGGTGTATAAATTTGGTATAAAAATAAACGTCTGTTAAACGTATAACTTTAGACGTCTAGAAATAGATTTTCATTAACAGTAATATAAAAGTCTTACATTAGACGCGGCGTATAGAGGTAGTCGTCTTTTAGACGTCTATTAGACGGCTAGTCTAAACCTAGACGGCTGAAAAACTTTCATTTTTAGGACAGTGGTAGACCGATTTTAGCCTAGACGTCTACGGACCATATAGACGTTCATTAGACGTCTTTTAGACCGAAAAATGCTCGGTGGGTTGTTAAATTAGAAAACGTGCAAACGTTTAACTTCCAACATGCAGATGTATTAATCCATGGTACTGTTCTACGCATCTTCCGACCACCAAATTCAGTGCTACACAGCTAAAGGACACCAAACTTGCATACATTTCATGGGGCTGGACTATTTTGACCAGTATAAGGAGTTTACTGCAAGCTTTACTAACATTGGTTAAGCTTGCACAATAAACTACTTTAACTGGTTATTGCGCTCAAGCCCCATCAATTTCAGCAAATCTGTAGATGTATTTTCTGTAGAAGTAATTGGGTCTAAGGGGCTGAATACAAATGCTTATCACAAATTGTCAGGTTTTTAATGTGTTTTTTTTGTTGTTTTTTTTACAAAGTTTGAACCACAATTATAATGCTTAACATTTTAGATAAATGCTCCAAAGTTTATGGCTGGAATGAAACAAAGTTAAAAGATTAAAGAAACTATTTTTCTAAGACAATCTGAATGTATCAGGAGATATTTCACTTACCCAGAGGTCTGGCTGGTTAGGATTAATGTGATTAACAAAATTCAGTTCTGTTATGAAATCCTTGGAAAGGTGCCACGGTCTGTCAATGCCCACTGTCAGTGAGTAGGATATTTGTCCATTTGTCCCATGAAAAGAAGAGGGGAAGTCTCTGCATTGATACAAAACAAAATAGGAGAATATTTTAGGTGAAAACAGCTGAAGAATCAGTTGGTTAAAGTCAATGAAAACATAACACGGAAAAAAGGAGGGAACCAGATTTCTTCAATATACAATGATGTACCAAACCACTTATGTTTGAGGTAACAGTTTAAATTATTCTCTAAATTATTTACCAAATTCTGAGGTAACTGGAATGCACCATCATACTATATTATAGAGAAGAGCTTTTGCGAGCCTAAAGATAACCTGTCTGAGTGATTAAAGGTTATTACCTTATCAGTCAATGTAAATATTGTAATTAAGTCATAATAGAATATTAAATAGGCTACTAGTGATAACAAAATGCAAAAAGTAGTATATGATACAATTTTGTGAACTTTATTGTGTCAAAACAATAAGTTTTTGGACCCAAAACCACAGTCGAAGAGGGCATCCCAAGCTCTAGCCAATGCATTTAAATGGACCATCGGAGTAATGGCACTACAGAAAGAAGTGTTCAAACAAGTCACTCAGAGTCCCCATCGGATGGACTAGCGACCGGTCCAAGGGGTACCCCGCCTCTCACCTGATGACAGCTAAACACAGGCATTGGCTAGACAGAATAGATAATGGATGAATTGAAAAAAAAATTTGTGCAGCTAGCTGCAGACATTAAGCTTTTTGAAGAATGTCTTGTAGAACACGATTTATTAGTGTTCGGGATCTGTTACAATAGAAAGTGATTAGCTTTTTATCATATTCGTGCATCAAATTGGACGGAATTTGTTTAAGTGAAAAGTTTTTGTTTAAAAACTCAAGTAAATACAATGTGAATGTATGGTCATAGGAACCCCACCCCCTCCAGAAAAGCACTACGCCCCTGTTATCTTGGCAGAGAATTGCTTTGCAAACTCTCCAGGCAATGGAGAAGTCTGAAAGGAAAACGTCTCGGTCAATACATGAGCAAACTTAGTGACGGAGAAGCATAGGCTTAAGACATGGAGCGAACCCACTGACTGAAGGGGCCCGACCCTCCGGCTGCAAAGCGCCGTAAGTGGACAGGGTCGGATCTATATAAAGTCGGAGGAGCAATCTGATCACCCTTCCTTATTCTGTGTGCCTCAGCCATCCACTTACCCCTGATGAAGCTGGCATGAAAACGGATACACATGCCTGCCTGGGGGAAGTTTACTTGTCTGGTTATCTGCAAGAACAAACAAAATGTATCTCGTAAAACAATTATTTAACATCGCCTTTGTGCAAACGACCACAGAAAGTAGTGCGCATACCTGCGTTGCTTTGCATGAGAACGTTTTTGTAATTGAAAAACTCCATCCTCGCAGAGTAGTGTTTACTTCTCCTTTTCTTTCCCGAACCGGTTTTTGACCAGTGCACATTCGCGCCTCCTTTCATCTTTATCGTTAAGGCATTAATCTTAGTCTCCTTTGTCAGATCAAAACTGATTTTTCCTGTGATGAGGTCGCCTGCAGAGAACGTGTTTCTCTCGTTTAACCCATCAAAGCTGATGCCGAAATTCTTAATCACCTCTTGAAACATCGTTAATCACAAAGTTGCAAAGGCCGTGGAAAAGACTGTAGATTTTAAGTTTGACGAATTCCTAATTACTAAAACTAAAGTGAGGAGTTATCAAAATTGGGTTCAAAACAGACTCCAGGGAGGACGTGAGAAAAAATAACGCTCAGTGGGAGGAACCACCCTCTTGTGAGGCGGAGTAAAATCCCTCCTCCGAGGCACTGTTAACCCATCAAAATTAAAACGTCTGTCATATTTTTTGTTTGTTTGTTGTTGCAGTAATTTATTCCTATTTAACAAATGCAGCATCTACTGTTTCGAATAAGTAGGCCCATCCAGCACTGTGTATCTTGCAACTCACAAAAAAAATAGACAACTTTTTAACCCTTCTCTGACCCCAGGTCTTTTTAGCCACTTATAAATCGCTTAAATCTTTTCAGAACATGTTTTAATAGTATTGGCAAAAGATTTCCGTTCCTGGTGGGTCGATTGAAATGACATTTATTTGTGATACATGTTAATCTAGTCCTCCTATATATGTGACCACATTTTTGTTTTTCTTGAAATAAATTACATAAGTTAACTATAGAGTTAACTTAAGGGTCTAAATTGAGTCCCTCTTTTGTATTTCGCTGCAGTTTTGCATAGCAATAAAATATACAATCCCTTTGCAGGAGATAATTACACACCCAAACCCCAAAACCCATAAACATTCTATACTGAGCTTCCTAAAATATATCCGGTGTTTTTCTTAAGAAACATAAGGTGCTTTTATTAGAAAAGATGGAAAGTTAAGAAAAAGAAAATACAGAGGGCACAGAAAGTATTCAGACCCCTTTACATTTTTCACTCTTTGTTGAATTGCCACATTTGCTAAAATAAAAAAAGTGTATTTTATTTCTCATTAATGCGCAATCAATGCCTGCAGATCATGACAGCAAAAAAATCGGAAATGTAGAATTTTTTCAAATTTATTAAAAAAGAAAAATTGAAATATCACATGGTCATAAGTACTTAGACCCTTTGCTCAATATTGAGTAGAAACACCTTTTTGAGCTTGTACAGCCATGAGTTATCTTGGTAATTATGCAACAAGTTTTTCACACTTGGATTTGGGGATCCTGTATCATTCTTCCTTGCAGATCCTCTCCAGTTCTGTCAGGTTGGGGGAGAGAACGTTGGAGGACAGCCATTTTCAGCTCTATCCAGAGATGTTCTGTTTGGTTTAGGTCAGGCCTCTAGCCAGTCAAGAACGGTCACAGAGTTGTTCCGAAGCCACTCCTTTGTTATTTTAGCTGTGTTAAGGGTAGGGATGCACAGATACCGATATTGGTATTGGGTACCGGCCCCAATACCGCCTTATGTACTACTATCGGTATCGGCTAATGTTAACCAATACCATGAACCGATACTTAAAGTGGACCTGGCAGGAAATTTGCATTTTTTTAGGTTTTTGATCATATATTTTAGTTCTTCCAGCCTGCCTACAGCCAATAAGGGGTTAAAGTTACTGTTTAGTCTTTCCTTTGTTCCGGGGTATGTCTGCCTACATCGTGAAATTAGCAAACGGGCTGTTTGGCAGTTCGGCATATGACGACATGTTTGGGCATATTACGTGTTGAGTTCCAGCCAATTTCCCCCTTCCCCGAACGAACTACACCCTGCAAGTCCCCCCCTCAGCAAACAACAAACCAACAGCATGGAGTCCAGACCGCATCCAAACTGCACTGTACCTGGGTGTACAAAATACAACAAAATCTTTTTGTCCTCCTGACTTCTGAGCCACTGAAAAGCTTGTGGATAGATTTTATGTATAAAGGGAATGTGTCCGACCGACTGCCGAAGCGTGTGGTAGTTTGTAGCAAACATTTCTTGGACGACTGTTTTTCCAACTTGGCACAATACAGCAGGATTCGCAGATCGTCTTAAACTTCTACTAGAATTAATACCAACTCTCCTTGAACCAGCAAATATCCCTGTACAAGTAAGCATATTTCTTCAATAATGTCCTTCAACTGTTAGTTGTGGCATTGTTTGAGTATTTTGCTTTTCAGTTAGCTTCATAGCTAACATTCAGAATTAGCTTCACAGCTGTGATATATATAATCACAAATCATAATAATAATGTAATCCTAATAATAATATAATATCCCAGTTTGTTTATGTAAAAAAGATTATATATTGTAGTTGAAAATTCGAAATACCATTAGAGACTCATTGAGTACAGAAGTGCATAGCCTAGGCCCCGCCCTCCGAAACCTGGTCGTTCTGCGTTAATGCTCACAGAAGGGCTACCTTGTCACATCTGCAATTCTAAAACAAGGCTGAATCACGGCAAGTGATCCTTTGATACAGTATTAAGGTACTTAGAGTGTGGCTAAAAAAGGTCCCAAACGTTGCAGGGAATTTCATGCCAGTTCTACTTTAAGATGTGGAAATGCAGCAATAATTTCACAGAAAATTTTTGTTTTTATCTTTTAATTTTACGTTCTGTGGTCATTTTCATAAAAAAAATATTTTTTTATCTAATTCATCATCATTTCTTGTAACAAGCAGAGAAGAAAATAAAACCTGACTCCCAATTCATAGCACTTTCTTTGTGTGGTAGAATTATTGGCATTGGTACTCGGTATTGGTAAGTACTCTGATCCAAGAATCGGTATGGTATCAGTTTTGAAAGAAGTGGTATCGTTGCATCTCTAGCTTAGGGGTCATTGTCCTGTTGAAAGGTGAACCTTCGGTCCAATCTGAGGTCCTGAGCACTCTGAAAGAGGTTTTCTTCCAGGATATCTCTGTACTTGGCCGCATTCATCTTTCCTTCAATTGCAACCAGTCGTCCTCTCCCTGTCAGAGGTGGGTAGAGTACCCAAAAACTTTACTCAAGAGTACCACGACTTCAAATTCATGTCAAAGAAAAAACATCTGTGTAACATCTGATTTCATTCATTGTTTAAGTTATGTCAGAGAAACAAATCTAAAGTTATGGGTAATTTCTGGTATTTTAAAGACCAAAAAAAATAAAAAAATATTCACAAATAAGATAATTAGACATCATAATGAATTTTAAACAGAAGAAAGTCAATTTTTAATACCAATACTTACAGCAAGTAATGAATAAATAAATATCTTATAACATATAAAGTTCTTCCAGTGACAATTTATGGTGTTAACTATATATTCTTTTGACCTTAAAATGAAACAATAAGTTAAACACAGAGAAGATTACATCAGAAACCAGTATTATTGTACTATTTCAAACTATTCGCTTTTTGAGCATTGTTTGATGCAGACAAAGCGTGCGGTGTCAAGGCACCAAAACTCTCCTCTCCTACTAGTAGGCCTGCAAGGTCCCCTGGCCCAAAAATAAATAAATATGGAAGTCAGTGGAGCAATAAAAATATTTTTTCTTGTTCGCTTTGTCTTGTGTCCTGAATATCACATATGATGTACCTCATTTTAAATTATAACTAATGAGGTCCATTTCAACTCTGTTTGTCAAGTGATTTGGGATTTATTTCATTGTAAAAATTGGCAATTAAAATGCCTACAAATCAGAAGCCACATATATGACGTCACGAAGCTAACACTAGCTAGCAGTCGGTAAGACTCACTGAGATATTAAAGAGTTTCACCCACATGCTTGCTCTCACTCCACTGACTGTTTCTCCCCCAGCATAGCTACCACTTTCAAAATGGTCAGATTTGTAGAGGTTTTGTCCATGTTTAATGCTCCTTCCTTGGTCCTGGAGGAATCAGTCATTTGTCTGCTTCTTTTGCAGTTGTAATAGTCCTTCAAGTGTTTTTACACAAAACGTAAAGTAACTTTTGCCGCTGTTCGAAAATCAGCGTTTTCTCTGCATCAAAATGTGTCTTTAAAATGTACATTCATATGTTTGATCTATGACACATTTCAGACGGGATCAGAAAACAATTTTTATATCTCCATTGGCTCTTTCGTTTCTCTTTTTTTTTTGTTGGGCAGTAGAGGACCCATGGACCGGAAGTAGTTACATTCAGCGACTTGAGTCATATGGCTAAAGAACAGAGGACTGTCATGAAGAAGGCAAAGTCTCCATCGTTTCTCTAACAAGTGAGGAACATGTTGGCTAAATTTCCACCGTGGCATACAATCTAAAAAGAAAGAAAGGACTAAAAGAAGCAAAGAAGGATGACACCCCTGCAAAACATGTTAGGTGGTTAATGAAGACCAAAGTGACTGAAGCCCACTGAGGAGTGGATCAGCTGTGGGAACTACAGTCTGGTTCCACAAGACTTTAAAAAAGAAATGGCATCTGTGAAGATGGAGGTCTTTTTGAAAACAGAACATAGAAAATAGAACAAATAGAACATTCATTGTCAACTTCCAATAATTCATTCTGGTTAGTTATTTTTTTATGTCAGTGTTGCTGTTCATGGATTATTAGATGGACACTTGTTGTGGAATTTGTTTTGCTTTTTAAAATAGATTCAAATGAAAATTGATTAATTTGTTGCTGGACATGTTTTTTTTATTTATCAGAAATTGATTTTAAATGGCTAATTTGAGCTGAAGGGGTGGCCCACTTTACCTGAACTCTGCTCAGGTAAAAAAATTTGCAACAACTGATGCTTGAAATTCTATAGGAGCTGAAAAATTATAATTTATTGTGAGATCAGAGAGTCAAAAAAGGTCTGCTGTGCCCCTTCCTGCAGAGCGCTCCAGTTTTATGGCTCCAATCCAGTTAATTGTTTAAGTGAACACCCAGGAGTCTCATTTATACAGCTTGCTTCGACACAAAAGGGGTCTGAAAACTACATAAGCAACTTTCTATGCCGTAAGTTTGGGATTTATAGAAAAAAAATTTTGCAGAAAAATATGCGCAACTGGATCTTGCTTATGCACTTTTAGGACACGGAGAACACTGACAGTGCACAAAATTGGGAATTTAAACCACGTTTTTTTGATTTGTAGCCTTGTGCATACAAACAAACACACAACCAAACATTACAAACACAACCTTCCTGTCTCTGTACTAGGAATAAAAATTAGAATCTGAATAAATATATAAATGTGATGTAAATTAAAAGAATATATATAATGTGATATCAATGAATTATATCACAGTATGTTCATATGTATGTCTTTAGATTATTTAGCAATTGCACTTATTGGCACATTAATTGTGTGAAGTACAAATATGAGTATTACAGCGACACAAGTGTATAATGCTGCACAACGGATGTGCAGGCGCTCTTTGAACATCAGCCACTGGAAGCATCTGGATGGGGGAGCCGAAGTAGATTCCCTAAAGCAGTCCTTTTAGATCTATGTGCTGAACTGGGGCCACCACTACCCGCTGGAACTGTGCATTCTACCCCCATCTTCTTTTTTATGTCAGGCACGCTGCTGCATCAACACTGTGTCACTTGCAGCTCCTCCAGTTATTTGTGACCCCAAATCAATATTTTGCATGGATGATACTTTTTTAAAGTAGATTTCAAACGCACTTTTTCTATCAGACTTTAAATATCTGGGAGTGCTGAAATGTATGTTCTGCTGTAATTTAGTTCTATTTGTTTTAATGCACTTTTATTCCAGTCTTATTGTTGCAGCAAGAAATAACCATATGATTGGAACTTTGTATTCAGTGTTTTTAATTCAGTCGGCTTAACTCGATGCAGAATATTCACTAGGCACTTTGCATTGACCGTTTATGGCAGAAAGTGGGTGTGTAGGAGGTGGGATATGATCCAAAAACACTTGAGCACATTTCCACAAAGAGTTTGACTTATAAAGCAGAGACTAGGTGCTAGCTGTGGCTACTCCAAGTTTGAAAGATCATAAATGTACTAGGTGTACTGTAAGTAAAAAAAAAAAGATTGCTGAGCTTAAAAATAGTTTTAGTAAGGATTCTACACAAAGTTTTATGAATCAGACCCCTGGTGCTTATAAGAATGCACTATCTTTAGTATCTCAAGATTTGACTGTTTGTATGTTTTAAAAAAAAATGTATAAGATGTTCGTATGACACCAGCAGTAACAGGATGTAAAGCATCAAAAATATATATTTTTGGCAAATAATAGAGGTCACTGTTAGTCTGTCTTTGACCCTTAAATGATAATAATAGAATCATTATTTGTATTGTATATTGTACATTTAAGCAGGTTGCCTTAGAGTGGCCAAAAAATAAATTAATTTAAAAAATGTTAATGAAGCAAACACGTTTTACACAGCTATCTAAATCTAATAAGATGAATGGCAATAAAATGTTCTTTAATAACATATAAATCCTGGTAACTGCCTTAGAGGACAACTTTGTTTATTTACTTTATATTGTCAGCATTACAATTCATCTAAAACAGTATGGGTTACTTTTTCTTGCCTCTGAATGGATATATTTTCCAACGTTAAAACATGTATTTGATCTGTAAAACGTAGGGAAATACCTTATATGACCTGTAGAATTATTATTATTATTATTATTATTATTATTATTATTATTATTATTATTATTATTATTAAGTAGAAAATGTGGTAATTGGCCCTTTTTGAACTTGTTTGACTCTTCTGAAATCAGCAGGGTTTTTTTTTTTACCACTAGATGGCCCTAAACACTTTGCTTAGATACTGAGTATACTGTATGTCAAAGTATCACCAGAGAAGCTGAAAAGATAGACTTTGTATCACAATGCAGCCATTCTATGCCATTGGTCATTACGAACTATAAATAACTGTTTCATTGAACTGGACCTCAAAGTAGCCTTGTAGACATTAACCTTAATTATACTTTGAGTGTATTACCTGCTCTTTTGTTTTCAGCAACAGAGTTGTCGGAAAAACAAACCTTTAAACTTTTGGGATATTTTTTATTTTTTTTTGACCTGTCAAACTTAATAATGTTCAAGATTAAACCAGACTAGTGTTTTAACGCATGGTTTATGACATATGTAACCTAGAGTTGTTGATTTTTCTGTACCTCTTAATAAGAGGCGTTAAAAGCTTTTAAAAAAATGATATTTTATAGCAGTAGCATAATCTCATACTGGAAATTTGGTTTTAATACTGTACATTTATTCAGTGGGGAAACAAGCCCAGTTAAACAAATCTATCTTATGTAGTATGTAACAAAGTCACTTTTATATGCCACCCTGCTCTTAGTGTCCGTTTGTCAAAAAAGGCCACACTAAGTCTTTTGCTTTAAGCCTGGAGCTTAAAGGGAAAGAAAGTTATCTTTAAAGCATTAGAACTTGCTTGGTATAGTGGCAACAAGTCTTTAACATACTTTGGAGCCAATAAGGCAGAGATGTCAAACTCATTTCCATTTTGGGCCACATGAAGATAGTGAAAGTCTTTAAAGGGCCGGTTTTGGTAGAAAATATTGATAAAACTATATTTAACAAACCGCTAAAACACAAATAAATATCTGTCTCAACAAGTACTCCTTAAAATTAAATGATACTGAACATCTTTTGATGATGATGTGATTTAGGACTATTCAAATAAACACTGATTTGAGTGATAAAAGTGTATTTAGGTGCATATAAATATAACTTAAAAGTTCTATTTATCCCGGGCCTTGACTTTGACACGTGTGCAATAAGGACCCTAGAAGTGGGACTTTAGAAATGACTCTAGAACATGTAATACATGAGATTTGGTTATGGTTAACATTTTATGTAACTGTATTGAAAATGAAGGTAAGGTTTAAAAAAATTAGTGTGACATTATGCTACTGCAATAAAGGATGAGTTTGGGCCTACGTTGTAGAAAGTGCTTGAAAGCATTATTGTTTCACTCAGCTTCATTAGTCTCTGATAACAGTGCCTAGGTCAACCAAGTAGTTAACATCAACGACACACAGAAGAGTTATGAACACAGACACATGCCTCATCATTTATTTTTCACCTTTAAAATATTTTAAAGTAATAGTTAGCTCATCCAGATGACAGTGACTGGCATTTTAATTGATCCAGCAGGTCCATGTGACTTGTTTCACTCATTATTACAATGTCAAATATAATCCAATCATTTTTCCTTTTTATCACTCCCCACACTTTGTGCTTTCATTTTAATATTCAAACTGCATTGCTTATTTCTAACCTTGGCTGCTTCTTTTTTTTAAGAGTGGAGTAAACAGTTCAGATAGTTAGATCTAAATCCAGAGTGAAGCAAAAGAACCCAGAGGATAAGCATTTTATTGATCTGTACTTTCTGTGCAGCACCTCCCTCGGCTGGTTAATCCACAGGGTCAGCTCTAATGACATTGAGGAGCTCTTCTGCCAGTCGGTACCGCTGCTATTTGCAATTTAGATGGAGGGAAAGGAAGAGAGCAGGGGGTGGTGAGTTAAAACTGGAAGAAAATGAAGAAGTCTGACAGGGAGCAGTGGTAGACTGAAAGGAAAAGTAAATGGAGAAGGAAGAGGGGGTAGGGTGGAAGCACTGCAAGAAATAGGACTTGATCAAGTAGAATATAGATGGAGTCTGAGAAATAGAATCCTATATGATTGGAAAACAGGCCTCGTTTTTTAGGCCTGGTGGAAAGAAATCTCACAGATTTTGCATCTACAGTATAACAATAAAATAGCAAGGTTTTTTAGAATGAAAACGAGAAGTACATTTCAGTGTCTGGAAAAAGTATTCACACTGCTTGGGTATATAGGGCAAGGAGAGTATTAATTGGAGTAGAAGCAAAGATGTCCTTAATAACTAAGGGAAGCTACAACAATTTGTAGCCCAGGTGAGAGAAGTTGCAGACACGACAACTATCGGTTGCTCAGTCCACGAATTTGGATTCAGTGATGGTGTGGCAAAAAGAAAACAAAATAGAGCTCTGGCAGGATGTGACTCAATTTCAACTTTCTGCCTTACATGCAGACACAAAAAATGCACTACACAATTATGAAATATTTGTTTGTAAAAACTTTTAACAGCTATCAAGCATTTCTCATATCTTTTGAGAAGAAAAAAAATCTAAATATGAATATGCAGATATTTCGTTTATTTTGTACACTTTGTTAACGTAGATAATACTTTTGGTCATAGGAAAGGGTTAAATTTGTTGGATTTGTTCCCTTATGTGGCCTTTTTTTTTTTTTTTTTGCACCCGCTACAAGAATTCCTGCAGCAAAACAGGAAGCCACAGAGGGAACAGTTGGCAGTCCTAATCTTGTGCAGATCCTCTGATAGCTTTCTTCTACCCAAACAATGCAGGTCGGGACTGAGGAGGCTCCTGAAGGGTGCTGAAAGATCCGACAACTAGGCAGAACCAAACTCTTTGTCAGTTTCTGGCTGATTAACATGCAGACAGGCTCATTTAGGAACAGGAAAAGATGGCAATAACTGTCCCGCTTCCCAATCCTCTGTTGTTCATTTTCACCCGTCTGCTTTTTTCCTTTTTTTATATGCAACATATTACATGTGAGTCTGTTTCTTTGTTATTGTTTTTTTTGAAGATGTTATATATACAAGTAGGTCTTTTCCAGTGTTATTCAGTCTGTAAGGGGGCTCAAAAATGGTGTGTCCTTCCAATAACTTTATTATTCACACGTGAGACATTGAAGGCAACCTGTTTGGGGTTTCCAGCGAGATTTACATGATGAAGTCACAGTGAAAAAAGCCGTTCCTGACAGAGCATCACATTCTGTGGTCAGACTTTAAAAGCTAATGCCACCATGATGTCATGTGACCACAACGCCAGCACAGCAGCTAATGAGTCAGAAACAATACAATGTAGTCCACAAATCAGTCTTTGTCAGTCTCTGGTCATCACACAAACTCCCTGACTCACAATGAAAGAGTGTCATGTTGCTATCTGTAGTTTGTGTCTGAATCAGTGCTCCATCTTAAATCATGGGAGTTAGGACTGTAAGACAAAGGAGGTGCTTTGTTCCATCGTCATTCTAAATCCTCCCTTAGCAATTACCGTTCACCTTCCAGAGACCTCAGCGAGGAACAGTGCAACACTTTCTTTTAAAGCAGCCAGTGAAGCATGAAGACACTGCCGCTCCGCAGGCAAAGCTGAGCCGCTATTCATTTTCTGCTGGCTGTAACTCAAGTTTTTCGCTAAATATTAGAACTCCCTTAATGCCTGCTGCAGCAAATGTGGTCCTAAGGTGATTGATTAGCACCAAAGATAAAAGGT
The DNA here is from genome assembly GCA_028564705.1 of Apricaphanius iberus. NCBI lineage: Eukaryota > Metazoa > Chordata > Actinopteri > Cyprinodontiformes > Aphaniidae > Apricaphanius > Apricaphanius iberus. Next base: position 566,658 of record JAPXFQ010000605.1, read on the forward strand.
TTTATCTTTACAAATATGAGGTTTGACCTTATATTCTATTGTCTTTTCTTTGAGCGGAATAAGTGGAGTTCGGTGATTATAAAGCCAAAAGACAATATAATATAATAATATAATAATATAATATTTAGAGAGTGCCAATTATTCTTTATTTTTGTAGAATCATGTAACATTCTGGATTTTTTTCCCCTCATTTTGTCTTTATATACATATATAAAAAAAACAAAAAAAACATGATAGTCACAAAATCATTCTAACATTTTGCATCGCACTGCAGATAAATGGGTGACCTTAGTCAATGGGTATTCTTAGCATAAAAAGTAAGGGGAATTGTTTCTTTTTTGTTATAACAATCCTTGGCGATAAATCCTGTTTGAAATCCTTCTTCTTTCCTTGAAAGGATGCCACACTTGTAAGGCAAATGTACAGTATTGATAGATTCAGATTATTATTTGGGCCATTGAAAAACTTCCAAACTCCTCTCTGCTATGGAAAGAAAATAGACTCAAAACACATCTGTGTGTGTAATACTTGCTTTTTAACTTGTCAGCTTGTTTCTGCGGAACTTTAGGTACTTGCGTGTTCAAATGTACACAAATATCAAGAAATGGCAAGTACGAAATGCATTTACGCATGCACAATTTAAAATTACACTAACTTTTTTTTTTTTTTTACGTGTCCTGTCTAGCAGTATGCTACTCAGAATTGGTGTCTGAGTACCAAGTAAAAGCCCAACAGATTTACTTTCCCAAGCAGAGTATTACAGCTTCGCTGTAGTACGCCACTTGATGTATATGTATGAAAAATATTTATTAGTGATTACTGTGGGTTCAATTTCCTGACGTCATGGACATTAAACTGAGACAAGAAGGGAGAAAGGAAGAAGGTGAAGAAAAGAAACCGGACCAACAGAGGGGCGAACCGACGACACAAGACAGGGAGGCAAATAAAGAACACAAGAAAACATCCCAGTCCTCCACCTCTGCCGGACGGCAGAGAAACAGTAATACAAAACAAAAACAACAAACTGTACAGAACCAAACCAATAGTTCGGATCTGGTAGAATAAACAAAGAATTACACATTCACTACACACAAGCATTGATTAATGAACATAATACAAATGTTTCTGGTAAGCTCCTGTGAACAACTAACTAATGATGATAACCTCAGCTTAAGATATGTCCGTCCTCACCTATGTCCCCACACCTATGTGTGTGCGAGCATGCAGGTCTGAATAAGGTTTCCCCATGCAAGTGATTGATAGCTGGTGTAAGGAACCGTCAATCCGTCCTACAGGAATCGGCACAGACATGGAGGAGGCAAGAGATGTATGCATCCAGCGTCCCACAGAGTACAGAGTCCACAGGCGGATCAGCGCAGGGTCGATCACCCACCAAGAGAGGAACAGATGGAAGTCCCAGGGGAGCACCCACCAGCCGCGATGCTGGGGCCCGAGAGATCGCAGTGACGAGCCCACGGGCTCCGCCGGTAACCGGCTACGCCAGGGCGGGCCCGGACCAGGAACCGGAGGCCACGGGGACCAGGGGCACCCCGCCCCCCAGCGGGGCCCCAACCAGGGACCAGCCGACAAGGGCCCCCCGCCGCCGCCGCAGGCAAGGAGGACCCGCAGCCAACCGACGGACAACACACGCCGCCGCCACCCCGGACCAGTACCCACCGCCAACAACCCGGCCCGCCTCCACACATCCACACGCCAGGGAGCCACAGCAAGAGCCACAGCGGATGTACGCCCTCCCCAGGCCGCGCCCAGCCGGCACCTGGACATCCAGATCTTCCAGCTCCAGGGTCCAGATCCCGCCCCACGTGGGGCGCCAAGATCAGGGGCCCAGCCAATGCCGGACAGCCCCACCAGGCGAACAGACCAGCCAGCTGAAGTCCTGGAACCGGCAGGAGGACTGGGCGCCAGGCACGGTCCCCACCGATCCACCGGACGGCACCAACCTATTCTACAACCCCGGCACCCCCATAAGAGGTGCCCCAGTCAATCCAAGGAGGACATCGGCCCGAAACAGCGGCCGCCCGACACACCGGACCACCCAGGACCCGCCCGACATGCACCAGGACCGAGCCGGGCCGCAACCGGGACCCCCAGCCCCATGCATCGAGAGTCATCATCAACCAGCGGGCAGGAGCAACCATCACCGACGGGGAGTGACGGGGAGGGAAGAAGATGCATCAGGCCAGAGAGCAGCCAAACACCCAACCTGACAGGTAGACATAGACAGACAGAGACACTCATACGTACCCTCCCTCTCATGTGTACACATTCTTACAAATACAGGACATACGAAAAAAGGACGCTATACCCTCATTCATACCCCCCATACGTACACTATACTCCATACTCCCAGGCCCAGGGACAGACGCCCCAGTAGAGAACCCTGCCCCTGCACCCAGGAGACAGACCCCTTTGCCCACCAGGACGGGGACAAGTAGACCGCCAAGGCCCCACACCGGCAAGAGCAGCCCACCAGCCCAGGACCCCGACCAGACGGCGTGATGTTCTATCCGGGCTCCGACCCCTGATGGTCCAACGAACAGGGGTGTGGAAAGACCCCCCAGCCTCTCTCCCCCAGCTCAATGTGGTGTTGTTGCGTGTTGTTCTAATGTGCACTTAAAACAGAGGGGGGGGGACATGGGAATACTGCCGGGTACCCCCATCTCCCCCCCCGGGCCCTCAGTGTCTAGATGCGTTTAACCAGTGGGTGCCGGCACCACAGGCGAGGCCCCCTCAACGGGGGGGCCTCGCCTGTGGCGCCACACCGCCAGGTCCCTACATGTGCGTTCCCTGTAAATGTTGCAAGTGTAGTGTCTAAATTGCTCAATAAAATCGGGACCCAGGCCGCCACCGGGTAGCGAAGACGGAAGCTCCATCCCGCACCCCAGTGACGTGCCCACGTCCCAAGGCCTTGTGAATGGTAGAATGAAGGAGCAGGTGGACAGAGGCATGGGGATGGGGAGAAAATAACTGGGGTGACCATTGCCAACCCCAGGGAGCCAGCTCCCCTGCTGACTCCAATAGGCACCCCCGTTCGGCCCGATCCACCAGGGGTGGGAGGCCCCAGCACGTCCAGTCGGGGCCCACGGCAGCGGTACCGCCGAGCCCCATGGGGGCCCCGGCAATCCACCAGCCCCCATGCCAGGGGCATACCTAAATCCTCCCCAACATTCACACTGCTAACAAAACACATGTCACTAGACACCCAGGTTGAGTTTAGCCCCCCCTCACCCTCAACGCCCTCCCCCCTCCCGTCCCAAGCGCACCCCGTTAAAAAGAGCGCCTGTGCTAGATGGTAAAAAGCCTCCCCGCCAATAAGAGACGCCCCAGGCACCGCCAGCGTCCGAGGACCCCCGGGCCGAGGCCGGAACCCGGCGCACAACCGACTCGGATACCCCGGACATGCCGCGCCAGGCCCGTGAGCAGACCGAAGTCCCGGGCGGCCAATCCCCAGGCCGACATCCTCCAGCCTTGCTACTACCGCCCGATGGCCGGGTGGCAACAGAACCCAGCACGTCAACCCACCAGCCCACACCCCACCAACTGGTCAGTCACCGTGGAGGCCGACCAACACCGGCCAGAGCCCCCCACCCCAGCACCCCCGCGAGGGCTAAGACCAAGACCCAGGAGCCATGTCCAGTGTCAATATAGCCGATCGGGCCCGGAGACGCCGGCCACCCGCCACGGCCTCTCGCCGACGCCCGGACGCGGCAAGCGGCCACCGGGGAGCAAGCGACAGGAACCAGCCCGGGGAGATGGAAAGGGCAGCAGCGCCCGCCAACCACCGGCCGACCACAGCCCCCCCCCAGCCGGCACCGACGGCAGCGGCCCCCCCCGGCCAAGCCCCGCCAGGGCCCCAGCCGGGGGGCGCGCCGCCCCAGAACCCCGAGCCCCAGGCCCAGTCCAGACCCCCCCAGAGCAGCACAGCACCAGGCCAGTAACCCGTGTCCGCCAGCACGACCCCTCTAAGGCGCCGCATGCAGCCACTAGGAGTCACCACACAAAGACCCCAAAGTCCCACCCCAGGCGAGGGTCTCGGCACCTATCGCCGAACCGCAAGCGGACCCCCCCCAAGGACCTCCCCGCAGTCAACACCAACCCTTAAGCTCCACATCGGCAACCGTGTCCCACAGAACGGAATCAAGGGCCCGACCCCACTAGGTGATGGAACTGATCAAGGGTGACCAGAAAGATTGATCAGATGTGGAGGCAGATGCCGTTTCTAGACCAATGTAATCCAGAAGGAGATCTCTATATTGATTAATATTCAGAGTATTTTTATTTTTCCAGTTCAAGAGGATATTTTTCTTAGCGATGCATAAGGCGATGTAAAATAATTGCATAGACTTTGTATCCATGGTAACTTCATCTATATTTCCCAGCAAGCAAACTGTGGGAGCAGGTGTGATATTACATTTCAGACACTTTGATAGATCTTCACATATCTGGTACCAATATTTCTTAACAGGTGGGCAGAACCAAAGAGCATGAATATAATTGTCTGGTAGATTGCTTGTACATTGTAAACAGGTATCAGACGGCGTATAACCCATCTTGAACATCCGTTGCCCTGTATAATGCACTCTATGAAGGATTTTATATTGTATTAATCGTAGATTAGGATTTTTAAGAAATTTAAAGGTTCTTAATGAAATTTGAGACCAGAGGTTTTGGTCTATTGAGATGGACAAGTCCATCTCCCATTTTGAAATAGGAAGGGCTATTGATTCATCTATTCTATTTAATGTTTTGTATATTTTAGATAGCAGTTTGGGAGGGTTAAGATTAAGGAAGTCTAAAACTTTTCCTGGAATTTGTAAATCAACTGTATTGAGCCTAAATTTATTTTTTATAATTGATTTAATTTGTTGGTATTCTAAGAATTTATTCTTGTTAATTCCGAATTGTGTAACCAATGTATTAAAGGGGATAAAGTCTGTTCCATCAAATATATGCTCCAGGTATTCAATTCCTTTACAACTCCAGCCTGGAATTACACTAACTTAACCACAAATTCAAAACGTCTTCTACACATACAAATCGTCAGATATGTATGCACCATTTGCCTGATACACACAGGCAAAACCAAATTTACAGGAAGGATTTTATGTGCTGGTAGAATGCTGGGTCATAAGAGTTTTCTTATCAGTTTCCCTTTAAACAACATGCCACTTATGCATTACCGCATTTAAACAGAAGCAGGAAAAAAAACTTTTGTGAGCCATCAAAATACTCTCAGGACTAAACACAATCTTATTTTCAAACTCTCTTCGTCATACATACAATGTTTACTCAGTACCAGCTCCATTTTTATTGAATGAGTAGCATGCCACCGTCCAACAAGGGGGTTCCAATTATGACAGAAAAAATAAAGGGCCTGATTTACCACTATTAAAAATAAACAGTGCAAAATTGCTCATGCCACAAACAAAACTGTGCCAGAGGGTTGGCCTTCATTTGCGAGTGATCTACTAAGATTGTGTGCGCAATTCATAACAGACGGAAGGAGCAGTTTTTGAATGAGAACTTTATGTGCTGTGCAGAAGCTAGAGAGACGGACGCGCTGGATAGGAGAGTGCAGTGGAGGTAGGGAAAGAGAATAACAAACTGTCAAGTTCATGACCTTTAGAATTATATTTAATATTAGGCTAGATTGGCTGTGAATGTTCTTTTTCATTTGTCATGAATAAAATTATGTCAAATCGTGGTGGTGCAAAGTTGAGGGATGCTTTTCAGATGAGGTAAATATAGGTTCAAAAACAGCCACAGCAAACAGTTTTATCTTTGCTAAATAACTGCATGTGCATTGCCTACTTGTTTGCCTGTTTTTTTAGTGTGGTTTCTGTGCTCAACAGAGCACTGAGACTGCACTCATCAAGGTTTTCAGGTACCTCTGCATAAATATAGACTGTGGTGGAACCACTGTGCTGATACTTTTGGACCTCAATGCAGCATTTTACACTGTAGACCATGATGTATTATAGGAAAGACTGGAGAGGTTGGTCGGACTCTCTGGTATAGTACTTGGCTGGTTTGAGTCTTACCTTTAGAACTGGAACCTTTATGTGTCATAGGTAATTTTTCATCAGAAAAGACAGAAATCACATATGGGGTCCCTCCAGGCCATATCCTGGGGCCCAATCTATTTAATATCTACATGCTACCACCAGCAACCAATATTATTAATTATTATAACTATGCAGATGGCACTCAGCTTTAAATTAAAATGTCACCAGGTGTCTTTAAACCCATCCAACACCGAAGTAATTGTAATCAGTGGATGAATGTGCCATAATTTTCTCCAGCTGAATAGAAACAAAACTGAAGCAATTATCTTTGGACCTTAAAAGGAACGGTAAAGTATCATTAAACAGCTTCAAATCTAGGTGTAGTTATGGGCTCAGAACTGAACCACCAGGGTCACATAAAAATAATAACAAGGTCAGCCTTTATCATCTGAAGAGCATTTCTAGAGTTAAAAAAGTATTGTTGCAATAGGACCTTGAAAAACTAATCTATTCATTTATCTTTAGTCAGTTTTATCACTGCAACAGTCTTCTCACAGGTGGGCCGAAAAAGTTAATCAGACAGCTGCAGCTGATCCAGTAAGCTTCTGCTTCATGTCTTCACTAGAATCAGGAAAGTGGAGCACATCACTTCAGTTCTAAAGTCCTTACACTGTAAGGACTGGCTCACTGTAGCTCAGAAAATAGACTTCAAAATACTTCCTCTAGCTTATACATCATTGAATGGCTTAGCACCAAAGTATGTGGATGATCTGTTGTCACTATAACAACCCCCCACACTGCAAACAAAAAATAATAATATTAAATTTTTGGTGAATTACTGGCAGCTGTGGTTTCCAGAACTTCACAGGGAAAAATACATTTTAAATGTAGAAAGCACAAATTCATACCATTTTGGTAAAAAAAAAAAATCTCACTAAAGGAGTATTGTTTTACAGTAAATTACAATTAATTAAAAATAATATGTGTTTATGGTAGTTCATGTGATTACAGTCTTTCATAGTTGTATCCAGTGAAACTGTAAAAAATATAACTTAACGTAACATAATTTATTAAAAAGGTCAACATTACTGTAAACTACTGGATGCTGTGGTTTCCAGAGTTTCACTATGAAAAATACAGTGCAAATGTAAAAACACAACGGTATACTATTTTGGTGGAGAAGCTCAGGACAGCACAACAGACAACACAGACTTCCTGACATCTTCATGGTATACTTTGTTGTTAAATATAAAATTCACAATTAAGTACTGTTGCTAAAATCACATTTTCCCCATAAGCCTTCTAACTGTCTCCATCCATCCATCCATCCATCCATCATCTTCCGCTTATCCGGGGTCGGCTCGCAGGGGCAATAGCCTAAGCAAAGAGACCCAGACTTCCTTCTCCCCGGCCACTTGGGCCAGCTCCTCGGGAGGAATCCTGAGGCGTTCCCAGGCCATCTGGGAGACATAATCCCTCATAATCCCTTCAGCGAGTTCTTGGTCTTCCCTTGGGCCTCCTCCCGGTGGGACGTGCCCAAAACACCTCACCAGGGAGGCGTCCAGGAGGCATCCTGACCAGATGCCCGAGCCACCTCAACTGGCTCCTCTCGATGTGGAGGAGCAGCGGCTCTACTCTGAGCACCCTCCAGATGACCGAGCTTCTCACCCTATCTCTAAGGGAGAGCCCAGCCACCCTACGGAGGAAACTCATTTCAGCCGCCTGTATCCGCGATCTCGTCCCTTCGGTCACTACCCAGCATTTGTGACCATAGATGAGGGTAGGAACATACATCGACCGGTAAATTGAGAGCTTTGCCTTTCGGCTCAGCTTTCTGTTCACCACGACAAACCGGTACAGCGCCCGCATAACTGCAGACGACTTCCTGATACGTCCATCGATCTCCCACTCCATTTTTCCCTCATTCGTGAACAAGAACCCCAGATACCTAAGCCTTCTAACTGTCTCTTTGTGATAAAATACACTACAGCTATACACATATTTGTTTTTAAATTTAAATTAACATTGAACTCTTGACTGCTGCTGCTGTAGTCCTATTATTGAAATTAAAGACTAACTAAGTTGATATAAGCAGCAGAACCGCTTTTCAAAAGAAAAAAAAATAGGCTCATTGATTGTCTTTCTGTTATAATTTGCAATAAACAAACAAAAAATACTTGATCAAATATACACTGAATTAATATCCAACTTACACAAAAACTTTTGTTTTAATTCCTGAAGCGTTCAAAACAAAAGTACCGAATAAACAGTCAACAGAATTTCAAAAAACATTTGAAAATTGGAGAAGTTGACATAAAGTGTATTTTTGTCTGCTGGGTTTTTGTAGCGGTGGGCATTCAACATGGAAAACTGTGTCTGGTGGTGTCAGAGAAACTCAAACAGGTTTTCGGTCCAATGCTTGAGGACTTACATGTTCTTTTTCAGATGCTTGGTGCCGATTAGCATTCATTCCATGCCGTCTGACAACAGATCCAAAGCCCAGTTAAGCAAGCTGCACATATTACACTCAAAAGCTCATGGATACAATTGATCAGGCAAATATACAATCTTACAACGCCTCTACTCCAACAGATGATGGCAGAAGAGATCACATTCCCCACAACAGACCTAGAAGAAATGTAGCATCTTGGTGCAAACACTGAACACCAACTCCAGGTGAACACCAATGTTCAGCATTCTAGTAAGCTTCAAGTTGTACACATCTTGAATAAGACTATAAAATTGTATTTTTGGGGGGCAAATTCACGTGCACATGTTCAGACAATATCTTTTAGCAGTCTGTTTTGAAAAGGCAAGCTCAGTTTACGCCTGCAAAAGTATTTTTGGTAGGATTTAGGGATGCACCGATACGATACTGGTATTGGGTATTGGCCCCGATACCGCCTAATGTGCTCGTATCGGTATCGGCTAATGTTATCCAATACCATGAACCGATATTTAAGATGTGGAAACACAGAAATAATTTCATTCAAATGTTAGTTTTTAACTTTCACATTTATTTTCTGTGGCCATTCTTTTTTTTTTCTAATTAACCATCATTTATTGTGACAAGCAGAGAAGAAAATAAAACCTGACTCCCAATTGATTGCAATTTTTTTGTGTGGTAGACAGATCGGCATTGGTACTCGGTGTTGCTAAGTACTCTGATCCAAGTATCGATATGGTATTGTTTTTTTTTTTTAATGGTATCGTTGCCTCCCTATTGGATTAGATCTAGCCTAAGTATTAGCTTGGTGAAGCCCAAAAACTGAAACCACAATATCTTCAGTAAACATAGTAGCAGTAACAGTGTAATCTGATCTAAAAAAAATGAGCAGACATAGATATGGTGTAGAGTTAAATTAAACCCTTACATGTGTTTAAGGAAACCAGATCATTTATATCTAAATAATTACTCTGTTTACTCATCCACATTTGTAAATGTGACCAGTTGAAGTTAAAAAAGGAGTGAGCCTGAGTAATAGCTGGAAAGTCAGCATGTTAAAGGAACAGAAATATATGGAAAAGGTTTACGGAGCTGAAAGCAATAACCTTTTGTTTTCCACCACAAACTCAAAAAAAACTGTGTTTTTGACACAGCACTTACTTCAGAAAGACACTACTCTGTACATAAAATATAATAACAGCATTATGCTGTATTTATTTCAAAATTGTTCTGACAGATAGAAACTGAAAACAAAGCTATATTTGTTAAGCATTTTTACATCGAAAAAGTAGTGCTCTGCTTCCTGCTCTCCTTTTCAGAACCCTACATATATTTGTAAGAATTTAGGGGGAATGCTTAAATTACAGATGGTTTTATGTGTGGTTAGTATTGCTTAGGAATTAGAATCCATAACCAAACTGCAGTGGTGAATATTCTCACAAATATTTGCACAACCTGAAGAATGCATCCAAAAATCTATATATTTTCACAATGTTGTCGCTTTTTGTGCTGCTATTCTAAAAAATGTGCTTTAGACCCCGCAGTACAAGACGTGCTTTTCTCTGTGTGCGCACACACATACTTCCTTATCCATTTCCCCTTCTCTTGCATTGTTTTTTGGGTCACAGTCATCTGCCGCCTAATTACCCAGAGTCCTCTGCGGCAGCCCGACCAGTGCTCCACTGCTGTTCTGTCAGTCACATCAGCACCCAGCACACGCTCTCCTCACCTCAGATCATCAGGAGTTTTGCGGATGGAAAGCCTGCTCAGAATTCAGAACAGGGCTCTGCATACATCTAATTGTGATGGAGTTTTCCACCTTGGCTCAACTGCTCTTTTTCTCAACTTATTCCCTGGATGAAATGCTCTTTCATGTCAGGAGCGTAATTAACTGAAGGCATTAAATTTCCAAAAAGTCATTTTTGCATTTCAAAATGACAGTGATTCGATTATTTCCTTCCTTGACCATATAGAATGCATGCATTTTATTTTAATTTAAACCATAATGACAAGCTGTGATTATATAATTCCTCACTTTAATAATGTCACGATGATTACAATGAATAGAATCAGAAAGTGTTTATTGCCAAATGTTAGGCAGATTTACAACATAAGGAAATTGCTGTGCTACTTTGTGAAAACATACGAAAAAGACAAACACTTACATAAGAATAAAAATAAAATGTGCTAGACAGATTGATATGTACACAAGTACAGGTAATGATCAGTGCAAATCAGACAGGTGCAAAAAACACAATATGGGTCCAGTGACTGATACAGAGCAGGTGGTGGGAACGGTCTCAGTGTTATATATGGGCTATATCAACATAAGCATCCAGTCCAAGTCTTTGTCATCATATACTGTATATAAACTGCTTAAAAAAATAAAGGGAGCACAAAATAAAACGTCATAGATCTGAATGAATCAGGGTTCGAATTACGGGGGATCTAAGGGGAGCTTGGCTCCCCTGAAGGCCCACAACTGACAGAGCAAGGGGGAGCTCTAAAAAGTACAGTTTTAATTTAGTTTAGATCCCCCCCCCCCCCACACACACACACACACACATGGAATCCTAATGTGTTTCAGATTAAAATGAAATCATAATTTGTCCATCTTGTGTGTTAAATTTCTCACATTACATTTTCCAAACACTGACTTCTTCTTAAAATAGCTTTCACGTATTTCCTTCTGTGACCATAACTCTGTGTTGGCGCTGTTTTGCTGCTGTTTTGTGCTGTTTTTTGCTAATCAAGCACATTTGGAACGGCATTGCTTGGGATTAGATTTGACAAAGTCTTACTCAGGTTTTAGAAATGATCTTTAAACGTATACTAGATCATTTCGGTTTTATACTCCCAAAAAAATGAGCAGTGAATAGGACAAGTGCAATTTAATTGTTCCTGCTGAATCATGTCATGCAACCTTTCCTTTTAACTGGACGCAAAAGCAGTGGAACGAGTGGAAATCTAGGAATACCTGCCTCTTAGTGGAAAGTAGGAAGGCACAGTAGGCCCATGTACCAATTGAGTGTGCTGCTTGCAAAAAAACATAACTGGTGTACAATGGATGAATGGAGAAGTCAGCAGTGAATTACAGAATATACAAAAAAAACTGCAAGCATTGAGACAGTTTAGCTGAAAAAAAAGAGCAGTTGAAATGTCAGACAGAAGAGAAAACGAACGCTCATTTAATGCAAGAAATCATTAAGTCTTTCACAGATATTGCCAATTCAATTTGACTTTAAGAAAGCCCCCAACCATAATGACTAAAAAAAATTAATAGCGCTAAAATGTGCGTAAATCATACCACGCTTGTGCTGAAATAATAGGACAAATCACCAATTAAATCAGAGCTAGGTTTGTTAGAAATTGGTTCACAAATCGGATTTGTGGTACCTGTGATCCCTACCGATTTTAAGATGATATAAGCCTACTGTACTGATATTAGATCTTTGTTAAGCAAATATTTTGGCTTTGATGGTGGTGATAGTGATGATGATCAGCATAGTCATAATGATGGTGTTTTTGATCTAAGTTGGCCCGTGATTTGTTGTTCTTGAATGGCTGTAAGGCAGAAAATGCTGGATTGCATGTTGATCCCGTTGTTTTTTTGTTTGCTCAGAACCTGCTAAACTACCAAAATATTTTTTTTATGTTTTTGACTGTTGTGTCATAAATATATATGAATATGAAATCGCAGTGCACAATGAAAAATATGGCTCCACCAAAAGCTTCTGGGTAATTCGAACCCTGGAATGAATGAAGTATTATCATTAAATTCTTTGTTCTTTACCTAGTTGAGTGTGCTGACAAAAAGAAATTATACAAAAATTATAAATGGAAATCAAATTTATTAACCCATGGAGGTCTGGATAGGAGTCACACCTAAAATTGTGGAAAAAACACTTCAGGCTGATCTAACTTTGATGCAATGTAAACAATTCAAAATGTCAGGACAGTCTGTGGTACAACGTGGCATTGGTGGATGGAGCGAGACATGATGTCCCGGATGTGCTCAACTGGATTCCAATTGGATTGGTCATTTTGTGGGGCTCTGGCAGTGCTTCTCCTGTTCCTCCTTGCACAAAGGCGGAGGTAACGGTCCTGCTGCTGGGTTGTTGTCCTCCTACTGCCTTCTCCATATCTCCTGATGTAATGGACTGTCATCTGATAGCATTTCAATGTTCTGGACACTACTCTGGCAGACACAGCAAACCTTCTTGACACAGATCACATTGATGTGACATCCTGAATGAGCTGCACTACCTCAGCCAGTTGAGTGGGTTGTAGAATCTGCCTCATAGTTAAGGGGTCCCTGCCTTGAGTGCTCCAATTACCAGTGGTACTACTGTCACCTTCACCTTCTAAGCCTTCTCTAGCTCCTCTCTGAGCTCTTGGTATTTCCCAAGTTTCTCGTGTTCCTTCTTCGTGATGTTCCCATCACTTGGTAATGCTACATCAATCAAAATGGCTTCCCTCTACCCTTGATCAACAAACACAATGTCCGGTTGGTTCGCCACTACCATCCTGTCTGTCTATATCTGGAAGTCCCACTGGATTTTTGCTTGATCGTTCTTCACCACCTTTGGAGGTGTTTCCCACATTGCTCTTAGGGTTCCCAGTCCATTCCTGGGGCGAATGTGGCTCAGGAATTGGGGGTTTGTCATGTAATCTGAGGGTTGCAGGTTCAAGCCCCGGCTCTGACTGTCTCGATAGTTGTGTCTTTGGGCAAGACACTTCACCCGTTGCCTACTGATGGTGATCAGAGGGCCCTGTGACGCCAGTGTCCGACAGCCTTGACTGTCAGTGCGCCCCAGGGCAGCTGTGGCTACATCATGGCTTGCCATCACCCAATGTGTGCATATCTGTGTGAATGACTGAATGTAGTATGTGGTTTTTTGTGTGGTCGCAAAGAGGACGCTGCCACTTCTCACTCCAGATGAAAAACTTTGTTTGAAAAGTTATGGTTTTAAGTACTTATTTTGCCTGGTACCGGTGGTTTCTGATCCTGCATCAAGATCTGGACTGTGTTTTTGCCTGGTTGCTTGCCTCTGCCGCCTGTCATGGTGTGACTCTGCTGTGACCACCATCAAGCTAGCTCCCGGGGTTGCCTACGGCCCAACCTCACTGTGTTCTGCTCGAGCAGCGGAATAGAACCCGGTTACTGGCCGGCCTGCACTCGCTTTGCTGCTGACCTCTCCACGGCTGTTGCTATCCTCGGCTCCATCCATGGCGCTTCAATAACTCAGCTGTCCTTCATTTCTCCATCTGTTCTCCTCCTCGGTGACTTCAACATCCATATTGACTCCCCTACAGCTAAATTCAAATCTGACTTTTTGGACATCTTAAACTACCTCAACCTCACTCAGCATACCATTTCTCCCACACACAATCATGGACAGATTCTCAACCTGGTCTGTTCCACACCCTCTCTTGCCATTTATAATCTGTCATTAACTGACCTAACAATTTCCGATCATCTGGCCATTACTCTGGACATCATTAACACCACTCCTATCACCAAACACACAAGAATAATTACATTCAATAACCTGAAATCAATCAGTCCCATCTCTCTCACCTCTTTCATATCCTATGCCATCACCAGCTCTTCGCCTCCCTCAGATCCATCTGCCTCTGATCTAGTCAATTTCTAAAACCATACTCGCCTCCTGCCCTTAACCAAATAGCCCCCCTCAAAACTGCCTCAGTCTCCTTCTCCACCTCCACCTCTGCCCCTTGGTGCACCCCAGATCTCCACACACTCAAAAAACAAAAAAGACAACTTGAATGGCTTCATAGAAAATCCGGTCTCACTGTCCATGCCCAAGCCTACAAACACCCTTTAACCACATACAATTCCGCTCTCAAAACTGCCCAGTCCAACTTCTACTCACAACTCTTCCAGTCAAATTCTTCCAACCCCCGTAAACTATTCTCCATCTTTGCAAAACTGACCAACCCTAAGGACAATATTGCTTCAATATTCACTACAGACAAATGCAATAACTTCGTGTCATCCTACCATACCAAAATCCATGCCATATATTATTCACTTGCATCCACTTCCTCCGCTTCTCTTCCCTCTGAACATGAACTCACTCCACTCATACTACATAGCCTTTCCTCCTTCTCTCCTCTGTCTCCCTCTGACACCACCAAACTCCTCTTAACCATGCAATTCTCCAACTGCCAGCTTGACCCGATCCCATTTCCCTTCCTCAAAACCTGCATACCCACTCTCATCCCATTCATCACCAGCATCATCAACACTTCCCTTACCTCTGGATCTGTCCCATCAACGCTCAAACTTGCCACTATCACTCTACTCCTGTTGTATGTATGTATGTATGTATGTATGTATGTATGTATGTATGTGTATGTATATATATATATATATATATATATATATATATATGGGTGTCACAATCAATCAAAATTACGGTACGACCTTGCACATCCAATAGAGGATCCTGATCACCTCCTGCCATGTTTACATACCCCACTCGGGATTCCATAGCAACAGTTAGCAGACAACCGTCTCATCACAAGGAACAACACATTGTATTTTCCCTAAGAAGTAACTCTCGCCAGTACTCATACATGACACCCCTATATATATATATATATATATATATATATATATTATAATATATATATATATATATATTATTATATATATATATATATATATATATATAATATGCAGAAAACTTTATAGGATCCTGTGTTGAAGATGTCAAAAACTTTAAAATAGATACATCTTTTATGGCGTTGGCTTAATCTCATACTTTTAGAATAGCCCAACCAAAGTATACAGAAGGTGGGGCGGAGATCATGTAACACAGTAATTAAGTTTCGAAAAACATAAATGGTGACACAATGCTTGCACTTCAAATTATATGTTTAAAGTTATTTATTTATTCTTATCTTGTTTTGGTTTAGGAGGGCTCTTAAATTTTTCTATTAAGAAAGCCATCCCTTTTTTGTTTCTCTTAGGTATAATTATGGGGTCAATTTTGGGTCATGAAGTCTCTATAACAACCAATAGGCTCAATCTACATACATAATGGTGTTTTGGGAGTGGTACCATAAAATGGCATTTTATGTTCTACCATCACCAACAAAGACTTGATTAAATTCTACTAGGACTTTAAATGAAAACTTGTACTTTAGTCGGATTAGTTTAAGATTTAGCTTTTTAGGAGCAAAAATAACAGGTGGAGTTGATGTGAAACAAAGGATGAACGTACACAAAAGTATCTGATGCTCACTGTTAACTTTGGTGGAGGGTATGTGATGTTGTGGGTGCACTCTACTATCGTGTTTGGGATGGTAAGATAAAACATTTTACAAAATCAAAACAGGAACGGCACAAAATCAAACCAACCTTCCTGCATGACCCTCTCTGTTACCCCCAGACCTAAAGGGGGACAAATACACACAGTAAGATAACTGTTGTAAAGAGTGGTAGTCATACAGAAATGAGGACATTGATATACACAGTAAGAAGGTCCTGGGTATGAATCCTGACTGGTTTATTTCTTTATAGAGTTTGCATGTGTGTGTACTCTCTGGGTACTCTGGGTTCCTCTCACAGACCAAAGAAACAAAACCAGGCTATTTGGTCTATTAGAATTAAAATGTGCTTTAGCTGTGAGCATATGTCTGCATGATCATTTGATCAACTTATCTCTTATTATGATCTCTTGTTTCTTATGTTTCTGTCAGCCAGAGGACCTTAAGAGCGGGATCTGTGCAGCAAATCACTTACTATAGCTTCATTTCGCATCTGAAATCACTAACAGATGTCGCTGGCTGTATGAGAGCCACATCTACAGAAAATGTCTGTGCTCAAATTTCAGAACTACTCTGCTACTGTGTTTGGTTTTGTGGGGTTTTTCTTTGTGAACATGTTTCTGTGATTTTGCGCCGAAATCAATTTGACACTGAAGGAAACATGCACAAAACACACCACTGCATGTGTAATGAATGCCACCTTGAACCAGTCTTCTAAGTTAAACACGTCTCAGCCGGCTGACTCCCTGCAAAGAACTGGCGTACACTAATCCACTGAGTGAACCAGTATAGAACAGAGGGATTGACACGGCAGGAATCAGAGAAACGGTCAACTTTTTGACATCACTTATTTATCAAGGTTAGGAATCCTACTTATTAAGATATTTTCCTCTCTTGCCTTACCGTTGCATCAGGCTTTGAGAGAAAACATATTTTCCTTGAAATCTGAGTTTATTCCACTGCCTGCTGTGCACTGTCATGCTGACTCCTGTTCGATAAACTACGAAAGTACTTTATAAGTTGACTCTGTTTACGCTTAACAGAAAACACCTATAGACGCATGCTGTTAATGTAGGCTGTATTGGAAGTTTTCAGTTTTCATAACAGCCTATTTCAGTTTTTACAGGCAGATGTCAGAGATTTGTAACTTTTTCCATCATTAACAGAAAGCTCTGGCTGGGACTGGTGTTTTATCAGCAGACATAAGAGGGTGGAGGGAACCACTAATGTTGTTTGGAGGAGGCAGTTTCAAGATGCCCTATGACCAAAAGGGGCTATGACCATGTAGCTCTCTTTTCTTTCCTTTTGTGTCCTTCCTATGATTGTGCCCACACATGTAGTCTCCACATCTGTACATATTTGTTACTGTGAGTAATATACTGTATGACAATTGGTAGTGTATAATAGTGTAATTCATCTCTCTTGTGTGTATTCTATCAGTGGGTTTATGCTGGAAAAGATTTGCAGATCTTAAAAGTGCAGCTAAAAATATTAACATTTGAAGGAATACTTCCCACTACTACAAAATGAAGCTACAATAAGGCAAAAATGTTATTTGCCAGGAACCGATCATACAAGTTGTCCCGCTTAAAAAGATGAGAGAGGGTGCTGTAGTTTTTATCATAGGTGCACTTCAATTATGAAATATAGAATGTAATTTTTTTTCCCAGGAAATCCAATTGTATGATTTTTTTTAAAGAATTGATTTATAATATGCAGCAAATAAGAATTTAGCACTTAAAAACGAGTAAGAATTCTGGGCTTCACCTGTTACTTATTTTTTTAAAAGCTCTTCTATCCTCTGCTCTTTACCTATATTAATGGCACCTTCTTAAACTCATTATCTGTATAAAAGGCACCAGACCACACCTTCAAACAATTATATTCCAACCTCCACCATCGCCTACACCAGAAAGCTTTCCAAGGACACCAGGAACAAGATTGTACACCTGCACAAGACTGGGATGAGACAATATGCAATAGGCAAGCAGTTTGTGACAATGTTCTGGAAGCGATTGGACGGCTGAAGGAACAGCTGGATGCGTTGATACGTACTGATGGGACTCAGAACCAAATGCTGGGGGAGCTGGGACGCAGAACAGACGCTGTAAGAGGCGATCTGGCCGGCGCTCTGGGACTCATCCGCAATTTGTCATCGGACTTGGAGAAACTGTCGGTGCGGATTGGGGCAACTGGAAATTAATTGGATTTGGAACTATTAATCTGGGAATTAATTTGGATTTGGAACTTTAATTTGAACTACAATTTGGCTGAATTAGACTAAAAAAGAAACCACTGACAGACTGAAGGGACAGAGAGGAATATTTGATCTCTCCCTGAAATCCAAACAATTTTATATTTTGGCTCCCATGAAGACCTTCAACCTGGTGCTAATCAAATGTCCCCGAGAAGAATGTCAACAGAGTCTCCTCTCCCCCGTACACCTTCATCTACTGACGCACACACTGACATGGTTACACGCACTCACATTCACACACACCGTCTCACTGTCTCCTCATTTTCTCTCCTGCAACAGGAAGCTGGATAACAGCGGCCTCGATGGCAGCGCTTTAACCTGTGGACTGGAGCTCATACCTGCCCATCCTTCCTGATGTGTCATTGTTAATGTCTGAATATGTGCTTAAATGTTTGTTCGTGTGGTTTTTTCTATTACCTGCGTTGTGAGTGCTGTACGGACCCACAACACAGTTAAGCGTTTTTTCCCCCTCACCGTGGAACCCTCCCCTACCAGATGTTTACTTCTCTATGTTTCATAAACGGGAGCGCCGCTCGGTGGCTGCATGCCCAACAGTGACCTGGATCTGTTTGTTGTTGTTGTTGTTTGTAATGATCTTGGACAGGTTGTACTGTATCTGTAAATTCCTTGTATGCATCATACTTGTATGTGTCATACTTGGCCATTAAAGCTGATTCTGATTCTGATGTATTGTATCAACTGTTGGGGCAATTATCATAAAATGGATCACGGACAATCTCTCCTGGGGGTCCATGCAAGATATCACCTTGAGGGGTACACATGATTTTGAGAATAGTGAAGAAACTGTCCAAAACCTCACAGAGGAAACTGGTCAATGACCTGAAGAGAGGTGTGACCAAAGAAACAAGGGTTACTATTAGTAACCCACTATGTCATCATGGATTAAAATCTTGCAGCCTTTGAAAATTCCCTCTGCTTAAGACAGCACATGTTCAGGCTCATCTAGAGTTGGCCAAACACCATCTGGATGATCCAGAGAGGATTGGGAGAATGTCATGAAGTCAGATGAGATCAAAATAGAAATCTTTGGTATAAATGCCCCTCACCGTGTTTGGGGAAGTAAGAATGCTGAATTGCATCCCTAGAACACTATACTCATTGTGAAGAAGGGGGTGGAAACATTTTGCTACAGTGCTGCTTTTCTGCAAAGGGGACAGGATGACTGATCTGTATTATTGGAAGGATAATTGGGACCATGTAAAATTTGATTTAGGACAAACCCCTTCTTCTATCAGTGAAAGCATTAAGGATTAAAGGTTTCTGGATCTTGTAGAAAGACAATGATCTTAAACACACCACGCTGGCAATAACAGTGGCTACTTAAACAGCATTTCAAGATTCTGGAGAGGCTTAGTCAGTCTCCAGACCTCAATCCAATAGAGAATCTGTGGAGGGTGTTGAAAGTCAAAACATCACAGCTCTAGAGAATATTTGCTTAGTGGAATGAGCCAAAATACATGCTACAGTGTGCAAACCTAGTAAACAGCTACAGGAAATGTTTAACCTTTGTCATGGTGAATCAAAGTTACATTATAAAGTTTTAAACTTTGAACATTTTTTATTGATAAAATACAGATTTTCTGCACCGTTATCCAAATTAAAATTCTAATTTTTTTTGAAAATCATACAAATTGATTTCCTGGAATATTATTTATATTCTGTGTCTCTCAGTTGAAGTGTTTCTATGATGAAAATTACAAACTGCTCTCATCTTTTAAAGTGAAACAACTTGCACAATCAGTGGCTGCCAAATTTGTTTTTGCCCCAATTTATGATGCCTTGATTTTAATTGCTTGCAGAGTAAACCCACTGGTACAGGCTCATATGCTCTTACCTCTGACACCTGCAGTTACTCTTTGTTAGAACTAAAAACCAAAAATCACAATAGGGTAATAAGGTACCATCCATGTAGCAAAATTGATTTACTGACCCATATGTTTTTTTGTAAACTTCCAGAACAATTAATCTCAAGAAGCTTTTTAGTGTGAAAGCTTAATCACGTGGTAATTAGCATCCTCACTAACTGACACTCTCAGTGGAAATATACAATTACATAGCCCATCGACAGGCTCGGTTAACAACGGCTGTTTGCCAAACCTCCAAAGCAGTTTTTTAAAAGACGGGGAGGGTGTGTGGGTGTGGCAATAAAAAATAAAGAAAAATCAATTAAACTGACACAACTAAATAAAAAGAAAATAGAAAGCATGTGGGTTCTGCTTCTACTGTTTATTCTAGGTTAATATGTTTCTCTGAATATAACAGCAATGTGTCTCTATATGATGGTACACAGGATTTTTTATTTTATTTTTATTTTTTTGCTCTTCAAATTACCATTAAAACTGCCGGGTAGAAAATTTTCAATTCAGTTTATTTATATAGCGCCATTTCACAACAGATGTCATCTCAAGGCACTTTACAAAAAGAGTTATTACAATACAATGTTTAGAGTAGAAATTACAGAACCACAGAAGATTGCGTCGTGGAATTCTCAGCAATCCCTCATACTGAGCAAGCATGCAGCGACAGTGGGAAGGAAAAACTCCCTTTTAACAGGAAGAAACCTCCGGCAGAACCAGGCTCAGCACAAGCGGTTATCTGCCGCGACCGTCTGTGGCTTGGAGAATACATAACAGAGACACAGAAAGAGCAATAGAACTGATGCAGAAGTTTGTTGCAGGACGTGGAGAATTTTCCGTCACTGCAATGCCATCTTAGTCAGGGTCGTCAAGCAGGGCTAATCCGGAGCACCTACTATAATAGAAAACAGGTTAGTGCTTGAATTGACAGCACATCATGCAGTTGGGGAGAAGTAGGAGAGAAAGTAGGAACAGACCCTAATAATGTCCTCCAACAGCCTAGCCTAAAGCAGCATAGCTACTAACATTAACCTGTCTCCTAGCTACTAGGAGACCTGGCTACCAACACTCTGTCTGAGTCCTCCTGACCCGTGGACGGTGTAGGGCCGGTAACGGCCCCCGTCATGCCGGGGTCTTCTCGGAGTCGGGTTGTTTGAGAATGCAGCCCAAAGTGGGTGGTAAACTCCATCTAAGGCTAAATACCGGCACGAGACCGATAGTCGACAACTATCTTAAGGAAAAATAGACAGAACTGAGAGGACAGAGTTGAAGAGGGCGAGAAACGTTTAAGAGATAAACGGGTGGGGTCCGCACAGTCTGCCCGGGGGATTCAACCCGGCAGGTAATGGGCGGCCGCACTGTGCGGGAGGATCCCCTTGAGGGACCTCTCTCCGGCGCTGGCTGGCCCCTGTGGGGCACATTTCTTCCGCGGCGGTAAGCCGCGACCGGCTCCGGATCTTTACCTGGCTTACATTAATCTATCTCTACCTAGCTACTCTACCTCTTCCTATCTCTTCCTAACTTTTGACACTCTGCCTGACTACTAACATTAACCTGTCTCTTCCTATCTACCTGTCTGACCTGACTCTAACTACCTATAAACATATCTCTAACTGTAAGCTTTGTCAAAGAGGAAAGTTTTTAGCCTAGTTTTAAAGATAGACAAATTGTCTGCTTCACGAACCAACCCTGGGAGCCGGTTCCATAGGAGGGGAGCCTGATAGCTGAAAGATCTGCCACCCATTCTACTTTTAGAAATCCTAGGAACTACCAGTAAACCTGCAGTCTGAGAGCGAAGGTCTCTGTTAGGAACATATGGAACAATCAGGTCTCTTATGTATGATGGAGCTAGATTATTAAGGGCTTTATATGTCAGAAGGAGGATCTTGAATTCTATTCTAGATTTTACTGGGAGCCAGTGAAGAGAAGCTAAAACAGGGGAAATGTGATCTCTTCTTTTAATATTCATCAGAATCCTAGCAGCAGCATTTTGAACTAACTGAAGACTTTTAATTGTATTCTGTGGACTACCTGATAATAGACAGTTACAGTAATCCAGCCTTGAAGTAACAAAGGCATGGACTAGTTTTTCAGCATCATTCCTGGACAGGATGGTTCTAATTTTTGCAATATTCCTAAGGTGAAAAAAGGAAATCCTACAGACTTCTTTAATGTAAGTTCTAAATGACATATCTTGGTCAAAAATGACACCGAGGTTTTTTGCTTTATTACTGGAGGCTAATTTAATGCCGTCCAGGTGAAGGGGCTGACTAAGTAGTTTCTTTTTCAGAGCTTCTGGTCCAAAGACGACAACTTCTGTTTTATCAGAATTTAGAAGCAAGAAGTTTAGAGTCATCCAAGTTTTTATGTCTTCCAGACATGCCTGTAGTCTACCTAACTGATTGGATTCATCAGGATTTATGGATAGATATAGCTGTGTATCATCTGCGTAACTATGGAATTTTATCCCATGCTGCCTAATTATTTTACCAATAGGAAGCATATATATAGTAAAGAGAATCGGCCCAAGCACTGAACCCTGTGGTACTCCGCAAGTAACTATTGAGGTTGAGGAAGATCTATTGTTTACCTGAACAAACTGAAATCTGTTAGACGAATAAGATTTAAACCAACCTAGTGCTAGAAAATCCAATCTGGGTTATTTAAGTAATGCCATACCAATATGAACCAGGCCTGGGCTGATTTGACACAACAGGGTTGGGTCATTTTATTTTTCAGGACTGGATTTTCACCTCCAAAAATGGTTAAAGTTCATAATGTCTACACCTAGGGCTACTAGTGTATGAGATTAAATAAATTATTGATTCATCCATTTTTATAGTGACTTTATTCCTGCAAGGCCATGGGAAGCTAATGCTCATCTTCAAAGTCAATGGAAAAAGAGGAGAGTGGGCACAGGACAGTTTGTGTATCCATTAAAGGGCAAAATGGTAATGCAGAGAGAAAAAGAAAAACAGCCATCCAAATACACTTAAACCTACTGGCAATTTAGAGCAACCAATGAACCAAAACATGCATATTTTAGATCTTGGTAGAAAGTCAGAGTACCTGGAGGTAAAAAAACTGTTCCACCCTCTATTCATGGATGATGATTTTTTTTTTTATGTAGTTATATTATGCATACGACAATATCAGAATAAAAAGAAAGATCAAATCAAACATCTCTAAGTGACCTCCTATCTATCTATCTATCTATCTATCTATCTATCTATCTATCTATCTATCTATCTATCTATCTATCTATCTATCTATCTATCTATCTATCTATCTATCTATCTATCTATCTATCTATCTATCTATCTATCTATCTGCTTTTAGTTCAGTTTGTCCGGTTATGTCTCTCTTCCTGTCTCCTTCTCCATCCTCTGAAACTCATGCTTATCGCCTTTGATTGGTTGTCATGGTGATCGACCCTTGGGGACTGATCCCAAAACCGAAAGTTTTGCTTGCCTGAAATAGAAAATTTTTTTCTTTTTTTTCCCAGGGGGAAAAAGGGTTTCGTTAGACATTTGGGAAAAGAAGAAAGAGGGGCTAAAGACTGAGGAGGTAGAAAACATGATATGTTTTAGTCAAGGAAAAAAGGATGAGACATTAAGGGAAAGGGTTGAAGACAAGGCACAGAGAGAGAAAACAGGAGGGAATGAGGCAGCATGCATCCCTTCCAACTAGGTCACATCGCAGGAGCATTGTGTAAGCATAAACACTGCTGCCCCTGTGCTGTGTCTTTAGTGCACAAATGCTCACACAATCATGGTGAAATAATCTGTGTATTTCCAGAACTTACTTTGGTCTGGGAATCAGTCCCCTTGTATGAAAGTCTGTCTAGCTTATAACATTTGAATGGCACCAAACAGAGCTTTTCCGGCTTATCTTTTTATCTGGTCGCCTTTCTCTTGGATGATTCCTAAGAGTCTGCATCACAGCAATAGATTGAACTCTCTTGTCTGTTAACTTTCGAACTGGACAGCAGCATGACATAGCACTTTATACTTCATATGAATAAAACCTACACAACCGGTTGAAGACATGTTAGATTTTCACGAAGTATAATTGCTGCTATCATTCACTTATCTGAGATTGTGATGTAGGTGTAACAGGTCAAGGACAAACACTCCAACTTCACCTACACCAGCATCACCCTCAACCTCATTCCTGGGGAACCCAAGGAGTTTCCTGGGCGATATCATAATACAATCCCTCCAACTTTTTCTGGCTCTGCCCAAAGGATCTCCTTCTAGTAGGACATGCCCAGAAAACCTAAAGTGGAAGGCATCCAGGATGCATTCTGATCTGATTACATACTGTACCTCAAATACTTCAAATGACATCTTTCGATGTGGAGAAGAAACTACTCTAGACTGAATCCATCTTGATGATGGAGCTCTTCACCCTGTATTCAAGGCTGAACCCTGCCACTTTATGGAGGAAACTAATTTAATCTGCTTGTACATGGTTTCTCCTTCTTTTAGTCCTGACCCATATCTCATGCCCACAGGTGACGGCCCTGTAAACTGAGAGCTTTAGGATTTGTCTCAGCTTCTTCTTCAACATGACAAACCAGAGTACCACCAACTTTTCTGCCAACAAGGTCCTAATCACTCTACGTATTTATCTCCATCCCCGTCCTATCTTCATTTGTGAACAACATACCAAGATACTTCCCCTCCTCCTTTAAAGTTAGAGATTTACTCCTGACCAAAAGGGAGCATTCAACCTTTTTGGACTTGCCACCCCAACGGTTTGTGTGCCGTTGTGGCCCTGGGGCTTTATCCTCTCGTAGGGTCTGCCATGGCAATCTGCACTCGAAGCTGAAAGCAATTCAAATACCTCAATGACAGAAGACTGCAGTACTTGTCAAACCTCAACCAAAATAGGATGATCATGTGCCAATTCATACCCTTCTGGGAGACACTATGTACCTGATTTGAAAACGGAGGATTTAAGGTACCTTTATACATTCTACTAATAGTCTAAGTTTAAGTAGGGCGTGTAAAAATATAGATTCATTAATGCATTGCAATTGTTTGTTTCTCAATTCAATATCGATTCATTATATCCTATGAATCGATTCAGTCCATCGACCAGTGGCGGCGCTGTGGGTAACGCTCTAATGAGAGCGTTCAGCATTGGGCCACACATGTACAATATTGCACAGTTTGTTCTTCTAAATAAACCATGTGAAGTAACATGACAGGAAACATTCTGGGGTCAATTTGTTCTTAAGCATTAGTACTACTGCTCACATCATTTAAAAATATATATTATCAGCTACTTAATTAATTGTGTATTCATGTATTATTGAATCAATTTTGAAGCCAATAAAACAAAATCAGATTGAATCAAATCGAAACCTCAAGAATCGAAATCTAATCGAATTAAGAAATTCCTAAAAACACCCAGCTCTACTTATAAGGTAATATGCTTTAATGACTCCAGTGAACAATAGGCACATTTCAACTTTTGGAACTTCAGGGTAAATTTACCAGAACTTCATGGTAACATGCCATTAACAGAAGGTCCCTCATGAATACTTTAGCTTGATTAGCGCTAACTGACCTAAACAAGGATCAAAATAAAAAGAAATATGATGTGAAACAATGTATTTAGTCATTTGACACACTTATATTTAAATGCATAGTTTATTTGAGCATTTTGAATTATAAGACATAAAGTAAATAGTCTAAATTGGTACAGAATGATTTATTGTGTATCGTTTTAAAGGAACTTGGATACTACAATTTACAACAACACTAAATTTACTTTTTTGGTTAATCAAATATTGTTTAAAATGTTAAAGCTGAATTTGAAATTGAAGTAGCATTGATGGAAACCTCAGTGTTTGGGAACAAAATAGAGGTACAAACTGCCAAGGAGGGTTGGAATGACTCACATTACACTGGATATCTAAAAGATTTCCTGTCAGAGGTGAAGCAGCAACATGTAAACTATGCTTTTGCTCGGGGGTTGCTAACATGCTCCCCACCTTAACGGATGACCTCACACTTGTGTATAAAACAATAATGGAAACATGGATGTGTTGTTTGTGCTGTGTGTGTGTGTGTGTGTCAGCAGAGGATGTGATTGACTGTAAAGGAAACAGCCAAAGCCAGTTGTTTAAAATCCTTGTTGGACGGTTTCAAATCCCCCACTCCACTCAGAGAGAAGAATATGAGGGAGGTACTGCAGATGTGTGTATGCGAGCATGTTTTCTGGAAGTATATGTGTGCCGAACTCTCTATATGTCAGTAAAACCATTCCAGTCACTGAAGGATTGGGATGGATGCTGAGAGAGAGAGAGAGAGAGAGAGAGAGAGAGAGAGAGAGAGAGAGAGAGAGAGAGAGAGAGAGAGAGAGAGAGAGAGAGAGAGAGATAGAGAGGAGGGTGGAGTTAACGCGAAGTGGGCGTGGTTTAAAACTGTCAATCGGTGGTCGTTGTTTGTGGAGCGGGCGGTCCTGCACAGCGGGACATCCAATAGGAGACGACGCTGCTTGTGTCGCCATGGTGACGGGGCTGTGCCCAAGGAGGTTGTGATGGGTTGACAGGTGCGTGACAATCGGAGGCTCTCTGCAAGCATGTACGCCAAAGGCAAGAGCAGCAACGTGCCGTCCGACAGCCAAGCCAGAGAAAAGTAAGTTTTATTTATGGGGGAGGAAACAGCGGCTGTGAGGGAAGTTCGTGAGCGGCCGGGGGGGCAGTCACTCACTGAGCTGCGGCAGGGGAGGACGCAAGGAAATTCACTAGCGGCACGGAGCTCTTTGCTCAGCGCTCTGCAAGCCCTGGAAAGTTCACAGCTTCCTTTATTTAGGGAAAGATAGACATTTGTTGTCTGGAGGTTAAAATGTTGTTAGAGCTGGAAGATTAAAAATCTGTCTTTAGTTTAATCCTTTTTTAATTAAATCAGTCGTTCTTTTGTGGCGCCTTTGCGTTTCTCAGCATGTTTATTCTAACATGTGTTTTTAACCTTTTGTTTTATGTATTTTTGCATTGCGACACCCGTATGGATTTGATGGTAGCTAATTAGTTTCTTTTTAAGCATGAAGAGTGAAACTCTGCTCGTTCACAGACGACCGAAGCAAACAGAAAGTCCGAGCATTGTCTTTTCAGAAGCCGTTATGTGGCTTTTAAGGGGTCGCTGGGCTAAGACAGCGTCGGTTCACCTGCAGATGTGGATGAAACGTGTGGCAGCAGACCATGGTCTTGTTCCCGTGTTAGGCTCACCTGAAAACAGCTGAAATGGTGTTTGTGCTCGTTATGGATGAGCTGTTTTTAATGTTCGAGGATTCAAATGAAGTTTGACCCGTGATGCCTATCAGAACAGGAGCTGTTATTGTGGCTTCAGGCAAGACAGATTCAAAGGCGAACCTGACAATTAAAACAGATTCATGAGATTGATAAATGTAAACTAGGAGTGGAAAAAGAAAAGCTATTTTTATACTTTTTATTTTCAATGTTTCGAAATTATCCGGTTAACAGTGCCTCCAGTTTTATGTTTTCAACAAAGTTTTTTTTTAAATATCTTTTTAGTTAATTATTTATTCATGTATTTGTATATTCTTTTTTTCCCCGTTGCATTCCATCTTTCAATTAACTATCCCCGCATCCCAGTTCCTGCTTTTAAAACATTAGGCTATAAAACCCTTGGGTTGGATATTCCAATCCCAAATTTTTAGAGCTCCCCTTCCTTGTTTCACGTCCTCTCAAACTTTGTGGAAGGGCCCCTTTATACAAGTATTTATATTGTAGTCCTTTATGTTGCTCATAAAAAAAGTTTGTTCATTTTATATATGTCACTTACAATGACAATCCCTGAGCCCATGAAGCTGAAAGTCTTACTGTGTATCAACAGAAAGTGTACTAATGTAATGCTATTGTGGTGTGTTTAAATTCTTCAGTGCCTTTTATTTTGATCTGTTTAAGCTGTAAAAAAACATAGTTATTCTAGAAATTTCAAGAAAAATAAATGTTTTTACTGAAATAAGATTTCTGTAGTTCTATGTTTCTTAAATGGCTGGATAAAAAATCTATTAGGTGATGTCCTACCTAAAGGAAGTATAAAGTAAACCTGGCAACATTTGAAAGATTTTGATGAAAGATTAAGGCAGAAAAAAGCTTACTTGATTGTGTCAGAGCAGTAATTGTAGAACATTTTACAAGGCTAACTCTCATCATTGTTATACCAGACCACCCTTAACATGAACTTATTCAGTTCACACTTAATGCTACAGTCACACGGACAAGTTCCCATTCATTCATTTGTATTATTTTTAGATAAAAAACTGATTTAGTATTTCTATTATGCCATTAAGATATTCAAAGACCCACTCAAATGAAAATCCGATCTTTTGTGTTAACATGTTTTTGTGATATTTTTCTGATCCTAGAG
Organism: Apricaphanius iberus; assembly: GCA_028564705.1. Taxonomy (NCBI): domain Eukaryota; kingdom Metazoa; phylum Chordata; class Actinopteri; order Cyprinodontiformes; family Aphaniidae; genus Apricaphanius; species Apricaphanius iberus. Next base: position 594,968 of record JAPXFQ010000605.1, read on the forward strand.
AATCTATCTTAAGAAAATTAAACCTAAAATTGCATTTGAGTATTTCTGCATTCACATCTCTGTGCATCTGTAGCAGACACTAAAACACTTTCTAAAACAGACTGCTTTTGTGACGTAGCAGTCTGCCGTAGGCCGGCCACAAGCTGCTGCTCGCTCCATCCGTCCCCTCAGGGTTTGAGGAGTACTTATACATGTTTTATATAATTTGAAAGGTAAGGTTCTTTTGTTTGTAATATATACCAATCACGGATACAATTACAGCTGTAAACATTGTGAGCATTTTTGTCAATAAAGACACACACATACACAACTACACACATCCGCAGGAGATAAAGTGTGCGACTTACCCTGTTGTCCAATATATGGGACAAAACCGATCCATCTTGAATAAAAATGGTCTTTGACATCCATAAGGGTCTGATTGAAGTCCAATAAAGTGGTTTGTCCGACACAATAATGAAGCCCATAAAAAAAGCTAATGAACAGTGAAAGTTTTAGTTCTCATCAGATCCTACAGCTAAGTTTCCAAAGACATCGCGATACCTGATCTATATCTGATGCATCCACTAGTACACGACTAGATCTATGTATGTCTTCATGTTCCCCGTCCTAGCTGGTATCTAGCCGGATGGCTCGATATTGCAACAATGATGTGAGGGGTTAGAATCTAGCAAGAGAGCTAGCATAAACAGAGAGCTTAATGCAACAGGGGGGGGGGGGCCCTCCGCGCCAACGGCTCCGCCAACAACACAGAATGAAGGAGAATTGTTAATGAGCTTGTGCTGCCCACAGAATCTAAGTCCAAGAAAACGGCATGATTTGTGTGACTTTGGCTAAAACTGCATAACAATGATAATTTAAAGACCACAGTGAAAATTTTAAAATGGCTTGAAAGATGATCAGAGGGGGTCATTAATAGATTGTTAAAACCTAAAATTGCTAATTTATTTGCATTTTTAAAGTTCTGTCCTGTTCCATAAGGACTGTATTTTATTATAGCTAAATTGCCAAAAAACAAATTTTCTTGCATTAGCTGTCTAAGAATATTTTGTAGCCCATCTTGAGGCACTGTGAAGGTCTTGAGAAGTTATTTTTAGCTAGACTTACGTGTATTATGGTCAGTGACCAAAGTTAGTGGTGACAGAATGCATTTAGGTGCGTCTTTATGTCTCTACTCATCTCTGCATTACCTGCAAACCCACAGCTTAACTTTTCCCCTGCCTGCAGGACATTTTTACACATTGATGCAAAACCAGGGGACAGAAAAACAGCTTAGCATAATCTATTTACTTTGATGGTTAGAGCATGAACCTTCAGGTTTTATAGTTTAGTTTAAGGTAAAGGGAGAAGCATATTATATCAGGATTGGATAAATACAAAAAAATGGCTTCCATACTGGACTGAACCATGCCCACACAAACAAATGCACACAGCAGTCACCGGGCTCTTGCCTTGGAGGACATTTTTTTTAGCTAGTTCCGGCATAGTTTGCATGACTATAGTCGGATTTAGGTTTAAACTGTACAAAAACAGCTCTATTAACTTCACGGTCCACTTATGAGTAGATTCATTGTATGAGCATCTTATTTGTCTTATGATGAAACGTGGGAATAAATCATTTTTGCAGTAGTATGATGTGTGGAATCAGCAGATACCTACAAAATTATATTTGAAATCAAATATTTGTCTCTCCTGAGGAATGGCTTTAATAATCTGAGCATGCTTGAGGTGGGAGAATATGATGATTTTCAAACAGTTTCTCTGTGATTTTTGAATACCAGGAATATAAAACGGATGACTTAACTATGGTGTTTTAAATTGTCAATATTATTTGTAAAATGAAACATCACTCCCTTGGTTTCCTTAAAATTTTAAGTTTGCATGGCTCCAAGCGTTGGCTAAATCTCTTTTCAGTATGAAGCTTTATGAGTCCCCAAATTCTGACTATCACTGTATCATTCTATTTATAATTCTTTGACGTTTTTTTAATGGTGGGGGTGAGTGTTAAAATCATTTTAGAATGAGTTGTAGAGGACTGAACTTACAGACGTCTGAAAGCTCGTCAGAAATTTCTTCGTTTCAGTTTGTGAGGAAGTCAAATTGCTGTTATGTCTTGTTCCTAATCGTATATGCATATATATGCTAAAAATTTGTGTCTGTGGCTAGTGTGTGGGGTAGGTCCAGGTGAGAAGTCTGTAATGTAAAGCACATTTAAAGATTGAAAGTCATTTTTTTGTATCTTCTTAATCTAGTAGGTCAACAGTGTAACTGAGTGTTCATCTCAGACCTATAGCCATGTTTTTTTTTCTTCTAGATCGATATTAAAGACTGAACAGAGGAGTTCTGCTCTGTCACTGGCCTATTGCCTGCACTCACTGAGGCAGTGATGGAGAGCTTGTTGCAGGCGAGAAAGACATTTCCTATGAGCACTGCCTCCCCCCTGGAAGGACATGAGCAGCTGATAATTCTGTAGAAGTTGCTTAGAGACTGTGATGCCTTCACTTTTTTTGGTTTGCAACAATTAACATATTTAAGAGTTGTCAGGAAAACAATGTTCTTTACATGCACAACGACTTACAAAACCATGTTCTTTCATCGGTAACAATAACTAATGATCTAATAAAGCTTGTTAAACACGGCCGCTCTTCATTCCCTTGTTATATGTTTAACTAGTCTTTTAATTTCTTGTGTGGTTGACCCAGTATAAGTGTAAGTCATATGAAAGAACAGCTACAGATCACTTTTAACAAAAGGCTCTATAACTAATACTGCACATCAACCTGAACACATCAGCATCACAGTCAAACATAGTAGTGGCAGGATTAGGTTGTCGGGGTGTTTTTTGTTTAGCAGGTTCAGAGAAAGTGGACCGAGGTGATGGAAAGATTAAGTTAACTAAATAGTGGAAGAAAACCAGGCTGCAATAAACATTAGACTGGGTCTGAGGTTCATCTTCCAGCATAACTATGAGTCCATATAGTAGCCTGAGGTATGATACAGAGTGGTTTAGATCCAAGCATATTCATGTTCTAGAATAGACAAAAGTTCAGACCTAAATCCGAAGGAGAATCTGTAATAAAAAAATGTCTGGTCAAAGGCGCTTTGTCCCAATGACACTGAGATAAAGGTTTCTTACTTAGTTCTGAAAAAACTTTTTTAATCTTTTCACCATAGTTATGTTTGTTATGAAAATGTCCCTTTTTATTGTAATCAAAATATTTTAGTAAAACAAAACGAACACATCAAAATTAATCATAGTCCAATTGTATTAGTTTGTACTCATACTTAATACAACTTAATAGTCTTATCGTCTTCATTATTTAAAAAAAAAACTCAGGACAGCTCATTATCTGTGTTTCACTGTACGACTGGCACTCGATCAGATGTTAGTGCGACAGCCACAAAGGGGAAGAAAGGGATGGGTAGAAAGCTGATACTACATAAATAGGGGGGAACAAGTTGTGTTGTCTGTTAACTAGCAGACTTGTTTAGCAGTGGTCTATATCAGAGAAGTAGAGCAGGCACGCCAGCGCTGAGCCTTCAGTTGCTTCTCAATTCTGCACCGCAGCAGGGGATCAGAGAGCGAGAGAGATGGAGGGTAGCAACAGATTGAGGAAAACGAAGGAGGAGGAGACCAAGCAGGACTGAGGGAATTTGCTGGATCATTAGTTTACAGAGTTGTCGTATTGACCTTAGAATGGACCCCTGTAGACTGGGGGCTCTGGCATGGAGCCCATGTAGATATAGAGCTCTGAATTCAACTGGCCCCTATGGATCTCTGTTTATTGTGTTTTTGTGTGAGAGGCTGATTCTGAAGTATGTCTATATGAATAGTTAACCTTGCACTAATGTTTGATTATTTCTCAGTTGCTTTTGAAGATAAAAGTGTTATATTAACATCATTATAAGTGTCATTGTTTAAAATAGTTAAAATAAAGGAGGTGTTTATTATTACAGCAGGATGTAATCAATTTGATGTAAGTAAGTAAGTTGGAGATACTCCAGTCTGGCCCATTTTTATTTTCACTTTTCTTTTAGGTCTGACCTGGTGATTCCAATTTGGACAGATCTGGATTTTTTTAGAGGATTATTATGCATAAAAAAACTAAAAATGCATGTGCTGTAGATATCCAGCTTTATGGGTGAAAGCATCTGTCCCTAATGTTGATCTGATTTCTGTTCAACTCAAAGCGTGCTTCAAAGTATATGCTGTTGGTTGATGTGTATTAAATTATGGAAGTTCTTAATTTGACGTATGTAATTTATACAATAAATGTTGAGATTTTTTCACGAACTTGACCTGTCTAACTGATTAGAGCCAACCAAGGGAAAAATTTGATTTCAGTCTCATTATATGTCAACATTTTTCAGCAAAACTGAGGTTTTTCTCTGCAATTTGGCCTGTTGTTTACATGAGAATGGGGTGTCAGGGGGGCGAGAATGCACCCTTTCCAGAGTGGAGAATTCTGACAACGCTGTGTGATTCGTTGTCATGGAAAGGGAAGACCGGGGACTTTCGACAACGGTGACATCACTTTTGGCTGCCAACGGCATATTGGACTTGCACACTCTTTAAGTGTTTCTTTTGCAGGTAATAAGGGGGAAACCAAGGAACACACTGCATGCACAGGGCACACTGCCATCTAAAGCCTAGGCATATATACAACATTATTTTCAAAGAGACCAGATAGGGTCTTGTTGAGGAAACGCAGTGCTGAATTCAGACAGAAACAGCAAGTTTGTTGTGTAAAGTGCCCCTCAGTTTGGTTATTTGGTGCATATATGTTTAGAGGGTTTTGCTTTCTTTACCACCTATGGGCATAGTATTTTCTCACTATATTTTTTCCATAGTTTCATTCACAAAACACAGGCAGCAATAACTTTATCTTGAGTTAAAAAAAATGAGAACAAACCTTAATGTTTATAATTAAACTTGGGTTTTCAACTTTAAGATGCTTACCTGTGTTTGTGTCAGTATATTGCAGAGAATGTGACAGTCTTTACGCCTGTGTATCCAAAGAACACCTTCCGTAGTGCTCAAATGAAATCCTCCCCTGCTCCCTCTGTCTGTCTGTACCTGTGCTATGGTCTGCATTTGATTTTGATTGGGATTGACTGTACACAACCACTGACTGTGTACTGCAGTTGTTCAACGTGTGTAGGTTTCTGTCCCAGGCTGTAAGAGGACACATTCCACATAGCTCTGGGTTTGTGGTCCTGACTGAGCAGCATTGCAGCACACAGTGCACATTCCTGTTTTTTTTTGTGTGTGTCATGGACCAGGGAGAAAATATTACCTCGTAGACATAACAATACTTGGTAGTTCTTTATTTATTTTTTTATTCCTTGTTTTAGAGGATCTCTTGTCCCTTGCATTCGCCTAAAAATTTAACTCTTCACTTTGCTTTTCTGTTTCATTATGCTGAAACTGTAAAATGGCCTACTTGTACTTTTGATACTACCATACTATGTGTCATTTTTCTAAATTTTCTGTGTATCTGGTGCTCATCTGGTGGAGATGACACATTTTTGGTCTCTGTAAGGATTATAATTCTACACACACATGTACTTCAGAACTGAAACACCTCAGGATGCTTCCAGGAGGCTGCCAATGCAGCATTGCACAGACTGAGGCAGAGCAGGGCATGCTGGGAGCGTTTATCTGACAGAAGCAATTCAGGCTGCCACTCTGGCATTTTCTGCTAGTGGCTTTACAGAAAAACTACAATAAAACAAAATCAGCATACACACACACACACACACACACAAACTGTCAGAGATTTGCTCATTAGAACAAACAGGAATACAATTTGAAGCATAAATGAAATATTGTAATCAGAGGATACATGTATGGCTGAAAAAAAACATGGAGGTGAAGTTTTTCTGGTTCAGGATTTTTTTTCCCCTCCTTGATACTAATCTGAGTCATTTGAGTTAGGCATTTGTTGATACAGAGTCCTTGTCCGATAGTACTTAAAGGGACTATATCATGCTATTTTATAGCTTTCAACTTCTGGGATAGACAAAAATGCTAAAATGATACCGTTGGTGTTACACAGTATTAATTTGTCCTGAAATTTAACTTGTATCCTGTAGTTAATGTTGGACTACGAAGTAAAACGGCTTGTTTCTCTATAATCCCGCCTCCTGCAAAAATACATTGGACTCAACTCACACTATTTGAATGAAATGTGTTTTCACCCAGTATCAGGGGCGTGGCTATGTGTGGGGTCCTTGGGGGGGCTTATGCCCACCCACTTTGGTGATGTTGACATCTTTGCAAGATTGACTGTTTTAAAAAAAATTGTGCCTGGCAAACTCTCCAGACAAGCAGGATCTAGATGTGAGATTTCTTTGTGTAACAACGTCTAAGTCTGTTTTCTTTGAAATACATTTTTACTATATTTCCCATAGTCTTTTTGGAAAAGCTGACCAATCCCTGAGCTCAAAGAGCTTAGATGATTACGTCCCCTTCCCAGGTCGACTGTGGCTCAGGAGTTTGTCTTGTAATTGGAAAGTTGCCTCAGTTGTTTTGTCCTTGGGCAAGATACTTCAACCATTGCCTACTGTAGGTGGTCAGTGTGCAGTGCACTCTGTTCTTTGTCCTAATCTTTTGGTTTAAAACCTCCTGTTGGTTTCTGATGTATACAGACACATCTGTTGAAGCAACAAGGGAACTTACAAATTAACTTAATTTCAACATTTTTATAGCCCATTTAATGTTATTGTTAAGACCACCTGAAAAGCAATTTCTGGCTACGCCACTCCCTAGAGTTAGCGCTTTGCTTTGAGAATGGTAAAATTGTATGATTCATGTAATGCTGCCACAAACAACAGTTACGTTTTTCAGTTAAATTGTTAAAGAATGTTTTAGATTAGTTAGTTTAAATTAGTTTACCCTAACATCCACAAAAAATGCATATAATATGCTATGTAATGTCTGCACAATAACACAGACAGAAAAATGCAGTAGATGAGTTAAGAAATGCACAATAGCTGTGTTGTTTATGTCTGCTTAGTACTGGCATCTGTAACTTATGGTGTAAATATTTTTCAGTGTTTAACCAGTAAACTTTGCAAAAAGCTCAAGCCATCCACTTATCGTCTCTACACTTGAGGTACTCACAAACTTTAAACCCCTCAGTATTTGAAATCTTCAAAAAAACAGAGATGCAAACATTCTGTCAGCCATGACTTTAAAGTAGAGTTTGGACAAAGTCAACTTCTGCTGCTGAACTTGACTGACGCATTCAGCACAAACACGAACTGCAGACTGCAGAAGGGGGCTATTTCCACAGAGTGGTGGATGTTATTTCTGTAAAAAAGCTTAAGTATTAAAAAAACTATTGATTAATTGAGATTCAAAGATTATTCTCTTGGAAGTCCTAGATTATGAAAACTAATTTCTGCATCCTGAGAGTATTGTTTCAGCTGGTTCTCCCCACAACAAAAGCTGTCTGAACACAGTGTGCGGAACAGGTCACTCGAAAAAGATGGACATAAAGCCACGGCTGTATTCGTCCTTCAAAGGAGACCTTTAGATTTTCAAGCAAAAAAAAAACCCCACAGAATTTGTTACATTAACAAAATAATGGGCACAGCCGAAAATACAATTTTGCAATCTGTATAGTCAACATGCATGTAAGTGCTGACTGCTAAAAACTTGATTTGCAACTCTCGCTTGGTTTGCTGGACCAAAATAATAAAAAAAAATAAACCAGTTACAGGTATCTAGAGTAAAGTTTGGATGCTCATTAGTTAAAAAGGCTTCGATCAAGACCTTGTACTGAGGACAAAAACAGTCATTGCTGTTGTTCAAATTTTTTGTTTTGGTGAATATTCTGAATATTGTTCATATTTTTTTTTATTTTTATCAAACACATTTATATTATTTAATGTTTTACATAGTGCACATTTGTTGTTTTGTATCCACAGTTTTGTGGTATTCTGATGCACAGTTCCTACACAGAAGAACCAAATGTCAGGCTTTATGTTAAACTTAACATTCCTTCAGTTTAAGTCCAGATACAACAGTGCAAATTTATTGTGATTTTTAATGGAGAGCATTCTGTATGTATAAATCTGTAATCCCATTTGAGCCGTCTGCTCATAGCACTTTACCCATATGTTTGGGCCCTCAAAAATCAACCTCCATCTGTCTATCTGCCTGTCCCGCTGCCTTCGTGTGATTGCAAACTACAACATTCAGCGATTATTACACAGCTAATAGCCTCTCCAGCTCTCATGGGATGCTTGTGAACAGCAGTTAGAAAACAGAGAACTGTCACCACTCTGTTGTTGTCTTTCACCAGCTCTGATGTTTTCTGAGAGGGTACAAATTTCAAACTGCGGCTGAAGAGCTTCAGATTATCATTCGTCTGAGATTACAAGAAAGGCTAAGAAGAAAGCCAACCTTCATACGCTTTATCTATAAAGTAATGACTGATAGAAAAAAAGCTTTCTGAACATATAGAGGCTGTTTAAAAGTACTTTTATCCTCGAGCATCCCTCTGTCTGCCTCTTATCCCCATTGTCAGAGATGTAACTTTCCGCAGAAGTGCTATCAAAGCAGGGGACCTTTTTATTGAGCCAAACGGAGAGAGTCTGTGATTGACACAGGCAGAAAAATAGGATGTCAGTCAACACAGTATCTTGTCTCAAACACCCTCGCAACGTGTGTGGTGGTCTATAAGGAGAAATTATGTGACAGAAACTTTCTGTTTGAATCAGATAACCAAGGATCCTGAGAATGTTTCATAACAACCTTAAAAAAAAGAGGTTTATGGATGAGTGAGTTTATCACACCGTGTTGCTCCCTCAGGACCAAATCGCTGTCCCTGAAAGCTCCTGTTTTAATTAGAAGTACACAGTGACTTGTTTGTCGTCTTTCTTCCTTCCTGCTCTTTCTCCTACATTCTCTGCGGTAGTGGGGAGTGTATCAGATTTAGCAGTCGGATAAATATTCTCACATTTGGAGAGTGAAAGATTTAGAGTCCTGTGCCCTGCATGTGGCCTAACCTCTGCTGACCATGACTGGAGACCACTATCTGAGCCGTCAGGCTTTCTTCTAGTTAGTGGTTGTTCTCGTGGCCTAGTCAGGAAGCTTGTTTTGTTGCCCATGGTTCGTGTTCAGCTTTGCCCTAAGACCACAGCGCAGTGAGGGATGCTCTCTCTCTCACAGAGGCTTCCTGTAACCTGAGAAGATTTCCCGAGAACAGAAAGCTGCTGGTGAACATGCAGGCTCAGTTGAACTGTTCTGTCTGTTGGTTGAGGCCAAAGAATTTCTCATAAAAAAAGAAACAAAAAATTATCTGAGAACTTCAGATTTTTTAATCTTCTGTCCAGTGATACAGAACCTTGCACTTCTATCTTTGTTTTACTTTTTGATACATTAAGACACCACAGAGTATTTGATTGAAGCTTTATGTGCAAGTAGTGAAAGAAAATTATACATGGTTTTTAATTGTATCTTAATCTGATACCCCTTAATGAAATCCAGGGCAACACATTTAATTTACAGATAGATCAGTTAACCTAACAGTAGTGTATTTGGACTGAGGGGGTAAGCCTGTGTATGTGGAGGAGAACCCATATATGCATGGGGAGAATGTGTGAACTCCATGTCGGGATAGACCCAGGACCTTCCTAATGTAAGGCAGCAATGTTACCTGCTCCACTATGTAGCCCCAGACATCTTCATGACGGGCAGAAAACTCTGGAGAAACAAGTGAGGCAGTGTTAGGTCATACGCCACTATCCAAGACCTGACATAACCATGTTCAGTTCATCATCTGGGGCTGTTGGAAGCACTATTGCCTTGCAGCAAGAAGTGCCTGGGTTCAAATCCTGAAAATAAAAACTCTTTCTGCATGGTTCTCCCGTAACCCTGCAATGGTCAAGGGTGATCTGGTGGATGAATTCATCATCTGCAAATGAAAATAGTATGGCCTAACTGCAAACAAACCAAGACAAAACTGTTAACCTAAAGTGACTGGAAACATCTATCAGAGCTATGGTAACTCTAGAGGAGCTCCAGAGATTCACTGCTCATGCAGAAGAATCAGTTGACTGGACAATTTTTAGCCCTGCACACTTCATTGCCAGTGGACTGTATAAAAGGGGTTGCTAGAAGACACCCATTGTTGAAAGAAATCCTTAAAGTCTTATTTACAGTTTGTCACAAGTGATGAAGGAGAAATGATAGATATGTGAAATATTGTTAAATATTGTTAAAGTTTCTTGCTTAAAATCAAAATGCTGCATATAGAAAAGTAATATTCCCTCTAATAGCTAATACCAGGCATATAACAAGAGACACATGATTGTTGCTGCATCATGTAGTGACAAGACGGAAAAAAACGGGTCAGAGTTGACAGGGAAATTGTTGAGGAAGAATTTAGATCAATGTAGAAGATAACTTGTTAGAAACTGCAAAATTCTGTATACAGAGAACTAGTTTCACTTTCAATGAGAATAGTGACCTTCAACTAATAGTGCAATAATTTCAATTAATCAAATATTTGTGTTACTATAACCTAATTAAAATCCACTCATAGGTCTTTGGCAAAGCTTGAAAGTTGATGTTTATACAGTTTTGCAAAGAAGAATGGGTAAAATATCAGTATTTAGAATTACAGATGGAGATTATATAGCCTCTTTCAAACAGGTCATGCAAAGTTGTAATTTTCCGGACTTCGTCTTTTTGACCTTTGAGTCTGAAAGCAAACTTCTGGCCCCTGTGCGGCTTTTTCCAGTGTATTATCGCCTGACCCCTAGTAACAAGACTGAACGTGTCGCGGTAGGGTGTTTGTGTTCAGAATGTCAGGATAGGGATGTCCGGATAGGGAAAGCTGTGAGTGCACACATTGCTTCACTGCTTTTATTTCACTTCTGTTTTCTGCTCAGCTTCTTAACCAATGTCTCTAAATGCACACCACACTTTTCAGATTATATTTACCCTTTGATTTCCAGTTGTCGCATGAAATAAAATAAAAATCCATTAAAGTTTGTTGGGTTAAGGCAACAAAAAAAAAAAAATGTCAAAGTGCATTTATACTGACACAAAGCGCTGTTTGCTGTTTTCTGGAGTAACTCATTTAGATGGCATATCTGTGTCAGTATTGTCTACTACTGCTCTATGTTCGACCAGTGTAACTTTCATTGTAATTTTAAATACCTTACAGTAACAGCATATCTTGCTGTGTGCCCCCCACTCCCAACCCTTCCCTCCACCCTGCAACTACACTGGAGGTTGATTGGAAGCCTGTCTGCTGATATTTCTCTGTCATTGACATGCAAGACGCATCGCATAGATGCTGGCGCAAGGTTAAGCATGCGTGACGCCCAGGCTTAGGAACTGCTTCAGATAATCTCTATCTTTCTCTCTGCATGCTTCTCTCCATTTTATTGCCCCCTAAAAACTCAGAACCATACCTTGATTCTTCAGTGTCTTGCACCACTCTCCTTGTTTAAGTCTAGCAAAAGACTAAATTAATAATGTGCTGTCCTCAGATCTCTAAACTCCACAGTCGCATTTTCTTCATAATGAATACAAATCAGTATTTTCTCATTCATAGTATTTACATGGCTGACAGTACTTGACTTTATGGCCTCTTAAAGGATTGCCTCTTTGTAGTATTTTAAGTAATCTCAGCAGAGATGCTACTTATTCACCAATGTCTATTACACTTCCAAGTAGGTCTTGATCACTTTGCATTCTTTCCCAAAGTGCTTCTGATTGCTTTCATCTGAATCAGTTTTCTTAAGATCTCTCTCGTTTAGTCTCTAAAAGAGGATAAATGTATTAAACCCCAGCAGAAGTTTGTGTATTCTGTTTTTGCCTTCATCTATATCAGTTTTCTTAAGATCTCTCTCCTTTACTCTCTAAAATAGGATAAATGTATTAAACTCCAGTAGAAATTTGTGTGCTGCTGTTTTTGCTATCATCTGTTTCTTCCTCTGTTTTTGTAGATTTCTTTAAATATTTGTAGATGAACAATATCACATGGATCTGGAATGAGTGTGTGGGACTTCATCTCATTGTTACTATAATATTTCACGTCAAGGCTACTCTAATCAAGGTATGACAAAGTTTTTAAACACGACTGCTTCGAAACTTTTGGAAAATTTGTACGTGACAATTATTTTTTTGATTAAAATTTAACTATAATATTTAATCCAAGGCTCCACTTACAGCCGCTCAAAATTCCTCTAATTTTCAACAAGATACAGTTAGTTCTATATAATGACATTCTTCAAAGCACTGTAAATTATGAAACCATGAAGATGCTGAACATAATTTCTGTAAAATGCTCATTAGGAATGAGCAAAATGGTCCTAAAATTGTATCACAATAGTTTTTGGTATTAATTGTAATCCCAATGAAAGTATTTATAAAATAAAAGTACTTACCTTCATTACCTTTGCAGTCATTTTTGGCAACTTTATGGCTGACTAAATGCCACTGCACTGTCCGCCCTATAAACACAAACGGTAAACTGCTCTTAAAATACATACCATTTTTTAAATATGCTTCATCATTAAGAAGTGTGATTTTAATCACAAAGCACAGTAGCCAATTTAATCCTTCCATTATCTACTCCGCTTATTCTGGAATGGTCCAAATTAACCCAAAACTGGACTGTGTTAGGAAGCTGGAGTAACCAGAGAGAACCCACACATGCACAAGGGAAAACATACAAACACCGTGCAGAAAGAACCCAGGCCTTCGTTCAAGGCAACAGTGCTACCAACTGTGCTGCCTAACTCACATATTCAATTTTTTAAAATTAATTAAGATTTGTTTATGTTCCTATGGAACCATCAGTGGGAAAAAATTGTAAAAATAATAGTAAGATTTCAGACATTAATAATTACAATTATTTGTGACAATGGTAAATCAAAATTCTTGTCACATGATATATCTCAGGATGACAATGCAATAGGTCCCCATCTCTACTACTCATTAATGATTAATGAAACAAACTGAACACATTCATCTAAAGAGCAACAGTGTCTTCTAAACCAACTCTACACTACAGTTTAAAGGCAAGATTTGCAAACTGACTAAAGATCTAACATTTTAAATGATCTAAGATGGGCGTACTCTAATATATGTTTTACTCCCTAATTTTGATTCTAGGCTCCTCTTTAATCTTACGGGAAAATGAAAGGAGAACAAATTATAAGATCTGTCAGCTTCCAGTAACAGAAAGCGAGAATCAAAGTACTGAGCAAATTATTTTATTCTGAAATCAAGACAAATGTATTACAGCATATGATGCAAAGTGAAAAGAAAAACTTTAGACAACTGATTCTCAAAATCTGATTAAGCTTCTCTGACTCTGACTATTCCCCATTTCCACTAGTGCCAGTATGGTACAGAACAGGAAGGGACGCTTGGGACATGTTTAATTACCCTGGACATGTTTTCATTACCTGTGTCTGTTTTAGGGATGCACCGATACTGGTATCGGGTATCGGCCCAGATACTGCCTAGTGTACTGGTATCAGTATCGGTTAAACTTTACCGATACCATGAACCAATACTCAAAATGGGGAAAATCTGCAACAAATTCACCAAAAAAAGATAAATTTTTCACTTGAAATGTTATTTTTGTGGTAATTATATATTATACATCTGTTATATCGTCTCAGTTATGTTTAGTTTGTAAAGTCTGGTGCCTTTAGTCTCTTCAAGAAAGGCACAAGAAGTTATACAGTTTATTAATTTAACAATATGTGGCAAGGTACACAACGAGGGCCATGGGGGGGATTCGATCCCACCACTCCCAGGTGAAGGCTATGTGCGGTAACCAGTCAGCCAAAGGGATATCCCTGTGGCCAAGCAGCCAGGGCACATCATCTATCGGAGCCATAGTGACAGGACCTCCGCACTGTTACAAATAGTATCGGTATCGGGTATCGACAGATACACAAAATCCAGCCATTGGTATCGGGACTGAAAAAGTCGGATCGGTGCATCCCTAGTCCGTTCCTAGCCGACCCCTTTTTTCGGACGACCTCTGCCTTGGTTCCAAGCGTGCTGACACGACCCGAAACCCCCACCTATGGACTTATTTGTCCAGTACTATGATATCCCTCTCAATCAGTAGCCGCTGATTGGTCTAGAGTTGTTTGTCTGTCTCATAGTAAGCTATAGTTTAAAGTTGGTGACTCCTGTTTGGTAGGCCCAGGTTCACGTCCTGCTACTGCGGTGCTGAAAGTCTTTTGCACAGTAGGTTCAGGTTCACAGATGTTCTTCCTTGTTTCTGAAAATAAGAGTTTTTGTAGATAAAAAAAAATATATATATTTTATTTTTAAATAGTTTTAGATTTTGTATTTCAATAAATTAAACCAAAAACACAATTTTAATGGAAGAGCAGTACTATCACTTTGAGATTTTTCAATGCAGTATTTCTGCAAAAGTATCCTTGTACAACAAGATGGGTAGATTGACATCACACTGAGCTATGGAAGTCTAAGGACTACATTGGTTGAAAAAAATCTCTGTTTTCCAAAAATTAAATCTTCAACAACATAAGAGAGATGCATTCTGCTGGAGCTTTTGTTAAGCTAAGCCCGCCCATGTCCTCGCCCACTACAGTTCTTTTGAAATGGTAATGGCAACACAACCTACCCGTTCCAGGCCGTACTGTATGGAGGACTACGGGGGTCATTGGAAAAGCAATACAGCATTTTGACGATAACTGCTTAATTGTGAATTAAAAATATAGATTGCTAAATATAATTTCAAATTCAACAATTAATCCATACAAAAAAAAGACAAATTTGAAAAACATTTTGTAATTACACATTTTAAATTTAAATACTAAAGAGGAATTGCAAATTGTATTTATTATTTGATTATTAAATACTGTGATTTGAAAATGTTTTTCAAATCCTATTTCAAAATGGAGAATTAAATAACACAATTAATAAATGACATTGTAAATATCTTTCCTTTTCATACATTTAAAAAAGTTATTCCCTTTTCTAAATCCGTTTTCTCTTTCCAGTTCTCATTTTCAAATCCTTTTTGCAATCGCATTTCCTAAATGGTTTACCCTCCCCTTTTAGCATTCGTGCGACCCTCCTGGTCCCTGAGAACACTGAAAACCAAGTTCCGAGCTTGCCAAGCTGTGCGCGCGCCAGTGCAAACAGAGTTGTAACTGCTTCAAAGTTTCGCCTTATCTGCTTCAGTCTCCTTAAAGTACTTGCATTATCGGCATCTGCACTGTCGACATACATTGCCAAAGTGATTAAATCATTTATAGTGCGGCTCCAGATGTTGCCAGCTTCTTCGTTCTCCATTTTCGAGTATTAGCTATGGTATGTCTCCTTCAAACCGTTTGCACATAGCAAGGTTTGATGACCAATCAAAACCATTTGGCGCGCACAGCTCGGCAAGCTCCACTCAAATGTGGCTGTCTAACCAATGAGAGGGCTGGTTACATTCGAGGAGCAACTGTGATTGGTTGAACTTGGTTCTGACCCGTTCCATTCTGTACCGTACTGGCCCTAATGGATATGCGGCATTAATGGGTTCACTGGTTCTGTCTCACAAACCCTAGATGCAGCTCCACTCAGAGGCTTTATCTTCTAGTCAGAGAAGGAGTCATCACTGGGGCTCATCAACCAATCAGAGGTGGATGTGAAGTAATGCAAGCAATATATTAGGTAGGCAGCCAATCAAAAGTATTCTGTTGGTTTTTTTAATATATTTTCGAACGCATGCCCCATTGACTCCTGGGAAACGCGTTCATAAACAAGAAGTTGTTGTGATGATGTCTGGTAAGAAGTTCGTAAACAGCCGTTCTTACAGATTAAATATCCCTTCTGAGAACTTGGTGTGCACTAATATATTGTTATGAGTGTGATACAAAGCAAACAAATGTTGGGAATTTTTTTTGTAGTTCCATTTTAATCAGCTCATTCTGCCTCTAAAAGTAAATAACATAAAAATAAATGTTAAATAGCAGGGTAATTAACCTTGTATGATCAATAGGTGTTGCCATCTAAATTCTGTCTGCAACTTGCGTCTAATTTTCTGGACTTTATGGCTGGATTGTGCTGGAAACTTACTGTAATAGCTTGTAGAGAAAGTTGAACACGAAAAAAAAGGGAAAAAATCATTGCCGTCCTTTCAACTGTGAAATTAAACAAACTCCCCATGAGAGGTGACTCAATCTAAACAAATCAAAGCCAATGAAATGGAACTCAAATTAAGAGAGTGAAGGATTTGCCTCCGTATTTATTTGATTCATCCACTTTACATGTTCTGCAAACAAATTACAGTTGTAGAAAACATTGAATAAATGCCAGATTTTCACCGACAGGACACTATTTTTTGTTCTGTTGATAAACAGCGAGTATACCCATCACACCCTCTCATCATCTTTGTGCCTCGCCCTCCCTTGGATAAGTAGGCATTTCCTGTTATCTCAGCCCTAGCCATTGTTGTCTGCTCTGTGAGACAGTAGAGTCTGTGCTCTGCTGACTGAACTAAAGCTGTTTCACTTTGTCTGATTGGGTCCCCATCAGGCAGGAGGGGGAGATGCTTGATTTTTAATGTATTGCCTGTTCGAGTTTTTTAATTGCATCTGCTCTAATTTGTTGTACTCAATATGGAAGTTTTGGCGTACCTGCTTAATTTCACCTGTATTTGAACTTGCCACATAAACAAACTAATCAAATTAAATTGAATTCAGACTAAGCACCGTTATGTATGGAAAATAATAAAACTTTTGCTTAAGGGGGCCATGTTGTATGAAATAAATGTAAAATCTACAAGCATATAACTGAATGAGGTCATTTGAATTAAAGAAAACAGGCAACTGGAATTTTAATAAAATAAAATAGTTTACTTTTTTTAGGCTTGTTTTTTCTGGCTTCTGGATGCTTTGTGTGCGCTTCAATTTTGATTACGGCGTCTGTAGATGCAGCATATGTTTTTTCATTATGGCTCAGGGTAAAATTTTTGCAGTAAGGCTAGACTAGTGGAAGCATGATAAATTGGCTAGTTTTCTGTAAATGTCAAGTCTCAGAAGCTCAATTCTAACACAACGGGCCACTTTAGCTTTTGTCCTTTTTGCATTTGTGGGCATCCTTAAAAGAGCTTACTTCTCAGATCTTGCTATGATAATATTTGCTTCTAAAGTAGTTCTCAAAGCATTTTCTTTCACCTTGTCCTAGACTGTCCTGAGGGCAAAGGGATGAGGAGATACTTGTGGGATTTCCAGTTAATGAAAGGTAAACACAAGGTCTACACTGAGGTGATCTAAGGAATGCTCTCCCTCTCTGTCAGGATATGAGCTTCATTCTTTTGACTTGTACTTAAATTCGTGACTTTTCACCTTTGGTGAATTCTTTTCACCGGGGGAATTAATTCACTGGAATCATCATTTTTACGTTCTTTGCAGTTTCAGCCAGTCAGTATGTCAAAGTATAACAAAATCTACCTTTTTCTATGACACATTTATTTTTTGCCTTCGACATTTATGTTCAGTATTAAAAGAGCGATGAAAGTTTGGCTGCAAAGGTTGCTGCAGTACTCTCTGTATGTATGTGCTTAGCCAAAAATCTTCATGTGGGAAAGATGGAATCACATCGCAAAAAGGAGCTGAAATAGAAGCCACTAAAAATTATAATATTCAAACCACCGAAGAAAAGAATAACTTTCCTTCAAATTTTGTCTTAAGTGGAACTGCATTAATATATTTTGTAAGCAAAATAATCAACAATACTAATAAAAATAGAAAGGAAACATGCTAACGTTAGCTTGATCTTTCTACATTGTTACCAGTGACCCGGGTTTATTTAAGGCTGTTATTCTGTGTAGTCACTGTACCAGTTTTTCATCAGTGACACAATCGCAACAGAATATAATTGAAATCTGCTGTGAATTTTTTAATTTAAGTCAGGAGCTTTTTCAATACTCTATATATAGGGCTGACAGTGCAGTGGCATTTATATTTTTTTATGCAATTAGCATCCTATAAATGTGGAAATTGTATATATGCGCATTTAGATTATACATATTTTTGTTAATGTGTGAAAAATAAGTTGTTGTTTTTTTTCCTTTTTGGAACAGTTTCTAGATGTTTATGTTTCTTCCTTAGTAAGCGGACAGTATACGCAGGACTACACAGATTGCAAAATTGTATTTTCGGCTGCGCCCATTATTTTGTTAATGTAACAAATTCTGTGGGATTTTTTTGGCTTAAAAATCTAAATGTCTCCTTTGAATATCACTATGTAGAGTTAAAAAATGTATATAGTGAAATTGTTAGATCTCAGATAAAATATATTTCCAAGGTATTGATTCATTACTGCTGTGATGGACTGGCGACCTGTCCAGGGTGTACCCCGTCTCTCGCCCGTTGACAGCTGGAGATAGGCACCAGCCCCCCCGCGACCCCTGGAGGACTAAGCGGTTCAGAAAATGGATGGATGGATGATTCATTACTGAAAGCAGTAAATTGACTGGGTAATCTGACCAAAATTTGACTAAAATTATATGAGAAAATCATAAAAAAATGTATTAATTCTTTGTTTCCTTTCCTATAGTACATAATTAAATATTTGCTACATGCTACTGTGTCTTACAGCAAACTTATTTAAGTCTTAACACTCATTTAACACATCTCACCATAACAAGATATGAAAAAGTATTACCTTGTACCAGCCTCCAAATATTACCTATCAGAACTGTTCTAGTCTTAATTTCCAAAAGCAAAAATGCAAGTATTTGATTGAAACTTAGAGGCTTGTTAGCTGCTCTAGTCCAGTCTCTCTGTAACGATGGAGCAGGAGACAAAACCAAGGGTAGGATATGTGTGGTTTGAGACATGTTCTCCGGGTGATGTTTGCCGTACCATTTTTCCATGTCAAAGTGATGGAGTGACTGCCTGACCAAGAAACGAGGGACAGACAGAAAAAGGTGTATTTTCCTTTCTCTGCCTGTCACGCACCCAGCATTTTATACTTTTCTGCAGCAGCTTAATAAACTGAAAATCGGAAGTTGTGTCAGCAGCCGAAGCATTTTTGTGTTTCGAATGAAGGGGGAGACCACTACTGCAAGGACAATTGGGGAAATGTATTATGAAAATAGTTTTTTCAGCTTTAATATTAGGCCTACGTGTAAAATATGTTGACAAAGATATATTGTTCCCCATAGTTTGATAGTTGTAGTGCCCAGGTCTTGGATCCAGGTTATTTGTTTGAAATTTTTCTTAGTGATACTATTTCACAGAATTGCTGCAAAGTGTTAAAAGCCCAGACAGCTTTCATTGTTTTATGTATTTTGAAAGAGGAATAACAGCTATGGCAAACATTTACACGGCAAAGGAGCCTGTGAGACCTTCTCAGCACCGACAAAACATCAAACACAAGAAAATTAAACTGTTTATTTGACTACGAGTATTTCACCTGAGGCTGTTTTTATTTTTAGTTTTTGTTTTTAAATGCAGGGTTATGACACGTGCTTTGTTAATCTTAAATGCTGCAGTGAACTTTTTACTGCTTCTCCCAACTCTCAGTATGCATCAAAGCAGCAGCTGAAGTCAAAAGAAAGTCAGCCTTGGAGATAAAGGGAGTTTACTTTATATGAATAACTCTCATTCAAGTACTCTGTCTTCAGAATGAGCCATTAGAGGGATCCCAGGGGATAGTATGGAAGGGTAATGGAGAATATAGATTTAACTTGTGACCATCAGCAAAAATGCCAATTAGAAAAGCATCAGTGGGGGTAGCCAGTAACATAGCTGCAAAGCACTGCCAGGAGGTCATTAATTTGAAACATGTTTTTGACTGCCTTACAAAGACAACACGCCTAGGAATTGATGTAAAGAATTCTTCTTTGTTCATATTTTTATATTGGATACCTGCTCCTAAAAGCTTTTCACATTAAAAAATGATAGTATGATGATCATCTAATTAAAGACAGGGGGAAGACATGTTCTTCTTTGACTTAAATTGTTTATTTCAAATCCAGCATTAGAATTAGCAGCAAGCTGTTTATGTTGTTTTTGTGCTTCTGCTCAGATGCTGCAGCATCATCCCTTCCCCTTCCCCCTCAGCTTCTATCATCAATCATTTACTCTCGCCATCTCTCTTTTACTTTATTTCTCTCTCATAGGTCTTTCTCCTGCTCTCAATCTCCTTATCCTCCATGTCTATTAATTTGCTTCAGCCACTGTATTTTTCCTTGAATGGTGATTTTCCAATGTTTGACCTTTTTGTCGAAACTATAGGTGCATTTCAGTGAGTGAGAATTTCATTGAAAAAAATTATTTATTGCAGTAATTAAATTCAAAAAGGGAAACCCATGTGCAGATTTATTAAACAGTGATTGATTTAAAGCATTTATCTATGTTAATTTTGATTATTTTTGCTTGCAGGGTAAAACCCAAAACAACTTTTTAAAGACATGTAATCTTTCATATAACTGATACAAAAACAAAGGATTTCTACCACAAAAATGTTATGTTAAGGCCTACAGGAAGACTAGAGGTGTGACAGTTGTTCAGCAGATATTGATAGCCTCCGCAGAAACGCCACAAATGTCATTGGTTAGTAGAATGGTTGTTCACAGGGTGCTGTGTTCAAAAACATTATTGGAAAGTTGAGTGGAAAGAGAAAGTACCGTAGGAAAAGGTGCACAAGTAGCTGGACTACCTTCAGCCTTCAGAGGATTGTAAAGCAAAGCATATTTAAGAATGTGGAGGAGGTTCATAAGGATTGTGCAATAGGACTCTTTAAGAACATCTTCAAATTCTCGTGTTAAGTCCCTTTTGAACTAAAGACTATAACAGAAGCGTCTTACTTGTGCTATAGAGACAGAGGACTGGGCCCAGCACAACTCTGAGGCACATGATCTAAGATGATTAAGGTCGAGCTTGAAGTTTTCACAGTCAGAAATGAATTTAGGCGCCATGTCGGGCTGGGCCATATGGCCTCAAATCTATGTTGTGATATAATCTAAAGCATGTGCAGTAACAATATGTATTGCAATATATTCTTTTTTGTTCTTTATCTATGTCAAATGATCATTTTCAGTTTCCAGAAACATTATAGCAGAACAACTTCAAAATGTTTAGAGTCCCATTTAAAGATCATTTATTGTGCAAAATGCGTTTTAAAGAATATTCTATATATTTTTTCAAAATAAAGCAACACAACATTTTTCAACATGTTAATCAAGATGAAGATATTTTAAATTCAATAAAAGCTAAATATTGTTAAAAATAAAGTTTAAATTTGTCTGCTGTCCTGCTTATTGATTTATCAATGTAATATTGCACAAAAAGAAACCTGCACATATTTGAATTCAAATGCTATAAGTTGAACAGGTGTCTTTTCCGTTAAATTAAAAACAACAAAATAATCTTTTAATATCTAATGTGAAGACAAACACTGAACATCAGTTTCCTTGTGTACCTGGCACAAACTATGTAGGCACAGCTTGATAGCATCAAAATACCTAACTGTGGTACAGTCCAAATCTTTACATTTGGCTAAATGTATATCATTTCTACCTTAAACCTTTTATACTTCCCACTATTAGAGCCATGTCATTGTTTTGATGTTTCTCCAATGTGCTTGATCCAAAAGTGGGCATAGTTGCGTACTACTCGATATATACCTAAATTGCTGAAAGCACCAATACCTGATTTAATGGTCATGGAATCACTGTGGGTTTTTTGGGGGCTTTTTACTAGTGAAATTACCTTACATAAAGTCTTTAGATAATCTATGGGGTTTTGTCATGGATAAAGTTACCCAGCCTTCTTTAACATCTTATTGCCACCAGTCCTGTAATGATCTAGAAATTCATACAAAAGAAGCAGCTGTTGAGTGCATATACTGTACGATACATGGAGATCTCTGCCAGTAGTCCAACATTGATCATCCTTTTAATCTTATGTCACATTCTGATTTTCTGAAAATCTGAATTGAGTTTTCATTAGTTGTAAATAATGATCATGAAGATTAATAGAAGTAAACAGTTAAGTACATTGCTTTATTTGTAATGTATTTTTGTAATGTACATTTAGTAAGATGAAATATTGAAATAAAACTTTTCAATAATATTCCATTGTATTCAGAAAAAATATATTGCATATTGTTGTGTCTCCCTCCCTGAGCTGTTGAACTTAACCTGTACCTTGCCATTTTTCTAACTGTGTGTAAAAATGATACCGTACAGATGCTTTCCTTGCTCTGAAAAATTGAGAGTTGTTACAAAATTTGATTGAGATGGTCAAAGAAAGCTGCTTATGTGCATCACTTCCACATACACCTGTCTAACCCTTCTTTAGAAGTTGGATAGTTGTCCAACTTTACCCTATATTTTATATGAAGGGATTTACCTTTGATGGGGTTAGTGCACCTTTTTCAAACAAGGTACGTGCATGAGTAGTCTTGTCTTGGATCTGCACTTCATTGTAGAGGCTCCATAATCCCCAAGGTGTTTGGTCTCCAGTTCGGTTCGTCCGTTGTTTTCCTAAAGCCCTACGCACATACGATGAATTATTCAGCAAAGTAATGGGTCTATATTTGTCGTTGTTTATCTTGACTACGTGCCCCCACCACCATCTCTGCTGCCCTGCCAGACTTTCCTCCAGCTTTCACATGTCTGTTTTTTTTCTGTCTGTTTGGCAAGTAGGGGCCTCTTCACCCGCAGAGGATGCTCCACATTAATGAATGAAGTGAAGTCATTTAGCAGGACTCTTAATGGCACATAAAGCCCTGCTGCTGAGCTTGATTAATCAGGGAGAGTGTTTGGCTGTCTCTCACATACACACACAGACAGGGCTGTCCTGTGCAGGATCAGCAGTTCACTACCTGTGCTCTCTTTATTTTAATGCTGGGGTCCCTGCTCTGTTCTGATCGAAGGTGTAAGGGGCCCGTGTTGCTAACACTTCTGGAGCTTGAGACTGGATGTCTGCTTGGCTTTGGCATGGACTTGGATAACTATTAGTAACCCTGCCTTGAACTCTGTGATTTAGTTCTTTAAAAATAAACCCTAATATTTTTATGTGATGCACAAAGGTGTATCAGAATCTTCTCTTAAAATTACTCTTATTTTATTACCAGTTTTGCAGGGATTAAGCTAATGCATATATTTAGCTTGTTTATCTTTGTCCCAGTTCAATAAAAGTTTGCTGCCTTTGTAGTTGCAGTTACTGCTGTCATTGGCTGCATTGCATCAGTCAGATATGCTGCAAACTTATGTAACATAGCAAAGAAAGCGTTTGAAAAAACAATCCTGGCATTTCACGACAAATTCAAAAACTGCAAACCTATATCTATAGTAACTCATTTAAAATTTATAAAAATGGTGGAAAAAATGGTGATTAATAGCAATCTGATTCTTAAACAAGTTTTAGAAACTACCCCCTCAGTAGAGCTATACAATACATATTGTATTGCATCATCAGTATTAGAATTGTAGAGAAACCCACACCAAGTCCCAGTTTACATGTCACTCAGTAAATCTAATTATTAAATGAAGTATGTTTGATTCTCCGATGGTAGATGGCGACATGCTCCCCTATGTGTTAGCCTTAAAGCGGTTAGCTTTGAGTTGCACTCAGGCAGTAAACGGAGGCTGGCGGGAGTGAAGCAGACTGAGTCACAGCAGGATATTCACAGTCACAATCCAACTTCTCTTTGTCAGTCCAAATATACACTGATCGGCCGCTTACGTTTGTCTTAGCCGTCGTATTCTTCTTATACTACTGCTATGTTTCTGAGCTGCACTTCCGCGCCTCCTAACTTCCCAAAGGGGTGCGCAAATACAGGGTGAGGAAGGATTTGTTGCAGAGAATTCTCAATATCATTATCTGGGTAGCTTAGTCTTAGTCTGAAACTCTAGTTCCGTTCGATTCAAGCCGGACTAAGGTGTATACATGCATTTCAAAAGTCTGATTTCAGTCGGACTAAGGTTTGACTTTCTCTTGCTGCATGTAAACATAGTGAGTAATAAGTGTATTCGAAGGGGATTCTGGAACATTATTTAACTAAGGGCATCATTTTTCAGTTCACTGCAGCTTAAAATACTCATAAAATGACTTTTTAAAGTCACAGACTGGAAACCTGTAAAAATGGGTTCAGACGTTTCTCAGAGGCCTGGACCTAAAAACGTTGGTGGAAATATTGCTACAGAGTTTAAAAATACATAAGCCAGATAAATACATTATTAGCTTTTAATCTTTATATTAGTTAGTCTGGTTAATAAACATATCAGTCTGTAAATTCATCTGATTCAAGCTTTAAGACGGGAAGACTGTTTGGATTAATTTGATGTCCTTCCTAGAACTAACTTTTGACTTTAGGGGTAAATGTACACAGCATACCTACCCAGAATAGGTTAAAAAAATGCACTTGGATTAGAAATGTTGGGTTTGTTACAGTTAGCATTTTTTTGTATGTGTTTGTAAAATGAGTCCTTAATGTATTAATGATATAATGAAATACCTTCATTTCCATCAAAAATCAGCCCAAGAACCAATAGTGGTACTTGTACCACAATTTAAGAATTATTGCTTCAGTTTTTAGGTTATTCTCTAAAAATAATTTTTCAAAACATTGCAGCAGCTACTATACAATTTAATTCCACAGACATCATTATCTGTTGTAAAAGTTTGAAAAGCATTAATTTAAGAGGAATATGCAGTAGGTAATCACATTATATAAATTCCTCAATGAATTTAGGTTATTATGCATTTATGATCACTTATAGAAGTCAATAACATTTATTTTGGAAAATATGAGAAAGTTTGGTGCACATAAATAAACCTTGCTATACTGATAACTTTCACTACTTCATTTGTGAATGCAACAAGCAGATTTTTTTCTTCCTTTTTGAAAACAGGAGAAAAGCTGTCTGGTTATGTCTCTGAGTATTCGCAGCACGGGGCTGTGCGTTAATTTACCAAAGGGGGTCACAGCAGGGATGCTGGACTAACTTAGAGTCGACTCAGTGTGAATACTTCACATTAGAATATGAAAGTTTATAGATTCAAAGAGTACTCCTCTTGGGATCCACCCAATATCACTCCTAACCTTCAACCTGTCTTATTTTTCCTTCTCTTTCTAATCCCAGCTCCTCTGTCCCACATCCTTTTATCTTAGTCTCTAATACTCTTGTTTCTGTCAAATTTCTTGATGGTTTACTCCATGTTGGAACTGGAGAAAGCTGTGTCGTTCACTCTCTGGTCATTTGGTGTTCCTACTTTATCTTATTTAGTAGTCTATGATAATGACTCTAAAATCACTTGGTATATTTTACCCAAACTTGGAAATTGAATGTGTGATAAGATCCAGTGCAGTAAAAGGGGCGTTTCACGTGAACATCAGAACGTAAATTTACTCTGTGTTTGACCCATTTGTAGAAATTGCAGGTTAAGCTCTGCCTAAAAAAAGTTTCTAATCTGTAATTTAGTGTCTAAATACAGACAAACATTTGAATTTATAAAAATTAGGAAGAACTAATATTTTTATCAGGTGTTTTTTTGTTTTTGTTTTTTTCCCCCAATGTCATATTTAAATAGCAAAAATCTAGTTACAGTTCAACAGCTCATCAAATTTTGTCCTCTTTAATTTTTTAATGCCTCTGCACTTACTTTCTGGTTTGGTTCTGGGCAGTACTAAAGCAGTACGAAAGCTGTTCAGTAGAACTAAGATAAAGTCATAGTTTGTGTAAGAAACCCGAAGGGGGGTCTTTCTTGTGGTGTTCATAGACCAGATCTCAAGGTATGAAGACAGATGTGTTCTAGGTTCCCATGTATTCTTTTTAGCAGATTATTCAATTCAATTCAAATTCAAAAATACTTTATTGATCCCAGAGGGAAATTAAGTGTTGTTGTAGCTCATTAATTAATTTTTCAAGGAATTGTTGTAGACCATGATGGCTGTGGGGAGAAAGGATTCCCTGTAGCTATCTGTGTTACAGCGAAACTGAAGAAGCTCCGACTGAAGATACTCTGTTGTTGTAGGATAGTCTCATGAAGAGGATGCTCAGGGTTGTCCATGATCTTTTTAATTTTATGAAGAATCCATCTTTGCATCATTATCTCCAGTTGTTCCACAGTCGTCCCCATAACAGAACCAGCCTTCTGTATCAGGTAATTGAGCCGTTTTAAGTCCCTGGCTCTGATGCTGCTACCCTAATAGATGATGGACGAAGAGATGACACTCTCCACAACAGACTTGTAGAAGATACGCAGCATCTTGCTACAAACCTTGAAGGACTTCAGCTTCCTCAAAAAGTACAGTTTGCCCTGTCCCTTTTTGTAGACAGCTTCACTGTTGATTCTCCAGTCCAGTCTGTTATCCAGGTGAACTCCGAGGTATTTGCACTCCTCAAACACTTCCACTTCTTCTCCCATGATGGAGACAGTCTTTGACTTATCCCTGTTTCTTCTGAAATCTATAATCATCTCCTTTGTTTTGTTCACATTCAAGGTAAGATGATTGTTTCCACACCATGCCACAAAGCTTCTCACCATCTCTCTATTCAGCTTCTTCTCTATCCTGATACATCCGACAATTGCAGAGTCGTCTGAGTATTTCTGCAGATTACAGGTCTCCGTCATATACTGGAAAAGGAAATGGTGAGAGTACAGTCCCTTGTGGTGCTCCTGTGCTGCTGACCAGCTGGTTTGACACACAATTCTTCAGTCCCACAAACTTTGGTCTGTTTGCCAAATAGTCATTGATCCAGCTGATTGCTGAGTCCTCCACCTGTGTCTTTAGGAGTTTCTGACAAATCAAATCAGGTTGAATTGTGTTAAAAGCACTGTAGAAATCAAAGAATATGATTATCACAGTGCTGCCTACTTTGTCCAGATGACAGTGGGTTGGTTGAAGCAGGTTGATGATGGCATCTTCAACACCAACACCATGGCGATAAGCAAACTGCAGGGGGTCCTGATAGGTTCTAGTTTGCTTACTCAGGTGGGGCAACAAGAGTCTCTCCAGGACCTTCATGATGTGGGATGTCAGGGCAACAGGTCTGTAGTCATTGATGACTGATGGGTGAGTTTTCTTTGGTACTGGAACAAGGCAGGATGTCTTCCACAACACTGGAACCTTCTCTTGGTTCAGGCTAAGTTTGAATAGGTGCTGCAGAATCCAACAGAGCTGCTCTGCGCAGGTCTTCAGGACTCTGGGGCTGACACCATGTGGACCTACAGCCTTGTTCCGGTTCAGTTTCTCCAACTGCCTCTTCACCTGACTTTTAAAAAAAGATAGGTGGGAAGGTGATGTAAAGGGGGTAACGGAATCTCCTGACTTGGTCGAAGAAGAGTTCATGACTGAGGTGGAACATAAAACATCTGAGGTCTGACAGGACAGGTGTCGGTCAGAGGAGAGTCGGATGTCTCTCTGGATGGAAACAGGAGACGAGGATGCTGAGCTTGTTGCTGAACTGAACTTATTGAAGAATGTGTTCAGTTCATTGGCACTATCCACACTTCCATCTATCCAGTCCTTCCTGTGCTTAAAGCCTGTGATCTTTTTCATTCCAGGCCAGACATCTCTTATATTTTTCCTCTGTAGTTTGTTCTCCAGCTTCTTTCTGTAAGCCTCCTTGCTGTCTCTGATCTTGACTTTTAGTTGCTTCTGTATACTTCTTAATAACTCCCTATCTCCCTCCCTGAAGGCTCTTTTTTTCTTGTTCAGCAGTTCCTTCAGCTCACTGGTGATCCATGGTTTGTTATTAGGGAAGCATGTCACTGTTCTGGAGGGGACAATGTTGTCCACACAGAAGTTTATGTATTCAGTCACACACCCAGTCATGGCATTTATGTCATCTCCATGTGGCTGGCAAAGAGTCATCCAGTCTGTGGACTCAAAGCAACCCTGCAGGGCTTCTTCAGCTTCATTTGACCATATTTTAACAGTTCTCTTTGTCGGAGGTTGCCTTTGAACAAGTGGTTTATATTCTGAGCAGAGAAAGACAAGATTGTGATCTGATTGTCCTAGCGGAGGTCTTATGTACCTATGTGGTACTGTTAGTATCTTCAAGTCATGACCTTTAGGGTAACCAGAGCTGTTCGAAGCTGTAGAGCAGCCTGATTATGGAAAAATTATAATCAAGATTATTTAGGTCAATATTGAACTGATTTTTTGAATAATCATTAAATGGATTTGGGGGAAAAACAACATAAACAAAGCATTTGGAAAAAAGCAAGATGCTCTTAGCATGTGCTTTTATTAAAAACCTTAAAAATATTTCCTTAAAATCTCTGATAAAGTATAGTAGAATAAACGTATACAATATAATAAATGTTTCAGTCCCTTTTAAAATTCTGGAAAAAAAACTAAACTAGAAATAAACAGAAATCATTTAATCATCAAAACAAAACCAACATTTTAATTAAACATAAAGTAAAAAAGAAAATGCAAAATTCTCACAGCAAACCTTCTAAAAACAGCAGCTTATTTTTACTAAACAAATTTGCTCACAAGTTGGTGCACTGAGCCTTTGAAAGATCTTGGGAAAATAATATTTTAGCCCTTTCTGTATTAGTTACTCATAGATCACTGTAACTATGAATTCTAAGTGGTTGAACAGATCTTTGGTGAGCCAAGTTATGCAAACAACACAGTGTTGGGTCACACACACAGCCATCAGGTGGCAATACTCTGCTCTAGCCCCACAAGAAGTGGGGGGGGGGGCTATAAATACAGCCCGCTTTCACTCGCTCGGTCTTCTGCGTTCTGCCGGGCGGGGAGCAATGGAAGATGATCTCCTTTGCTGGTGGAGGGAGGTCAGAATTTCTGGCAGAAACTTGCTTCAAAGGAACCCAAAGACCACTCCAGATGAATCTTGAACATCGATAAACAAAGACAATGTTTATCCCCAGAGCCCGACCACATCCCTCTGAGTTTCAGGCTGCCAACTGCTGAGAAACGGGAGCTGTGAGCCACGTGTGCGGAGAGACAAAACATCCAGAATCGGCATTTAGTCGCCGCCACCGAGCCGATAAGAGGTGAATGCTGAACTAGAGAGCTCCAAAAAGGTACTGTTAAAAGGTGCATGCTGATCGCCACGCAGCCAGCCAGGAGAAGCCTGAGCCAGGATGGCTAGCCAGATTAGCGATCCTTTGTTAGCCTCCTGGCTAACACTCCTTGGAGGTTCCCCGTTCCTCATCGATGTGCAGCAACTCGGAGGACTTTAAACGTTCATAAGGTCTGTTTGGGTAGAGGCAAATTAGTTAGGATAACTCATTTTAAAGATGTTTCCTTTTTTTATATTGTTAACTTTTTAAGTTTCATCTGCTATCTTTGAGTAAACCAAGCCTCTGCCTGAAGTTTTAATCAGTGTTTTTAAAAGTTTTTCCCGACAAAGAGTCGTTTTAAATCCTGTAATTTTAGCTACCCAATCAGAAAGGAGTTTTTCCTTTTTGTTTTTAATGTTTAATAAATGTGTTTAAGCCACTGTAAACATCCCACATGCGTCGCAGAGAGCTAAAGCTAAAGAAGCCCAGGTGTTGGTTTAGGCTGGCACTTCATAAACTAAGATTGCTATTAACTGTTTAAACAGAAACTAATCTCATTAGCCGTGTTTGAACTCTCCATATTTGATCAAAACATGGGAATTAGATTGTTTTACTGTTGTCATCAAGCCATAAATTAAGTAATTCTCCAAAGGTTAATAACTCTTATCCAGATTATTTTTAAACATAACACTTCTTAATCCAAAGAATGTTTAGTGTTTTCTTACATTGCTTATTGGTTTAGAGGTAAACCACTGGTTCTAAATTAGTTAAACTAATAAAAATTACCTCCAGAATTATATCAGAATTAATAGTTTCTCATCTTATTACATATCCATCTTTTTGTGTTATTTTATGTTTAACTATTTCATTTATTTTAATCAGTAGTGTGGCCTTTTTCTAGCTTGGTTTTTCTTATTTTTCTTTTTGTAAATACGTGTTGTGTTTTTGGAAAGTAACTGTTGTCTTTCTTGATTCAACACACACATATTGCAAAGTTTATGGTAAATAAAGAATTAATTCCTTAAAATTATGAGACTGATATAGCCATTTGACTATTAAAATAGTTCCTGATAATGGTGGTGCCCTGAATAATAATACATTTCCATAAATTATTGATCTTATTGACTGCCATAAACAGACTCTTTCTTTTTCTGTTTGCTAAATTGTGCTACTGCAATTGTCCTTTTTTTCCTCTGCAGATTTGGTTGCTGCTAACTTTTTGGTATAAAGTGGTACTATTTACTATGCTAAGTACTGACTATAATATCAGTGTGAAGCTGCTGTTGCTCTCCTTTCATCTTTCTGCCATGTTTACTTTGGCAGATTTTTCTAAAACACAACAGCACTAATAATATTAAATCATGGGTTTTTGAAGATTAGGTTATTTTTGTGATTAGTTGGAACTAAAAATTAAACTAAATTAGATTAATTGCATAGTGGTAGTATTAAACAGCATGAGATTTAGCTTCTACAATATAATCCTTAAACCATGGCTCTTAATGGTCAGGTTCTGGCTCAAGTGGAGGAGTTCTATTGTTTTGTAGACTTGGAAAGGACTGATAAAGGTTTCAGGGGGAGATGGATAGATGGATTGGGGTGACATCTGCAAAATTGCAGGTGGTGCTCCGATTTGTTGTGATGAAAAAAGAGCTGAGCTCTTGGTTATGGTCTACATTCCAACCTTTATATATGAAAAAAAGAAATGAATCATGTTGTGAGATCCCATCATATGCAGCCGAATTAAGTTTAATCCATAGTGTGGCTGTGCTTCGATGATCGGGGGTGGTGCTTTTTCATTTGGGTAGAAGTTTAAGCAGAGCTGCTGCTCCTCTGCACCAAAAGGAGTCTGAGGTTTTGATTTTCTGGCGTCTGATCAGGATTCCGTCCCACTGAACCTATGTCGATACTTTGCATCTTTTTTCTTTTAATTCACCATTCTGTCTGTCTTCGGATCTATCAAATCAGTTTAATAGCGCACTGAAAAAGGATTCGGGACAAGGCATCCATCCCATAACAGCTGTTTTGAAGATAGTTATTTGCAGTACTATGAAAATAGTTCATTTCAACTTGCTACCAACCCAATAACTCAAACTTAGTGTGACCGACTTTATACCTTTATCACTGTGTTCCTATATTATGTGGTAGATATATGCTTAAATGCTGATGTTTGATACGATTACAGTTTACTGTGGAGTTTTTTTTGTTTGTGTTATTTTTGCTGCATTTATATCAGATGTATATGTTTTTTTTTTCTTTTTTTACTTACACTAAATATTTAATTACTTTTTCCTATGTCAGCATAGTGGCAGGTCCTGTAAATATGTCACTTAACATGTCGATTCTGATAATCGCTTTTCCATTTCATCTCTAACAAGGATAAAATAATCCGGGCCTAATCTATAACAGGCGAATCCAATCACTGAAGCAAATGCCTGTTGTGATTTGAAGTGCTGCCAGACTTTGATCGCCTCAGCGGTAAATTGATTAGCAGTGATCTACTGGTCTCCTTAAATGCTGATCCTGGTAAAAGAAGTTCATGTATTTGCTTTAAGCTGACGCTGTGGTTGAGCTTCAAAATCTCTTTGCACAACCTTTCAGTAATAACAAAAGCGACCCACTGGCCTCAAAACAACCCAGCACGGAAGTCAGTTGGTGTTTTTGCTA
The DNA here is from genome assembly GCA_028564705.1 of Apricaphanius iberus. Lineage (NCBI taxonomy): Eukaryota > Metazoa > Chordata > Actinopteri > Cyprinodontiformes > Aphaniidae > Apricaphanius > Apricaphanius iberus. The sequence goes on from JAPXFQ010000605.1 coordinate 626,642, forward strand.
GCCGTATGCTTCAGACTAAGATCAGCTTCGACTGTTTTAGCTCACTGTGGATCTCTGGTCAGATTTACAGCTAAGGAACGGTTAGAGGATGTTCTTTAAAAACCTGACTCCTAGAATTTGAGAGAAAAATTAGAAGAGTTACAAAGAGTAAAAAACTGCCTGGGTGAAGGCGTAATAATAAAAATGTTGATATGCTTGCTCTAAGTACAGATTAAAAACAAGCATTCTTTAGTTTGAGCGCTGTTGCTTGCTAAGAGAATTGAAGTTGATCCTTTGTTTAACATAGGAGAATAATAATGTTTTCTTTAAGTGTCCACATTTTGCAGTTTAACATCGAGCATCGGGTATTTTTGTCTATAAAATACCCAAATAATGAGAGGAAATTTTTTTTTTTTGATTTTTGGAGGTCACAATTATTTAAATTGTGAAGTTTACACAAACTGAGATTATCATGCATTCAAACAATTTAGGAAATCCCAGATAATGATGTTGAGTTCACAGCATTTCAGTTAAGTAGTGGCACACCTGTGGATGCATTTTTAGGCAATACCTCAAACTCACTTCTTTCTTGTGCAAAATCATGAGAAAGTAAAAATCATATCAGCAAGCCTGTTTTAGACCTCTACAAATCTGAGTTATCTTTGGTTACAAATTCCAGAGTCTTTTTTTATCCTTTGAAACAGTTAAATGCAAGTATAAATACCATGTGATGTTCAAGGAGGAGACGGATTCTGTATCTCATAAGAAAATTTCAGCCCCAAACCATTTCCACTCTAACGGTCAAAACAAAAGCCAAAAAAATAAATAAAATAAAATACCTTTGAATATGCTATCTGAAGTTCATAAGATTGTGTCAATGACCTCTGTGAAACAAGTCCTGTTCAGACGTAGACTGAAAAACTATTCTGAGAGGAAGAAGACATTACACGACAGCAACAAAAAAATAAAATAAAAAAAATGACAGGGTGCAAATGCCCTTTGAGACTTAAAGTGCGGGTTGCAGGTTAGAGCACCCCATAAACCATAGTTTAGAGAAATATGTTAGGAACAGTTTGTGAATAAAACTTTACTGATATATACATTATTTTCGCTTTTACAGTCATTTTTGTGAGAATGCCATACCAGAAGTGACGTAAGAGAAGGGAGTCCTGTCAGCTCGATCAATAGAAAACTATGTAACGCTGACTTTGACACAGATTGAATTTTAAACATTTACAACTACACGTATAATGGGGCATAATCATGTCTGCTACAGATAACACAGAGGAACAAGGAGGAAAGGAGGGGAAGCATAAAAACCGAAATCAAACCAATGCAAGCAGACGTTAACAGTTAGCCCTGGTGCTACAAGCTAGCTTTACTATTTATTTTATAACCCACATATCACGTTAATTCTAATATTTAATAGTAATCTTTCAACAAAACTGGTAATTAGCAGATGTTAGACAAAAAACCGATTGATCCGGCTGGTCGTGTCTCCCAGGCTGCTGCTGCGGGTAGAAGCAGCCGTGCTTCATCCCATGAAGCTGTTAGCACTGCAGCACGCTGGCTGGCTAGTCTACGATCTTTGCTTTGGAATAAACTCTGTCATATTGCTGGTATTTTAATCCTCTGGTCTGAAGTGATAACCATACATTTTAAGGGTTTTCCATAGCCAAGGTACAAGTTGATGGCAGTTTACTTTTGCTGCATAAAATGCAGGCATCCAGATACAAAAGATGCGGCCTGTTTTATGGGGGCTTTTTGTCTTTGGAAATGGGTTCGATGCCCCAACAGGCTGGTGTTTTTACAGCAAACAATAATTTACCATTTTTAAGAAAAAATTATCACAATCCAAAGCTAATTAACACACTGACTCTTGCTAATACAGCTGCAGGATCTAGAAACTGAGAAGGCAGCGCAGAAAAATAGGACTCCCCACCCTACGTCAAGATTATGAAACTTTTAAATTAACATATTTGCGGTTATGCACAGTGAAATTTTAGTGAACCTTAATAAATATATCAAATGGTCATTTTTGTACAACATTTTATACGCATTAACAACTATTAAACTGCAACCTGCACTTTAACCTTTAGAGAAAGTTCCTGTGTTCTTTAAATCAAACAGTGTTTGGCTATGATGACAACTGATAAACCTATAGGAAAAATGTCATGCATGCCATCAGGTGCGCTACTGTACAAGTGACTTAAGGAGAAAAAAGTCAGTGTTTGTTTTGGGTCAAAATTCTACCAAAAATACTACGAAAAGCTTATGGATTGATAAATGTAACACATGCAACAAGCTCAGTAAGGGAATAAAACAACATGATTAACAGTATTTCTTTGGAGAAGGTGGTATGGTTGGTGTTGTAAATGTTTTTAATGATGACTGACTTCTTTTGATTTTCTGATGAAAAAGGATGTTCTGTCAAATGGCACTGGCTTTATAATAAACAGTGTTGAGTATAATATGGGTGAGTGAGTTCTATTTTTAACATATTGCCTGTTTTGGGGTGTTTCTGAGGTAAATGTTCCCACTCTGGTATTCTAAAATATGAGCTCTTCAGCAGTGTGTCACACCCACTTTACATTCAGTTACACAGAGCAATATGAGTTTGGAGGATCTGACACCTGCTAGTAAATCGTTGTGTGTGAGCTTTGAAAAAAATATACAAATTATTTGTACTTCTGTCCTCCACTACCTTCATGACTATTAAGCTACATAACAAAAATCTTGTAAAGTGCATCAAAATAACTACAAAAATGTGAGCCGTGTCAATCTCTGATGCAACAAATAAATTCAGTCCAACTTTATTATTTCTCTTTTTGACCTTTGTCTTTAAACTTGTATTAATATTTTATGTTGTCTTCACTACTATTTTTATTTATTTTACAGTGTCAGAATTATCTTAACGTCTGGCCTCACCTGTTTTGACTTTCTTTTCATCCATCTTCTCTCTCCCATCATAATTACAAAGGTCACATCTTGGAGATTATGCGAAATCAATTATAGGTTAAACCTCTTAGTCTGCCTCCATGGCAGTTAGATATGTTTTTTTATGTGGAAATACATTTCACTGCGACCATTCTAAGGGCGTGCTATTGTTTCCAAATATTTCCCGTCGAGACACTGAATTAATTTATACAACCTGTCAGCATCCTCATCACTGATGACAAAGTATCCACTGCAGATATGTGACCTCTATCAGTGGTGTTAAATTGTTCTACACTAAGGCTGCTGTTATTGGCCCTGTGGTTCACAGGAGTGGGGACAGATTTTGATGGGTTGACAGGAAAACGATGTGCAGGGCAGAGAGACAGAAACCGTTTGTTACTGGAACATTGAGCTGTACAGTGCCTCCAAAAAAAAGAGCACATCTTTTATTCATGTTCAGTTGACAAGGTGTCAAGAGTTTTGTCAATCCTCTCATTTTTCCGTTAACCTTGTGCCTGTAAAATGTCCTGTCACTGTTTCTTTGGTTAAACATTACTTTCGGACCACAAGGGAAAGGAAAAAGAGAATGAAATACAGTGGAAAAGACAGAAAAAAGAGGGTCTCTATTTATCTTTTATCTAACATGGTCTCGTGAAAAAAACAAAACATGCAAAACAGAAAAACAGACTAAAGGAGATAGGAAGAGAAGAAAAGAAAAGAAGAAAAGTGGGATGGAGAGCGATGGACTAAGGTCGATGGATGAGTTGTACCTGTGAGAGAAGCAGCATAGTGTTCAGTCTGTCATCTGAGTTTATTTTTACCTCAAGGCAAGAGCCAGGATCAGGGTTGCCAAGCTGGTAGCACCTTTCAGTGGGGGTTCTTAAACAGATGTCATCCCAGTGTGAACATCTCTCATGACTTTCAGTCCCAACATCAACACAAAAGGACAGACATAAAAAGCCCCAGTTCATCGCTTGTGCTGGGTTTTCTTTGTAAATTCAAAAGCATGAATGGTTTCTGTTGTAAACGTTGTTTTTTTTTTTTTTTTTAGAATCATAACATTTAATTTGCTTGGTTTATATACAAAATAATTACTGAGCCTAAATCAGAACATTAAATACCAGGTAATATATTGCAAGGGTTGAAATTGGACAAGTAAGCCAATTTCTGAACTAAATGAATGCATAGAATTTTCTAGCTGGCAGAATAATAGTACTTTGAAGAATACACATTACCCACATACCAATTATTTCCCATCTTATTGTACTTATGCTCTGAGAATGTGACTGGTGTAAATAGTGCTTCTTTCCTTTCTAATACTTTAGAATAGGCCACTTGATCACAACCCAAGCAAGGCTGCAACAGATCTTGCGTACATGTTGAAAAGAGTCAGCGACTCCAAATATCACTTATTATCCAAAACATTTCTAGGTGCTACTAAGCAATAACCCCGCATTGACTTAGCTTAATATCATGCTACAGTATGCAAAGGATCTATTTGTGCGGATGAGGATTGATACACTTCGGCATACTGAATACTTTGAACTTTCATTCCCAGACGGTCAAATTATCCTTTTAATATTGAAAAAAAAAAAGAAAGTAATGTCATGGTAATACTCGGTCTGTTCTGACACAGTTAAGTACAGTAAACTTTACACCCTTCCTTCCAACAAACTATGCAATATATATAGAATGGGTAGATAAGAAAAACTACTAAAATGTTTAGAAAACAGGACTTGACATTTCAAAAAAATATCATCATTAACTGATTTAAAGAGCTATGTACCATCCTCTTCAGTAAGTCAAAATACATGGCACGATGCTTGATTTAGAATAAACATTGTTCTTGTTTTCTTTCCGTTTGAGTCGCATATAGAGTTAAGTTGGACTGAGTACAGTTTTTATGTACTGTACTGTTTATAGACTGCTGGATCAACCTGTCCCTCAGGCTTTTGAAATGCTTTTAGGAAAGGACCAGCAGAGATTCACTGGGGGGTATCATTGATTTACAAATCAAGAGTTTGATTAATACTCACTATGTTAAAACCTGTGGGACGAACTCCATATAGACAACTGGGCACATACAGTAGATGAGGTCTTCACAGCCCTCATTAAACATCATTTATATTATTTTTTTTAATTTGTTTTTTTTAGGTGAATACCAATTCAAATTAGCATCATTGTTAAGTGGAAGGAAAAGGAGGCACAGTTTTATTTGTGTATTTTTTTTTAGATAAAATGCTGTAAGTCACTATTTTGTAGAATCACCTCTTCCTGCAAGCTATAAGTATGAACCTCTGCAGTATCACCTTATGTCTAGCCCTATCTATTTTCCCTTTAACACTGACACTGTGGAAGAAAAGTTTCCCCACAGCACAATGCTGCCACCACTGTGCCTCACATTTCAACAGCTATCTTCTAGGCACTATTGCATCTTGTAGCGTTTACAACTAATAGTTGTCCTTTTCACAGCTTCTCATACATGAGTTGTGGATCTCTGGATCTCCTCCAGAGTTACCATGGGCCATGTGCTCCATTGAGATGTTCAAAGCTTAGTATATTGTTTCATAACATAAAATGCATGTCTCCCTGACCTGTCTACAATGTTTATTGGTGTTAATGATGCTGTTTGTCCTCTGATGAACCTTTGAGTCCTTCTCATAGAACACAGGTGTCAAAGTCAAGGCTGGGGGCCAAATCCGGCCCACCATGGCCAGTGATGTGGCTATAAACTGTAGAGGGCCATATACATAGAACGTTTAGGTTCTATTTATATGCACCTAAAAAACCTTCCATCACTCAAATCAGTGTTTATTTGAATAGTCCCAAATCACATCATCATGAAAAGATGTTCAGTATCATTTAATTTATAAAAGTACTTGTTGAGAAATATATTTATTCATGTTTTAGCGGTTTGTTAAATATAGTTTTATCAATATTTTCTGCAACAAACGGCCCTTTTAAGGACATTTAGTATCTTTATGTGGCCCACAAGGGAAATGAGTTCGACATCTCTGTCTTAGAACCTTGATTTATACTGTGATTATATTAAAAAGGAAAACATCTTTATTTTCTAATTTATGGACTTTTAAAGATATGTAGTTTCTTTTGGATTTTATGTAGAAAGTAAAGTGGAGGCATTGAAAGGCATGCAACACTTTTTTTTTTCAAAAAAAGAAAGTACAACTTTTATTCATTTCTTTCCATTTTATAGCTAAAGACTACTTTTTGGTCTCCTACAGTAAAACCCCAATAACATACAGTGCTGTGCAAACATTTTAGGCAGGTGTGAAAAAATATTTTAAACAAAGAATGCTTTCAAAAATTGAAGTGTTAATTATGTATTTTTATCAATCAGTCAAATCCAGCAAATGAACAAAAGAAAAATCTAAATCAAATAAATATGTGGTGGAACCACCCTTGTCTTCAAAACAACATCAATTCTTCTAGGTAAACCTGCACACAGTTTTTGAAGAAATTCAGCTGGAAGACTGTTCCAAACATCTTTGAGAACTATCCACTGGTTTTCTGTGGATGTAGGCTTCCTCACATCCTTCTGTCTCTTCATGTAATCCCAGACTGCTGAAAATAGTTCTTTCTGACTTTAGATTATTGTTTAGGGCTGTTGTCAGGCAACAGAATAAATTTAGTGCCAATCATATGCCTCCCTGATATTGCTTGATTGCTAAGTATCTGCATGTATTTCTCAGCATTGAGAACACCATTAATCCTGACTAAATCTCCAACTCCATTTGTAGAATTGAATCCCCATATGTTGAAGTAACCTCCATCATGCTTCCTTGTTGCTTTCAGACAGTCATTGTACTTCTCTCCAGGCCTTTGATCAAAAAAAGTCCCTTCAGCTGCAGCAAAATATTTCACATGTTGACTCATTCAGAGCACCTGCTGCCATTTTTCTGTTCCCAATTCCTATGTTTTTGTGCATACTTGAGTTGCTTGGCCTTGTTTCCATGTCGGAGGTATAGCTTTTTGGCTGTAACTCTTCCATGAAGACCACTCCTGGTCAGACTTCTCCAGACAGTAGATGGGTGTACATCTTCCATCTTCTGAAGGATAATAAGCTTGATGTTTTTTTTTCATCTGCTCCACGTTTCCTTGACTAACCCATGCGTCTACGGTCCTCAACATTGCCAATTTCTTTGTGCTTCTTCAAAAGAGTTTGGACAGCACAACTTGGAAAGCCAGTCCACTTTGAAATCTTTGTCTGTTAGAGACCTTGCTAACGCAGTATAACTACCATGTGTCTTGCTAATTGTGCAATGATCTGAAAATTTTTCCACCATGGTAGCAGAGTTTGGCTTTTCCTCACCCAGTATTAAGCCTCCTCACACCTGTTTCTGTTTCAGTCAATGTCAGTAAGCTACCATGTATTTTCCAGGTGCTAAAGAACTAATGTTTTTCCCTGTGCATATTAAAGCTTTTTCACTTTTCTTAAAAAACCTGAAACTCATCCCCTGTTTTTTGTCTTTGCACAGGTTGGCTCTTTACGTATATGAGTACCTGCTGCATGTAGGAGCACAGAAGTCAGCACAGACCTTTCTCTCAGAGGTAAGTCAGAAAAATGCTTTTCATGTTTGTGTCCGTCGGGCAACATGCCACACATTTTATGTTTCTTGGGTTGTCTCATCCAATACGTCCTGTTAGTGTCACGATGAAGTGAATTGGCCGAGCTCTTGGTCTGTGCCAACAGTCAAAGAGGCTTTTTATTGCTGCATTTACTTTGACTCGAAGTTGACCATGAAGGGAGGTTTATAATGTCTATAGCAGATGTTTTGGGTGCAGCTTTAACCCTCTTGCCTTTCCTAATGTTCATTGCTTTTTTTGCTTCTTTTTTTTTTGCGCTCTAAGATGCAATCTCATTTTCACTTTAATTCTGCTGGGTTAAGAGGGGAACGGGTGAAACTGAGGCCACTTGATTATTGTGCTCCGGAGTACATTATGGCAAATTACAATGCAGAAGACAGCAGCTAGAGGCTTGTTGTACATCAGCCAGAGGGACAAGAGCAACTTAGAGAACGGGGTGGAAAAGGTTACCTCATCAGCTGGCACCAACTCTCTTCACTCTTATTTAGTGTGTGTGTGTGTGTGTGTGTGTGTGTGTGTGTGTGTGTGGGTGTGTGTGTGTGTGTGTGTGTGCGTGCGTGTGTGGGGGTGGGGGTGTGTTTGTAGGCAAGAGTGCAACTACCTACTTTCTGAGGGGTATGCAGACTCATCACCGCCCCACCCCCCCCCACACACACACACACTTTTTAATCTTTTTTAATTGAAAAAATTCCACGAGATTCCGAAACAGTTAAAAGGCCAACATTTATTAGGCAACAAAATAACTTGCATAGTGACAATGGAATGCTGATGACTGTCCATACGCTGTAAAAACTATACTTATTTACCATTAATATTTAATATTTATTACTATATACACTTATCATATATACTTACTGCATATTACACTTCTGGTTAGATGTTAAACTGCATTTCGTTGCTCTGTACATATACACGTGTAATGACAATAAAGTTGAATCTAATCTGATCTAATGACTAGGTCAATAAAAAAAAGTCAAGTAAAATGTACCAGCAGTGGCAGCCAATGATAATCAATATATTATCTGTAGTGAACATATCTTGATAACTGTTAGTGCATGTAACAATGTTACCACTAAATATTTACATGCTGTGCCTTTGCACTCGCCCATTTTTCAAGGATGGCGTCATATGAGACAGACCGTGCCACACTGTTCTCAATGGAGATCACTGCTAACTGGGTCAAGCGGTCATTGGTCATACTTGAACAGAGATACGTTTTAATTAACTTCAGCTTACTGAAGGATGTCTCTGCAGATAAGATCGTCAGAAGCATAGTTAAGAAAACTCTATGGGCGACTGTCAAATTTGGGAACACCAAATCTAGATTCTCCTGTATGAGGAAATTTATCATCCCAAGAGCCTTGTAACCCTTCAAGAGACGGCTTGCTGGATATATTTCCTGAACAATATCCCGGGAAACATCACATGTAGCAAGGGCATATCTAGTGACTGATTACTCCAACTCAGCTTTTGTCAGGTGCTCCACTTTTGTAACAAAATTAAATTTTTCAGACACAAGCTGAAGATTGCCAGATCTGTCAGACAACTCCTGTATGACCGTGTCGACCATGATGTTGAAAACCATGCACCTAAAGTGCTTCTCCGGTTCCTGGTCAAGATGGTCAACACTGGAATCATCATCTTGAAACCTCTTTTGTTTCCTGACACGTCTCTGTCTAAAGTGCACCCTCAGCCGTATGGAGGACTTCGGGGTCATTGGAAAAGCAATACAGCATTTTGACGATAACTGCTTAATTGTGAATTAAAAATATAGATTGCTAAATATCATTTCAAATTCAACAATTAAGCCATACAAAAAAAAGAAAAATTTGAAAAACATTTTGTAATTACACATTTTAAATTTAAATACTAAAGAGGAATTGCAAATTGTATGTATTATTTGATCATTAAATACTGTGATTTGAAAATGTTTTTCAAATCCTATTTCAAAATGGAGAATTAAATAACACAATTAATAAATGACATTGTACGTATCTTTCCTTTTCATACATTTATAAAAGTTATTCCCTTTTCTACATCCGTTTTCTCTTTCCATCTCTCATTTTCAAATCCTTTTTGCAATCCGATTTCCTAAATGGTTTACCCTCTCGTTTTAGCATTCGTGTGACCCTCCTGGTCCCTGAGAACACTGAAAACCAAGTTCAACCAATCACAGCTGTTCCTCTAATGTAACCAGCTCTCTCATTGGTTAGACAGCCACATTTGAGTGGAGCTTGCCGAGCTGTGCGCGCGCCAGTGCAAACAGAGTTGTAACTGCTTCAAAGTTTCGCCTTATCTGCTTCAGTCTCCTTAAAGTACTTGCATTATCGGCATCTGCACTGTCGACATACATTGCCAAAGTGATTAAATCATTTATAGTGCGGCTCCAGATGTTGCCAGCTGCTTCGTTCTCCATTTTCGAGTTTTAGCTATGATATGTCTCCTTCAAACCGTCTGCACATAGCAAGGTTTGATGACCAATCAAAACCATTTGGCGCGCACAGCTCGGCAAGCTCCATTCAAATGTGGCTGTCTAACCAATGAGAGGGCTGGTTATATTCGAGGAGCAGCTGTGATTGGTTGAACTTGGTTTTCAGTGTTCTCAGAGACCAGGAGGGTCACATGAATGCTAAAAGGAAAGGGTAAACCATTTAGGAAATGCAATTACAAAAAGGATTTGAAAATGAGAGATGGAAAGAGAAAACGGATGTAGAAAAGGGAATACGTTTTTTAAATGTATGAAAAGGAAAGATATTTACAATCTCATTTATTAATTATGTTATTTAATTCTCCATTTTGAAATCGGATTTAAAAATACAATTTCAAATTGCAGTGTAGGGACCAGGAGGGTCACACGAATGCTAAAAGGAGAGGGTAAACCATTTAGGAAATGCGATTGCAAAAAGGATTTGAAAATGAGAACTGGAAAGAGAAAACGGATTTAGAAAAGGGAATAACTTTTTTAAATGTATGAAAAGGAAAGATATTTACAATGTCATTTATTAATTGTGTTATTTAATTCTCCATTTTGAAATAGGATTTGAAAAACATTTTCAAATCACAGTATTTAATAATCAAATAATAAATACAATTTGCAATTCCTCTTTAGTATTTAAATTTAAAATGTGTAATTACAAAATGTTTTTCAAATTTGTCTTTTTTTGTATGGATTAATTGTTGAATTTGAAATTATATTTAGCAATCTATATTTTTAATTCACAATTAAGCAGTTATCGTCAAAATGCTGTATTGCTTTTCCAATGACCCCCGTAGTCCTCCATACAGCCGCGCTCGCCGCCTCCTCGCTTAAAGAACACCCTCATGCACCCTCGCCGCCTTCTCGCTTACAGCGCACCCTCACGCGTGCTCTGGAGAGGGGCTCCAGCGCGAGCGTGTGCTGGCGGAGCCCTCTCGTGACCAAGATAGTCAGTAAATTCCCTATTTTATTGATGAACATATAAATTATTTACACATGCACAAAAACTGTTATATACAGAAACTGCGTTCTTGAAATACCCCCCCCCCAATTGCTTTGGCGCCCCCTCCTGCATACCCACTTTTTGTGTCACTGTGTGTGTGTGTGTGTGTGTGTCTGTCTGTCTTGCTGTCTGTCAGTGTGTGCATTGAAAGACAGACAGACACCTTCCCTTGTGCCATATCAATTGTCCATAGTTTTGCAAAAGCAGAAGATGAAAGGGATAGGCGGTGTTATATTCAAATTTGGGAACACATTAGCTGTTGATGTCACAAGTATAAACACAGCTGCTGATGTACATTCTCACAACTGCACACCCACTGAGTGAGCATTTCGCTAAAATGCAGCTCTTTCTTGGATAGTGCGATATATTAAGACTGCATTTGGCACAGTCCATAGTTATACTGTTTTTTTTTACACCAATATTTTCTGCTGCATTTTTTAGGAGTTGGTATGTTAACAAAGTTTTCAAGAGCTGCATGTCAAAACAAATTATTTTATTTCAAAAGGCAATGAAAAAGACTTTGCATGTCGGTTAAAATTTTGGACAGTCGCAACATTTCAAAGACTAAAATCCTTTGGATCGGACAGAAATTCAGCAATAAGTCAGAGGCTTTGTCACTCACAGGAAAGAAATATATAACACTGAATTGGTCAAAGAATTCAGGCAGACTGTGTTAACAAATGTGCACAGTAATTGTTTTGGAAGATTCTCAAAGTGGCAAAAGGAAAATGTTTGGCTCAAATTACATGCTGCTATCTTCATTTTTTTTTTCATCCACACTGTATCCTCGGGGTCCTGAAAGAAGACACCAGAATTATATTTGCAAATCAGGCCCTCATGCCAGCATTTAACGTACTATATCACAAACAAATAGAGCACCGGAAAGGAAGAAATCAGATGATGCTCTCAATTTCACTGGTAGCTCAGGTATATCATAAAGTAAACTTAAAAATTATAAGTAAGACAGTCCAATTTAGTTAAACAGAAAACCGTAACTGGGCAACGCTTGTCCACGGCTGCTAGTAATCAAACTGAGTGGAACTCAGTGTTGCGTGTTGAAGGTAAATGAAAAAACTTCTAAGGAGTGCAGACCACGAAAACACAGGATATGCGGGCACACACTGTGCTTTCATTTAAACGTTCCTCAAATGAAGGCAGTGTAAAAGAAAATGCCCTGATATGAACATGACATTCACTTCAATCTTTTTTGTGTGTGTGTGCTGTTCAATCAGCTGTAAAATAAAAACACTTTTTTTCCAGATTTAAAGGAAAATTGTCTTCTGGTGTCTCAAGCAAACAAATAAACTTATCGAAACTGCTTACTGGGTCTGAAAGAATGTGGGATAAACAAATGAAGGCAGTTCCTGACCCTCCCAGAAAAAGACTTCAAAGCATGCCATTCCTTCATCTGATCTGAAGCTGAGGTCAGAACAGTCTGATTGAAATGGTGGTGATTCAGTTCTTCCTGTTATTTTAGTGTTTGTTCATTCTGCTGGTGGAGCAGGTGGTACAATGTTCTTATTCTTTAACACTGATAAAAGATTTCTGGAAGGGGGAGATCAGCATGGTACTCTCAGACAAAATAAGTGTCACAGTCTAGGGAGTAGGAGTAGTAGTCACAGTCTAGGGAATAGGAGTAGTCTGCTACTGATAGTTGTATGGAATTGTATTGTGTAGATGCAGATCTATGGTCTTTGTGTGCTGCCATTTATCACCAGTAAGTACAGTAATTCTTACCTATACTAAATTACATCCGACTTCATTTTTAAGAGGAAAGAAGCTCTGGTTAACCGTTACACTATGTTGGATGGCCTTATCATTTAGTAATTTGTTGCAACGACACAAAAGGCCTAAGAAGAGTTTCTGTGATCAGTCATTAGTTTTATACTACGTCCAGCTGTGACACATCACACCATGTGTATGACAGAGAGCAGTAGGTGGTACACAGGTCTGCAGTTAAACAGATTACAGGCATCATTAATGTTATAAACTCGGTTCAACATTTTATAATACCAGACAGCAAGATTAGCAGAATTGACTTAACGAACATTACTAAGGGCAATGTGCCTGTAGAGTTTTGTAGACCCTGGCCTTAACTGTGAGGCTTCTTAAGGCCTCCTAACATTCATTTATCCAGGATTTTCCATGACAGGGTTGAAAAGATAAAAGGATCAACTTTGTTGTAGCCTGTTCAGCTTCCTGTTATCTGCTGAAGTTGGACTCCTTCAACCTGAATCAACAGCCAACATGCCTCTGTAGGAAATAGTTTCCTTTCTTTTTTACACCTTTTGAGCTCTTAACTACATTTTTTAACAAGCCCCTCATATTGAAAAACTAATTGTGAGTCTCCTTCACTCAGTAACTATTTTCATATTGACCATTGTTATCAACACGAAATATCAGGTCCCATGTACATATATGGTGCTATCAGTGCTTCTAAAAAGGTATAATCTTTAGTGACAGACTCATCACTTAATCGTTAGGGTCAGTCAACTGTAAAATAGGTTAACGCTTGTCACCAGCCAGCATCTCGGTGCATCTATAATCAGAGTTGTTCAACTAAAGTGTCTGTCTCTCCAAATCTTTTCAACTCTACATTCTGCTTCACTGGTCCAGAGGAATATTAGGGATCAGTTTTTGGTACTTGGCTAAATAAGGCATCGGTGTTGTCTTTTCTGCTACTGCTCCAAAGATTCGGTTTCTCATAGAATGTATCAGCATGTTAAAGATGTACTTCTATTGATTTCATTTATTTATTGTATCTAAGTTATTAAATAATTCAAATATTTAATAACGAAGTTGCATCAAGTCTTATTTGATGTATTTCATTGTCAATGAAGCCTAAGTCCAAAGCATTTTTATGAAAGCTTGTTTTTCCATCAATGTTTTTCAGGTATCTCGTCCATTTTCAAACTTGCTTGATGTATTTTTTTATTCTCTTTCAAGAGAGATCTGATGCACATTTGAATAGAATCAGTCATGTGGTAGCAAAATACAATTATTAAAGACCAATGCTGACATCAGGCCTTAATGGATCAGATATATGACAAATATATTAGTCTTCTAATATGCGGCAAAACTTAAGGTTGAATAGCTTTGAAAATGATTAAAACCAAAGCATAGAAGAATGCATCAAGTGTAACTTGTGTGCCAAATGCAAACCCTAATCCCTTCTCAGGTTTGTTAGCAGAAAGTTATGAAGTGATAAAAGGGATTTTATTTTTTTTGATGGGGGGGAATTAAAGGAATAAATTCTGCCAGTTTGGAGACAAAGCTAGAGCAGAAAAAAGGTCATAAGTTTAGAAAAGCAAAAACATTGCAATTTTCTGAAAGCAGAATTAAAGACTGAATGGTGTGTGAGTCGTTGAAAGATTTGAGTGGATTCTTCAGGTTGGTACATGCCTCTGACCTCATGCTCTGTACATACTGACTCAGGAGGAGACACGTGCATGCACACACACACTTTTGTGCACACATATACAAATATGTGTGCGCTTGAGTACACACATAGACCCACTTATCCACTTATGAATTCAAGAAAATCATAACATAATTACCTAATAGCACATCTTACAGATATTTCCTTGCACCATTTTCATCCCTTTAGAGCATGTCATTCAGATGTTTGACATGTTTTATACACAGGATGTCTCTGAAGCATCTCTCTCTCTCTCTCTCTCTCTCTCTCTCTCTCTCTCTCTCTCTCTCTCTCTCTCTGTCTTTTTTTTTTATGTCGTTCAAGATCCGATGGGAGAAGAACATCACCCTAGGAGAACCTCCAGGATTCCTCCATTCATGGTGGTGGTGAGTTTGTCTTTAAAATGAACTTTTTTAAATGGACTATATCATGCTATTTTACAGCTTTCAACTTTTGGGATAGACATATATATGATGAATGTTACCGTTGGTGTTATACAGTATTAATTTGTCCTAAAATGTAACTTGTATTCTGTAGTTAATGTTGGACCATGAAGTAAAACAGCTCATTTCTCTGTAATCCCGCCTCCTCCTCCAGCTCCTCTTCTTGCCTCGTCTCCCATGCAGCGGCGTTCTGACTGAGCAAAACAGACCCGGAGTCCGATAGTGAATTTTAAGTGCACCAAGTACAAAAATGAAGCTGTGTTATATTAAGGGCTCAGATGTTTGGTTTATTTATTTTTTTAAACGGAATGAATAAAGCTTATTTCAGCTGTTAAATCTACCAGGCTATAGACGGAACCCATGCAGACTTTAGACAGAGCCCAAAACATCACAGCTGAGTCCAATAAGCAAATCTTTACAGCCCAGTATATAAAAAAGCCGTGGGTGTTGTTTGCACCCATTTACTGAACATTCTGTGATGCTACAGATCAATTAATTAACCTCACAATGCTGTTATAAGATCACATAAGCAGCTTGATAAATGGCTGACACACATTAGCATGTAGCTCCTTACTTCTCTGTCCATCAGGCGTCTTTGTTCTTTGATCCAGCTGCTGTTCTTTAGTAATGTAGAATAAAGTCCTGTAATCCTTGCAGCCAAACGGGCGTTTTCACAGAGAAAGTACATTTCCAACAAAAAAAAGTAGTTTCAGCTGCCAAAACCGAAGCAGCTATGAGCATTGAGAAGGCGGAGGGTGTGTTTCCAATTCTACCAGAGTTAGGCTGCTCTCTCTGCAGGGGCAGTGCTGACACCTCTAGTACTTCCTAGAACATAGTGAAGTAAAAACCACTTCGTAATTTTCCAGCAGAAGGCGGTGCAGCTGCTCAGAGAGCAGTATTCAGGAGAATTACTAAGATATGCGTGACTTAAGCCAAAAACCACTCTGGTGGGATTTTTTATTAGAAAATTGAAGATGTTTTGCAGATGGTTGAAAACCCCAGAAATTTGATTTTGCATGATATAGGCACTTTAAATGAACGTGTTAATATTCTCTATTTCCTTTTTGACATGAATTTCCAAACAGTTTTCTTTCTTATAGTTTTTTGTCCTTGTCGCTTATTAATTATCTTATTTATATTTGACTCTACATCACTTCCTGTGTGCTACAGTGTTTTCTGGGACCTTTACTGTGCAGCTCCCGAGAGAAGAGACACATGTGAACATTCAAGCGAAGCCAAGGCCTTCCATGATTACGTAAGTCCGCACTAATATTTCTTATGTTGCAGGTTTTTGTGAAAGATAATATTGTTAAAAAAAAAACATGCTTGTTTTCGATTCAGTGAATCATGTGTTTAAAAAATTTGAAATGTTTGATTATACAAATTGAGACAGTCATGATGAGGTCTGTCTTTACGGGTTTTAAGGAATTTTAATAACATTTGTTATTCTTTCATTCCAGTAAAAAGTATAAGCTGTCTTTTTTTCAGTTTGCGTTAAGCCAACTTGGATACAGGGTAGACATATAGAGGAAGATGCTCTTGTCAGATTAGACCAAAATGGGGCTTTCTGGACTATCTGTTGTATTAAAAGTGACACTGCAGATTGCCTACCTTGAAGCATGGTGGCGGCAACATTATGCTGTGTGGATGCTTTTCTTTAATGACTGCAATGTACTCCTGTTAAGAACGGTTACCTGAACAGAAAAAAACGTTTATATAACAATTAGATTTTTTTTTTTTTTAACTGGAGATGATAAACACCCAGACATTGTAATCACAAATGTGTCTGTTGTTTTACTTTACTTATGATCCCCACCTCAAACACAGAAAAACTGCACTTTGTCTTAGAGAATTGTTCTTTTGAATCATTGCTTGGGGAACTTGGTGGTGTCTATCTTGTGCTCATAACAAGATGTGGAGTTGTCCTTATTGTGTTGTTAGAACTCAGGGCTTCTATGGTTTCTGTGTAACAAATAGAGAGACCATGTTATTAAAAGTAATAAACTATCTTCTAACTGTAAAGGTTTTAGTCTGCACCCTGGAACAGTTTGTAGCTCTGTTGCCTTGCAGGACAAAATATCCTAAATCCTTGAATTCCAGCTGGGAGTCTTTCTGCATGGAACTACATCAAGCATGCGTAGATTCCCTCCAGGTACCCCGGCTTCCTGCCACAGTCCAGAAACATGACTATTAGGTTGATTGAATACTTTAACTTGCCATTAGGTATGACTGTGTGCGGGCATGTTTGTGTCTCTGTGTTGCCCTGGCAACCTGTCTGAGATGTACCATAGCCCTATGATTGCTGGAGATGATCATCCCCCCTCTAAGCATTAGTTGTAGATTATTTCTCTTTTGCAAGCGACAAAGCGACAAAATGGCTCACAGCAGAGTTCAGCCCAAATTCTGTGATGACTCCCTACAGTTTCAGTACACTAATATGAAAAGCATATTATTCCCTCGTGATAATTACACCGGGGTTCTCTGCTCCACAAATAAAACAAAAATGTTTACATTTTATTATGCATCCATGCAAAGTTTTGGTTTGTGAATACATCAACTGAATGCATGTACTTTAATTACTTTTTTGGAGTTGAGTGAAAAACGGAACCACATTAGGGTTGCATAAATGAAAACATTTATGTACCTCCACTCTTTCATTCAAAAAAAGTATTTCTATCAAAGTACCTGCTGAAAATATGTCCTGTTTCAGGTGTTAGAGGCCTTAGAAATAAAACCTCCTCTTAAACGAAGAAGGCAGGTCAGACCTCAAAGAAAACAGAACGTCGTTATCAGCCAGATACAGCCTGATTGTTGGATTTCTACTGAAAATATGACTTATGCCTGAGTTTGATCTAATCATATCCAACACTCTAACTGTTATACAGAGCTCTGTGTTCTTGTGAAAGAAGTTAAGTGTTTTCTTTTCTAGAAGTTTTGAGTTATGTTTTTGTCTTAAATGGGAGACGGTGGTTATCTCGCTTCTTTTTTTACGTTGTTGTTCTTCTCTCTGCAGCCTGTAGTCTGACTCATCAGATTTGTCTGTGGAGGTTTTGTCGACATACATTGTTGGAAGTGCAAAGGTCAGGGGTTTCTGCCTACCCCAGCAGGATCTTCTCGCTCTTTGTTCCTCATTCCCTCTTTCTTTCTAGCGAGAAGTTGTCTGCTTCTGGCAGTGCTTCTCCTGTCTTTTATCTGCTTCCTGTTAGGTGTTAGTGCTTGCGTGTGTGTCTGTGTGTGTGTGCACGTGCAGGTGAAGCTGCTGATGCTGGTGATGATGATCAGTGTGATGAATAGGCACTCCTTGAATGAGGCAGCGATGTGGTGATGTCATTCTTGCTTGCGGAATTAAAGTTGGAGGGCAGCATAACCTCAGCCCTGTGAAACAAACATCCTGGGGAAGAAAAAACCAAGCCAAAGCAAAGGAATAGTTGGATATTTAGTAAGAATAAGGAGACGAAAAACCAAAACAACTGATTAAATCTTATAGTCCTAGAAATGCTAACAGGCTTATTTTTTAAATCTCTGATCAGAATCAGTTTAATTAAAAAAATCACTAAGTATATATCAGTACATCTTAAGGTCAATAGCAAAGGCCATCAACAGTGTCGTTTTCGTACATTTACTGTCAAGATATAACTGGAAAATTACTCTTAGTACAACTGTAATTAGATGAATGGCTGCTGTGTTGCTCATTCAAATCAGATGGACTCAGCTCAGATCTGTCCCTCAGTTAAACCAGGAGGAGTGGACAACTGCAGTTGAAGTTTCATCGAAGGTAGTAGCAAACCTTGGTTCAACAATTATGTCTTTCTGTCAGTCTACCAATACCAAAAACAAAATGGAGATTTTTATCAGACATTTTTAAAGTAATTAAATTCAGATCACTAAACAGCTAAGGTCTAATTATTGCTTAGGATATGCCAAAGCTCTTATTTTTGACAACAGATGACATTATCACATAGCCTACCTGTGTTGCATTACTGGAACGTAACACAGGTGGGCAGATCAAAGCAGATGCATTGTGGTTACAGACAAGTTTTGCAAAGTTGAGAACGATGTTCATGTGTCACTTATATAACAAAGGTCAATCTTACATACCTGAAGATTTCTTTTGAACTTTTCAGTTAAATTTAATTGTAAAACAAATTAGTTTGTGACTGGGTGAAATAACAGTCTTTTCTGAGCTGAGCTGCATGCACCGACACTGACTGGTTGCAGAGCAAATCCGGTCTCTAATCTGCACGGAATATCGCTGACAAAGTTTGACAGAAAGTAGCTAAGGGTGGTCTTAAAATATCTCTAGATTGGTCTCTAGGTGCTTTTTTAGAAAAAGGTGGTCTAAAAAGTCGTTAGAAACAGTGATAAAGTCGCTAAGGTGGGGACGCTGGACTTAATGCAGGGTAATGTGCTGAACAGCGCCACCACTGTTGATGCGTTTGTCCGCCACTGAGATCCCTATGTAGGAAAAACTCTGTGTAAGCAATATCTTACCGGATTATACCAGTTGTATTGTTAATAGCATTGATTTGCATGCGTGAGATCTTCGAAGTAAACTTCCATCAATAGACAATTCTCCCAGAAGACATTTCTGGGCAGGTCCAATGAGTTTTAAAAATATTAAACCTTGAAAGGAGTTCCACTGAGAAACAGTCTCTACATCTGATTTCAGCAGATTATCATTTTCTGACAGTCGTACCCGTCGTGTAGTGCGGCCTCCAGATAAGAAAGGTCTGTAACTGAAGCAAGTCGGTGGTTGGAAAAAGAGATTGTTGTGAATTAAATACTTGTAGAGATCTTTCACTACGTGACTTGGCATCAAACTGTTTAGGGGTTTCTCTTGGAGTGTGAATGTAAGATAAATTCAGAGAAAAATCCTGAAACCATAAATGCAAACTTATTCAGTTGAGTTCAACCACTTGTTTTTAAAAGGTATTTAATAAATAAGTCGCTAAGATAGGGGGAAAAGTCAGAGTGGTGTACAAAGGAACTTGTAGCCCTTTTGTTACTTAAGTTATTTTTTGTACAGTTCGAGTATTACATTTATTTTCGCAAGATTTTGTGGCCATAGCAGCCTTTATTGTCAGGGAATAGTGTAGAAGGGGGAAGAGAGAGGTGGGGCAAGACATCCTGGTAAGGTCCACGGACGGGATTGGGATTCGGGACAAGGGCTTAGGCCTCTGCATATATATATATATATATATATATATATATATATATATATATATATATATATATATATGCAAGCTATGTCTTTAAAAAAAAAATCTTTATTATCCCCTTAACGCCTGATCCATGCATCTCGAGAGTTTTTCTCCAATGTTTTTTACTTGTATAAAAATGAGGAAAAAACCGTAACAGTGAAAGTCCCCTTTTGCTGTCCTATACAAGGTTAAACTGTTGAAGCTGACAAAAAAAGAGTGATGGATGAAGCTGAGAACAGGCAGCCATGAGGATTGCTGCAGACTGACAACAGAGTTACAAGGAGAGGTATTAAAACAAGGGTGGGGGAACCCGGTATCATTGTGTGGTATCACTGTGGGAGAGGGCGGGCACATCACAGTTGGAGGACAAGCAACAGGCTTTGATAAAAATTTTGTTTTTCATGTTTAAATTCGTACTCTTCACACACATGGAAATTGTTTTTTTCATATTAACATAACTGTGGGGTAAATGGATGGAATACGCTCCGATCTCTGCAGGATCAGTTCCCATTGGTAACTCACAGAAGCATATAGAGCAAATTGGAGTAGTCTCCATAGTTTCCACAATAAAAAACTGTGGAGTTTTGCTTTATTGATTATAATCCATGAGGAAATTCTGCTTAAAGTACTGCAGATTTTTGTTCAGATTTTTGTTCAGCTACAATTATTCCTTAAGACGTTTCTTTTTGGGACTGATGTTATCTGATCAGGGCAGCACATAAAGCCAACACTGGAAATTTGGAGCAAAACTTGGTTTTGACCCTTTCCTTTTCCTTTGTCCAAACATTTGTAGAAACAAGGAGTGGACAGAGACCCAGAAACAGTACTAAAACAAGCTGATTCCAACTAGCAGGGAACCAATGGGGTTTGGGGAGAGACCCCCGCGCTCTTGTTTCCAAGGAAACTGCGCCCCCAGCTCTCTCTCTCTCTCTCTCTCTCTCTCTCTCTCTCTCTCTCTCTCTCTCTCTCTCTCTCTCTCTCTCTCTCTCGTCTTCTCTGTCCACATCTCTCTGTCTGTCTGTCTCCCTCGCTAGCTCCCGTGTTCCTTCTTGGTGGTGTTGAGGAGGAGGAGGAGGGAGATGTGGAGGTGACTCACTGTAACATCATTGCCATGGCAATGAAGAGGGAGCCAAGTGAGATGGGAGACAAGGGAACCAAAAAAGAGCGGGTATTTCCACAGGTTTAGCAAATATAGAAAGGGTCATTATGATATTCAGATATTTATTTTACATAAATATAATATTTTAGTTCTAAATACCTCACACTGTAGCATCTGTTAAAAATACAAATCCTCATAATCATTTGTTCTGTTTCTGTTGCTTCTCCTTGCGTCTCTGTCTCTCCATACTTAGCTTTATTCTGTCTGTTTTACATCAGCAGTTTTTTTTGCACACTTTACTCCCTCTGCCTCCCTCTCTGCCCTCTGCTCCACATTTGCCTGAGTGTCTGTGCTTCTTTTTTTTTCTTTTTTGTTGGCCTGTCGCACGCAACCCGCTGTTCTCAGAGGAGTGTGTTTTCCACTGGTGGATTACGCTGAGTCATGTCAAATACGTGTTTAAACATGCCAAGATGGAGTGTTTATGTGATGCTGATCTGTGCACGCTTTGCTGCTCTGCAGTTGGTTGGGGCAAAGATGAACCCATGCTGAAGAGTGGAGGGGAGGGTTTAAATGAGGACAGGAAAGAAAAGAAAGAAAAATATGGAACTGAGCTTTAGCATAGAGCAGAGTTATTACTGGTTTGACTCAAGTGACACTTGATAAGAACAGGTGTGATTAGAGCGATTTGGAAGTAAAGGTGTTAGCCTATTGTTTAAACTCATCCTCTTATTATACCTTATTTAATTATAGCAGCAGTGGCTAAAGATGGTATTTCTTTAAAATCAAGGCCTTTAATCGTGATGCCCCAGGTAACCATTCACTTTAAAACATTAGCAATGGACGAAAGCATAAAAATGTCATACATATGTATAATACATGTGCGTATATCATACATATAAGTATAGCAGCCTTCAGTTCAGATCTCAAAAATACTAATTCCTATATTTGGTATTTTTAAAAAAAATGAAAAGATGTGTTTTCGTTTAGTGATGCACATGTCCCTTTAAGATGCTGACTGTCCTAGTTTAAAGTCTGGATGGTGTGGAGTCACGTGACTATGTACTGTACAGCGAATGTGGTGTTGTATTTAGTGTATATTTAGTATATTTAGATTGTTTAGATCCTTCTAGCAATTCTTTAGGGGGAAAAACTAGCTAGTAGTGACTTTTTTTATGGTCCTATCTCGAGGACAGGACGTACTTTGTCGAAATTGGCAACTGTGTCTCAGACAAAATTCCCATGACCTGTGGAGTCCCCCAGGGATCAATCTTGGGACCACTTTTATTTAACTTGTACATGCTTCCATTGGGTCAGGTAATTAACAGCAATAATGTATCTTTCCATAACTACACAGATGACACTCAGATCTACTTGTCACTGACGGCAGGTGAACATGGGCCTATAGATACACTCTGTTACTGTATTGAACAGATCCGTTTGTGGATGCAAAACAACTTTCTCCAGTTAAACTCAGACAAAACTGAGATCATTGTTTTTAGCCCACAGACACAAAGAGAAAATGTTATCAGTGATATTGAGTCTCTCTGTCTTCAACCAAAAAATCCAGTTAGAAATCTAGGGGTAATCATGGACTCGGACCTGAACTTAAACAGCCAAATCAAAGCAATAACATCAACAGCTTTTTACCATCTGAAAAACATTGCAAAGACCAGAGGAATAGTGTCGAAACCAGACTTAGACAAACTTATCCATGCATTTGTCTCCAGCAAGTTAGACTACTGTAACGGCCTGCTCACTGGCCTCTCTAAACGAGCTGTTAGACAGCTACAGTACATCCAGAACGCTGCTGCTCGAGACCTGACAAGAACCGGGAAATACGACCATATTAGTCCAGTGCTCCGGTCTCTGCATTGGCTTCCTGTCGCTCAGAGAATAGAATTTAAAACAGCTCTGCTTGTGTACAAGTCTTTCCATGGTTTGGCACCAAAGTAAATCTCTGACGTTAGAGACATATGAACCATCTCGGGCCCTGAGAACTTCAGGGAGGGGTCTCCTGGTGGTTCCCAGAGCCAACAATAAACATGGTGAGGCTGCATTTCAGTTTCAGGCAGCAAAAATATGGAACAGTCTTCATGAGGATGTGAGACGACCCTCAACTCTAACAATGTTAAAATCCAGGGTGAAAACAGTTCGTTTTACCCGTACATATGACAATTGAAAGTATTTTATCTGCACTCTTGCTTTTTATTGTAATTAATAATTTTTTTAAGTTGATGGGGTTTTTTTCTGTTTATCTGTTTTCTTCATTTATGCAACTGTAAAGCACTTTGAATTGCCTTGTGTATGAATTTTGCTCTACAAATAAACTTGCCTCGCCTATGGTCCTGTGCTGCAGTGGGCATGGAGCGCTTACAGCATGCAGCTCCACCCGCCCGTCCAGGCCCTGCTCATCCAGACCATATATATTTACTCCGTTGAGTCCAGAATACTAATCAATCACACAATCTCGAAGCTGCCACTGGCTGATCCTAGCCCACTTAGATGTAAAGGCAAAACATTTTATGTCTAAAATGAACAACTACCCAATAAATAAATCACCTTCACGTACAACCCCAGTCACTTACTCACCTCATCTGTTGTGTGTGAGGTTCTGCTTAACAGATGTTTAAAAGTCATCATGTTTCAGTCTAAGCCAGGCTACAGAATGTAGTAGGAATTAAACCCCACACCAAAGGCTGGTTGAAGCCATTTATTGGACCTGTTACACGGGCCTACTGCCTGGATTTTAATGTTGATTTTAATGCCAAAATTAGTGATATATAAAAAACCTGACAACTAAAAAAGATGTTCAAATTGCTAAACATAACATTTCCACTCTAAACATACAGCCATTAATGGTTTAAAAAAATTTTTTTCAAAAACTGTATAAAAAAAAAATTATACAACCATTACAATTTCATGCATAGTATATAAAAATGAGGCGATAACGGAACATTGAATATTGAAGGTGGGGGAAGGGGGTAGGGTTGCTAGAGGAGGAAAAGACGCCACAGCCCCATCTAGAGAAAAATAAGTTGGTGGGGAATTTGTCCATTTATTGTTATTGAGGTGAACTGCTCAATATATAGTGATATTGATTTGACACCATATATCCCAGCCCTAACTCTTAGATTGTTTTCTAGGCCAAAGTTTGACAGTGTTGCCAATCCTCAGGGAGGAAATTAGCCACTGGCTTTCCTTAATGTCACTAGAAGTCGGTAGATTACATTATCACCAAATCTGCATTATTGCTCACGCAAACATCCCTCTTTCTCTGGAGGGTTCGCACACAGTATTACTTTCTGCTACTGGTTTAAGAATGAGATCCTTATGAGCTTTCACATTGAACACTATAAAGTATCCAATAATCCCACAAAAATTATTTAAATTAGTCACTAGTGGCTGATTATGAATAAAATTCTAGAATGCTCTGAGGACTCCCTGGTGATAAAATAGTTAAGGAGGCAACTTCATCACTACGAAAAGTTCAGTGCTGAGAGTTGCAGTCGTCCCAAAGTTTCAGTGGCTCAGCAGTAAGAAGTTCGAAGCTTACTCTGCTAGTATATACAGCTGTCAAACAAATTTTGCGTATTTAGTGGTTTTTAAGCTTCAAAGCAGGCTGTTGCCTAGCCACTTACTCTGATCGATTAGACTGCTTAAATAAGACATTTTTGTGGTCATTTTTGCAAATTACACATCAGGCATGTTATCCCTACTAGTCCATGTGAGCAACTCAGCTCATGAGTTATCTTCCAATACCTGTGAGTCATACATGTATTGCTGAACCACCTCTCATGTGTCTCAAGAATGGTGTTATTATTACGTTCATCATCAGGGCCTGAGAAATCTCAATAGAAATCCCTGTGATGTTCAGATTTTGTTTCTTCTATAGGACCCTTCCTTTTTGTATTGTTTGTCAGGAGAATTATATACCCTACAAGTTGCACAGGTGTGTATCTATTGGTGGGTTTGTGAGCACAAAGTATGTGTCAAAATGTTGTTTTTTTTCTCCCCACACTGTGTTCTTTAGAATCACGCCTGGCCTGTCTGAAGAAGCAATTATAAATGTAGAAAGTCTGAACTTTAGATATTTTTTCTGCAGTAATCATAGTGAATGATCATGAATTCAAACTGTTAAATCGTGGCTGAAAAGTAGCAGGAAAGCAGTAGAGGAAAAGAAGAATGCTGACTCGATCAGTCTGGTATGTTATCTCTTTGACCCCAGCTAACCTCTGTGGGTTTTCACCGTTGTCGAAATCCATATTCTTATCTACTGTAGTCTCTTGTGTCTGGCGTTAGAGCACTAAGAACCCTAAAATATGGTTGTTTCTTTCACCTAGTGTACCTTTGGATAACTCATGAACTTTGCACATTTAGTGTTAGCAGCTTTATGTTTTAAAATAATATAAATAGAGGTAAACCAGGCAGAATCAGCAGATTTCATTGAGTCAATATTCTGCCTTTACAACGATCTGTTGGACAGGAAAGACCTTGATAGTCCCTCTTTTCATCTCCTGCTGTTACATTCAAATATGTTTGTGCTGTATTTCCTCTGTATTCACTCTGTCTTACTTATCTCTTCAGTTGTTGTGGAACTATGTGAGATGGTAGCAGGAGTAGTGACTCCGCAGCTACAAGGTGACTATCATTTTCAGCTTTGTATGAGTATCTGACATTACATCAACCTGTGGCTTCCCTCATGCTGCTCCTCGCCGCCTCGGGATGTTTACATGGGTCGATAATGATGTTAGTATTAAGGGAAACACAGCCAATGTTCCCCGTCTTTCCTTGCCATCCCACTGTGCTGCTCATATAACCGTACCTGCAGCCACCCAGTGAGACCAAGTAGATTAGTGTTGTGCTTCCATTTTACCAGGTAATCATCTGTAATGTTACACTGGAGTATCAAATGCTGGTGGGAAATCTGTTGTACATGGTAATGTGTTGCCAGAGCTGATGAAGACCATAATGAATTGATTGTATAAAGATTAATTTTGAGATACATAAAAGGGAAAGCTGAACACTGCCTAAATTCTACACACAAGCGTAGTTTCCATACTTCCTTATTATGATCGATTACATAGTTATAAGGGTGCAAAAACCATTTGTTGAATATTTAAGAATGTTTTCTTGCGTCTATGTTCTATTTGTCTTAATTCAGCTATCAGCAATGAGTTATTTAAATAGCTCAGTCCTATTTTATGTTGTTTATTATTATAATTTTCAGAACGTATTACAGTTAACTGCATATTGTAAAGTAGCCAAGTAAATATCTATCTTTACAGACATTTTCAGGTCAGAGTCCTTCCTACTATTGAAAAGTCAGTAAACTGAGGATCAAAGTCTCAAAAGAAGTTACCAAATATTATCTGTAGAGTTGAAAGAAACACTTCTTTTGATGCATTATTCTATGTAATAGTTGCAATGCTAATGTAGTGAAATAATTAACTTTTTTTTACATAACAGCTTATTTAGGTTTTTTTCTGAGACATTTCAGATTTGTATGGTCAGGCTTTGTCAATTTATTAATTCTTTCCTTTTTTGAACAATCTCAGTAGGAATGTGGAGAACATTTTGATTCAGCAAAGGTAGTGAAATAAGCTGTAAAATATAACAAATGTTAATGTTGGTATTGGCCATTTTTATGTACAGGAAACATGAGCAAAAGAAAAAACTTTTTCCAGTGAGGCTATTGCTAGTGCAGCATTCTTCTCATCAGCAGGCTGCTAACTTTCCATGCTGAAGACCCGCTCCCAAGAACAGTGTGCATACACACAGGAGAAAGCAGGCATTGCTACTTTTCAGTTCAGCAAATAAGATAATCCCATTACCTGCTTGCTTTTCCTTCTTCTTGTTTGATCTCACATTAGTCTTTTATTTGTTAAGAGGCTGCGTGGCCTTGGCTTTTGTTTAGGATTTTAGCTAGATCTATTTCTCTCTTCTCACTGGTCTTTTAGAGCTGCTTTTCTAATTTTGGAAGAGCAAAAAATACAGGAAGATTTTCTTCTTGTAACAGATTATTTTTTACCAAACGGTTACAAGATGTGTCAAATGTTTTTGTCCATAAAAAAGCATAAACCTGATTAGCTCCAGACTGTGGTTGCACTCTAGTAAACTGAATGAGTTGTAGATGGAATGTCTTGAAAATTTTGATATTTTAAAGCATTTCCTCAAGTTTGCAGCTGTTTAGATGAAGTATTCAAATCTCCTACATACCTTGTGGCCTTCATTGTTGTGCAGCTGGTTAGCAGCTTTTTATTTGTTTGTCCTTCTATTTTCTGGTGCACCTTATTGGTTAAAAGAGGTGGCATTAAATGTCAGAAGGTAAAATGTTTCCTCTTAAATTCAAGCTTTTAGTTTTGTTAATATTGATCCTGGATGTATAGTAGAGGGCCATGACCAGGATTTCAAACCTTGAAGGGCAGATGTTGGGGCTGAGTGCAGTCTTTCTTGCTAGTTGAGGGCAATACTTATTTTAAACCTGTCCTGAATGTCAGTGTAGTACTCAGAATTCTTTTCTTAGTGCAAAGTAGAAGCCAAACTGAATTACATTTATACGTGTGTGTATGAAATCTTTATTAGTGATTGTTGTGGGTTTATTTCATGGTATGGGCACGGAGATGCAAAAATAAGATGATAAAAAAAAGAGTAAGACAGGTGAAATAAAAAGTTAAAAAGGAAAAAGGAAATTAAAAATTGAAGAGAGGAAGGAGAAAAATACAAGAAAAACCCTTAGAAGTCTGCTTCTACACCTGCAGGACAGTAGGCTTTCACTCTATGCTCTACTGCGGCGGTCGGTTAGAACTTGATGCTGCAAACATCAACATGGATCACATTTGCATGTTTCCAAATTGCACAGATAAAATGACCAAGTGGACTAAGTTCAGCTTTCAATGGCTCTCTTCCACAACCTGCTTAGTCCTGCTCAAATTACAACTGCAATTGGACAAGGCGGTGACGTCATTGAATTCAGTGGTTGGTATAAGTTGGACTAAACATCTGTAAAAGACCCTTGATGACCACAACAAACACCTCAGACACGTGCAAACTCACCGGGGAATAGTGCCAACAATTCATAACAACACTTTGTTGAAATGAAGGAGCTTTACACCAAACCAATTTTATTAATGAAAGACACTTAAATTGACAGTGTGTAGTTCTTGCTGTACATCTTTGAAAATAGCCATTAAAATATTATGCAATAATAATTACGTAAAGCACATTAATTGCAAAATATTGGCGATATTGTAAAATATGACTTTAAAAATCAGTTTTTAAATACATAGGCGCGGGTCCTCTTTTCAGGGGAAAGCCATATTAGACGCGACAAAGCGCACAGAACACGCCCGCTATTAAAACATTGATTTCCCCTCAAAATACAAAAAAGTTTTGCCATAAATAAATTTTTACCTCTTAACTAGTTCCAAGCGATGAAAGAGAAACTGATGTGCTCGTCATGTTGCTGCAAGTAGATAATTCTCAGGGAATTGAGCGTTTGAAAATAGCACCTGTTGGACATCCGTTGTTGAGTTTCTTACTCGAAGACACAGATAACGCAGGCTTGTGATAATTTAGGTTTACACTGCCCCGTACTGGCCGAAAACTACACACTGTGCCTTTAAAAAAACGCCATCAGAGACGAGCAAGGTGCTGTCCAACAGCAATAAAAACAAATTATTAAAAAAACAAAAGAAAAAAATAATATAAGAACAGATAAAATCAAACCAAAATATTAAAATCTATCTAGAAGTATATGCTAAAGAATAAAAGTAAGTTTTCAGACGAGAGTTAAACACAATAAGAGAAGGAGACAGCCAGAACATTGGGAAGAAATAGGTCTGAAAAATATGCAAGTGCCAACCTATGAAGTGGTTTAAAAAAACAAACAGAAGAATCTTAAACTTGATTTGAAAATGGGTAGGAAGCCAGGGTAGGTTCACTAATATCTGTGTGATATACTGCCTGCGAGTTGTACTAGTTAGGAAACTCACAGCAGCGTTCTGGACCAATTGAAGCTGCTCAATTGTAAATGAGTTCACTCCAAACAAAAACAAATTTGAAAAGTCAAGGCGTGAGGTGATGAATGCATGAATGACAGAGTGAAGATGTTTTCTTTTTCAGATGGACTTACAGATGAGCTTGGAAAAACATTGCAGATGGAAAAAACAGGATTTTACTACACAATTTGCATGGGCATCCAGTTTAAGAGAGGAATCCATCAGGACTCCTAAATTATAGACAGGGTTTTAGGTCAGATGAGAGAAAGGGAAGATTATATTGGGAGCATAAATAAGTGTCAGGGCTAAAAAAAATACCTTCCATCTTGGCATCATTCAAGAGAAGAAAGTTGGCAGCTAGCCAATTTTTCACATAATCCAAGCAGTTTGCTAGTTACTGCATTTCATCGTTTGATTTAGATTGACACAGAACTGGCAGTCATCTGAATACAAATAATAGGGAATGTGATGAGTCTGAAAAATATTTACTAAAGGAAAAATATATAGATTAAAAAGGAGTGGCCCAAGAATAGACCCCTGGGGAATACCACAAGTTAAGGCTGCAGTCCGTCAGGCAGTACCACCTATGATCATATTAAAAGTTCTGTTGCTGACGTAGGAGGCAAACCAATCAAGAACCATACCTGAAGGACAACCAGTTCATTGAGTCGGATAAGTAAAGGAAGCAAAAAAGTAGCAGATAGGCCCAACAGCAAAGGTAGAGTAGCGTGGCCAGTATCCAACGAGGTTCAAATATAATTAAAAATGCGAAAATGCACAGATTCTGTGCTATGCAAAGTTCGGAACCCTGACAGAAAAGGGTCCAGCACGTGAGTGTCCTCTAAAAAT
This sequence comes from Apricaphanius iberus, assembly GCA_028564705.1. NCBI lineage: Eukaryota > Metazoa > Chordata > Actinopteri > Cyprinodontiformes > Aphaniidae > Apricaphanius > Apricaphanius iberus. Next base: position 656,649 of record JAPXFQ010000605.1, read on the forward strand.
GAAATTAGTTGATTAAAAACAGCATATTCAAGAAGGTTAGTTAAAAAAGATGTTTTTTAATGGCAGATAATGCCTTATTTAGAGGTAGCATCTTTGGTGCCCCAAAAATGCCATTATATAAATATAAACTGATTGCGAATGGAACTGAATATTTCCCAAAGGATTTCAAGCTGAAACAAAATTGTCTGGGTGAGTATCTTAATGCTACAAATAAGGTCCTGGTTGCAAAAAAAACATAATTCCCCTATCTTCGATCAGTTAGAAAACTGTCAGCAGGCCAGATGCACATATGGCAGGATAGACAATGGCACTCTGAAGTTTCAGGAAAAAACGGGTTTATTTCCTCCTTAGTGGGTCAGAAATACAAAAGGGAGCGCAAACGCTGGGTTTCGTCTCAACTACAGATGAGTGCTGAGAACAGATTTGAGTTGGCTGCCAGACTTCTTTATTGACTTGGTTCTGAGGTCAATAATGTCACCGTTGGCCACAGACCAATGGGAGAGCTTTGGGGCTACAGATAAGCATGCTTGGAAATTCATTATGCTCAGTTCATCTGTGAAAAATGTTTCCCCCAACAAGTGGTATGGTTTTAATTGAGTTTTAGTTCAGGAAAGGGTTAGGAATAGATCTGTAATGATTAAGAGTTAAGAAAGTTGTATTCTTTAGGCATAATACAGTGTGAGAAGCTAATAATCTGCTACCCAGAACTCTTTTATTTTATTTAACCTTTCTTTATCCAGGTAAATTTTTTGAAAACCACTGCTCATTTATAAACATGACCTGGCTCTATGCAGACATGAAAAAGATTGGAGTCATAGACATCTAAAGGACTCCAGATCATAGGAGCTCCAGTTGAACCAACTCAGGACTGACCACGACCCCCCAGAAAGGAGCAGATGAGAGCCCTTGCAGAGCCTCCACAGTGATGAGCTCAAAGGCCCCACCAGCAGCCGGTTACACCAGGGCAGATCCAGCCATGGACCCAGAGGCCCGAGATTAACAGACATGGGCACCCTGCCACTGCCTCCAAAACATAGAAGCCATAGCCAGCTGATGGCCGATATGCGCCCCCGACACCCCGAGCTAATTCCCACAGCTAACAGTCCAATGACCTCCACCCCATACACATGCCAAAGTGTCACACCAAAAGTCACAGTGGATGGACAACATCCCCAATCCAAGCTCAACACCGAACTCAACCAACTCCTTTCCAAGCCCTGCAGAGCACCGAGACCAAGCATCCAACCAAAGTCAATTAAACTCATCCATAAACTAACCAAGCACTAAAGACCCAAAATAGAGACGACAGACCCAAACTCTGCCAAGCCACCTGACAGCTACCACCAAACAATAAACCCCCAGCATCCCTGCAGTCCATCCATCCCCATTTCAGTCCATAATAAACACAATGAATACACTCAGTACCCCTACACCCATGTATGCAGCACAGAGGTGCATCGAAACGATTCAACAGTGAATTCTCTCAGGAGCCTCCCCTATCAATAATCCGTTTGCAGTTCACAAACAAAATGGTCATAATGAAACCACAAAACAAAAAGAAAACAAACCCTTGTCCTTTTGTGCGTGGTATGTATATGCAAGGACAATTCAACATCTCCAGCGACCTCCAATATTCTGTCCACCAAAGCCCGACAGATCCAACCTAAAAACTAACTGCACTATGCAAAATACAGTTCCCTTCCAGGACACACACACAGACAAGGCAATGGTAAAATTGCCTACATTTGCATATCACTTTCTGTCAGAGGACCTCACAGGAGCCCTACAAACAGGCCAAACAATACTCCGATCCAACCATGCTCCGCCAGCCAGCCAACTGGGGAGAACTATCACGCCCTCCAAGCACCTAGCCCTGGACATCAGGAGCCATCAACGCACTGGCGGGCAGACTCAGCTGTCACTGGCAGGGATTGTGACGGAAGGAAAATACACACTTAATTTGGTGGGGGGCTGAGATGCCCCAAAAAAGAGGGCAGCCTGAGACCCAACCTGAATGATACAGAGGGACTCACAGACACAATCCCACAGTCTTTCCATTTTACGTACACACACTCTCATCCACACACCTAATGCAAAACAAACAAGGATGGACGATGTAAACCCACTCTTACTCCCCATACACTCTCTATACTCCCAGGTCCAGATACCAATAGGGCAACCAGTCCCTGGAACCAAGAGGTAGTACCCTTCAAGGGGGTAATATTTAATTAAATGTACATTACTTTTGCATCAATATATGTTTTTAAGTTTTTCTTTTCATGTGTTCATTTAAATGTATGTTGGTCCTAATACCACATATATGCATGTGTGTGCATATGTAAGTGTGTGATATGCACAATAACGGCAATTCTACTTTCCATTCCCACCATCCTCAATCAGGAAGTGGACTAATGAATTCTGAGAGGATGGAGGGAGAAGGAAAGAGGGTGAGGGAGGAGAAATGGAGTTCCTTCCTGCATGGTTTGTCATTTCCACATCCTGATGTACTTCATGTGGCCGACAGACTTAACACTAACCACACCATTTTAAGCTCCCTTAAACAACTCATTTCACAAAACAAACTCAGACACATGCTAACATTTGGTTTTTGTTTGTTTGGAATTGGCTTTAATCAGCATCCAGGCCTACCTCAAATGACTTTGCTCTCATGGGTATTTACTGACTTGAGCTCTGATTGGAGCTACGGAAACCCAACACTTTGTAGGACCTGCTCAGTTTTACTGGTTGTGTAGAATAAATTCTCAAAGAACATGTACCAGTTGCAGTGTGTAGTGTTGATAATTTAGGTTAAGCCAAATGAATCTACATTGTAATAAAGGGTAAACTACTAAAACTATATTAATGTATCTAAGTTTGCCAATCTGATTTTAAAGTTATTTCAAAAATAGTTGTCAAATCATTTTTATGCTTCTAATTATTCATTGGAGGAACGTTTATTGGTATTACTGATGATTAGCGACATCGTTTTTGGCAGTTTACAGCTTTTGGGGGTATGGGGTGTTGAATGGGTGTTACATTGATTCAGCTTAAATAATATTATGATTGCAGCTGTAACAATGTTATCCTAGCCTACACATTTTGATCTGTAATCTTTGCAGCCGAAACCGTCTGAAAGAGGGAGTGCCCTCTGATAGAATATTTTGAGCTGATTGGAGGACACGCAAGGTAGCGCCCGGCTGGCACTGGCAACCATGATTTGTATTTTGCCAATCACAGTAACAACTCATATGACATATACTATGTGCGTCTGTAAAAACAACAGCAACTCGTTCAAGCTTCGTTCATTCACTCGCGCACCAATTACCATATCTTTGGGTGATTTCTGCCGGTTTTGCGAAAAGAATATGCGCTTAAAGGGTGTTTTAAGTAACACAGTTCTGTTATTCAAACCTGTTAAACTGACAGCTGAACAAAGTTTGTTTGAAAGGCTATCAAATGTTGGATGCAACTTATCAAATGACATGTCAAAGTCATTGCGGATGTGTAGGATGTACCTCCACCCCAAAGCAACCCCGCCCCAAACCACAATGCTGACAAACGATTGGTCGGCGAAATATGCATCGGAGGTCGGGCGGTTTTGATTGGAGCGGTACAAGATGGATCCTGAGTTTGGAGAACTCCAAATCTTCATTGTTAATCTGTTGATCTTTTTTGAGTATTTTAGCTGATCTGCATTTAACCTAAAAGTTTAGAAGGAGCAGGAATGAATTTAGAGGAGGAACCTTAGTGTGCGTCAGTTGCCAGCACCAGAATCGCCAGAGATAAAACTGATTAGCGAATATTTACTGGATCAGAAGAGTTTGTTCTATGAAAGAGCTTGGAATCAGATTCAATCACAGCTTTGGCAACAGTTTGTCAGTCCGGAAAGACAACTTCTGGATTCTGACACAGGCTCTGAATCTCAAAGACAGTCAAGTGTAGAGTAAAGCGAGACATATCCTCATACAACAAAAACTATGGTAGGGAAAGAGAATGCAATTTTATTCAAAAAATTTCTGCACAAAGGTGATCAAGCATGATTTGATTTGAATTGAGCTTCTCTTCTTGGTGCTGTGGCTCTGTTGTGAATCTGTGTGCGACTTTTCTTTTGTCGCCAGGTTTGGATCACAGAAGCTGGCCATAGTAACATTATCAGGCAGTGATCACCCCAGTCAGAAGAATTTGGAAAACAGGCATCATGTCTCATTAAAAAGACAAAGTGGAAATAGATTTTATTTTGGATTCAAACCATTTGTTTATACTATGGGGGAGAAAGACTTTTATAAGTGATTTGAACAAAATATCTTTAGGAAAGTGAAGGGATTTCTTATTTGTGATTTCACAAAATGCTCTTCCAAGGATAAACAGACTTGTTTCTATGCACCAAGGCTTTTTGTAAAGTGCTTTGAGGCAGCATTTGTTCTGAATTTGTACTAAATAAACAGAATACAATTGAAGTGTGTATTCTGAATTCAACACAATAATCCTCATCTAAAAGCATAACGGATTACAAATTAATTGTAGAGGATTTGAAAGGTTTACTGAGTTCTTAATTCACTGAATGATCATGCTCATTTAAATATAAGTATTGATATGATTTTCCACAAAAATATTTTTTTAAATTAATATGACTTTCAGATCTGGAGTAAATTAGTGTCATAATAATCATAAATGTCTGAAAAAAAGTTTACACAAAGAATTTACAGAAGCTAGGGAATTCTACAAACGTTTATTTGCATCAAAACTACTCACACTTCACCTCAGGGTACTGTAAATGAACATAATCATTTTTTTTATTAGAAGAAACATCTATGCTAACTACTTAAAAAAATACAGCAACATCCTCCAACAGCTGAGAGAGGGAAGCTTATGAATAAAAGATTGAACCGTGAAAATAGTGTACATGCATTGTACAGGTTTCCCTAAACATGTGCAATGAGATGAACCTTAATGTACATTCATGATGTCCAGTCAAAGCCAAGACATCTGTATCGGGAGGCATATGTTAACTTATTTTTCTTTTGTAATATCTGACCTGTAATTTTAGCAGATCTATTTTTGTAGTTTTAATTAAGAATTCTACTTTTTCAGAGTAGAGTCCCCCTAAATCATTGATCATCAGCCAGCGGTCCTTGATCCAAATCAGGACTGCACACTTATTCTTATTGCCTGTAAAGTATAGATCCTGAATTTACACACCATTTGATTTTCAGAATTAGGTTTATGATAGGTGAGATTATGGTAGAAGTGGCTTTAACATCTCAGACTCTGAATCTGACAATCAGTTGAGTTCAGGAAAATAATGCGGCTTGGGTAAACTTTGAGTCCAACAACCTAACATCCAGCTTTACGTAAAATAAAACCATCTGATCTGAACTGATCTTTGTTCCGTAAATTTTTCTTGATGAATGACTGTTGGTTCCATATAATGATTGAGAAATAAAGCCACAAAGTTTTGCAGTCAATAAAAAGGAAAATTACAAAACTAAACAGCAAGGCTACTCACATTTCTTCAATGCAGCATGTTTCACACATCAGCAGAAATATTACTAATCCCAGGCCGCTAGTCAAGCTCTCCTTTATGGCCTTTGCACAAATTTTGTTGATGGCCTCTACAGCAAATTTTACTTGATAGAAACAAATTTAACTTGCTTATGTTTATACATATAGTTTATAATTAGCTGTATTTGTAAGTTAATCAGAATTCTCAAATTTCAAAATTTCCTCTCTTTTACTCTGTTTCTACAGCTATCGGGCAACTACCCCTTCTTCTATGATTCGCCAAATGCCCTTGTTTGAAGAAAAACAAAACAAAAACGTTTTTGTTAGCCTGTCTATACCCATCCACATGTAACTTGTAAACCTTTTTTTTAACAATTTAGCTAAATCCCTAGAGATGTTCCAATCCCAAGATCGAATCAGGCTGATATTTTTCCCATTTTTTAGTGATCGGAGATTGGCTATATTGGCTGACGAGTTGTGTAGATTTTTACAAATATACCTCCTAGTTACACTGCGCAATAATTCAAACCTCCACAGCAGTGCAAACAAGAACTCTCAACTACCACAAATCAGCATAGCAGATTAAATACAATTCTAATATGGGCAAACGTCAGCAAATATACTTAACAATAATTTAAAATATATAATAAAGGCATAGAAACTCACCTTATGGCATTTACAAGAAGCAGTAAACAGAAAATAAACAGAACAACTTCTCTCAACTCTGGCAGCAAGAAAAAAGCCAGACGCTGAACAGCACCTGTGGTGCATTAAAATAGCGTTGGAAATCTATGTTGAGTTCAGGAGCATAGGATGTTTTAGCCAATAATAATGCTGCAACTTACAAACTTTGAACAATGTGGGCTTTCTAATACTCAAAAATATAGAGTGAATGCAATCCCATGACAGTGGAAGGGGCAGCATTGCGCACACCAGCGTATAGCCTGCCCGAAATCTTTATTTACATATGTATATATATATATATATATATATATATATATACACATATATAATATTAACAGTAGCCGAAAACAGTCAGCTGTACCAACAATTTTGTCTGCAGCAAGCATGGAAACCCAGGCCTGCCACAATTTAAAACATCCTAAATGTGTATATATATATATATATATATATATATATATATATATATATATATATGTGTGTGTGTGTGTGTGTGTGTGTGTACACACACATATGTACACACACACACATATATATATATATATATATATATATATATAGTGAACATTTTTATAAAACTTGAAATATCAAATAATCCATTCTTATCCAAATAAATATATATATTATTTTTAAATTTGAATTATTTGAAGTTTCTTTTTTGTGCCCCCAAGATACCATTAATTTTATTGTGTTCTATTGATTTCTTTAATCTAAAGCTAACACTTCTCTAACACTAATGTAAAAGAGTAGAGCTAGCCCCTCTGAGCTGGTGTGATCTCTTAAGCCGTATGCAGCTCAGCTGGTGTTGAGTTTAACCAGTCAGATATGATTTATTTAGTGAGACACAGCAGCAAGTAAAATTATTCCATAATGTACTTCATAACAGTTGTTGTTTGGCTAACAGGTCTCCTATGCTCTTTTTAATGTAGATGGTCTTTGATCAACACAGTCCAGCAGCAGCATCTCAACAGCAACATGGCACCCCATCAGATAAAAAAAACAGGCTACTTATGCTTTGCATGGTCCCCATCTGATGACATTGATAAATTACATTGGGATTCCAAATTAGATTCTTGATGAGTATTGGTTATTGTTAATCAGCATTGTATGCATTAATTTATGTTGTTGGAAGCTGTTTTAAAATCTTGCTGCATGTTCCCCTTTTGAACTTCGAGCAGCTGCCCCTCTCGCGGTTTCAGAACGTCCCTGCATAACATTTTATGACATCGCGTGTTTCTATTTATGTTCATGATGTAAAAGTCACTGGCACTCAAAGGGCCGATATATGAACAAAAAAGTGGAATCGGCCTGGTTTGTTTTCTCGTGAGAGACGGAGGAGTGGAGAAAGCAGACAGCGGCCGACACAGGTTGAGACGGTGAGGGAAGAGAGACACAGACAGTCTTTTGAGATTCCGCCCACGCTTCGCTCTCAGTCTCTGCAGTATTGAATGAAAATGACTCCCCACCATCACACATACACATTTATACACACATTAAAAAGGACTGGATCTGGTAACATATAGGGAAGGAAAATTTGTAAAGTATCTCATTAGGTATTACTGTGCCCGTGATGTAATGGGATTACTGTACCATGAACATAGTATAAAGAAAGCCTAATGAAGTCGTAAAGTGAAGAGCTGCAGTAAAGTAACAATCAATAGAGTTAATATATACTTTTGTTTCAGAATTTGTAGTTGATGTTTAAACATTTTCCTTAAAAAAAGGCAGAACTTCCCAGTGTGAGCCGAGCTGCGGCGAACATATAGTTGGATAATAGAGACCGTATCTGTCAACCTGCGGCCATTCCTGGCTGGTAGATGTAAACGTAACGTCATTGTCGTGCCCGTTTTAAATGTACATTTTACTATATTTTAAGTCAAATATAATTCTTTAAAGAAATGTTGTACTTTCATTCTGCACCCCTCTAAAAGCCCTGTGCATGTATTGTTTTCTTTTAATGTAGCTTTTTATAAAAATGTTTCACATACAACCTATAATGTTGCAAATGAAAATGGCGTATATACGAATTCATCCCCGTTTCCTTTGATACCTCTAAATAAAATAAAATCCAACATATTTCTTTAAGATGTCAAATAATCAGTAAATTGACTCCGTCTGTGTGTAATTTAATCTCAATTAGTGTCTCGCTGTTCTCTTAAGGCCTCAAATTTCTGCTGGAGCACATTTATGAACAAACTGCATCATGAAGACCAAGGAACAGAACAGACAGATCAGAGAGAAAATTGTGGAGACATTTTAAGTAGAGCTATGTTAAATAATTTTTTGGTCCTTTGAACATCTCACAGAGCTCTGTTCAATCATCATCTCCAAAGGAAAAGAGCATGGCACAACTACAAACCTACAAAGACATGGCTGTTGACTTAACTGACTGTGTAGGTAGGTAGAACTTTATCCCACAAGCAGCATGGTGAACTCAGAGTAAACTGTCAAAAATAAAACCTTTACCTGTGTACACGAGAAATCTAGTCTTTTCATTGGAGTGGCAGGAATAAAATCATTGTTGAAAGAAAGACGTAAAAAGTCTTATTTGAGGTCAACTAGACCACCTTTTACATGTTTAATAAGACAAATAAGGAAAGTAGCACCACAAATCCCCCTGAACACACCATTTGAAACATAGTAATGGCTGCACCATTCTGTGGGGATCTTTCCTTCAGCAGGGACAGGGAAGCTGGTCAGAGCTGAGGGGTGGATGGAGGGACTAGATACAGGTTAGAAAAACAAGACCTGAAATTGTGGCACAGGTTTACTTTTCAGTAGGACAACACTAAAAATACAGCTAGAGCTGCAAATAATTTACATCAAATAGCTTATGTGTTGAAATGGTCCAGTTAAAGTTCAGATCTAAATCTAATTGCCATTATTTGGCAAGACTTTACATTTGATGTTTCCAGACTAAATTTGAGCTATCTTTTGATGTGCACAGCTAGCAGAGACATGTCTTGAAAACCAGCAGCTGGAATTGTAGTTAAAGTTGTTTCTACAAAGTGTTGAAAGAGGTAGGCCTGAAAACACATTTTTGACCATTTTTTTCAAATTTGTAGTTGCAAATAATTTTGAAAACCCTGTTGCCGTTTACCTTGCACCTGACAAATACATTTATACTTTGTGTCTGTCACATCGCATCCAAATAAAATACACGGCACAGATGACTGGGTGGTTGGGTAGCCACATGGCTTAATGTAATAGCAAGCACACCGTATGTTAAGGCTAAATCCTCAATGCAGCTGTTCCTGGTTGGATTCATTCATTTGGTCTGCGCCCTTCTTCCTATCTAGCTACAAATGAATAAATGCCATTAGTGCCACAAATCCTTGAAATAAGATTGTGGTAGCAATGCTACTAAATGTGAAGAACCATGAAGGGTGTGCATTCCTTTTGTAAGACAAGTGGCGATCCAGTATTCATGCAGTCCTAGACTTGGTACTTGGGATGCAACGATACCGCTTTTTTCAAACCGAAACAATATCGATACTTGGATCTGTGTACTTGCTGAGACAGAGTAACATTTTTCACAATTTTCTTTTCTGCTTGTTACAACAAATGAGAGTGAATTAGATTTAAAATAATAGCAATAATAAATTATAGTAAAAATAATGACCACAAAAGTTTCCACATTTTAAGTATCAGCTCATGGTATCGTTAACTTAACGATACTAGTACATTGGATATCGATATCGGTGCATCCCTACTTTTTACTATTAGTATTTTTATCTAACAATTAACATGATTTTAAGTTATCTATGTGAGAAAATGTTATATTGTCTTTACCAGTTAAAAAAATCCTTGATTGCCCATTTTTTACACATTTACTGCAGTAATCTCATTTGACTGTTTTCTGAACTACTATTGCAGATCCAGTTTTGTGCTTGTTGTATTCACTTGTATCTGTCTTGCTGCATATTTCTCGTACTCGCCTAGAGGATGGTATTTTGAATAATTTATGAAACAAACATTTTTTACCAGAAGATGCAGGTGTTTATCTGAGAACAGGCCGGTGCCTCTGCAGTGCTTCAGATTCCATTGCAAACAGCTTTGATGAGAAAAACTGATTGCACGGATTACTGGGTACAACGTTGCACAAAATTGCAGATCAGCATGTTGTCAGAAGTGTTGCACTTCAGTCAAGACATTGTGGTTCTCTCTGGGGGATGGCCCAGGGAGAAGGAAATCCACAAGGAGTTAGTAACGCTTCTAAATCCACAAAGAGTAAAGTTAAAACAGTAAAAATAGATATTTGGTCAGATAACTTGGTGAAGGCTTGAAATAGCTTGCTTCATTAAAAGTAATGAAGTGTGAAAAACAAATAGAAGTTAGTTTTCATTTAACAGCTTAGAATTTCATTTGTGAACAATCAGGGTTTGTAATGGCTGGTACAATTGGTGCACAAATTGAAAGTGCAGTGAACTCGATCAGCTCAAGAGTAATAAAAATATGCAGCAGTGTTTAACTGGGTTTACCTAAACTCTCTTTACCCAGTCACACTTTCCTACAGTGGTAATCTGTAGAGCTGCCACACATCGTTTCTGCTCCTGTTCTTTTCACTTTGCTCTGTGTCCTCACATGGCCAACACTCATATGAGAGAGGTGCAAATGATGGATTCATTAAAGAGTATTTAACAATTTGTGGGCCATTTGCGTTGACAGAGGTTAAGTGCTATGATAATATGAGCTTAACTGGAAATTGTTATTTACGCAGAGCTTGCAAACAAGAGTTTAACAAATCAAATCTTGACATTGTTTTTAAGTTGAAAACAAAAGATCTTCAAATGTTTGATTAAATTCCTGATGTATGAGTAAAGCTGTGTTAATGGAAGAAAGCATATTGCATTTTCATTTCTTTCATTTCCCAATACTACAGCCGTCTTTTCTTCATAAATGCATTCTTGTTAATGTATATTAATTTAACAGACTGTAAAAAATGTCTATTTAAAATATTTTTTTTAAATATAATACACTCAAAACATAAAATATTGTTTCATTTCCTTTACAGTCACTTATTAGAGGCTGCTGGTCAACACGATTTTGAAAACAGTAATTATTCAAGAAACTTTAGGTATTTGTAAAAAAAAAAATCCTCTCAGAGGTCAGCATGGGTGAAAATTTCTACAATGACATCCCAGTTGCTTCAAAGAGTAGGAGATGCTGTTTGCTGCTTTCAGTTTAAAATATATTTGCTATCACTGAGTCCTAATTATATCTTCTCTAAGATTCAAAAAAGGTTTTTGAAAAAAACTATCTTTAATGAGTTTTTGTTTTGTCAAGCTAAAGCAAAAAAATTCTATATGTTAGTTACACCTGCTAGTCTATGCAAATTTCGCTGCTAAGAGACAAAAATCTTTTTATTTTTTATTTTGCATATTCTCCTTCTTCTGATGCTGAACAGTGTCTGCACACTGTTTAGGCAGCAGCCATCACACTCTGAATTAAAAACCTCTCTTTTTGTTTGTCATGTTTGGAGAGATAATCAGAAAAGCACTGCAACAAAAAAGGCTGTGTAACTGGTTTGCAGATGTTAAATCCCGAAAATGAATTCTCTTTAAATATGTGAGCAAAGATCAGTCTCTGCAGCATTCAGGGCCTTTTAGAAGATGCAGATTTAGCCACATTCATTCACGGATTTCACGGAGTCTTTATTGTCCCCGAGGGGCAAATTGTGCTGCAGCCAGCAGTAACAGACACAATCAACAATTTTAAAACAGCAACAAAAGTTATAAAATATTGAAAAAAAAAAAAAATACAGAACACAGAATAAATGTAACTTATTAAGAAAACCTATTAAGAAACCCTATTGCAGCAGGGATAAAGGATTTCTTGAGCCTGTTTGTCCTACACCTTGGCATCATATACCTGCGGCCCGAGGGGAGCAGTACAAACTCACCGACCAGGGGATCGTTTAGGTCAGTGAGGAGTGAGTGGGCCTTACTTAAGGTTCTATGCCTATACAGGTCAGAAAGGTCATTAAGACTAATGCCTGCAATTTTGCTGCACACTTTAACTATGCCCTGCATTCTGCTCTTGTTCTTGAGGGAGATTTAACTTAAAATAAGCGTTCTAGTGACTTGTCAGATTTTTAGTGCCTTTTGAAATTACCTATTTTTAAGTAGGTATTACATATTCTTTTCATAAAGCCTTCATTTCTATATTTAGAATATGGTTTTATTTTTATGAAATATTCTAATTCGTTGGCCTCGAACAACGGACAGTTTGGAAAAGAGGTGAAGAAGCATGTGCAAGGTGGTTGAGAAAAGGGTGATGTGTGATAAAAGGGTTTCAGCAAGAATAACAGGAAAGGTGTACAAGATGGTAGAGACCGGGGATGTTGTACGGTCTAGAGACAGTACAAATGAGAAAAAAACAGGAAGCAGAACTGGAGGTTGCAGAACTCAAGATGTTGAGATTTTCTGTGGGAGTGACAAGAATGGATAGGATCAGGAATGAGTACATCAGAGGGACAGCTTATGTTAGATGTTTAGGGATAAAGTCAGGGAGGCTAGACTGAGATGGTTTGGACACATTCAGAGGAGAAACAACGATTATTTTTGGTTGAAGGATGCTGAGGATGGAACCACCAGGCAGGAGGCCGAGAGGAAGACCAAAAAGGAAGTTTATGGATGTGGTGAAAGAGGACATGAAGTAAGTTGGTGTGAGGGCAGAAGATGCATAGGGTAGCACAAAATGGAAACATATGATTTACTGTGGGAAAAGCCAAAAGAGAAGAACAAGAAATATCCTTATCTTAAATGCCATGTTTTTGTTAACTGTAAGTGGAAAATTATCATAATTACAAAATTATTACTACTAATTATTAAAAAATTGAAACTGAAAGTGTGAATATTTCATAAACCGTGTTTCATTCAGTAAACTGAGTTGATATCGCGGTATAATTGTTCCTTATGTTGCTGCAATTTAATTGCTACATTGTAATGGAAATTTTGTTAAACACCTTTTATTGTATTTGTGTGGTACCTTACATATCACTACATGTTGCTGGACTGTTTGCATATATCAATACGTTTTCAGAATCACAATATGGTTTTACATTGGCATTTTTAAACACTTCGGTAAATTTTACATATCTTCACAGGCAGTTCTAATAAATATGGCTGGCAGGTTATCATACAGGTTGTACATGCATATCTCTATGGAAACTAATGAAGTCCCGCAATTTATCCGTGCCATTAGTACAAACCTCGAGTTCTTGCATTTATAATATTTTCTATACTTATGCTCTTGTGTGGAAAACCTTTAGAGGATTGAATGCATCGCTGGTTCGTGGGAGCCGACATTTCCTGTCTTCTTGTTGTTGCAGCTACTTACACTTTTCTAGTTGCTGTGTTTAGAAAATGCTGCTTTGTCAGCAGATTAGGTAGATGTTTTTTTTGTGTGTTTTCTTTTTTTCCCTGTTCTCCTTCGGTTTACACACTTTCTTCCACATGCACGCATACACTCATAATCTCCTTTTTGTCCTCCTTTCCCTGCCTCTTCCTCTGAGCATGAAGGCAAACTCAGCAGACCTCCAGGCTGCTGGGGAGCCAAGGCATGCTGGGTAATCCACTGTGCATGGGAATGGGGTGGGAGAACAAAAAAGAGAGGGACTTAGAAAAAGCATGACGTGCAAGATGTTAAACACTCGACCAGAAAACACACAAGCACAAAATCAAAACGAAACCAGCCTGTCATTTCTGAAGCAGTGGAGGCTCACAGTATCCATCTGTGTCCATCTGTACACTCATCTGCTGGGACAAACGGCCTCTATCGTGTTTACAGCATAGTTTGAAATGTAAAAGATGCTGTGAATCACGCTCCCTGCTGCCCAGCATTAATGACGGAGAGATGTGAAAAAGGCAGAGGGAGCAGCGAGGGTGACGGGGTGAAGCAGCGGAAGACACAAGAGTGTCGTCAGTCTGCTTTTATCTCGACTCTGATTAAACCTTGTTCCCGTCTGACCTAAAAAGTCAGCTGGCGGAAACTTCAGAGACTGTGGGTAAATTTCAGTAGAGTTCTTTTCGTCCAGCCTTTAAAGCGAGGTAAAGGATCAGAAACACAGAACTGACAGTAGATACAGAGAAAATCTGCAGACCCTCCATGGACTGTTGTGTGTTTTGCATCCATCTCTGTCTATATTTCAGGACGTTTCCTGTCCTGAACTGAATAGGATGGGAGAGAGGCCAGAAATTTGTGGTAACATGGCAGTAGTAGCACAATACCACAGGAAGCAGTCGGGAGGCTATGCTGAAATGATCCAGCGCCACCCGTCTGGGACAACAACACACAAAAAATACGATGTACAAAAATAAACCTGGGCTAGTATTGCTGGGCACCGGTAGAAACAGGAAACACCCCATTAAGGGAGAGACAGCAGGAAAGCTATGGGGAAGACCCTCAGATTTCAAAATGCTTTTAATATTTCACTGTTTGATGGCTCTGAACTCAAAATACTTTTAAAAGGTTCCGTATACGATTATTCTACGTAATATATTATAGCTTATATATCCAAGTCTACACACTTGAGATAACCATACTATGTACTATATATATATATATATATATATATATATATATATACAGACGTGGACAAAATTGTTGGTACCCTTCATTAAATCAAAGAAAATCTCATAATGGTCACAGAAATAACTTTAATCTGACAAAAGTAATAATATATAAAAATTATATAAATGTTGACCAATGAAAGTCAGACATTGCTTTTCATCCATGCTTCAACGGAATTATTTAAAAAATAAATGCATGAAACAGGCCTGGACAAAAATGATGGTACCCACAACTTAATATTTGGTTGCACAACCTTTTGAGGCAATCACTGCAATCAAATGATTCCTGTAACTGTCAATGAGACTTCTGCACCTCTCAGCAGGTATTTTGGCCCACTCCTCATGAGCAAACTGTTCTAGTTGTTTCCGGTTTGAAGGGCGCCTTTTCCAGACAGCACGTTTCAGCTCCTTCCAAAGATGCTCAATAGGATTGAGATCAGGGCTCATAGAAGGCCAGTGTTTTCCTCTTAGCCCTTCTTGGGTGTTTTTAGCTGTGTGTTTTGGGTCATTTTCCTGTTGTAAGACCCGTGACCTGCGACTGAGACCATGCTTTCTGACACTGGCCAGCACATTTCTCTCTAGAATCCCCTGATAGTCTTGAGATTTCATTGTACCCTGCACAGATTCAAGACACCCTGTGTCAGATGCAGCAAATCAGCCCCAGAACATAACCGAGCCTCCCCCGTGTTTCACATTAGGGACCGTGTTCTTTTCTAGATATGCTTCGTTTTTCCGTCTGTGAACATAGAGCTGATGTGCCTTGGCAAAAAGTTAAATTTTTGTCTCATCTGTCCACAGGATATTCTCCCAAACGCTTTGTGGCTCGTCAGCATGTAGTTTGGCATACTCCAGTCTGTTTTTTTTAATGATTTGTCCTCTCCTTGTTCGTCTCCCATGTAGCCCTCTTTGGCTCAAACAGCGAAGGATGTTCCGATCTGACACTGATGTTCCTTGAGCATAAAGTTCAGCTTGGATCTATTTTGAAGTCTTTCTAGGCTCTTTTGTTACCATTTGGATTATCCGTCTCTTTGATCTGTCATCAATTTTCCTCCTGCAGCCACGTCCAGGGAGGTTGGCTACAGTCCCATGGATCGTACATTACTGAATGACATGTGCAGCTGTAGTCACAGAAACATCTAGCTGCTTGGAGATGGTCTTATAGCCTTTACAGTTAACATGCTTGTCTATGATTTTCTTTCTCATCTCCTGAGACAACTCTTTCCTTTGCTTCCTCTGGTTTATATTGAGTGTGGTACACACCACGTCACCAAACAACACAGTGACTACCTGGAGTCCTATATATAGGCCCACTGAGTGATTACAGGATTGTAGACACCTAGGATGCTGATTAGTGGACATACCTTGGATTAACATGTCCCTTTGGTCACATTATTTTCATTCTTTTCTAGGGGTACCATCATTTTTGTCCAGGCCTGTTTCATGCATTTATTTTTTAAATAATTCCGTTGAAACATGGATGAAAAGCAATGTCTGACTTTCATTGGTCAACATTTATATAATTTTTATTTATTATTACTTTTGTCAGATTAAAGTTATTTCTGTGACCATTATGAGTTTTTCTTTGATTTAATGAAGGGTACCAACAATTTTGTCCACATCTGTATATATATATATACTATGTATTAACAGGCTTACAAGTCTTTTGGTGCAAGAGTCTTTACACATCTAGAGACTTAAAGCCTTGACAGATTCTCTGTTGAATTTAAGTTTGAGCTTTGTCTAGATAATTCTACAGCATGAATATTATTTGATCTAAACCATTCCACTGTAGTTATGTCTAAACGTAGGGTCATGGCCCCAAACCCAAGAGTTTTGTAGCAGGATGGTCCTGTACTTAGCTCCGATCAGTTCCCCATCAACTCTGACTAGCTTTTGCTTTTTTATAAAGAAAATTTTAAAAAAACACTTCATAGCATGACATCACCATCCCCATGCTCAAGAGTGGTTAATTTGTTGTTTTTTTTCAGGGTGATGTGCAATGTTAGATTTCTGCCTCATATTTTAATTTTCATACAGGCCAAAATGTCAGTTTTAATCTGACTGAGTACCTCCTTCCATATGTTTACTGTGTCCCTTACTTTCTTGTCAGAAATTTTAAAAACCATTTCTTCTTCCTTTCATTTCACAAATATGCTCTCTTTTGCAAGGCTGTGGGAAGTAGGGGTGCGGATGTATGGATGACAAATGATGCTGCATGCATGTTGAATTTTTGCAAGCAAATGTGAATGAAATAAAATGAATTGATTTGATTGAACAATGACTTCAACATAAACAATAATCCATGCTATTATTTTCAAAAGACAGACATTTTTACTTTTATTTGATTGTATTTAAGATGGCACACTTACACTTACACATATAGATAGTTCAGAAAGCGCAGTAAAAAGCCAATATTGAATTTCTTTTCAACTCCACAAAATAAATAAATAAAATAAGCCGAAATTTAAAGGAAATACTGCTATTGACTGCCAGATGACAGAACATGTTTTTCTGAAACACATGGTGGAATAAACCCTGGAACCAATAAGATAAATTATGAAATAGAATTCAGCAGGAGCTGCACAAGAGCACAGTGCTTGAATACAGCTAAAGGAAAGCCCTCGGACTTTGACATGAACAGACGGCACCTTCAGCTGCTGATGTTGGGGGACAATGTTGGAGAGATGTCTTTAATGCTCTTTATTCACTCTGTGGGGCAAAGTTGATGGGCTATGCTGATATATAATGTGTGCGTTTGTGTGAGCATGCAACATGTGCGTGCAACTGATCTCAGCACCCCTTTGGGGTGGAGTTACTTTGAAATTTGTGGTTTCGTTGTGATGTGGAAAATTTAAAGAAGTATAAATAGTTTTGCAAGGTACTGTAGTTTTTTTAAGCAGTAAATGGTCAAAACTATGAGTTGAAATTATTTTTTTGTGTGTGTGTGTTTGATACGTTTAGAGCGCTGCTGCAGCTCCCAGCCCCGTTCTCGGGAACCTTCCCCCAGGAGAGAGCATGCCAGTGGGGCCGGTTCCTCCAGGATTCTTTCAGGTATGTAGTGTACATTCTAACACACACACTCACTAGTGATTCGATTTATTTCTTAATAAGTATACACCCTTCTGTTTGACCCTTTCCCCTTTCTTTGATGGCTGGAGATGAATAAAACTTTTCCTTCAAAAAAGTTGTGTTTTTATAGTTTTCTATCAATGGCCGTCTTACAAAATTATTACAAGCAAGATGTAAAAATGCTAATTCTTCCATGTTTTTGGTAGTGCTTTGTCACTGTCTGCCTCTGTGTGTTAGTTTCAGCTCAGCTATTTTAGGTGCTACTTCTGAAATCTTAGATGTGCTTTGACTGACCTAATGCTAAAGGCTAAAAAAAAAAAAAGAGTACAGTAAAGGGGCAGAGGCTCATGTTTTGTTTCAATTAATACCTGCATTAATTAAATTTCTTTAAGGCTAATACAGGCAAAGGAGAACATATCTCAACTAAACAAGGCTTTTCAGAAAGTGCAGGACCAGTGCCTTCTGTAAAAAAAACAGTATGCATTAATCTTTAGAAGCACTAAACACAAACGGCATTTATACATAGTCTCAATTTCTATATGTGTCGGATAAGCCACATGATGAAGAGAAAATGTGAAAGTAGGAATAAATCCTAGGTAGGAAGTACTTGCAGCAGTGCCTCATGTCAACTCTGAATGACTCTACGCTCTGTGATTGATTACCTGTCATTATCAGTCAAATTCAGATGACAGCTTCAGACGTCCAGATCAATAGCCTTCTGAGATATTTCCCACTCCTGCATTTAGAAAATCAAACATGAGTCTGGACCAAAGGTCAGTTCTGCATAGTAGAAAAGGTTTTAATACGATTTATCAGTTTGAATAAAATCATACTGTATCTACACAGGTTGGTTTGGTACTTTACATTATCACAAAAAATAATTCAGATTGTATTTATCATGTTATGTTCACTCTTTCTATGATTCATAAACAAAGGACTACTGCACTCTAGTGGAACACTGCAGCATTACTTCCCCTACACTGCAGAATGGCCTTTTTAACTATGTTGATGTTAGCTCGACAGCAACAGCATTGCTGCTGTCTGTGCAACATGAGTGCGAACCCACTCCATGCTGAAAAATGAGAAGGCCCAGACACACACTTCAAAATCCTTGACAATTAGAAAATGCACTGAAACTGTTATCTACAATCATCATGCTTTGTTGCCTTTTTTTTTACATATATTCTTTGCCTGAGTTCATTCCAATAGAATGTTTTTTGAATGTTAGAATGTTATCAATTTTGCATAGAAAACGCAGCCTAGAGTTACACACTGAGTTGTTATGCATATTATCCTGTGTTATCCATGCTGCCATCTCTGATTTGTATAACTTCCTTTTTGGAAAATTGTTTTCTTGCTTTTGGTTGACAACTTAAGCTGTATGATTTGAATGATCCTGATGGTTGCTATATTTATTGAAAATCTGAAATATTCAGATGCTATATTTCCCTTTTTTTTTCTTTTTCTTTTTTTTAGCCCTTCATGTCACCTCGATACCCTGGAGGACCCAGACCGCCCCTCAGACTACCAAATCAGGTTAGAGCTACTTTGAAACCTCCAAGTCTAGGCCTATAGCAAAGGTTCTCATGCTTATTAAACTTTTTCAACCTGGGTTGTTTCAACTAAAACTAACATTTTATTTTACGAAATAGTTCACACTATGTCAGAATGAGTGGAGAGCGTAAACTTTCAAGACTTCCCACAGATTCTCAATTGGATTTGGGTCTGAAATTTGACTATGCCATCTTACGACCAAAGAGTAGAGAGAGAAGGGAGATGTTCAAACCATATCTTCCAACAGTCACAATGAGCAAAAATTGTATCCACAACTCTAATGTGTCTCTGCCCATCTTTCTTACCATATGGCCGGACAGAGATTAAAAGATGAGCGGCAAAAGCAAATGAGGTGGATTAGCAGTGTTTGACAACGAATGATGGTGTCATCCAGGACATGTTACTGTAGGAAGTTATCTCTGCTACCTGGATATTGAGCTGTTAGTATACCATAATAGTCATCAGAATGTCATACAACCACAGTGCCTTCAGTCAGAGGCTTCCTCAGATTCATTGCCAGACTGACTGCTACTGGAGATCTTTCCTACCCACAGCATTACCATCCACAACAATTCTATGAAGACTCTTGCTTGATATAAGTTACGACAACACTTACTTCCCTTTGTTTCCCCAAAAAATGTTTTACCGAATTGTAACCAAGCAAACCTCACGTCAATGATTCAACGCAATCTGCTGGGAATCCTTATATTGAAAAAAACTTTAACTGATTTGAATGTTTGTATAATTGTATTGAAATTACTTTTCTTGTAAAGTGCCTTGAGATGACATCCGTTGTGAATTGCCGCTATATAAATAAACTGAATTGAACTGATTTAAAGCACAACTATAGCTTGAACTAAGCGTTTCAATTAAAGCACCAGCTATAAATTCAACAACTTCACTGAGCTGGTGGACGAACCTCCTTTCCAGTCTCAAATCTTTTGTGGCCTCCAGCTGGTGTTCTTCCAGTCCTGCTCTGTGTTTAGCTCCATCTACCTTCTCTTTAACTCTGATCAGCTTTCCTGACTGTTTAAGAGAAGTGTTCCCACACTATAGCTCTTGTACTGACGTCATGTTTTAGTCTATAGGGTGTTTAGGGTGTCAGTTTTTTGCCTCAAATAGTGTTTTTACCTCTGGGCCAAAAGTCCAATTTCATCTGACCAGGGCCCTTTTTAACCATGTGCCATGTCCCCTACATGGCAGCGGCAAACTTTAATCAGGGCTTCCTTTCGACTTTCTTTTTACTACATCACACAAAGGCTATAAACCCTGCTAGAAACTTCTCCACAACTTTATCTGAATTTTCTGCTGTGTTTCTTGATTTCCATACTTCCTCTAACAAACCTTTCAGATCTTCACTGAAAAGTTGCATTTATACTTAGATTAAACTACACAGAAATCAATTCTCTTTACTAATAAGGTGATTCCTGAAAGCAGCAGTTGCAATGGATTTTATTTAGAAGTATCAAGCTGTATACACATGCATGCCTCCCTTTTTAGGTTTTCATTTGTAAAAAAAAAAGGGGGATAAAAGGATTTGGACACTTTTATAAGATGCAGTAACTGGATGATTGAAATTAAAATTAACTTTTGCAGTGCTGATAATGTGACCCATTTGTGAATGCTGTTCCTTCTCTAGGGGCTTGGTGGAGTTCCAGGTAGCCAAACTATGTTACCTACCGGGATGGACCCAACAAGACAGCAAGGTATCAACTATTATAACGCACAAAGCAGGAATGAATTTACTTCATTGCTCCAGTATCTTCTGTGAGATCAATACTTCACAGAACTGTTAACGTGGGGGTAAAAATTGAAAAAATACAAACTAAAGTTATTTTTTATATAAAGCCTTTAATGCATCATGAGAATTGCTGTGTCTTGGGTTCCTCATTGGACTGCAAAAACCTAAATCAGTGAAATCTCTAACAAATAATCAAGCAATATTTGAAAAAGTCAGTTTCAAAAATAGCAAAAGTGGTGCTCCTGCATTGGCAAGCATTTGTCATCACAGTCATCTTGGTTGCATAATTATGTCTTTGATCACTGGAGAGCAAAATTGACAATCATAACTTGCTGTGTAAAAAAGTTTTATACAGGGCTGTCAGAAATAGGATGAATTTAAATATTACATTTTGCAAATCTGTTGGAATATTTTATTAAAATTCCTTGAAATTAATAACATCAAGCATAGGAATCTGCTATTTTCTTCATTTTAACGGAGCAAATGGGAAAAATAAAAGATATCTGTTTTGTTTTTAACAGTAAGAATGTGTAATCTAGTAGCCTAACGTTTAGAGATTCATGTTTGCTTAAAAGTCTTTCTAATCTGATTAATTTTAAGCCTTCAATCACGTCTAAAATGAACACCAACTGTCTGGTTGTATGACTGTTGTTCATGTTTTAGGGCATCCAAGCATGGGAGGGCCGATGCAGAGGATGACTCCACCTAGAGGCATGGTACCTCTGGGGCCACAGGTATGGGACAACCATCAAATTAGGGGATTTTTAGAAATAAATGTGGTTTTGAATGTTGTTATATTTTCTTTTGTTCTTAAGAACTATGGAGGTGGGATGAGACCCCCGCTGAATGCCTTGGTTGGTCCTGGGATGCCTGGTATGACAATGTGAGTGGTGGAAAATAGTTATATAATACTTATCCATTCCTACATGTACAGAGCCCAGCAAAAGTATTCCAACATCCTAAACTTATTCTTAATTTGTGACTTTAGAACAGCAAACTTTTGGTATTTTATTGGAATGTTAACAGAACAACACAAGGAAGAGTATAGTTGTGAATAGGAAGGATATTAAACATTTAAAATGTTTCTATGAAGGAAAAATATGCAGTGTGGCATTTGTATTCAGACGCCCTAACTAATGCTTTATAGAGCGACATTTTGCTGATATAAGGGTTGCAGGTCTTTTGAAGAAAAATTTAAAGCAGGACTCCTTTTTTAGGCTATTTTTGCACATTCCTGCAGTTTAGGAACAAAAACAAATGTCAGATATCCTAAATCTGTCCCCGCACTCTTTCAGTGGCTGTTTGCTGCAGACCTGGGAGTTGACTTTGCACTATTTTATCTGCTTTTGCTGAAGTTCTTTTCTCTTTTTTTCCCTGTTGTTCCCACCAACTTTTCTCCTGGCATCAGAAAATCTTGTTGTTGCCAACTCTGACCAGGAACAGAGAGGCCTGCATAAAAGCATAACACTGACCTTTGTGTATGTGTGTGTTTTTGCAGGGGACCTGGTGGAGGGAGGCCATGGCCAAATCCTCCAAACTCAAACTCTGTAAGCCCTCAAACAAAAAGGCCTTTTAAAAGTTTTATACCTTACTTTATCACTTTCCTTTTCTTCTCTTCCATTTTTGTCCAGACTCCCTACTCGTCTGCATCTCCAGGCAGCTATGTGGTATGTATACTAAAGGCTAGACTGTTCTGTACCTTTTGAATAGCCTGCATACAGCTTGTTAATTTATGCAGTAAAACCAAACCTTTATTTTCAGGGACCTCCAGGAGGAGGGGGTGCACCTGGGACCCCAATAATGCCAAGTCCAGCAGGTGAGCCTTGTCTTCGTCATATGCATTAATACGGTATGTTAAATATCTTTACTTTTACGAATCTTTCTTTGCTCTGTTAGATTCAACTAACTCTGGTGACAACATGTACACTATAATAAACACAGTCCCCCCTGGTGGAAGCCGACCAAATGTAAGACCCTTTTTATCTCTGTGTCAAACTGTTTGTGAACCGTTAAAAGATTTCCTGTAACTTGTGATACTGTATAAGGTCAGATTGTGATGAATATTTTTGCTACCTCTGCTTCTGTAACTCCCGCCTACATCTGTCTCAGTTCCCCATGGGTGGAGGTAGCGACGGTCCGTTGGGGGGAATGGCTGGGATGGAGCCACACCACATGAATGGATCTTTAGGTAAAGAGATAAGCAGTATGTATATTGTGAACATTTATGATCATATTTGACCCTGGTGCATCACATAAAATATAAAATCAATCCTCCTCTCACTTTCAGGGTCAGGTGATATGGACAGTCTCTCCAAGGTTAGCAAATCAGTTATCTGACTGAAGGAGGGGAGGGGGGGGGGGGGGGGGGGCGACCTTTTCAAATAGTTGTTTTCTTTGAACATGTTTTACTGCTTATTACAGAACTCACCTGGTAACCTAAGTATGAGTAACCAACCAGGGACACCCAGAGAAGATGGAGAGATGGGAGGAAACTTCCTTAACCCATTTCAGAATGAAAGTGTAAGTTATCTCTTATTATGCATGCCTAGTTTAGGGGGTTTGTCTCATAACTTTGAGAAAAGCTGTAAGTTTTTGTAAAAAATTACATTGCTTTTAAAAGATGTAAATTTTTTTATGCTACATCTATGCTACAAATAGTTTCTCTTTGAAATGTATTTGGCTGCCTGGCAGCCTCCCACTGATGGCAATAATCCACAAAGTAAATTTGAAACACAGACAAGATGTGACTTTGATTTGCTACTATTAGTGTCCAATAAATGAAAAGTTTTCTATGTAAGGAATCCCAGCAGATTGCATTGAGTCATCAATATGAGGTTGTGCCTGTATCATGTAGACTCCAACCACAGCAATTCCTCAGCAATCCCTCATACTGAACAAGCATGCAGTGACAGTAGAGAGGAAAAACTCCCCTTTATCAGGAAGAAACCTCCAGCAGAACCTGGCTCAGTACAAACGGTCAACTCCTACGACCATCTGAGGGTCTGAGAAGACAGAGAAGAGACAGCATGGAGGATGCTCTGTCACATTGAGCATCATCTGGACTGATGCTCCCCATCCAGCAGGGGGCATTATAATTGAGCAGGGTACCAGACCGGGTGGAGCTTCTATGGGGAGAAAAACACTGAGAGAATATAGGATTAGCAAGTGCAATAACAGCAGAAAAAAAAAATCTGGAGAGTAGTAGAAGAGAAAAGTAGAAGAGTAAAGAAAAGTGGTCAGTCTGTCCTCCAACAGTCTAAGGCTATAGTAGCGTAACTACAAAAATAGCTCCAGATAACCTAAGCCACTCTAACTATAAGCTTCATCAAAAAGGAAGGAGTATCGGCCTCACGGACTAAAACTGGGAACTAGTTATTTAACCTAATCCTGCTTTAAACTTCTTCACAACTTTCTGAGCTGTCTGCTCTGTTCCTTGCTCTTCACAAAGCTGATCACAAAGTTATCTGATGTTCTCTAACAAACTTTCAAGGTCTTCACAAAACAGTTGCATTTGTATTGATATTTAATTACGCATAGATTCTATATTGGTTTCACTGGATTTGGGGGGGGGGGGGGTGCAGAGAATATATGCCTGAATTGAATATCACAGTGAACTTTTCAGCTTTTATTTCTTTAAAAAAATGAAATAAAATACAAATCAAGTTTTATTTTATTCCCACTCTGAAAATGTTTTCTACTTTGTGTTGATCAGTCAGGTTCATTTGAAGTACAAGAAAGTTTGAATGTAAAATGTTACAATGTGAAAATGGGTATAAATTCTTTTGGAAGGCAGAGCACATTGGCAAATCTTGACGTCTTATTAAACACAGATGTAGATGCAACGCTAACGTACCTCTTTCCTTGTCTTTTTTCAGCAGTATTCTCCAAACATGACAATGAGCGTGTGAAGACTCAGAAAGCAGGTTTTTCTCAGTCACCCATCATTTTTGGGGGGGAAATTGGGATAAAGCAGAGACATGATTTGACATCATTTAGGCCAGTGACTCTTCATCCCCCATTGCCTCCCACCCCGGACACCATTTACTCCAAACCCCTCCGTGGTTTCTGCCCATGTCTCTTCTGTTTCTTCAAAGTGGTGACTCTGCTACATCCATCCGTTCTTCCTCTTACAACAACCAGACTGTACAAAGAAAACCAACTAGGAGGAGAACGCTTTGTATATTTACATCCGATGTGTATGGAGCAGTAAATGCACATCCAACAGATTACTGACAGAATACGTTCTACTGACGGTAATTGACAACACAGAGTATCCAGAATGCTTTTTTAAATGATTCATCTAACTGTTAAACATATTTTCAGCTTTTTTATGACAGCTTCATTTTTTTTATTACTACTTAAATGAAAAACTACCCCAGTCACAAGCCTCTTAGCCTTATTTCAGTCTTTTGCAGTCATTTATGACCTATTTTCAACGTCTATGGTTGTCTACACCTTTGAAGCCAACAGTGTTCTATTAGTTATTTATGTTTTCAAGAAAGTTTTGAAGCCACAAATAATTTGTTCACATCCTTCAGCTTGTCTTGCTAAGAAGACGTAAATAAATGTAGATTACAATCAGCAAAATTATTACAATTTTTGATTTCAACACACCTATTTAATACAGTTTTGTTATTACAAATGAGGGATTATTTAAAGCTTTTCTTTCTATTTATTTAAAAAAATATGTATACAGTTGACCTCTATGTAATGGATTGTTATGCTTTTCATTATTTGATTTGTAAAACATATATATAATTTGGAAGAGAGCAGCAAAGATAATTGGTGACAGTTTTCACAAAAGTTATAAGGCAGTACTACTGGGCAGTTGGAAAGTTTGTCAATTTCTCTCCAAGCAAGGGAAATGTATTTCTTTCTCTATTTAACTGAAAACCATTGTTGTGAGAGTGATGTAACTCATAACTGAGGCTTATATTGTTGGACTTTGCACTCTGTCCATAGCAAACCCGCAATATGACATTGGAACAGCGTCAGTAAGGATAGATGTCTTTTTTTCAGGTAAAACAACCAGAAGTTGCATATTTTGTGGATTCTGTCCTCTCCTACTTTGAATAAGGATTTAAGATATTCCAGAGTCAACATCCTGGATCCACAAAAAGCCTAGTAGGTCTAATTCTCTGAACTCAGCAGAGACATAGATGTTATGGATGAATGGCAAATGTCAGACTCAGAAAAGCACTGATTACTCCGAAATATTGTCATCCGGTTAAACTGTGATTTTAATATGATTTTAAAATGTGATTTGGTACAGAAAGCTAAAAGCTTGTTTTGATTGAATTTTTTTTTAACCTTTTTGGTCCCCATGATTACCAGTATGTACAAAGGTTCATGTGTGAACATCCTTCTTCTCATACTTCAACATGTACAGGTCACAAATGTAGCTCCTCTCTTGTATGTGTATTTGATGTAATTATTATTTGAATATTAATCTACAGAGAATCACCGAAATTGGAGGACTGGACCGATGAGCCACAATCACGGATGAAAAGAGATGTTTTAATCTTATCTTTGTGTTAGACTGAAGCCATAAGTGAGAGTACAAGAAGAGAAGTTTGTAAATTAGATCACATTTCTGTTTTGTGACACTATGTGGAACTTCATTTGTGATGTGTTTATTTTTCTCTTTTTTATTCTTGTATTATTATGTTTTTGTATATAAGCAGAGAAGTTTCATGGGTTTTGAATCTGCTGGTATAAAGCTTCTCTTCCCTTAATCATTTGTCTTTTAATCATTGTATTCATGTGAAACTAAGTGAATATTTACAGTTTGCACAAGTTATGTTCATTCCAAGCTGTGTATTAGGGCTCAGTTCTGTCTTCATCTTTGTCTTAAATTTAAAATACCTAAAGATTCAAGTTAGTACAAATTAGCTTCTTAGCCCTGTAGTAAGCTAAGTTGCAAAAGAATAACAGTGAAACCTAACACTTAAATAATAAAACTGTTTATATTGATGTTAACAATATAAGATACTTAGTTTCCTAATGATACATAAAGCTTTTCTTCCAGTTAGCATACCAAGATAGGATGGCTTAGCCTGCATGCTACATATTCTTTAAATTGGTTACAGGGATAATCAAACTGCTAAAAAACAAACTAAAAAAAAGGGTTTCTGGCAAGTGGTTCTGACCAGCCAATATTTTACCGGGAGGAGCTCTTGTTACATGAATGTTTCTGATAAACCAGATGGACAAGCTAGAAGTGCAGACAAGTATCCAGAATGCAGCGATACACCAAAACTGATTGTATTCCCAACTCAGCCGTCTCTCAGTCCAGCAAACTAGACCCATGTTGTTGTCTGCACTAGCAAGTTCTGTCTAGCCGTCCACCATAGAGCAAAGTGTGACAACGCTGCTCAGACTACAACTGACAAGGAGCACGGCAGTGACGTAATTGAAATCACGCTATAGTGTAGTTGTATTATAGCCTCTAAATCACCCCGGAACTGAACAAATGAGCACTTTCAAGACGTTCTGAACTCCCAGGGAAGTAGTGCTAAAGATTAATTGCAAAACCTTGATAAATGAATGAGTTTTGGGGCAGATAATGCCTTATCCCAGGTGGCAAATCTCCTTCCCCGATTGAGTCCCATTATATGGATATACGCTAATCCCGACTGGACATAAATTTCTCTGAAGCACCATAAGTAGCTCCAAAATTGTCTGGAGAATAAATAAATGTAATAATATTTGCTCAAAATAAAAAAAACGTACTTCCCGTTTCAACACAATATAATCACAAAATACAATTTTGATTTATGCAAAATGTATGCATGCAACTTGTCTGCAAGACCTCTTCCGTGGAAAAACCGCTTGTTCAGGGGAAGTCTGTACCCAAAGCGACTCTGAGGAGGTGCTCTAAGGAAGCAGAGTACAGTCTGCAAGGTATTCTGAAGTAACCAAGGCCAGAACCCAACATGCAGCCGATGTAGTTTCAAAAGATTTATTTGAAAAGATGATTCTGTGCTGGTAGAAGTCACCCTGCTATCTGGTCACACTGGACAGTCTGGAAGAAAGAAACAGATGGATGGGAACCATAAAGCAAATTAAATGAATGGTGATCCACACCTTGCAAGAATCCTCCACGGCAGGGTAGGTAAATTTATGAATGTTTGGCTTTGAAGGCCTCTTAGACATTTGACTAAAGCAGAGAAACTTTGTGCTACAAGGGCCAAAATCATCAAATCGAAAGTAACTATGGGCCACAAAAATATTTATTTAGCTTAAAAAAAATCTTTTTTTTCTGCCTGCTTAACAATAAATTAAAAATGTAATATTTTCATAAAACAGTAAGTAGAAATTCTTGTAGAAAATTGTTTTTTAAAGGATTGTAGATTTTAAAAAAACAGGCTTTTAAGGCTTGCCTTTTTAAAAGAAATCATGTAAAAATAGTTTTTAAACATTTCAGAGGGGCTAAAAAAAATCTGGGTTTTTTTCTCAGCGGAAAGAACAGGGTCTTGCTTTTGCGTTAGTTGTTTACTCAATGGAATTAAAAAGAAAACAAAAAAATATGATTATTAAACGCTGAATAATTAGTTTTGCACCATGGATCATTTTCTAATTATTTCAATTTGTCAACAAAATTATGCCCCATTAATCATTTGTGTTACGCTGCCAATTGCAGAACGTACCCATCTTAAATTGGGTATAGGGCCGTGCAAAATCAGTCCAAGGGCTGTAAATGGCCCCCGGGCCGCACTTTGGACATCTCTGCCCTAAAGCATAGGGGGGAGAACATCCACAATCCAATGAGCCGTCATCCATAAACAGTCCAGAGTTATATAAGAGGTTTACATGCAAAGGTAAAAGAAAAAAATCTAGGGGGTCAAAAAACATTGCACACCAATCACTAGACAAGAGCAGTGGTCGGAAACAGGGCCAATGATTGAACCTGCAAAAAGGTGGTGGCAAAAACATCAGGGGGTCTAAAATCAAGCAGGTGAAGAGGAGATGCCTAAGTAGGGAGCAGCAATGTGAAAGACAATGACTAATCAGCAAGAAAAAAATGATAAAGTACATATAATGGCCCATCTGAAGTCGCGTAAGGTATAAACAAACTTTAAGTTAGATGTGTATTTGAGGAAAAATGTGTTACAGCATATTCGTCAAAGAATTACAATGAAAATAACACTCTGTATTGTCTGAAGGTACTAAGGAAGCTTTCTTCCTTCAAATATAGCCAATCACACGAGTAAACGAAAAGTTGCTAATTATTTTAGTATTTGAACACGTTTCATAGAGATATGCAAAGTTAAACTTGTAGTTTTAAAGTCCGCATGAGCTGTTTAGAGTCTGTTCTCCACAAATGTTGGACACTGAAAAGGAAAGCACCATAAATATTCATTAACAGGCCCAGTTTCAAATAACTCCGCATGCATGCACTGCAAATTGTGATCAGACATTTTGATAATTGTCCTGTGGACTCAAATAAAATGAAGGAAACAGACTGAAATTAATGGGCATCATAGTGACTGCTTAATGTGATTATATCACACAGACCCATTTCTGTACTGAACGCCCACATCAAACCCCTCTCTCTCACTCGTTCTCTCTCTCTCTCTCTCTCTCTCTCTCTCTCTCTCTCTCTCTCTCTCTCTCTCTGTTATGTAACATATTGTCCTCTAGTCTTTTTTCAGACCCTCCTGAAAGAGCTCAGTTGTCCTGTCCTTGCACCAGCATCTGACTCCCTTTCAACTTCTCACCATGTTCCCTCAGTTTTTCCTTGCTTTGCTGGCTCTCCCCTCGCTGGCTGCTGCATCTGATCCAGGCTGTGATGAAATGATTAAACCTTTGGAGGATCGAAGCAAGGTAAGCAGGGCTGAGCGCTGACACTGTAAAACAGAATCGTGTTAATTTTTGTCCAAAAAGGCCACATTGGTGATATTATGGCTGAAAAGACAGCTTTTCCAAGAATAAAGATGAAACTAACAGTGTGTCCAGACCAAACGCGATAGGAGCGACTAGAGCTTCAGGTTTACATGTAAAATCAATGGAGGAGCGCAATGAAGCGCGACTTGGTGTCGCACGACACTTCAGAAGCATTTGCGTCGCGAAAAAGCTTTTCTGCCTGATTTGCGCGAACAATTCGCGCTACAGATGCGATGGAAAATTTGCGCTGCATTCTATGTGGTGCAATTTGTGCATTCGCGTTTATGGCGTCTATCGCTGGAGTTGGAAAAATCTGAACTCCAGCATTAAATCGCGCCGCGACAACCAATCAGGGGACAGAGTTTCAGTGATTCTGTGACTGTCATGGAGTCACAGCCTCAGCAGGACATGGAGGAAATACTGATAAACATCGTGGCTAATCACCCCGAGCTACATGACACAATCAGTTTGCTATACAGAGACAGAAAAAAAAAAAACTATTTAGACAGGAATGCTCTTAAGAGGTTTTTGGGTGGCTCTTAAAAGAGCCGTTGTTGCTGTAAAAGCATAAAGTGAGCCTTGAAACAGCCTCCTCGCCTGGTTTCCCAGTAGCAGCTCCCGCACCACGTCTCACGCTGCTCAAATATTATAAACTTTTACGAACCGCAGACAGATGGACAGCTGCTCAGAAATGGAGTTGGTGTTTCGGCAGGCGAAGCTTGGACCTTCACGGCACAAACTGGGCGAGCAGGGCACTTTCTCCAGGCGGCGAGGAGCCGGTGTTTATGAGAGGCTCGCTGCTGTTTATGGATCCCTCCGCCGTAGCTAGACTGTATCTGTACCTCACCAAACCCCCAGTGCAGCGGTCCCCGCTCTACCGGAGGCCAGGCCGAACACGTAATCCACTCTGTCCTCCATGAGCTCGGTCCCTAATCCACCGCCAGCTGCACTGTAGCCCCAGCTGCGCTGAAGCCCGGGCCAAACACTCAGTACTCCGTCAGCTCGGTCCATAATCCACCGCAGATGCACTGTGCGCGTGAAAATACCATATTTGAAGCGCGACCAGTTCGCGTTGTTCACGCTTCAAGGTACGAATGTGCACGCGAACAGCTAGGCGTGTGTCGTGCTTTATATTCGCTCCTATCGTGTTCAGTGTGGACACACCGTAAATCCTCAAGCGTTTAAGTATTTAATGCAATGGGTTTGGCCAAATATGGAGGGACAGAGCTCACTCTTACATCCCCTACCAACTCTTCTGACTAAATACCTTAAATAGTATTTAGTAATGATTGTTTTTTTTCTCCAGAACGTCTTCTTCAATGTTCTTGCCCAGACCCTGGAGAACGAGTCCATGTCAGTCTGATAATAAAGCTCAAGGCTAGAACGTTCAATAGATATTCTGCTGCTCTGACGTCTGTCACCCCGGAGACTTGACGCATCTCTATCAGGAACATTATGCAACAAGCTTGCTTTCTCTAACTTGATGCGTTCACTAGGACAGAGAATCAATAATCTTATTACACTGGAGTATTCCTGCAATATTGGTTTCATGACTAACGTTACGCTCGTTCATTGGTGGATTTTTAGGTTATAGTCTAACGATAACCTTTTTTTTCAGTTTGGTGTGCCAATATTTTCATGCATGCACAAAACAAAACTGGTGCTTTAGAGGGACATGTGTCAAAATGTTAAAAGAAAAACTGTGTCTATATAAAAGGAACAGAGGCAGTTCCATTGAGCACAGACTGATAACTTTCATGTAAAAATAACGTGATTGAAAAGAAATATAATTGGTTGTTTGGCTTTTTAAGTTATTTTTTTGGTAGAAGTTTTCCTGATTTTTTTTTTTCTTATTAACGCCTAGATTTATGGAAAATGGATATTCCATGCTGCAACATCCAACAGTGAAGAGGGGTTGAAATCACCAGCAGCTCCCGGGTTAAAATCTCTTCCATACCGGACAGTAATGAATTCACCATGCACTATGTTGACAAAATGTAAGCTGTGATCCTCTAGAAGCCATTGCCTTTTATGCCTTTTATTTTAATTTTTTTCTCAATTCTCTTGGACAGTGAAGGAAAATGTGTTTATGGGACTGCTAATTCCAGCACTTCAGGAAACTCTGCTAAGGTGATCTGTAAGTACATCACAGTGCTTATTGGGCCATAACCAGCAAATATTAGTGGTGCATGAAGAAATGTTAACCGTCTGCTCTGTCTTTGATAGTTCACTTCAACTCCACTGCTTATGGGCATTTTGGAAATTATTTGGAGACGTGTGCTGATTGTGTCCTGTGGACAGACGAGGAAGTGACAGAGTTTAACGGAGAAGTTAAGAAAAACAGAAACCTTCTCCTCCTCAGTGAGTCTTCTGTTTTATTTTTCAGTTGTTGTATTAATTTATTTTGCAACAATTTATTTTTTACCAAACAATGACAGATAATTTCCACCATCTACTTCCATAATCTTCAGCAAAGACAGGAACACTGGATGACTCTGATCAAGAAATTTTGAAAAAACAGGCCAAGTGTCTTAACCTTCTACCAGATTTCTATTTTCCAGAAACTACAAGTAAGATAGTTTATTTCCCCCCGTATGAAGCCGTATATGTATGTAATGTAAGCTAGTAATGAGTTTGTATTTCCTTTCCATTTCAGACCTGTGTCCTGAAGAAAGTGAGCCTACCACTCCCCCTGCAAAAGCGAACACTGAGGAACAAAAAAGTTATCACCTTCAGCCTGAAAACATTTTGATTTAAAAATTTATGTTAGAGACACGTAAATGATATTTCAAATACACCGCAGTAAGTGTGTTTATAGTTACATCAAAATCAAGCTTTTAGCAGTAGAGTTGAGAGTCGTGTCCAAGTTTAGATGACAGAGAGAAAATTCAATTATATGAACGTATGCGTCATACTTGTATGTGTCATACTTGGCCATTAAAGCTGATTCTGATTCTGATTCTGAAGTCTGTTTGACTCCGCAACACAAGGTGGCGACATTCACCCCTTTGTGTTAACCTTCTTCAGATTAGCCTTGAGGGGCACACAGACAGTAAACAAAGGCTGGCAGGAGGGAGGCAGACAGAGTAAAAGCAGAATATTCACAATCAAAATGCACCGTCTCTTCTCAGTCCAAACATTTACTGATTGTCCGCTTACGCTTGTCTGAGCTCCCATATTCTCTTGTTCTACATCTAATTTGTTGTTGATTAAGGCTTCTGAGTCTTGTCACTTGCCGAGGAGAGTCTGCAGGTGGGGGTGGGGGTTCGTTGCGGAAAAATTTAGTTTCAACTCACATTATCTGGGTGCCTTACTCCGATTACTCCAACTCCAGTTTGGCTTGATGTCAGCTGGACTGAGAAAAACCCATTTTCATTTGGACTAAGGCAATAATTCGACTTTCTCTTGCTGCATGTAAAACAAAAAGACTTCCAAATAAAAAATTAAGTAGTCTTTTTGTCTACACTTCTTTTTAAGATTCTTTCTAATCCCAAAATACTCATTTTGCTTTAAAATGTTGGTCTTAATCAGACTACATAAATATTTTTTTTTCTTGAAAATAAAGTGTGTCCTTGTGATTAGTCTCTTTCTTCTTTCAGCGTACGTGTTGAACTTATTTTCACCTCTCTTTCAAGTATTTTGGAAACAAAATAAATTAGATAAGAAAAGAAAAACACTGCAAATGAAGACGATTAGCTTTGGAGGGAAAACTCTGAAAGGCCAAAAAAGCTAACATGACAAAACACATTTTGCACCCTTTGTCTTGTTTGCATGTAAGCAATATATTGGTTGTATGTTGATTCCTCAAATATATTTGTAGATTGTCCTTCTAATAGACTACATATTCTAACTATTAGTCAATAAAGTCAAATACTTAGTTTGTACAGTACAACAATTTATCAATCTAAAAGCATTTCTGCGTTTCTTTTGACTTTGTTAGCAGTAAACATGCTTTTTCTCTGCTACAGACTTTTAAAGTAATAAACATCCAGTAAACAGCATATTTAGAAGCTAGGCATTTTAAACTGAGCATTCAGTTCATCCTAATAGTTTTAAAGGATTTGTAAGCTGAAAGCTGTCAGTCATGATCATTCCAGATTTAATTGATGGAGTTAAAAATATTGTGTCACTTTAAGGCTGTAATATCACTGTATTATCACTGATATATAGGTATATATATGAGAAGAAAAAGTGACTGTCGTGATGTGAGTTAGAACCCCAAACGCAGACAGGATGAGGTGATAACAACGATTTAACAAAAGGTCCAGTGTGACCGGATCAAGTCGAGCAACAAACCCACATGAATACCCATCCCAAACCCCAGAAACAAAAGCATCACCACAGTTTTATCAAGTAAAACATGCAGAGCACCTAAACAGATATTAATGAATAACAATTTAAAAACTAAGCTAAAAAGGTGAGTTCTCTTAAAAACATACTCTTAAAGGTGCTCTTAAAAATATGAACATTCCCTGCTTTCCTGAGGTCCTCCGGCAGCCTGTTCCAGAGGTGAGGGCCATAATACTGGAAAAACACTGTAATCTGAAAAAAACCATTTTAAATATAGGGATGCGAGAGAATCCATCAGATTTATGGAGGTTTTAATACGGACTTGTTTGATAAAACGAGGAGGTTACAGTATTACAGCCTTTTATAGATTCAGTCAATTCTAGTACTATCACTATCAAATCTGTAAACATTTCTTCTGCATGAGCGCACCCGACTCCGAGGCGTCTTCGGGTGATACAGATGTACAATCTCGCCATGTGACAGGTCGTCCAGTGTACCGAGGATCGTCTCCATGGCAATACAGGACGTAGGAATTTTAATATCAGTTCAGTTGACCATGACTTAAGTCGTACAGTGTCATACAATCAGATTAAATCACCTTGTGTTGAAGAAATAGCACACAGTACTCTCAGTATGTAAGAATACTCAGAACAGATCATTCTTAATATAAAGTCCCATGACACCATCTCACCATGAGTATGTGTCCTGACTTGGGATGATAAGGAGATGGCTGACAGGGGATTGCAGAAATCATGAAAGTTCATACGGTGAAAGATAAGAAGGCCCAAGACCATTCAGACACTTAAAAACCATTAAAATAACATTAAAATCTATCCTAAAATATATTTGGAGTCAATGCAGTGATTTTAAGACCGGTGTAATGTGTTCCTGCCTCCTGGTCTTCGTCAGGACACGTGCTGCTGAATTAAGTAGAAGTTGTAAACCTGAGATGCTCTTTTTGGGAAGACCAAAAAGCAGAGCATTACAGTAATAATGTATGCCATCAGAATAATGCCATCTTAAAATGAAACTGAAAAGAAATTGAAGTGATTTTTTTTACAGTGCCAGCCTTTTTTCTAATGCCACTGCTTTTTCAATGCTGATGCTTTTTACAGCATTTGCTGTCATAGCAGACTTCATCAAACTACCTAGCTTTAACAGCTGTTAACATGGAGTGGGATTGTCAGTGGCATACAATATATATATATATATATATATATATATATATATATATATATATATATATATATATATATATATATATATATCAAAACCTAAACTCAAACTCATATATATATATATATATATATATATATGAGTTTGAGTTTAGGTTTTGATTTAGAGTTTGTCAAACGGGCCCCAGATGCTATGTTTGTGAATGTCTGGGGATCGTTCATGTCTGAAAAGTCATGGAATGCAGCCTTCAAAAGTGTTATTCATTTTTATGCTGGGTATTGGTTCTACGAATTTTGGGGATGGTTTTAAAAAGGCTGTTCCTATACAGAAGACACAGTATATAAAAAAAAACTTTGCTGTGGTATTAGACATCATATTATGTTACATTAGTCGAAAAGAAATTAGATTAATTCCATTTGGAGAAAAGACCAAAAGTATATGGCATTAGATCTGATCACAGTTGTAAAGTTTAAGTGTATCACATTGTC
Source organism: Apricaphanius iberus (assembly GCA_028564705.1). Lineage (NCBI taxonomy): Eukaryota > Metazoa > Chordata > Actinopteri > Cyprinodontiformes > Aphaniidae > Apricaphanius > Apricaphanius iberus. The sequence goes on from JAPXFQ010000605.1 coordinate 692,609, forward strand.
CCATTTCTGTACAGACCGCCCCCATCAAACCCCTCTCTCTCTCTTTCTCTGTTATGTAACATATTGTCTTCTAGTCTTAATCCAGACCCTCCCGAAAAAGCACAGTTGTCCTGTCCTTGCAGCAGCATCCACTTGACTTCCATTCAACTTCTCACCATGTTTTCTCAGTTTTGCTTTGCTTTGTTGGCTCTCTACTCCCTGGCTGCCGCATCTGACCCAGGCTGTGATGAAATGATTAAACCTCTGGAGGATCGAAGCAAGGTAAGCAGAACTACAAAGACTCAAAATCAAAAAATCATCAATATGCCAACTGTATTATTTTACCTTTGGGAGTTTTGCAATGTTGTACATTGACAAAGCACCACCAAAGGCATCTTTCTGAAATGTACCTTTAAGCTTTGTTTCTTTGTCTGCACAGATTTATGGGAAATGGGTATTACATGCTGGAGCATCAGACAGCGAACAGAACCTGAAGGTAAAAAAGATTGTGAACAGCTCCTGGGTTAAGCTCTCCTCCATACCTGACAGTGAGGAATTCAGTTTGGAGTATGCGGACAAAATGTAAGCTCACTTGGAAATTACTCTTGTTTCATTCAGTAATATACTTTAAGAAAATAACATTTTACACACATATTATCTTAATTCTCCTTGGCAGTGAAGGAACATGTGTTTGTGGAACGATCAATTCAAGCACTTCAGGAAACGCTACCAAGATAATCTGTAAGTAGATACTGTAGCAGTGCTTCCTGCTTTAATCCATTACATCAGTCACTTTCCAAGCAAAAGAAATGTTAATGTTGTGTTTCATCTGGTCTAGTTTATTATAACTACACTACATATGAGCACATCGGGCGCTTTTTGGAGACATGTGATGACTGCGCCCTCTGGGCAGACGACGCAGTTGCCGAGGTGAACGGGGAAGCTAGAAAAAGCAGAAACCTCTACATTTTCAGTAAGTTCAACATTTATTTGTTCAGCTTTTGGTATGTAATCATTCATCTCCAGTTAAAAACATAAAAACGAGACTTTTTTTCATTTTAACAATGTTCGTCTTCTCCTGCCATAAACATCAGCAAAGACAGGAAAACTGCAGGACACCGACCTTGAGGTTTTCAGGAAGCAGGCGAAGTGTCTCAACCTCTTACCAAATCTCTATTTTCTGGAAACTACAGGTAAGATTCAGTCTTTCTCTTTGTACTTGGCTGTCTTGCAGAATCCAGTAATGAACATGTCTTGACTTCATCTCTGTTTTCAGACCTGTGTCCTGAAGAAAAGGAACCTGAAGAAAAAGAACATAAAGAAAAGGAACCTACCACGCCACCCGTAACATCAAACACTGAAGGACAATAGAGGAAACAGAAGTCATCTTCATTCTGCATTAATACCAGCTGTTCATGAACTCTTTGGATCTAATCAGCATTCACATGTGATTTTTGTTTTGTTTTGTTAACTTACTGAAGCATAACTTGTTTTGTTTGAAAATAAACTGTGTAGTCTGCTGCAAACCATTCACCTCTGTGTGTTTAATGTATTTCAAAATAAACCATTATTATGCCAATATACTCTTTGCCAGGAAAGGTGGTAGCTGGATACTTTATGAAGAAAATTATTTTGTAACTAGAGCACCTGCACACGCTGAAAAAAGTCTGAATAAATATGGACGAAGAAAACAAGTACAAGCAAACTTAACTTTAAGTTTTGTACTATAAATGGTCAGAAAAGTATATGGACTTTTGACATGAGAAATATGGAGGAATACTTTAATAAATAAATGAAAAAATTTACATAAACTGCATCAATTAGTAATAAATAATAATACAAAAGAATTAATTGTACAAGAAAAGGTAGATAGGTTTATTTTGACAAGGCAAGTTCAATAAGCATATTTTTAGAGCAGGGAATAAAGACCTTCAGCTGCTGTTCTTTTGTGTGAAAAGACATATAAGAAAACAAAAACAAACAGCATATGACTCCAATAAAATAATCTCTCCACTGGCTTTTTCCCCCCTTACCTTTATCCACCCAGCCTTAACCTTCCTTTCACACTCCAGTCAGCAATATGTGTACGCACAGTCTCTTTTTGATGTGATACATGACAAGAAAAAGGTTCAGATGCAGTTTAGATCAAGTTTTGGTATTGAAATGACTTGTCAGACATATTAGTCATGTAAGATTTGTCAGCAAGATACTGTTACGCAACAAAAAAATTATAAGAAAGTCCCATCTACTAACAGCTTACACATTTTCATTAGAAGAAAATAATTTAAATTAGAATAAATCCTTCTTACTAAGTCCTATGATGCAGAAAGCACCTCAAATAAAAGATTTTCACTAAATCACTAAATGCTTCCAACATGGTTCTAATATTAAGAGTTGGGAGTTTTTGTTCCATTCTTGCTTTCCCTCTCATACTGTACAAACGTTATGCATTTTTTCATGCTGACTAATTGAAAGCAAATGATTCATTTGGCATCGAGAACGTCCCTTTTTTTTTTTTACTTTAAGAGCTTTTATGTTTAAGTTGAACTTGTAAATCGTCCTGACTGTTTTTAAGCTGGTCAGAACTGTTTTAAATCAGTAAAAAGCTGTCTTAACTCATAGATTTGATGTCTTTTAAACTGGAAACCAAAGTTCAAAAGTTACTTTAAAACTATTACAGTGGATTAAATGAAGGAAATAATGTGCGAAGAAGGAGAGTTGCTGGAGAGTACAGAATGTATTTTATTAATATCGAATAGACGAGAAAAGTTGGTCAATTTTTCTTTTGTAAAATATTTGAAAAGATTTCTTTCAGTAGGGAGCAGAAGAGATGAAGGCAGAATGGGGGGGTTTCTATGTGGTTGTGTCCCTGAATGTGGCTGACGCTTTGTGCAACATTCTGTTCGCATACTGAGACCTGTGGGGGTCCTGCTATTCACACTATGCCAGCTGCTTGTTATATAACAAGATAAATAGGACAAGTTCCTGCTGCGTGGAGGCGAAAAGCTAAACACTTGTTTCCCAGAGAGACCAAGCACGTGTATTCAGCTGTGCATCTGTGTGGCTGTGTGTTTGTTGGCAATAGCATTTTTAAATTTTTGTCAACAAATTCAAAGACATATCAGGTTTTTTCATGGAATCTTGGTGCACAGAGAAAAGCAAGAGGGAAAAACTGACATTTTTTCAAACTTCCTGAGAAACGAGCTACGGTGCAAAGCTCTCATCTTGTGTGTGTGTGTGTGTGGTCCAGCCCCCTGTTAGAAGGCGTCCCTCGGTTCCTCTGAGGGGTCTGTAGCTGGCAGCAGGATCCCTGACATCAGTGTTACTCCCCGGCTGCCTCCTGTCTCTAACCATGGCTGCACAGCTGGTTGTAGCTCTGCTGGCTTTCACCTCCCTGAGCGCTGCGTCCGAGCTGGACTGCAAGGAGCTTGTGAAGCCTCTGGTGCTGGATAGCCACAGCCCTGTGAGTATATCTGCGATGGTTAGTTAGGATCAGATGTGATCAGATGTGAAGAGCCTCCAAACAACCACTGTCCTCGACATAAAGCGTACTGTCAGTTCTTTCTGCTAAAAGGACTCAATGAATTATGGGGAAGTTTTGGCAGCAGGTTTATTAGGATGCTTTCATTTTTGACAGAGTGGCATAAAACTATTATAAATAGCTGCAATTTAATTGAAAATAATTTGTAGCATCGTGCTTCATATTTGTCAATAAAAACAGGCATTACAAATATTATTACTTTACATTAAATTTTTGTTGATAGTTTTTGACAGTTAAATTAAAATAGCCTACAGCACTGCATATTACTTGTTTATTCACTTTTCCAAGGAATCATCTGATACGTTATCCTAAAACTTTTTAATGCCTCAATGGAAACCCCAGTGTTAACAATTTATGTAAAATCCCTGCTTTAATTTTTTATCTCTTTTTTTATTATCATTTCTACCATTTTCTTTTCTTTTTCTCTTTCTTCTTTCTTTTTTTCCTGGTGATTCCCAAAGTCTCAAACTGTCTTTTGGTATTTAAAGTAATAGAACAATAGATCATTTTTTATTATTGCACCAATAAAAGGCTAAAGATCTTGGGGACATAATGACTTGTAGCAGTTTTGTAAAACAGATTCTACATGATTGAAATAATAATAGCCTACTATCAAAGGTCAATTATATAAGATTAGTAAGGCAATAGATAAATAAATAAATAAAAATAAAGTAATGAACAGAAACCACTATATACCGTTAGAATCTTTAAATGAAAATTATAAATGCAATAAAATAACAGCTCATCATTATGACACCACATTGGTAATTATAGTTTCTATAGCAATAGAGAAAAGGTAATAAAATGGAGTTAAATGTGGATTAATCTTATGTGCAGATCTATGGAAAGTGGGTGCTTCACGTCGGTTCCTGGGACGATCACGGCCTGAAGACCGACCTGATGTCGGTGCACAGCTCCTGGGTGAAACTGTCCCCCACCTCCGACAGCGGGGTCATCTCCCTGTACTGGGCCGACCGTCTGTAAGATCTCTGTGGCATATGGACGGCCTTCTCAGACAGTTTTAAGGGTTTTTTGAGCCAGCCAGAGACCATGGTTTATGGTTTCCAGTGTGAATTAAAGGGCTAATAATAACAGTTGTTTTGTTTTTTTCTCGTCACAGAGGTGAAGACAAGTGCCTTCAGGGTGCAGCAAACGTCTCCATATCGGGAATAACAAGCCACGCCACTTGTATGTGTTTTTGAAATAATCCGTGTACTTCACTTATCTTACTGACTCACTTGTACGTGGGTGGTGTGTGCTTACAGATCATATTTGAAAGGTTTCGGTGGATTTCAGAAGCTAATCCACAAACAAGCTTCCTCATTTCTGGGTTATCTTTGCAGCTTGGCGTTTGAACGCTGATACTTTAATAATCATTCATGGAGGGTAAACTGAGAGATTTCCTCCATGTTTTACAGTTATAATCAATGGTCACACTTCGTATCATGATGGGAAGTATTATGAGACATGCAACGACTGCCTCCTGTCTGAAGACACCACCCTCCTGCCTGATGGCAAATCAAAGGGCCGATACCTGTTTCTTTTCAGTGAGACAGTTTTCCTTTACTCTCTATCGCATCATTGAACGGAAACATACTGTGCTTTGGGTATATAGTTTAACACCTTCACTTTCTTTATAGCACGGTCTGGTGCTCTGGAGCCATCTGAGCTGGAAATCTTTAAAAAGCAGGCAGAATGTCTCGGTTTTCTCCCAGAATATCACTTCGTAGGCACAAGTTAGTCATTCTTTCAGTCTTCAAACAAAACCAGAATGAGAATCAGAGGAAACCCGTAAATATTTTCTTTTCTTTTTTCAGATCTGTGTCCAGATGACAGGGAGAGCACGTCATCACCTGTTGAGAAGACAGAGACGGATCAAGTGGAAACTCAGCCAGCTGAGAATTAGAGAACAAAGATGTCTCAGCTCTGTGGGGAGCCTCTGTGTCCCCACATAAATCCAGTTTAACATGCACTAAACTGCTTTATCATGTTGCAACAGAGTTGGAGGCCATTAGATCCACTCGTAGTTTAGCCTCCACTGTTAAATGTCATTCAAATGTATTTCAGTTTATTTGTGTGATCCCCGCCTCTCACTCAACTTGATGTACTGGTTGGTGAATAAAAATAAAGTTGTTAATCTCCCTGAATGGTGTTTTAATCTAATTATTTATCCATTTATCACACACTGACAATTTGTGCTGAGTTTTCTTCTATTTAAAATGAACACAGTTCCAAAGAACTACACAGACTGTCGCTGGGTAACACCCAGCAGGAAAGAGAAAGATTCCATACAGAAAGTAGCCTTTCTTCTGCTGATGAAAAGCTCTGATCCTTTATTTGGACATTTGAAAGGTTGTGGCTCTATGCCGGAGTTCATTTAGGGGCAAAGGTGTTTGCAACAGAGAACCATTGAGCAGGTCTTTCAGAGCTATCCAAAAGAAATCTGCACGTCTCTGAGTGGTTCCTGGAAAGTCTTTGCAGGAGTATCTGAGCATGTAGAATGACCTCCCCCCCTCCCGTGTTTTTAATCACTTACACAACAACTTCCTTTTGTCTGAAAGAGCCTGGAGGGAAAATGAGTCGGAGTCAGAAGTTTTCTGTTGCAGGATCACAAACATCTGCTGTCTGACCATGGCTCTGTCTGTCGGTGGCTTTCTGTTAACTCTCGCTGCGCTTAGTGCAGCATCTGCTCCAGACTGTCAGGAGCTGGTCCAACCTTACATGCCAGAGGAGCCAGAACAGGTGAGTCCTGCTTGTCATGGTTTTCTCTCCAAACGTATATCTCGACTACGGTGGAGAATCATTTATAGCCTCCGTGTATTTTTCTCTCACACTTCTGGTTAAAGCTGTTTGGAAAGTGGATTTATGTGATGGGAGCAGGTGATCCAGTGGCATACCACAAAGCAATGGAGTACATGAAAAGTTCCTGGATTGAACTGCATCCAAATTCAGACAATCTGACTATGACCCTGCGTTGGGGGGACTACTGCTTGTGAGTCCATCTGCTTAAAGCGTCTTGTAAAAGTATTCACACCCCCTGCAGATTTTCACATTTTGTAAAGTGACGACTTTTAACTTTAATGCAACCACTACGTATTTTTGATAAATGACTTTTTTTGCCTTTCATTGGTTTTACTTTTGACTCTCTTCTATTGATGCCAGATTTCTGCAATACATGGTTCAGACTACTTAAAAGCTTTTATGACTTTTTTTTTACATTTATGTGCTAGCTTGTGTTGATCAATCACAAAATATCCCAATAAAATACCAAGTTTCGGCAGCATGAAAGCATTCCGTTTGCAGTCTCCTTTATAAATCAGGTTGATTTGAAGCTCTTAAAATGTCTTGCATTTGTTTTTCAGTAACCGGTGTATCTATGGGAAAGTAAATGCAACCGTCTCTGGGCTTACGGCCACATTTCGCAGTATGCCCACTACAAACACTCATTCTACATTTGCATACATTCTATATCTGAAAAAAAATAAAATAAAAAAATGCATCTAGCTCCAACAGATTTCCACATGAATATGCTATAATTTTTCTATCAACTTTTTTCCCGGATTTATAGAAAACCTGTCAGACCACAAAGGACACCTCCTGCAGACTTGCTCCAACTGCCTGCTGTGGACAGACACTTTTCGTAATGTGGACTTCACTGGAAGATACATCATGCAGTTTAGTAAGAGCTGCTTGGAATCTGCACATCTCAGTAAAATATTTAAATATACATGCATCTTTTATATTTCTTTTTTTTCTCCAGCAAGGACAGGAAAAATACATCCCCAAGACGTAGATCATTTCAAAAAGCAAGCGAAGTGTCTGAACTTCCCAGAGATCTTTCACAGCTACGACACCACAGCAGGTCAGTCACTATTCAGCAGACTGTGATCCAATTAAAGCAATGCAGACACCACCACAAGGTGGAGATGTTACACAGGGAAATGAAGAAAGGCATGAGTACAATTTATACTTCATTGTGTTTATTTGATAAAGCACAGATGTAATCTTTTTCTTAACACTTCTTTTTTATTGTCTTACAGAATTGTGTCCTGACAAAGAGACTGAGCAGCAATAAAACAGGGGGCGTCAAAGAAGCGCAACAAGATGCATTCAGAAACCATACACAACTTTGTCTTTGAACAGAACCATCATTCCGCAAGGAAGTTCATGCACAGCTTAGTGAAACGCTCACATAACATTTTCATTTACTTATCTAAAAGTGATGATGTTACATAACATAATGCTACTTGTTAGGGGGGGGGGGGGGGGATTCAGTGGTTTTGTCAACTTCACCTGAATCAAGAATTAACAAATTCACCTCAGCAGAGAAATTTTGAGTTATTTGAAGTTTGCATAATCTTATATTTTCTGCCCATAGTGTCAGTATCATTACAAATAAAGAGCACAACATTCACAAAGTGAGGAAATAGGCCTAGAGCATTATTTCTCAGATGCAGATTATATGGTCTATAAATGTAAAACAATAAATGGTTTCAAATAACTTTTGCAGTTTATTTCTTTTTTTTTAAAATAACTTTAATAATTTCCTCGCAAGTAATTGCACACTGTGCAAATCCTAATTTGCCTGGTGTATAAAAATCTAGCCAAAATTATGACAAATTGTTTTCGCAACTTGTAATTTGTGTGATATTAAAACAGACACTGATGTATCATTTGATTCACTGAGTGAAAAAGAGGAAAGCAAATCAGTGGCATAGGTTCAGTGTTATATGATAAAAACAGTAGAAACTTTCAGTATAAACCCCAAACTAAAACCAAGGATATTATTTTGATCCACCTTGAGCTTTATATAACTTTTTCATGTTGGCACATTACGCGGACACACTTCAATGTATCTTATTGTCATTTTATGTGATAAACTAAGTAGTGCATAAGTGTGAAGTGGAAGGATTTTTTTCTTTCGTTTTAAACGTATAAAAATCTTAAAAGTGTGGTGTTTTTAACCCGCTTTACTGATCCAATGAACTTCGTTCAGAAGACTCCAAATTTGTAAATAGATTTTATCTGTTCGTAATTACTTCCAGTATACAACTGCTCTATGAATAGCATGATCTAATCCATCGAACAACAATGTTAAAAGAACTTCCAGGCTAAGCAACATAAGGAGGTAATTATTCAGAGCAGAAGCCAGGGAGCACATTGACTCTGGAGGAGCTGTAAATCCACAGCTCAGTTGGAAAGATTCTGCTAAAGTTATTAGTTATGAATTCCAATAATTTGGCCTCATTAAGAGAAAAGACATTGTCAAAGAGAACTATAAGAAATCCTGTTTGAAACATATAAAAAGAAAATGTGTGCGGAAAACACACCCATCACTGTAAGGACACTGCACCCCACAGTGAAACACGGTGGTGGCAGAATCTTTCTGTTTGGGGACTAGCCAATGTTAATGAGATAATGGGTGGAGCTAAATTTGTACATCGAGCCTGAACCAGAACCTGTTAGAGGCTGTAAAAGATCTGAACCTGGGGTGGAGGTTCACCTTCCAGAGAGAAAACCCAAAACCCACAGCCAGAGCTGGAGCAGAGGTGTATACGGCTATGCATGATGTGACTAAATGGTCCAGTCAAAGTCTCCACCCGAATTCCCATTGAGAATCTTTGTTAGGGCCCGAGAGGTGCCCTTCACAATATTTTCATCCAATCTGCTTGGATTAAAGCTTATAAAGAATGGACAAAAGCTTAAACCTCCTGACGCACAAAGCTGATAGAATCATAATCCTCAAGACTCGTCAGCAAAAGGATGTTTTTTCAAACTACTGACTCAGAGAACCTGAAGAAAAACCACATGCTTCACTTTACAGCCATTTACTTTCCTTCCAGTTCGTAATTTGGCATCAAATTGCTAAAAGAGAGTTAAATAAGGTGGCTGGAACATGACAAAGTATTAAAAGGTTAAAGGGATATGGATACTTCTGCTAAGGACTACATGAGAATGTTTGAATTAGTTTCTGTTTCCTTAAGCCACCAGCTTGTTGTACTGGCTTCCCAGGTCGGTATGCATGCTCTCCATTTTGCCGCTTGATCCCCTCGTCCGTGTGCTGCGCGTGTCCAAGCTGCTCCCTGTTGGTGCAAGTCGTGTGCGCCTGAACACTGCCGCCACCTGCCTCTGGCACTGAGAGGAGCCGTAGTAATAGAGGAGAGGATCCAGACAGCAGCTGAGGCTGCCTATACACACAGAGAGCAGGTAAGCCTGGTAGGAACCGTCACTGGGTGCGTGGCTGATCTGGACATAGTGAACCATCAGGATGACGTTTGTGGGAGTGAAGCAGACCACAAACACAAGCAGCACCACCACAGCCATCACGATAGCCCGGGTCTTCTTGGAGCAGTTCTCCACGTTGGCTGCTGCCAGGGCCTGAATGATTCGAACATAGCAGAAGGTAGTGAAGACAAGAGGTATGAAAAAGAAGATGGAGGAGTATACAGGGAAGAAGTAGAGATAGTAGGACTGTAGGGTCCCCATGTCCTGGACATCATGGCATGTGGTGATTCCAAGGTCTGCTAAACGTAGCGTCTGCACCGAGATCAGGAGGGGGGAAACTCCACCCAGGGAAAGGAGCCACATGGATGCACAGACGGCTGCAGCAGTCCGAGAGCTCCGCCACGTAAGGGAGTTTATGGGGTAAACCACAGCCAGGAAACGGTCCACGCTGATGCACGTGACGAGCAGCACGGAGCAGTACATGTTGCAATGGAAAGCTGCAGTCACAACCCTGCACATGACAGAGCCGTAGATCCAGTCGTTGCCATTGTAATGGTAGGCGATTTTAAAAGGGAGGAGCAGGCCAAACAGAAGGTCGGCACAAGCCAGGTTCAGCATGTAGATCACCGCAGGCTTCTTGGGACGGATTCGGGTGACAAACATCATAATGGCTAGGAGGTTGAGAGGCACGCTGATGACGAAGACCAGGGTGTAAACGGTGGGGACAAAAGCAGTTGCGAGGAGACCCCTGAGAAACTCTTTGGCTTCCTCTGAGACGAAATAATGCTTTTGCGGGTGATGGCCGTGTTTTTTAACCGGCTTCTGTTCGGTTTCAAAACCTGAGCCACCATCGTCATCATCACTCAAGTTGTCCAATACAGACAGGTCAATGTATTCCACAGGCTCTTCAGTTACCAGGACCAAGCGACCTGAGAAAGTCCGAGGGTGCATCATGGAGCCTTTGGAGATACACAGAGATATGATGAAATAACCATTTACCCACTTTAGGTCTAAGCCCAGTTTATGCTTCTGCGTTTTGACGGAGACGGATTGACGCAACGCCATTTTCCGTCAACGAAAGGGCTCTCCGTCACCTACGCAAGGACGCACGGAGTAGAAACCCTAACTATGCATTTGATTGGTCAGTTTGAGCAACAGCCAGAGATCGCTTCACCAGAACAGGACTTTATAGTCGCTGTAAAGAGTAGTTAATGCAGCGTTTGGCCACTATATGCTTTATATTGAAAGGATAACTTATATATTCTGTTCCTTTGGCGATTTGAACACAAGGAGGTGCAGGAAAACAACATAACAGGCTTTTGTTTCCATGTGTTTCTAGAGGATTCAATGAGCTGCACTTGTAGGTAGTTAAAATCTTTAAGGCTTAATCAAAAATTACTTTCTGTCGTTCATTGCTCCTTGAGGAAGAAATGCGTTCATAGGCCTAGAAAAAAAACAAAAGCGGTGCTGTCATAGTAAGCAGAGGCGCCATGAAAACTTAGCACCCCCTGCTGTCCTGGTCAAGCATCACTGAAAAAACAATAGAGAATGGAGTGGAAGAGCGGAGTAGTATAAACGGAAAACGTCTCCATCAATACGTCTGCGTTAGTACAAATTTGCGGTCAGAGAAGCATAAACTAGGCTTTAAACAAAAAATGCATCATCAGTCCGGCATAAAATCCAGTTTGGTTGGGTTTAGGTGAAATGGTTGCATTTTTGTCATGCTGGACAAAAAGAGAGCATAAAATAAAGGGAGAAAGAGACCCACACCATCACCCTCCATACTTAATATTGAGCATGATATGCTTTTCTACATACATTTTATCTCAGTTTAGTAAACTGCATTTCTAATGGTAGAACGGAAACAAAGATACATTTTCAGAAAGAACTTCCAAATTAATCTCTATGGGATGCAGTATTGAACAAAATCACATTTGAAGCACATGGGTTTAAATTTATGGCAACACCAATATTACTTAGAAAAATGTCACTATATGGTTAACTTAGGTAAGAATTGTTTTAGACACAGAAAATATGTTTGTTAAAACTGCAAGTTTGTTTGGAATTTTGAGGTAATTGTTTTAAGGTTGTCCATTGACAAATGTTTCGAATTACTTTTTTTTTTCAGTTTAACATTTTTCTTAAAAAACTAAGATGATTAAAGATCTTTGTAAATGTTCTTGAACTTAAATAACAGAAAAATAAGTTATATTTGTTTATAACATGTAGTTTGATGTAAAGTTAAAAGACACCATCAGCAACATAAAACTAATTTCAAGGAAGCAGTTTTGTTTAAACAGGGCACTGAATAGCTATCCAGTACCAACAACCTTGGACACATTATGCTCTGACAAATGCAGTTCAATACAAGTACTCACCATTTGTTGGGGCATGTGCCAAGCTTTGACTTAAAGAGAAACAAAACAAGCCGAATGCTAGTGGCAACATGCTGTTGCTGTAGGTCCTCAAAATATTAAACCAGTGAGCCGAAATTATCTTTTCCCTGATGAGTTTCTAAAGTTCTTTTTTCTGGAAGCATTTACCAAGTTAGAGAGCCATAAGGATCCTCCTCCCTTTCAACCCCATAGATCCCCTCCCCTTTACGGAAAATATGAAGCATCAATCTGAAACGAACAGCTTAACATATTTTTCTCCTGAAAGGGCAAAAGGTTAAAATTAGCACAATTTTTTTTATTATAATGCATTTATAAGATAGCTTTGAGCAAATTTGCCAGACAGACAAAAAAAAAAAAAGACAAAACTAATTTATTCTGCACATTAATCAAAGATTGGGAGATAATTATACAGTGAAATAGATCTTCTGTAGCTTTAATGTTGAATTAAAACATTTTATTTAGATATTTTAAAGGCACTGGTAAACTGCAGTATTTAAGTTTTAATGTTGCAACACCACTGGCAGTGCTGCAGCTTGTTTTCTATAATGTTCATAGAAACCCTGACAGCTTTCTGAACATGCAGGGTTTCAGAAAGGTTTCTGTGTGTTTCACATATAAAATATGAATACCATTACAATTTCATTTTTAAAAGTCCATTACATTTACAATCAAGACAAAAAAAACTGAACAGACACCAAGCTGACATTTCATCTGAATGTGATCCATTAAATAAAAAGAAAAAAAGAAAAAACGTGAGGTTTGTTTAAGGCGAAAGCTGTTTGGTCCTAGTAGTTCTGCTTTGTTTTCCATCTTTATTTTCCATAAAACTTCTTGTTGAGAAGGAAGATGAGCAAATTAACATTGACTTTGGCCTTGTCAAACATCTTCATGACAGCCACGCCCTCGTACTGTAGCTGGAGAAGGTCCTGGAGGCAAAGCATAAAACTTGTGAACAATTTAAAAAAGTTTGGCCTTTTTAATAAATTAAGTCAGTTCTAACAACTGATAAAGGCACTTCCTGGCATTATCCAGTGACAGGAACAGAAAATTATCCCAATTGTTATTCTAGTCTGGTATTGACTCCTCTATTATTTTATAGTTTTTTATTATTTTTCTTGGCTGTACCTCTATGTCACTGAGACACACTTTAGAAATATTACCTGGAAATGAAGTTGGACTTTTTCCATTTCAACACCCATAAATTTGGCCTTCACCTCAAAATCTCCAACTTCCTCCGTGGGAGAAATGTCAAACATGACATTTTTGAACCTTTCGAGAAGAGGAAGACAATAAAGATGATAACTCAGAACATGATAGAAGAAAATAAGGTGTTTTATAGTAAAAAAAAATCATCCAATAAAAAAACCCCATAAAATGTCCATCCATTTGTTTTCGTTTGAACTGGTCTGAATAGAATATTCATGCCATCCACACGTAGCCGGGTATCTCACAAAACTGATATATTTTACTACAGTTTGGCCTGTTTTCTACACGTAAACGGAAATTTTTTGGCACCAAAAACTAATCTGTTTAAAAACTCCAGCTAAAGTGGAGATCCGTGTTTTCAGTATCTGCGTGTTTTCAAAGCGCGTTTTGTTTGTTTGCTTTTACAATCTCTATCAGAGCTGCGTGCTGAAGATAGAGGATAGAAAGTTACTCTGAGCTGATAGGATTTAAGAGAACTACTGCCCCCTACAGGTTTGCCACGTCTATGAATGTGCTGAAAATCATTTATCCGGTTATGTGTGGATGGAGATTTTTTCCGGCTATGTGTGGACATGGCCTCATATTTCTGACAATGAATATGTAATTGTTCTCCACTTTCTGATTAAGCCTCAATAAAGAGAGTGACTAGAGTGCAAATACAAGGTGGGAGAGGTTATCCTAAAAACATTCTAATATTAATTTTCTTTCCATTTGATGAAAAGTGGGAGTCAATGAGGCAAATCACTATTGATTTAATTTCATTTCAGGTCTTTGAAAACAACTGCCTCTTTAGATTGGGGGAAAGAATGATTGTAGCTTAAGGTTCACTTATAAAGACCACAGATTCTCTTTTAAATCATTATACTAGATGGATTAAAAAAACTACAGCACTTAATCCCTCGGATGCACAGTTCTTAGAGGAAATATGACGTGTTTTTAATTGATTTTAAAATGTGGAATTTAACATGCTATTTTGCAGGGTCCGAAATTAACACTCACCACTCAAAAGTGAGCAAATTTTCAGTTTGGTAGGTAAAATTTGGAGCGCTGTCTGCCATTTGGTGAGTAAATGTTTGCACCAAATTAGTTATGCATATTAATCTTCATTTTTAAGGATTTCTGTGACACTCCTCTGCTGGCGTCGTGTGATATACACAAGTGTATGTGAAACTTGAACGGCAACATATGTAAGTTTCCTCGTTCTGGACATGAAAATACTTCACTGGTTGGCGAAATTCACCATTTAAATCCAAAATAGGTCACCTACGTGGTTCATGTGTCAGATGAAGAAAACAAACGGCTGTAATTAGTGAGGCAGCAGCGAGCCGCAAGGTTTCAGTCTGACTGAAAGAAGCTGTAGTTTCGATTACTTTTGAATTTCTCCGGGTTATTTAGGAATAAAAACTGCTTCAACTGACCTAGAGTCTAGTTTCCTTTTATTTCGGCTTTGCGATGGTAACATCAGCAGGGGATCCAAGAGCGCAGCTGGTTGTGCTTTTGGCCAAAGTTAGAGCGTCATAAAACAGACTTTTAATAATGCGCTGCGACCAAAGTAAAAAAAATCCTTTCACACTCTCTCCTGACACAGAGACCCCTGTGAGTTCTTAGATTAATAAGCGACTATTCCCATCAGTGCTGCTGAGCAGGGGCGTAAAAATCTGAACTGACCAAAATGTTTATTTTTGAAGTTGTAACTCCTTTATGTTTGGCTCCAAAGGAATAGCATATAATGGAATAATGTGTTTTAGTGTATCTGTGTAAAAATCATTTAGAATTTTGGCCGGTAAAAAATATGCCTGGCCGGTAAATATTTTTCATCTACCAGCCATCTTGGCCGGTGACTCAAAATGTTAATTTCGGACCCTGCTTGTTTGGTTAAATGTATCACCTCCGAATATATTAAAGAAACATAATATAGGTGTTACATAATCCCAACCAAAAATATTTATATAATTATTCACAAACTCAACTCAAAGCACAACATTCATCATGCGTTTCTTCAGCAAGGAAGAATGTCAAGAGTTTGTTTGATGATGGAAAGAAATAAAGAGAATCCTAGAAGAAAACCTGTTGGAGGCTGGGATGGAGGTTCACCTTCTGGCACGATAACAATCCTAAAGATACATTGGGAGCTAGAACGTCATGTTTT
Organism: Apricaphanius iberus; assembly: GCA_028564705.1. Taxonomy (NCBI): domain Eukaryota; kingdom Metazoa; phylum Chordata; class Actinopteri; order Cyprinodontiformes; family Aphaniidae; genus Apricaphanius; species Apricaphanius iberus. Next base: position 708,105 of record JAPXFQ010000605.1, read on the forward strand.
AGATGGAAGCATGTGGATAAACTGCAATCCAGATGACAATCTCAACCTTGAAAATAGGGCTGGATAATATAGAAAAAGGGCATACTGATAAAAGGAATAGTCAAATTTATCAATATCGATAATTATCGATAACTATGAAAACATTTAGAAAAGGTATTCTAAGTGCCTCCCTGGTCATTTTGTTGTTCTTCCATGAACTAATTTTAACTAAGAATTAAATGAAGTCATTTTTCAAACACTTAAAACAAAAAAATCATAACTAAGTTAAGTGGTACGAACACTTTTGCACAGCACCGTAAGAAGAGTTATGCAGCCATGACCAGTTAACTTACTGGTTTGTTTGAAGCCCTTCTATCTCCAGGATGACTCCCTTCTCATGGAGTTTGGCTGCTGTGTACTTCAGAGACTGTGGCTTGCACTTCTTACTGCCCCTTTCTTCTCCTTTGCTGTCCAGCTTTATTGATCTACGTGAATTCCTAAACACAACACAGCCATGAACTTTATTTACGAAAAGTCTTAAAAACCTAAAAACCTAAAAAGAAAAAGACAAATATTATAAACATCTGTATACTACTAAAAGTATAGGAAACACACTAACTTCCGGTTAAGATTATCCAGACAGGTCTTGATGTAGGTGTCATAATAGTTCATCTGTTCCTGGAAGAAGGCCGTTTTTGAGTTGAGAGCTGTCAGTGCCTGCTGAAGCTTCGTAAGCTCTGCCTTTCTCCTCTGTCTGTAGCGTCTCTGGTAACGAATGTCCTGTTGATTAAAGGTTACGGCTTCACTTAGATTTCAATACTGAACAACGTTATTGGAAGAACAATGAGCCTGCATTTTCATGCAGAAAACAGTAAAATGCTTTAAAACCTTTGCTATGTCATTAATGAGGTCCTGGTATTTGTTACTGGCAGTGACGAGGCCAGCCTGCTCAAGATTACGGAGATTCCTTAAGATCTTCCTCTTCTTCTGCTCAAGAGGCAGCTGGTTGTCCTCCAACACCGCTGGGCTGCTTTTCAGCCCCTCTGGTGTCTGGGCATCCTGGTCTGCCCTGCGCTGGACCATCTTCATATGCTCAGACTCCTTCAGGAGCAAAAAGAATGACTAGTAATCCAAAATGCTGAAAATATTTCCATTTGGTGAGTAACAGTTACTTTCAAGAATTTAGATAAGAAAAAAATATGACCTGTTGTGCAGTAGCTGGGGTCTCCAGTATTTCTGGTAATATCTCTCCATGCTGAATCCGAATCACATCAACTATCAGCTTTTTTGTCCTGAAAAAAAAAAAAAAAACTCAACTAGCATCTTCAAACTGAACAAAATGTTAGTTTTAATTCAAACAATATTGAAGTAATATTTTTCTTTCTGTTTCTGTTGTGTGTCCTACAGGGACTCAATTAAATCGGGCTTTTATTCTCTAAACTTTGACATAATGTATGTTGTTGGCTGTGACCTCATTTTTACAGCTTTTTTCTTAACATGTTTACAGCTCTTATGTGTTATTGTATGTTTTATCATTTTGGCCTGGGCGTGTTTTGGGTGCTACTCTTTCCTGTGCTTCACTCAAACCAACCTTGTTGTTTATTTAAAGTACTTTATATTTAAGGTAATATTGGAGTTATATTTTATCACAAGCTTTCTAAACCCTCAGCAAGACTTGGTCGATTGTTCTGCATCATGTTGAATTTTACTCCATCATTACTTTTTTACTTTACAGTATTTTTTAGGTAATATTGGGAACCTGGAACTTCTACCTTTCAAAACATTGAAAAACATCAGACCTACCATTTGGGAAATAAAGCATTAATTTGAATGTATTTCAAAATTTAAATAACCAATAATCTTTCCTTGTAGGTCAACAAAAATAATGCTGACAGGTTGCTCAAAGATCATGGTTCTGGTTTGTTCAAACCAGTTTGTTTTAGATCTTTGTTTTACATTCTAGGTAGCAAATTTTTGCTAGGTAAAATGTTAAAATGAATGTGTGATGTGGCAAATCAAAAATTAAGAATGTTTTATATAAATCAATGCCAGCCACTGCAATAATTAGGCAGTGAGACTTTTTTCTTTTAGACCTGTTTTCCCAACTTTGGTCCTCAAGGCACACTGTCCTGCAATGTTTAGCTGTTTCCCTGCTTCAGCCCCCCAGATTACCATTGGTACCCGATTTCTAGTTTTTTTTTTTTTACTGAAAAGCAATCTCCTTAATGAGGTGGGTTAAAGCAGGCAAACATGCAAGGCAGTGTGCCTTGGGGATCTGGGTTGGGAAACACTGCTTTAGAATGAAATAGAGTTGTTAAATGTGAAAACAGTTTTATCCTTACATGTATATAATCACTTCCACCTCCAGAATGGCCAACACTACAGTGGTCATTTTCAAAACTCAGCATTTCACAAACCAGTTAATGAAGGAACAGGTTTGCCCATTAAGTTACATACATTCTGTAGGGTTACTTTATATAAAGCTATCTTTGCTTTTCTCAGATTCATTCTTCTGTACTCACAAAAGAATGTTTAAGACTCCAAATAAATGAACATATCAGTTATACTGTACGGTTGGTAAAGCTTCTCATCTGTTCTTACTGACAACCTGCTGCACATAAAACATGGAAAACGTTTTAGATAACACATGCAAATATTAAACGTAGCTACTGTGTATTTACAATCCATTTCACAATGGAAGAGTTCCCTTAAAACAAAAGAGCAACATGGAACTCATTCTTTCAGTAGGAGGTTTAAACGGATGCATATTTATGGGGCAGATAACCCTAACCCCATTACTTCTTCCTCTGTGGAAAAGACATGATAGAGGAGCAGGAAGGACAACCGAGATATGTGACTGAGTGACACCCACAGACATGCTAACCGCGTGACAAAGCCAGCGGGTCACAGTATTAACAGTAGCAGTCACTAAGTGGGATTCAAGGGAAAACTTTTTCAGTCTATGATCAACATCTGAAGCTTCAGTATGAGAGAATTTCACATCCCAAAGTTCTGCCTATATTCCAACCATGAACTTACTTTGTCATGAGAGTCTTCAAGTCTTTGTCATCTCCCTCTAGCAACTCAAACTTGCTGGTCAGTGTTAGAGATATCTCAGTCTTTGCCAGCTGGCTCAGAGCGCTTTCTCTGTTTGGGTCGCTCGGGTCAACCGCTCCTTCACCTGAAGATAAAGCAGAAGCTCGTAAATATAGGAGAGCTATTGACAAACTGGGATTAAATAAAGTCAGATTTGATCAAGACTGTACCAAGCAAAGCCTCTACATCAGGGGCATCACCGAGGTCCTGCAGCAGCTCGTGCAGCAGGTCATTTTTGTCTGGAGAGATGGCCTCCAGGTGTTCCAAAAGCAGCTGCGTGAAAACAGAGATTTGTTTTTCTGTTCAATAAGTTCATCTACTCACCTGCAGTTAGTTACTGAAACAACAGAGGGGCCACAAAATAATCAATAAAAAAATTCTGAGTAAATCCAACACTGATGGAATTTAAAAATGGGGTAGAGCTATAAAAAATGTTGTTGACTCTCAAGATAAAAGATATTTAAAAACCAGCTATCAAATACCCCCAAAGCCTTTATTTACAGAGAACAAATGTTTCTGTCTGATGAAGTTATCTTATGTGCAAAGTAAAAAAGAATTAAACAAAATAGATTAAACATTTGGTTCAACAATTATCTCAATTACAGTTCTAGTGTAGAGTGAAACTTGTGAAAAAGAATACATATAGGTTTATTCAAGATTTTTCGCTATTTCTTTCCAAGGAATTGCTAAAGGAGATATAAGATGGAAAACGGGATATTAATGGTGTGAAAGAAGAGGTAAAAACTCTAGGTTCAGGCTGCGCCCGTTTGTGTTTGAAAACCATACACGGACGTTATAAAATAGTTTCAAATGTGCCTCCATTTTTTTTTTTTTCAGGAAGTTTACATTTTCTGAAGGCTCTGTTTCTTTCGTCAGGGTTTACCGAATGAGTGTTGATGATCTCCTCTATTGAGATGTAGATGATTGGTTTGCTCAGAGTCACCATATCTGAATATTCATCGATATTAAACTTCTCCTCGGGTTCGGGAACGTCACATGCAGCCTGAAAAAATAACCTGGTGGGGAGAATCAATAGTTAGCTGATATCAGTCATCCATAGTTTAGAGTTAAGCTGAACAACATTTCTCTAGAATAAGAATAAAAAAAAGTTATCAAAACATTGAACTTTATTTAATTTGCTGATAATCTTTTTTTAGTCAGGCTGAGTGAATAGTTCGAACAGATTCCCAGAAAATGGGACTCTGAAGTGGAGTTCCAGTAAATGAGTCATTCACTTTTCCAAAGAAAACACACACAACTGAAGTTGTGTTAATGGTAATGTTGGCAGACGACTATCTAAAATCTGCTGATACAGCACATAGCTTTATTTTGTTCATTTCCTGTCTGTGTGTTTTATATTCGTGAATTTGCTTTTGGAGGAATGTCACCGTTAAGTTTTTGTCCCTTGTGTTTCTCCTCTAACAGCAATGTTCGAAATGCAGACAAAAATTTATACCAGCCTCTCCCAGTAGAGCAGAGCTTAGCATGTGTATATTCATCTAATACTTCTTACCGAAACTTCTCATACGTCTGAGATATGTAGTTGTTCAATGGCGTCATATGTTTATTCTCGCCCTCAAACAGCTTGTTTGCGGCGGCATGCTGCAGCATGTTCGCAACAGATCCCAAGTTGCGCCGCTGGTCGGCGTGAAGCTGACCTCCCGCTGACATGTCGATGATGTCAAAGCCATCCGGTGCCACAATGGCTGGGTTCATGTAGCGGTAGTACAGCAGGTTTCCCACAATCTAATATAAAACAAAGAGGTCAGATGTAAAGCATAGGCACCGTTTGTCCATGATTTGATTTCAACATCTCAGCATTTCTACCTTAAGAAGCTCATCCTCTGAGGCTTCTGGAAACTTTTCATGGAGGCTGTTCTTCAGAACCTTTGCTATGTATCTCATGCCATAACTGCATGCAAAAGAAAGAGCGTTGTTAGGGCATCAAACACAAGACAACATGCAGTTACATTCTATGTGACAAATGATACAACAAACACAATAAGGGTAAAACTTGAAGAGGTATATGGCCCTTTTAAAACTACAGTTAGGTCGACCAGTATGAGAAGGGTTTCAGCATTCTCTACTGCTTCGCCAATGGAAAAACACCACCATCTGGTGGTAAATCAAGGTAGGTTTAGAGAAGAGAAACAATGGTAACTTTATAAAACCCCAATGATTGTTATAAAAGCTTGATCAATCCTTAAAAAGAACACAGAGACCAAAAATATTTAGTGCTATAAACATGAGAACAACGCTAGAAGAATAAATGACTGATAGATTTTATTTTATTTAACAAGGCACAATGTGGCCTGGAAAAATATCTTTTTGGCATAAAACTGACTCATAAAGGCATACATATACTGTAACAGATCATGGATAACAAATGCAAACATGCACATTTTTTGTTTGTTTTTTTGAGTAAAGAAAAAAGGTTACCGGCTCGTTAGACTTACGGGATATTATCCAGCGAGGACACAATGGAGTTTAACACCTTATCTGTTGCGGACCGCAGAGCCAAGCTGGAGGCCTCAAGCCTGTTACGTACTTCCTCATGCGACATCGCCTGCTCGGGAGTCACCTCATAGGGCAATTTGCTACAAGAGTGCAAAAGAAAGGTTTATGACCTATTTTTGATCATTAAGAATGGTCTATTTCTCATTTTTATCATCTAAATGGCTAAAAACAAATATAGGCAGGGAAATCTGGGAAATGTTAAAAGTTGGAAAAAAAATACACAAATGACTACAGAAAATATAAGGTAGAATAAACCACGAGTTAAACCTGTTCAAAGCTAAGTATTTTCACCCGTTGTTTCTGTTCCTACCTGGCCTCTCCAGTCGCCGTCTCCAGTTGGTTGACCCAGGCTTTATATAAATCTACAGGACTGGTGTTGATTACTAAACTCTTTTCATCAATGATCTCTTTGACTACTGGAGCCAACAGCTGCCTGAGGGTGTTTTGGCCTCGTGCCCCTCTGTTAAAGCTCACCACCATCTTGATGACTGTAGGATTGCCCGTGACTATGTCCTGGATCTGATCCACCTTAGAACTGAGACAGAAAAAGATCCATCATAAAAAATAAGCCTTCACTCTCACAGGATAGTAGGTAAAGAATGTGCAAGTTTGAGGAACTTTGTTGCATGTTTCTTAATACACTCAACAAAAATATAAACGCAACACCTTTGTTTCTGCTCCCATTTTTCATGAGATGGACTTTAAGATCTAAAATTAATTCCAGATACAAATTATTACCATTTCTCTCAAACATTGTTCACAAATCAGTCTAAATGTGTGATAGTGAGAACTTCTGCTTTGCTGAGATAATCCATCCCACTTCACATTGTGCCACATCAAGATGCTGATCTGACATCATGATTAGTGCACAGGTGTACCTTATACTGCCCACAATAAAAGGCCACCCTGGAATGTGCAGTTTTTTGCTTTATTGGGGGTCTGGGAACTCAGAACCGGTCAGTATCTGGTGTGACCACCTTTTGCCTCATGTACCTCTTCAATGGCTGTGCGAAGTTGTTGGATATTAGTGGGAACTGGTACACACTGTCGTATACGCCGGTCAAGCACATCCCAAACCTGCTCAATGGGTGACATGTCCGGTGAGTATGCTGGCCATGCAAGAACTGGGACATTTTCAGCTTTCTAGAATTACGTACAGATCCTTGCAACATGGGGCCGTGCATTATCTTGCTGAAACAAGAGGTGATGTTCATGGATGTATGGCACAACAATGGGCCTCAGGATCTCATCACGGTATCTCTGTGCATTCAAAATGCCTTCAATAAAATGCACCTGTGTTCTTCGTCCATTACAGATGTTTGCCCATACCATAACCCCACTACCACCATGGGCCACTCGATCCACAACATTGACATCAGCAAGGCGCTCACCCACACGACTTCACACACGCTGTCTGCCATCTGCCCTGAACAATGTAAACCGAGATTCAGCCGTGAAGAGAACACCTCTCCAACGTGCCAGACGCCATCGAATGTGGGCATTTGCCCACTCAAGTCTGTTACGGCGACGAGCTGGAGTCAGGGTCAAGACCCCGATGAGGACGACGAGCATGCAGTTGAGCTTCCCTGAGACTGTTTCTGACAGTTTGTGCAGAAATTGTTTGGTTATGCAAACCAATTGTTTCAGCAGCTGTCTGAGTGGCTGATCTCAGACGATCTTGGAGGTGAACCTGCTGGATGTGGAGGTCCTGGGCTGGTGTGGTTACACGTGGTCTGCAGTTGTGAGGCCGGTTGGATGTACTACCATATTCTCTGAAACGTCTTTGGAGACGGCTTATGGTGGAGAAATGAACATTCAATGCACGAGCAACAGATCTGGTTGACATTCCTGCTGTCAGCATGCCAATTGCACGCTCCCTCAATGCTTGTGGCAACTGTGGCTTTTTGCTGTGAGACAAAACTGCACATTCCAAGGTGGCCTTTTATTGTGGGCAGTATAAGGTACACCTGTGCACTAATCATGATGTCAGATCAGCATCTTGATGTGGCACAATGTGAAGTGGGATGGATTATCTCAGCAAAGCAGAAGTGCTCAGTATCACACATTTAGACTGATTTGTGAACAATGTTTGAGAGAAATGGTAATATTGTGTATCTGGAATTAATTTTAGATCTTAAAGTCCATCTCATGAAAAATGGGAGCAGAAACAAAGGTGTTGCGTTTATATTTTTGTTGAGTGTAGTTGATAATAGACACGCTGGAGGGACTGTGTATCTCGGCTGGCCTGGGAATGCCTTAGGATTCCTCCAGAGGAGCTGGCCCAAGTAGCGGGGGAGAGGGAAGTCTGGGCCTCTCTTCTTAAGCTGCTGCCCCTGCGACCTGACCCCTGATAAGAGGATAATGGATGGATGGAATTTCAGGACTATAAAGCGCACCTAATTATAAGCCGCACCAGCCTATTTTATGGAAAACACAATGTGTAGATAAAACAAGCCGCAGGTGTTTTAACATTTAATTACCATATGTAATGGTTAGTGCAGTTCGGATTGTCGGAAAAGAGATTGGTGTATCGGGAAGCTTTGATTTTATGAACATTTCAACATGGTGGAAACACTTCGGGCGTCCTCTCTCTATGTGTTCAGCCAATCTTCAAGAAAGACCTCAAGTTCGGGCCGTCTGCTTTTATTACCTCTGAAAGATTTTTTCGTCTTATTGCACTGAAACACTTCTTCACGCCAACGTCTCGCCATTGATTCAGTGCTGCCAAGGGTACGTGAAGCCGCTCCATTTTCTTCTTTAAAAGCCAGATAGACTGTCTAAAACTTAAAAGCTGCATCATATGCATTTCTCCATTTGTTTTCCATAATGAGGGTTTGTGCAATGAAACTTGGTTTTTGCAAACTCTCGCTCTCATATTGTCTGTCTGCTCCACTTATGCTTTCATTGTTCACATGAACTGTCTCTCTCACTTTTTTTCGATCTGCCTCTTAAAGGCACAGTATCCCTTAAAGGTGAAGGACATAACCTGTACAATCCATAGATTAAGGAGGTCCTCTTGTGGCCGTTAGCTCTAAATATCCTAAATAAGCAGCAACATTGTATAGGCCGCAGGCTGGATGTCACACTTTGCCAGGCATCTGGCCCAAGTTCCTCCTGTTGACCCAAGCCAGATTTGTCTCTGCTTCACAAACCATGGAGTTATACTCCAGAGGCCCGTGTCCAAATTTGTGCATCTCCGATTTTTCACCAGAAGCTCTTTGTGTTTTTAAAAACCACAACATGGAGAGTAACTGCATTCACAATGCTTTAAGAGTTCAGGAGCACCAAGAATGCTGGACCACCTCAAATTAACAGCCACTAATCACTTTTCTTAAAAACACCTATTTTTCTTTTCTATGAACATTCGATGAATAAGGAGCAGTAGCTTTAAATCTGAGATCATGTCCCCTAAACCAGAATTGAGGTTCTCACTTGATCTCTTCTTCCAGTGCAGTCTTGAAGAGTTTGAGCAGCAGGTACTCCTCTCTTTGGTTGGAAGCATAGTTGTACAAAGTGAAGATCACGGTGTCCAAGAACTTTGTAGATTTGTTTTGGGGCATCTGAAAGATCAGCTTCGCCAGATAGGATGGAATAGTCTGAAACAGAGTCGTGGAAAAAAAAGACTTAATTTATCTGAGTACAGAGAATCTCCAACTATAAACCTTTTCTACCACTGAAAAGATCAAATGTATATTTTTATGCTGCAGAGCTATCATACCTGTAGCAGATAAAAGAGATGCTGGTAGGCTTCTAGTTTCCTTCTTTTGCCCTTACTGAGGCCTTTAATCCCAAGTCCATCTCCAGCAGTCTGGTCATCTTTACTTGCTTTATTTTTCTTGTTTTTCATTTTCTTACTATGTGAAACAACATCCTGTAAAATAGACAAGCCCTTAATTAATAACTCCAAATGGAACAGATGGCGTACTTGCAATGGATCAGTGAAGTCATCTATGTGTTCAGAGGTCACAACAAAAAGGGTGCAAATTAAACTTGGATATCTGTACACGTGGCACTGGAAAATCCCCAACAATTACAACTTCATGGGAAGTTCTCAACCTGCAGGGTGATCCTGTTTTTCACCAGCAGTCCGATCTTAATGTCCATCAGATTCAAGTCTTTCTCCATCTGCTGGTTGGAGCGGATCTTTGTGACCACTTCTTCCCTGAGCTGTGTCACCTCCTGTTCCTCCTGCAGATCCAGGGGGCTCTGCTCCAACAAGTGGACAAACTTTCGGACCACTGACAGCGGAGGATCACTGGCTCCAGCTAACATGTCAAAAACAGGGACAACAGTTTCCTTTTAACATATACACAAGAATTTAGTGGCTTTACCGTTATTAGGTTTTCTTTTTTTACATATGGTCACCGGAGACGAACCGAATAGAGTGCCCTTCTTAAGTGTATATGAAGAAATCAGAAAATAGTAAAAAGATTTCAGTAACTGAATTAAAAATAGTAAATCTCACATTATACAGATTACTTATACTAAGACTGAAATACTTTGTTTACTGTTGCAAAGTGTTGTTTCTAGCAAAAAGTGATTATTACATATGAAAATATTTTTAATACAGTAATGTTGCCTAATGAACATTAAATTGCAGTACTTTAACTCATTATCTTATTGAGGCTCCAATTACATTAATTATTGCATCAATGCAGTACAGCATGAAGCAGATTGGCCTGTGGTTCTGCTGAGGCGTTTAGAAAGCCTAGCTTGCATTAATAGCGTCTTTGTTCAGCTGGACTAAACTTTTGGGACTTGTCTGTCTCATCTCCTTTTTGACCATGGTATATCCCAACGATTCTTCAGGGCTTTAAGGTCAGGCCATTTATTCATTTATTGATTTATACAGTATAGCCCTTTAAAAACACTCAGTTAAAGTGCTTTTCAAAAATTGGCATGCTTACTGGCCAATCAGTGAAACCATGATTAAATACTATTTTACTAGTTACAGTATTTCACTTTATATTTTTCATTGTTTTGCTCCGCTTTTGTTCTTTCGTACATGCTACCAAGAGGTTGTGCTAGACATTTTTTCTGTCCGTCATTTTGACTGGCAGGGTCAAAAAAATCTGGTCACAATCTAAATCCAAATTAAATCGTATGAGGCAGGGCGTTGGGGGGAGGTAGACGACTGACGATTGCCCGTCTCCAGCAATTGTCTGACGAGTTAATACCTATTCAAGATAATCTATTTTTTAAATCATTTTAAGTATTTTCAATCAAGATAAGCTGATCAGGGAACTAGACATACAAATGAAATTAAATGCTTGCTCATATTATTAGAATAATTGATGTGGTTCCTGCACGGCATGGAACGCAAATGCTCACCTTTTCTTTTTCTTTATGTAATAGTCGGATTGTTGCAGAAGTTATTGTGATAAATTTTGGGATTTCTGTCTTGGACAGAATAGATTATCCCTCATGGGGGTTTAACTGTTTATCCGCAGGCAGAATCCGCGCCTCGCTGCTACACTGAAGACTGGAATTACGTTATTTACTTCAGACAAAATGTTTTAACAGAAGCCGAAGACATTTAGAACGGGCCGTTTCCTGACCAATAATCTCCTGGAGGAAAGCCTGCAGTTAAAGCAGCAGCAGGCGCCGCAAGATGGCCGTCTTTGGTGCACATCTGGCAATATAGAGCGCGTCTAACCGGGCGCACCGGGATGGATGGAATGGCGACTTGTCCAAGGTGTAACATGCCTCTCGCTTGATAACCGCTAGAGATATGCATCAGACCCCCGCGACGCTTCAGGGAGAAGCGAAATAAAAAAATCGATGGGATTTATTTCATCATCATCCTTTATTTATGTAGGGCCTTCAGTGGCCAGAGGCACCCAAGGCGCTAAACAAAACACAACAATAAAACAACGATAAAAACAGAGCAGACATGCAATATTTAGACATTAACAAGAAATAAAGGGGTGCAGAAAAAGGGCTCTAAAACTGTCAAGTGGCCCCAAAGGCGATGCTGTAGTAATGAGTTTTTAATGGGGTTTTTAAAAGTTTAAAAAAGTGTTAAAAAAATCTGCGCATTTACTTTAAACGGTCAGAGGGAGGTGTGAATACTAATCTGTAAAAAAGACGGACAACCTTCAGATTTTTCCATCACTGTTCTAAAACAAAAACAAAAAACGGTCAAATAAGGAAAATACTCAGTTAACGTGACCCCTGATGCTACCTTCACCTGTGATCTTCATTTTGGCAAAAGATTTTTGATTAAATTTGCTACAGAAATTAACTTTTAGGTTTCATGTTTAATTACCATGGTCAAGTCAATAATTGTAGGTTTGATAACTGTCAAGTCAAGCATTTTCCTCATCAGTCATAGCAAAACATTTCATAATTAGAACATAATTTATTGGTGTTTATATTATGTTTGAATTCACTGAGAAACTATTAGTCTGTATACTGTATACTAAAGTTATGTGCTAGTTTAAATTCATAGAGTTAATTCTTTCAATAAATTACTGTTTCCATTCCATACAAAGTTATATTAACAACCATGTGATTCAAGTATTCACAGCAAGAAAAAATACTATTACTGACAATGTTTTCCTACCCAAACATCACAAAACTGATAAAACGGCATAACTGCAGTAGTGAATAAAACTATTTAAAAGTATTTAACGAAGTTCATAAGTATCTTTGACTCACTTAGGGTTCTGTAGTCATCTCTTGCTTTGTTTGCCTTCAGGAAAGCCTGGATTCTTACAATTTCTTTTTCCTTAACCCAGAGACAGCAGATTGTTATAAGCAGCGGACAAATGTAAGAAAATTCAACAACAGGTCTGTGAACTGAGGCTATGATTACTCACATGGTCTCGGAAGAATTGCAACCTTTGATTATACTTTCGTCTTGCTTTCCACATTTTCACAATAGACTGGATCTAAAAACAACAGACTACGTTGTCAGGTCATTTGAATATGATTTATGTATACATGCTTCTTTCATGAAGTCATTAAAAATAACAGAGACTTTGTGATATATTTTTTGTTAGTCATTGTTGATTAACATCAGCTGTAAATTTGAAGACAAAAACAAATTGTTGTATTTACCTTGACCACAGAAGCAACACTTTTCTGAAGCAAACTGATCCTTGCTATGTAAATTTTCCTCTGTCTATAACCTCTCCAGCAAGCCTAAAAAAAAAGAAAAAAATATATAAATAAAGTTATGAAATACTATCAATGAATGGCATGGATCAGTTGGTAAAGTTATATGGCCAGAAATACTCCTAATGTTATAGGTCTTTCCAATAGGTGTTATACTGTTATAGTAGTTTTTTAATCCTAGGAAAGCCTAGATAACATTTATAAAATGTAATAAAGATATAATTTATTAATGGCGCAACATTTCACAGCTAAATCAGGAATCACAGGAGTTATAAGATGGCAACGCAGCTACGTCGGAAAAAAATATTACATAAATTCATCATGGGTATGACTGATTAAGTTCTGCTGTTCTTTGTTCAGAGTGGAAATAATATACATGAATCAATCTTAAATCAATGTACATGACAAAAAGCATAATTATGAATGGATACTTGACTGCTCTTAAAATAATTTGTTTTCTAAAGTCCATAGAAGCAAACACCTAAGTCACCTCTATGACACGCACCGACCGCCCCAGCCTTTATCCATTTGAACCCCAGTTTTGTTTTGCATTTGGATATTTGTCCTGAAGAAAAATTTAACCATCTCCACAGTTAAACCATCTGACTCACATTGGAAACAACACACCTCGAGCTGATTGTAAAGTGGAAGAAGTTGGAACATCAGGATCCCTTTCCTCAGGAAGGCAAACTTTACATCCCCGTAGAGAGAAAAGTGAATGACAAAACAGAAGCTTCAGGTCTAAAATGGACGGCTTTAAGCAAGACCCAAAAGGGAAGCTGCTCACACATGAACAACCCAAATACCTTCTAATGGAAAAGCCTTTTGGTCAAAATAGGCAAAGTGCCAGGAGATGGTCATTTCATCTATTGCAACAAAAAAGACTGCAGTAGATTGGAATTCTTTTTATCATAACTTTTATCATCATCATCACAATAACTACCACAAAATAATCGGATAGTTTATAGTTAATCCATGCAGAAAAAAGGATTGTTCAAAGGTATAGCTGAAGGTACAAAGTTCATACTCAGGTTAAGTGTATGTAAGCTTTTCAGCATTACTGTATTCAGAGGTTTTCTAGTATAATTCCAAACATATGGCCCTTTAAAGTATAGTACAAATGAATTTTTATAGTGTATAAAAAACTCCTAATCACATGAGTGTAAATGAACATGAACAGAAAGTAATAATGGCTGATGCTCCACCTCCTCACATTTCCTACCTGGAGTTTAACTACATGAGGTTCTTGTTGGTGAAGGTACTCCATTCTCTGGGAATGCTTTTTTCTGGCCAGGTAACCTCTGACCCTAGCCTGAAGCTGGATGACGAAGGATTCATTGGCCAACCACAGCTGTTCCCGGTTGAATTCTGCAGTCACAGAGTTTACTACATTCTGACAGAAAGCAGGGTATAAAAAAAGAAAATAACTTCAGTCCAGAAAGTATTGTGATCAAAGTTCACGGTAATATGAATAGCAGTCACACTAATGAATATGTCTGTGAATATAAAAACTCAATTTGCTTGGCACAGTAAAATATGTATAGTTGCAAACATTATGGAAATGTACCTGGATTTCTTCTTTGTCCAGTTGGGCTGCATTCTGTTCAAATCCTTCAGGCTCCTGCCAGCTGCCCTGCCCAGTCTCCAGATTGTAGAAGTAATCATATCTGTCCTTGATGCAATGTTTGACCCAAACACCATCACTGCTGCCTGGAGCAAAATGAACAATTCTCTATTTCACTCAACTCCCACTGCTACTGGATCTGTTTAAGTCACAATCAGCATAATTCCCAGGAACTGTACAACAAATATTATGATAACATGGAACATTATCGTCTCCTAACAAATCTAGGTCAGAGCAAACAGACGAGTCTACTAAAACTATAGCCTAAAATGTGTACTACTGATCCTTGGACAATCAAAACAATGATAATCTTGCAAATGTTATAAACTTTTTTCAGGATAAATATTAAGAAATGAATGTAACAACACTTTTTGCTTTTACTTTTAATATTTAAACCTATATATGTTTGCATTAAAAACTTCAGATTCGTTTTTTCCCCACTTATAACTGTGAAGACAAGTAATACATATGAACAAATACATAAAATCTTTTTTACATAAGATTACTTTAGTTGTAAGAATAAGTAAAATTTAGAAAAAATACAGAAAAATCTAACTTTCACCCTAATTTAGTTACTACATGTTGATTCACCTTTACTAGCATTCGCAGTTTGCCTATGAGCCAGTTCAGCCTGGTACGCGTCAGCGCAGTCAGGATGCACCGCTCTTAGTCCTGCACTGGGGATCTGCAAAGCTTGCAAAGTGTTCTGGGAGTCCCCCTCTTCCACCGTCTTATTAATATGAGCAACAGCTCCCGCCACTGAAAGCATACAAGACCAGCTAGTTGCTAAGAGAGAGTCAACAGAAAAAGAACCAAACCAAAACAGGAAACATGGTCGGGTGAACCAAAGCAACATAAGTATGGTAACAAAAGTCATTAACACAAACTGTTCTAAACATCACACGTATTTAGCAAAAGTGCATCAAAAGTATAGGATATTACTTTTTATTCTGATGCCCAAATAATCAGTACTGTAAGCTGTTATTTGCATCAATAAAACTTTCTGTGATGACATTTTGCATTACTGCATTAAAATGTAATAAAACCCCTATGCCAATTATTTAATTAGACCAAATTAAAACAAACTTCAGTGTAATACACTGAAGTTTGTGTGAGCAAAACACCCACAACAATCAACCACATATTATCAAACTAGCTTAGATGTACACGAGAGAACTAAAATTGTTAATGCGTACTTGTGAGGGCCTCTTCCTCGTCCCGATTGGCTGTTAGGATAGCTTCTTGGATTTGGTCCAACCAGAGCACAGCAGACTCATCTCCAGAACTCTATAATAAGTGGCAAAACTGAAAGGTCACTTCAGTTTTCAATCAAACGTTTCATACAAAAAAATGCAGTTCAAAATGCTTTACATATTAAAAATGACCCCACATATATCACCCACCCAAAGGTTTAATAATTATCACATTCATACCCCCTCCCTCCAATCCTATTCTAATGTTTTTAGTGTGTGGGATTAAAAATCATCTCAGAGTCAAAAATCACAGCCAGGTTATTTATTTGTAAAAAAGGATTAAAAGACAGTCGTTCTAATTTTGGTAAAAGTTTCCAGAAGAGGTATATTTGTGTGTGTATATATATATATATATATATATATATATATATATATATATAGGGGGGGGACATTGAAAAAAAAAAAAAACTATTTATCACAACAAGTACAAACTTTGTTTACACAGCTTAGTGGCTGTGCTTCCTGTCAGGCTAATCTTAGAGAATTCTGGTGGAGTCAGAGTTTACTCCTTGACCACAGGTTCCTGAGACAGGAAGTGACCGCTATAAAACACTTAGCCGCATCTAATAGATTGTTTGTCTGTATTTAACAGACTCAATGTTAACAAAGAAGCTGAGAGATAGATCTGCAAATGTTCACATTCACCATGTAAATGTAGATGTGTCCTATTACAATTTTAATAGCACAACTATAAGTAGTATCATTTTTAAAGAGTTTAAACAGAAGCAACAATAAACAGTAAAAACAAAACAAACTTAAAAAAGCAGAAAAAAGAATCATATTTTAAAACAACCAAAACTCAATAAAAACTTTTTTTTAAAGTGTCATATGTTTATGGTTTACAGTTGTTCATAGACCGGCACACAGCCCCTCCTCACTATTGTGAGTCAGAAGGAAGATAATGACGCAGGCAGAAGGGAATTCAGTTTTCAGGCTAGAGCAGGAAAGTCGCTCACCACACACAGACAAGCACCCAACATATACAAATGAAGAGCTGAGCTGGAGCACAAAAAACTATTGGTCCGCTGTTTGAGCTCCAGAGATGTAGAAGGGCAAATTTCACCAGTGGGAAGAACCACCATCAACAGAAGAGAAGAACAGAAGTCCTGGGAAACGTGGGAAATCAGTGTGAAAGTGATATGGCTAACCTTCTCAGAGGACTACTGTTTTGTTTAATGGCAGCACAACCCGGTCGGCTCGATGGTAAGTATTAAAACTTCGTTTTTACTGAAAGGAGGACTTCAAAAAGTTTTAAGATCAAAATTATGTTGAACCCAAAATTATCTATAATCCTGGCAGATTGATTTTTAAAGTAATCAAGATAAAATGCTGTTTCTTCTGTCTGGAAGTAATTAAAATAAATGTTCGGAGATGGCCAGTCAGAGTTGTGACTTGAATCTGATTAAGAACTTGAATTGGTAAAAGATTAGGGGGAATACATGATAGCCACCAACTCTAATCACCAGAAGCTCATCATCAAAGATAGATAATTAAAATACCAGTGGTAATATGCGAGAGGCTGGTCAGCAATTATAAGCAGCATTTGTTTGTTCTGATTCCAATTTAGAATTTTCAATTTATCACTGAGAAGGGTGTTAAATCATTTTTGACATGCTTTTTTCTTCATAAAATGCAAAGAAATATTTTCTTTACAAACTGATACTTCTTTCACAGTGTTTACTATCTTTTGAGTGGTACTCCTCACATTTCCTGTCAGAAATAAAAGAGAATTTTACAGGTAAATTTGCTGGTGGTATTAATAATAGAGGGAATACATTTATTCAAATATTATTGGCACAGACTATAATCAGCATAACAGTTATGAGCAAAACAACTATCAAGGTCTGTACTCTCAGAATTGTTTTTTCAGATATTTTTTTTGTTTACCACAGGAAACGGAAACAATACTGCTCCTCCAAGAAGCTGGGGGGGCTCCGCAAACAATTTTAACCACACAACCAAGCAGCTTGACCTTTTCCACGCCATCGTCGACCCTCACCTGGATGTAGACCCTGACAGCCCAGTGACAGCCTATACTATAGGGGGACTCAGCACTTGGGTCATACCTTCATCGTATATCCTGACTATCCTCGTGGGTATCCCATCTAACACCTACATTCTGGCCTTCCTCAGAGTCAAACTCACTTCAAAGACTTTATCTACAGTGGTCCTGTACCTGAACCTGGCCCTGTCGGACTTGCTGCTCGTGCTTTCTCTTGCTCTGCGAGTTCACTACCACCTAAACGGACACAACTGGATATTTGGTGAGATCTTCTGCCGGCTTATTACGGCTTTATTTTTCGGAAATGTTTACTGCTCGGCTCAGACAATAGCGTGCATCAGCTTGAAGCGCTACCTGGCTGTGGTCAAACCGTTTCTGTACAGAAGGATGGCTAAAACAAGGCTGGCGTTGTGGATGTGCCTGGTTATATGGTTTCTGTATGGTGCTGCTATTGTGCCTGAGCTCCTGGTCAGGCAGAGCTACCATATCACAAAGCTGGGGATCACTACATGCCATGATGTACTTCCACTAGAAGAACCCTCCCATTCTCCGCTGGTGCCATACAGACTTATGCTAGTCTTTCTGGGCTTCTTGCTCCCCTTGATGGTTTGTATTTATACCCACATCGCAGTGGTTTACCACCTGGAACGAAGCTCCTGTGACTGGAAACTGTTCACCAGAGTAAGCACTCTGGTTTTTATCATCTTCGTGGTGTGTTTTTTCCCTAGTGGCATTCTGCACACCGCCCACTACATCCGCCTGTTTTCCAGTGGAGATGACACACTGTATGGATACTATAGATTGGCAGTTTGTCTCTGCTGCTTCCACAGCTGCCTGGACCCCTTCCTGTGCATCCTCCTTTCCTCGACAGTAGACTCAGAGCTGCATTTCATCTCTTTTAACAAGATACTACGAGGCCAGCAGTTATAACATTTAGACATTTCTAAAAAAAACAGGAAGGAATAATCTATAGTTTAAAGATGTCAATCTTTGTAACAAAACAATATGTAAAAACTACATGTCCAAACCTAAGAAAATCAATGGCAAGATAAGATCAAAATTGGCAACATTTAGATTGACATAACTGCACCATTAGCGAGTCAAATTGTAATTTGGTTATCAATATGCATTGATAACACAATATACAAAAATTACAGCGGCAAATGACAGCCTGGAGGTACATTTTAGTAGACAAAACAATAGGTGGTTTTCACACCTTACGGTTTGGTAGACTTTGTTTGTCTGAGTGGCAGCTTGTTTTCACACTGTACTTTGTTAAATGAACTGAACCTTTTGAACATCTTGTTTACCTCCTCGCCTTTAGTGTTCCAAGTGAAGCAGGGACTCTTCCACTTGCGTTAATGTAAACCAACATGGAGTGGCATCAGATTTAAGAGGTTTTAGTGTTGCTCTGTTGTCTTCGGGAAATGTGCCAGACAAATACGTTTCAGTAATTGGTTCAGCCTGATCAGAAAGAGGCGGAGCTGTTGTGAGAATGTTTTTGTTTTATTTCTCCAGAATACGCTGAGCTCCAGTCCATTTCCTGCTTTTGGAGCGCCCCTGACCCGCTTGGCATTAACATATGAGATCAAATCGCACCATAGTTCACTCCATCTGAGCTAAGATCTAGGTTTTTTTGAAGGAAAGTTTGAATTTGTCTCATCAAAGTTGGATCGCATATTCACACCTCCTCAGTCTGGACCAGACTTTCTGGGCAAATAAACTAGTCATATAAAGTCATATTCAATAGATTATAATATTATTGAAAAGTTTGTTTATTTTAGTAACTCAATTCACCAAGTGTAATCCATTATATAGATGAATTACACAAAGAATTAGCCTATGTTTTAAACCCTTTCTTTCTGTTAATGATGATTTTCTGATTAGAATATTACATTGCACCTTATAAAAAAAAAAGATTTTTAATTAATGTGGTGTTGGGTCACACGCAGCCATCGGGGGCGCTATGCTGCTCTCTTCCACCGGAAGTCGGCCCGGTGAACTTGCTCCAAAGAAACTTGCTCCAAAGAAACTTGCTCCAAAGGAACCCAAAGACCACTCCAGGTGAATCTTAAACATTGACAGGCTGCAAGACTGAACGGGTGGAAGCCACAGGTCCAGAGCCAATAGAAGCCGCATTTATTTGCTGCCAGAGAGCCAATAAGAATTGCCGCGCTGGAAAGCTGCCGAATGGTAATGTAAAAGGTGGATGCTGGGGGCTGATCGCCAAGCAGCAGGAGCCAGATGCAGCTGGAAGGAGCCACAAGCCAGGAGCTTTACTGCTGCTAACCGGATCGGAGCCATCACCCCCCTTTCCCTCATTGAAACGGAGCAACTCGGGGACTTAATCGTTCAAAGGTATGTTTGGGCAGAGGCAAATTAGTTAGGATAACTAATTTTAAAGGTTTATCCCTTTTTGTGGTGTTGTATTATTTTCATTTGCTATCTTTGGGTAATAGGCCTTTCAGCGTAAAACTTTAATCAGTGTTTCTAAAAGATTTTTCCCGACAAACAGTCTTTTTAAATCCTGTAATTTGAGCTTCTCAATCAGACAGGAGTTGTCCCTTTTTGTTTAATGTTTAATAAATGTATTTGAGCTACTCTAAACGCCCCACGTGCGTCGCAGAAAGCTAAAGCTAAACAAGCCCAAGTGTCGGTTTAAGCCTGCGTTTCATAAACAAAGATCGCTATTAACAGTTCAAACAGAACTCTGTTTAAAAATAGATTGTTTTAGAACAGAAACTAATGTTATTAGCCGTGTTTGAACTCGCCTTATTTGATCAAAATATGGGAATTAGATTGTTTACTGTCGTGATCAGTCCATGAATAAAGTAATTCTCCAAAGGATAATTACTCTTATCCAGATAATTTATAAACATAACATGTCTTAATCCAAAGAATGTTTTCTTTTCTTATAATTACAATTAGTGAAACTAATTTAGCTTTATTCCAGCATCTGCAGATCAAGCCTTGCTTCTTATAACATCCAAATTCATCTAGAAATGACATAAGAATCCATGGTTACTTATTTTATTACATTATTCATCTTTTGGGTTCCTGTATTTTAACTATACATTTATTCTAATCAGTAGTGTGTTCTTTTATTACTAGTTTGAGTGATTAAATGTTTTTCTTATTTCTTTTGTGTAAATAAATATTGTGTTTGGAAAGTAACACTTGTCATTTCTTTGTTCAAGACACACATATTGCAAGGTGTAGGACCAATAGACGTTAAAGAATTAATTCCTTCAGAATTATGAGATTGATATAGAAATTTGGCTATTAAAATAGTGCCTGCTAGAATCAGGTGGTGCCCCGAATAATAATTTCCTACAAATTATTACTTTTGACTGCCATAGGCAGTATATATTTTAAGTGCCTCCCCGGTCATTTTGTTATTCTTCAATGAACTAAATTTAAATAAGAATGAAATAATACAAAGTTTCAAGTACTTATTTTTATCATAACTAAGTTTGTAAGACACAGACACAAAGAGACCTGAGTAACATCAGTAAATACGACGAAAATTAAAATTAGTAACCATTATATATATATATATATATATATATATATATATATATACATACATACATACATACATACATATATTAGGCGTGTAACGATTCTCAAAATCCTTGATTCGATTTATTTTCGATTTTAGGGTCACAATTCGATTTTATTCTCGATTAAAAAAAATACTTTTACAGTATCGAACCCTATGTTATTTTTACACTGGTTTTTTTCATAAAATTTTGTCTTGTAAATCTTATGTTAAAATACAAAATTGATGCAATTTTTATTATTCTTGTGTAATGTATAACATTAAGCATTAATGTTTAATTTATTTACAGTGACAATGTTGTTTAATGTTAATGGAGGCTTGCTGCCATCTAGTGACTCTTTATAGTTACTGCAGAAATACGATAAGCTCCAGATAGGACCAAGCAAAATGCAGCTAACAGCGGTCCTGTTGTTTACAATGCAAATGTGGACTTAACTCGCCGGGAACTCAAAATTTCATCACCAGTGATTTGAGGGTAGAAGGAGCGGCTTTAGCTCCGCTCCCGTTGCTTCATCTATCCAAGCCGTGGTCGAACTTTAGCTTAGCTAATAGCTACTTGCTAGCGTCAGCTAATGTGGTGTGTAGACGTGTGCTCTGATCCAGGGGGATGTCAAACAGGCAGTTAATATGTTACCGGGTGTTGTTGTGAGTTGTATGAGAACTGGTGAGATTTACTTGTTAGGGAAAATGCAATGTGGGTTCCTTGTGATGAGACGGTTGTCTGCTAGATATTGCAATGGAGTCGCGAGTGGAACACAGGATGTAAACATGGCAGGAGGTGGTCGTGACCCTCATCCTCTTTTGGATGTCGATGTGCAAGGTCATAACGTAATTTCGACATCCATTTTCTGAACCGCGCAGGGGGCTGGTGCCTATCTCCAGCTGAGAGGCGGGGTACACCCTGGACAGGTCGCCAGTCCATTATGGGGGTAAATTCCTGCCATTTATCAAGTGAATACAATTACAATTTGGGAGAGGATCATTCTGTCTTCTCCTACAAAACCTGTAATGCTTGCGCTCAAAACTTCTGCTTTCTTTCAAATATTTTCTCTTCTCTCTCAAAACCTGTAATGCTTGCGCTCAAAACTTCTGCTCTTTCTCAGATATTCTCTGTTCTCTCTCAAATTCTATGTTTCTTGCTCACAGATTTTCTCCAAGCTTGCAAACTGTATCTCTACGTAGATCAAAACTGTACTTATGAACCTCTCTTCTCTGCTTGCGGATTCTGTGTGCTCACTCGCAGATCGAAAACAGTCGTTGCCTAGCAACTGTTCCAGCAAATAGAATTAGAGTTCTCCTAATATGGTTGCAGCCTGCTTTAGGGTGCGTTTGTTTTTTGCTGTGTGTTGGCCTGCGCATACAGGTTACTGTGCTGCCCACTGGATAAACAGAGAAAAAACAGACAATGTATCTGATACATTCCAAATATTCGTACAATTTCTATTTGTTTTTCTATTGCAATTTTTTATTTATTAAGAGTATAATTAAAAGTTGTAAACTGGTAATATTGTGATATTTTTCTGATGTATTAAATATATAATTAAGCTGTAAAAAGAATGTTTAAATATTTAACAAAAAAAGGAAGAGGGGAACAACTTTAGCTTGCTTCTCTCAAGTTTTGGGGAATCAAGATATAGCTTAGTACTTTAAAAATAAAAACTTTTTTGTTGTTATTTCAATTGTTTTGTGGCTGTCAAAACTCAAACCAAAATATTTTTGACCATCTGCTGTGCGATTAATTACTTTGAATTGGCTGATCTAAGAGACAGCAAACCCATGGTTTCTTCCTCATAAATCTCTGCCTAGTAACATGTCCAGCCAACTGGATGCCACTTTTTATTGACCTGAAGCGGGATATTTCTTCACTTGATTCCACAGAATGGCTCAGCATCAACCACAGCCTCAAGTAAGTCATTTGTGTATATATAAATATTATTTTTTTTCTTTAGTTAATGATTACCCGAGTGCTAGTTCCGAACACCCTAACGCTTTAGGACAGAACATGGGTAACATGCGCTGATAGAAAACACAGTTTATGTTCATTCGAAAGCTCTAAACAACATTACACTTTCGATGTAGTTGGCAGAGTCCCTAAATTCAAATTGAAGTGTCTACTTTAATATTTAGTTTGGAATTGAAAGGAAGCTTCGTGCAGCAACATGTTAGCCATAGCTCTGAACTGGCTGGAAGTTTGAGTGTTCTTGTGAGGTCTCGTTTCTTGCTTAAATATGCCTCGCTGTATAAGTTGGCTCTGTTACACCCCATCTTCTGGCTCAAGGATAAACAGACTGTTCATCCAGTGGGCAGCACAGTAACCTGTAGGCGCAGGCCAACACACAGCAAAAAACAAACGCACCCTAAAGCAGGCTGCAACCATATTAGGAGAACTCTCATTCTATTGGCTGGAACAGTTGCTAGGCAACGGCACTTCTTGATCTGCGAGCGAGCACACAGAATCCGCAAGCAGAGAAGAGAGGTTCATAAGCACAGTTTTGATCTGCGTAGAGATACAGTTTGCAAGCATGGAGAAAATCTGTGAGCAAGAAACATAGAATTTGACAGAGAACAGAGAATATCTGAGAAAGAGCAGAAGTTTTGAGCGCAAACATTACAGGTTTTGAGAGAGAAGAGAAAATATTTGAGAGAGAGCAGAAGATTTTAGCGCATGCATTACAGCTTTTGAGAGAGAAGAGAAAATATTTGAAAGAAAGCAGAAGTTCTGAGGGCAAGCATTAAAGGCTTTGTAGAAGAAGACAGAATGATCCTCTCCCAAATTGTAATTGTATTCTCTTGATAAATGGCAGGAGTTTTCCCCCATAGTCCATCAAAGGGCCACATAGAGACAGACAGGACAAACAACCATGCACGCACACACTCACACCTAAGGACAATTTAGAGTGATCAATTAACCTGTCCCACCGTGCAGAATATATATATATATATATATATATATATATATATATATATATATTATGTTAGCAACTTAAATGTAAGGCGTATCTCGATGATATTGAATCTTTTAAATATTTTACGACACTATTATTGGCCGAAACCTTTGGCTTAGTTTGTCAATCAAGTTTATTCTAATTTAGTTCAGCTCTTCATCTGTTGGCTACAGCTAACCAGCTACACCAGAGTGTAGATGGAGCCCAGAACATTGTAGGCCAGTCCAGTCACTGAGAGCTGAAGCCGGCAGGTCTATCCAATCCTGTTGTGTTTTTTAAAGCATTTTTCCCTTCTGAGGACCGGGAGCAGAACGGAGGGGACATTTTAAAAGCCACAGGTGTTGTTAGCAGCGCACAGCGACCTGGGTAAGTTTCCTGTGTCTCTCTGTAACAGATTCACAGCGAGCTGGGAGTCCTGCTTAAGACAGCTGATCGTAGTTTTATTATTGCTTCGTTTGGTGCCCTTTAAGTAGATTATGTCCCAAGACAAGGAGCAGATCCTTTTCCAGTTAAGGCATCTACTGTAATCTGGGGACAAAGAAGTCCATCCACCTAAACAGCTCGGTCCAGATAAAAAAAATTAAGTCAGAACAAAAATACATTAATATCACCTTGTTTCACATTTAAAATAGGTGTTAAAAACCAAGTACAGCCACTTCAAAATGTTTAGAGTAGGTAGATGTGAACACTTCAATCTGCTTCTCAGAAAATAAATGCTTATAAATATTCCAGCCTTCCCTGTCCAAATCTCCTAAAAAGCTTTTATAAGTGTTTCTCTCTCCACAGCTCTGTGCAGACCCTTAAAAGGGAAGTTCTTTCATCACATATTTCCTAGGTTTTAAGATTTAATAAATGTAACTGGATGTATTCCACTGCAGCACGAAACCTTTAGTCCAAACAATGAAGTGAAAGGAAAACAGCAAAGCAGCAATATACCTAATTATTAAAACTGTGTAGTTTTCATATGCAATTCAAGAACTTAAATATATCTTTCAAAATATCTCTAAACTATATTGATCAAAATGGTTGTCCCATTACCTGGCAGAGAAGTTGTTTTGTATAGTGAAGTAAGTCATGGTAGTGCTTCGCTGTGGCTGGGTTTACTCCTGTCAGCTTGGCTGTAGGGAGAAGCAGGGCTGCAAGCGTCTGCTGATGATCTCCTGAGCTGAGGGCCTCATTGATCTCGGCAATAGCTATGATACCTGAAAGTGTAAGAAAAAAAATGTTTAATCTAATTAAAGGTCTATGAATATTTTTTGTTTGTAGCCTCTTTTTCAGAGACAGCTGAGTTTGGACCAGGATGCTAAAAAACATTTTAATGCTAGGAGCTAATTATTATAATAAATTACATTATAAAAAAACATGCTCTGATATGATAATCACAACTCTGTATTCCTTACGTTCGTGCTCCTCTTGGACTTGAATGTTAACCAGGTCGATGCATTTCTGAACATCATTCCAAGTAAGAAACTCTTGGCTCTTGGACATAGTCTCAGCTCGCTCTTCAATAAGCATGTCAGCATATCTAAGAAAAGGGATTAGGTAGAATTTAAAATAGTTTCCACATTAAATAGATGAACAATGAAAAATACTCAGATCCTTTCAAGTGTTAAAAAAATAAATAATTCGAGACAGAAATCTCTAACGTCTCACGATCGAAGTATTAGATTTCACTTTTTTTTTCCACTTTTGTCCTGCATTATTACAAAACTTTTTTAGGAGTTTGTGGGAGATATATTTGCACATGGTAATGGTTTTAAACACAAAACCTGCAAAACAAAAGACGTGCTTGTATGTATGGATGTGTGTACAGGTGGATGGAACATTTGGACTATGGGGTGGATAATACAAATCTGTCTTGATACTCTGATTTTTATATCTCCACAGATATACAGTACTTAACTTATACAAACTATTGAAATCAAGTTCAATACTTTTACAGTTTATGTTGGAATAATGACATAACTAGGGGTTTGCAAATTCCTACCAATCTCCAAAATAACACCAACTGGTTTTGCTCAACAACCAGAATGCTCTTACCAAGATGCTGTTACGACTTTAGTGAAACATCCTGCAAAAATTTGATTTTCAGTAATTAACTGCCATCCTTTCTGTAGCCGTCGTACCTGTTGAGGTTGTCGTGCTCTATATTTGTGAAGCCCAGAGGAGAGTCTGTTAGCTGCTCAATAACAGCCTGCGGGTCTTTAGTGTCTAGCACCTCGTTTAAAACGGTGACAGCCGACAGCATCTCCACAGCTACGCTGAGCTCCTCATGACTCAGTCCAGCCTATTAAGCATAAAGTGATGAATAATGAAAATATAAACGAATGTTTTAACAAGTTCATGTCAGCAGGGCTACAACCTCCAGCTCATAGGCTCACCCGTCCTCCTTGTAGCTGCAAACTGAATAGTTCAGTTTGATACAGGTTGGCAGCACTCTGATAGACGATTGGCAACTGAGCCTCCGGGTTCAGCAGCTCCTCCACTGTCTCCACTGCGTTGCCCAAACGAATGGCTGTGTTGATCCGTGCAACTGCCTCAAGTTCTGTTCAGGAAGTTGTTACAGTATGTTACATTTCCAAAAAAAGGACATGGACCTTGTCTTATAGTATGAACATTAAATCTCATGCAGAAACACAGAATAAAAAAATTTCAGTAATGTAAATATTACCAAAATTTATCAGCAATGTGTTACATTTTTATTTAGTTAGTAGTTAGAAACTAAGAAGTAGATTACAGTGAAATTTTTATTCATCAATTGGTAAGGTGGCTTTTTAAGCTGCAAAGTGAACTTACTTCGTTTCTCTGCTTCAGCAAAATCATTACAGGAGCTGACAATTCTGTGAATCTCATCTTTGTCCAGCACCATCGACCTGCCTCCATCCTGTGGTTTAAACATACATCAGTCAGACAACATTAAAAGCATGTATTCAGGCAAGGCAAGGCCGTTTTATTTGTATAGCACACTCTCAATAATTCAATTCAATTCAGTTTATTTATATAGCGCTGTTTCATAACGGATGTCATCTCAAGGCACTTTACAAGAAGAGTTATTACAATACAATGTTTAACAAGGCAATTCAAGGTACTTTACATGATTAACATTAGAACACAGAAAAAAAGAGCATAAATCACTTTGAAGATTAAAATAAAAGCATTTACAATAAAATAGTAATCAAGACAATAATTCGTATGAAAATTTTAAAAAAAGCTAGTAAAAAGCGATAATAGGATCAGTTACTCATTAGAGACTCTAAATAGGTAAGTTTTAATTTTAGACTTAAAGGAGTTCAGTGTCTTTGCAGCTTTGCATTCTCCCGGTAGATTGTTCCAGATGGGGGGAGCATAGAAACTGAATGCTGCTTCACCATGCTTGGTTCTGGTTCTAGAGACGATCTTAAACTAGAGCTGGAGGACCTGAGTGATGTGGATGGTAGCATATCTCTAATGTACTCTTGTGCTAACCCAGTCAATGATTCATAAACTAATAAAATCACTTTGAAGTCTATTCTCTGAGCTACAGGGAGCCAGTGTAAGGATTTTAGAACAGGAGTGATATGTTCTATTTTCTTGGTTTTGGTGAGAACACGAGCAGCAGCATTCTGGATCAGCTGCAACTGTCTGATTGATTTTTTAGGTAGACCTGTGAAGATACTGTTACAGTAATCAAGGCAGCTAAAGATAAATGCATGTATGAGTTTTTCTAGGTCTCCTTGTGTCATCAGTCCTTTAATCCTGCAAATGTTCCTCAGGTGATAGAAAGCTGACCTTGTTATTGCCTTTATGTCACCCTGGAGTTTTAGGTCTGAGTCCATTATTACACATAGACTTCTGGCCTGGTTGGTAGTTTCTATTTGGACCAGTTTAAGCTGATTACTGATATGTAGTCGATCTTTTTCAGGTCCAAAGATAAGTACTTGTGGTACCCTAGTTTTGTTTTTGTTCAGTTGAAGGAAATTATGGGTCATCCAGTTTTTAATTTCCTCAATGCATTTATTATGGGTTTGGATGGGTTCAACGTCACCTGGTGACATTGAAATTTAAAGCTGAGTGTCGTCGGCATAGTTGTTATAGTCAATATATAGTCAAATATAATTTGGCTTAGTGGGAGAATTTAGATGCTAAATAGGAGGGGCCCTACTCCATTGAAACAGTAAGTTATTTATTGCTAGTTAAAAGGTTCTAAAAACTGGGATCACCCTTTAAGACGTTATTATAATATCAACAAATTTGCTGCAATGATATTTAAGTTGAAGTAGTAGGGTTAACCATAATTGTGCTGTTGGTAATTTAAAAACATGTCTTCCTTAACGCAGAATGCTTTTATCCTCACTGAAACAATGTAACCTATCTCACCCAATGACCGCTGGAGACAAGCGGCAGCTCCACCCTGTGACCCAGCATGGAAAAGCAGGTAAAGACAATGGATGGGTGGATGGATTGAAATGTTTACTATTTTCACTGATATGATGCTTCTGCAATAAATAAACATTGATTCCCCCCTCCCCCATGTCTGCAAATGAGTGGTATTTATTCAGTAAAATCGATTTTAAAAATGTAGTATTCCTTATTGATCACATCAATAACTTTATTAACCAAGTTATTCTATTCAGGACCACTTTTAACAATCAGCCATGACATCAATTACTGTATAGCATTGACAAAAATAAATAGAATTTATCAAATAGAGTCACCTACACTCAATTATATATCAATATGTTTACCATACTTTAATTGTATGTATTGCATGCCGAGAAGTGTTTGTCTTATCGTATTTTTGCACAAGGTACTGCAGCAATTTCCTAATCAACATTTAGCAATAAAACCTTTCTGATTCTGATTCAAAATAAAACTCAAGACCTTCTGTTTTGAAACCTTAACATGTAATAGTTTGAGTAAATGACCCAGAGTTACTGTACCTTTGCCTTTTGTTGGGTGTAAGCTGTAAAATGTTCCAGGTACCAGGAACTATTTGCATCCTGGACACCCAGAAGGGAAAGGGCTTCAAGTCTAAGTGCAGCCAGCAGAGCAGCTTCATCTTGGACCAACACTGCTTGATTCACTTTCTGTACCGCTGCCTGAGCTGGGAGACAAAACTTAATGATGCACAACTTACTTTTCATTCAACACTTAAAAAAAAGATCATCTGATGCAGTTTTTCTTGTGTTTCACTTAAAAGAAAAACAAATTTTATAAATAGTACGAGTTGTTGCTTCATACAAAAATGAAAAATTAATGCTTTTGAAAAAAAAAAAAAAAAGAATGCCGTGTGCACATCCTTACTGTTGACACGATCAATACAGCTCTGGATTTCCTGTTGAGTCAGTAGCTCCTCATAAACATCTCTTTCCTCCGCAGCAACTGATGATCGCTGACACAGAAAATAAAATGTATACTAACATTTCTTATGAAGTTATTTCACAGGCCATGGTTTTTGTGTAGATGCAGTGGCTTTCATATTTCACATATCACATCTGAAGTCATGTGAAGAAAATGCAAAGTTCCTGTTTGTACAGTATTTGTAAAGAGAGTGGGAGGAGAGATTGCCGGCAGAGTGGAGGTCTAAAGTCTGGTAAAGACAGCTGACACTGCAGGGACTGGAATGTGCAGGCAGAGGATGTGGAGTGAGCAATTACTTTAGTTACTTCTACATGAGTTATCATAAAACTTCCTTAAAAACAACTCAGTTAGCCTAAAATAGGGATTATTACCTAGTTTTTATTTTAGTTTTGGTGACTTAACTTTATAGTAAAATGTCTACTGGAGGTCCACATAACTAGGTTACTGATAACATGTAAAATCAGCCTGCTAATAATAAGAAAAAAAATGACATATATTTAACTTTACCATAATTATCGTACTATAAGCTGCTCCTTTAACACACTATGGACCCTTCATCCTATACATTGATGCAGCTAATTTATAGATTTGTACTACCTTATGGTCTCTGGGGGCACTATAGCCGGAAGCGCAAAAGTGAGATAGAGGTGAGGAAAGATTATGTGGCAAAGAAGACACTAGTTTTGATTTTGACCTGTAATTTTGTGCATTGTGCAAACACTCGTCATAAAAAAACACACCAATAAAAGCATATGATGCAGCTTTAAAGTTAAATCCAATCAAGCTTTTTAAGTTATGTTGCAAACAGGCAGACATGAAAACATTGCTTCCTAACGGAGGTAATTAAAACACATAAAATAATCTGCCCTATACCATCTTTCTGTGTAAATACCTCATGTTACAACAGGAAAACCTGCAGATTATATACAGTTGTGGCCTTTATAAATTATTGGATGTGCTCAATAGTCTGAAAATTATGGTAACCCTTTTATAAATAGTGAGTAAATGTTCAAAGGCCTATGTTTCGGGAGAGTCTTTTCAGGGAAACGGTTTCTCATATCATTAGAGATCACTTTCATTTACTATTACTGTATGCACCATATTCACTAGCATAGGAGTTAGCCTTTAGATGGGCGTTTTTTTAGGCTTCCTCTAAAAGGATCAGATTCAAACATTTTAATTACAATTGAGCTAAATTTGGGATTATTTATTACAACAATTCTATCTTTAAACAAGAAAGCTACAGATCTTTCACACAAAGTCCTAAAATGCTAAGAAATAATCCAAACCAGCTAAAAGGTTTGTTTTCTCACTCTTCCTGAGGACTGATCCTGCTTCCGAGCCTTATCCCGCCTCAGAGCATCCTGGTAGTCTTGAGCCAGGACTTCCTGGGTATTCCGCAGCATTGCATTAGGATTTCTTAACGCTCCCATTGTCACAGATGCCTGGCCTCTCTCGACTGCCTCATTGATGGCAATCACAGCAGCATGTACTACAACGGCAGCGCATTTAAGCTAGTTAGTATCGGCCAAATAAACAAATGCTTATCTAATAAGTTCTTTAAAAACATCATGACTCACAAGCAGCTTCATCCACAGAGAGCTCATTGGCCAGGATACCTCCAATTTTACTGAACGCTGGCATCTGAATACCATATTTCTCCAGTTCACTTCTCATGTTACTGATCTCCTCCTCTGGAAGACATGAAGTCAGAATACAAATAGTAAATGCTGCAATATATTTCATGAAGGGTTATTTATTTAAGAAAATCCCTCTCAAAACATTATATTCAATATGCATTTCCCCGGTGCTAAAATACCAAGTGTAACCTAAAAATATGACATACACCATTGCATCAGGATGGAATTATAACCCTACCATCTGAATCTTGCAGCTGAAATCAAGCCTCTTGGTGTCCAGTATTGGAGTGTTTGAGCTAATTTTAGCAACAGTTTCCTGTTTTTGGCCGACATATGTGGTACTCAGTCGGCCTGTCACGCTAACAAATTATAATTCTAGTGTTTATCTAATTATAATCTCCAGTCTTGTTTTATAATGTCATGTGCAGAAGGCCGCACACGAGCAAAGATTTAGCATTAATGTTCAGTCACATAGATATGTGCTCTCAGATCAGCCTCACTGACCACTCAAGCTCAAATAATACACCATAAGATCTGCAGGTGCTTCTGTCATTAAGTTAAGGAATTTTGCCTCAGACAGACGGCAATTCATGGGAGATTTGATGTTCTGGAGACAATCTGTGCTCTGCTGCCACATTGGAGACCGGAATTTAATCTCCACTTCAGCCAAAAAAAAATTAAAAATCAGAGAAAATTTATGAAATTGAGGTGACGAGAGGTCAGCAAGACTCTGAGCAAAGGCTTTCCTGATTGCACAAGCACTCGCTTGTGCAGAAGGAACTCCTGAAGCATGCACCCTTCTGCACCAGTCTGGTCTCTGTAACTCTTCAACACACTGTCAGCTCCAGGGTAGCAACATGAACTAATCAGAGTGTCCTGGTCTAAGATGATGCTCTGATGCTCTCAGGGCAATCTATTTTTGATTGATTTAATTATATGTACTCTGTGCGAAATGGTGAAAATGTCAGCTTGTCAGGGAAGTTAATTGTAATCTGTCAAAACAGACGGCTTTCTGATTTTTCCGTCACCATAAAAAAACAAAACAATCAAAAAACTGCCGAAGACGGAAAATGTTCGGTTAAGGAGACCCCTGCTAAGATTACCTTTATCCTCCAGGGTAAAAGAAGTTCAACCAAAGCTTTCAACAGCTCTCACCTGTAAAGGCGACTTTCCCCAGCAGGTCCTGGATCTGTGGTGCAATCCCCAGTTTGTACAAGTACAGGCTGAGAGAAATTATGAGAGACATAAAACATTTGGTTTAAAAGCAATCAGAAGGTTCAAACAATAGCTAGCACTGACACAAAGTTTAAAATCACATGTTTATTTTTCTCTCATGCTTTAGGCTAGGGCTGGGGTATATGGCCCCATATCTATATTGCTATACAATATAAAGCATGTGTGGTAACAATATCAATTGCAATATATTCTTTTCATTTATGTCAATATGACTTCGAAAACGGACAGAATGCAGTTTAATGCACTGTGCAAAAAAGCATTAAAAATGTTTTCATTCTTTTCCAAAAAATGCAACATACAAATTCTCACACCATAAATAAAGATGAAGATATATGAAAAAAATGTTAAATGAGATTAAAACAAAAAGTTTAATATGGTTTAAACTGATGAGCAAGATGTTAAAAAGAAAAAAAAATCCTTCTGCCTTCCTGATGACTAATTTAGAAATTTAAAATCAAACTAAAATAAAGATGCAAATGTCTTTTCTGTTAGAAAGAGAACACCACATTTTAAACTTGCGGGATCTAGAGTATATATGAACAAAAACGGTAGGTCGGTAAAATCAAAGTATCTACGATTGGCTCAGTTTCTATCATTTTTATCTGATATTGTTTATATTGACCATTACTACTTGAGGCCCAACTATCTTACACCACTGGAGGGTAGCATTGCCTCATATGACACAATGCACTACCTGATGACAGGCAGCAGACTCACTACAAAGCCCTGAAATCAACAGGTAGGTGACTGGAAACTCCATTAAACTTTCATCTCTCTCGGGTATCTGATAAGTGGTGATGAATTATAGATATTTGTGGAGGTTTGGCCTCAGGGCAGCTGTAAACATAAGAGTTGTGGGTCAGTAGCTCGTGGCTGTGTCCTGCCCTTTGATCACTTTGTGTCTAAGTAAACATACGCTGCACTTTGTCTTTGGGACACGTGGGTGGGTTGGGGGTTCAATAACCCATTTGAAATTTGCTTATACAAAGGCTAGTATTTTGACACATAGGCAGCTGATTTAGGTTCAGATATGAACAGTAACAGCTGACTCAGTGTGATGAGGGCAGCTGTTTCTAGCTGTAGTTAGAAGCAATTACCTGACGGGGCTTGAAGCGACTACCTCTGTCCAAACAATGAACAAATATTTATTATTATCGTTTTACCCCATTTTCTATTAATACTGTACCTCAGGTAAAGTTCCAAAATGCATTATGTATCCACAGTGAAATTTCGTTTCACTTCAGTTTTTAACATCAGTTCACATGTGCAACACCTTCCGCTTTACTTTGTGTCTCTGCCTTGTGGGACTTCAGCTGGACTTGCAGGAAGGAAGTGCACGTGTGTGAATATGGAGGGAAGGAAACCAATTCTCCAAGGACCTGACCAAAACACTACATCACAGAAAACAATCCAAGCAGTTCACAAAACCCCTCCCTAAATCGCAGTTTGGATGAGCCCATGGATAAGAGATGAAAAGGGATCCATTCATGGATCCAGCCTGGTCTTTACAACAGGAAGCAAATGTCTCACAGGAGGATATATTTCCCCATATAAAAGTAGGCTTAATTTTTTAACCATGAGGAAATTCTTAAATTTACACCATAAAGAAAACCAAGTAAGTTCTATTCTTTAGCTTCCATAAACAAACAAAAAAAGATTTTATTCATAAAGAAAAAGTGATATAATACCAACTAGAGGACTTAATTTATCTTTCACAGTTAAGAGTGTTCGTCTTTAAAATTACCTGGTTATCAAACAGGATGTAGCTAAAAAAGTAGTATTAGCAATTGTTTGAATTTGCATATAGTGTCAAATATGAGTTACACCTATTTGCCAAAAGTTATAAAAGGTCTGTTGGACAGAAAGTGTTCCCACTCCCCTATCGGAGCAAAAATAGTTATTCAACTTTCTGTTTCATATCTCTACAAAACATCGTTTCTGCTTTTGGAAGAAAAAAAAGGTCCAAAGAGGGAGTAGTGATGGGCTTAGTAGATCTGTTTTTTAAATAGATTTTAAACTTTTTGTCCCATCCGAGGCATTTGTCTGAGAAATGGTGTCTAACCAAACAAGGCCTGATCCCTGACTTCATCAGACTGAACAACTTTAAAGTCTGATCCTTATGTCTTTAAACGCCCACCGAGACAGTTTTTAAGAGGTCCTTGCTTAATTTCGTCAGCCCTACTTGCAAAGCTGTATTCTTGGCCAGACTTTCATTTAATGGGCTGTTTTTTCAAGCATGACATTAAAATGATTTTTCACTTAGCACTGGAAAATTCTTAAATTCCACGGTTCAGAATTTGATTGGAAAATTACATTAATAACCCTAATTTATTATTTTTTTCCCCTAACCAAAAGGTGAAGTGACAATCTCATTTAGATTCATTCTAATCGCTAAGAGTAAAAGTAGCAAATGATTGTACAAAATGCTTTTTAAATCTATTCTGTTGTCCATTTCCATTTTTCTCCTGGACATAAGAACAAAGAACTATCTGAAAAATGAAGAGCAAAAAAGAACCATGAAGTAATGTTTGGATCCGTTTCAGTTTTACCTTAGTGCGTGTATGCAATACACCACCTTGGGCATGTTTTTGCGGTCATACACATCTGTGGTTTCTGGATAAAATATCTGAAATGAGAAACCATAATTGGTATTAGTCACTAACCTGCTGCCACAGGCGAACCCATTTCACCACAACTTTTCAGTAAGAGCATAAGAACAAGTATTCCAGTGATACATACTCGCATTTTTAATAGATCTAAATTGACTCATTTTTAAACAATTTCAAAAATACATGAGGAATGAATGGTGGACTTGCACCATTGTTGTATTCAGCTACACTACTGAGGAAGGAGGTGGGTTCTTTCACTACTGCAGATCCATCCATCCATCCGATCGTGGAGTCGGCACCTTAAACTGGAGGACTCAGGTTGTCCTCTCTCCATCCACTTATGCCAACTCCTCAGGGGTAATCCTAAGGCCTTCACATGCTAGCCGAGAAAGATGGTCGCTTCAGAACGTCCTGGGTCTTCCTGTGGTTTCCCTTTCAGTAGGACGTGACCGGAACATGTCACCAAGGAGGTGTCCAGGAGGCATCCTCAACTGGCTCCTTTCAATGTGGAGGAGCATTGGCTCTACTCTGAGCCAAGTGACCGAGCTTCTCATCCCTGCTGAGGAAACTCATTTTTCTTGCTTGTAACAACGCTCTTGTACTTTCCGTCACAATCCAGTTTGTGTCCACAAAGGAGGTTAGGAATGTAGATCGACTG
Organism: Apricaphanius iberus; assembly: GCA_028564705.1. NCBI lineage: Eukaryota > Metazoa > Chordata > Actinopteri > Cyprinodontiformes > Aphaniidae > Apricaphanius > Apricaphanius iberus. The sequence goes on from JAPXFQ010000605.1 coordinate 743,685, forward strand.
AGGAAACGAAAGCTTTGCCTTATGTCTCAGTTCTCTCTTCACCAGGACAGACCATACAGCACCAATGCATCTACTGCTCCATTTTTCCTCTCATCCGGGATCAAGAGCCTGAGATACTTGGAAAAGCTCCACCACTTGGCGCAGGACCTCAGCTGCCACTGTGGCTGCAGAGTGGATGGTTGCGCTCCTCGGACACGTGAGGGATACTGTCAAGCTGAAAGAAAAGTCCTACAGAGACTTTTTGACATGTGGGACTATGGGAACAGCCAAAAGGTACCAGTAGTTGTGGCAGTTGTGGCTTGGGTGATGGCTGAGGTCAAGCATGGGAGGCGACAAAGCTACGGAGAATGACTTTTGTACACTTTCGAAGAGATTCTAGTCCACCATCTTGCATGTCAAGATATTTATTAACAGAGCAACTGTTATGCCTTTATATTACACTGGTTAAACAGAACAATAGGGATTTTAACAACCGAGCACTCCTTTTTGTCCTTCTGTAAAAGCAGGCTCATGTAGATCTGCATGAATGCCTATGTTCACATAAAGGCTTGTTAAAAAGAAACCATTCTTACCTTGGGAAGGCCCACCGATTCCATGGCCCTGAGCCACTGCACTGTGTTGTCAGTGTGTCTAAAATGGAGCCCTTTGCTCTGAGGACAAACACAGAAGCATCACACAATAGTGAAGGTCTAGAAAGAAAATCTGTGCACAAGCAATCTCAATCTTAGACGTGGAAACAAATCACATCGTCATGTCAGCTACAAACAAGAACCTTTTAGAGGAAATCAGAGTTATACAATAATATATATTTATGTTTCCAGTTGAACAGCTGCATGTTTCAGATCGGCTGATTCCTGTCAGGAAGTGCAAAAGGATTCTGGAGCCGTTAAGAAATCTGTAGCCTGATCAGACAGATTAAGGGAAGGAGAAAGATGTACCTTATAACGAGCCTGATCTCTGTCATATATCTTCTTTGCAGACACCAGTTTAGGGTTAAAAAAATTAGCAAGTTTTCCAAGATAAACACCATTCCTTAGTCCCTCCTCAAGTTCCGTGGTGGGGGGCAAGCTCTCTTCTAAGCAGGCCTCCATCCACCTGCAGAGAAAAGCACAGATGGAAAGGGTTTTATGGAACATTATTGTGAATCTATGCAAATTGAGGCCAATGGTGCTTTTGAACAAATTACAATAAACTTTAATAAAGTGTGTTAACATGAACAAAGACATCATCATCAAAGACTTCCTTCACAGGTTAATAAAGCTTGTTTATTTATACAAAACACATACAGCACATTGCTAAAGGCTCACAATATCTCTGGAGGAGCTGCAGAGATCCAAAGCTCCAGTGGGACAATCTGTTTGCCGGAAAACTTTATTTGTTGTGCGCGCAACAAATCTGGGTGAAAAGAAGAAAGATATAACTGAAAGGAAGTTATAAGAACTCCTTTTTGTGCTTTACTTCCAGCCTTTTACGGGACACAGCAAACATATGTTGTGCCAGATGAGACCAGAACTGAACTTCCTGGACTAAATAAAAACCCACAGAAAACCAATACTGTACATCACTCCGAACTCCATCTGTATCGAGAAACATACAGGTAGCAGCATAGAGTAGTGTAAAGTAGTTTTTCCAAGCAGGAAAAAAAAAAAAAAAAAAAAAAAAAAAAAAAGCTGTTTATAGCTGGAAAGCTTTGAAAAAAACCCAAAACATATAACCAAAGCAAAGATGCAAACGTTTTTATCAAAGCCCATTGCCTAGTCAAAGTATAGACTAGAGGCTCTACTTGAAAATTACCATCTAAAGATGCTCTCCATCAAGAGACAAAGCTTGAGCCATTTTTAAAAGAAGCCAAAATCTCCTGGTATACACATTCCCCTAAAGGGCTTTTAGCTTTCTATACAAAAATTACATTGTTCTGCACAAATTGACATATGTCAGCTACATTTTACAGACCATTTATTAAAATAATGTTAAAACCAAGATTTCCATTTCTGTTGTCTTCATACTCCCTTCTTTGTGTTGGTTTATCTCACAAAATCCCAATAAAAAAAACATAGAAGTTTGTGGTTGTGACATGTCAAAATGTGAAAATTGCCAACAAAACAAAAATTCTCCACTTTTTAACCAAGGATTACCCCAGCTACTAGTCTTTTGTTACACAACCATCTGATATCCACACATTCCATCTCTTAGTTATTTGGCGGCTGAAAGTCTCCATGTAGTCAACGTGTCAATATTGGATTTTCCAGCACCTGCTGCCCTTTATGTTCCAACAAAACTTGAAAACTTTTGCATTTGCATCCAAAACTACATCAAAAAATATAGAAACTACAATGGTTACTCATACTCAAAGAAATTCTGCAGAGTCATATCAATTATTTGAAAAAAATACAAAATAATGTTTGTCCAATTTCTTAAATTTGTCCTTTGACTCATGGAAATAAAATAAAAATCCATTAGGACAGCTGTTTATGGGAATACCTGGATCTACATGGGTTATAAAGATTAATTCTGCAGAAGATGTAAGACAGCACATTGTAGTGCGGGTGTAGTGGAAAACGGGCATTGTTACAGACAACACCCCACTCAGAGTCCTGCATGCTTTTGAGAGGAGGCTGCAGACACTTTTAAAGCCTGTCCTTTGAGGTCATTTCATTTGAATGACAAAAATGTACAAAGTGAATTTCATTAACACAAAATGATCCACAACATTTCTACTAACTGAAATCTGTTAACAAGGGGCAGGTTAATTATTGTTTTATAGCCATTCACGTCACTAAAACCTGATGTCATTTCCTTTAAGAGCTCAGCAGCTGCTTCATGGACAGTCTCTGCCAGATTATTTCCAGAGAAATCAGCAGGGGAGAATGAAAAAAAAAAGGTTTGCAAAAAATGGTGAATGATTTGTGAGCATGGTGAATCATTGTGGTATGGGAGCATGTTACACATTATCTTCCTGCTTAGAAGTGACGTCATTATTTATTACCAAGCTTTCACCTCAATCCTAAAAGTAACTTTTACACTAAATCTTGCCACGGTATGGTTTGCTGCTCATTACCCTGAGACTGCGAGGACAGAGCGGTTCATGGTGACTTTAACTTGCTTATGTTGCATTTATGGGTTTAAATAATGTCAGACAATCGCACCTCCCTTCAGTTTTAGCCGTCTCTCCCACACGCATGCACAGGACGCCTTGTTTTGATTCATTAAGGGTGTGAAGCTGCTTGGAGGCAGTTTACCAAAACTTGGGTCAGCATCTTAAGGTGCACTGTGTCCTTACAAATTAAAGCCAATGAGTTGTGTGCATCAGGCTCCCCGAAGAATCAAGCCTTCAAACAGCCTGTTATCTCAGCCAGTAGATGACTCATAAAGCATGACTACCCACTGAGAGGGAAAGTCTGCTTTTGTTTTCAACAAGCAATGTGGATATTTTCATATTAACTTAACATGAAAAAAAATAATAGTTACTTTGGATGTGATGATTATGAGATTTGTTTAGACTCCTGTCTAGTGTCGGGTATAAGTAATTAGTTAGAATTAAAAATTACTTTTTCCAAACGATCCAAAAAGGTAATTGAGTTAGTCACTCAGTTACCACACTGTAAAAGTAATTAGTCACTCAGCAAAGTAACTGTGACATTATTTCTGTTCTATAACGTCAAATATTTCTTTAACTGAATGACGAATAAAATAAAACATATATACAGTATTTAGGAACATTTGGTATTTGAACTTCACTCAAGATTAAAGCTGTATGCAAAAATATAAAAATATACAAAACGTAAATATTGGAAATACTTAATCACATGTTTTATTAAAGTGCAAAATGGACAGACAGCTGTGCGTAAAAATAAAAGAAAATGTGTCCATTAAGTTTAGCAAATTTCTGTATCTGTAATATTAAACAGAAGACAGCACAATCCAACTAGTTGTAGCAAAACATTTTAAGACTGATTTGGTGTCACCTTGTTACATGACCTAGAAGCTATTGAAGGAAAACGTGAAATATTACAATTAAATATAAATATAAAATATTATATTAATGAAAATGGCAAATAAATTATTGTGTCTGGTTCTTTAGTACCAATGTAGTAAGTCATTTCAAATTGATTTGGTGTCACCTGGTCAAATGAACTGTAAGCTATTGAAGAAAAACCACATATTTTACAGTAACATATTAAGAATTATTACATAAGCTGTTTTTATATATATAAAATTGGTGCGTCAGGTTCCTCGGGTGTCAAGCATTATTTTTATCAATACTTAAAGGTTACTTTGTTAGTAGATCCCACAGGTATTGATTTACTTTCTGGGATGTATGAGATTTATCCAAAACAAAACCACCAGTGATGTATCCTCTCTGTCAGCACAGTTCTCGACATACCTGTCAACATTTGGTCTATTAATTAGATTATTCCTTTACCTAAAAAAACAACGCCATTAGTAACGCCGTTATACATAAACGTCGTTACCGCCAACAATGCTCCCGTCAAAGTTTAGGGGTGGGGAAGTTAATGGTGACTGAGAAATTCAAAGTTTCTGCTCAAATTTAAATCCTCATAAGTTAAAAAAATCTGATATTTTATTATTAGGCTATATCGCCAGTCCTACCACAAAGTTACAATATAAACCAGATAAAACACACAAATGAGGCAGAAAAGCGTTTTCGAGACGCAAATCTTCTGACGTGACAGATACCCTGGTGCGTATCAATGCACTTCTCCACTGACTTATGTAAAACTAATTAAAGTTCTTTCAAGTAGTGGTCCTGGTTCCTGGTTTTGTGCATTTTACCCGTTTCCCTGCTGCCAAACACGTGACCTAGATAATGGGTGATTAACAGGCTTCTGCAGCACTTGATAGCATGCTAAGGAGGCAATGCAATTATTTTAATTATCTGTGTGCTGAAGCAAAGATGTATCTAAAACATGAAGGACAGTGGGCCTTAAGAAGCCTGGTTGAAGATCACTGCTTCAGCAAATCTCTAAGTTCTTTACTTAACAGCTGTTTTTATACAAAGATAAAATGACAGTACTTAGTTGCGCTTGATCTTCTGCTCGTAAAAACCACGCATCTTTTTCCTTCCACCTCGAAGCTTGTACGAAATTATGTTGCTGTAGAATAAGGGTGCCAATGTCCAGTACTCAATATCTATCAGTCCATACCTATGAGACGCAGCTCTCCACCAACAAGCCTGAATCAAATGGCAGAAATTCCTAATCAGCACTTCATTCAGCTGTTGTAAAAGCCTGTTACTGAGCCACACATTTGATTCTACTGAGCTGGAGAAGAGATGCATCTAAACGTTGCAGTAGTAGCTCTCGGGGACGAGACTTGGGCCCCCCTGCCGTAGTGCATAACATTTAATAAAAGGAACAGAAATTTGTTGTTGCAAAAAACAATCTTTGGAGATGTGAATACTTTAGTAAGGCACTGTAACTATACATTAGACGCTGTTCGACATCCACACAACACCAACGAAAGCGAGCATCTCCGGTTATATTGCTGCTTTGGCAATTCCCTTTCTTGTTAATTTTTCGATGAATTACTGAGATAAAAAGTGGCAACAATTCTCAAATGTGTCACATAACTTAACCGCACACTAGCTTCTGAACATTTCTTATTGTGCGCGACTCTTATGATCTGTGTCTCTGATTCCCAGACTGGTGAGGCAGTTCTTGACAAATGAGCCCGATAAAGGCAGGAATGCCAGAAGAACATACAGCTGACAATACAGCTAAGGAACGTGCTGCATGGGTTACACAGCTCTCCAGTGCAAGTTCACTTCCTGTACTTAAAACAAAGAATTACTTGTCTCCTGAAGCAGGACAGGCTTGTTGACGTGTTTACAACACACCCCCCCCCCCCCCCCAAAAAAAAAAAAAAATACAGGCCTTCCTGTCATTGTCTAAGCTGCAACACAAAGTGGAAAACAAAGCACAGCTTATTGGAGAACCCAGGTATATCTAAGCGTCAATACCTCATTGCTAAATAGTCCTCTTTTGCTTTGAGCGTCACGATTATGTGTGCATAGAGAGTGTTTTGGAAGCTTGCGTCATGTAGCTTAGTCATGCTGTTCATGAGTTTGTGGGTATGCCTTGGGGTGAGAGATCAGAACATCTCATTTCAAGTGACAATATTAATTTGTATTATCAGCCTTTAAGATTAATCTCAAAGGCTGCAGTAAAAAAAAACCAACAACAACTGTGGCATGAAGTATTTCCTTCCTTCCCCGCACGAACCAAGCAGAACCTGAATGGCGGAAGTCTACTTGGCATTTTCCTAATCGAGCCAAGCAATCCAACATCCTGAGAAAGAATCCAATAGTTTAAAATATGGATCATACTTCCAGAATAAAATTAGAAGGGTAAAAACAGGAAGCCTTTAGTTGGAGTGGCAGGTTCTGAGTTCATATAATACAGGGCAAAATCCGACCATCTGAAAGCATCAATTCAACCATATTCACGGTTTCCCTTTCATAGGAGTTACTGTGGCCACGGCTGAAATTCCAGTGCCATGCCTACAAAATGCAAACCTGCCAACCTGTACACATTTGGAATACCAAGCGCGCAATTTCACATCTAAGTACACTGGTACGACTCACCCCTCTAAACTAGGCAAAAAGCTGCAGACATGAGAGTTCTGTGCTAAACATGCGGTACTCCTGTCTGACAACACTACGCAGCAGCATGGTGAAGCACTTTCAGCCAGTCGTTGTAGAAAAGCTGAGAATCAACGAGTAACATCTGCGTCCCCGCCTCCTCCATATTTCTTCCTGCTGCCCTCTGCTTCAGCTCTGCCTCCCTCTCAATTCCCAAATCGCTGCAGTTACGTTGAAAGGGAAAACTTTGTTTGCATGTCAGCGGACCTGCCAGCTTTTGGTAAATGTGAACTGTAACGTTACTTTCACTGTGGAAACGTTCGAGCTGAATTAAAAAACAAAAATTAAGATTTGGGAGGCGTTTTTTGCTTAACAAGTCTAGCAATCATGTTAGCAGCAGATCTGTCAAACAGAGGAGGGTCCATGTCCCTCAGAACTTTTTGAATAAATATCAAGAACAGTGGCCGTGTTTGCGACGCTCTGAAGTTTCTCATCACGCAAGCCACCAGGAAGCTGCAGGTAATGTAGAAATTAGCACTGGTGACGTGTGCGTATGTGCTGTAAGCCAATATTATTATTACATTCTCAAAAACAAAAACACATATTGCCATATACAAAATAAATAATCATTTTAATTAAAAACACATTAAACTTCTTTTTTTAATTTATTTTGATTCAATAAGTATGACATATTTCAATGCAGGTAACTTGTGGCTATCGGCTTGTATAAGCACACATTTAATCAAAGCAAATGGAACTTTTTAGTTTTATGGTTTAATATCAAAATGGCCAGCTATTTTAGAGTCAGGTAAACTTGTAAAAATATGCATCACTTAACTAGTTATTTCTTATTTAAAATATTGCAATCAATAATACAGGTTTTATTGCTTTTTTTATAACCCATTTCCAGATAGTGAATGGGAAAATCCTGCATGCAAAGTAATGGAGAAAAACTCAACATGTTTCTTAAAGAAGGCTTTTCTTTAAGCTGCTATAGGCGTGGATCTTTATATGACTAAATCAAAAAAGTTCAGATCCAACAAAACACGCTACAAACGTAAATCATCACTTGTTTACTCTCCAGTGAGGGTACAAAGTCTCCTTTTAGAAACCTGTGTGTGTGACAGAGCATGTGTGGCCCCTGGGAGGGTGTGTCTAGAGACTCTTCACTGAACTTAGAGATCTAAGACATTAAACAATAAAGCAATCTTCTAACCATTAAAGTTAAGAAAGAGATGAATATCCAACTTTATGTGTTCTCATAGGTGGCTTGTTTGTTAATGTCATAAGAGAACAATCAGCTCTATGCATCCATGTCTGCCCAGATTATTTTAAAATTAAGAAGTTAGTTGTGAATTGGACTGTTATTACTAGTTGGTTAGTGACATTTTAAATGTTTGGACGTTTTGATAAAAGCGATGGAAAACCAGCATTTACTCAAAGGCCATTTTTCTGCAAGATCTGTAATAAAGTGTTTAAAATACGTATTTCTAGGCCTCCTGCTGTGATACACCAACTGTAATATGTAAAATACAGACAACATCATTGGTTGGACGTTACGCTTTAGGCACCCTAAATCTTTGTCAGAGCATAAATATTCCATTTTAGGCCGCTACTTCAGAAGTTGTAGATGAATCCAACATTAAAGTGATACATTTAAGCGTCAACACCCAGATAATGAAAGAGGAAGAGAATGCAGCTGACGGCAGGCTTTTATCTACAGCTGATATTCTGAGTCAGACTAAGGTCAACGTTGCATCACAAAACACCCAAATGATATTTAGGAATTAACTTGAATACATAAACTGATTGAAGAGAAAACGTTAGCCGAGATCCTCATAACCTGCATTTTTGTGACCATTTCTAATTATCCATAATTCTTTCTTTTCCGCTGAACTAAGTTGATTAATGCAACACAGTTGGCCTGTAAAATAGACTGTAAAAAAGAATAGACGGAATTTAAAAAAAGAATTTACCAGAATGACACACTTTCATGGGGGAATTCATGGCGGATTCACAGACTCCTCCTTCCCAGCTCTGATGAAGCATGTTTCTAAAAAGGGCACAGGGGCGGGATCTTCACTGTAGACTCTGCCCTCGCAGGGCGTGTAGTTCGGTCGTAATCACACCCATTTTGCTCCCGCCTCTTTAGCTCTGATGCTAAACTTGGCTCGGCCCCCTAATTAATTATGCAAGATTTCAAAAAATTATCTTACGAAAACCAGCCTGGTGCCCAGGTTTTTTATGAGCCCAGCATTATCTCAGGAAGAATATGTAGCCATAGAAAGTTTAAAAAAAACTGGGCACCAGGCATTAAAGTTGTTTTTAACGTGTCTAAAGTCCAATGCCTTTCAATGGGGGCCTAGCGGCCAAATGGAGGTACTAAAGCAATGGAGGAGCAATGGCGGCCTCCATGGTATGCGGTCACAAATCAGAGCAGCCAGCGGCCATTGGGGCACGTCTTTTTTTGTACACTTATCTCTTCACACAACATAAAAATGTTTACTTAACATACAGCAACAAAAACGTAATTTTGTAAACTGTACTTTCATTATTTCACTACACTTATACAAGCATTTTTCTACGATTTTATCACATTTTTGCTGTTTTTACTTCCTATGCTTTTATCATAAGTTTGGTTTCTTTCCCACCAAATCATGTAAAGCACCTTGAATTACCTTGTGTTGAAAGTATGCTATTCGACTAAAATTGAGTTCTTACTGAGCTCCTCTATCAGTGTTAGTCCTTCTCCCTGTTGTAAAATTAGGAGGCAGGTTTGCTGGAAAGTCAATTGAACTAGCTTGGCTTGCTTAGTTAGAAACTTCTCACTTAAAAAAAAATATTGACTGCATTGCATTGTACCGAGAACAGAGTTGAAATGTATTTAATGACATAAAAACCTGAATGACTCTAAACTAGGGCTGGGCGGTATACAGAAAATTTACAAATACCGAAATGTATGACTGTTACGACGTCCTTTTGCCTGTGCCGGTAAATTCGGTATGTAAAAAAAATGAAAAGATGTGTTTTAGTTTAGCAGTGCTTCTGCCCCTTCAAGAAATGAGTGTTGCCTTTAGTCACGTGACTACGCACAGTCATGTGACATACATAGGGGTAAAGCGCTGCTAACGCAGCAACTGTGCAGCTATATTTAGCAAGTGTTTCGACTCATCTACCGACTGTTTTTCAGAAAAATGCGACAAATAAAGTGACTTTTATGGTGTTATTGGATACTTGGACTCTAACGTAGAGGACGTACGTTTGTTAGCTGAAGCCGAACCAGAACAACCCTCTCATTTACTGGGGTGAATCCAAATGTACAGGCGCCGAGATGGGGGGCAACAAGTATGCCCACCCCAGCTCGCCCCCTCTCAACGGGAGCAACTCCAGAGTGGAACAGAGTCCAACCCCTCTCGAGGAGACGTGTTCCAGAGCCAGAGCCTTGCGTCAAGGCAAGGCCGACGATGTCCAGTCGGAACCTCTCGACCTTGCACATCAGCTCTGGCTCCTTCCTCACCAGAGAGGTGACGTTCCATAATATACCGTGATATTAGTTTTAGCTCATTTCGCCCATCCCTACTCTGAACTATCTGCTTTAAAATTCAAGACAGAGCAAGACAGAAATGTTCGTCTTTGGAAATATTTTAGTCCGTCCCTTCATCTGGATGGCATTTAATTCGCCTCCAGTAATAATGTAAAGATGCTCAGGGTCATTTCTTACCAAGATCTCACATTAAAATCCCATATTAAACGGCTTTCCAGGATCTCTTTCTTTTACCTACGAAATACTGCTAAAATTAGAAACATCCATTCGATGAGTGATGCTGATAAACTAGTCCAGTCATTAATTTCTTCAAGGCCGGACTACTGCAATTCTTTATTATCAGGAAGTCCACAAAATGCTATTAAAATCCTTCTGTTAATCCAAAAAGTTGCAGAAAGAGTTCTGATGAAAACTAAAAGGAGAGATCACATTTCTCCCGTTTTAGCTTCTCTTCATTGGCTCCCCGATAAGTCCAGGATAGAGTTTAAGATCCCCCTCATGTATTCAGCCCTTAATAATCAAGTTCCATCGTACATCAGAGATCTGATTGTTCCATATGTTCCTAACAGAGCATTTCTCAGACTGCAGGTTTACTGGTAGTTGCTAGGTTTTCTGAAGGTAGAATGGGAGGCAGATCGTTTAGCTATCTGGCTCCTCTCCTGTGGAACCAGCTCCCAGTTTTAGTCTGTGAGGCAGACATCCTGTCTATTTTTAAGACTAGGCCAGGGTTTCTCCTACATAGAGATCTGAGTGGCAGCCGCCACTGTCCAATTTACTGCCGCCACTGGCTCACGATGTGGATATTAATAAATGATAAATAACCAGATCTATGTGCTCATTGTTCACGACTTAACTGCAGTTACTCCAGAGAAACGCAGCAACAGTGGTGACGCTGTTTCCAAATCAGCGCATGACCCTGCAAACTGAACGGGTCGTCACTGACTCGTTTTTGGATGCACACTTTGAATTACCGTAACAATGCAACGGTTTGTGCTATCAGGAAAATTTTAACCGATATTGAAAGAAAAAAAACGTGCTTTCAAGTCTGCATGGAGTTATTAGGGTGATTTACCTCATGCGGTTGCAGGAAGCCACTGAATCTGCTTCCTTTTGTTTTCTTCTCTTGCACAGACAACGCAGAGTGTGGAAAGACATGAGCGACAGAGAGCCGAAACTGATGGGTAAACGACCGTCCCAGATTAATAAACCACAAAAGAGGTACCTGGATGGTTATGAGTTTGAAGGAGAAGCTGGAGCTGCGTTTTATTGTGGAAAAAAAAAGGTAATGTTTGACCGATTCAATAATGTTTATTGATCTGAATTTCTGGATGAAAGAAGCTTATGTCTGGGTTTTATTTTTTGCTTTTTTTTACCTGGTACACACAATTGGATGCTTTGATACTCATCGTGTTTAATTTGTTCTTTTAGAAGTTTATAAAGCATATATGCAATTGTACTTTTTATGTGTGAATGTGAGCTACTGCGCACTATACAGACATAACTTTTTAGTCAGATTTTACCATACTCTGCATACAGTACCAGACCAAAAGTTTGGATACACCTTATCATTCTTTATTTTCATGACTACATTGAAGATTCTCAATTAAGAACATCAAAACTATGAATGAACACATGATTTGTTACTTAGGGATGCACCGATACTGGTATCGGCCCCGATACTGCCTAATGTAACCGATACCATGAACCAATACTCAAAATGGGGGAAATCTGCAACAAATTCACCAAAAAAGAATAATTTTTCACTTGAAATTTTGTTTTGGTGGTAATTTTATATTTTACATCTGTTATTTTGTCTCAGTTATGTTTAGTTTGTAAAGTCTGGTGCCTTTAGTGTCTGTTCAATTAAGGCACCAGAAGTTAAACAGTTTATTAATTCAACAATATGTGGCAAGGTACACAACGGGGGCCCAGGCGGGATTCGATCCCTGATATCCCTGTGGCCAAGCAGCCAGGGCACATGATCTATCGGAGCCATAGTGACAGGACCTCCAAACTGTCACAAATAGTATTGGATCGGTATCGGGTATCGACAGATACACAAAATCCAGCCATCGGTATCGGGACTGAAAAAGTCGTATCGGTGCATCCCTAGTATTACTGTATGTACATTACTGTATGTACTTAAACAAAAAGGGTGAAATAACTGAATACATGTGTTATATTTTACATTCCTCAAAGTAGAGCCAGTTTGCTCTTCTTACTGCTTTGCATTCTCTTGAGCTTCTAGAGGTAGTCGCCCGAAATGGTTTTCCAACAGTCTTGAAGGAGTTCCCAGAGATGCTTAGCACTTTTTGGCCCTTTTGCCTTCACTCTGCGGTTCAGCTCACCCCAAATCATCTCGACTGGGTTCAGGTCCGATAACTTTGGAGGCCAGGTTATTTCACACTTTTTTGTAAAAGTACTACATAATTCCATATGTGTTCATTCATAGTGTTGATGCATTCAGTGAGATGCAATGTAAATAGTCATGAAAATACAGAAAACGCACTGAATGAGAAGGTGTGTCCAAACTTTTGGTCTGTACTGTACATGTCTCCATAGCTTACCATGCACTTCTGTGTAATGTAGTGTGGGTTTGAGACCAGGTATTATTATTTATTTTTTTTACACTACTTTTACAGTGTTTTGTGATGAGCAGCAGCTGGTCTCCTGTGAGGAACTGGGAGAGTAAGAGGAAGATGTGCTTCGGTGCCTACTGGAAGAGGCTATGGTGGTGCTGGGGGTTCGGATGATGCTGCAAGGGACAACAGCGGTTCACCATATAATCCCAGGTGAAAGACTAAAACAGAGGCAAATCAGGTTCTATACCAGGGGAAAGAATTAAAACATGCAGGACACTGGCCCTTGAGGCCTGGATTTGGAGAACCCTGTTCTATACTGTTGGAATTATTAATGCATGATGAAAAATCTGTACTTCATTTTCATCTGCAGTGTTTTGTTTTCACTAAAACTCTAAGATGTAATTCTGATTTTGTCTTTTCTATCTGCACAGTTCAGCTGTATTAATAGCAGCTTTACTGTTGATTTGACAAAGCTGCACAAGAATAGCTAAAACTATACTGATGTTCATCACCCTTTTTATAAAGTTACGAAAGGATTATTAATTTAGAACAAATATGTTCTTTATTTTGAGCCTTTATTCTAGTGTTACCGGTCATTTAAAGTAGTCTAACTTTTTCTTAATTTCCCCTAGTTTTGAACCACAACGGCTGCTGTAAATACATTTGGTAATTGAACAATGTGTCCTTTGTTGATCAGTTATGACTTTGTAATCACGTTATAGGCTAGTAACTGAAATGCATTTGGGCCAACTGAAAAAACAAAACAAAAAAAAACTATCACATGCTCTCAAGTCCACCAGTCGGCCCACCACTGACCTTTTTTGACAAAGGAAAAACCCTGAAGGCTTAAATGGCTGGAGAGCACTTACTCAGATGATGCTCCCAGTGACTGAACATTCTCCATGTCCTGTTATCAACTTTTTACTTTCTTTAATCTAGAATGTACTCTTACATCTGTTCCTTTTGTTCTTTTTGTGTGTTTTCTCTGTCTCCTAAAACCCCCAATTAACTTCTTCCTGTTAAAGGAGAGTTTTTCCTCTCCACTGTCGCTACATGCTTGCTCTGTATGAGGGATTGCTGATTTGTTTGTTGTGGTTGGAGTCTGCATGTATGAGCCCCAACCCCACATCAATGACTTAATGCAATCTGCTGAGATTCCTTAAATAGAAAACTTTTTTAAGTGATTGAAATGTTTGTATAATTGTATTGAGATTACTTTTCTTGTAAACTGCCTTGAGATGACATCTGTTGTGAATTGGCGCCATCTAAATAAACTGAATTGAATCAATGTTTTTCAGTCTTTCGATGTGGTTCCATTATACATTATACATATACATAATATAAATAAATATAAATACAAATTCGACTCGTTTGTCTTATAAAGCATCTTGAGAATATATTTGCTGTAATTTGGTACCTTGTGAAAAACAGAATTACATTTCAACTCAGCACACAATCAATGATGTAACTTGTGCCCCAGCAAAAATGGAAAATAATTTCCTGATCAATCAATTTCCTTCCTCAAGGCCCCGTGTCCTGCACGAGTTCAATGTTTCACTGCTACAACATTGGTAATTCAGGTAGATAAATTAGCTGCTCAGAATGTCATCATGGCATGCAAGAGCCTACTAAAGGACTGAGTTTGGCCAATCCTGATCTAGAATGAAACCAAAGTAAAAGATTTGGTGAACACGCTAAACCTATACAGGGGGGCTCTTTATCTTAGAAGAGACTCTTAATGCCAGGGTAAAAACAGTTCACCTTATTTACAGTTACTCTACCAGAAACCGAGCAACAAAATCCCCTCAGCAATTTCACTGGTCAGCAGAAATTATGACAAAAACTACTGTGCCAGCTATAAATCTTATTTTACAGAACAGACCTCCCTGACTTGAGTCCAAAACCTAATCCCCTGCTCCCTGTGGTCGAAAGCTTCATTACAGGGCTGTTAAATCCTGATTTAACTTGGCACTTTTCACAGAACACAGGTTTCACTCCGCAATTTACAGGAGTGACAGAAAGTCAGTGCAGTTGAGATTAAATGCAAGGAGGCGGTGAATAAAAGTGACACGAGTGAATGGGGCCGAGCCTTAGTATTTCATCACAGGTACAGCCTTTATTTTTGAGCAACCATCTTACAGCTCACCCAGTACACTATAAAAAGTTTCAGAATCTATAATGGATGCCTGTATCTGCTTGATTTAGCCCTCGTAAACCCTTACGATCCAGTGACATAAGCAGATAATACAGGTTAGCCAGACCAACAGAGTGTCAATGCAAGTTCAGCTGTCTGTGAGCAAAGGTGGAGAGAAAGAAGGGAAGGTTAAATTTTAAGTCACCACTAAGCAGCAGAAAGTAGAAATTAAAGTTAGAATTGAAACTGAGGGGGAAATAAATCTGCTTAAAAGGGAGTGGCAGAAAATCAGAGAGGCAGAGGAGGCACAAGCACACTTCTTGTTACTTCCTGTAAAGTAGGATGCTTTTGTATAGAAGACAGGAAGTGGTTTTCGTTTAAGCCTTGTTGAGACGTCCCAGAAAGAATTACAAGATTCAGGCAGATTTTTGACATAAATAAGACATGCCTAATTATAATAATCAAAGTATGTCATGTAATAATTTCTGCTATCACACAGTTTGACGACTCTGGGGTTAGCATAAAACTTATTCATCAAGTCCACATCTGACAGATTTCAGCAACGTTCTCCTGAAAGCCTGCAACTCTTTATCTTATCTGGGCAGAAACCTGAAACAAGATATTGAAAAACGGCATAAGAAATTACAACTTTTTTCCCCTCAGTGACATTAAATCAGACTAAAGGTTTCGTGTTTTATGCCCGTAAGGATTCTCAAAATTATTTGAACTTCGTAAACGCCTGAAAAACGAGAATCTTCTAGAAACTTTCATTTATCTTCAAATTCCGAAATGTATATCCATTTTGCTAAACATTTGGAAAGATTTAACTTTAAACTGTACGACTTGGGTCTATTTCTAATTCTAATAGTTGGCCTTACAAACTCTTTTCCTGCATGATAGGGTTAAAACTTAACTGCTTTGTTGTTTGACTAAAGGGACCTTGAGGAAAATGTTGAGTTTCATTTTTCTGTGGTTTCTCATAAAATATGTATTAATTTTTG
This sequence comes from Apricaphanius iberus, assembly GCA_028564705.1. NCBI lineage: Eukaryota > Metazoa > Chordata > Actinopteri > Cyprinodontiformes > Aphaniidae > Apricaphanius > Apricaphanius iberus. The sequence goes on from JAPXFQ010000605.1 coordinate 759,547, forward strand.
TTATTCAGCAGCTTTGCTTCAGATGTTTGATATTTGGTTCGGCGTGCAACTCTGGGTTTACATGTATATCAGTATCCCTAACCTCACCCATGCTACTCGTGTGTTTTGTTTTTCTTGCAGAGACAACATTTGGAGCACTGACAGATAGCATCCTTTCCCCACCCTCAAAGCATACCGTTTGGCCTCCTCTAGGTGACACAGGTACTCATAGGCGATGTTCTGCCGCCTCCTCTCATCCATCTGCTCCGCTGACAGCCTCTCATCATCCTCAATAGCTAGGGGGGAAAAAAGCGGATGAAAATTTACTGGAGTATTATTTGACATTTAATTGCGTTTGGTGTGCACTAATAAGTTTAAACAGAGGAAACATGGTCAGTTTTTTATTTTTTTATTTTCACACTGTAACAGTATATCGTGGCTTCTAAATGTGTAAGAATTTTAACAATATATTCTGAAAACTTAATATCTTTTGAGGTTAATGTGATTTGATAAGTACAATGTAAATTCATATTTTAGGAGATTAAATTTAGCCTTAAGCAGGATTTTTAATGCTGTCCTCAAACAGGAAAACAAGCTGACATTTTCAGTCTGGACTATATTAATTCTGTACTTTCTTTTTCTTCTTAAAGTACCCATGAGGGAACACATGCAAACAACACGACCACTCAAAGTATGAAAGAATTTTCATGTGAAAGTGAGAACATCTCAAGTAGATGACATGCTGTAATAAAAGACTCTGACAAACCGTAAAGACGGCCTAGGTGGGAAGCCAGGTTGCCTGGTGACTTCTGCTTGGAGTTGACCGACACCTGGATAAGATCCTCTCCTCCCCCTCAACGCGCCTTGCCTCAACTCTAATCCAATTAAATCCTTTTACTTCTGACTGAGTGCATGCACACTCAGGTCCAGAGGCTAAGAGTAGCAACAGAGTTTTTTTAGTCACTTATACATGTGCTAGCCCAGTCTGAGGCTCCTTTAAGAGAAGTAAAGCTGAAAAAAAATCTTGAAATAGTCCTTATCCTGAGCTCACACAACTAAAGGTAGGTCAGTGTATGGTTAAGAGACATTGAAGGATCAGCTGCTCCCATCAGCAGTCTTTTATTATGGCGAAAGTAGTCATAAATCTTCCTACATGGTGTTGTATTACAACTACAATATGCAACACATTTCATAAGAATAAAAGCTGAAAACCTACCAAGACATGGCTGTTCACCTAAAGTGTCGGACTTGGCATAGAGTGCATTAATCAATAAAACAGTAAACCAGTTAATGGTAACTCTGGAGGAGCTGCAGAGAGTCATAGATCAGGTGGACTAATGAGCTGAAAAGTTAGATATGAACTCAGGAAGGACATAAATCAAACATTTTGGGCCTATCTGCAAGACGATATGTAAGGCAGAAAACTAACACTGCACACCACCTTGAACACACCACCTTAGAGGTAACTTGGTGGCGGCAGTATTATGCTGGGGTGATGCCTTTCATGTGTTGTCACATGGAAGCTGGAGCTGAATAGAGAACAATCCTGAACCAAAACCAATCGAAAAGCTGTCAGAGACTTGAGATCTGGACACAGATTTATCGTCCAGCAGGAGCCAAAGGGGAATACGTCACATTTGGGGTCTCCAGCCTTCAGCTGCAGAGCTGCGCGTGGCTCTTTAGACATTTAACCAATTCTGACTAAAACTGAGCAATGATTTTAGAGAACCTTTGGGAGTTCATCTAATTTTTTTCACATCAGAGTGACTCTATTGGAGAAAGGGACATTTTGAATACAGTCCTTTCTTGTCCAAAAGCAGAAAATGATGTGCTTTATCTTTGAGCAATCTGTATATATGAAAATGACTTAGCTGCTCCAAGTCTGAACTGTGATGGTATTCCAACATATAGATTAGGTATTTCTAAAACTTGATGAACTACATGTTCTAAACAAAAAGTCTGTTCTAGACAAATTATATTTAGTAGGAGCAATGGTGACGAGAAATCGTATTAATGTAAAGGTTGCCGACCCCTTGCCTGATCTAGATCAAAGCACATTGGAGTGCTAGAATGGCCGATTCAAAGCCCACAACTTTATGCATAGGAGATCTGTGAAACAGACTTGAAGTATGCAGTTAAAAAAAAAACTGTACTCCATCTGATCTGAATGAGCTTGCACTATTATGCAATGAGTAATGAGGAAAAACAGCCATCTCTAGAAAAAAAGCAACGCTGGTAGATGCACGACTCTAAAAGACATGCAGCTGTAATTGCAGTGAAAGTTCCTACAGAGTATTAACTCTGGGGTCTAAATAAAAATACAGGCAACAGGTGTTAAACTTTTAAAGACTCCTACTGCTGTATTGGAAATAATAATAATAATAAAAAACTCACTGGTTCTAAATCGATCTTTATAAAAGTTCCTAAAGATCCATTTTTTTACATTCAAAGGTCGATTTAACCCTTTATCGTCAATACTTTTTACAGCCAACGTAGAAAAAAAAAGCCCACACAGGGTTTTGAAGGCTTAGCTGTTAAAGGGTTAATACAATTTTCCACACTGAGCTTTAACCCCGCCCACTGCTGCGTCATTGAATTCACTCGTACGCTAGGTTTGAAATAGCGTAAACAAAATGGCGTCAGTAACTAGCGGTACCGTTAGCCTAGCATCGGCTTTGAAAACGCGGTCTGGCACTATTTCGGTGTTCAGAACAGGCGAAACCAAAAGGTGAGCTTGACGGTAGCAAAGCGATTTGCTTCCATCGAATGGAGGTGAAGTATTTAGGAACTACAGCCAACTTCAGGGGCCACATGCTGCACCATAACCAAGACCTCGGGTCTGAACCGTTCACCGGTCCACAGCAGGTGAAACTCAGCAAACACTGCAACTACCAGCCAATTCTACACATTCTCCGAAAATAACTGAAGTGACTGCTGACTTTATTTGTAAGGATATGTCTTTCTGAAGATCACATCCCAAACATGTACCAGTCATAACGGATTCTAAACCTTCAGAATTGGAATTGAATCCATTCTTGAAATCTGAATTGATACCCAGCTCTTAACCCATTACTTCCAGTTTACAAGGATGCACTACTTTATGTTGGTCTATTCCAGTGGTATTAACAGTCGGGCCTCAAGGTTCTTACATGTCAAACTGGTTAAACACACCTTAATAAATCACTACCAGCCTTATAGAGAACTCTAAATCATGTTGAGGAGGTAATTCAGCCATTTACATCAGCCAGCTCGGAATAAGGACACGTCTAAAACCTGCAGGACAGCGGCCCTTTAGGACTGGAGTTGAATCCCCCCGATCTAGCGTATAAACTAAATTACAGTTTGTTGTGGCAACATTAAAAATATGAAAAAAGTTTTTCAAAGTAGGCTACAGCAGATGTTTCATACTCAAAGAAAATGTCAAAATTTTTGATAAAAATGGCCACAAAAAATCATCGGCTCCTTTGATTTTCAAATATCGGCAGCATCCACAAAGGACCATTATTGGTCTAACTCAACAACCCAAAAAAAAGCAAGACAAATTAACGTGCGTAAAGTTGAGCGGAGGATGTGTATACACATTTCATTCCTGATTTACACTGGATTCTGTATCTCTTATGTGATTAATTCATCTTTAACAACGATGGGGAATTTAAAACATGCTCAGGGCCAAGAAAGTGAATAAAACTCTCTAGGTTCACTCTGTAATATTCTGGCAGCCACCTGCAGAGACATTCATCAGCCAAGTCTTAGCAGAGGCTTGACATACAATCCCCACGTGTTGGGAAGAGCACAAGAAACACATGTGCAGGGCCACCCCGGTTTTACCCTGAAAAATCAGCATGTCATTTGCCTGTGCAGGGCCAACCCAGCTGTGCTGATGACATGGGTTAAAAATAAAAAATAAAAAACCCCGAAAAGAAGTGTGTGAACGCTCATCAGTGGCAGCAGCCATTATAAACGGCTTACAGTGAGTGACTCAGTCACACACTTCCTGGAAGTTCCTGTCTGCACCGAGCACTATTATATTTAACTATCAGGATGGGTTTATTGCTTGTGTACGTCACAGGATCACCAGCCTGGTGTCATTGCTACTACTTCTTTGTTTGACTGCAGTGGGTTGCCTCCTTTAATATTTTTTTATCCTCCTGTTGGAGTAGGTATGGATGCCGAAAAGAAACAAATTACAGTAAGCAGGACATTTTATGACATCATCCTCTGGGAGTGACTAGTCCCACAATGATGCTGTAAAGTCAAAACACATGACAGGGACCACTTTTTTTTTTAACCATAACATTTTTTAACCAACTTTCTGACAAAGGTTCCAGTCAGGCAGAAAATACAATATTGATGGTGATTGATCAGAGTAACAAAGCTGTACTTTGCTGCTTTAAATCATCCTATCAGTTAACCAGCATTCTTTGGGTCAGCTTCAAATTTCTAAAGAGCAGCACAAGTCTAAAGTTAATGGTTAACCTAAGAGAAAAAGCCCTCATGTGTGGAAATGCTGATAACTGAATGCTGTCACATGTCAAACACAGGTAAAATGATTGTGGTGCATTCAGGGACACCATGTGGGAAGAAAATTTATTCCTTTTTATCGTTCTTAATATAGTTCCTACATGTGTCTTCCTGTTTAAAAAAAACTACTACAAATTGTACTGTAAAAGCATCCAGCTGTTGCCGTCAGGTGGAGGTAAACCACCTGTTGCTCCTCATACATCACTCTCACAATTAGCCCCCATTTATTCCACATAGCAAAGTCACAAGTCAACGCGTTTTAACACCAAAAGCCGCCAGAAAGCGTTAACTTACTTCCATAGCGTGGCCTCTGCAGCATTGTGGTTTCTTCATGGTACATCCTGCCTCGCTTCCTCCACTCGTAAACTCGCCTGAACTGGAAGCAACTTCAGCCAAGCTAACGTTTCGGCCAGACAGACAGCCAGTCAGAGAACCGCGCCTCTCTCAGGATGTAATGATGAGATGAAAAAAAAAAACTGCCGAGACGGCAAAGTGTGCGGGAGAATAGGCCGAAAACAAGGCAAAAAAAAGTTTCCTAAAAGTGTCTGCTGTGACCTGCTGTGGTCAAGCCCCCATGGTTTGCACTACTTTTTGGCTGCGTTCTGACCAGAGTGCTCCTGGTTGCGCTATCTGTCCTCCGCTACGCTCTGACATGAATGATTGAGGCACAGTGGATGTAGATTTGCCACGTTTGCACCACCTGGTGGCCAAAGCTGGAATAACGCTTTAGCGTAGAAGGAGACTCCATGCAGGAATCGCCATAATTTTATTCAAGATATTTCTGTTTTTGTGATCTTAATCAGCTTTTGGCTTTAAAAGAATGTTTAATCATGTGCCTGTTAGAGTTTTTTTTTTTTTACATGCTTACACCCCTATCCTACATACAAGGGTTTATTTCATGTACTGCTCTTCAGCCCTACAAAATAAAAACACAGCATCTTTAAATCACACAAGTTAATTCATCTGAAGTCAATATTGTTTTGTTCACAATAATGGTAAGTTAAAGTCTTATAAAAAAAATATTTTTCTCCTTTTCTTAATGAACTGAAGATATCAGATGCTAAAGTTGTAAAGAGCTCTGGAAATCATACCATGAGAATAAGTATGTATTTTTAAATCATTGTTCTTTAAAATAGGTTACTGATAAATAAATACAAACACCTTTATTTTATGGTAGAATAGCTTTTAATGATCAAAAAATATATACCTTTTCCATTTATCCTTTTCACCCCTTACTAAGTAATACTTGTTTTAGTGGAAGATAAAAACCTTATCCTGGACTTTCCATATGAACGATTTGATTGTTTAGGACAAGAATTGACAACTTTTATAGTGGAGTTTGCCAGGTTAAATATTCCTGAAATTGTGTCTGTGACTTGTTATTGAAGTTTATTGAAGTGGAGCCTTCACAAGTGGAAAAGCCACAGACTGGGTATGCAATACAGCAAATATGTGGGAAAAGGGTACTTTGGTCAGATTAGTGCAGTACTGGATCTTTTGCTCTACATGCCGAGCAATGTGTTTTACAGAAAGTTATAACTGCACGCGACCCTAAACATCTCACCATAGCACATAGTGGTGGTGGTGGTAGCATCATTATCTGGGTATTTATTTATTTATTTATTTATTTATACAACAAATGGGGAATTGATTAGAGTTGATGGTAAACTGGATGGAACTAAATACAGATTAATCCTGTAAGAAAACCTCTTAGATCCCTGAAAAGATTTAAAACTCCTGCTGAGGTTGACCTTCAAGCAGGAAAATGATCCTAAGTATAAAGCGGATTGAGAATTTGCTCACAAACATTCTCAATTCAGTCTGACTGAGGTCAAACTATTTTGAAAGGAAAATGTTAGTCTCTTGATGTTCACAGGTGCTATTGTACGAAAGACTTGCAGAAGCGACTGAAGCAAGATCAAGATGTATGGCTTAAGATTCATTTTACATTGTATTTCCAAGGAAACACACAGGATGGAATATGATATTGTTTTTTAAACAGTGCATATGTGTGTAATAAAAAGTGCACATTTACCGAATAAAATACTCTTGTTTTCCATCCTGTTGCAAAGAACTATAGTTTAATTACTTAACTTTTATCCAGTAGGTGGCAGCATTATTCAACATAACGGCACCACTGAAGAAAACAATGTTACTTTCAAATGTCTCTTCACTCATTAAGTTATTTCGCACTTCATTTATGACGGTTCCAAATTTATTGTAAGACTTTGATATTATAACCATCAGTTCCAAATGCTTATTTTAGGGACCTGTTTTGACGAGGAAGCCCTTCAACAAACCTTTCATGAGTTTCGTTTTTCATAATTTTCTACACATCAGCAAGTGCAAAACTAATCAATAGATGAACAAACGAAGTTTATGTCTGTTAGATTGTGTTTTCTACAAACTACAAAGACAACTCCAAATTGTTTAAAATGGAAGTAGCTAAGTCCAGTAAGACAATAGATATCAAAACAGATATGTTAATTTAAGGTTGAAAATGATAGCACTGCATCATTTGGAAGAGAACATAACTTTTATTATACTTCATATGTTCAAAAGCAGCACAGAGTGCAGCCCCAGTCTTTCCAATGTCTCACATCCTAAACAGGGATTCATTTGGCAAATCTTTAATCACGTTTTTTTCCACACACAGCTCGGTTATCCTCTGACTGCCTTAGCGATAACATCAACAACTTTATTTTCCACATATGTTTGACTACCTTCAGAAAATGGATCAACATAACTTATAAGAGAGATACATTCACATTTTTTCTCCAACAAATTGAAAATATTGCCATCGCTTTCTGCTGGGAAATTTTACAGTAACAACACAAAGGTTTAAAAGAAATGAACCTCTGAAGTGGTCCTACAAACATGCAAATCTGCTCACACAGATACAGAGCAATAGTGAGTGAAAGCTAAAGACACACACACACACACACAGATGTACAACAAAGATACAGGACAATAAATGGACAATCACCATGAGACAGAGGAATCTTGCACACGCTTAACTCTGAAATTTACATATATTAGCTTTGATATGTACAGAATATTTACATTAATTCATCCATATGCAGAAACAAACACACATTCGCACACAGTTCGCCCTGTTTCTGTTTGTCTTATAATGCACTCCTTCATGTGCACACAACCAAATACAGTACATGTAGCTTTATAGTAAATACCTCAGTCCTGACAGGTAGTACGTTATTATTCTTCCCGAAACCTCCCATTAGGTCTGCCACTGAACCTTAAATATATCCACAACTGGGCAGATAACTCTGTCTCATATTTATGCTACAGACAGCAGTCAGCAGTGCTGGGTATTATTGATTGCATTGTATTTTGATTTTGTCTGCTATATACTCTTGGTTCAAAAATAGTTAAAACGACGGGTCAAAAGCTACTGGCTGAGCAACAGCACAACACTTACAAAACAGAGAAAATGTGAAGGTTGCACAAATAAAACCACACGAACAGTGGGATTTTTTTTTTAAGTGGCCATGAGTAAGTCAGCTTCAGAGAAATGGAGTACAGCATAGTTATTACTAAGAGAATCAAGTGGGGGAGAAATAGAGGAATACAGAAACAGAGTTCACAGACATAAATTAAACAAAGAAGACTGAAAGCAAGTAAGGAAAATATCCACTCACCTCCCAAAGAAAAGAATATCTGGGAATTCATGAATTCTTATGAAACTATGAAAAGGGCAACACGGCATTAAAATAATTTTATTCATTTTTAGTATGTTAACTCTTTTTATATTTAGTCTTTAACAGTGTTAGAGGTCTCAGTATTGAGGAAACACAACAGAATTATTGTAACATGATGACTCAGAAGTTAATCACGATTTTAAAATTGCATCATGGGAAACCGTCAAAACAATCTACTTCAAGTTAACAGCCACCTTTTATTTTGAAATCCCAAACATATACATAACAGATATAGTGCCATGTAAAAAAAATATTAATTCCTTCAACATTTTAAGATAACGCAAACGCAAACCTCTTTGGATCTTATTAAGCTTTTATGTAATAAACCAACACAAAGTGGTGAATACCTGTGAAGTGGAGGTAAAATCATAAAGGATTTTCCAACTGTTTTAAAAATACTTTGAACTGAGTTCTTTTTACTCAGATACCATTTACAGTTTAACTTCTGTCTTTAGAAGTCGCCTAAATGTAACAATTAAAATTAAAAATCTTCACACCTATAGTTTTCATATTTTTAGTCCAAAATCAGTTATTAGCTCGACTTGATATTCTTTTTATTGTTTCAGTTCCTTCTCACACACACTCCAAACAAAATTACCACTTCAAATTAGGGAAAATCTTTTGTCTCTTTATTACTTGGAACCACATGTAAATACAGGAAACAGAGCCTTTGCTCCAAGCTAGTTAAAAAAATTGAGAATTTAATTCTGTAGCCTACTTGTCATTTTTGTCTCGTAGTTCAGAAGTTCAGAAAAAAATATGTATGTCCTGAAAGTTCCATGGAGCTTTATGCTTAACAGAAAACACGCTCACCTTTGTCAACTACAGTAGTTTGTTGACTCAATCGTATCCCACAATGCAATGCAAACCTGGCTAGAGGGTAGTGTTTGGCCTTAGCTTGCAGTGAACACCTGGTAACTGTATCAGCTCAAAGTCCAAACTCATTCAGATAAATTCAACACCTTTAATCTTAGTTTAAATTCAGATAATATCTGAAGGCCTTAGAAGTTTCTTAGAAAACATCAATGAACAAGCAGCATATTTGCTGAAATGTTGAATGAAAGCCAAAATAATTACCCCATCCAGATTTTTAAAAGCCAGGTGGAGGACACAGCATACAGTCATATGAGACTCTAATTTAGTCTTTTTATCAACATGTAAAATGCTAAGTGTGGCAGAAAATGTCCAATCTGAATAAGGCATGACCACCGTAAAAAATGGAGGGGGTAGCTTCAAGCTTTCGTGAGTCTTTTCTTTCTAATCACAGGGCAATCCTGGAAGAAATCCCCTAAAAGATTTTGAGACTAAGGTAGAGGTGAAAAGCTGGTACAGACATGCAATTAAAAGTTTGCAGCTACAAAATATCGACCCAGGTGGGTTATTATACATTAATATAAGACTTTTCATGTTTTTTTTGTCCTTTACTGTTAAGAAAAGAATGTCATGTATTTTCTTTCCACTTCAAAATTATGCAATACTTTGTGTTTGTCATGATCCAAGACTATATGAGACAAAATGGTTCAATAAATAAATAAATAAATACATAAATAAATAAATGCATAAATAAATACATGTGACTAATAATATTTCCCAAATGACTGCACTTTCAAAATGTGATCCACATATTTGATACAGAAAGCAGTTTGAGAATTAGTGTATCCATTTACTCTCAGGTTTAATTTTTTTTTCCTACAACCTTTGGAAAGCGCATGTCTATGGACAGACTGCTCCTGTCAAAAAGAGGCACATCCTAAAAAGGCCATTTAGTATTTTGTTTTAAGAAAGGAAATGGCAGAAAGGGTCACAGAGACAGAGATTTAACACAAAACTTAAAACAGAAAACAAGCTCTGACATGGCAAATATCAATATCTGGAAATAAAACAACATTTACCTTTTCAACTTTCACAGTCACACACCAGGTAATAATAACTATTCCATCCTCATATATTAACATTACATACATGTAATGGTACAATAAAATATATTTTATACTGTGGCATTTTCAATTTAAGGTTGAGGTTATGCAAATGGCTTGGTTTCTCAAATAAATTATATACACGCATAAATTGGTCTAGTCTGAGCAAATATCATGTAACAAAATATTAAGTGATGCAGGTTCGTAGAATAATAAAATTGTGAATATGTCAGATGTTTGCTCATCTAAAACTATTTACATATCTCTGTATGGCAAGTTGTATGGCCAGGTGTCAGTGAGTCCTCTCTGTCTGATCAGGAGCTCCCAGTGTCACACAGCAGCTTGGTTGTGCTCATTACAGCTTGTTTTTCACTTTTCTCCCCATCTGGCCCGTCTTAATAAGACTATATCAATATTAAAAGCCTTGAGCTAGCTTCCATCGTTACCTGTGACTATGCAAGGTTGTAACAGTAAATAAAATAAAAAAAGCCTGAGCAAATTTCAACATAAAGAAAATCATCAGTGTTTGTGAAGGTGTGGCTTTAATTGAAGTACAGCACCTTGAAACATATTTTTACACCTTGGTCATTTTTTTTAACTTTGTCACATTACAACTACCAACTTTTGCAGGACTGGGGGAAGCAATGGGAGGCATTTATGTTCCTATGGTCCTCAAATCTGTTTCAAATCTAAAGTTTCTAAAAACCTGAGATGTTCAGGAACTCTCAGTTCTTTCAAATCAAGGATGAAAAACATGTTTAACACTGCAGCCTTTTAATCCAAGAATCTGACTAATGAACTGCATTCCTGATCGCTCCTAAGTGATTGATGCATTAGTTTGGGATTTTGATTTCAATTCAAAATTATACTTGAATTTAAATTTGCCTTCTAAAACTGTATTTTCACATTTGTTTCTTTTATGCAGCGCTTTTAAGAGCTTGACGAATTAAGCTCTATTCTTCGTCAAAATACGTTTTGGTTATTTTCCTTTCATTCTGTCTTTGTAAAGCAAAAGCACTTTGAATTGTGTTGTTTACAAATGGTGGTCTATAAACAAAATTGCTCTGCCTTAAAGCCTTCAAGATCATTTTGGGGCTGTGTGTGAAAATGATAGACGGTCAAAAAAACACAAAACTTTTTGTCTGACTTTAGAGCTGCCACCCAGGTGAAATAAAAATAGCTCTATATCACGTTATAACATGTAAAGTCGTGATAGGTCATGAATGAAACAACTCTTAGAGCCAGCTCTTTGAAGTGACCTATGGGAGATTTGAGCTTCTTTTTTCATCCAGAGGGAGGGAGGGGAAGGTATAGACACAGATAGCGCCACAAACACAGAGAGAAAAAGAGCTACAAATAAAAAAATAACACTGGAAAGGTGAGAAAATTAGTGACAGCAGGTAAATTAGCCAAATTTAGATACATTTCAATTATACTGATTATTCAGAAGGTAGAGTGTTTTGTATGCAAATTTAAAATATCATATCGAGCAGGCTCTGTGGTAATCTACGCTACATTATCTTATCTGTTTTTATATGTTGTATTACTTTAAATAGTTCAGTTTATAAATATTTAACATGCAATCAGAGTTCTTTTTCTTTACTATAAATTTTTTTGAAGCACTCTGTTCCATGGTGAATATGATAAGCCAAATAAACAGTAAACATTTTATACAATTATGTTTGTAGATTACACTTCTTTTTTTACAAATAGATTGAATAGATTTGATTTATTTAATAAACAAAAAAACCTGAGGCAATTTAGGAGGCAGTTCTCCTTAAAGAGACGAAATTGCCATCACTGATGAAATCTTTATTGTTCAAGCAGTTCTGCATTTTTTTTTTGTTTGTACAACATACATATTTATCATGTTATAACAAAAAAACATTCATGTTCTTACGTTAAAAGTATTATACTTTAAGAACGTGATGACGTATTTATACAAACTTAAAAATCCGATTTTGTTAGAACAAGATGTTTTATTGCATGAACATAAAACGTGATGCGTCCAGAAACACAAATCAGGCTGAGACGTCTCACTTTTGAGAACTGGCGTCTATGAACTGATAGCAACATGGCAACAAACGCGCTTTACTTCCCTTTCTTACTATACGCATGCTCATTTCAACACTATCTAAGCTGTGCAATAACAGAAATATCTATTCTTGCTTCAATCCAAGCATAAAATAGAACTTAATCAGTTTCGATAGATGAGACATTTTCTCAGTCGCTAATCTGCCCCATCATCAACTTGTCTCAAAATTATATTGTTTGAAGAATAAATAACACTTTATTCTTCAAACAATATACAATTTCCTTCTTTCTTTCTTTTTTTACCATAAATCTTCTTTGAACAATATACTTTTCATGTTTGTAAAATATATCATATCATATCGTTCTTACGACATAAGATTTTTATGTAGGAACATGAAAATTTTTTTGTTATAACATGATAAACATATATATGGTTAAAACATGAAAATCACATTGAAAGAACATGATAATATACTGTAAAAACAATAAAGTTAAGTTGTTAGAACAATAAAGCTTTCACGTTATAAAATGATGTAGCTCTATTTTTATTTCACCCAGGTGGAAGCTCTACATAGACTTTCTTTACTCTGACGCCCCTTAATAAAATCCTGTGAAATCATCTGACTGCAGACACTGCTAAGAGGCCCAAATAAACTCTGGAGGAGCTGCAGCGATCCACAGCTCAGGCAGGAGAATCTGTTGACTGACTGTTACTCAGCACTCTACAAATTAGGCATATATGGAAGTGGAACAAGCAGGACGCTATATTTGAAAGGAAGCCATTAAATGAGCCAAGAAGTCCTCTTTGTAGTTTGCAAAAACCCATGGAGAACAATTCCTCACAGTTATAGTCTCCAGATCTGCTAAGCAAATAGAGGCATGTCCATTACGACTTGCAACTGTAATCGTAAAATATTTACTCAGGGGTACCACAATTTTCTGATTTTTAGTGCCGAACACAATCTAAAAACATGTATCCTTGTCCTTCCACATCAATAAAATGCTCTACTTTTTGCCCATGATGTAAATTCCCATTAAAGAATTGAGTGTTCTTATAATATGACAAAAGCATTAAATGAAAATTAATAAGGAAAAATTAGTAAATACATTTTACAGGCCTTATTGATGAAATACTATCAAAATGAACATACACAGGACAAACCAAGCCACTTGCACCCCTTATGGAAAGCTCCTTTGGCCTTCTTGAGAACTCACACGACTTGTCAAAGTTAGCGGACTTCAAGACGGTGTTACATAAGGACATTTGCCCGAGTGTCAGGCAATCGCAGTCCAACAAGCCCTCCTCCAACAAGCACTGAAGAGGCCATGAGAATAGGGACGGCCTTGGTGATGCCAACAAGTGAGCCAAAGATCAGGTTCCCGAGGACAGCAGCAAGCTTACACAGGGCGTTACAGAAACCAAATCCTGTTCCTCTGCAAAGAGAAACATCAGGGAGAAAAGGAAAATAAATATAAACAATGGTAAAAAAAAATCTGAAATGTCGGTTGTTAAAAGAATGTATTAGATTTATCTGCCTGTCCATCAACAAATAAACATCCTTCCTCACCTCCTGACAGTGGGGAAAGACTCTGTCGTGACCACATCGAGGGAGTTCCAGGCAGAAATGCTTAGACCGTTGTAGAGGCACAACATGAAAATCATCATGGACTCACTAGTGCCAAACCATAAGAAGAAACAGCTGATACCCGACAGGATCATGGAGCCACCTGATGGAAGGGCAAAGATAAAATCTGTTTATTTAAGTAAATATTATAACATAACTTTCAATGTCTACAATTAAGTTAAGATCCAGATATTTTTCAAATGATGTGACATCACCAGATTATGTTGCGTCCCTCTAAAAAAAGGGTATATTATTAACACAGATCACATCATACAAATTATGTATATGGTGATGAATTGCTAATGGTGTACATTTATGTTAATCTGTGTGAACATTGCTAATCCACTCTGTGTTAGGGCTTAACCAGGGTAATTATCTAAAATCCCTGCAGGTATCCACACCTAAAACATATTTTTATTAGATATAGCAGGTGAACAGGAAGGGCAAAAAGGTGAGCGTGTGTGAGCATGGTTAACAGAGGTGCCAGCTTCCTGTGCTATAGTATCTTATATGTAACTTAGACTCCTTGAAGCAGTGCCCTTTAACTGTGTGTAACGTTCACGATCTGGAGCCAGGACTCCTGGGGAGACAAGGAATAATCCGGAGTCGGCCCAGAGAACAATCCAGAATCGAATCATTCACCTGAATTACCACTGGATCAGCTGTGACCTAAACAACAAATTAATGTGGATCTACAGGCCGATCTCTTTTCTCCCATTAATCAGCAAGATTATTGAAAATGATGTGATTCAAAAGTTTAATAGCTTCCTAAAAATGACCAACCACCTTGATATTTGTCAGTCTGGTTTCCACGGTCATCACAGCACCCAGACTGCCCTCATCCAAGTTTTTTAATGTCATCTGCATAAATACAGACTGTTGTAAAACCAAAGTGCTGATACTTTTGGACCTCAGTGCAGGATTTGACACTGTTGATCATGATCTACTATTGAAACGACTGGAGAGCTGGGTTGGTCTCTCTGATGCAGTTCTTTCCTGGTTTGAGTCTTACTGTAAGAACAGGAAATTATTTATATCAATAGGCATTTTTTCATCAGAACAGACAGATATCACCTGTGGGGTCTCTCAGGGTTCCATCCTGGGGTCTCTTCTATTTAATATCTAAATACTCCCACTAACCCAGATTACAACAACCAATAAGATTAACTACCAGTACTATGCTTATGACACTCAGCTTTTATATTACAATGTCACAAGGTGGCTATGAACCCAGCCCAATGCTAAACGAATGCATCAAACAGGTCAATAGCTGGATGTACCATAACTTTTTGAAACTGAATAGAAAAAATGAAGAAATTATTTTTGGACCTAAAGAGGAATAAACCAGATCAAGAGTCAGCACACAGCTTCATTTAATACAATTATAAACTACTGATCAGACCCAAAATGCAATAATGGACTCAGACCTGAACCTTAGAGGTCACATAAAAACTATAACAAGTTCAGCTTTCTATCACCTGAAGAACATAAATATATGTTGAAGAACTGTTGCCACCATACCAACCATCCAGACCACTCAGGTATTCGAACTCTAACTTACTAATCATCCCAAGGATGTCAGGAAGTGTGGTGGAAGGTATGGACCCAAACGCAGAAGCAGAGTGCAAGGTTGTTTATTGAAATGCACAGTGATAGTGATGATGATGATGATGATGATGATGGTGGTCTAGATGGCAGGAACGAAGATGAAGGACAACAGAGACGGCAGGCACACACACAGTGGACATAGGGAGTGGACTCGAGTGTCTGTATTGACGCCCCTGGAGGTCAGGCAGACAGACCGAGTGGCATCCCCTCACGGGACGGGTATTGGGCAGACGGCCCGGATGGGGTCCCCTGACGGGACGGATGTCAGGTGGGTGGCACCTGGCGGGACGAGTGTCAGGTGGGCAACCCGCATGGCATCCTCTGGCTGGACGAAAGACTGGCGGACGTCCCCTGGCGGGACAGGAGAAGGGCGGACAGCCCGATTGGCGTCCTCTGGCTGGACGAAAGACTGGCGGACGTCCCTTGGAGAGACGGGCGGACGGGCCGGCGGTCTTCTCCTGGGGACCTGGAAGTCCGGCGGGAGGCTGGACAGACGTCCCTTGATGGGACAGGAGACGGGCACAAGGCCCGGCGGTCCTCTCTTGGGGACCTGGAGGTCCAGTGGGAGGCCGGACGGACGTCCCTTGACGGGACAGGAGACAGGCGCAAGGCCCGGCAGTCCAATCTTGGGGACCTGGAGGTCCAGCGGGAAGCTGGACGAATGTCCCTTGACAGGACGGGAGACGGGCGGATGGCCCGGCGGTCTTCTCTTGCGGACGAGGCAGCGGCGGGGAAGCTTGGCTGGTCGTCGGCGGAAAGAGAGGGACCTGGTTGGTTCCCACTGACGAGAACGAAGGAATCTGGCTAGTGAAGCTGGTCGCTCCGTGGCCGGCGGACCTGAGAGAGGAGGCTTACAAGCTGGCATCAGGTCCCTCCTGGTCGTCACACAAAGCTCCGGGTGCCCATTAGGAGACGGCGGATGCCGAAGGGCTGCTGCTGTGATGGCCAGGAGGATTCCCGCAACAATGATGGCACTTCACCTGGTTCCGGGTGCGGCAAATCCAGCAGCTCTGGCGGAGGCTGCGGGAAATTCAGCAGCTCTGGCGGAGGCAGCGGCAAATCCAGCAGCTCTGGCGGCTCTGGGAGCAGAGACTGGAGGGGCTCTGCTGGCTATGGGAACAAGGAAGGAAGGGAGGAGAAGGTTGAACAGGCTGAAGCAGACGCTAACTTTGGGGCCGAACAGGCTGAAGCAGACAACAAGGGCGGAGCCGGTGCACAGCTCGGACAGGGAGAACCAACGATGAGCTGACTGCTGCGCGAAGCGCGGGTGATGAGCAGATTGGAGGGAGAACAGCTGTTAGCGTGCTGTCGACACGCTCCTCCACCCTGCGACCTCTGTGGCGAGATGGTGGAGAAGGGTCGTTCCTCCATGACCCGATGTCAGGAGGACGGTACGCTGACTGTGTTTCACAGAGGCCGATCTGCTGCTCCGGGAAGTCATCCGAGGGGCAGTATATCTCCTGTGGCGTGGTGAGGTAGCAGACTGTGATGGAGGCTGCTGACTGATGGTGGGACGGTGAGGGTGCAGCGTCTGTCAGCGGAGGACTGCTCATGGCTGTAGCCCCCATGCTGGCTGTCGGTGCGGGAACCGTGTTCTGCTCCCCGCTCCCAGAAACAGCCCTAGCGCGGCGGGACTTCCGCCTATGGCTGGGAGGTGAAGACTGAGAGGGTGGACGGACCACCTCCTCCCACGCCTCATGGTAAACCCGTTCAGCCTCGCTCTGCAGCACGGCAGAGCCCTGGGCGGAGAACACCCTCCGAAAATGAGGAAGCACCTTTGAGATCTCCTCAGCTCCGGAGATTCGCAGAGGCACGTGAGGAGATGCGGAGATCCTGGACGGATTAGCCCCGACGTCCTTCTGCAGGGTGGCGATCTCCTGGGCGACAGCTTCCGCTGGGTCCATCTTTTCTGGCCGGATCATTCAGTCAGGAACTATGGTGGAAGGTATGGACCCAAATGCAGAAGCAGAGGGCAAGGTTGTTTATTGAAGTGCACACTGATAGTGATGATGATGATGATGATGATGATGATGATGATGATGATGATGATGATGATGATGATGATGAGGTTTATGATGATGGTGGTCTGGATGGCAGGAACGAAGATGTAGGACAACAGAGACGGCAGGCACACACACGGTGGACATCGTGAATGAACTCCTGTAATGATCTGGCGCTGACTGAAGGGAGGTGACGGGTTATAAGGACATGAGGTGAGTGGCTGGAGATTGAAGACAGGTGCGGGTGATGATGAGGGGGTGAGAGGAGCTGAGTGTGGAATCATGACAAAGGAATCAGAACCAAACGGAGAAGCAGCTTTCAGATTCTATGCTCCCCTTCTCTGTATCTGGAACAAACTTTCTGATGACTACAAAGCTGCTGAAATACTGAGCGGCTTTAAATCCAAAACTTAAAAACTCATCTTTTTATAGCAGCCTTTGAGTAAGTGATCAATGTGATATATATCATATGTTGTGTGTTTTATGCTTAATCGCTGTTTATGCTTTATCTAATGTTGGATTTTATGCTTCTAATTGCTTGATTATGTATCATATATTTTGTGCTATAAAAATAAAATTGCCATACCTAATTTTTTATGTCACATAGTATACCACTTTAAAATACAGAATACCACTGCAAAGGCTCATTGGTGTGGAGTGTTCTTTGTTTGTTTGTTTGTAATAACAGGGGCTTTCTCATTACTGACCACATACTTATTGACTTATTAATCAAATTCATTTGGTTATACTTAGAATCCTAAGTTCTTCTGTATGAAATAAACAATTCATATTTTGCATCTTGAGGAACATTTTGTGCGTTTATTAGTGACGCAGCGTTTTCAATAATAGTTTAAGGGATTGATTGTTTACAGGATTACCTGTTTTTTTCCTACTTGCTAAATGTCTGAATAATGTGAGACCAAAGTATTAAGGACAATTGGGAAAAGCCTAGATTCTTCTTTTCAGGAAGGAGGTGGGTTCTGTGTCCAAGAGAGCAACATGATGAGGGTGAAATGTGTTCATAAACCCCAGAACAAAAGCACAAGATCTTGCTGGTTGCTGGCTGAAGCATGTAAGACAATGCCAAAATTAACTGTGGAAAAGTCCCTTAGAGTCATGTCCTGTGGTCAGAAACTACATGTTGTCAAACTAGTGGTCAATGGTACATTTAAAGAAATATGTTGAGGTTTGCAAGCTTGAGAATCCCAAAACTGTGAGGCTTAGTGGTGAAATCATCAAGTAAAAAAATCCATGTGGGGAAAAAAAAACATGTCTAGAGATCATCCATAAGGTTAAAGCAGATAAGTGCTTTCTAAATGGACAAAGGCCTTAAACATGCTGTTGAAATAGTAACAATGTGACATAAGAAAAACAGAGTGTATTTTGGAAAATATATCACTAAGCCATTAGAAGAATTGTTGGCCGGTCTGAAAAAGTGTGCCTCAGTTAGATTGGTAACACCAGCAAGAATAGGCCAAAATTCCAGCAAACTATTGTGAAAAGCCTTTGGAAGGATACCCAAGATACTCGACCCAAGCCACACAGTTTAAAGTGTGATTCTATCAAATGCTTAGTACATCTATGTAAATCTGAAAAAAAGAAATATATATCTTTCATTATTGTGGAATATGGCAAATTACAAATTATTTTAATAATCTTAACCAAGCACTGAAAATTCCTTGTAGCCAAATGATCATCTCAGTCTTGTTTTGAGCATTGCAAGTTAGCTTCCAGTTTCATGTTTTAGACTTGTTTCAAGTAAATGTTACTTTTTTTTCTTATTTAGTCTTTATATCTAAAATGTTACTATTTTACAATTATTTCAAGCTAAAATAGTTTTCAGTTGCCATTTAAAAAAAAAAATCTTTCTCAAAATAAGGAACATTAGCTTTTTTTCACTTATTTTTAGCTTTATTTAGGTCTAGAAATTATTCTTATTTCAAGAGAACTTAGTAAGGAAAATTTACGCCAGAGTGTAAAATATGTTTTATTATTATGTGCAAAGAAAAATCTGGTTTCCACCTTACTAAAAGAATGTCCAACTAAGCATACATTCAATCCATGTTCCTACCTAACATGGACAAACGCCCAATTTTGTCCATTAGAAGAGCAGACACAATGTTGCCGGGAAGAACAGCCAGTGTTCCAAGAAAGTTGATGAAGTAAACCCAGTAGGCACTGTAGTCATCATCAAATGTCATCTGGCAGCCAGTCTTGTTGTGATTGAAAGTACTGTTGATCACCTCTGTGCCATCTATCAGCTTAGATTCATCAATATCTGCAGAGAGAGCGAAGCGAAGCAAAACGCTATAGATATTCGGTGATCTGACAGATAGAATTGGCAAAACATTAAAAATCAATCCTGCATACCATGATAACTTCAAATAAGTGTAATATATTTAACTGTAATTCAATTCAGTTTATTTATATAGCGCCATTTCACAACAGATGTCATCTCAAGGCACTTTACAAAAAGAGTTATTACAATACAATGTTTAGTGTAGAAATTACAGAACCACAGAAGATTGCGTCGTGGAATTCTCAGCAATCCCTCATACTGAGCAAGCATGCAGCGACAGTGGGAAGGAAAAACTCCCTTGTAACTGTAAAATTGTAGCTACAGCAGATGCCCTTGTTTGAATTTGATTCCATTTCTGAAAATGTGGAATTTCTCATTGGTTGAGACATACAAAAACTTTACTGAAAAAGACAAATCAAAGATTGCAACACTTCAAAACGTATATATATATATATATATATATATATATATAATATATATATTATATATAATATATATATATATATATATTATATATATATTACACTACCGTTCAAAGTTTGGGGTCACATTGAAATGTCCTTATTTTTGAAGGAAAAGCACTGTACTTTTCAATGAAGATAACTTTAAACTAGTCTTAACTTTAAAGAAACACACGCTATACATTGCTAATGTGGTAAATGACTATTCTAGCTGCAAATGTCTGGTTTTTGGTGCAATATCTACATAGGTGTATAGAGGCCCATTTCCATGCAACTATCACTCCAGTGTTCTAATGGTACAATGTGTTTGCTCATTGGCTCAGAAGGCTAATTGATGATTAGAAAACCCTTGTGCAATCATGTTCACACATCTGAAAACAGTTTAGCTCGGTACAGAAGCTACAAAACTGACCTTCCTTTGAGCAGATTGAGTTTCTGGAGCATCACATTTGTGGGGTCAATTAAACGCTCAAAATGGCCAGAAAAAGAGAACTTTCATCTGAAACTCGACAGTCTATTCTTGTTCTTAGAAATGAAGGCTATTCCATGCGAGAAATTGCTAAGAAATTGAAGATTTCCTACAACGGTGTGTACTACTCCCTTCAGAGGACAGCACAAACAGGCTCTAACCAGAGTAGAAAAAGAAGTGGGAGGCCGCGTTGCACAACTGAGCAAGAAGATAAGTACATTAGAGTCTCTAGTTTGAGAAACAGACGCCTCACAGGTCCCCAACTGGCATCTTCATTAAATAGTACCCGCAAAACACCAGTGTCAACATCTACAGTGAAGAGGCGGCTGCGGGATTCTGGGCTTCAGGGCAGAGTGGCAAAGAAAAAGCCATATCTGAGACTGGCCAATAAAAGAAAAAGATTAAGATGGGCAAAAGAACACAGACATTGGATAGAGGAAGACTGGAAAAAAGTGCTGTGGACGGATGAATCCAAGTTTGAGGTGTTTGGATCACAAAGAAGAACGTTTGTGAGACGCAGAACAACTGAAAAGATGCTGGAAGAATGCCTGACGCCATCTGTTAAGCATGGTGGAGGTAATGTGATGCTCTGGGGTTGCTTTGGTGCTGGTAAGGTGGGAGATTTGTACAGGGTAAAAGGGATTCTGAATAAGGAAGGCTATCACTCCATTTTGCAACACCATGCCATTCCCAGTGGACAGCGCTTGATTGGAGCCAATTTCATCCTACAACAGGACAATGACCCAAAACACACCTCAAAATTGTGCAAGAACTATTTAGAGAAGAAGCAGGCAGCTGGTATTCTATCGGTAATGGAGTGGCCAGCGCAGTCACCAGATTTGAACCCCGTTGAGCTGTTGTGGGAGCAGCTTGACCGTATGGTACGCAAGAAGTGCCCATCCAACCAATCCAAATTGTGGGAGCTGCTTCTAGAAGCGTGGGGTGCAATTTCTCCAGATTACCTCAACAAATTAACAGCTAGAATGCCAAAGGTCTGCAATGCTGTAATTGCTGCAAATGGAGGATTCTTTGATGAAAGCAAAGTTTGATGTAAAAACAATCTTATTTCAAATAAAAATCATTATTTCTAACCTTGTCAATGTCTTGACTCTATTTTTTATTCATTTCACAACGTATGGTGGTGAATAAGTGTGACTTTTCATGGAAAACACAAAATTGTTTGGGTGACCCCAAACTTTTGATCGGTAGTGTATATATATATATATATATATATATATATATATATGGCTGGGCGTGTGGCCATTGTGATGGACTGGCGACCTGTCCAGGGTGTACCCCGCCCCTCGCCCGTTGACAGCTGGAGATAGGCACCAGCCCCCCGCGACCCCTGGAGGATTAAGCAGTTCAGAAAATGGATGGATGGGCGTATGGACAAATTTTTATATCCCGATATAGCTCAGTTTATATCCCGATAACGATATACTTCACAATATAGCAATTTTTCAGTAAATTTATTTCATGAATAGTTTATAAAAATGTACAATGTGGAAATGCAGTTTTGAATGATAGAAGACAGTAAAACTCCTTAGACTCATCATGTACTGATGTCCTTCCATCTGCGGGAGCTATGGATATCAGGGACCTTTTAAGAGAGCGGCTCAGCTCTAGACTCTGCCTTTAAAATTAAACACATCATTTGAAAAGCATCAAAATTTTGCCGCGATATCTGCTGTCACTCATTTTCTTAACTTTACAGCACGTTTTGGCAGTACTCATGCACCCTCTCGTTTTTATTTGTTTCACTACCTGCGTGTCTCCTATGTAAAAGAGGGGTGTTCTGTCGATATGTGTTCCCCCCTCAAGATGTGTTCCGACTCCACCCACAAGCGAATGTTATGTTATCAGCTGCTCAAGAACCATAACAACAAATACAGAAAGAGTCAAAGCAGCGTCGAGTCATGGCGTAAGCTCTGATAAACTCCAGATACAGACCAATAGCACACCACTGATGTGTTTCTAGCAAACGAAACGGCTTAGAGCTGGCTTTTTTTCTGTTCAAGCTGCGCGTCATGAGAAGAGGCGAGACACGCAGGGAGAACAACTTTGTGTTCTCTGATAATCTTGTTTAGAACCCTGGTCTGAATCGTGTTGGCTACCGTCTTCCTCCCTGTTTTTTTCCTGTATTGCAGCATGCACAGGAATGCCATAAGGTGCATCTTGACGCAATTTACTGCTATAAAACACCATGCTGGCTTAAGCGATAGAGATAAATATAAAGCGATTTTTAATTATAAATCACACCTGCAACTGCTAACTAGTTCCCAGGTTTCTCTGTCAGTTTCTCACTCTCCTAAGTATATTTAAGCTTGTCAGTCTGCTCAGTTGATTGCTAGTTGCTCTGCAAACATTGCTGCCTATTCCTCGTTCTCTGTGGTTTTTGGCGCCTTCCAATTTTCCCTGTAGGTTGTCTTCCTTTTCTTAATTTATTAAATCCTCTTAAACAAATTTTAGCTGCTTTGGGCTCCTTTATCCACATCTCAACATGACAGACCATTCCTCTTTGCATGTCCTTTCTTGGAGACTTTTCTTCAGCTTACTGCATTACTTATCGACAGGATTTAGGTATGGGGCATGAAATTACCATTAAAAACAGGTTGATTTTGTGCCGGATGAACCATGTATGTGTCGCTTTGGCCACAGCTTTGTGATAATTATCATACTGCAAGGCCCAATGGTGACACATTTTGGTTTTTCTGCCAGACATAATTTTTTTTTTTACATTTCTATTTCAATGAATTAATGATGCCTTTAACTCTAACAAGATTTCCAGGGCCCTAGAAACAGGAAAAGACTCACAGCTCCCCTTCCATACTTAATATTATTCTCCACTTAATGGTCTTGTGCTTCAAGCCAAAAACCACCTACAGTGTTTGTCAAAAACTCCAATGTGTCCCAAGCACACCATTACAGTGAAAGTACAATCAGCTATTAGCAAATTCCAAATGTTTATGCATGCAATAGAAATCCTATTTCCTAACGCACCACATAAACAAGTTGGTATTTAGATGCCATTGAATGTTTGCTATGGTGATTTGGTGATCAGCAGGTGCCTTTTCAGTTCTCCAGCACTCAGTGTTATTTTTTTTTTCCTTATCAGGTTACTCACTGTACATGGTGGGGCATAAGCATGCGTCTGACATTGTAAATATCAACACGTACATGTATTGCTAGTAAACCATGTTTTCCTATCCTACTCATTTTAGGGAGTGTTGAGAAAAATGGGCCACTGGGTCACATCATTATTGTACCCCAGAGAAACAGGAAGTCATGCATTACTGCAAAAAAAGTCAACAGAAACTCTGATTAACTTAAAATAGTATAAAGTTTATAACAAAAATATACTTTATTTGCATTTCATTTCATTTGAAGTATTGTGACCTAAAGATTTATTTATTGTTTTTGTTGTTGCTCTGGTCTCATAGTTTGGACTTTGCAAGGCGGTAGTGGCAATCGGGAGTTTCATGTCACAAAGTAAAGCATTATTTCCATGTGTGGTGAAGCTTTTCCTTTCTTTAACATAGCCTGTACAATTGATACAGCATTTTAATTAATAAAGCAAAATGTTCACCTGTGTTGAAGAAGAACGTGTCTATAAATGTGCAGTTCTTGAACAAGGAACCCACCGAAGTCACATCATCAAAGTGACAGTTACGAAACGTTGAGTCAATGAAGGTGACCGACTTCAGCTTCATTTTGACGAATCTAAATGAGAAGGATTATATTCTGAATGACGGGACTGTTACAGTGGGTCACATATAACTTGGCTTACTAATATGTACAGTAGACATACAAGTCATTCTTAAATATAAATACTTTTTAAAGATTTTGCATCTACTGCTCTTGTAGTTGTGTTGACATCTTACTGGTCATTAATAAAGATGCCATTTCTGTGGATCTGGTTCTCCAGGGTGAAGTTAAAAGTGAAGCCTTCAGTGCGTTCATTATTGTGGACCTGCACTTTGGAGGCATACTCATCTGCTTGAAGATGTTTGATAACATCAGGGAACCAAACGGACAGACCATAATACCTGCAATGATAAAGAAAACGGTTTTGGAACACATATAAAAACAGGTATTGTTGAGTTTAGACGAAAGACAGATAAAAAATAGGTCAACAAGTGGGATGAGACTAGTCGACACCATTTAAAAAAAAATCGATTTCATGTTTTTAATCTTTATGCGTTTACGACTCTCCAATAGATCCTGTGAATGATCTCCGGACTGTGCAACTTTTGCAAAACAGATAGAGGCGAACATCTCACCCAAAGGATAGTGTGAACCACACTATGGCTAGTCGCATCATGTTTTCCCGCATAGGGTAGTTGAAGCACTTGATCAGGTTTACATATATCTAAAAATGAACAAAAAAAGTTATGTTTTACATTTAAATTTTGACAAAGCCCTTCCAGAAGAGGGAGATAAAAATTAAATGTATTTACCCCATGTATTTCAGCTTTAATCCTGAAGAAAGCTTTGGAAACTGGGTTCCTAGTTTCCGATTCCATTTCAACCAATTCATCTAGCTGCCTTGGGATTTTTATCCTGTTAACCTGTTAAATCAGTCATGAAAAGTTGCATAAATAATTACTGGTACAGTACATAATTAAATTAAGGTTGGTTCAATGCTTTTTCATGTCTTTCACATGTATCCTTGTCTTTTAATATTGTAAATTGTTGGTCCACAGCAACAACAAAAAAACATTGTGCAGTTTCATTGTAAATGTTAAGGAGCAATAATTATAAAAATATATACTGATATGATAATGACAAGTCAAGTCAAATTTATTTATATAGTACATCTAACAACCAATGTCTCTTTAAATAAAAAAGTTCAATAACTGAACAAAGACATTCAAAATAATAAGGATTAGTTGCACACCAAACAGATATCCTGCTCAAATAGAGCTGAAAGTAATCTAGAAGAAATTTGTTTTTATCGGTGAAATAAACAGATCAACTATTTGCAGGGCTCTAATTTTCAAACACCACCAAAGAAAGAGCTCTGCCATTTCTGCTGTTTAATCTTTATCTGGGGGTCTCTAAAGGCAAGAGTTGATCTAAGAATTGTAGCTGAATTCTAATAGTGAAGAAAATCACATAAGTAAAGTCGTGCCGAGCCATTAACACTCTTAAAAGTTCATCTATCCATTATCCATTACACCTATCCTCAAGGGGTCGGGGGGGAGCTGGATCTCCAGCGGTCATTGGGTGAGAGGTAGACCACACCCTGGACAGGTCGCTAGTCCATCTCAGGGCAACACAGAGACACAGGACAAAAAACTATGCATGCACACACTCAAACCTAAGGGCAATTTAGAAAGATCTAAGTCATGCGTTTGGACTGTAGGAGGAAGTCAGAGTACCCAAACTCTGTGCACAAAGACCCTGAGCCGGGATACAAAGCCAGGCTTTCTTGCGTCAAAGCAACAGTGCTAACTACTGCAATTGTGTGGCCCCTTAAAAGTTAGCAGGTTGTTTTTCCAAATGTATCTTGTTTTATTTAGGGGGTTCAGAGTAAGGTGGGGTAAAAACAAATGCATGCCACATCTTTTTTTAACAGTCATGTATTATTTTACCTCCAGTTATCCTGTGCTTTGTTTTAGTTAATCAGAAAATACAATAAAATACATCAAATTGCAAAGTGTTTTACATTTTTCCCAGTTTCTAACCTATTAATTAGACTGCAAAGTGTTGGATATACAGTATTAATGTATAGAATAATATAATTTGTGAGCTTTTGATGAATTATAATTACTTATTTTTATCATACTTAATGCAGAATATCAGTGAATAGTCTAAAATATGCAGACGTAGTATGGAATTAATTCAAAAACCTAGTCTGGACTAAGCAGCTTTCCCAAAGTGCAGCTCAGGCAGCAAATAAGTCTGAATGACAAGAAACAGCTCACAGACCCCGTCGTAATTCAGACATGATCCTGCATGGTGAAAGAATTCCAACCTGTCCCCGTGGTGGCAGAAAATAAGCCTCTTTGCTTCTTTAAGCATAGGAAAACCCAGGTGAGACTGTAAAACATTCACAACAAACACTCACAGTAAAGACTTTCTCTGGCTGCCCACGTGCTCTCATGTTGGTGTCGTGGATCTGCTTGAGGATCATCCAGCCCTCGTCGTGCTTCCCAACCTGTCACGAAGGAGAGGAAAAACGGGTGACGGGGAAGATGAGATGCATTTACGGGACCCGTCTTGCAACAACAACTTGACATCAGCAATTACTGTACATGAATACGGTCCTTTGATATCTCCGCGAATAGAGTCACGACAGTGGTGACTCACTTTGCTTCAAAGGATAATGATCCTCCAGCAGCCAACCTACTGTCATATATAATATGCCTGTGTTTTCCAAACACTCTGAGAGCCTTTTTGTAAACAGTTGTGCATGACTCACACTGTTTAAATCTGATCAAATTCATAATCTTAAAACAGTTGTGGACAGAAAATGATGAGCACACTACATACGACTGAGCAATAATAGGTTGTTAGTAATTCAGAAAGAGCTCATTACCTCAAGGTAGTATCTGGGGCTTTCTGGCATGAAGGTAAGAGCCACCACAGCACACACACACGGCAGGGCACAAACAACGACAAAAACCCTCCAGCTGTGAAACTGGTATGCTGACCCCATGCTGAAGCTCCAACCTGCAATTTGTAGAAAACGGTCCAATTTCAGTTCAGTGGATTTTTTTTGGTTTTTTTAATATTCAGTCTCATCAAGACTTGTATAGATAACCGCCTTAAATTACCACACAGTAGCACAATATTAACAAGAAGACAAAATAAAGATAAAGCAAATACAAGGCAAAAGACTGATGCGAGATATAAATGACAAATATCTCCAGAGCATTAAAAGAGGATGGCCCGGTGATAAAATATAACGCAGAATAGCTCAAATAAGGAGAAATCAACATCTCATACAGTATCAAAGACCAAAGTAAAGCCTTTGCCCATTCCAATGGTTGAATCGTGATATTTTCAGAAAGAAACACAAACAACATGTGTTTAGTACCTCATGGCATGTTCTCTTATGTTTCCCATTTTGAACAATTGAATGGGCCTCTGTGTCACATATCTATACCCAAGGACATGAGAAATACTTATTTCATCCAAAAAAAGTTTTCTAATATTTCTAATATTGTGATCACCCTAAAAATGTTAAACCAAAAAAAATACTCAAATAAAAACTAGATTTAACACATTTCATTATAAAATTATTCAACTACAACCAAAACTGAAACAATTTTCAAATATGAAAACTGAAGTTTTTGTTTTTTTCAAAAACATCTTTACCAGGAGTGTGAATTTTTGATGTTCATGGCTTTGTCACTTTTATTAGTATTTTATTTTTGATCTAATTCACCATCATTTGTTGTAACAAGCAGAGAGGAAAACAAAACCTCTTTAAATTCAATGCGTTTACTTATGTCGTAGAAGTATCGGCACTGGTACTCGGTGTTGTCATGTACTCAGATCCAAGTATTTGTTATCGTATCGGTTTGAAAAAAGTGATTGTCGTTGCATCTCTAAAGACGAGGGTGACAGTGTAGAAAACTTGAATGCATGGACAATGACGACGCAAATTTGAATATTTATTATGTGCAGAAAGCAGGCGTTAAGTGAACACCATGGTTATCTGTTATTTTGGAGTAAATAATCAGTCTATGCAGTTTACATGTAAGCTCTCTGACTGAGCAGAGTGATGGGAACACTCAGCTGAATGACCCTGCAGGGTAAGCAGAGAAAAAAAAGGGGGGGGGGGGGGTTGGACACAGGGAAGGGTTAATTGAATGTGTAGGAATAGAATTGAGTGTTTTCTGCTGGATTAAATCTTGTTGCACCTGATCCCAGCCCATAGGCATTCTTTCAGACTCATTAATCATTGCAACATCCAGGGGGAGGAGCACACACTGGCGTGTGTAAAAATGTACACTAACAGAGACTAACAGCACAGAAATAAATAATATGAATAACCGTATACAGATTAAACTGACACACCATATTGCCCTGTCAAGTTCCAACTCACAAATACACAAGTAATTATATATTGTGTGCTTTTAGTTTTTGTGCAGCTTCAGAGACAAGGTTTTATTCTTACTGTGAAAAGCATTTCACAAAATGTACCAAATGTAATAACTCGTTTTACACTTACATTTTTTCCCATTTATATGATGATTTAGAATGTTGTAAATCCAACAAATTGAGTAAATCTTAGAATCCACTTAAATGTATAGATACAGTATGCTGTCTTGTCAAACACTTCTAGTTGCATTTTGTACACTGAAAACCATTTAATCCATGGACCCTCAAACATGTGTTTGGGTTTAAATCCAGCAAGGATAAACTTCAACATGAACAGTCTGCCACATGCTGACTTATGTGAGTGCTCTTCGTGACTTCACTTTTAGAGAAAAAAAAAAAAATTCAACAGGATGCTGAAAAATTGGGGCCCCGCAAGCTTGTCGTGACCTCCCACGTCTCTCCACAGATCATGGCTCATGGAGATACAGCTCCAAAGGGAATACGCCACCATTATCCATCAACAGGCGTAGGAGGGGAGCCACAGGGTAGGGAGGGGGTTAATGCTAATGGTTCTGCCAGAAAACGGCTGTTTGGAAATAATCCTACAGCGTGTTAAAACCCAGCTCTGATAGCAGCTAAAAACAACTGTTATCAAGGGTTGTGACATGAATAAGGGCCATCACTAGATCCTCACACAAACTATGTAAGTGTTGTAAAAACTAACTGGTTTGCAAAAGGACATTAGCATGTTAGATTTCTTTAATGGTTTGCTAGTGTATTTAGTATTAGAAATACAGAATGATGTACAATAATTTCCATTAAAGAACAACATTTGTGCCTTATTCACTAAGACACACAACAAATAGCATAAAAATGAGTTGTTTTTTCACAGCTTCTGGTCACATATACGTCACAGCAGGAAATTCTCCAGTGGAAGTGAACTCTCGCAGCATGAAATTAAACAGAGGGGGTAGAGGGAATCCCCAGTAGAAAGGAGATGAAGTAAGAAGTGTGGTGCTGTCATCTCTATAGAGGTACATTTCAGTAGCTCAGTTGTGTTTGGATGATATTTTTAAGAGTAACCTGTAATCAGGTACCACACATTGATCATATGAAGCTCATATCTCCATTCTAAAATTTAATTTTTACTGGTTTGATGTAATTTTCTATTCTTCATTATGTCTTCCGTGACTACAAGTGGAAAATTGTCATAATTAAGAGAAATAAAAGGTTGAAAACAATAGTCTTTATACAGTTAATGTATATACTGTAAAGTGTTGTGTTTCACATAGTGATGCACCTGAGGGACACTGAGACAAGGAAATAATCTTGATATTCACACTGATCATATCTACACACGTCACCAGTGGGTGAGTGAAATGAACCATATAGATATATTGAAGTTAGTTTCTTTTCTATATATAGCATTAAATCAAAAACATCTGTTAATCTCCCACACAGGGGAAAAAAAATGAATGAAGCAGTAAGTAATACAAGCCAGCCCGATCACAGCAAAAGTTCTTGATGACTTGTTCTGTTCCTGTGACATGTCACACACTGTCTCCTGAACAGCTTGCTTCACAGATGGTGGAAGATTCTCTGGGGATTTGCTTTATTACTTAATTTTTAAACTGGATTTGTTTTGTTGGTCAAAAAAACCCATCTTACTTTATCAAATAAAGTTTATTTAAAACCTAGAAGCACTAAACTATAGCGACTACCCCTGACTACCATTCAGTGCAACAAATAACTTTCAAAAGCTGCCTAATCCACATCCAATAAATTAATTAATCCCAGTTTAAATAAAACTGTTCTGTAAAAGTCTTAGAGTTTTTTTTGAGAACAATATGTGCCTTTCCACTATCTGAACTTCAGGGTAATTTAACCAGATCTTTTTGTGACTAGTTAATCTGTTGGCCCTTACTCTCAGCTAGCGTGACTCCATACATAATCGGACCTTTAAGGAACCAGCACAAAACATCTGCCTATCACACTCTTTCAGCAGAGAGCAAAGCAAAAAGGCACCAAAAGCAGCAGAAATAACAAGAGATCAACATGGAACAAGCAGGGATTGTTGCTGCATTTCTGTTTGCTGTAGTTATTAAAAGCTTTGCCAATAACTCTTCGTTTTTTTACAAAGCCAGTTGTTTGGCAACGTATGCTTATTTCACTCTGAATTACAACCAATCAACACTACTTCACCACAGCTCCCAGTAAGCGACCCAATCGAGCCACTCCCAGTACATACCCCCATATAAAAACCATTGGTTCCTGAAATGGCCTTGAAAAAAGCCTTGATGGTTCAACCCAACGCAGAGGATACACATGCATATCAGTAAGGTCCGGTCATATTACAGCTTCATGAAGAAGAAACATCGAACGTCTCACAGAACTTTAAACTCTAAACTGAACTCTAAAAATAAGAAGTGTATGGCAAAACTACAATCCGATGAAGATATGAATGTCTACCTTACCTGACCAATTGAATAAAGAGGGCATAAATCAGAAAAGCAGCCAAGAAACCCATTGTAACTCTGGGAGAGCTGCAGCTCGGATGGGAGAATCTATTGAAAGAAACAGCTATTCGTCATGTATCCTGCTACTTTGAACTTCATGAAAAAGAAGAAAGAGAACGTCATTGTTGAAAGAAGACCATGAGATGCCATGTGGAGCACTGTTTCCCAACCCGACCAGGCACACTGCCCTGCATGTTTAGATTTCTCCCTGCTTTAACACACCTAAACAGGTGATTACAGCTCAGCAAACGCCTGTCAATAAGCCATCAATGAAAATCAGGTGTGCTGAAGCAGGGAGACACTTAAAACATGCAGGGCAGTGTCCCTTGGCGACTAAGGTTGAAAAACACTTTAGAGAACACAGTAAATATATAGAAAAAGACACTAGGAATAAATACCAGTGCATAATACTCTGAACACACAATTCTCATGGCGAAACATGGGGTAGCAGCATCCTACTGGAGGGTTTTCTTTCAGTAAACGGGTATAATATCGCAGAGAGGTTCAATAAAATATTGACCCAGAAAAGCCAAATACTACGTGTTGCAGGTTATTTTGTGTTTAGGGATTTTCAAATGTTCTGGGTTTTTTTCTATGACCTTCCGATTTTGACTCAAGCCAGTTCTGATTGACTTTCTACGGACTTTAAAGCAATCAAATTCATTTTCAATAAATCTTAAATAAACAAAACACTAATGCTGCGTTCAGACCACAGGCTTTGTCATCGTCAAGCAACACTCATAAAGTGACTTGTTCGATGCATATACACAGAAGATACATTTTAAAGCTGAAGCTCGAAAAAGCTTCTCTGCTGGATGTTTTAAACACTCGCAGATCGTGGTTGGCTAGGCAGCATCAACGTCGGGCAACCTCACTACAGTTAGTCGCTCTGATTGGGTGCCGTGCTGCGTCAACAGCTTTAGGACCGTCAAAAGTTCAACTAGATGACCTTCTGTGTTGCTAGCGTTATGAGCTTTGAAGCTTGAAAAGTTGACGGAGCCAATGCTCACAAAGCGCCGCAAAGACCGTGACACTCCTCCAACGCCCGCCACCGTAGATTTAACATGTAATCTTGACGTTGCTGACGCTGAAAAAGCCTGTGGTCTGAATGCAGCATAACACTAAAACTCAAAAAGTGCATCAGTATCCTAAGACAGTGGTAATACATTTGAAGTGGAACTACGAAAAATATGTATTTTGTTTTGTAACATGCTGTGTGATGATGCATTTAAATACCAAGGTAAATTGGTAAGAATTTTCAGCTTGCTTGCCAAATTTGGCCAATAACTGTTACATCATCATTTTAATGGGAGTAAGCAGTGTTCCTAACCAGATATGAAGTCTTTTATGTTCCTATATTTACATTAAAGAGAACGAGGGATAAATTCATGGGAGATTTGTGTACAATATGCATCATCTCTATAAAAGGAGGTCTTGAATACATTACTTCCAGGGTTTTTTTTTTTCATAGCAATAAAACATTAGGTTATCCCTAACTTTATGTAGTGTAAGAATAGGAAAATCTGGTCAAAAATGCACTTTTATTAGGCAATAGGTACCATCTACCTTCAGCCAAAATAAAGGTTAGCCCCTTTTAAATTAAATCAATTTCTGGCTCTATCAAAACAATTTCATGCTTTATTATTTATCAGTAGTTCAAGCTCATTGTAGTTATATCCGAAGTGATTCAGATAGAGAAACATATGCAGCATCAAAAAGAGAAGGGAAAAGTTACCAAGCAATGATTGCCTTTTTTTCCAGAAATGTAGCACGACTTCCTGCCACTGGAGCGTAGTGGTCTCCTAATTCTACTGGAAATCTCATTATAGAAATTAAGCAAATAATTGTCCAAGGATGCCTGAGTCAGCCGTCTAAGGCTGAGATGGATAGATGAATTAAATGTGAACAGAGAGATGGACACATGGATCCAGCTTTTAACCAGAGTCTCTGCTACAAACTGGCAAGCGAGTTCACATTTTTATGGGGTGTTGTTATTAAAATTAGTTATCCTTAGGACTGCTAAACAATTTTTATACAGAAAGTCCCTTTGTTGCATACAGGGTATGTTGAAACCTCATCTTTTTGGCCCTTAATGTATTATAAGAAAAAAACATTGGGAATATCTGAGATTCATATACGTGTAAAAAATATTTCAAGCTTTTTTTCCATAATTGTTAAATGATAAAATCACAACCACTAATACTCAATTTTGTGGATTTTTGTTTTTTTTACACTGTACAAGCTGATTGGTAGGCGATCGCCATCATGGATGTTTGAAAGAGGACCGAAATGGAGCAAGCTGTGTAGATAGGAGTGTTTTAATAACTGGATAAATAAAGAAACATACAAAATAATGCTGAAGAATACGAAGATAAACAAAGGGATTGCATACAGTAATAAATTAGTTTTTACAGAGAGAGTCGAGTGATTAAGAATAGTGGAGAACAGGGAATATGGGCGAGAAATTAGCAAGGACCTGAGAAAATAATAGAGCTTAAATACACTGAGGAGGAATGAGGGGAGACAGAGAAAACCTAAAAACCAATTAGTGAAAACCAGACACAGGTAAGAAAGACAGAGCAGGGGAATATTGGAGATGTCTTGCAGCTGGTCAGGGAAACAGAATGGCAGGGAGGAAACAGATGAAAAACGAAGGTGTAAGCGTGAAACAAAGAAGACTAGAGATAAAATAATCTTAAATGCATAAGATTAGACTAACAGAGAGGTGTAACTAAGAGTGATAAATTCTAAGTAAATAAGAATGAAGAAGCACATCAGAAATTCAAAGTAAAAGCAACAGAAAGGAGAGTAGAAAAAACAGGAGAAAAACATAAGTATAAACACTAAGTAGAATAACATTCAAATTAGAAGAAAAATCTTAATGAGAGAAATTAAATAAAACAAAACTAAGCCATAACTACCAAAAACAAGTGAAACTAAAGTAGAAATATCTAAGGATCATTACAAGCTTCATAAGCATCTCAAACTGTGGTGATTGGGGTACCACAGGGGCGTGGCTGAAAAACGAAGTTGCTACATTTATGCCATGATTCTCACCTTCATAGCTCTACAGGGGGTTTGAAGTACCTGAATGATTAACCAACTTCATCTTTGCAACCCCTGTTATAAATGTCATTCTACTATTTTGTAGACTCACCCAAAAGTCTGCAGAAAGTTGCTTGGAATCCCTACATCATCCTTTACTTTTCTAAATTATCACATAAAAGGACGTGCACATAGTTCCATCCGTTTAGCTTTTTCTTGATTTTTTTCTTTTCTATGGTCTTGCAGTATGATTTCAAACTGGGTATGCTGCAAATTTTAAAAAATCAGGAATCCATTCAGTCAGTGTACCCTGAGGCTAAACTCTGGCATCGGGAAAAACCCATAAACTCGAACGCATGTCAGTAGACCCAAAAGTAGTCCGATTAGAGTTGGGTATGGATGTATATGAGCAATTAAAAACAAAGCCAAATTAAGTTTGGCCATTTGAATTTTATCATGCTGGTAATTAGACAGTTCCTAAATATAGAGGTTAAATTAAGATTTAACATTTAATTTCAGACTGTACATGGATAATATAGATTAAATGAGTTTTAGAAGACCACTAGGGTGGTTTATCCAATTTGTTCAATCTTCCTTCATAATCTGTCATTTAGAGACATGTCTCTTCTCTTTACAGTTCCTTGTAAAGTGTATTGCTTCACGTTACTTGCCTTTAAGCGTTGGCTGGATGAACTGTAGGAGGGGTTCCATTTTAAACGGCCACTAAAATTGGTAGTATAGAATGTAGCTCATTGACTAACAAGACAAAAAATAACTAAACTGCAGAATCTGCAAATGGCAATTGCTCTGCAGTTGTGACACCGATCAGTACGCAAGCAGCTTCTTCTGAGAGCAGGGAAAGAAAAGAAGCAGTGTTAAGAATAAGGCGGCTACTATCCTTATGATATGACAATAATAGATCTGAAAGCCCAGTGACCTCCTAAAGACGTGTCAAGTTCCGGTTATAGAGGACTATCTCTGGGGGAAAATTCCTGCCATTTAACAAGAGAATACAATCACAATTTGGGAGAGGATCATTCTGTCTTCTCCTACAAAACCTTTAATGCTTGCGCTCAAAACTTCTGCTCTCTTTCAAATATTTTCTCTTCTCCTACAAAACCTGTAATGTTTGCGCTCAAAACTTCTGCTTTTTCTCGGATATTCTCTGTTCTCTCTCAAATTCTATGTTTCTTGCTCACAGATTTTCTCCACGCTTGCAAACTGTATCTCTACGTAGATCAAAACTGTGCTTATGAAACTCTCTTCTCTGCTTGCGGATTCTGTGTGCTCGTTCGCAGATCGAGAAGTTTCGTTGCCTAGCAACTGTTCCAGCCAATAGAATGAGAGTTCTCCTAATATGGTTGCAGCCTGCTTTAGGGTGCGTTTGTTTTCTGCTGTGTGTTAGCGTGCGCCTACAGGTCACTGTGCTACCCACTGGATAAACAGAAAAAAAACGGATAATGTATTTAATACATTCCAAATATTCATACAATTTCGATTATATCGGCGCATGTTACCCATGTTCTGTCCTAAAGCGTTAGGGTATAAAGCTTTACCTTCGGAACTAGCACTCGGGTAATCATTAACTAAAGAAAAAAATATATATTTATATATACACAAATGACTTACTTGAGGCTGTAGTTGACGCTGAGCCATTCTGTGGAATCAAGTGAAGAAATATCCCGCTTCAGGTCAATAAAAAGTGGCATCCAGTTGGCTCGACATGTTACTAGGCAGAGATTTATTAGGAAGAAACCATGGGTTTGCTGTCTGTCAAACTAAAGTAATTAATCGCACCCCGGATGGTCAAAAATATTTTTGTTTGAGTTTTGACAATCCACAAAACAATTGAAATAACAACAACAAAAAAGTATTTATTTTTAAAGTACTAAGCTACATCGTGATTCCCCGAAACTTGTGAGAGCAGCAAGCCCAAGTTGTTTCCCTATTCCTTTTCTTTATTAAGCATTTAAACATTCTTTTTACAGCTTAATTATATATACAATACATCAGAAGAATATTACAAGTTTACAACTTTTAATTATACCCTTAATAGAAAAAATGTGCAATAGAAAAACAAATAGAAATTGTATGAATATTTGGAATGTATTAAATACATTATCCGTTTTTTTTCTGTTTATCCAGTGGGCATCACAGTAACCTGTAGGCACAGGCTAACACACAGCAGAAAACAAACGCACCCTAAAGCAGGCTGCAACTATATAAGGAGAACTCTCATTCTATTGGCTGGAACAGTTGCCAGGCAACGACACTTCGCGATCTGCGAGCGAGCACACAGAATCCGAAAGCAGAGAAGAGAGGTTCATAAGCACAGTTTTAATCTACGTAGAGATACAGTTTGCAAGCATGGAGAAAATCTGTGAGCAAGAAACATAGAATTTGAGAGAGAACAGAGAATATCTGAGAAAGAGCAGAAGTTTTGAGCGCAGGCATTACAGGTTTTGTAGGTGATGATCCTCTCCTAAATTGTAATTGTATTCTCTTGATAAATGGCAGGAATTTTCCCCCATAACAATCATGCTAACTCTGTGCCAGTGTGCTTCTGTCCATCCTTCTGAAAGAATCTGCAGCAAAGCTCAGACAGTAGTGTATAAGCCCTCAACCAAAAACTCTATTAGTGGTCCGTTCTTTAAGTGTGTGCGTGTGTTTGTGTGTGTGTGTGTGTGTGTTTTAACTCGACTGACCTCTTCCAGTGTCAGATTTTATTTCTTTCACTTTCCCAGTGGAAGACCTGTGTGTCTGCTACACTCATAAAAGCTCGTCTGACGCAACGTGTAGCAGTGCATGAACACACAGATACACACAAGCACACGACATGCACACACACTGCGCTTCTGTCCGACTGACGTCACAGGCTGACTAGAGCATAGGCTGGTAGTAAATCACTTCTAGATGTAGCTTTGTCCTATTAGAGCAAGGAGAAAAATCTAATTATGCTTGATCAAGAAGAACACTCTGCAGAGAGGGAGAGGAGTGGTAATAAAAGGAAGGACAGGGGTCTGTGGAGGGAACAAAGCAAGAGGAGAGAGATATCCTGTAAAAAGTAAGAGATAGCAGGTTTAAAACAAGGCAAGAAATACAAACAAACATGTGCTGGAGGGAGATAGGGAGGCATTTCCTAGTTAACACAGACAAAGCGACGTGCAAGCTAAACATCTAAGTTGTTCTTTCCCCTCTTTCAACATAGTCAAAACACAATATTTATTTTTGCTTTCATTACAAGTTACTTAAAATGAATAGAATCCAGAGGAGCATTAATTTTCACAAATTATCCTGTTTTAGTGTGAAAAATGTGTTCTACACAAAAACATAGCTGTAACCTCTCAAATCTGTCATCCTATTGAAACATTACAGAAAGAATAATTCAGCACAGAAAATGCAGATCATCTTAGTTTAAATTCAATCTAAAATAGTTTATTAATCCAAAAGGGTAATTTATTTCTGTCTCAACCTATTTTATACAACATATTCCAAAGAGTTGTTGTAGATGGGGATGGCTGTGGGCAGGAAGGATCTCCTGTTGTCAGCAATATAACAGCAGATCTGAAGTTGAGGTATTATTTGAGCTTTAGAGATGTTAATCAGCTGCTTCTGGGTGTAACAAATCACCTTTATTCTATGGCAAAACAATATAGCAAACCAAAAAGCCAGGCAAGGAGGAATGGAAGATTTTAAAAAGAAGTAAGCAGAATAAAAGGAACAGAGCTACTCCAACCTTCTGCCACCTTAAGCAGCCCATTTCAACAAGGTCTTTGTCCCTAAACTTGGAAGAAATTGGCAAATAATTTTCTTCCCTCTAACAGGATATAGATATAAGTTGGAAGAAGTATTAGATGGATCCTCATCTATACCCTATCATGTCCAATGTTAGGTAAAGAAAAAAATAACTTCCTACAGAGTTGAAAGACAGACATATGCCCCATTTCCACTAGGGTCAGTACGGTACAGAATGGAACGGGTAGGTTGTGTTTCCATTACCATCTCAAGCATGTTCTTCTCTGTACTTCCATGAGGCACCCCCTCCCTTTTTTTTACCAGTTATTAAACAAGCCACCAGGGTTTGTTGAAATATGAGCATGATAGCATAAAACCTAGGGAACGATGCAACGATACCACTTTTTTCAAACCGATACGATACTGATACCTGGATCAGAGTACTTGCCAATACCGAGTACCAACGGCGATACTTCTATCACACAAAAATCAATGGAATTAATTGGAAGTCAGGTTTTATTTTCTTCTCTGCTTGTTACAACAAATTATGGTGAATTAGATTTTAAAAAAAATTAAGTATTAATAAAAATGACCACAAAATAAAAACGTCAAGTTAAAAAACAAAAAAAAGTCTGTGACATTATTGCAGAGTTTCCACATTTTAAGTATGGGTTCATGTTAACGGTAACCTTTAACTGATACCGATACGAGTACATTAGACGGTATCAGGGCCGATACCAGTATCGATATTGGTGCATCTCAACTAAAAGCTACTAAAAATAAAACTGTCTTCAGCTGTTAACCTTTAAGTCCGTCTTCTAATAACATTGCACATGTAACTCTCATTGCCTTCACCTTTCCCAGTGGGGTCACAGCTAGAGCTTTAAAGTGATTGATTCACATGGTAGAGAAAACAAACTCCTCAAACTGTGATCATGGGGAGAGAAGGGACAGTTTTGTAACTGTAGTAAAAAATTTATAAACTATTTTTTTTTTACTGCTAAACTCAGTCTTTAAAAGCAGATCTTCATCACATAACTGGCAGCCTAATGGTGCATTCACACCGCACAGTTGGTCTGCGTCAGCCAACGCATTCAACGGATGAAGTTTGACGCATGTACTTTCTGGCTTCCAAAGCTTGGTTCTGAGCAAAATGGAGGACATGGGCGGGGCTTCCTCTGTTGCCGTACGTTCTGAACAATGGTGGATTGTAACGAGAGAGTGGCTTGTGTTTATTTGCTAGATAAAGCTAGACAACGTTGACATCGGGTGCATTAGCGCTCTTTCTTCAGATGCGTTCTGAGTTCGGGGAGTTTAACCATTTGCTCCAGGAGCTGCTTATGGATGAGGTTAGCTTTTAGCGCTACTTCTGTCAGCATTGGAGCTTAAATATCCTACCAGGACACCAACTATAGGTGCTCTGTTTTTCCTTAGGAGCGCCTGTCCATCTGTCTTCGATAAGTGTTATTTCTGATTTTTGAAATCTGCGTTTGTTGAAAATTTTTTCACTGGACCCGCACTTCATTCAAGATAAAGACATAACTACAGTGAGATGCTCTGATTGGTTGCTGCACTGCGTTAACTGCGTTGGGTCCGTCAAAAGTTCAGCTTGCTAAACTTCTGCGTTGCTTGCGTTGGTATGTTGCCGTGTGAAACGCAAGTTAAGTTGACAGAGCCTAGATACACAAAGCACCGCAGAGACTTTGACGGACCTCTGACGTACTCAACCATAGACTTGACATGTAATCTTGCCGCAACTGACACTGACGCATGGGACGGGTGTGATTGCGGCATAATTCAGATTCAGCGTTTATTATATCGATTCTGACTGCGCACCTTCTGCTATTAATCAGCTGCTTGTCTTTAAAAGAAAACAAAAATAAATATTTAATGGTAAGGGGTTTTTTTTACCTATAATGGGGCTCCTTTATTTGGTTAGACTTGTGAACTCACCATAGTGTGGTATAATCGCCCAGGCCATGGCAGATGCATAGATCTCTCCAATCATCCAGAACATGCACAGCCAACTGAGGTGTTCTCCTCTTTTCTCTCTGGACAACACCTCTGCAAAGAAGGAGAAAACAATGGGAACAGCGCCTCCTATCCTGCAGGAAACAGAGAAAGGAAAAGTTTAGAAAGACTGAATCTGGCATTGTTCCAATCAGTAAAATTTGGTAACCTTAAACTCTTAGGTTTTACAGTATAATTAGCACCCCTCTTTTATTTGGCTTTTGAGCATTTGGAAATTGTACTTTTTCCATCAAAGATTTATTTAAGGTGAGTACAACCAAATGAAAGGCAGTAATAAATTAATAAAGCAAAGTTGGGTAAAAATAGTGAAGCAGTCTGAAGAAATAAGCACACCCATTGATTCAATATCTTCTATACCTTTGAAAACAATAAAGTGAATAAATTAGTAGCTCTATGATTTCTAGTTGTGCCAAGTCAGTTTACTGCTAAACAGTTGAATGGCAGACAGGTTATGATAATGCTCAACGTGAGAAAGATTCTTTATTGTTTGTTTCAATTGAAATATAACCACAATGTAGGCATAGGTAGCAAAATAAAAGAACTATTGAATACAAGAACTGAAAAGCCATCTATAAGTGGAGATGACAGGCACACCATAGAGACTTTAGGTCGGAGTTAAGGGTTCAGCAGTTCAAGTTCAAGCTGCTGCTCTATGGCATTTAAAGAATACACTTAAGATCAGGCATCTAATAAGCTTTTCTCACAGACAGTATGCTTTGCAGAAGTTATTAGGCCAGACCAATGGCTTCCTGTTGGGATTTCATAGATTATATTCTATTTTACAAAATCCAGAATGTGGTTGTGAAATGTTTTAGTTCTATTTGCATGATTTCTGGTGGTATAACACATCAAATGTAATATCCGATCACTGGTTTTCTTTTCTTTTTTCTTTTTTGGGTGGGGTAAATTGATTTAAGTGCATTAGTCATTTAATATTCTTATGTAGTTACATTGTCTCCTATGTCCTTGTACTTGAATTCTAAAAAAAGGACAACATACTTGAGGTCTTTGTATCAGCAAGTGTGACACATACTTCATCTTACTTTTGTTTTTGGTCTATTTCCTTGACATTAA
Source organism: Apricaphanius iberus (assembly GCA_028564705.1). Classification (NCBI taxonomy): domain Eukaryota; kingdom Metazoa; phylum Chordata; class Actinopteri; order Cyprinodontiformes; family Aphaniidae; genus Apricaphanius; species Apricaphanius iberus. Next base: position 800,634 of record JAPXFQ010000605.1, read on the forward strand.
TGTCAAATGTTGGAGGTTGTTTTTTCTTTTTTCTGTGATACGGTGTGGCCTGTTTTCATTCAAAACAACAGAAAACAATCCTGAATGACGATCCCTCCTCATTCCACTTCTCATTCTAGCTGCTGTTTCAATTACCCTGAGAGTCTCTGGAGAGAACGGCGTAGGTGCAATTACTGAATTAGTCTCTTAATGAACTGTAATATTGCCAACATCATGAATCAGTCATGTCAAGTGTTTAATGCAAGTGGGGGACACAATCCTTTCCTGGATGTAACCGGCTCAAAGAAGAAATATTGTTTTTAGGTAATAAAAAGAAACGCGATACACAGATAAATATTAAAGCAAATTTACACAGGATAAAAAAAAACCTACATTAAAATGCTTTCATTGAGTAGTGATCAAAGGAACATTTTTGGTACATTTTACCTGAATGCATAAACAAAGTTATAATGGGATGCCCACATTTAAAACATTTTCTCATAGATTTAATCTCTACCAGACTTAAACAATGTGCTGCCAGCTATCCCATTGACATAAGAGCAGATTTCTTTAGAGTCCCTGTGGGCTACTTAACAAGATTGCTTCTTGACCGAGACCTTATCAGACTTACCCGAAGCCAGCGAATACACGACAGAGAAGGAAGAGTCCATATCCCTGGACAAAAGATGAGAGGAAGGCGAAGAAGCCATTGGTGGACATGCAAATGAGGAGGCACTGTCTGCGGCCGACTTTGTCAGACATCCCTCCCCAGAAGAAAGCTCCAACCATCATTCCCAGGTAAACAATGCTGCCTAGAAAAAAAAGAGTAGATAAAGTAGGTTTTTAATTTTTTTTATACAAATTAAACACTGTATATACAGTCAGACTGTCAGTGAAGTATATGTTATTTATTTTGATAGCCCATCATATATAAGAAATATTATAGGATCAAATTGCAAAAGAAGCCATTTTTCTTAGATCTTTTAAAATCACAACCTCAAACCTCCTTTAGTTTTTTTTAGGATATTACGTGAAATACCAACAGCAAGCAGTTAACAACTGTGAAGTCAAAACAAAAGGATACAGTGTGAAGTGTCTTTTTGGTTTCGTTTTTGGCCTTCTATTCTACAACAATTGACGGGTAGTCTTTCACTACAGATATCATGAAGTAGAATTTGTGTCCCTTCTGACCAGAGCTGCTTCTGCTACACATAAGCTGAGTCAAGAGTCTGTTGGCAAGCTGCAAATAACATTTCTAATAGTTTCGACCTACAGTATTCTTCCATTAAGGAATGCCTCACTACTACTTTAACTTTCGACAGCTTCTCCCTCCTGAGCTGTGGATCTCAGTAGCTTCTCAAGAGGTGCCATGGGTCTCTTTGCTCTCCCACGATTAATGCTGTCCTTGCCTAGCCTGTTGAATTTGTTATACAATCCTTCCTTAATAGTGTTGCAGTTTTACTTTTCAGAAATGCTCTCAAATAAAATTCGGAGCCCTTTACAGAGCAGCTTTAATTATACTGAGACTAAATCGCTCACAGGTGAACGCAAAATGGATACCTTCCAATTTTTGTTGATTGAAAGGATTTTTTAAGGGTTTCAGAGTAAAGGAGACTCAATTAAAGGCACTCTACTTTTTCACCATTTTAATTTAGAAAATAGATTCTGAAAACCATAAACTTCCCAGTTATGCACATTTTTTTTTCTTGTCCATAAAACTCCAACAAAAAGTTTCTGTTCGGAAAATGACAAAATGTAACACATTTTAAGGTATGTGAATACTTTTTAAGGTACTGTAGCTGAATTTATTACTTAAATTTCTCCTACAAGCCAATATCCTCATAACTCTTTAATGTGTAAGAAATACCAAATTGTTCAGAAACCCATTGAGTAAAAAAGTACTTGTATGACCGTGGCTGTTCTGATGTAACGCAGATGAGTGAAGAGGACAAATGCATGCTTTGAACAATATAGAGACAAATGTGAACTATTGTATATTTCAGGTTAGCTTAACAAAAGAGCCCTCTGTTCTCTTTTAATCTTAGTCATCACTGTCGGGATCAATGCTCCAACAAAACAGCATTGATTTCTTTCACTGATCATCATGATTTTGCCCTGAGAGGTGGAAACCACAGAGCTGCTTCAGTTTCTATTGTGTGTGATGTTGTGTGCCGCCAGCTGCTAAAAGCAACACCAGCTGCATTTTTCTTTATTAGAAGCTCCCATTTCAGACAGAAACATAGTATTTTACAAATGTATAACACTAACAATGGATTACTTTCATAAATGTCTTGAAGAGATCTCCTTTATATTTCGAAAAATATTTTTTAAAAGAAATACATGGCAGTAGATCAAATGAATCATACTATAATCGTGCTATGAATACTATCAGATTTGGTTTAGACTTGGGAACATTTAGTTTGTGCTACTGCAAGATTTATTTATGCAGGTGTCATTTCTGCTGTGAGCAGACACCTATTTGACTGTTTTACTGCAGGACACTTTGCTGCACCAACTGCAAAATCTGAGCTCTTTCCTTGTACACTTTAGAGGTACCCATGAATTAAATTTCAACATAATAGGCCTCTTCAGTTTATAGGGCAGCTGTAGCTCAGCGGTAGAGTTGGCCTACGACCCAAAAATCATGGGTTTGATTCCTGCTTCCGTGTGCTACATGTGGTTCTGTCCTTTGGCAAGACACTTCAATTACCTTGCCTTTTGGTGTTGACCAGAGCTAGGGACCAATGGTGTAAAATGATAGCCTAATTTCTCTCAACCTGCCCCAGGGCAGTTGTGGCTACATATGGCGATCCCGTAGCCGCCTGATCTTCTGATGTATGTTGCGTCTGTATATATTTTTTTTCTTGCCAGGTTGTGCTAGAAGGTAATTTCGTTGTACCACTGGTAACAGTGTCAAATAAAGTTATTCATTCATTCAATCATAGCTTGCTTTGTCCAGTGTGTGAATGTGAGAGTAAATGAATAATGGAATTGTAAAGTACTTTGAAGGTCTCAAAAAAGCGCTATAAAAAATGAAATATATTATTAGTATTATTTATGTACAGTGCATATGTGCTTCATTACAGAGAAATTATTAATTCAAGGTGCAGAGATACAAAAAAAAACAACGTTTGGCATATATTTTATATACTCACAGTATGTCACACAGCTAAACAACAGTGTGTTATGTGTCAGCATTATATTCAGTAAACCTGTTTTCGGAGGCTATAAAGCGGCCAAGAAAAAGTTAAGTTTCCTGTCACTTAAAGACCCTAAAAAGCCCCTCTAAACACTTAATCTGTAAGTACCTTGCTCTCAGGACACTCAATTACGTAATGAATTTATTGATGTTACCTCCAAGTCTAGCTCCACAGTATCTTTCAGCATGATGTCAGCAGTGCTGGCACAAATCAAGAGGAGACTACTGCACTGTAGTGTAATATAATCCAAAAATAGCACAGGCATCCTCTAACACAATGCAGTTTGTTTGAAATAAGACTACTGCAAAGATATCATGCACCACTTCCCCCTAATCTTCTCCTAGATCTTCAAAAGGCTTTTAAGTCTGAATATTTTTCTAGTATTTGGATCATGACTTAATTTGTAGCCATTAACTAAATATGTTCCCATATTCTTATTCTCCGATATTATTTCAAAATTAATACAACAGTCATGCGAATGACTGCATATAACCAGAGGTTAGTTGACACAAGCTTTGCAATTTAGTCAGTTACTTGTCCAAGAGGTCAAGCTTGTATAATTTATGTAAATGAAATAAAAGACTGAGAAAGACACCAAACTTCAAAGGTGGAGACCATTATAGTCTATCAGCTCCCGGAGTTTTCTCAGGCTGATGCTAAAGAGATGCAAAAAAAAAGAAAGAAAACGATGTATAAGCATGATGGAAGGGTGGGTGAGCCCCCACTCCCCGCCCGTGAGTTGCATCACGACCCCATCTCTGATTTCATGCTTTGATGCTCTTCACTCGTAGCAAAGCAAACTGTTTCAGCATCACACACAACAGCCATCCTGTTTTACTCATACAACACTGTACCAGGTGCACTGCCCTGGTACCTGTATCAGTCAGTCTTACTATATTATGTCCAGTTGTTTTTTTTTTGTTTTGTTTTTTTCTACCACCCAGTGGCCTTTTTACTTTTTTCTTCTGTCTCTATCCAGTTTACATTCCTTTGAACACCTCTCTGCTTTACAGTATTCACTTTAGTTTTCTCTCTGCTTCACCATCGACAGCTCCTTAATGCTGAGCAGCATATATTTGTACCACATGGTGCCAGTTTGACGGGATTCATCATTCTGCCTCCTGCCACCTCCGCAGCTAGCCGTTGCAGAGGGGTCAAGATAAACATAGACATGAATGAAAATGTGAAAAATAAGGGACTATGACAAAGACAGAAACCCATAATAAAGATTTGAAAAAAGTCCAAAAATGTGTTTGCGTTGTCATTCTGTAAATGTTTGTTCTAACCTAAAACCCCAAATCAAATAAATGGTTGCACTTCTTTAATTTATACCATACCATAAAACAATTTTATATAGCATGAGTTCCTAGAACTCCATCATCTTACTTTTTTGGAAGTACCATGGGTTTCAGGCGCATATAAAATTTACCTTTTCATAGGAGAGAGGGCAAAAAAGGCTCTTCTTATAAAGTTTCCTGACCTCTGTTTTAGATTTGTACAGGATCCTCTCTTCAGCTCACCATTCAGGTTTTCTATAGGATTTAGGTCTGGAGACTGAGATATCATGGAAGAAGGTTGATTAAGTAGTGCTTACGACTCGTAATCTGGTGATTCCCAATACTTGCTTGCCAATATCTGTTCTTGCCAATATCTGAATGTATATATGGGAAAGTTTAAGCATGTAGAAATTTTAATGTAACCATTTATCGATTCATAAAAATCAAAACACAACCCCCTCATTGGAATGAAATGATCTCTTCTCTTTTCAATTTTGAAGAGTGGCTAGAACAAAATGTACCTATTTGTCATGCCATAGTTTTGGCCCAAGAAAAGATAAACTGCATGAAATTCTTCTCAACTTGAAAAGTAAAAGAATAAAATATTCAGTTACATTTATTTTGAAGGGTTTTTTAAGCATTACAAGAAGTTTGCCAACTAAAGATGATTTTGATTTTTTTATTAAAATACTTAAAGCAGAATGCTTTCTTTACCAAATAAATATGCTCAGAATAAAGATTGGGGTGTCATAAAAAAATCAGTGTGAAAAAAGCTACTACAATAAGATAGGAATTAATGTTAAGGCTATTCACACATATTTATCAGAGGTGCCAGCAAATGTGTCTGTTTTTGAAGTTTGCTACAGTTTGCACTGGAGACAACAGATTTCTTCCTTAAGTGCACAGAAAAAACATATTACGTCCCCTCAACCACATCATCTTTATACACAGCTATTCAATCCCTGAAGATTGGGGAAAAATATATATCTTTGGCCTTAATGCCATCCCCCCCTTCCACAGAATCCAGAGCTAACTGCACTATTCAGGCAGCCTAATCTCTGCAGTGATGCTGGGATCTTACTGCAGTTTAGCCATGCTCAGCTGCACCGGGGTCGCACTACTCCACACAGTCAACCAGCTGGCTTCATACTGACAGAAGAGAAGAGAGGGAATGAAATGTGAAAAAAAAGGGTTTGAGTACTTTTGCAATGGAGGTAAAGAGAGAAGTTAGAGTGCGAAGAGGATGCCAGAGGTCAGCTGACACAAGACAAAATTGGGAGAAATGAAAAGTCAAGTTTAGACAACAAAGTCAAGGGAAGGGATTTTCCATAGGGATTTTCTACAGCCTACAAGAAAAAAATAAGTAATGATAGGGTGATGCAAACCCGTTTGTCTGTTGTGTCTAAGATAATAGCTTAGCCTCTTGCTCACTTGGTTGGTGTACCACATACTATCGTCACTACCTCATCTCTTCCGTCCGCCTACACCTCCTACCCCATTACTCCTCCCTGGCTGGGTAATCTCTCCTCATAGCTGTCCTTGTTACATCCCTCACTGCTTTTTTACGTGTTGCACCACAAAAGGTTTCTTCTTCCCATCTCCACCTTTCCTTACCCATAATTCTTGTTTATGGTATTTACAGCATCCACCCCCTGCAAATCTGGCATGCCATCATGCATTCTAATTCAATGACAGAGGCTATTGTGAATTATCCCTTTAATTTTACCTGAGTCTTTGTGCTTGTACATGGCTGTTTTATGTTTAACAGAGCTTCACATAAAACTAGCTCAGGCAGAATCAATCATAGTATTTTGAAGCATAAATTTTGCATGTTTACACCGTTTTCTTTCTTTTTTGGGGGGGTCAAGAACATAAAAAACTATTTAATCTTTCAGTCAATAATTTACTTCAAAATGTCATTTGTATTTTGTTACACAGAAGGAAATCTTTTTTGCCTGCAGTTAACTTGCACGGGTCAATTACCTTCACAGCTAACCCTACAGACCCACTCTCGAACACATGGCATTCCCATTTCCTTATTTCCATCTGCCACAGTGAATGCTATAATCACACAAAAACCCAGGGTATTCAGAAAAGAAGAGCTGCAAAGCAAATCTCTTAAAACGTTTGTATATATTATTAGCCCTTACATAGTAAATGAATTACATATTCTGCCAACTCTTGGAAAATTATGTTTACCTTTTAATGCACAAATAAACATGCATGTTCTATACATATTTCAAATTATTTGTAATAATTTAAATATTTTCACTGTATCCCCATATGCTGCACGTTCCAATCTGGGTATGCCACTTTATTTCTGTTTTTAATAAACGCACAGTACTCTGTTTTTTGTAACTCTGTCCATAACGTACATATTATTCTTAATTTTTAAATTCTGCTTTTATACTTTTTTACTTCTGAATCTAAATGTTTGTATTTCCTGCCACTTTGTTGCTGTTACAACCGAATTTTCCCTTGTGGAACAATAAAGGGTTTGTCTATTCTATTTTATTCTATTCTATTCTATTCTATTCTGTATGAAAGTATTTGTAGTTCTGAAAACTCTAACTGTATACAACAAAATAGAAAGCTGTAATGTGATAAATTAATACAAAGCCTTATAAAAATGGAGGACAATACCACATGGTTTTCTACTAAGTCTCAAAAGTGGGATGAGAATTTAAATGTAGCTGTCCTGATTCAATAAAGCAGAAACAACTTGTTCTGCAAATGCAGTTGAGAGGCATTTGGGGTATATTTCTCCCAGCTATGTACATTTTGTTACTTAAGTGTTTCCCATTCTTCTTCTCTAAGTTGATGACACTACGACCAAAGGTTATAAGAATGGTGGGTGGTGGCCAGTTCAAATTGTTGTTAGCAGATTCTCTCCATGGAGAGAACATGCCATCTTCACCAGTGAAATTTCTCTTTTGTTCTGGCCTACTAATCAAGAAGAACCCCTATTCTAAAAAACAAAAATTTGAGGTGCCTCTATCTATCCAGCGTCTGTCCGTGTATCCAGTGTTTTGGGTGACAGGTTTTGAACTGGCTCTGCCCATCACTCATGGTTTGGATGCCACTTCAACGCAACAGTAGGACCAAACCATATTGATTTTGATTGTGTTGTCTGGGCAGATTAAAATTAGGGAAGTTAAACAGGTTAGAGCCTTTCATTGAGTGTTTAACTGTCTTTTCAAAGCAATGTAACTTTGTTCACTGCATCACCAGATGTATGAGGTGTAAACTGTTTGATTATTTGCTATATTGAGATATCTTTTCTCTCTCTGTCTCTCTCTCTCTCTCTCTCTCTCTCTCTCTCTCTGTCTGTCTCTCTCTCTCTCTCTCTCTCTCTCTCTCTCTCTGTCTCTCTCTCTCTCTCTCTCCCTCTCTCTCTCTCACTCTATCTCTCTCTCTCTGCCCTGTCTGGTCTCTGCTAGCTGAAATACTAACTCCATTGAGCCTTGTCTTTTTAGTTAAAGCTGTTGCATTCCACGTGGATAGCACATGCCAACATGTGCTCGACTCAATTTTGACAACTCTTTGTTCTCAATGTGCTCAACCCCATCGTGGCCAAAAGCTGAGTTTATGGCCCCTTATGTGATTCCGGTTTGAGCCCCCCTGGAGAAAGGAATCTGCAATATCTCTTCTTCCCCGGTACAGTTATCAGTCATCTACCTTCTCCAATCCTCTTGGTGTTAGTTGTATTGATTATTTTTCATATACAATCCATTTTCTAATATCGGTTAGTAGTTTTTTGGCATATGTAGAGTAGATGGGGTTTATTAAAGACATTTTTCTGGCTGGAAAGTTAACATATGTTTTGAATAATGTGGGTCTGCATACAATTAATTCTCCAGAAAGTTTTAAATTATCCTTTCAATGATACTGAAGTGTCTGGCAATAACAAGTTATTCTTCTAAAGACACATGTGGTGCCCCAATCATCTAATAATAATAACACATACATAATCAATAATTAACTAATTAATTAAATAATTATATTAATATTAAAATATTAATAATAATTATTGATAATAATTTAAACCAGACATTGATCACACTGTGTTTCCCTAACATGATGCACTTATCTGCTGATGTTTGCATGCTGCTCACCAAGTTCTGTACCCTCTGGCTTTTATACCATCATTCCATGTCAGTGTAATGTCCAGCTCCGAGTCACAGAGCGAGAGACACTGTGGAAACTGTATGATTTTATTACACAATCAGTACTTCCACCTAAGTTACATCATGTTAGATGACGAGAAGTCATTGACTGTAACAGCCAACATGTTAATGGAAGAAAATTCTTCATAAGGATCCAGAAAAGAGCTCTTTTCTACCTTTGCACCCTGCTATTTTTGTTTCAGTTCCCATAATCTTCTAAAAAGAAAATGTGCTGATTGTTAAAACAAACTTTGTTCTGTGGAATGGTAAAAACTCCGGTTCGTGTATATATAACTAATATCACAAGACAACCTTCTTCTGAGGCCTGTTTAGCTTTGTTTTCGGCTCCTACGTCATGAAAAACATTTAAATGAGGTAATTTTGCATATTAATGCATAGATGGTAACTAGCTTTTCATTTCAATGTTTAAAACAAACCCAAAACATAAAGCAGAATGTTTTATACTATACTAGAGTTGAATAACAAGATGTCATAAAATTGATACCAACAAGGTCACAGCAATCTTATAAGTGCACACACACACACACACGCATACACACCTCCTGTGATCATTGCCAGAGGAGGGGCTTTGGGGGCAATCAGAGGGAAAAAAGATTAGAAGAATGGGTGAGAACAGTAGATGAAAAGAGAGGCACATTGAATGGAGGATGACAGGAAAAGGACAGAGAATAAAGGAAGGAGGAACAAACAAGGGGAAGCAGAGAAGGGAATATGAGTACCTACGAGGTTTATCTTGGTTACAGAAAAAAAAAAGAGCTTACATTGATACATTGGTTAATTTGCGACCACAATGCAAAGTAAGCCTGTTTGTTCTGGTTTCCTTTTGAAACACTGCAAAATCATGTATAAATTCTAACAGTAAGCAAACTTTAAATACTAACTTTGAATACAACTTTGAGACATTTACAAGTTTTAACTCAGATCTGTCTGCATCAGGTGCTTCTGGGAACATTACGCATTGTCATGCCTTACTGTAGTGGTTAGTATCTAAGGGCTGTAAGTCTGATTTAATGTCCCCTCCAATCTGGTTCTGACACAGAGAGTCAACCTCTGTAAACAGCTCTACAGTGATGGATTATACACCTGCAGCCACAGGAACGGCTGAAACTCCACTTCAACTCACAGAACACACAGGGAATACTAGCTTGTCTCTTAATCCATGCACACATGGAACAGTATACTGAAACACTACAGAAGACCAAACATATAAAATTTTAATATGATATTTAGGATACTAGCCAACCTCACCAGTGTTTATTTTTAACTTGGGCTGATCTTGTTTTACAGTCAGGTAGATGTTGTCATCCTACCTGAACTGGGATGATACCAGCTGTACGGTGCATTGCACAAGGATTCATTCACCACAGATTTTTAATTGCATCTTGGTCCTGATTTTGACAGAGGAATTTTAACTCATTGATCTAAACCAATCCTTTCCTGTTTTGGCTGTATGTTTTGGGTTTCTGTCCTACTGGAGGGTCTGTAGCTCTCAACATGCAATGTTTTTAGCTTCATCAATCTTTAAATCAACTCAGACAGGGTTCTCTGTTCATGCTGAAAAAAGAAACATTCCTCAGGATGAGGTGCAGTATTTGTTTTTCACCTCGAATGCAAATCAGATTTTATATATTTTAATTTTACAAGTTGAAGACAATATTATCTTCCTATTGACCACAATTATGCACTAATTTGTGTTGTTTTATCATGATATTTCAGTAGAATACATTGATGGTTATGATTGTAATGTGTCAAAATGTAAAAAAAAATAAAAATAAAATAAGGTCAGTGGGTGTGAATAATTTTTCAAATCCCTTTCTGTAGATCAATAACCTGATCCAGGATAGTGTCAGCAGAATAGGCCTGTCAGCACAGGAACATCCAAAATCACTCAGCAATATCTGAACACCAACTGTAATCTTACCTAGCCATCCTGAGCTGGAGTTCGGGACACACATGTCTGTCTCTGCGCTGGGTAGGACAAACCCTACCACAAACACTTCCACACCATCTGACATGAGCGCCAGTCCCAGTACAAAAAACAGCTGCCACTGGAACCTCCCATGGCCACACTCCTGTATGATCAACTCGTACTGCTGGGCCAGCTCCTCTTCATCTGCCTCCCTCTCCTGCTCCAGCTCGCTGCGGTCTCTCGTAGCATCTGACATCGGTTGTCCCAGCGCCACCTTGCCTTCCTTATGCTTCTTGTCTCCGGCTGAGGGGATCCCCTGGTACTCCCCCTCATAGATCTCATCCTCGTCGTCATGACCCTCTGTGGCATCACTGGAACCTTCCTCATTATCACGGTATCCCTCTCTTTCGTGCCCTTTCTGGTTACGGCAGAAATCCTCATCTTCGTCATCCTCATCCTTGAATCGTGTGTAGTTGCGATGAGATGAGTAACCGTCTGCAGCATGATCAACCACCTTGTTGACTTTCTTTGCTGTGTGCCGCTTGGCCTCCTTGACTATGTCCTTGGCTCCCTTAACCAGTGAAGTCCTGTTATTGTAGGTGTCCTCCATTGCGGCTCTTAACGTTGACCTTTACTGATTAGTTAGAGGTGAAAGCAGGAGGGTTGACAGGAGAAGGATAGAGAGTTGGGGCTATTCGAGAATCTTTAGATGATGCAGTCTTGAGTCACAACAGGAGATAACACTCAAGGTCTCCAGTAATCTCGATCATCAGATGGGCTAAAAGACACAGGAGAAATATAGATAACAAAGAAATAAGCACAAAAAAGGGAAACAGGAAGGAAACATTAGACACAATATAGAAAGAAAGCCAGATCTAGCGAGATCAGTTGTAAATACCACCACTACATCCATCATCATTCTCTACTAAAAAGTAACTTCCCACTGATGGCTCAAAACCTCTAATAATCCTCATCCTCTTCTCCTAGAACTTTCAATCATTTGGACTGAGGTAAGGGACCGTGACTATCTATATATTTTATGCATAGCTCAGTTTTTATTTTAAAAACATAATTCAATTTCCAAAGGATCTCTCCTTGTTCTGTATTTTATAAGCTTTTTTCCAGACCAAAGCAAAACTTCTAATCAAAAAAACAGTTCTGTAAAACAAGTGTTTAGATACAACATAAAACAGAGAGCTGTTGGTTGGTCACACAACTAGATCAATATTATAATCACACAGTAAGCAGGATGGTTAGCTAAGCAAGATGAAATATCTCAAAGAAGAGTGAAATTCTTGGTTTCATGAAGGCGTTATCACAACCATTAAGCACTATCTGCATACCAATCTTTTTTTTTGGAGGGACGTCGGAGGCTTTCTCCGTCCTACCGTCACAATTAAAAATATAAAGTTTATATAATGTATATAACTACCTGGATGAGACCAAGACTGAGCTTTCCAACGATAAACATTCCAGATGGGTTTGGTATTTAGAAATGCACCTCATGCCCATACAATGGAGAATATGTAATGCTGCGCGTCTGTTTCGTTTCCACATGCCTTGAGAATTTTGTGACAGTGCATGACATCATGTACTCATTGTGTACTCACCCAGGTCATCAATGGGTGGTCTTTTTAGCTAGGCATTGATCTAAAACGTCTGGCCAAATAGACACTGGATCCACCAGACACAAATTCGCCATTATCGTACCTAAATCCTGTACAAATTCTTCTTCTGTATGTGTTGCTCTCGTAAAATGTAATAAGCCAGCATTGTCCAAAGTGCCTTATGGCCATTTGTAGTTGGCCAAAACAGCGATTTAAGAACTGAACACATTTTATCTGTCAGAACAGGCAACGGATTCACACAGACCCTCTTTAATAAATGCTATAATTTTACAACAAAATAAAAGCTTTGTAAAATATTGAATAATATCAAATCAAATCAAACTTTATTTATAAAGCGCTTTTCAAACAAAGTTACTCAAAGTGCTTTACAGAATTAAAATAACCCCACAAACCCCCCCTTCAAAAATAAAATCATCAATGCAAATACAACCCCCTCCCAACCCAATCCATCAGCCATACACACACACACACACACACTTAAAAGCTACAAAAAGCGGGCTGAGCACAGAAGAGCCAGGAAATGCCATCGTGGTAGCCATCTGCATCGGCAGCAGCAGATCAACAGCAGCAGCCAAGGCGCCCAGAGGAGGGAGGGCTTGTGCCCCCACCTCCACCCAAGCGCTACCCAGGGGGCACCAAGGCAGCCCCAGCACAACAAAATTGATTTGTATTTTGTCAACTATATATTTTTTGTTTTAATTTTAATTTTATACCAAAGATCTAGCTGTCAAGATGGGACTTTGTCCTATCTGCTTCACTCCGTGTCTTCTTGCTTTGTCTCAATGAAATCAGCTGTTCCTTGTCTCATTCCCCAGCTGTTCGGTATCTCTTAATAACCTATCACAGTATATGTGTTCCCCTTTTCCCTCTAGTCTTCGCTAGTTCGTTACGTCTCTATGTCTCTTATGTCTCATCACCTCCACGTTGTTGCCCACGTCTTCCCACATCTTGTCCGCATCCTGTGCTGGATTTCGGATTTTAATAAAGATGAGCAACAGAAGCTCTAGACAACAATTTGGGTCCTCTCTAAACCATAACCTTACATAAGCTGTTTTCACCAATAGGCATTCATTCAACTTTTATAAATGCAGGTAGGATTTTCAAAGACAGAGTACTCATATACATATATTCACTTTCTTGTTAGAGAAAATAAATTGAATATTGACCCGGACCTAGAAAATAGGAAACATTTAGCTTCCATTTGTAGGCTCAGGCTTCACACTATGGGTGCGCCACTGCTAGGAACTAAAGACCAGAGTAATGACAAGGAGACATCAAACACTAAATATGAAAGAAGTCTTGTCCCAGTTTTACTAACCAGCAATGATGAGGAACCAAAATTAAAGTTGATGTATTAAAAACTCTGATACATTCAAGGAGTTAAAACTGTGAGTGTTGTCAAAACCATTTGTGAATGGGTAAGTTGCATATTCATGTGAAGGGTGGGTATGCTCAGAGCTGTCCGGTTCCTGTGGTTCCAGTGTGTCTAAGAGCTCCTCGCTGTAGCCTCTAATGAACGCTGAAGCCCTGTCAGTAGAACACAAATCACAGGACCGTCTCCAGCTTCCATAATGCAATTTTACTGGACAAAATGACATTGCTTATCCAAGGTGACTTTACTCAATACTTTTGGCTCACAGGAGGGGTTTTATGGTAACGACTACACCTGATGCTGGCATGCAATATTAGCTGCTACAGCTTTTTTGTAGCCCGATTTCTTTTTCCAAAAGCAATAGCACTCCTGATCAACTTAACTAAATGCATACTGTTTAGTGCTTTTCCTTCACCTTAGGAAACCAAAAAATGGGAGGATTTATCTAAACACTGTTAGCCTAATATTGCAGTTTTTTATGGTAAATTAACAAAATCCTTTGTCCCCCTGACATCAGAACTCTTTCTTTGTCACATGTCAAAGTTCGGTGGTGTCACTGAACTGAAATGATCTGTTGTTTCAAGATTAAGGCAAGATGAACAATTTTAGCTAAAAAAAAACAACACGCCATGCCGTGGATTCTGGTGAACCCTGCCTTTCAGAGAATAAACCGAGTGTACCATGAGGCATGCTGTCAGCTGTGATGAAGCTCTGAGGACACCCGCAAGCATGCCAGCGACCCACCCTCACCTGACCGCAGCTGACAAGACTCCGACATCTCAGACAGCCTGAGCAATCATAATCAAACTCTGTGACCCCCAACACTGCCAAGCATTTTTATTTTCTGTTCACTTGAATTACAATCTGTTGCTCCTGCTTTTTATTGTTTTACTCCAGGTCGATTATCACTATTTACAAGCAAACCATTTTTTTTTCTAAACATCTAGTTTATTCATCTAAAAGAAATTTTTGGTTTTACTATTTCTATAGATATACTTTTTGACAGTTGACATATTCAGGGTGTACCCCACTTCTTATCTAATGACCGGTATGCATTAGCCTGTTTGTCTGTCCGTTTGAATGTATGGATGAATAGATATAATTTTACCTTATCACTGTTTAGGTTAGGTGAACTAATGCTTTTTTTTTTTTACTTGAGGTCAACTATCATGTGGCCTCTTATTTCCTCCTTCAAGAACATTGAGATGAATCAAAACAATCTGCCTCAGAACCAGTAGATATCACCCAGCCAGGTACAGATCCTCCATCTGCCTCTGACATAACTTCAACTCCTCCACAGAAGTTCATTAGACAAGTAGGTTGTCGCTAGGGTTTCCTCCTCCAGTGCGAGTTGGTTTTCAAATGCTCTCACCATTCGTCTTCCAATAATGATTTGAAGATTTCCTGTTATTGGGTTGCAAATTCATGAGGCTCTGAAATGGGCAGAAGCCCAGTTTATAAACCTTCAGAGTTTCAGTTGCTCTTTTGATGAGTTAATCAAAGAGTTTCAAATGATGTTTGATCAACAGTCAACCCATATGGCCCTCACTCGAGGCTTATGACATTTTCAATAAGGAAGCAGATCTGTGGTCAAATTTGCATAAGGGTTTTGTATTCTGTCTCCATGGGTGGAGTCCTAGTTCATAAAAAAAGCACATTTTTCATGCCTTTAATGTTTAGTTTAAAGATGAGCTGGCCGTGTTAGATTAACCCAAGACAATGGAAGAGCTTATAATTTTGTCCATCCAGTTAGATAATCAATTGAGGGAACATATCAAGGATAGATGTAGACCGTCTTTTTAGAGACTAAATTGTACCGTAAGTTCCCATAGGCATCCATTGCTCAAGTTGTAGGAATTTGTCCCATAATCAGTGGGTTGCTCCTTTGTCTCTGTCGTTGTGTCATTGGGCAAGACACTTCATACTGTTGCCTGCTGGTGGTGGTCAGAGGGCTCGGTGGTGCCTTTGTCCGGCAGCCTCGCCTCTGTCAATGTGCCCTAGGGCAGCTGTGGTAGCTTTCATAGATGAATGACTGAATGCAGTGTAAAGCGCTTTGCAGTCCTCTGACTCAAAAAGCGCTATACTAATACAGGCCATTAATTACCCCAATATCAGCCAACTCATTTTGACCCTCAGAGATGTCCCTTCAAGATCCCAAACCCATACAGGTTGAACAAACCTAGTTGACCCAGTAATGGGTCTAATTAATGCAGTTCCTGCGGATCACTTCATCCCCTCCTGTCCTATCAGGCTAAAAGAGAGGGTCCGTCAGTGGATCCGTGGAGACTGATTGACCAACTCAGACAGAAAAATCTTCTTCCTGCAACTCTCCATTATGGTCACGAATCCATTAGCCTCTCAGTTCTCCTCGATACAGGTTGTGAACATATTTTGATCAATTTATCTCTAATTACACATTGAAAAATATCCCCTTTATCCCTAAATAAATGGAAGACCTCTCCCAGTTATTACCCATAAAACCTTCCCTCTGCAGCTAATAATCCCCTTAATATAAACATGAGGAACTGTCCTTTTTTGTGGTCAGGTCTGAACTCAGAGTTAAATCCACCTAAACTTTTTTTCCCTCCTCATGCCCTAGATCTGCCATTCTCCAAGCCTGCTCCAGGTCAACCGTGATGAAGCTCACCCTCCAGCATTCATGCACATCTCTGAAACATACCAAGATCTACAACAGGTACTTAGTAAAAGCAAGGCTTTTCTCTCCCCCTAAGTAGACGTTATTACTAATATATCAAGAAATTACTGGTTGCTGGCAGAAATCATAATTTCCACTGGGAATGGGAATCTTTCACAAGAGTAAGAACAATGGGTGCCTAGAAACTTGCCCAGCTGCCCAACGCCCTTGAGCAGTTTTTTTAACAGTTGATGCATCAAACTTAGGGGTCAGAGCAGTACTTTCCCAAAGATCAGAATGTGACAATAAATTCTATACCTTTGATTTCTTTCTTCCACAGATTATCAACTACTCAGTAAAACTATGACATTTGGGACCAGGAGCTGCTGGCCATAAAATTGGCTTTGGAGGGGTGGCCCCACTGGCTGTAAGGTGGGGCACCAGCCTGTGAGACTGTCAAAACCATTACCAGCTAAACACCTGCCAATGGTATTTATAGATCACAAAAATCTATCAAACTTATTGTCTGATAAATGTCTCAACTCCAATCGAACCATTGGTCTCTTTTTTCTACATGTAACCTTAACATTTCACATCACCTAGGCTTCAAAAATATTAATCTGGATGCTCTTTCTTGCCAGTAGTCAACCAAAGACCCATCCTGCCACCCAGCTGCACAACTGGTTCAAGTACCTGGGCAATGGAGTACCTGATCAAGAAGGTTCTACAACAAGAACCAGATCCAAGCATATTTCCACCAAATCATCTCTTTATTGCCTCATCAGTCCATTCGAAGTTCATTGACTGGTTTCCCACTGAGAAATTATTCTGCCATCCCGGAATCAGTCGAACCATCGCTCTCATAACCCATAATTTTTGGTTGCCGTCATTACATAAAGAATATATTCACACTTTTCATGTCTGCGCCCAGAACAAAACTATTAACAACATTCTTCAACATTCTACAATACCCAAATGTACCTGCTCTCCTATTGCACTGGATTTCATCACCGGATTCCACTTACTCTACGTAAGTGTGTGCCCTATTCTATGTAAAGGTATGACCACAACTGTAACTTAGAGGATTGAGAGTTTGTCTTGTAATCAGAGGGTTGCCAGTTCGAGCCCCAGCTCCAACTGTCTCAGTTGTTGTGTCCTTGGAAAAGATACTTCAACCGTTCCCAAAGGGCACCAGTGTTCAGCTTCCTCGCCTCTGTCAGTGTGCTACAGCCTGTGCGAATATTTACCAGTGTGTTTGAATGGGTGAATGACTGAATGACTGAATGTAGTGTAAGTCCGTAGGGACTGAGTAAAATGCTGTACAAATACAGGCCATTTACTGTTTGTTACTGGAGGGTTGTCGGTTGCTAGTCTGCCTCAGGATAGCTGTGGCTACAATCGTAGTTTGCTTCCACCATTCCGTGAGAAGGAATGAATAGGGGAATTGTAAAGAGCTTTGAGTGTCTTGAAAGAGTGCTATATAAATGCAATCCATTATTATTGTTAACCATCAATGACAGATCTTCTAAAGCTTGCCATCTTGTTCCTACTCGCAAACTCTCTAAAGCCTTCCAGACTACTCAATTACTCATAGAACATGTTTTCCAACTTCATGGCATCCCTGAAAATATCCTTTCAGCTCATTGTCCACAATTTATGTTGCAGGTATGGAAACAGTTTTGTCAAGCTCTCAACGCTGCATTAAGTTTAAATTCTGGGTTTCAACCACAAGTTAAACAGAACACACGAATCAAGAACTGGAATCCACTGTATGCTGTTTCACAAACCCTTCAAATTGGTCTCAACATCTTCCTTGTGTCGAATATGCACATAACTCTCATGTCTACTCAGCAACAGGACTTTCTCCCTCCTAAGCATCTCTTGGATATCAACCACCCCTGTTTCCCTGCAATGAAAAGAGCATCTCAGTTCCCATCACAGCCATTGTTGCTATCACATCTGGGATAACACTATTGCAGCAATTCAACATCCTTTCCAACAAAACCAGAGGACTCAAGCTGGATTCAGCAGGTCTGAAGGTTCGACTATCTGTTAAAAACATTCCTCTCAAGTCAATCTCCCGTAAATAATTTCCCAGGTACATCGGTCCGTTGAAACATCCTCCATCATTAGTCCCACATCTGTTCATCTCAAGCTCCTTTCCACTCTGAAAATCCATCCCACGCTTTAGGTCTAACAGATCAAACTAATCCATACCAGTACTCTTTGCCTTCCAGCTGAGCCCCATTCCACCTTCACTCATCCAATAAACTTTTAAGGCTCATTTGTCTCCAGAGAGTTTCGGGCATGTAGGTCAGACAGCTTCCTAAAATCATGACATATTGTAACTATTTTACTGTTACAGGTAAATGTATTATTTGAAATAATGTCCGTCTTTAAACAGGAATTTCTAAACCTCAGTCAGATCCAACCTATCTTGTTCCTTTCAAAGACATGCAAAAGCACTGAGGTCTGATGGGCAATTTGTTCTATCAGTATCAGAAAAAGCAGGTCCGTTTCCTAAGTGGGTAGAGTCGCACATGATCAAATCAACATGGAAAGCCTGTGACCTCATCTGCAAGGTGGAGGCAGCCTGGGACATCTTCAGTCAGTAGATTTAATCAAAAACTGAAGCTGTTACTGACTCAAGAGAAAAAGAAGAGAGCAAAGCGGGTTTTGCAAAATAAAAATAAAAAACTTTTAGCTTTATTTTCTGTCTTTGAAGCACATAATTAAAAAAAATCTGTTTAGAAATCTCCTGATCTAAATTAAAGAGTAAAAAAATTTTAAATTCATATTACAAGACACAACAAAAGTTTAAGATGCAGATACTACAATTATAGATTGTAAATATAATGTGAATAAACCTTTGAGCAATTAGAATTATCTCCAAATAGTTTACCAAGTTTTAGGACAGATACATATTAGATATATAATGATTCCTCCCTTAAAGGATAAAGCAAAATATTTATTTTTTTGTGTGTTTCCATGTGTTATTAGCTACAAATCCCAAGAAAATAGGAAATAAAAGAGATTTTTTAAACAAGAGTATCAATTCAAGTCAGTTATCTTATAAAAATGTGTGTATCTTATAAAGTGTGTCATTCAGTTAGTAATAAAAACAGAAGAATGAACATGAACAGAGCTTATATACAAGTAGGTATTGCTCTGATCAGACCTTTTAAATGGTATGGCAGTGTTCAGTGTGGGATATAAATGGTTCTGTAGACCCAGATGGTCACGGCAGATGATCACTTGTAATGAGCCAGATTCTGCCGGAGGTTTCTTCCTGTTAAAGGGGAATTTTTTTCCTCTCCACTGTCGCTGCATGCTTGCTCAGTATGAGGGATTGCTGAGAGATTATGTGGTTGGAGTCTGCATGTTTGGAGCACAACATCACCTCAATGACTCAACGCAATCTAGTTGGATTCCTTACATAGAACACTTTTTACTGATTGGAATGTTTGTATAATTGTATTGAAATGACTTTTCTTGAGAAGTGCCTTGAGATGACATCTGTTGTGAATTAACACTATATGAATGAACTGAACTGAATTTAATTCTTTAGCCTATTTTTTTATTTTTCAAATTATTATTAATCGATGATGTCTCCATGATGGAACTAGCAGGTGTCCATGGTGAGAAACATTTTTTTCAGCTCATTGATGTGAAAGTTTTCTTTTTTCTTTTGTTTTTTGTTTTTTACATTTGAGGGTAGAAATTGTGAACTCAAACTGATGAATCAAATCATTTAAAGTTTCTAATCAATCTGCGTTATATCAAGTTAACTTTTAACAAATAAACTATGTTTTTTTTAAATAACACCTTAATTAATAAGACTGAAATCAAAAGCAAAAATATGATCAACTGAAAGTCTATAAATAAGGAGATAATAGCTTGTGTCTAAAATCAATCCAGACCGTCTTCCTAAATACAAATTTACAACTTTGACGCTGAGATCAATCAACACTAAAAAAGCCTAAGGACACAGTTACATAGGTGCAGTCAAATAATTTCTACAGACAAGTTTCATGGATGCAGAAGATACTCTATGTCCAAACACTCTACTTTGATGCCAACTGGGCATCCACTTGAGCAGTGTAAGGAAGACAACAAAAAAAAATTATTTAAATTTCAAATATGGCAGAGATCCGCACTGGTGGAGATAACCAATAAAATCCACACAACTTTTATTTTACCCTAACAGAGTTGCATAGTTCTTAAGGTGCAGTTGGGGAAACCATGGTAACATGCCCTGCCCCTAACCCCGATAGCAGCACGTTGGCTCTGCTGAGCATCACCCAACAGTGGGAGTAGTAGTAAGAGAATCGGAAATGATCAAAAAAAGGTGGTTTCTATAAATGAAAGAGAGAAAGATGAGAAGACTTGTTTAGTCTCACAATACTGACAGGTTATTTGTAACAGTATGGACAAAAATCAGGAAAGAGAAGACGTGGAGGACCGCGAGCCAATTAACCAACCTCTTAGCTACATTGCCTGAAGCTAGCCATAGCAGTAGCTCACACTGGATTTATCTGGTATGCTATGCAGCATTGTGGGGGACAGCTAATGAAAATAGTCATTTTGTTCTGATTGATGGTGGAGCTGCTGCTTTTTAGGATCGTTCAACCAGATATCCAGCTTTATCCTGTGGCGAGGTCTGAGCATTAAAGTGCGCTCCTATTAACAAGCTGCTATGCTTCTGTCACTTCCCAAGTGGAGAAAAAGTTTCTTTATACTGGATCGCATGTTCACCGAGCACAGGCAGGTTAATATCCGTTTTTCCTGCATCTTATTTGGAGCGCATATGATACAGTTCATTAGTGTTTCTCTGACTGGAAACATCCAGAAGGCGTGTGATTGAGCATGTCTGATTATTACATCAGAATCAGCCACTGGTAGCAACAGAAAGCTAAACTGGAACAGCTGGAGGTGGAGATGTGGCACTGGCAGGAGCTGCTCAGGAGAGTTACAGCTGTCATTCAGTTTTTAGGTGACAGGTCTGGTTTTCTGTGGTGACATTGAATTACTTGGATCAGCACACAGTGGTAACTTTGTTGCCATTTTGGAACATATGTCAGTTTGGTCGTTTTCTTAGTGAACACATAAAGAGATGGACAGAAAGGGTGGGCAGCACATCATAGAGGAGAAAAGAGTGAAATGCAGGGATGCACCCATCTAAACTCTTGTCCCGATGCTGATATTTGATATTATTATTGCTGTTATGGTCAATAATCAATATTTACAATATTATACATATTACACAAATCTCTTGAAAAGATTTAAATAAACAGCGTTTTTTAGTAGGCCTATTGGCTCAGTTTTACTTATCGGACTGATACCGATGTTAAAAATGATTAACATCAGTCAATACTGATATTAGTGCCAAAATATTGTGCATTCCTCGACTAAATCTGTGTTGTGATGGTTCTAGTTATGAGGAACAGAAGGGGGGAGAGAAACAGGAGCTCTGAGAGATTGATACAGGTTTATTAAACACATTATTATATAAAAGGAAAAGCGTTTTTTTACTTTGCATTTATGATCAAATGCTTTAAAGTAATAGTCAAGTTTACTTAAACTGATTGCACAATTTTTAACAAGAAAGAACAAAATATGAGGCAGACAGGCAAAGACACAGAAGGGCAGGACTGGAGCGCTGCGAAGCAAAAGAACTGAAAGAGCGCTGAGAGACAAGTGAGGAGGAAAGAAAAAACGGGTATGAGTGAGTTAATGTGATCAAGTTATGGAAAAATCTGAATTGTTGCTCAAGCAGGAAGTGTTTACATAGGCTAGAGAATTACACCGTTTTTAGAACAACGTGGTTTAAAAAATAGAAGAAAAAAAGGTTTAAATTAGGGTATACGTTTTTTGGCGATGGGGGCCCTTTAAAGACTCTGTGCCCAGGCGCCCGTGCTATCATAAGCCCTGTGTTTGAGGAAGAATTTTTTATATTTTTTATCCGTGGTTAAACTTATGTGTAGTCCCTTTAAAAAACAGTTTAGAGTAAATAACCAATCAGAGGATTTCTGAGACTTTTGCTGACAGATAGAAAAAACTTAAATGAATGATAAGTAGGGAGCAGCAGCTGACAGTCACTTTACCAAAAGTTATTCTTTTTTCTTCTTCTCTTTCTTTGAGAGCTCCCATCAGTGTTAACCCAGCAGGGCAGCCATAGCAATGCAAACAAAGCACTTTGCCACAGATTTCCAGTTCACCGGCTGTGCGCCTGTCAATCGCTCTCTGCCTCTTGAGGTGCAATTCAGGGATGAGTCAGTTTCCTGCTCCCACATCCTCTCCTCTTTTTGGCGGCGGTGCAGAGTGCTTTAACCGCCTCAGGGCAGGTGGCTGCACGGCACAAAAGCATGACCGATCCGAGCCAGCTCCGCTCATGCCACGAATAAGACTTTCAGCCAGCTATAGCGTCCTGTTAGCACGAACTACACCACATGGAAATTAGAGCAAGATCAGAAATATTTGAAACTATGTTCAAATTATTGTCATGAACGAGCTTAAATACTAAATACACTGGATTCTACAACGCGTTTTTTTTATTTAGTTATTTCTTTCTGATAATTGTGTCTGGGTTTTTGTTTCTTTGCAATGGTCCTAATTTTAGGCAGCTTACAAACAGGAAACAACTCAATTTATCATAAATTGCAAAGAGAAAAAAAACTTATTTGTTCCCGAATCCCAACATCTGCTGTGTTTGGAAAAAATTCTGGAAAAAGTGCAAACATATGGACGCATACAAAACCACCAACTCGTGCTTTTTAGTCATCACGTTGTTGCAGCTTTAAGAGAAAAAAAGTATTTTCTTACCGTCCTTATAGCGTGAAGAGTGGACTGAGCTGAAAGTAAGCCATTGCAGCACACTCCGTTCTCGTTTTAAGGTAAATACTGAAGATTTTTTTCTGGGATTTTCTTTTCCTCCCCCCGATGAGGAGCAGGATCTCCCCTTTCCGATGCAGTCCTCTCTGGCTGCATGCAGCACTTCGGGAGATGAGAGAGTGCGGTTGCAGGAGAGAGGCAGACAGAGAGAAAGAGAGAGAGAGACGGGCAGTGTAATCAATAATTGTATTTCATTGAGTGATGCGGGTAATTCCGTCTGGTGGAACAATCTAGTTAGGTGACTGACGTGAAAAGCTGCAACGCATGAATACTAAACAGAGGAGGACATGTCTCATTTAAGAAGCCTTTTAGAGGAGTTGTCTGTCTAGGTATTAAACCAAAGAATTAAACTCAATATATGTGGGCTATTAATTGGAGAAAATGCTCACTCGGACGCAAAATGGGACTTTTTTTTAACTTGCATGAAATGCGCCCTTTGTGGTTGAAAAGTAATCTCACGTCATAACGAACACATCATCCTTATGATGAAGCAGGGTAGCAGTAGCGGCGTGCTACGAGTTTTTTTATTTTTTTTTTATAATAATAATTATTGTTTAACTGCAGTCCAAAGGCTTTAACATACTAACAAATGGGAAAATACCTTCGGATGGGGGGAAAAAATGTAAAAATGAAAGGGTTATTTTGTAAATTCTGCACAATTTTGTGAATTACATTTATTGTCTTCACTTTCTTTAATTTTTTTTCTGTAATTTACTGGATGAACCAGAAAAATGTATACTAAAAATTATTTTGGTAGTTCACTTTTCGCTTTAATCACACTCTGTAGCTGCGCATTGCATGTAGATTTACTTCTGCCTCTGTCCATGGTGCTGACCGTCCAACACCTGGGGGTTTTAGCAGCTGTGTGGTTCAGTTTGGGGTGTCGATTAAAAGCTTTCCTTATGTATTATTGATTACTGTCACCACTTCTTCCTAAATCCAGGTGCACAATTAAATAATTTCTGTGCATATTTTAAAAACACATTTCGAAGCGCCTTTTTCGTAACTTGTGCTTAATCTATTGAAGTTGGCTACATAATGGAACATAAAATATATCCAGTGATGAAAACAATTACCACAATAAACATAAACATATCTTTGCTAGAGGCTCGATTTACAGTATTTCTGTCTGTTCATTTGCTTTTACTATTCTAGCTGTTTGTCTAGTTCTACGTTTCAAAACGTAGGACATTTTCAGGACAAAAAATAGCTCAACAAAATCATCCAGCAGTTCCTGCTTACCAATCTCGATCTAAATACTGTGGCTTCAGGTTAGATTCTGTTGTACATCTGGAAGATGTAGACATGAAAGAAGGACATCAAAATAGTTTGCTGCTTTTTACTGTACACCTAGCATACAAATAAATACATTTTCCAACGGTTAGTGTGAATAAACATTAATTGTGTGGAAAACAAAGAGATTAATCCATTAACAGATCCTGGACGGAAAGTAGGGACACTTCATGGACTCTCTCAGCTACCGTCACAATCCTCTGCAGGGCCCTTAACCATATCTCTACAGAAACTCATGAGGACATGTATTATCGTTGCATTAGTTTTTTTTGGGGGGGGGGTTTCACAATGCGCATGAGGTTGTGACCAACTCAGCCTACCAGCTGTTTGATTTCCTTCTTGTACTTTGCTTAGTTATTCTTGTGAATGGCACAGTATCCCTATGGTATGATGCAGAAATGTAATCCTAATATGTTTGCACTACTTATGGATGTACGCTCATGTATTAATAGTGTGAAAAATAAAAAATACACAATAGCACTCAGGCTGAAACTTTAGACAAATAAATTCTGATTGTAATAAAACAAAAATCCTTCCAGATTAGCTGTGAGAATGGAAATGACTGTATAATTGTCGTTCTTATCTCCAGGGAACGAATACAAATGTGGAACAATTCTAGAAAATGTTTCACATCTGAAGAAAAACTTTTACATTTCTAAAACTGATTATTTACTTTATAGTCATTAAAAACTGACAAAACCAACATCACAATTTATAGCTATTCATCTAAAATAAAGCCAAAGACATACAAGATACCGTTATGCAATATACTCAGCTGGACCAGAAAGAGAATAAAACAATTGATTATCACATAGCAGAGGTTCTATAATCCTAAGTCTTCTTCTACTTCTTCCAAATGTTGCATAACCTACATTATAGAACTCTTATTAGATGAGCAGACTACTCAGCTGAAGTGTGAAGCAGTGACTTCTTTTGTGCCTGGTACGTCAGATCACAAGGCCTTTAAAACCAAAGAGGGATCCTCTATAAGAGCAGAGGGAGGGAAATTAGTGAAATAGCCAACTGATGCAAGCACCGGGACATCCAGCTCCACAGTATTCACATCATTAAAGGCTGGAAACTACACCAGCTACAGCTAGAGACTCCACTCTACACTGCCCACTGTAAAAACGATTGTACATGCGGTCGGGACTGGTTCTTGTACATGCATCAAGATATAGGAGGGACTTATTGTGCATCATTTTTACTTTAAACATCACTGGCTGATAAAGAAGCACTGTGCCAAGGGGAAACACAAAAACTCCAAAATACACTGGCAAAAAGAAAAGCAGCAGTCTTTTTTTCCTGGATGTGAACGGAAGCAGTGACTTGGTGTTTAGCACTGTGCCATTTTATTTGTTCCGATTGGTTCTGTTGTGAAACCCCCCCCCCCCCCCCCTCAAGCAACAAGACTCCATTTACTTCTGCAGGAGTGGTGAGGAGCACTTAGCTTAATGTACACGACAGTGGAAGGACTGTCACACTGACACACACACACACACATATACTGAGGCAGAACACTGCACATGAAAGAGACCACTCTCTCTCATCCTGCTCGCTAAAGCAACGACACAAGAAAGAGATGTTCCAGTACTACAATGAAAACACTTTTCCAACATCTGTGAAACATATATTTCATTTACACACCATTTAAAGAGGCTATTATTGCATTTATTATTTATTTTTTTGTACATAGAGTTGTGTGCACCACAGAGGCGGCTCAAGTCATTAACAAACTAGGGACCCCAGTCCAACAAGGTTCCCCATTATATGTCTTAGATCTTATTGTGTCTCTGTAGTAAGTCAAGAATGAACTCTCTTTTTAAATGTATCTAATCATATTAGAAGCGGTGGATTGTGGTCACATTTCTTACGCACAACAGATGACAATATCCTGTAACTGTTTGTTAAAACAACCAGTTAGATTTGCCCCAATCCCCCCAGTTCTACTGAGGTTGTATGGAAACAGTTTGGGGAAGCATGGGGATCAATAACAGAACTCCTATCGGGTACAATACAATAGCTTTATTCTTATTAAAATCTCTAGATGTCTACTGTTTGTGCCATTATGCTGGGTTTTGCATGGTTATATCTTTTTATCATCTTCTTAGTTGCTTCCAAGGGTCTCACATTGTTATTTTTTTTATTTTTTTTGGGGGGGGGGGGATTGTGTTCAGTGTTGTATGGTTTAAGTTCCCTCCTACTTAGTGTTTTTCCTTCAACTATGTTTTCTTCTCCATTTCTGTTTTGCTCTATGGTGTTTTTACTTTGAGTTTCTCTTATTTTTGGCTCATTTGTTTTTTATTTTCTTAAGTCACATGTCAGTTACTCTTGGGTTAGTCTTTCTTATCTATGTTAAGTTCTGTGGTCATATCTAATTTTAATCAGTACTAAGTACTAATTTTAATTTGATATTGTATTAGTTGTTTCTTTATCTCATCTTTTCTGCTTTACTTTATGTTCTCATTCAGATTGTCGTTCTATGGTATATGTTCTTTCTAAAGTTTACTGGTGTTTCATTCTGTCTGTTTGCCTCCTCTCCTTCCTGTTATTTTCATTAGAGCTTTTACTCTCTTTTAAGGCCCCTCTACTCTTGTTCTCTCTGATGCATTTCATGCTTATTTACCTTAGCGTTAGTTCTTATTGTATTCATCTAGAATTATTTTCTGTCCAGTCTTCTCTTCTATTTATGCCTTTGTTTTCCTTCTTTGTTTCCCTGCCTCCATTCTGCTTCCCTGTCCAGCTTCTAATCACAATCTGCTTCTCACCTGCATCTGTTTTCTTCTAATTAGTTCTCTGGTATCTCTCTGTCACTTCCACTCTTCCTCAGTGTATTTAAGCTTTCCAGTTTCCTTCATTCTCTACTGGTTCCACCTATTTTCCCCTCCTTTAATCCATGATCTAAACCTCGTGTACTCTAGTGAGACTCGTTTATCGGTTAATAAATGCTTCTCCCCTAACTCAGTTTTTGGGTGTCCACAGTAAAGCCTGTGGCAAGATGCTGATGATACCTCTTATGTTTTTTTTTCCAAGCATAGCTTTCTTGTTGTCATTCTTCCAGAAAGGACAGAATTGTGGAGTGCATGACTAATAAAGCAGGTTATGTGTCATAACCGGATAAATTTGAGGGTAAGTAAGTTTGTGGATAACCTCAACTTTCGGTTCCAAAAACTGAGTTATCTTTCAAGGTATGTTAGTAACCATAGCAACTTAATCTCTGAATATAACCCTCTCCGGAACAGGTAATGTTCTGGAGAAGTTTGTTCCAGAGAGGTTCTGAGCATGGTGTGAACTTTTAAATGATGATCATTTGGATGTAAAAGCACGGATTATATAATATTTTGTCAAAATAACTTTAATTTTGTCAACCAGAAACTGTAGGACAAAGCCCATTACATATTACAAACAATCAAAAACTATGTCACAAACATATCAGTAATATGTAAGAGTATTTCAAATAGGATTACAGAACACATTATATGCAGCTAAATAAAATGATCCTGCATTGTGAAATAATGACTACTGCCAAGTGCATTAAAATGCCATCAGCAGCCAACAATGATAGTTGTTTAATTGGAATATATTAGTATATGTTGTAAACTTACATTTAACAAAGTCAATGGAAGAAAGATGATGTAGAGCCCCCAGGAAAGCCATGAAAGACTGGTCTGCCTTTAGAGAGACAACTCATCAGCTGGGTGACTGGGTGCTGGGAGATGGTGGTGGCCCCCCACCAGTTAGACGGGCCTCAACCTTCTTTTGATCAGCTACATGAAAGGAAAAATGCACAACAAATACTTCATGGACTTACATCTCTCCAATAATTATTTAATTTCAATCGTACCGACAGAGTTGTTTTGAATCCAGAAGGATAGCATAAAATTAAGTTAGAGTTAAATATATGTCTAAGTCAATCTACAATATTATTGTGATCTCAACAAATTGATGGAAAAAGAAAGTGAACTCTGAATAATGGTCCAACATACAGGAAAAAAAATTTAATTTATACATCATATCCTCCAGCACCACTTGACATCTAAGGGGTAGAAAAAGAATAAATAAAAATGAAGATTTTTGAGAGTTAGTATATTTAAGGCTGCTCCAATAAGGCTGCGCCAGAAGGAATGCTCAGTTATTCAAATTCAAGTGCAGTGTAACGTTTTAACCTGAAGAGGGCACTCCACTGATGTTTTTTTTTGGTAGAAAATAATATTTTTTTCCTAAAATGTACTAAAGAAATGAAAATAATGAAGAGACATGTAAACTGTACTGTGGTGACTGTGGCTCAGTGGTAGAGTAGAGTTGGCTTGCAATCAGAGGGTCATAGGTTCAATTTCAGCTCTCTCCAGTCACATGTCAATGTGCCCCTGGGCACAAAAAAAACATCTTCCTACCGAGCCATGTTAGTTGGTGTGTGAATTGGTGAATGTGACTTCAATGTAAAGCACTTTGAGTAGTCAATATGACTAGAAAAGCACTATATAAGTTCAGTCCATTTACTATTAGACACTCATTTATACAGATTATTAGCACAAAAAAAAGTTGGTTAGGCATGAGTTGGACTTTAAACTCACACACACACTGTTATTTTTTTGCCAAGCCAACGTTCTTTCTTTAGTTTTATTACTTTTTTTCATAATGATTGGTCAGCATTAGTACTTCCAACTCCACTTCTTTGAGGTATTCTGCCCTTTTTTTCTCTTCAGTTTCCTTAGTGACTCTTGAATTCTGTGATCCATTGAGCGGGTCTTTATGTTTCAGGGTTTACCAGGAGTAGGTTGATTAACCAGATTCTTATCAGGTGTTTTGGAACCGATATACTCTGGCTAAGCAGGTTTTGGGTTGATTAGGCAAGACTTCATGGTTTACCACATGGTAAGTTAACCAAGCTTTCTGGAACAGCTCCCTGATCAATAAATGATGCAACAATTTTTTTTCTGTTTTCCAGCTCAGATGTCAGCTTATTCCCTTCGTTTTTGGTCATTATATTAGCCTGCTTAGCCCTGATAAATGTCAGTGTTTACGGCAATCACCTAACTTGTTCCATCCGACTGAACTACCTCCTGTCCCCCCACTGATTACATCAGTTTATCCATCCAAGATGGGGAAAACTGTTTCCCCAGTATGATGCTGCCACCAGCATGTTTCACAGTGGATGATGTGCGGAGTTACATTTTCTTCCCACTTGCTGTTTTGCATTTCAAATAAATCAGTTTTGGTTCAATTTAATCAGAACACCTTCCTTCATATTCATATATTAAATAACAAAGATGACAAAATGCAAAAAACTTTAGAAAAAAATACCTTTCCAAGTTCTTGCCCATGTGACTTCCAGAAAATATCCTATAAAAATGTTTACATTTTTTCATGGTATTTCATGTGGAATAAATGCCAGTCATTTATATTTTTGTCTCTGTTGTCATGTTGTCGTTTCCCATCTTCGTATGAAACTGATCACAAACTGGACGTACTGCGGCTTCTGCCTGTGATCGATTTTCAGTAGGACACATTCACAGACTCACATAACTCCTCAGGACAACAGCTAATGTGCTGTCATCAATCGTAACATTGTCAACCCATTTTTCTCACGTATGAAACAATAATGACCCTTCTTTGAAAGACAGTGGAACCAGAAAATGTTGTAGAGTTATTTGTCGCCGCTCGCTGTTTTCAAATTAGTTTTCATTACTTTTTGATGGAGCAGGACTTCCCCCTTAGGACAGTCTAATCCATCACTTTTTTTCTGCCAGTAGGACAATGATGCCACTCATCATTGTCCTTTGAGAATACTTGCATTAAATTCATCATTGCTGTTTATCACTCTTCTGTGCAGGGTAAACTCGTTCTATGTGGTATTAAACAGTAGATGAGATGCAACAACACAGAATATTTATATCGCTGCATATGACATAAAACATGGAGACCTCATATGTCAGCCCAAGCTACTCTCTCCTCAAAGCAGGACTACTGCATTGTCCACATTTCTTTGTCTCTTATTAGGATTAATATGCAGAGAAAACTGTTGTATCTCCAACATTTTAGTCATGTTCTCTGTAAAGCTGGTGCTGGTCATACTCCTTTTGGATCTTTGAAGTACAGCATATAGAGAACTGAAGTTGTACCCCATTGCTATTCGTGCAACATAGATGCATTGAAGCAGTGGAAGCTATGTATGCAGCATCATGCATGTTGTACGCCATACAGGTAGATGTGTTCAATTAATTAAATTTGGTGCTGATACCTTATTCTAGGTACATTCAGACATTTTTTTATATAGTAGTCTGCTTTTTACAGAAAAACACACATGTGGACAGTGGAATATGCAATGTCAGCAATATGAAAGATGAGTTGATATGAAAATGACACAGCCTTACTGACATGACAACATTATGCAATGCAAAAACTAACACTTCCGAACACTTCCAATCCCCATCAGTCAAACATGTCGGTGGTAGTGTGATGGTCTGGAGGCGGTGCTTCATAGTTATACGATATGAGCGACTAACCCCAGTTGATAGAATAAAGAATTTTTTATAGATTACTTTTTTTTTTGCCAGAAAATCCTAAATGAGAATGTACATTCATCAGTACTTGATCTTAATAGGTTGAAGTTAACTTGGGTTACACAACAGGATAACGATCTGAAGCAAACCAGCAACTCTCCCTTTAAATGGTTGAAATCTGATCGAGATGCTGTTGCATGACCATAAGTAGATATTCATGGTGGCAAATCCTCTGATGTGGTTGAATGAGAGCATTTCTGCTTAGAAGAGTGGGCCAACACCCCATATAGCAACATAGAAGGCTGATCACCAGTCATTAATAACTCTTGATGGCATTTGATGCTGCCAAGGTTGGGAAATCCAGGGTTAAGGGGGGTTATTTTTTCACATAGGGCCAGGTTGGTTTGGAAAGCTTTTTCCCAATTAATAGATTTTTTTTCTAAATCATTGCATTTGTTATCTTTATCGGATCTGAGCATTTAAGTTTGACAAAGAATAGAAAATATTTGAAGAAAGAAGGCTTTTCACAAAAATGCAGAGGAAAGTAAGCATAAACAACTGTCAACATCGCTTACATTAATTTGATATATATATATATATATATACATACATATTTAACTAAATAAAAATTAGACTTTAGGCTCAAAAAGGTGATGACAAATTTCCCCAAATGATCATTTTTTTGCAAATGTAATGTGTGAATTGTCTGGTCTGAAATGGTATAGAGTAATCCCTGGAGTTTACAGTTTTCGGTCATTCAACAGGAAACCTGCACTCCCCACAGAGCAGCTTGGATTATCCTCACAGTTATGTCTTCAGTTTAAAGCCTGCTTCAGATGTCAACATGTATACAGTAAGATGTGTGTGTGTATGCCTGTGGCACTGCCTAAAAAAGTATTAAGGCTGGTTATTTAACACTCACTGTTAATCTCAGGCTGATTCTCACCAGCATGGCTCAAGTTTCTGCTCATTCTTCACAGTCATTTTGCAGGTCTTGTATTAGTGCTGACAGCATGTCCTCAGACAGTAAAGTACTCTCAGCCAGGTGGTGAGGAGGCTTGAGACCAACAACTCTTCCTGAATTGACACAGAAGGATTATAAATCTTGATGAGTAACACACAGCCGTTGGGTGGCGCTAATCCACATTCTATCTCCACAGGAGAAGAAGAAAACCCTGTTCCAACAGGAAGGGAGGGATGGCGAGGACCAGAGGTTTTATAAGGGTTCAGACCCAGATCGGTCTCTTCCATTTAGTTAAATTCCGATTTTTTTTTTGTTTACCATCTTCTTTGCAAAAGAGCTCTAGTTCAGTCATATTGGATGTTTGTATGTTAAGAAAAACTGCACTGTGAAGATGAATTTATAGCATCAGATTCTTGGTCTGCCAACCAATTCTAACAGATGAATGGCTTTGATTTTCATTGCACTTTTGGTCACATGCTGCTAAGGGTTATGGTCTTGCTGAAAGGTGAACCAATACCCTGTTCTTATGTTGATGCCAATAAAGACAATAAAAAAATGATTCTATTCTATTCCGTTATTCTATTGGACCAGTCAGTTCAGGTGTCACAAGTTGCAAGTTGCAGTTATGCGCTTTCATATAGATTTTTAGATTTTATATGTTGTGAGATGTTTTAAGCTAGAGAAATTGTTTTACAACCTAGCCCTACTTACACTTTCTGTTGTATTCCTAGTTCTTCGTGAAGCCCTTTTGTGAAGGGAATATTTAAAAGTAATGTGAACTGATTAGTTACATGTTAGTAAATGATTCAAGGAAATGTGGCATGTACAGATCATAAGAGTGCGTAAACAAATGTCAGTAAGCAGCAGATTTGAGCAGGACACCCTCTGACCTCATTCCCTCTATTCTACAATGTGAAGTGATTTAAACTTGTGGAACGAGACATCCAGACTGCATAGGAGGGTCTGAGGAAGATAATGTTGGGATACTATATATAACTAGGGATGCACCGATACCGGTATTGGGTATCAACCCCGATACTGCCTAATTTATTGGTATCGGTATCGGCTAATGTTAACCGATACCATGAACCGATACTTAAGATATGGAAATGCAGCAGAAAATTGTTTTAAAATTTTAAATGTAAGTTCTGGGTTCATTTTTATTAATATTTTATTAAAACGGTCACTCCAGTTTGGCTTTCTACTGGCCTTCAACTGCAGTGAACTTACATGGCAATTTTCTTCAACCTTTCTCATCAGAAGACGCTCCTGTTGAGATGTTAACTTTGGTGGACGGCCTTGTAAGATGGTTGCACTTCCATCCATCCATCCATCCATCCATTCATCCATTGTCTGAACCGCTTAGTCCTCTAGGGCTCACGGGGGGGCTGGTGCCTATCTCCAGCTGTCAACGGGCGAGAGGCGGGGTACACCCTGGACAGGTCCCCAGTACATCACAGGGTTGCACTTCCATCTTTCTCAAATTTTTTGATCACTTTTGCTACAGTATTTTGACTGATATGTAAAGCTTTGCTGATCTTCTTGTAGCCCTCACCTTTTTTGTGTAAAGAAATGATTTCCTTTCTCAGATTTCTCTTCCATGGGGAGCAGGGACGTGCACAGACATTTTGAGAGGCAGGGGCTCAAGTGAAATTAAGGGCACTTCTCATAATTACGTTTTTTCTTTTCTTTTTTTTAAACAAAAAGTATATATATTAAAGCAACACTGACTTCCTTTAAAAAAAATTAAATAGTTAATTTTATCTTCCTCAAACTCATGCAATTGTTTAATTTTCAAAAGATGTCTACAAAATAATCAGTTCACACAGAAACCATAGTCTCCTTAGTATTCAGTAGGTTTATAGAGCAGCAAAGAAAACCATTCCACAATGTGCATGTTTTGAAAACATTTACTATGCTACTAGTTTCAAGTATATATTTAGATTAGAATAACCAAAATAACTGCATCAAGCAGCGGGGTGTGCTTTACTAATAATTTGTTTATTGCTCACAGCCCATGGCCCAAAACGCTCATTTATGCTTTCCCTCCGGTTCTGCTGATTCCGCGGTTCCTGGATCGAGTCAGAGAGGAACAGCTGTCAGTAGCCTAATCCTCGTAGCACACAGCGCAAAAGCGCACCGTGGTTCCCGAATGTGCAGCTGCTGCTCTCCGGTCGCCCGTGGCAGCTGCTGTGGAGAGACGATGCGCTCCTCCAGGCGGGAGGAGCCATCAGGAGTTACCCATAGATTGGTCAGGCTCTCTAGGTCTGGCCGCTGAACGGGAGCGCTTAGAGAGGCTCGGCCTCCCGCGGGATGTGGTGCGCACGATTAAGGGCGCACGAGCCGCGTCCACCACGGCGCTATACGCCTCAAAATGACCTTCACTGAGGTCTCAAAATGGACAGCCTTCCAGCGCTGGTGCGCAGAGAAAGGCTCAGATCCCGTTTCATGTCCGCTAAGTTGCTTGCTGTCGTTCCTCCAGCAGCTGATGGACAGAAATTTAGCTTTCAGCACAGTTAAAACTTATGATGCAGCTATTTCTTCCTGTCATGAAGGTTTTGGTGACAGAACGGTCTTAAATCACATTGGTTAATGTGATGTGCGCCGCTCTTCAGGGGTGGGGGTTGGTCGCTTCAGAACTCCTGACCTGATATTTAGATATACTATTCTTCAATAGTGCGCAAACAGGAATATATATTATTTTTCAAAAAAATAAAAAAAAAATCACCCCAGAAAAAAGGGCACTTTCTCTCCAGGAATAAAAAGGGCAGGTGCTCAACCCCCTTTAATGTTATGTGTGCACGTGCCAGATGGGGAGCCATTACTGACAGCATCAAATGGGAAGAGATTTTCTTTGTAAAGTAATGCCCTTTTACTGTCACCTGTCTGCTGAAAACCACTTAAATGAATCATTAGACTCACCTGTGGTTTAATTCCTGTTAATTAGAAGTTTGTAGTTTTAAGTGTGGCTTTTCTCCTAGGACTATAATTGGGGTGTACTCATTTTTTCAACATGGGCTTGAATGAATTTGTTAGGCAAATCACTTTTTTGTGTGTGCAAATGAACAAATCCTGTTTGCATTTTGTGGTATAGTATATATCATACAAAATGTTGATTCAGAACGGAAGCTAAAGGGTTACTGCAAAAACGTAGTGGGTTGTAATCATTTATGCAGAGCACTGTGTGTGTATATATATATATATATATATATATATATATATATATATATATATATATATATATATATATATATATATATATATATATAATTATTAACAATAAGAGGTTGTAGGAGAGGTTCAAGCGTGGCACTGTTCTGGGTGCAGTGTTTGTTCTGTTATCTGGCCATAGATATAAAATATATAAATATAAAATATCTAAAATGCCTAACGAACCTCCTTAACTATATTTAAAGGGAGGAGCTATATTTCTTCCAGGACATCTTTATTAATAAATGTTCATGACAGAACAGCTTGATTTGTATGGAGATTAAATTACACACTTGTGGTAAAGTCAATTGCTTGGGCAGGATTTTCTTTTTAGAATTTTACATGCAAAGAAAAACTGATAGATAGATAGATAGATAGATAGATAGATAGATAGATAGATAGATAGATAGATAGATAGATAGATAGATAGATAGATAGATAGATAGATAGATAGATAGATAGATAGATAGATAGATAGGTGAAGTTGTGTGAAACAAAGTATAATGTTGTGTTGTGTTGTTATGAAATGTGACATTTTACTGTGGTGAGACAAAAGACATATTAGTACCTGAAACTCTGTGCTAAAATAGCTTTTCATGTTTACTGAACAATTTCCCTTCCCAATTTCGACAGAAGCTAGCGTTGTTCCGGTTATGTTCACCATGGAAATAGTTGAACCAATCACAACCGAGTTTGCAGGCGCTTTGGAAGTATCAACCAATGAGGAATGTCGTTGTTTTGGAGTCCGTCTATTTGAAACGGCAAAGCAAGCACTTTCCAACTGACGATTCATTTGAGAACACGGTAGATGGATTTAACTTGAATCTCCAATAAACTAAGAAAGGATTTCTGACAAAAGATTGTAGCACTATTAGCTTAATGTGTTAACTTGCTTTTGTTTTTGCTTACAGGAGCAGTAAAATTGTGCTTCGAGTAATGCAGAATTAACGTTAGCTCCAAATTCCTTATTAGCTACTGTTTTGTGTTTAAGTCAGTCAGACATTGGATTTAAAGCTAAAAATTCAGATGCCTTTGTGTCTGCTTCATGGTTCCTATAGAGAGTATTTTAGCTGACATGACTTGAACCGCTCGTAAAGTATTGTTTTTTTGTGAAAACTGATTTGGACGTTTTAAAGCATAAAAAAAAATGTCGGGCTTAAGATAAATAGTTATTGTATTTATTGTCAGACGATGCTAAAACACAGCAGCTTTCAAAGTAACGATATAAAAATGAAAACGAACGTAGAACTTACATTTGTCAAAGTACACCTGTATAATCTAGAAAGTAGAAACAACGTGATGGAATTGAAATTCACTCTCTTAACTTAATCAGGAAGTCTGACCACCTCTATAACAGAACGAATCTGTCAGTTTGCGTTTCTGTTTGCCAAAATGCCAAGCAACGATCTTAGATGAGCAATTGTTGCTGCCTGTCTTTTTATTTTGTTTTATTATTCACATAGTTAAGACATTTAATAGTTTGAAATCTGCCTAGGAGTGGACTTCCACTCGTAAAATTCGCCTTTTTTGTTTGGAAGGGGTTCTAGTAGGAACTTTGGTTTTGACAGTTGTATATATGAACCACATGGTTTTTTTAGGTCACTGTCCCTTGGTTATAGGAGAGGAGGCTAACAAAGTGTTGCATAAAACAATTTTTCCATGTTTTACTGCTGAAGATGGTTTTACACTGCTTTTCTATTTGGCTTTTCTGTTTGTTTACTGAAGAAGACAATGACAGTTTGGCTGATCATTTCCTGATCCATCAACCCCCCCCAAAAAATGGGTGATTTCCTTTTACAATGACTGTGCATTCAAGTTTACTGCCTATGTTAAGTTTGGGACCTTTGCTTCTTCATCAGACAGACTTTTATTGTACTATACGATATAAAGCATACATTACAGTAGATGTGATGAAACGTAACAATTCTGATCTGTTTTGATCAGTCTATAGCTCATGCTTTTATTTTTTAGTAACTGTATTTCTCATTATTGTAAATGTATTTTTATCCAGATGTCATCAGATGATGAGGAACCAACCAGTCCTGTTCTCCCCAAAGACTCGGACCGGGGCAGTTCTGTGTCTTCTGAGCTTCAGGTTGATTAAAAGAAACCTATGTTGTACCTTCTTGAAAATACTAGCACATTTGTAGTCTAGGGCGTTACATACCGCATCTACCCAAAGGAGCTTTGTGGAAAAGTAACTGTTTAGATAATGTCTCTGATATTAATCAAACTTTTGACTTTTTCTCTCAAATTAGTTAATTAATTAATTAGCACTATTTGAAATAGGATCTGATAGTCGATCATCCCAGCAAACAGTAGTATAAAATTTTCATGTCTCAAAACATGCAATGTCAGCTGTAAAACTAGAATAAATTCCTTTAAAGGCTTCACATTAAAATGTCTGTTTTTTCAGAATATGAAATAAACAGTTACAGTGTGGAACATATATATTTAAACACCGTGTGGTGTTGCGAGTTCTCCAACTTAGAAATTATGGAGGGGTCTGAAATTCACATTGTAGGTGCATTTCCACTGTGAGAGACGGCACTTAAAAATAAGTTCAGGAAATCACATTGTATGATTTTTACAGAATTTCTTTGTCTTTTATTGCTGCACATAAGTATTTGAACACCTGGCAATCAACTAGAATTCTGTCTCTCAAAGACCTGTTAGTCTGCCTTTAGAAAGTCCACCTCCACTCTGCTTATTAGTTTAAATGAGCAGCACCTGTCTGAGTTCGTTAAAGACACCTGTCCACTCAATTCAATTCAGTTTATTTATATAGTGTCATTTAACATCAGATTTCATCTCAAGGCACTTTACAAGAAAAGTTATAACAATACAATGTTTAATCTAGGAATTAGAGAACCACAGAAGATTGCGTCGGGACTTCTCAGCAATCCCTCACACTGAGCAAGCATGAAGCGACAGTGGAGAGGAAAAACTCCCTTTTAACAGGAAGAAACCTCCAGCAGAACCAGGATCGGCATAAGTGGTCATCTGCCGAGACCGTCTGGGGTTTGGAGAAGGCAGCAGAGACACAGAAAGAGCAACAGAACTGATGCAGAAGCAGAAGTTGGTAGCAGGATGTGGAGAACTGCAATGCCATCTTAGTCAGGGTCGTCGGGCAGGTCAGGAGCACCTACTGTAGGAAGAGACCAAGAGAAAACAGGTTAGCGCTTGAATTGACAGCACATCATGCAGTTGGTGAGAAGTAGGAGAGAAAGTAGGAACTGTCTCTAATAATGTCCTCCAACAGCCTAGCCTAAAGCAGCATGGCTACTAACATTAACCTGTCTCCTAGCTACTAGGAGACCCAGCTACTAACACTCTCTACCCTTGCAGCAGCATTTTGGACTAACTGAAGACTTTTAATTGTTTTCTGTGGACTACCTGATAATAAAGAGTTACAGTAATCCAGCATTGAAGTAACAAAGGCATGGACTAGTTTTTCAGCATCACTCCTGGGCCCGGATGGTTCTTATTTTTGCAATATTCCTAAGGTGAAAAAAGGAAATCCTAGAGACTTCTTTAATGTGAGATCTAAATTACATATTTTGGTCAAAAATAACACCGAGGTTATTTGCTTTGTTAGAGGAGGCTAATTTAATGCCGTCCAGGTGAAGGGGTTGACTAAGTAGTTTCTTTTGCAGAGCTTCTGGTCCAAAGACGACAACTCAGGCTCCAACTACTACCATGGGCAAGACCAAAGAGCTGTCAAAAAGAGAAAAAATTATCGAACTCCACAGGGCTGTAAAGGGCTATGGGGGAATTACCAAATATCCATCCATCCATTTTCTTAACCGCTTAATCCTTAATGGGTCACGGGGGGGGCTGGTGCCTATCTCAAGCTGTCAACGGGCGAGAGGCGGGTTACACCCTGGACAGGTGGGCAGGACAAACAGGACAAACAACCATGCACACACTCACACCTAAGGACAATTATGTGGGAGGAAGAACATGCAAACTCCATGCAAAAAGACCCTGGGATACGAACCCACAACCTTTTTGCTGCAAGGCAATAGTGCTAACCACTGCGCCACCGTGCAGCCAACAATTACCAAATAGCTTGGGGAAAATAAATGAACTGTTGGGGCACAACCTTATGTCAATGATTCAATGCAATCTCCTGGGATTCCTTACATATAAAACTTTGAACTGATTAGAATGTTTGTGTAATTATATTAAAATGACTTTTCTTGTAAAGTGCCTTGAGATGACATCTGCTATGAATTGGCGCAATATAAATAAACTGAATTGAATTGTGAGAAAATGGCTAAAGATGACTGTCAGTCTCCCTTGGACTGGGGCTCCATGCAAGATCTCACCTCGTGGGGTATCACTGATGATAAAAAAGGCGAGGAATCAGCCCAGAACTACGCTGGAGGAGCTGGTCAATGACTCAGAGAGAGCTGGTACCGCAGTTTCAAAGGTTACCGTCGGTAGTATTTAAACACCTGAAAAAATCCGAGTTAATATTTGGTACAGAAATCCTGTGTTTGCAATTACAGAGGTCAAATGTTTCCTGTAATTCTTAAACAGGTTTGCACACACTGCAACAGGGATTATGGCCCACTGCTCCACACAGATCTACACCAGATTTTAGGGCTGTTGCTAAGCAACACTGAGTTTTTGCTTCATCGAAAGAGTTTTTTTAAAATTGGATTTAGGTTTGCAAACTGGCTAGGCCACTTCAGAACCTTGATATGCTTCTTATGGAGCTACTCCTTGGTAATCCTGGCTGTGTGTTTCGGGTCATGTTGGAAGACCCAGCCACGACCCATCTTCCATGCTCTGACTGAGGGAAGGAGGTTATTATTCAAAATCTCTCAATACATGGCTCCATTCATCCTCCCCTTAATACAGTGCGGTAATCCTGCCCCCTTTGCAGAAAATCATGATGTTTCTGCCCCCGTGCTTCACAGTAGGGATGGTGGTCTTGGGATGCAACTCTGACTGACGGTAGGGTGAACTGGTGTCTCTAACAAGCTCAGACTGGTGCTACTGAAAAAAATTAAGTGGAGTAGACGTAGACTTTTTAAAGGCAGAGTAACAGGCCTTTGAGAGCCAGATTTTTTTGTTGATTGCCAGGTGATCAAATAATTATGTGCAACAATAAAATACAACTTTTTTTGAAATCATACAATGTTATTTCTTGATATATTTTTTTTTTCTTATTTTTCTTTAAATGTTCTTTTACAGTGGAAATGCATCCACAATGGGAATTTCAGACCCCTCCATAATTTCTAAGTGGAAGAACTTGAAAATTGCACTGTTCAAATACTTAAGTTCCTCACTGTATATTAACTATATATATATATATATATATATATATATATATATATATATAGTTTTAGATTATAACATATTTCTTGTTTAGAATCTAGTAGAACATCTCAAGATTTGATGCTCAAGAAGATTTTTTCCCCAGTCTAATGTACTTTATGTATGTTTTTGGACAACCGTATGTCTCACAGATGTCTGTATAAAGGTGTGTTTTAATAAACAGGATGAGTATGAGGAGCTCCTCCGTTATGCCGTTGTCACCCCCAAATTTGAGACGCTTTCCAGCGCTCAGTTGAAGGGTCAAAGTTCCCTAAGAAAAGCTGACGCAAAGGTACAGCACCTACCAGGTAAGCTCCGTGTTTGTTCATGCACACATATTCCTTCAATTCTTCTGGCAGAAACTAAATATTAGCCACTACCAACATGTCCCAATCAGATGAGAAGGTTTCAAAAAGTGTTTTTCACCTCAGCGTATGAAAGTGGTGTGTGTTCGTGCCCTCTGTATGTTTGTTTTTCGTGTTGCCATCCACTGTAGCAGAAAAGATATAAATTTTCCACGTTACTGTTTAAGTTTTTTCTTTATAATAACCCTTCCTAAAACATCAATCAGTGCGCCTCCCCAGTACCAGCTCTCACCGCAATTACATACAGCCAATAAACCGTTCAAAACTGGAATATTAGGAATAACCCGGTCATGCAGACCAGGCGGGCACAGCCATGTAAACACCAGCAAAAAAAACCCGAATACTACCCCTGGGGTACCCCCCTTTTCTAACCCGAATATTTGGTCATGTAAACGTGTATCGGCATATTCCGATCAAAAGTAACATTGATTTGTGTTCTGCGAATGTTTTATTCACAGGGAATCTTGGTATTTTGAGGAGAGGAACTTCTTGTATACGCTCTGGCATACAAATTCCATGTATACAGGAGTAACTCTCTCTTCTTACGCGTGCAAACGGGTGATTCTGAATGTTTCAGAAACCAAAATTGTGACCTTAGGTTGAATATTGGCTGCATGTCAACGTAGTCATAGAAGGTTCAGTGCTTTAACTTTCTCTGAGCTGTGGAGTGTGATGCAGAGAGCAGACAGGCTGATGGGTAATGATCTCCTGGAACTCTGCCCACTCTGATGGTTAGAGTGCAGGCTTTCTCCTCTCCCAGTCCCATAATTTAATTAAGATATTGATGAAAATGCATTCTTGGACGGAGAGAGCTGTCCTTATCTTATTCAGCACTCTCGCCGTCACTTACCCTGTTCTTAAACTGTCTTCTGTTTTTAGAATTTCACTCTCACAATTAAATCAGTAATTTGTATGTAGATTTTTTTTGTGTGTGTTTTAAAAAAAGAGTAATTTTTTTTATCCCTTTTACGCCATTGCTAGGGCCTGAAACAGAAGATGGAAGACATTCCAGCAGAAGTGCACGATCATCACAGGCCTCTCCAGTTGTCATGGAGGAGTCCATAAATCCAAAAGCTGCACAGGGTAAACTGGAAAAAAAAGACACGAAATATGATTATTTCTGATGACGAGTTGCAAATAATTTGTCTTAATTCTCAGTATCTACCGGTATTTGATTTCTGCCCCCAGCTGAGAAGACAGCAGGACAGTCGTCAAGCAGGGCTTCGGTGCTTTCAGATCCTCTGTCAGAAAATTTGCAGACGGCGTCCAAAAGGTCAGGCAGCCCAGAGTTCCATGAGTTCGCTGTCACAGAGCTGTTTATCTCTGAAGAGAACATTAGCAAAATGGAGAATATTCTGGACACGTGGAGCAACAACCTGAAGGTTAGTTTTTTTTTTTTTATCTCCGAGTATCCACCGTCTTCAAGTGAAAACACATGGAAACTATTATTTACCGTTACTAATACAAACTGTGCCAAATGAGCTAAAGCTAACAGCATACACTTAAAGGCAGGCTTGAATGTAGAATTCAACCATTTCTGCTTCTGATTCAAATTAATTAATCGCAGCTCATGACAGGATGGCTAAAAAGTAATATTTTGATCCTTGTTCTGAATGAAAAGGCAACTAATGCCCCTTTTCCATCAGGGTCGGCTCATTCAGGGCCGGGTCAGGTGAGCCTGGACTGGAACGGTCTGGTTGTGTTTCCAGTGTCATCTCAGGAACCCAGCAGTGGGCGAGGACGTAGGCGGGCTCAGCGTAGCAAAGTTCCAATAAAAATCAGTCATCACTCACCATTTTCCGGCGTTGCCGATGTTGAAGACCACTCACTCCCGTTGCCCCCTAACCTTATACCATAAATGCCGTTCATTTCTGCAAAGCCCTTACAGTGCTTGCAGTCTGACCCTCTCTCTGACCATTATGGTCATTCACGGCACAACATTTGCACTTTCATTTCTTTAATTTCCCCCAGCAACGTTTTGAACTCGATGGAAGCCATGCTTTCACAGTTCTCGGTGACATCAAAGAAATAACGGCAGGCCAATCACTGGCTACCTCTACATAGGTAGGCATGAGTGACATCACTTTACCGAACAAATAATCCATAGGTGGGCATGTGGGGTCGCCTTGACCCGCTTTGGATCAAGGCAGAGGTAGTCCGAAAAAAGGGTCCGGCTTGGCCCAGACAAAGGTAATGGACACGCTCTCAATATGTGCTGACCCGACCCTGTCCGGACCGAGCCAACGCTAGTGGAAAGGGGCATATGATTGGTTCCAGTCGATCAGAGCTTTATAAAATCGGCCACAAAAATGTCATTCAATGCATTTCAGATTCCGTTATTGGAATTATGACACGTTTGCTTAATAAAATTATGTAATACGTAATTTTTTTATTTATTTATTAAGGTCTAGTCATGATAAAGATGTAATTTACAAACTGTAGGCATATAAATATTGTTGTATTTAGTATGGATTCTGAAAATTTGAAATCTTCACCTGAAGGGTGACAAAAAATGTTACTGAAAAAGACAATTTAACACTCATTCTCTTGGCATATAA
This sequence comes from Apricaphanius iberus, assembly GCA_028564705.1. Classification (NCBI taxonomy): domain Eukaryota; kingdom Metazoa; phylum Chordata; class Actinopteri; order Cyprinodontiformes; family Aphaniidae; genus Apricaphanius; species Apricaphanius iberus. Next base: position 843,933 of record JAPXFQ010000605.1, read on the forward strand.
AGAGACAGAATCTTAATGATACTTTTCCAAAGCTTGACAGCTCCTTTCTTCTTTGAAATGGTGACCTTTTAACTATACAAGTGTCTGCTGTTGAAAGTACTTTAGATGAGGTGGGTGTGTTCACCCTGCCCTTTTGCTTAGTCGTTGTACAGCTCATTCATGGAGAGCATGTGACAACCAATCAGCTGCTAATCAGTGCTGATAAAAGGTGGAGACGACTACTGCCTGTAGGGGGGAGATTTCAAGACCGTTTCTGATCCTGTGATCCATTAAGGTTTTTTTTTTTTAGAGAGAATGTATTCATTGCTAAGTGGTAAAAGATTGTTGTTTTACTTTCATTTGAAGGCTTTGTTTTTTGACCTTGTTTTGGTGAGGTCGCATTATCACATTTTAAGCATTTATCAGCAATGCCAGAATGACTTCATTGAGCAAAAGCATAAATATCATGTTAAAGGGTGACTTGTGTCTCAGCGACCCGCCCCCCCCCCCCCCCCCCCCCCCCCCCCCCCCCCCCCCCCCCCCCCCCCCCCCCCCCCGCCCTGTAGGAGAAACTGAAAACCTGTTTTGAGCATCGTGCCCTTTGTCACCCGTTCAGTGCAACGTGCTAACTGAGCTCCGGAAGTGGAAATGTGCCTTCATGGAGCAGCACAGGCTGGAGATGAGGAAGGAGAGGGAGAGTCATGCAGCCCAGACGGCTGGCCTGAAGTCAGAGCTCAGCGGCCTGAAGGAGCTGCTGCACACCTATGAGACTTCCAACCAGAGAAAGGATGAGGTCTGTGTATTGATCGGCTTTCTTTATGCGACAGTTGGTGAGAGATGGATTGTGCCTTTAAAAAATAAATAAATAAAAACACTTAAAAAAATGATGCAATCTGTTTTGCACCAAGATTACTTTTGGGCCTAACATCTCCTCCATCTCCCTTTGAGGCTAAATCCCTCTCTGGAGAGGTGATTTTTGTCCATGCGTTGGCATCTGCGCTTACTAACACAATGTTTTTGACGCTTTCACTCATTAGCAATAAACAAGATGCGGAGCACACTGTCGGACCGGCATGCTTACTGTCCTCTCACAGGTGATCAAGAATCTGAGCCAGGTGTTGGACAGACAGAAAGAAAAGCTGGAAAAGATGAGGACCTTCACACACTGGAGACTCCAGCACGCCGAGGCCAAAGTAGAGGTACACAAACCCGTCAGATTTAATGACGTCGTGCTCTATATCTAAGGCAGAAGTACTAACCCTCCTTCACACAAGTTGCTTTTTATGGAGGGGATCCTTTTCTGTTTTTAACCATCAGTTGGATAAAGTTGCATACACTGGCGCCTGCCGTTCATTTCCAGACGCTGAGACTCTATCCATACGTTTGATGTTCTCTGACCTTTTCCTGTCTGATAGCTGTCAATTGAAGCCACAAAATCTGAAAAATAAAGAAAAATATATCTTGATTCAAATCACAGAGGATAAATTATGTTCTCTGGGTGTTGGTAAGAATTTGACTCAAAATCATTGTTCAATTATGGTTTGTGTTCCTTTTCAAAAGCATTCAGTCTTTTACACCAAACCACAAACTTGAATGTATTGAGACTTTATGGCATAAGCCAACACACATAACTGCAAAATGGAAGAAAATTATTACATGGCTATCAACATTTTTCCCCCCCAAATTTTTTTTGAACATTTAAAGTTGTTTTTTTTATTTAACGGAAAATCTCTGAAGCTTCTGGGCCGCTTCTCTGTTTCTCTTTTCCTTAGGAGGACAGCCATGTCTGGGTAGGTTTCCAGTTCAGCCTTGATTCCAATACTACAAGTTTTAGATTGTTATTTTGAACAGTCATCTGCTCTGTGGGACCTTCAATAGCCTTAAACCTCCTCCACAATTCTCATCAACCTGTCTGCTGTGTTCTTTAGTCTTCTTTGAGTCTTCTCTGAGGTCTTCGCAGACTAGGTGGAGATTTAATTAGATATTAGAGGACTATATCTACTAATTGGGTCACTCAGAAGGCAGCTTTTTTATGGGTATTCGAGAAAAGGGAGATAAACACAAATACAGACTACACTTTCTGTGTATTTAAAGCTATTTGAAAACTTTGTTCAGTTTTCTTCCAATAGTATACATAACTATACTTTGTGTTGGTCTCAACATGGAAGCCTAATAAAACAAAATTCAGTTTGTAGCTATAACAGGATCTAAAGTGGGTGAAGAATAGAGAAATATTTGTGCAAGACATTTTAGCTACTGCTTCCATTGAAAGCTTTGTTAATCTTTTTTGTCTCTGCATTAGTTACTTACTCAGAGGTGACATTAACTTTGAATATCCACATGCCACACTTACTGAGAACTCTATTCTTCTTTATATCAAAATCCAACCAGACACATTATCGCATAGGAAATTTTTTCCAAGTCAGCCCAGTAAAAAATGAATTGTGCAATTATTAATCCTGTGAATATTTCGTGTCCCTGTGTTTCCCTGGCAGGCTCACGCTATTCAGGTGGCTCAGCAGCACTACCATTTTCAGCTGAAGAGGAAGGTGTGGCTGGGCTGGCACAGTCTGGTCCAGAAACACTGGAAGGTAAAGGTGGAGCGAGCGTGCCGCTCCAGGGCTGAGGAGGTTTGCTCCCGCCTGTCCGCAGAATATGAAGCCAAACTGGCAGAGGTAAAGAACACTGAGTCTGCATTGCTGAAACCATGGTTGTTGTTAATTTTCTACAAAGTGTAGTCATATGAATCAAACCAAATTCATATTTCTTCAAATAATCTTGTCATTGATTATAAATATGCTCCATTTAATATCTGAGTGAAGAACAAAAAAAATGTCCAAGGTTTTTTTTGCATTTTCATATTGTAGCAGTTTATTCAGTATGTGTATGAGCTCTGTAAAATTGATTTTATTGAAAGAAAGGATACAGCAGGAAATGTAGTAAATTAGTGTTGACAGTTTTTGCCTCTATGACCTCTGACTTAAAGTAAGATATTAACTTCGGGTAATATTAGCTGTTTTATTAACCGATTGTCTTTCTTTTTTTTTTTCCTTTTTGTCGGTTTACAAAGCACTGTAAGGCTATAGAGAAGGCCGAGGCAGAGATTCTAAGACTACACAAAGAGCGAGAGCGCTATGAGGAGTCGATGAAGAAAGCCTTCATGAGGGGGGTCTGTGCTCTCAACATGGAGGCTCTCAGCATGTTCCATTCCACTGAGGGACGGGCAGAGCAGCTACCAGTTCACGAACCACACGGTTTGTAGGAAAGCTTTAAGACAAAATTATTGTCACCTACAGAAGTAGCCGATACCAAAAGCTTTCTGGTCATTTTTCTGGTACCGGCTACATTTATTGCCAGCCATGCTAGGTGAGGTAGGAGTATGTGGAAAAAGACTAATTGATTCATGTTTTTTATTACAGTAACAAAAACTTACACTAATTTATGTACCTTTTTTTTATCCAGTTGCTTTGGGGGGGGGGTCATAAGGTGAGAATTTGTCGACTCACCAGCAAACCTACTGTTTTTGTACATTCCACTTTGCCATCTGGATAGGATAGCAGGACAGGTTAGGAACATACAGAAAGGTTTGAACTTTTTTCTGTGCAAGGACCGGTCAGCTCAGTCCTACCTCATCCCACAGATTTTCTACAGGAAACGGCAGTGGAAGAATATTGACCTTGTGTTTTAACAAACCCCTTCGCTTTTATTTCTTACTATCCTGCTGTAAGATCCAGTAAAGAGCAATGGACACTTCTTACTTGCAGAGCTATACAGTCTCTTTTAAAGGTGGTGGTGTTTAAAGGAGTCCATGATATTGTGCTCTTTAACAAAGCTGCAAAGACCTTTGTGTGAGAAACAGGCCCACAGCATCACAGATCCTTCACCATACCTAACTGTGGGTGTGAGGGGCTTTTCAATATTCTGTGCATCACTCCAGACCAATGGGATGTATGTTTTAGAAAGCCTCAGTCTCAACAAAGCAAACCCTTGCAGTTAACAGGTCTCAGTAATGTTTAGCGAACGCCATATGTTTGTGATAGGCAGAAAAAGCAGATTTTTTTTTTTTTTTTACATTTCACCTGATCAACCAGTTGGTGTTTTATTTAATAAAAAAAATGAGCAAAGTGCAAATAAAATAAATCCCTCTGTTGCATTTATGTTATAATGATAATTTAGAGATATCTAAAAGTGCACCACCACTAATTACCTTAAAACCATAAATTATCAATAAAGTATTTCTCTACACCAGATAAATATTAGCAAATAAAGCTTTGAATTTTTGTTTTTTCTGTTAAATTATGCACTGAAAGATTGTTTCAAGCCTTTTTGCAGATCTTTAACAGATGTGCTAATAAATTGTGGTTGTGACTACTTGCATAGTGATGGGTCTGCTATAGCTGGCCTTGTTGCATTGTTAACTTGTGACCGAGCTTTATTGATCAGACACAGATATCAAACCTTGAGCTAAAAGAAACATAAAGCCTCCTCCAGCAGTGGAGCTACATGGTAGTGGTCTTTATGTAAAGAAGAGAAGGGGCCAGGGCCTGCTCTACTCCTGCTGAACTCAATTACTAGATGAAATAGTGGAGTGGGATGTTAATGGGTTTGCTTAACGGTGCTTTGCAAGAGGAGACAACTTGATGCAGCTCTGAAAGATGGGTCGTCGGAAGCTCATTACTTGTTGAAGAAAAACTGAAAGGTGCCAAACTGTCAGGAATGATATCCGCAAACCTCAGGGTCTCAATCCAGAATTCTATATGGTTTCATCCTGTTAATTCAATATTTTAAATTCTGATTCCATGCTGGAACCATAAAAAAAACAGACTTTACAAAAATAAGCAATGATCAACCATTCTACTGAATCTCACGGCTGCTTGAGATGGATCCCATTACTTCCAGCTTGTTCTAGCCTGTTCCTCTGCCCATCCATCTGCTCTCTGCTTTAATGAGTTTCACATGCTGTTAGCTTACCGTCAGAGCAGGCTGCTAATTTATTACTCTGTCCCAATTCCTTCTAATCTTTGTCAATAATGTGGCACTTTAGTCTGCTATGTTGGCACAGAATAATTACACTGTATTACTGCACCTATGTTTTACTAGATGGATAGATATAAATGGGTAAAGTTGCCGTTTTGTTTTTCTTGCAGACTCTTTGCCTCCCCAGGATGACCGCGGATCAGCTACACTGGCTAAACTTCAGCCATTTCCCACCACCTCAAAAAGGTTTAGTCCAGTCCACTTTGAACGCCCTGAACCTACACAAAGGGAAGCCAATGATAATGTAAGACTGATGATTTACGGAAATATTTCTTTTTCTATTTGTTTATGCCTTTTTGTTGGTTTGTTTTTAAATTTATCAGTTGGTTATATACATAGCTCGTAGATCAGCCAGTGTGTGCAAATTTTATACACCTTTCATATTCCCCCTTTTTTTTTTCTACAGGTTGGGCCCAAAGGCCCCACATCCCAGGAAGAGATGCTTCCTTCCACTACAGTGGTGCACAGCTCTCTCCCACTTGGAGGCGTTGCAAGCTCTCACAAACAGGTTAGTGCTGCACACAGGATCTGCTGGCTGTGGTCGAGAGGCCCTAAAGTTTTAACAAAGTAAATGTTCACAGCAGCATAGCATCATGGATCAGCCTGAACAGTGTGGGATTTGAAGTCAGTATTTCTAAATCTGGATAAGTAGGAAAAAGGAAATAAGAGCTTGGAAAATGTTTTCATGTTTTCATACATATATTCAGGCCCAATTGCTAAATGTTGTATCATTCGGTTTCGTTCCTTACCTCTTGCTTGTGCCCTTCCTTCTTTAGTTCTTTTCTTTCTAATGTCCTTCCATCCCTCAACTTGTCTTATTTTCTTTTCCATTTTTCTCACTCTTTTTCTTCCCTGTATCATTTCTTTCTTTTCCATTTTTAGTGCCTTTCTTGCATAATCATTCCCTTCCTTTCTTGTCTCTTCTTTCTTTCTTTGCTTCCTTGGAGTCTGTTTTTTCTCTTCATTGTAGTAGACACTGAACTTTGTGTTTTTTTAATATTTTAAAAATGGCTGTAAAGGGCGAAGACGTCTGGGGAAAGTTAATATATTATACATAAAAGATTTATAGGAATCCCTGACATCTATTTTAAAAGAAAATAAACTTTCTTGCCAATATTTACTCTTTCTTAGTTGCATCCATCAAACGGGTTCTTTTTTTGGTTATTGTGTTGTTCAGTCCAGTGGTCGAATTGTGACAGCAGGTCAACAAAAACCCTCAAAGACCGTAACGGCTCGCATCACAGCGAGAGCTGAGGTTGGTAAGGTCCCGCACGGCGGCCTTCAGGTGATGGGAGTGGCTCCACCGATGAGCTCTGTCGTAGTAGAACGCCATCACCCTGTTACACAGGTATGGGAGCTGGTACACTAAGTATGCTCATCAGCTATGTGAAGCTGTAAAATGTCTCTTTATTCTTTCAGTTGACTGTCGGACAGGCGACGGCTGCAAAGTTTCCACGTACCTCCCAGCAGAGCCACGCCTCCACTGCTGGCAGAGGCTCATCCAGAACCCACGGCGCCTCATGCAACGTCCATTCAATCAAAGTAGTGGACTGATCGCCGTGGTGCATGTGTAGATTTAGCATTTAATTTATTTTATGCAAAAACTCCTCATTTGTCTTTTAAGCAGTCGTGTGAAGTCTAATAAGTCAAATATCCTGCAACAAACTTACCTCTCATGTTGTTTTTTTATAGCTGCTTTTAATTCATGTGTAAAGCAGAGTAGTTAAAGTAGTACACATGGTTTTTTTTCACACAACAGTTTAGATTTATAAATGGACTTTTACCTGCTGTTAAATGTTTCTTTTAAATTATGTGCAGCTGAAGGTGGATTTTATTGTATAAAATCATTTGCAGGTTTTTAGAAACAATCTAGCAGCAATGGTTGCTCGCGTTTTTTACACAGTTACATTTTAATGATCAGAACATTGCTGTTTTCTAAATAAATGATTTTACTGCTAACTTATTGAAGAACTTCACAGTTGACAATGGTGTGAACGTTTATAAACGTCTTGATCATGAAATGCAGCAACTCTTCCTGGTGTTCTCTGCCTCCATCCGGATCTTATCTGTAATATGAAGTGATATTTGATTGAAGTCTGTACACTTAGCAGTGTGTGTACTTTTGTCAGTATGTAGGTTTCTGTGACAAACATCCGAAGGTACCTGCAGCCTTCCTGTTCCCAGTGAGGACGAGCTCCTGGTAGAGTTGTTTAGAAGGATTCCTGCGGGCGAGCTCCTCCCCGTGGAGCCAGATCAGCAGCATCCTGTGGCCGTGCTCTTTATAGCTGTGCTGTCCTGTGGACCAGTAACACAGCATTGTAGATGAAAGCTGCTCAGCTGGGTAAGAAAGCGTTCAAGCAAGAGCAGTAAGCTGTATAACAGGACAGTATTGTGAAAGCAGTCATTCCTTTGCAGTCTGGAACCTTAGCCAGGCCAGGTATGAGCTGAGTCTATCATACAGGCCACCCAGTTACATTTCCAAACATGTCATATTTATACACCAAACCACAGATTAGTGGGCAACTTGGGGTTCAAATGTCTTGCCCAGGGGTTGTAGAACCATGACCACAGGAAACCGGAATCAAACCCTCATATTTCACATGGTAAGGTGACCACTCTTCCAAGCTACAGTCGCCTTGATATCCAAACCGTTGACCTATCCATCCATCTATTTGAGCGGCTGTCTCTCCTTTCATATTTTCTCACCCATCCAGTTTGTAAATCCTACGTGTTTAAGTAGACCACCGCATTTCTCCTGTTTCTTGAAGGCGCTTCTCATCCGAACGGTTCTCCAGACCGGTTCTGATTGTTCTTTGTTCACTTCAGTCATCCGTCTCCATTCGTTCGTGTGTCTATCAATTCTTCATCTCTCCATCGGTCTAATCAGCTTTATAGGCATCTCTTCATCCAAATGCCTTCCAACCATCGATCACGCTCTATCCGTCAGTTTGCCCCTCTTCTGTCTGTCCATTCATCCACCTCTTAACTCCTCTATCCATCTATAAATCTGTCAATATTTTTCCATCTGTTATCCATCTTCTTTCAGTGCATCTCTCCATCCATTTATACATCTAACCAACTATTTCTAACTCTCGCTCTATCTGCTTCCCTGCCATCTTTTCATCTAATCTCCCCATCCATCCTTTGATCAAGTAATCTGTCCCTTCGATCCATAGATCTATCCATCTGTATCTGTCATCAATCTAATCTTTTCAATCATAATTGTCAATAATCCATCTGTTCATATTTTTCTGCCCTTCATCTATCATTTATTCATTCATTTTATCATTTGTTTATCCATTTGTCTATTTAACCAGTTGTTAGTCGTTCCTCTACTATACATCAATCTTTGTATCCATCATGCCCACCAATCCTTACATTCTGAGGAGTTTGCCGCTTCCTCATTTGAAGCCTGACCTCTGGAGGAACATCTAAATTGATTCATTCAGATTTTATTTTCCATTTGTACTGTAAAGATAAGCTAAAGAGGACTGAGTACTCAACCCTGTTACAGCATGTCATTTTAAAGCCGATACTGTAATTTAAACTTGCTACACATGATTACATTAATTTGAAGGTTCTTACTGCAATACACAAACAAATATAATTATTTTTTTTACCTTGTTTATGCTAAGTAAGAACCTTCAAATTAATAGAAAGCTACATATGAGCATGGCAAAGATGATTACATGAAAATTGATTAGATTTTTAAAGCATGTCCTGTGTGTTGGTTTGTGTGGCACCTGTCCACTGATCCTCAATAGCAGCCATTTGCTCCTTGGTGAAAGCCCATCTCTCAGCCAGTCTTTTCCAGTCTCCAGGTTTCAGGAGCTCGTACGCTAGGCGCCAGACAGTGGAACGGAGTTGCTTGGTTTCATTCCGGTGGTCGGGTTTAAACATTAGAGGATGCTCAGTGTAAGCACTTTCATTAATGTTAGGATTGGCCTGAAAGGGCAATTAAATCATGTCAGAGGACTGATAAAGGCCACGGGTCTCTGAAAAGATGGCGCTACGGGAGGAGATTATTGGCAAAGCACCGAAACTGATGATTAGCAATATGAGTGTCAGAGTTAAGCATGTCTGCAATCAATAATGTTCCGGAATCATGCATATCTTTAATTACATTTCTGGCAAATTGCCTGTCACATGCTTCATTTATTTTAATTTTTTTTTACACAGGATCCTTTAATGTTATTAGAGCGGATTCAGCTAATTGAGGATGTTGGTGCCAAATAAATCATTTCTGATGAATTTCGGGTCCTGAGGGAAGGATAGAGCTCTCATAAACACTTGAACACATTAGCTATCATGCATATTTATATATATATAAATATATTTTCTCACCCTTCTCCAGCTGTAGTATCGTTGTGCTTTAATGATCATGTCCACGATGATCACCTCATTTGCTCTGGCTGCCACACCTAGAGCAGTTTTACCTTGCTATTCCAGATAACCACCAAAGAAAATTAGATTGATAAAGCAAACCAGAATGGGAACATTTGCTTCCTTTTAGATATAGTTTGCATGTACTTTGCTTGTATTATGGCATTAAGGGCGTCATAAGTTGGATTGTGTTCAGCTGATTTTTATGTGGAGCTACATTCTCACCCTGTCCCGGAGAGCTAGATCCACACCAGCTTTAAGAAGCATTTCCACAACATCAGTCCTGCCGAGCTCCGCCGAAAGATGCAGAGCAGTCTGAAGTCTCTAACAGGACACAAGACAGAGAATCATATCAGGGTTCACACTCTGCCTGGAGAACTTTGGAATTTAACTATTTTCAGGGTTTTTGACACATGCAGAAACTAGTATGGGGAAAAAACATTTTTCATAATATGCTAATATGCTATAACCGTTTTTGTTCAATTATCTTTACTTTCTTTTTCAATCAGTTTGGGGTTTTTTTTCAGTTCTGTCATCCCGTATTTCTTGTTCCTTCCCGTTTTCCTTCCTTTCTTTATTTCTTCCTAGTGATGCACCGATACTGATAACCTACTGGTATCGCGTATCAGACCCAATACGTTCTATTTTACTCATATCGGTATTGATTAAAGTTAACCGATACCTTGAACTGATACTTAACATTTGGAAACTCTGGAATAATTTCACAGAAAATGTTAATTTTTAACTTGAAATTTTAGTTTGGTGGTCAAGTTTTTTTTTATCAAATTCACAATTTTTTGCAACAAGCAGCAAAGAAAATAAAACCTGCCTTCCAATTCATTGCAATTTTTTTGGGTGGTAAAGTATCGGCAAGTAATCTGATCAAAGTATTTGTATCGTATCGGTTTGAAAAAAGTGGTAACATTGATTCCCTATTTCTTTCCTTTATCTTTTCGTTTCTCACGTTCCTTCATTCATTACTTATAATTGCTCCTTATCTTTTCAATCCTTATTACCTTACACCAGGGATGTCAAAAGTACAGCACTTGGACTGATTTTTAGACGACATATTTTTTGCTTTCTTTTTTAATTTTATTGCATAAACAGCAAGGGCAAAAGCAGAGGTAGAGACAACCAAACATAGCTAAAAATAATACCTATTATCAAAGAAAGTGACCCAAACCCTGTTGTTTCTGCTGAGAAAAAACAGATTATGCTATAGAATTAGGCCGTCTGAAATATTTGAAAAGTTTGATATCTTTTAAAAAGGCAAATCTTTAAATCACTGCATTTTAAATGTACAATCCTTTAAAAATATATTTTCTTCAAGAATCCCTATCATTGTATTAAAATATTACATGTTTAACTTATTGTTGAGCAGGTAAGAAAATAATTTTTTACAGAAAAAAAAAAGTGTGGCCCATCGGAACTTTCGACTTGATGATTTAAGCCCATGTAGCAAAAAGTTTGGACATCCCTGCCTTTTTTTCCATATGTCCTTGCCTTTTATATTTCGTTATCTACTTCCCCCTTTCCTTTATTCTTCATTAATTCCTTACAACTGCATGTTTCCTTTCCACATCCTTTCCCTCGTTGCAACCCTCTTTCATGCTATCCATTCTTCCTTAATTCTATCCATTCTTCTATCTGTTCTGTTTTTTATTCTTCCTTTCCTTATTTGCTTACTTCTTGCTGTTTATCCTTTTTGGCAACCCTGTGTTGTTATTCTGAGAGAGGATGGTCGTACCTTGTCAGCTACGTTAACGTTGCAGCCTGCCGCTACAAGAGAATGGATTACAGGGATGTGACTGTTCTTCACTGCCAGGTGGAGAGGGGCCTCCAGCTGCTGAGAGCAAATGCATTTATTTATATAACCCGAAACAAAAATGATTCAAGGTAAGATGCAACAATGCTGATAGGTACGAAGGATGAAGAAGATGAACTGCTCACAGCTGGCTTGTGTTTTCTCACCTGGTTTTGGACATCTGTACAGGCGTCATACTGTAAAAGGAGTTGGACAAGAGATGAGTCTCCTCTCTCTGAGACTGGATGGAGAGCTCTGCATTTCGCCTGCAAAGAACAGCGGTTCAGCTGCAGATCCTGAAACGCATGTTATGTTTTATACATGATTGAGAGTAGGATAGGGATCATGGTTATGATCTCAAATCTGTACCACTGTGGGGATGTTGGGGTCACAGCCAGCCTCCAGCAGGGCCAGGACACATTCTTCCTGACTGTTATCTGCAGCCTGGTATAAAGCTGTCTCACCGTCCTTTTAACACAAGGGTTATGATAAAGAAACTAGTCATTTAATGCTGTATTAGGCTTATAACAATAAATATCTTTAAGCAGAAATTAAATCAAAAAAGTATTTCCTACATTGAGCTAGACAGGCTAGTATTCACCATGAAATTATGCTACAGCGTAAGTTCATGCCGGATCACAGAATGTGTGGTGGCAGTAACAGGAACAGGTTAATTAATCCCAAGTAGAACCAACGTGCAGCAGTGGATTATCCACATAAACCAAGTAAGAGGGTATATTTGCTTTGATTGTCTACCATATTGACTTCATCCCGTGAATCGAAGCTCTGCAGCAGCATTTGGACGGCTTCCAAGTGGCCATTCCTCGCAGCTAAGTGTAAGGGCGTGTCCCCTCTCTGCCAGAAGGGGAGGGGAAGGAAAAACAGCTTGCATCAAAGAGGGTTTGACTTTGTGCTTCCTTGCAGGTGTGACAGAAATATACTTGCTTGCACTCACAGACATAAAACAGCCTTAATTTTATTCAAGAAACAAGATGCATCAACATCCTAAAGGTCGATTAGACACACAGACCTTGTTGGCCTTCATCGTGGCCATGTTGTAAGGCTCCATCAGTACTTTTACCATCGCAACACTCCCATGCTCTGCTGCCATTGCAAATGGACGACGTCCTGACTGGAATACAGAGACAAAATGCCGGTACAGACAGCAACACAGTTGATCTAAAAAATAATAATTTTAAAAGCACAATCCTGTTTAAAATGGCAGAGCTTGAGAGAAAAGAAAAACAATAGCAGAGGGAGTAAAATAAAAGATGCAATCACCGGGCTGCATAAATGTACACACCTTTAAAGTAGTACTTTGACCAAGCAACATTTGACTCTGTTTCAGCCTTTAGTACTGATTGGAAGGAGTCCTTCGCTCGATACCATTGCTTCCCTCTCTGTCATAGTTGGTTTTGCCCACCGGCTATGTCACGTCAAAACCAAATTTTCTTCTGGTTAAATCGTTTTTGTCTATTTGCCTGTACGCTTGGACTTGGAATTGATACTGAATCATGTCAAGCTTTCTATCAGACACCTGAACCGGATGAGTGAAACTTAAGTCGTATATGTTATAATTTCATCTTAAGAAAAGTAACATGATGCTGCCACCACCATGTTTCGCGTATTGTTTTGAGACTGTGACCATAAAGCATGATTACATAATAAGATCTCCCACAAGTTTTTGGGAGATTTCTTGCTTGGCCTGGATATTTTCTGTAGTAAAAGGGTTTCACATCTTACAAATTAGCAAAATGATGCAAATGTTAAGGTAGTTCTACCAGAACAGCTGGTCTTCATTTCAGGTTCATCAGATTCACTAAATGATGGCAGATGTGAAGTTAAAAAAAGAAAAATTATATTGAAAAAAAAAATCTACAACAAAGGGTAACTCTAATGGCTGTCGTATGCAATCCAATTATTGCAGCTTTTTTTTAAAAAGCAGCTTTGTTCTTCATTTGAAATATAAAGAGGTAAATGTCATATTAAAGGCGGGGGGGAAAAGGAACTAAAATAGTTAGTTGGTTTTGTTTTTTTTCCAAAAAAAACAGGCATTTTAATGGGCTATGAGCATGTTTGGGAAACATTGTAAAAAAGTGGTGTGCTTCATAAAGAAGTAGGTCTATTTTGGAATAATAATAAAAATACATACCTGATCATCTTTGTCTAGGTCTTTCATCTGCATATCATTAATAATATACTCTGCAACTTCAGTGTGGTTGTTGATGGCAGCACAGTGAAGGATGTTCAGTCCTTCCTGAGGAAGAAAAGAAATCTGTCAGCATTTGGTTTTTTGTTATTTTTTACAAAAACTATACATATCAGCTTTTTTATTACTATCCAGTATTTTAAAATATAAATCTTCAAAAACAAAAAAAGCCCTGTTTATATTTCATGTCAGCTGTATATCTCAAAATTCTTCACCTCGTTTTGAACCTTTTGCTCAGCTCCAGCCTGCACCAGTAATTTCAGGATGTCCAAACTGCCAAACCAGGCAGCTAGATGAATGGGCGCCATGCCATACTGCCATAACCAGAACAAAAATGCCAATTAAGTGACCTAAACTGTAGTTTTGTTTCTTTTTAAACACTTCCAACCATCTCACCTTGTCTTTTTGGTCCACTTTGACCCTGCGCTGCAGAAGGAACTCAGTTGCTTCCTTGTTTTTGCCAGCTACTGCGTAGTGAAGGGCTGTCCTGTTGTGCTGTTTTTGCAGTTACAGATAGCATCACTGCTTCTCTTTGGACATTTTATGATAAACTCTATTTCTAATGATAATTTACAACCCAAAATAAGACAAATTTGGGACAGTATATTAAATTAAAATCAAACTGAAAACATAACTTTGTTAAATTACCTTTGACCTGTATTACATTAAAACAATACAACAGCACATTATTTGCTGTGTTCTTCATGAATGTTACTGTTTTCATCGAAGTAAACATGTTTTCCAATTTTGGTTGTTGCAACACCTTTCAAAAAAAGTTGGAACAGTAAAGCACTTACCACTTTGTAATGTTGCCATTCCTTGTCGCAACACTTAGAAGACATTTAGGGACCAAAAACACCAATGGATGAACTGTTTTAGGTGTAATTTTGTCCCATTCTTTCAAGTAAACAGGTCTTAAGGTTGATAACAGTACAGGGTCTACACTGTTCTATTTTAGCACTTCAAAATGCCACATATTCTTTAATGGAAACATTTCAGGACTGTAGGCTGGCCTGGCAGGTATCCATAGCCCGTTACTGCTCATCCAGGACTTTATGTGTATGGAATGTGGTTTTGCATTGTCTTGTTGAAATATGCATGGGCGTCCCTGGAAAATATGTCTTCTTGAAGGCAGCATATTGTGCTCCAAAAGCTCTATGTACTTTTCAGCATTAATGGTTCTACCACAGAAGTGCAAGTTACCTTTTCCAAGGACACTGACACAACCCCATACCATGACAGACAATGACTGCATTTTCATGCTGCCAATAACCCGTTCAAAACCAGAATATCGGCAATAAGCCAGTCATGCACAGCCATGCAAACACCTGCAAAAACCAGAATATGCTCATATTCTGTTTTTTTTAAACACGAAATATGATCACTGGACCACTCCTTTTCTAACCTGAATATTTGGTCATGTAAATCCCACCAAAAGGGATATTGATTTGTGTTCTTTGCATGTTCTATTTGCAAGGAATCTTAGTCTTTTGAACTTCTTGTATGCGCTGTCTGACAAATTCCATTTTTTAAAGGAGTAACTATCTCTGCTCACGCATTTAAACGGTTATTCCAAATGCTTCAGAAACCCGCATAGTGACCCTAACCCGACTATAACCCGAATATTGACAGCTTATAAACTGTCAATATTCTGGCTTCTGGACTTGTTACTAGTAAGTCTGGATGATCCTTTTCTTCTTTGGTCCGGGGGCTTCCATTTCTCCCCAAAAATACCTGAAACACTGATTAATCTGACCACAGCAAACGTTTCCAGTAAGTACAATTCTTGATGGAGTACCACCAAAAAGATCGGAGCTTATGCTTGCACCCTTGTGCTTTACGCACTGAAATTCCTACAGATTTCATGAATCTTTTAATAGGTTATACACTGCTGAAGGTAAAATATCCAAATCTCTTCAAATCTTTCCTTGAGGAACATTGTTTTCAAACATTTCAAAAAAATCTCACATATTTGTTGGCCAATCTTAGCGCCTAAAAGACTAGACCTTTCTTGGATGCTGCCTTTATACCAAATCATAATTACAATCACATTTTGATATCACCTTTTTCAAATCCCACCATTATTTAACCAATTTACCCAATTATAGCCCTAAATTCCTCCTGTCCCAACCTTTATTGAAATATGTTGCAGGTCTGAATGACAGGAAAGGATTTATATTTAATTATGAATTTAAGCTATGACCAGACAAAACATGAAATACTTTGTGTTCAAATTGTCTGCAATAAAATACAAGTCAAAGTAAATTTAGAAATCACTATTTTCTTTTATTTGTGTTTTTCATACTGTCCCAACTTTTTCTGACTTGCTTCTGTTTGTTTCAATAAAAATTAAGAAGATAAGCAGGATTAGCATTTAGCTTTTATAAGGGGACATTAAAGTAATGCTTAGAGTAGTTAATTGTTCTACCCACCACGTTCTTTGCATTGACGTTCACGCTTTTTACAAGACACTTCATAGTCTTCAGATCGTTCCTCTTTGCAGCTTCCATGAACTGCTTCTCCGTGTCGAGTACTGTTCAACACAACGGGAGATTTCACACAAAACTATGGTCAGTAGTATATCATCCAGTTTCTTGTCCTTAACATTAGATAAATAAACTTGAAATAAGGAACAAAAACATTAAAACGCGTGATATAATATTTTATGAAAATGGAAATTCCATCCCTCTTGCTTCTATTAAATATTTTTCTAAGGAGTTGCTAATCAAATCCATCAACAACATATATTTAAGTTTTGCCATCCAGAACACACAATGCTATAAAAGAACATCCACAGCGAATGGCAAAAATCAAGTAATAACAATAATAGAGGGGAAAATGTCCCTTCTATTAAAAATACCAGAGGTTTTCCAAACAGAACGTAGATAAAGAAATAGGACTTCTGGAATAAGGATCTCTGGGTGGATGAGTCTAAAACTGAATTATATTGACACCAAAACAGGACAAGCTTAATAAAAACCAAATAAGGTTAAACAGCCTTGTGCAAACTGTGAAGCATTGAGGAGGAAGTATCAATTTGCTTTAGGAAAACGTGAGACTGTCTTTGAAAACCAGTTAATAGTAAAGTTACTTGAACCCTGAAACACGACGCACCTAAACCTAGTAGCAAATCCAAGAAGGACCAGAGGAGAGTTAGGAACAGAAAAGTTATGTGATCAGAAAAATCACAAGACTTTCACATGACATCTTAATCCTTCTGACAAACTGTTTTAGTGACTTGACCTGGTTATGTATGGGTAAAACCCCTTAAGAATACTCACATGGTAATTCAATCAAATAGGACATGGTACTGTCTAACCTTTTCTTTAGACTACCCATAATGCTGACATATTAGTGACAAAACTAAATATACGTTTGGGGTTTTATCTTTAGTTTTATCACTTTCTTTGACAGAGAGATGTTTTGAAGGAAAAAAAGATAACACATCAAGCTGTGAAATTTATTTTTGAAAAAAAATAAATATTCAACAGTGTGTCTTTTTTCCCCTCTTCTGTATGTTGATAGAGAAAAAAAAGTGAAACTGTCGGTCACACTACAAAGGGTTATAATTAGGGATGCAGCGATACCACTTTTTTCAAACCGATATGATACTGATAGTTGGATCTGAGGATTTGCCTATACCGAGTTTCAAAGCCGATGCTTCCAGCACACAAAAAAAATTAATAAATTGGAAGATAGGCATTATTTTCTTCTCAGGTTGGTACAACAAATGATGGTGAATTAGACAAGAAATAAAATATAAAAATGACCTCAAAAAAACATTTCAAGTGAATTTTTCTGTGACATTATCAGAGAGTTTCCACACTTTAAGTATTGCTTCATAATATTGATTAACTAACTGATACAGATACAAGTACGTTAGAACGCTATCAGCCCCAATACTTAATACCAGTGCATTACTAGGTGCATCCCTAGTTATAATAAAATGCTTTACAGAGTTACAAGCCTGCCTCATCAAAAAACCCAGCAAACTGACTGAACAGTAAACAGATTTAATGCACACCAAAGCTACTAAATCTGCACGTTGTTACAAACATTTGAAAAAAATGTAAATTATATATTTTAAATGTATAAATATGAAATAAATGTGGTTTAATATGAATAAAGTTGCCACATAATTGATTACATGGATACCAATAGAATGATAAAGCAAAAATACACCATGCATAAACATAAATGACTGTAATTTCACTAGCATAAACTAGGTTAAAAAATAAAATTCAAAACATTTATTAAATTTAATTAACCCTTAACTTAATTTAGTTGTTGACAAAGAATAAAGTTACTAATTAAAATGGGGCCTACTGTTTACCACAGCAGACTCGTTCCTTTTGGGAAAGGTTTATAGTGAATTACAGCATAAATATTGTCCTTTAAGAATATTTTGTTGCGATATAATAACTGTATTGTTCAGACCTAATAAACATAGTCTCGGTACAGTAAACTTGCCACGCAAGCTCTGCTTTTCTTTTTATGAGGTGGCAGCTCTACACTTCTGCATCTTAGTGTTTACTTTAAAAAAAAGAAACTCTCCCAGCCATTCTCAGCTCTTTTCAGCGATTCCAGAGGTGAGGACTGAGATAGTTAAGGGAGGCTTTGCCGTATGTTTTGTTAACATTTAAAATATCTAAAAACCTGCTACAAGAATAACTGGGTATTCTTCTTGGATATTAAACTGTAAACACATCAGATAAATACAATTCAACTGAGACAATTAAGTCCTTTGCAAATATGTAAATTGATACTAAACTTAGTTTTAACACCTAGTATGTGGCAGATGAGGTTTATTTTGTAAGCAAAATTTTTTTATTTCAATGAATATACTTATTTGCTAGCATGAGTGATTTAGTAAAGAACATACTTGTTCCCTTTGAACGAAACAGTCACACCACAAGTTTGCTGTTTGGTAGATCAAATAATGAAGACTTTAAACACTTAAGAAAAGGCTGGCTCCCAAAACTTTTTTATTTTTCTGTTTTGCTAAGTTTGCTGCTGCATACTCACACATCTCGCTGCTGTCAAAAGTGTCATCAGTCTCTTTGTCTGCATGCTTCCTGAGCTTCTCCTGTTGCATCCACTTTGGAAGCTCCAGATTTTCCTTCTTGGGACAATGTTCCTTGAACATGTTCTTCAAAGCTTCAGAAACTCTTCTCTCCATTTTACCTTCATATGAATTAAACCTGTAAGCTTTATAAAGGGTCAGGTTAGACCGTCATTCCCAGTTTTACACAGGCTTATGCACTTCAGGAAGTCAAACAGCAGGACTTTAAATGGAAGCCCTCATCCGTTTTCTTAAGGTTTGATCTGTGTTTGCTTTCCCCGCTCACGCCCCCAAAAAGTCAGCTGATAATATTTAACGTTACATCTGTGTGTATGAATAGTGGGCGGCAGAACTAGAGTATTTACCATGCACTAGATAACATAACGATGTAATACCCAGCATTTTTGTTGACTTATTAGGGTGCAACAAAATGATGCACTTCAATTAATTAAAATGGGAAAAAAATAGTTTGGTGATTCTATTCAAAAAGCAAAACATAATATAGATGGTTTGCTTTTTGGTTATTGCTTATAGATAATGAAAACACATCTAAATGCAAAAGTGTAAATATTGTGAATTTATATACGTGAGCCAGAATTATCTACATTAACAGAAATAACCTATTTAAATATATCACTCTGTGTGTAATGCATCTAAACACAAGGAATTCCACTTTTTTTCAAATGAATTGCTGCAAAGGCAGTAGCTAATGGAGAATAAATGTCCGCAGTCAGATTACAAGTTGAATATTTATTAATTACATTATTCATTGAAAAGATAAATACAGCAGAGAATTATGGAAATAACAGTAGAAAATAACTTACCCAAGTTTAAATAGGTAGTAAGTATACTCAGCTTTACATTATCATACTTATACAATATAAAATTATCTTCATTGAGGAAAAAAAACCAGAATCTGAAATCATCAAACTAAATGATAATTATCCTTTCTTTTCTGCAAATAAGCTATTTTTTCACCTCAACTTTGGTTTATGGCTTAAATAGAGTTAATCAGTGCAAGTGCTCAGCTTCCTGCAGCAGCAGAAAGCTAAATATGTGACCTTGTGTATGGAGTTGCTCAGACCCTGGCATAAGAATGAAACTAATCAACATAAAACCTTCAGACAGGAAGAGCCTGGTGTCTCTTATGGCTGCAGAAAATGGACTCCATCCAAAGGCAGACTGATGTTTCCCACACGGCCACCGTCACCTGAAGAACTTGTCGATGGTGTTGCTAAGTCCGTGGTTTTTGGCTTTTTTAGATGGAGGAGAGGAAGGCGTGTCTCGTCTAAATGAATGCATAGAAAAATACTTTTTACTATGGCTATGAAGGAAATTACAATCAGTAATGATTAGCTGCAACGTATTCAGTCGTTTTCACTTTCTGTGACTTTATAACCACCAACGTAAAAGTATTTTATTAGAATTTTACATAATAGACCAACAAAATGTAACACAAAAATTGTGAAGTGAATGGGAAAAAAATGAAAATATATATTTTTAAACTTTTATTTCAACAGTTATATAGAACACACACAAAAAAAGGTTTGGCCTGTAAATGTACGGGGGGAACAAGGCAGGTGTAAACTGCATATTTATATTTATTTAACAAATAAAAAGGATACTCATGGATTACTGTGAAAACCCTCAATAAAATCCAGTGCAAACAACCACATTCAGTTAGTCAGAGTGCATCAAGTATACTTTTATTTCAGTATAAATAAAGCTTGTTTGCCAACAGGTTATTGATCAGGCAAGGGGAGAAGTAAACAGAAAAGCAGCAAGGAGGCCCATGGTGACTCTGGATGAGCTGCAGCAATCTGCAGCTCAGCTGGGAAAACATGCTGACATTACAACTGCATTACACAAATCTGTTCTTTCCTTAATGGAAGAGTGGCAAAAAAAAAAACTGTGGGGAAAAAAAAACTCGGGTCCAATGGGACCAAACTCAAACTTTTTGGCCAACAACCAAAATGTAACTTGGAGCAGAAGCCAAAGCACTGCATTTAATTCAACACAATGAAACACGGCTATTGCAGGATCATGCTGTGGGGATACTTTTCACAAGCAGGAACAGGAATGCTTGTCAAAATTGATGGGAAGATGATTATGAATTTGGGGAAAGCAGAAAACTTATTAGAGACTACAATGAAATGGTTTGGATCTGAAATAGCTGAAGCAATTACAGTGAAAGCTGCTAATGCAGATAATCTATTCAAGTGAGCTATATGCAAACACAAACCAAAGTTTTCTGTTGAAAACCAGGTCTTTTTATTCCAGATCAGTTACACTACCGTTCAAAAGTTTGGGGTCACCCAAACATTTTGTGTTTTCCAAGAAAAGTCAAACTTATTCACCACCATACGTTGTGAAATGAATAAAAAATAGAGTCGAGACATTGACAAGGTTAGAAATAATGATTTTTATTTGAAAAAGATTGTTTTTACATCAAACTTTGCTTTCATCAAAGAATCCTCCATTTGCAGCAATTACAGCATTGCAGACCTTTGGAATTCTAGCTGTTAATTTGTTGAGGTAATCTGGAGAAATTGCACCCCACGCTTCTAGAAGCACAATTTGGATTGGTTGGATGGGCACTTCTTGCGTACCATACGGTCAAGCTGCTCCCACAACAGCTCAACGGGGTTCAAATCTGGTGACTGCGCTGGCCACTCCATTACCGATAGAATACCAGCTGCCTGCTTCTTCTCTAAATAGTTCTTGCACAATTTCGAGGTGTGTTTTGGGTCATTGTCCTGTTGTAGGATGAAATTGGCTCCAATCAAGCGCTGTCCACTGGGTATGGCATGGCGTTGCAAAATGGAGTGATAGCCTTCCTTATTCAGAATCCCTTTTACCCTGTACAAATCTCCCACCTTACCAGCACCAAAGCAACCCCAGACCATCACATTACCTCCACCATGCTTAACAGATGGCGTCAGGCATTCTTCCAGCATCTTTTCAGTTGTTCTGCGTCTCACAAACGTTCTTCTTTGTGATCCAAACACCTCAAACTTGGATTCATCCGTCCACAGCACTTTTTTCCAGTCTTCCTCTGTCCAATGTCTGTGTTCTTTTGCCCATCTTAATCTTTTTCTTTTATTGGCCAGTCTCAGATATGGCTTTTTCTTTGCCACTCTGCCCTGAAGCCCAGAATCCCGCAGCCGCCTCTTCACTGTAGATGTTGACACCGGTGTTTTGCGGGTACTATTTAATGAAGATGCCGGTTGGGGACCTGTGATGCGTCTGTTTCTCAAACTAGAGACTCTAATGTACTTATCTTCTTGCTCAGTTGTGCAACGCGGCCTCCCACTTCTTTTTCTACTCTGGTTAGAGCCTGTTTGTGCTGTCCTCTGAAGGGAGTAGTACACACCGTTGTAGGAAATCTTCAATTTCTTAGCAATTTCTCGCATGGAATAGCCTTCATTTCTAAGAACAAGAATAGACTGTCGAGTTTCAGATGAAAGTTCTCTTTTTCTGGCCATTTTGAGCGTTTAATTGACCCCACAAATGTGATGCTCCAGAAACTCAATCTGCTCAAAGGAAGGTCAGTTTTGTAGCTTCTGTACCGAGCTAAACTGTTTTCAGATGTGTGAACATGATTGCACAAGGGTTTTCTAATCATCAATTAGCCTTCTGAGCCAATGAGCAAACACATTGTACCATTAGAACACTGGAGTGATAGTTGCTGGAAATGGGCCTCTATACACCTATGTAGATATTGCACCAAAAACCAGACATTTGCAGCTAGAATAGTCATTTACCACATTAGCAATGTATAGCGTGTGTTTCTTTAAAGTTAAGACTAGTTTAAAGTTATCTTCATTGAAAAGTACAGTGCTTTTCCTTCAAAAATAAGGACATTTCAATGTGACCCCAAACTATTGAACGGTAGTGTATATTTTGCTTTGTGCTGGTCTATTCCATTAAAACCAACTTAAATGCATTTTAAGTGTGTTTATAATACGACAAAATGAGAAAAAATGTAAGGGGTCTGTGTTGCTTTGTGCAACACTGTACGGAGATAGCACATAAAAAAATAAAATAGCACATTAAAAAAAACACCAAACAGACTCACCGTTTGCTTTTGCCTTTACTTTCTTGCCTTGGCAGGGAATTTCCGCGGTCTACAAGCAAAGAGACACAACCAGATAGGTGGGTGAGAAAAGGAACTCCTCTGATCTCTTCGATGGAAAAATACACATGTAACATCTCTACAGCAAACACAAAGACCACACTTCCCAGAAACAGGATTGTTTAAGAAAAAAAGCAGAATTCAGTTCATTGTCGGAGATAGATAGGATAGAAAGCGATTTAGCCATTTCAGAGGCCGGGGCCAGGGGGGGCCCACGGGGTGAAATGAGATGCCCTTTCACTGTCCAGATCAATAAGGACTTCCCATCCAGCCCCGCTGTCAGTAGAAAACAGGGTCACAGGTCACTGAGAGCCATTTGAAACAAGACAATGCTTCTGTGGGGTATACTTACAGGTTATGGACATTTTTAACATCACTGTTTCTTTCTTCTGACTTAAGATCTATGAAGAAGCAAATTATATACCTGGAGACCCATTGTACACATCATCTAGCAGGTGATTGATTATCTAGGTTGTTGAGAAGCAAAAAGAAGCTACTGAAGAAAACGAACCTTACAGTAAATAAGGAGGAGCATATATCTCTCTGCCATTGACCAGTGTTATCTGGTCTTTTCACACCACAGTTTTAAAACCTCTTTAGGACAGACTTTAATGTGCTTCTTTTTCTGTGAACTTTCACTAGAACGTAGCAGTTTAATTTTATATAATATACTTATAATCCGTAAGTAAGGAAGGAAGGAAGGAAGGAAGGAAGGAAGGAAGGAAGGAAGGAAGGAAGGAAGGAAGGAAGGAAGGACATCTTTTTAAAACAAATGGTAAAAAGGTCTAGAAATCCAATTCCATTGTTTTCCGTTTGTGAACAAAGTTTCAAATTGTATAAGATGAACTTGATTATTGGCTCTGAGCCGTCCATTTCTTTTTTATTTGATCTCATAGCATTACCTCAATTATGCAACAGAGGAAAAGTTTCACTTTTCACAAATCTTCCCTGACACTGCAAAGCAACCAGATCCACCACCGTGTTATCCTGAGCTGCTGGGACACGACTTACAAATACCATAGCTGGATTTTAAACTGGCCTTACCTTAATAAATGGGGAGAAACAACTGCTGCTCTAAGCTTATAGTTTGTTTCTTCCTTTTTTGGCATTGTGTTAACAAACACCTGCCTGCTACAGAGCAGCAAACTGCCAAAACTATGACCTTCTAGACGTGATCACACCTAATAATGAACCTGTTGATCAAGCTCATTTGACTAGCAACTGTTACCCTCTTAAATCCTACAGACACTCCATGGGTGTACTTCTTTTTCTTATTTTGTGTTCTGTCCAGGTTATGTTTAGATGATACTAGAACCAGGTAAGTTAGTTAGTTTCTTTCTTTCTTTCTTTCTTTCTTTCTTTCTTTCTTTCTTTCATTAAATTACTGTTCATATTTGGTCAGGAAAGCCAACACTAATGAGAAGTGAATTAAAGCACACACACACACACACACACACACACACCTACCTTTGTTGTGGTCATTTTTAATTGGAGATGGTTTTCCAGAAAAGGCAATTTGCCCTCTAAGTTCATGTAGGTACTCCTGGTTGAGACAGAGGTCGACATGGTGGTTGAAGATGGCAAGGTCGTCCGTATCTTGGGTCCGCTGACATACGGGACAAGTGAGGAGAGGGCTTTTACTGTGGGATACCTGCAGCAGGGCCACAGGCTTGTTGCCAACTTTAATCGGTGAAACCAAATTGTTCTTTGCGGTTTGTTGGCCTTCTTGAGGTAAGACTCTGCTCGACTCCGACTCACCACCGGTTGCTGACGCCTCCCTTTTCCCGTCACACTGCCTCTCCTGTTGAGGCACGACTACAGCTTTTACATAGTTTTCTGGATCCAGATCTGACTCCAAGTCTGAGAATTCGTTTTGCTTCCTTGAAGTGTCACTGAGGCAGGAGTCTATATGCCTGTTGAAGACATTCAGGTCGGCTGTCTCCACGTTTCCGAAACAAACTGGACATGTGAGGCTTTCTGAGAGTGCCACACAGCCTGATGTGGATACAAGAGGCTGGAAGGTCAATTCATTTTCAGAAAGATCTTGAACTGTATGGCCGTTTTTGTTTGCTTGTTTCGAAGACTCTGCACCATTATCAGAGGTAATCACAGGAACATCTTCCCTACATCCCTCATCCTGTGGAGTTGGGTTTGCAGCCTGTAGTTCTAGTCTTTTGGCATGAGCTCTTTGAAAGAAAGACTGCTGTGGTTCCTCACCAGTAAGCCTCTGCTTACTCCTCCAGAAAACCTTGTTTTGTTTCTGGCTATTCTGCACTGGTGGAGCATCTACAATCTGTGAGGATTGGACTGAGTGATCGCTAAAGTTCCCAACTTCCGTCTTTTGATGCATTACTTGCGAGGAGCGACTGCAGTCTGTCTTGCCTGGCTGCAGAAAGCCAAGTATGCTTTTCTGCGTCGGTGTTTTATCATCCGAACTAACAAACGCAGATATCCGAACACCTACAAGTGCAAAGACAAAAAAAAAAAAATATCAAAGAAAACTTCGACAGAATGCCATGTACAGTGTCTTGTAAATGTTTTCATTTTTCACATTATTTCACAACCTCAAAAATGTAATTTATTTTATTGGAATTTTATGTGACAAAGCAACACAAAGCAGAGCATGATGGTAGGATCATGTCCTACCCAGAGGGGTGTCACCACTTTCTGGTGTACTTACAGCTAAGTCTTTTGTGGCTTTTCTCTACCACTTTCCCTCATCTGCAGACTGAACGTTTTGTCCATTAGCAAAATAGGCCAGCCTCAGTCAGACTGGATTGAGAGAGTCTAATCATCAACGGTTAGCCCTTGCCACAGACTCTTAATCGGTTTTACGGTTTGACTTTGACTGAGCCACTCTAAAACCGTAAGTTTGGAACTGTGGTCCAGCTAGAACGGGGGTGCCAAACCTGTTTCCAAGTCAAGCAACATCAAGAACAAGAAAGTCCTCAAAGGGCCGGTTGTGGCAGAAAGTATTGATAAAAACACCTTTAACAATCTCCTAAAATATAAATATCTGTCTCTGCATTTAATGAGTACTTCTTAAAATAAAAAAATACTGAACATGTTTTTTAAGATTAGGTAATTTTATTACAATAAACACTGGTTTTATTTGACTAATAAAATTATATGTAGACACACAACTGTTATCTTGAAGGTTCTACAGTATGTGGCCATCGGCAGTCTAAAGCATGGGTGTCCAGGTTCCCATCGTTTTTTGCACGACAGTTTGCTCTTATTGTTGCTCTTATCTCCTACCTGGGATGTAGCAAACTGCAAGCCAAACTTCTTACGCCTATGGATTTCTTATTGCCCCTCATCCATAAAAGTAAAATCATTGTTCAACAATATACATTAAAGTTTGTGGTTAAAAGCTAAAAACTATTCAAACCTCTCTGGCTTTTGGATGCTTTTGCAAGGCACTGTGCATTAGATGTAGTTTTTTTTTAATTTTCAGTTCAGGACAGATTATTTAGATTTATTGGTAGCAAGGTAATTGATATCCCATTTGTGCTGTTAAATGTAATTACCCATGAGTCTCAGTCGGAGTGGCTGGGGGCTTTCATTTTCTATTTCCATTTTCAGTAAGTCTTTGGCGACAGCAAAGACGTCCTCCACTGTGGCCACGGCATACGGGAGCGTCTGTGCCCTGGTTTTCACCTCAAAGTTCACGTTCTTGAGCTTCAGTGTCACCGTTTTACCCTTAACGAAACAGAAGGGATAAAATAAAAAAAAAGAAAAGAAGAGGAGACCATAATAAACAATTCAGGCCTTTTCTTTCTGCCTTACCATTATAATCAATAGGGCTGTTCCAAAGGTGCTGGAAGTAAAACAGAGATGGAAATCTGTGTAATGTGGCATATCAGTGACTGATCTGTCAGTGTGCATTTAGTCAGTTTTCCTAGTAATGTGATCGTCTCCAGGGGGGACACTTCCTAGGCCAATAGAAGCCCCCGGTGTCTCATTAATGGCTCTCTATTTTCTCCTGCTATCAAGGGACTCAGGCAGGGGGGTGTTTGTTGTGCCGAGACCTCTACTTCCTCCACTATCGATTCCAAAGGAAATTGACAAGTTAAGGTAATTGTATGAGACTCAGTTTGATGCTTAAAAGGCCAGGAATAGCACGGAGTTTAGCTTTTCTACATTTCTACTTGTAACATTTCTACATGTGTTTAAGCATCCCAGAGAATCTGGTTCTCCTTCTGTAGAGACATTCACGTAGTACAAGTAAAATAGTTCTTAAATTATTATTGATCTGAAATAACTTGATATGATTTCTGCATTTTGGGGTGTGTTATCACATTTTAGGTGCTATGCATGCTAATGGCAACATGATGCCATGATGCTCAAACTGATTACCCTTTTTAGTGTATTAGATGCTAAAGGACACAGAGAGCAGTAGGGAAATTGTAGTGCAAGGAAAAAAAGTAGTTAAGAAAAAATTAGTTAGTTGACATCTAAATTGCAGCATTTTGCAATGGAATCACAATTATTCAAATATTTTGAATAAAATATTTGTTTTCTGATATTGTGAATCCCTAATCTTGCCAACATCTTGAGTTAGCAGCTTGGTAAGGGAGGGAGGGGGGAAAAAAAGTCAGTGATGAATGATGATGACTAATCAATGATGCTGCGGGGCTTCTTTTCCAAAAAGGCGTCACAATCCCTTTGAAACTGGACAACATTTTAAATAAGGAATCTAATGGCTTCTGACAGAAAGCTGAAACTGGTTCATCATTGGGTCATTCAGTACAATAATGATTCAAAGCATGCAGCCAGATCAACACAGAAATGGCTCCAAAGACGCACAGTGAACCTTACTGCTTCATAGGCCCTATAGAGAAGTTTTAATATCAGTGGCACAGAGGATTTTTTTAATTCCCGGATCATTTTTTTAGTAATTAAAGTTTTTATTTATTTTTAAGACCTTTTACACATCTTTACCAACACTGACCGTGTCAGTGGAGGGCCCTGTCATGCGTGCAGCAAACCAAGCAACTGTTTCTCTACAGGGAGCTCTAATTCCTTACCTTCAGAGCTTCTTTCTTTAAGTCCTCGGCCAGATCCTCACACAGCTCTCTGCATAAAGAAAACTGCTCCTCGGGTTTACTCAGTTCTTTAAATGTCCTGTCAACAAAAATCTGAGTTAAAATAAAAAGACTGGAACAGCAAACTTGAAATGCATTCATAGCTATGGATGTCAAGTTAAAAGCAAACCTTTCAGTGCTCATGCTTTTTCTTTCTTCATGTCTACAAGGAACCAAGAACACGGAGAATGAGCTTCTCTCTTTGCATTTCAAGTGCTTTATTTTTTTTATTGAACTGCATAAGATGCGGCACGATACCTGGGTATGTGTGTGGAGCTCAAACCCAGAGAAATCTGGATGAAGTGATGCCAAGACGTCTCAGAGAACAACAAGGACAACAGCGCCATCTGCTTGCTGAGATCGGCACAGGTGGTGATGCCCAGAGCGTTCAGCATTTTCTCGCTCACTTTCCCAATGCCGGAAACCTGATTGCACAAGTTACACAGTTTAACCGTAGATTTCACTGTGCAAAAGCATTCGGGTATCCTGTAATCGTTTAAAGTGATCTATATCAACAGTGCTGCTGGGAAATCTGCAAAATCAGTGAGCCACAAGTATCCGCTTTTTATCTGAGATCCTGATGCTTTCAGTTCTTCACTCTACAATCTGATGTGCTATGGTCAACTGACTTTTTTACACTTTAGTCTGTAACTATGACATTTTCCAGCCTCTGAATATCCACATACAGAGCTAAAAATATCTCATGTTTATCATGGAGAACGCCTACCTTCAGACTGCAGCCCAAAGTCTAATATTTAGACAATATCTACAAGAAGCTTAAGAACAATATCAACTAGAAGCTTAAGAACTACAGGTCTAGCATCAAGAGAGCTAAAGACCAAACATTTCATTTTAGTATCTTGTCGACTGAAGCTTATGTATGCGGTCAGAAGACAGTGTCAGAAATGTCTCTGCATCTGGCGCATGTAAAGTACCGACAGCGATGGGCCGTTTATCTCATAAAGAGTGAACGACGTGTGAATAACAAAGTCACAATGACCTCACATCAGTTGGTGAGGAATCAAAGCACTTAAGGTTTCCTCTTGCATGTGTTGCCAAAAGCCTTTGAGTGATTTGTGCTTTACTTTTCGAACAGGAAGTTTCTGGATGAAGTCCATGACCGCCTCTCTGGTGGCGGGCAGTCTGTACTGTCCGTTGGGCTTGTTCTTGTCGCTGCACACCTTGGCAAGCATCATGTTCGGAGCAATTCCTGCGAGATGTAACAGAGATGACATTTTAATTGTTTTCATAAAGTCTGGAAGCAGTAGAACTAAAGAAACTCAACCAGATTTTTTGCATTCGTATTGGCATAATGTTTATTTTAACAATCACTAAATCGATTCAGGCATGGAGAAATGTAAAATTCTCCCAATGCGATAAATAGGAGTAAAAAAAATACCCTAATTTCAAGGTATTTACACCAAAACGTAGATTAATGTGAAACACAATCTAATTGCTTTTACTTAAAATTGACAAGCAGCAAATATGTTCCTACAAAAATAAAGTCGTGATCATTACAAGAGCTGCACTGATCAGGATATTGTTGGTGCATATCAATTTCTGCATTGCTTTAAAGTCTGCCCTGATTCAGATTTTGTTCTTTAGGGCTGTAATAAAACAAAAAATAATAATAATGCAGGTTGCTTGAATCGAGGTGATAGTTTTGAATCCAATAGAAAATGAACCAGCTGCCAGATTAATGATGAATATTTCATCAGAACAGTTGTTCCCAAAGTTGGGGACGGGACCCCTTGCAGGGTTATGACTATGTAAGTCTTGATTCATGAGGTCCTTAATAGAAATGAACCTAAATGCTAAAAAAAATATGATGAGGAAATGTATGCATTTTAAAAAAGCTGCAAAAGACAAAAAAAACAACAACAGGAAAATACATAAAAGCACCATGTTGTGGGATATATTGGTTGTTGATGCTGAGTGTGCGGTCATTGTACCATTTTTTTACTGGCTCTGGAAAAAGGGCTTAAATGCTCAAACAAGAGTCGGGCTCACAACCCTCTTACATTTTTATTTTGTCAGTAAGAAGCTGGAAGATTTGGGAACCACTGCATTAGATCCTTAATCTTAATCTATATTTTATCAAACTCAAAACAGTGAATCTAAGGACAAGTTGTTTGGTAATTGCATCTACAGACAGAAAATAGGTTGAGCTCATAGTTTTAAAGAAAAAGAAACTGGGACAACCGCTAACCACTAATCAAAAATAATCTGAGCCTGATTTTGATCTCTGGCTGACTAACATTTCAAATTACTACAGTTATAGCAATATTATTCATAAAATTTATTTTTGGTTCTTTTTATATTGATCCACAGACTTTAGCAGAAACGGAGCATAAATACATGCTAATTGCTGTTAATAGTTTTTAAATAAATGTTCTTGCTGAGTAAAATATAGCTGTTCTGGTCTTTATAGAGTTACACTGGAAAATCAGCCAGCTGATATAAGATGGTTTATTAGTCAGGCTATCTGCTGGGAAAGCCAGCCAACAGTCAGCAGCTTCACAGAAATAGCATGTATAGTTTTGTCAGTTGTAATTTTAAAACAGATGTAACTTCATAAAAGTAATTTTAGGATCAGAAACCTCCCCGGATAGCCGAATCTAACCTTATACGAAGGGGAAGGATTCCTCTTTCAGAAAATTGACTGAAGGTTCATAGCAACAAGTGGGGGAGGAGTGGCACTACGTTATTCTAACCTCTATACAGCTGGAGAAAAAGCTCTTGCATCTCATTTAAAAGACTTCAAACCATAGAAACAATATGTTTCTAACTTTCTAAAACTTTAATAAGTGTTCTGTGCCTTAAAAGCTACCCTCTCACCAGCGCTGGCAGTCAGCGTGGTCTTCTGCTCAATGCGAAAGCGCATCTCTCTCACAGCCTCCTCGATAGATGTCCCAAAGAGTTCGAAGGGACCGCCTGCGTCTCCTTTAGGGGAGCTCGGACTGTCGTCAAACAGGATCGGGGAGAGGTCTGTCCCGTCTTCTTTCTGCTCAGCTTCCATCTGCTTATCATCTGTAAAGAAGACGTAAGCAAACAAAATGAATCACAAATCATTATAAAGCTGCATCTGAACAAATCAGAATATAATTAAAAACGTATTATGTTTTAGGA
Source organism: Apricaphanius iberus (assembly GCA_028564705.1). Classification (NCBI taxonomy): domain Eukaryota; kingdom Metazoa; phylum Chordata; class Actinopteri; order Cyprinodontiformes; family Aphaniidae; genus Apricaphanius; species Apricaphanius iberus. Next base: position 874,758 of record JAPXFQ010000605.1, read on the forward strand.
ATTCATTTGAAATAGGAACCTTTGTGTTTAATATAAATCCATAACACACAGAGTGATATATTTTGGTAATTTATTTCTGTTGATTTTGATTATTATGACAGCTGATGAAAATCCTAGTTTGTCTGAAAATTTGAACGTGACACAAATCAAATAAAAAACTGAACTGTGATGTTATATAATCAGGAGAAGAACTGTTAACTTGCCCAACAAGAGACACTTACTGAGACACTGCACAAGGGGGGACAAGTCAGAAAGGAAATCACTACAAGGTGTTGCATCCAGGAGATTTGAATGGAACATTGAGTGGAAGGAAAGCGTTATAGAAAAAGGAGAAAAAGCAAAGTACAAAAAGAGGACACACCAGAGCCAACAATGCATACGAGATGAAGCAACCTGGAGTTTTAGATGAACCACAGGCTGATCACCTCCATGCCACACTCCAATGATGCAGCGATCAACGCAAAAGGAGCCCTGACCAAGTATTGAGTGCATGTGCAGCTTTGGAAAATATTACTATAACTTTCAGCTGGCAAACAAAAATCATTTTGTATATTTGTCTTATGTAATATTATTTTTTCCCAAACATATAGATTTTAGGTTTCCATTAGCCATTAGCCATAATCATCAAAAAATTTACAGAAATAAACCTTTAAAGTGTATTCCTCTCTGTCTAATGAATCTAAAGAGAATACATGAGTTTCACTTCTTGAAATGAATTGCTGGTGTGAATTCTCTTTTTGATAAAATCTGAATTTCCTGAGAGGAAACCACTTATCTCCTCTGTATTATTAAGCAATGAGTGCATGCCTGTCGTGTTGCTCCTGGATCTGAAGCGGTGCGTACGCGAGGACTCCGGCCAATTCTGTCGCTGCTCCAGGTGTCCTGTAAAATCTAAATAGGCTTCATCCAGGCTCATTGGCTGAAAGTTAGGATCGTATTCGGCAAAAATCTCCCTGATCTGAAAGATAGAATTTATGACCATCTCTTCAAAGGGTGCAAAAGCCCGGAGTTGTTTTTGTTTTTCATTTTGAAATTGTTTTTCATTTGTGTGCTCTTACCTCCTCGCTCACAGCTCTGTATTTGTCAAAGTTGGGAGGAACGATGACCAGGCTGGAGCAGAGTTTTTTCGCAATGAACCCAGGCATGGCTGCTCGGACTCCATATTTCCTTGCATGGTAATTTGATGTTGACTAAAAATGAAAAACGAAAAATTAAATAGCCGGAGAGTTTGCTTTATAATGTAAAGGCATTATTATTCCAGTGTTGCCCTGCATTTAACAGTGTGTTCCTGTAAACTCTGACCAGCTTCCCTCTCCCCACAGCATGACCAGAGTAGCTTCCTCATTCATTTACATGTTTTTATGGTTATACTTTAGCACGCCACTGTACAACAATAATAGTTTTGCTCCATTGTGTTTTCTGATTTTAAATGTGAATTCTTATTATCTCAATAATTTTGAAATCTGAACCTAAAGCACTACAATAGTTTATGGCCCAACTCTTTGGGTTAGAAACTAAAAAATATAAAAACTATTCTGACTTTAAATTAATAGGAGCACAGCCATATTCGTTCTACTCCACCTATACTTGCTACATGATTGTTTCTCTGATATCCTGACCCACCAGCATGCTCATAGATCCCACAGCCATGGGTTTGTCCTTCAGCTCAGGGCAGTCTCTCATCTCTACAGCCGCGTAGAAAGCATCCATGTCCACATGTACAATCACTCTGCTCAGATCACGACTTTTCTCAAGCTCAGAGGCCATCTTTTCCACCTACGCAGAGAAACGTTTACATATCTGCAATTCCTAGATCACCCAATGCAAGTAACTCTCTGTTATATCTAACCTGTACTTGTGCTTTCTGTAGCTGTTCCTCTGTGATCCGAGCCTTTTGGTGCATCATTTTCTCAATTCTCTGGTTCACCTGCTGCTCTTTCTTCAGCTCGTTCTCGTAAAACCTGGATCCCTGCAAGACAAAGACAGCAATACAGGGGAGTTGTCCTGCTTGTGTAGATATGTACGACAACATCCAGGACTCCTACACATTTTTCAAAATAAATATTCAACACATTTCCAAACTCAAATTGTGTGACCCTCCGTTTTTTTTAAAGATTTATTTTAAATCTGAAAACAAAACGTTATTATGAAAGTTTTTTCCAACAGTCACGCTTTTGATATTGAACCTCCAAAAACTACCAGAAGAATGAATGGATGTATTGAACTTTTCGATTTGGGGATAAGGAATAAAACATGGAATTACAAATATTGTTCCATCCTATATTTTCTCATTAGTTTCTCATTTACTGTATACCTTATAAATATTATAACAAAAGGCAACATTTGTCCAAACTGTGTAGGAATCAGGGTGTCGTGTGTGAACGTATGGAGGATTTTTTTGCACCAGAAACATATTTACCTTTGACGCCTCCATGATGATTCTGTTGATCTTGTCCCTGTCAAGTCCCTCCATCCCAGCCTTGTTATCATTGAGCGCAATTCTGGAGAGAAGGTTCTCCTCTTTGACGGATCCACCTTCATTTTCCATCGTTTTTGTGTAACTGGATCAGTGTACTCAAACGGTCAAACAACGACTCTGACTGTGTTAACTCATCAAGCTCTAAATATCAATATCGCAGTTCAGAAGTCCATTCTGTCGCCCTTTTTCTGCTTGCGTGGAAAACAAAAAAAACAACAACGAGTCGTATAACATCCAAAACACGATTTCTTTGCTCGAGGAAGGAACAATAAATAAGTATTATATAAGTTCTGCTGTTTATGTCACGTTCATGTCGCGACATGTTTTCAAAAATAACGACAAGAGCGGATTTGGCGGCACTTCCGTGTACGTCATCATCGACGAAGTCGGAAATGAACAAGAGTTTTAAAAACAGTTTTTTGTCAGAAACATTATTTTATTATTATTATTATTATTATTATTATTATTATTATTATTATTATTATTATTATTATTATTATTATTATTAGGTCTATTGTGTGTACTGCATTTCATGAAAAAATTGGCCTACTTCAGGAACATTATAATTGAAAGTTTTTTAACCACATTTTTGAAAACTTTGGCATATAGGCCTACTACTGTCTCTTGTCCGGTAATTGAACACTTTGTGTAATTTAATAAGATAAAACTAGTAATTCATTTTTTATGTTATTCATCACACATTCATCTCACAGTGGACAGGTCTTTTTTTTTCTTCCTATTTTTGAAAATAAAATACTTTTGATAACGCCCACACACTAATGGTTATTTATTTATTTATTTATTTATTTATTTATTTATTTATTTATTTATTTATTTATTTATTTATTTATTTATTATGTCGTAGTGGTTAAAATTCTTTTAATTTGAAGCGGCTACACAGTTTCCGGTGTGACTGTAACCTGGTTACCTTGACAACTTGACAGGTATACAGTAAAGCGTGGCCGCGGCTCCTCCCCCAAATGAGCTAGTCAGAGCATCGCTACTGCTAACTGAACTGCGGACCAGAGCAGAGGCTGTTCTTGAGGCTCCTTACTAGTAGGAAGAAGTTTCAGCGTTGCGCTAGCACGAAGGCCTTTTTGAGCATACTATCGACTACTGCTGCCATAGCTAAGACGAATTGCTCCGATTGGTTAGTGATTTGAAGTTGCTGTTAGCTAGTTGCGTCGTTTGCCAGCTAACTAAGTTAGCTAGGCTTATTGGTTTTCGACATCAGTTTCAAAACAAAGCCCGCAAAACCGAGACCCAGCTGTCACTTGCACACTTACTTTTTATGAGTAAATCTAGCTGTTTCAAACTACCAAAGAAAAATTACAATATCAAGCTACAGCTCTACATGTTTTGCACGTACAGGTAATGACTAGTTATTATTTCGCTGACGTTCAGGGTTATAGTTTGAAGAAGGATCTGCGGGTTTGGCCGTGAAGTTGTTAAACTGATAGCTAATCAAGACTTTAACCTCGAGCTGCGGCGTTTCGTTGATAAAAATCTGAGTCAGGCTTTCTTGAAACTTGGAAGTCAATGTCCGAGAAGAGTTCATCGTCAGGTTCGGATGAGGATGTGGACCCAGAATCGGGACAGCCTGTGGAGTCTGGAGGAGTTTTAAGCAAAGTGAGTTCTGTTGAATTTAGAGCCCATGTGTTTTGATAACGCCCACTAGTCTCAAAAAGGGTATGTAAATATGACCAACAATATTCATCAGATAAAAGCTGCTTTTCTTTTTAAATCATTGTTTATTCATTTAAAAATTACACTGTACATTAGTCATATGTACTTCCTTCCTTGGAAATGTGCCAGATTGGGACATTAAGGTTAATTTCAACTAAAGACACCAAGCAAGTGGATGATTTAAAACCAGATTAGAAAGTTAAACAGCATGATTTGTTGCAGGAAAAATATTTACATTAATAAAAGTTCTTAAAGAAAAATGTATCTTAATTCTCTGGGTTCAGTATGAGCTGCCGCATAAGTGAAAGCTAACTGTCCAAAGGTTACGTTTTTTCTGTGCTGGATCTCCACTGTGGTTTCAGCTCTTTATTTTTACAGGTTATGATCTTGTTCAATTAAATGTATATTTTTTTTTGTAATGGGGGGGGGATCAGACCATGCAAACCTGCAAATAACTGTAAATCTAGGATCATTTACCCCGGATTTGCAAAAGACCTTGTTTCAGCTATGGCATAAGCCCTGGCTTTCACGTACATCTGAAATGCCTCCGCAGTTATAAGTTGTTCCTCCTTACCTGTCTTAAGTTCAGTTGATTCAATTGAATTGTTCATGCATTTTTAATGTGTTTTAAAAGTAGATTTTTAATCAGGTAAATGAGCAACTGTGTAATCTGCATAGATATTACAAGTAACATGATGTGAGCAAACTTCAGGAAAGTTCTTGATGTATAGATTTGAAAAGTACCCGAAGTTGAACCAACATTACTGTCCACCGTTCAAGAAAATGTTTTTTTTTTCATACAAATTGTTTTCTATAACTATTATATGAAGTTAAAAGTTTCATTGCACCTCCTGAAAAGTACATTGAATTAGTTATTGTAAAGATTCTTGATTGCATTGTGGACCTAGATGACTGCATGCTGCTCATTTTTATTATTATTATGTTTTCATTTTCAGTGGACGAATTATATACACGGCTGGCAGGACCGGTGGGTTGTGCTGAAAAACAACACACTGAGTTACTACAAATCAGAGGATGAACGGGAATATGGCTGCAGAGGTTCCCTTTGCCTTAGCAAGGCTGTTATCACTGTAAGTACGGACCTCTGAGGGAGGAAAGTAAATGTCTGCTTTGGTCTTGCACCAAAACAAATAGGTGTGCAACCAAGACAAATTTAGCATCTGAAAGCTGTCCAAATATTTAGGAGTAAGTGTGTTAGCAAAAAGATGACTCTTATGTCAAAGCAAATAGTGTCAAAGAAATTACTTTTAAATGATGTCAAGACCAGTAAAATTATAACCGTTGCTTCATTTTAAGAAACGATGTAATTCATGCCCATCAGTTTGCATTGAAATCTTGGGAAACCTGTGAAGGAAATTTCCAAAATATTTGCAATAAAACTTTCAAAAAACAGTTCTTGGTGAATATTCTTCCTTTTAAGTAGTTAGAAGAACTCTTATTGATTAAGTTGTAACAATCCTTTATTCAGCCAGAGGGTAACGTTCTTTCCCGCAAAATGCTTACACTGTTATAAGAGGAGATGGAGAATTTTCCGCCTTGCAATAAAAAGAGATCCTGCTTTATCAATCTAAATTCTTAATAAATATATAATGACAAATAAAAATACTGTTCTGGAGGGTACGGTGGAGCCAGTAGGATAATCACATGTCAGCTGACTGGAGCCAATATGGCGTCTACAGAGTAGTAGCATACCTGTGGGGTTTTCCCCCCATCAGCGCTCGGTGCTTCGATTCTGTTAGATTAATCCATGTACTCCTGGGATAAAAGGACAAGAGGGTAATGAAGTTGTTGGTCACCTAAACGAACCATGGAATATTATTTGGTAATTTCCACTTGTTACTCAGATCATAAGGGCACTTAGTCATTTGATATTATCACACTTTCTGACTTCATTCTGATATTTTCTCTTGAATGTAAACTATGACTATGCAGTGTAGATGTCGGCCTTGCCTGGCCTTTCTCCTGTGCAGGTAAGCTATGCTGAAATTCCACACTCTAGTTAAATATTCACTCCTGTTTGATCTGCCACCAAGTACAGCACCCAAACAAACAGTTTGACTCTGATTTTTGCACTTTCTTCTTTGCTCCCGGTTTATTGGAGTTGAAATTGTTTTAAAACGGTAAAATTAAAACCACAGTAAGGTTATTAATGCGAGTATAATGGAAGGTTTGCTAACAACGTTACAGCAACCTAAAACTTCACAAACTATCAATAATCAGCAGCATCTACGCTACTCTTAGACTTCTCGGCATTGTGCGAGTAAGGCATGATGATTTAGGAATGCAGAAATAACTTTTTTTGTTGTTATCAGCTTGTTATTGACTGTCTAGCAATGAATGCACGCTAGACTGTCCTCATGCCTAAGCAGTAAAGCCATAAAAGAATTACAGAAAAACATTTAAAAGGTCTGTAATCCAAAGATCCCATTAATTTAGATAAACTCTCTTTTCATTTAGCTGCATGTATTTGTAGTGAGGAAACGCATTTGAAATGTTATCTTTTACATTTATGTTGGTAAATATTGATCTGTTCACACACAGGCTCACATTTCTTTCTTTTGGATGGATTTTTTTTAAATTACATTTACATTTAATATATTTTTTGTCAAACTGGTGGTAGAACTTTATGCTTATCATATATCATACTTTAATGTGCAACTCCTTTGTTTTTGTGGTATGCAAGAAATGTGAAAGCTTATTACCCAATTTCTTGGAGAAAAAAAATTCTCTGTTCTTGCAGAATTCGCTTTTAAGAATAATTGACTTAAAGAAAAAGAGGACTCGTTATTGGTGGTATTACCAGAACTTTCTCAAACACTAGTTTATGACCTCCTGTGTGCTTACAGAGAATCTTTTTCTGTCCAGTCTTCTTGTACAGCAGTGCTTACGCATTGAGAAAAAGAAATGACTGAACCATAAAGCAGAAGTTTATAGTCCGTGTCTGATAGTGCAGATAGATTGCTGTTCTCTCTCTCTCTACCCATTAACATTCACAGCCTGATGCACCTGGCGTTTCCTTCGATTATCTTCAGTTTCTGGTTGGAAACAGGGTAGCATATCTACTGTAATGCCAGCCTGCAAAAAAAATCTAATCACTGCTTCCTAGTATTTAGTACTGAAAGATTGTAGAAAACCTTTCACCCAATTTGTGGTTGCAAAGCGCAGCTTGTGAAATGCACCATCAACGTGAGAGTGTCTCAAGCAAAGTTGCGTCGAGTCCTTCAGCCTCAGGCTCGGTGTTCAGGATTCGGAGGGATGTGACTGTTGTCAGCAGGAGCAAATGAGGCAGCACATGAGCATCATTCAGCAAATGAAATTAAACTTAGCAGGCGTAAGGTCGGGTCGGCTGACAGAGCAGCTGTGTTCTCGCTGGTCCTGGAGGAATAAGAAGAGAAAAAAAAAAAGCTGGACAAGAAAACGTGTATATTCTGCGTCTTTATCCCCTCATTTGAACCTTTGCAAAAGTTGCAAAAGTTTCGTGGTCAAATTCCAGTCTGAGAGGAAGCGGGGGAATTTTTGTTGCACGTGTTTTGGGTGCCTAAGGCAGTCGGTGAGCGGAGCAGGGTGGGGGAGCGTAATAAGCTGAAGGATTCCTCCCAAAAGGAGAAAGCAAAGTTAATATGACCCAGCTTCGTCCTGCAGTCCTTAATGTTTCTTCTTTGCACAGCCTTGCTCCAGTCGTTTAGGGGTGGGGCAGCAGACACAAGACATCAGTTCTCAATTAAATTGCCTGTTTATCTCGTGCGACATATGGCTTTCTGTGACTGATTGACTCCATGTGTTTCTAGAATGTGTCATTCCTAGTCAGTCAGTGTTACAAAGAGCTATTGAATTGCTATCACTTCGCCCCTGTCTCTCATTACTTCAATCAAGGAATCATCATGTTGATTTTTGTAACTTGGTGTTTGGTTATAATCCGTACTGAGCCTACTTCATTACTATTCATGAGTCGTCTCCTCTCTTTGTGCAGCCTCATGAGTTTGACGAGTGCCGCTTTGACATCAGCGTGAATGACAGCGTTTGGTACCTCCGAGCAGAGGACCCTGAGCACAGGCAGCAGTGGATAGAGTCCATAGAACTGCATAAGGTGAGTAGTCTGAACTCTGTTCTTCTTAAACTTGCTTTCTGTGTCTCGTTTTTGTTCACGCCACACTCCCTGTTTGCATACTTGAGGAATTTACTGATTGAGACAGCAAATCTCTAAATCCGGGTGTTTATGTGTTTGCTTAACACCAGACATGCAGTTTGACCCCTGCAGAAATTAAAACACGTTTTCTTAGAAGGAACGGAATAATCTTTGTTTGCTATCAGATATCTGCGTTACTCTCATACCTCTAGTATTAAGTTGAATCAGGGGTCAGATTTTTTTTCGCCCCTCCAGAGCATAGTTCTGTGTTTTCTGTTCTGCAAGCTGGGTGTGACAGACGAAGGATCCAAACAGAGTTTGCTACTCTGGGAATGTCAAGAATCTCGGCGAGGTGAGGAGGTGGCGGGGCTTCCCCTCTCTGACATTGGGCTGCTGCTCCCTTCAGAAACACGTTAGACGGCGTTCAGCTTCCGAGTAAAAAGCACGCAGGCCAGATTGAATTTGTTCTGGTTCCTTTGTCAAAGTTTTGTGTTTAGTTTCATCCGTTTTACTGTGTGGATGCCAAATCTGTAAAAGAAGAACCCCACCCCCCCACCCCCGTCGGTAGAGTTTACTTTGCCGGAATCACATGTTTTGCGATGCACTTCGTTTGCGGCAGACACAAGAAGATCACATGACATGAACTTTTCCATAGAGTAGCAAATGTAGTTACAAATGTAAAATTTATAATTAATTACAAGCGTTTTTATTATTTTTCTTGTATTGTTTCTCCAACATTTGTAGCAACTTCATCAAAAAAAATGTTTCAGGGCTAAAATGTGGAAACTCTTCATACCCAATATTTACACACACTGTCTTGTTTTCCAGTGTAAATGTGAGAATACTGAGTGAGATAAAGAATATCTATACTTCCTAAAAGTCAACAGTTTACATACATTTCCTTACTTTTCGTGACAGGGGTCTTTCGAATGTAAATTTATGTTTCGGTCGTCCTTCAACAAACTTCTAACTACAGCAACTGGTTGGGATGTAAGAAAATATCGATACGCTGATGTATTGCAATACTTTGTGTCACAATATTGTATTGATGTTCAGTTGCAATGTATTGATTTTTATATGATCGTGTTGAATTTGAATAAAACCATTATGGTGCATTCAGTCCACAGGCTTTGTCAGGATTACATGTTAATGGAGGAGGCCGTTGGAGGAGCGTCACACTTTCTGCAGCGCTTTGTGAGCTTTAGTTCCGTCAACTTTTCAAGCTTCAAAGCACAAAAAGCCAGCAACGCAGAAGTTCAGATAGCTGAACTTTTGATGGTTTTGATGGTCCTGATGCGGCGCGTCAACCAATCAGTCGGTTTCATTTTAGCGATATCACTACACGTAACTTAACAATGTAAGACAAGCTCATCGTTATAAAAACGGATGTGTTATGTATGAAACAGATTAAGTAGTTTAGAAACCTGTGACAGTTTCTCTACAGTTTAATTCCGTTTTAAAAAATCACCATATATCGTGTCGCAATATATCGTATCGCCCTTCCTGTATCATGATACAGGAAGGGCGATTCTTGCCAATACACATCATAACTAAGTCAGGCCTTATCATCTCTCCTCACTATTTGCTGATATTGCTGCTGAAATCAGAGCTGAGTGATTCCCGTCTGAAGCCACTTTGTAACCAATTTGGTGGTGTGCCTGAGGTTATTGTCCTTTTTGAAGGCCTCTTTATGCCCAAACTTGTAACTTTAAGGATCAATCTCTTGAGATTTTGCATTGATGTTGCAGTATAATGTTCTTCCTCGGGATATCATCTACTTTGTGGACTGCAGCAGTCATTCTTGCAGCAAAAATCCCACACGGATGTAATGGAGCCACCCCGTCTCTGTTGGGATGGTGTTGTTAGACTTCGAGCTTCTTCCGTGTCTTCCAAAAGTCATTATGACCAAGCATTTATTTATTTGTCTCAGGGTACGTTAGAAAATTGTAATCAACCTTTTTTATGTTGCTTTTGGTGTAATGGATTCTTCCTCTATGATTGGACTTTTTCCCTGTGGATAAAGGCGTTCTCTTACCAGCTGCAGGAAGCCTCCTCATAAAACCTTTTTCTCTTGGACAAATAACCTGTCTCCTTCCTTAAAGGTATAATGATGTGGATATTACTGTGGACTTTATTCTATTATTGAAACAGATGAGCTTTGGACCTTCAGACTTCTTGGAAACCAGACCTGCGCAGGTCCACAGTTTTCTCTGATATCTTGCCTGATTTCTTTTATTTTTTATTTTTACTTGGATGTCTCAGAAGGCGGCTGATTACTTGAACGGTGTGTCTCAATGTAACTCAAATGTTTTGAATTAAACAGGCAGATGCTTGCAAAGTTATGACACAATCATCTCGGATTTCTTCATCTGATGATGGTGTTAGCTGCTGTCTTTTTTTGTAACTCTGTGTAATGCCATTCAACGTCTGACCAAAATAAAGGATATAAGTTAGTGTTGTTAGTATTTAGCTTGTAATGCCTATTAGACTGGCACCAATCTGTTTCTGGATGATTTCAGATATCTGGTTTGTGGATATCAATGTTAGCTGATTCAAATTTCTCTCAAAGAACTGCAATAAGAGAAGAAATAAGAATATCATTCAAAGCACTTTATTTCTCCTATCCTTCCTGCTTTTTCAGGTTGTTGATTATTTAGTTTTGCCGGTGTCAGACCAGATGTGTTGGAGCTTTCGCTGCAAAACAATTGCTCACTATTCTTTAACAACAACAGGTTTTATTCAAGATCTCATAGCAGACAGAGGAGAAAAACAGATTTTTTTTTTAAAGCACCATTGTTATTCTCTCTTCGGTATTGTTATCTATCTAAAAGCCTTTTCCTCTTTTCAATTACCCACCTGATTAATGAAAACATGTTTAAAATATATTAAATTATTTATCAGGTCTTACAATTTTTGTGTTCCTTTAGTCTGGAGCTTTACACGCCTCTGCTGCTGAAAATAGCCGTGTCATTACGCAGGATGTGCCAGTAACTGCATGTGTTGGATTTATTAGAGATACAGTGTGACTATTTCAGGGTCACGCCTGGACCGTAACCTCTGGTGACCTCCATAGAGGCTTAAGTAGTCTTACTTCAGGTAGCGTGTCTTTGCTGCTCCCAAATGGACAAAGGAGGACTTGCTCCATTGAACCACCCCATGGTTTAATTTTTGTTTTAGTCATAGCAACAAAGGAAAATATTCTGATATTTAATATTGTTAAAGTATAATCTTGACTCTTTTTTTATAAATATATTTGAGCTTTTTTTTCTTTTTTTTTCATATTTAATTTGATATTATATAATACACTTTGAATAAAAGGCGATTATTTCTTTCCTTCGGATTTTCGTCATTTATAGGTGTGTGTTTAAATATCGATCGTGCAAGTCATGAGCGGATCCCTCTCGCAGATGGAAGCAGGTGGATGTGTACCAAACCCTGCAAGGACACTTGTGGGTTAAGAAAATTAAACGGATGACCGGGAGTCATGAGCTGTTAAACATGTATTATCGCTTTCTCACAGATATCTGCCGTCATTTTCGTATCTGTATCAGAGCTACGGCATGCTTTGGGAGAACCGTTTGAGCACAAGTTCATTTGTGTTTTTATACGTGGGTGTGTTTGTGTTGGTGGTGAGAAAAGTGCCGCTGCTGCTGAGTACCGTGATGTTAAGTGCATCCCTGGATGAACGTTGCATGTTTGTCGCTCACAAAAGCTTTTTGTGCCAAGAGAAAACGTGTATTGATGAGTATTGGAGAGTTTGAATTGGACAGAATGTCTTTTTAGACTGATTCTGCGGGCCTCGAGAAGAGTATAAGGTCAGCTCAGCTGTGAATTTGAATAAAAAGAGATGAAAGACGAGTCCAGCAGAAAAACATAAAGTATAGGATCCAGACGAATATTTCTCCCTGCCTCCCACTCTTAAACTCTGTCTCTCTGTTTTGCTGTGTCATAATATACAGTAGGCTGCTTCACTCGCCCACCTTTTTAGCACTTCATTGGTTTGTTACACAAACAGCTCCAGACAGCCCTCGTCTTTTTTTCTTCTTCTTCCTAATAAATGCATGCCCCCATCAGCTTTATTTCACATCCACTTTTCTCGGTTCGAGAGCGGCGATTCGCAGACGGCGGCACAGTGATGTATGCTGCACAGAGAGGCGGGCAAGACGAAAGGGTTTCACACGTCAGGGTATGTGGTTTCTCAATGTCGAAGGAGTGTTTTATGAGTGTCTGTGCGTGTGTTTGAAAGGCTGTGTGTAAAAGGAGACAACTTGATTACAAGCAGGAGTCGCCACTTACTGTGCTTCAGAGAGCATCCAGTGTCTGCATCTCGTCTAACTTCTAAGAAGAAAAAGGCTACTTTTTTCCTCCTCTCTCTTTGCTTCTTGTGTCTGCTTTCTTTCACACGATGAGCGAAGCTAAGCATCTCTCTGTTCCCCTTCTTCAACCCTACCCTCTTCCTGTCTGTCTCTTAGTGAGCTGTGTCCAGGGAAACAGGGAAACTCCATTTATTCATCTGCATTGTCAGTGTCAGAGTGGTTGGGGATCGCCTGGCCATGTTGGGGCCAGGAAGCCGTCAGGACTGCAGCAGTGCCCTGCTCTGCCTTGGCTGTTGGAATGGCCGAATGGTGGGCTTAAAGCATTTCAGCATGCTGCCCGCTCGCTGTAAATCAGCCCTGCTCCCCGATATTTACTTGTATGCTCTCGTTCGGACTTAGTTATTTCTCTCCAACCCCATACTGTTTATTTGCATCCATTTTTTACCATGAGTAGTTAAAATTTATTTAGATTCTGATGTATGCAGCGCAAGCCGTTAAACTTTCTAGTGCATGTTGTGGATATTTGTCAAGCAGCAATCTGCTCAGTTTAGAAGTTACTGTTGTCTGTGACTCTGCATTCATCGAACACTCATTTCACTTGTAAAACCACAAGATCCCATTTCAAACCGTGTGTATGAATGGGCGCTCAGTTTGCATGGCTGTCATGCAGCTAAACGGGAGCATTTTGTCAAACACTGTTTGTTGCTTCGGTGCAGGGTAGAGCTTTACAATATATCCTTCACAATCGTTATCACAGTATACATTTTTGCAAAAATCCCATTCAAAAAGGTATGGTTGGGTATAAGGAGGTAAGAATATATTGATAGACCGATGTATTGTGATATTTTATGTCACAATATTGTATCGATATTTAAGTCAAGGCAAGGCAATTTTATTTGTATAGCACACTTTCAACACAAGGCGATTCAAGGTGCTGATTAAAATTGGAACACAGCCTAAATCAAATCGATGATTAAAAAGCAATGTATCGATTTTATGTTATGTAGAATTTGAATAAAACCATTAATGATGACCACTTGTTGGTGGCTGTGTGAGTATTTAGAACGCTGTGACAGTTTTTCTAGAGCTTTTAAGAAACCCGCAATATATCCCATCCCCCTCCCTGTATTGTGAAAAATATCATATCACCAGATTCTTGCCATACACATCCCTTGTTGGGTTCAGTACTTTGTATTATATCAAAATTTAGGGGCCATGCATGCAGATTACATATGGGGGTAAAATCTCAGTCCTGTTGTATGGGTTTTCATTCCACTTCTTCCCCAAACCATGCATATTTGCAATGCTACTACTATTAGAACGCAATCTGTAATGTAGGGGTTAACGGCAGCAACTCCTAATGTATTTTTGCCTGGGTGTCGCCGCGGTTACTATAACCATTGTTATTTTCAAAGCAAGAATATGAAGAGAAACTCATTTTCCTTCATATCCAACTCAGCTGTTGTTTCAGTTACTGGAGTTTCAATTTCAGTTCGAACCACCATCTATCAAACAAACAAACGCAGGCGGGTTTGTTTGTTTGGTAATGACGTGTGGATGCATTAAAATAACCCCTTTTATTGGAGAGAAGTTCAAAAATCCAACTTTAATATGAGCAAATTAATTCAGTGAGGGGCAAAAGTCCAGGTTAAATAAATATTTCTTAACAAATGGCGTGAGATAATTATTGACTCTCTTACCATCCATAGAACTCAGTACAACCCTCTTTTGACAATAGGAGAGAACATCAGGTTGGAGCTTTCAGAGATCCTGTGTGCTTGCACTGTAATTCTTTTACAGACCTGCAATCTCTCTAATGTCCTCCCCTCTCTATGCTCGAACCACAGGTTTTTTTTAAATAGTTTTTAGGGCTGGAAACTGAGATGACTATTGAATAAGGTCGATATTTCTATCTGGTTAACTCTTTCTGTGTTGATTTATCCTGTGTTGATTGATTCTTTTTTTTTATTTTTTTTTTTTTATCCTGATCTGATGGTGACTTGTCTGTCTCATCGAGGCCACCAGGATTTTATGTCGAGTGTCTTTGTATTTTTAGAGCACCATTCAGATCGTTATTGATCTACATGTATTTTTTACATCTTTTAATTGAGTCGAAGGACCTGAGATGGAATAAGGCCTTGAAAACACCCATCCAGCATTACAGTGCCAATCTCCCTTAGGACATCTTTACAAGCCTGAGCTCACTATTTGCTGTGAGGAGTAATACAAAATTGCAGAATGAGTGTGACGGCACAAGTCAAAACACAGCTGAAGAGGGTACAAGGAGCAGAGGCACCTTTGGCTCTTCCAGAGCCCGTCTGATTTGAGGAATATGTTGATCAGCAGAATCTGATGCAGATGCCACGTTTATAATGGTGCGCAACAACCTTGTATTTAAAGCATCCAGTGTATTAAGGTGACCTGCATGAGGATTGGGATGAAGAGCTCAGCTCCATTGAGTAGAAAGCCACATCCCTTTGGTTCCTCAACTCAACTGTTCTCTCTGAAAGCACACAGAATATCATCGCCTTGTGTGGCATCAAAGGACTAAATGATTGATAATGCTAGGCTACAACCATGATATAAAATAGCATAGTAGTTCAGATCTTTACAGGATCATTTGGGAAAGAAAACAGGCCCACAGCAACACAGATCTTCCACCAGGCTTATTACAACAATCGGCACGAGGTGCTTTTCCAAAATCACCCTTTGTTTTTGTTTTTACCAAAACCACCAGGAGTGTTTGCTGCTGAAAAACTCAATCTTTGTTTCATTTAACCAAAGCAGATAGTTCCAGCTATGTCGCAGCAGGCTTAAGCAAACGCTACACTTTTTACATTTTTAGTGGTAGAGAGCTAATGGTTTCTATGGAGACCCTGGTTTTTGAGATTTTGTTTAGTACTTCTGTTACCTTCATTTGCATCTCAGGTGGCAACATAAATATAGTTTCTTGTTCAACCTCACGGCTACTGGCTGAAGAAAAAAAGACCTCTGTGTCTCATCCTATTTCTACACCACTGAAATAGACAGTGATGGACTAATAATAGTGAGTCTTTGCAAGAGAATGCTTATAATCTGGATTATCTTCCCTTGCTGAATAAATGTAATTGAAATTAAAGGATTTTTAAATTATGTTTTTACATTTTCTGTCCGAGCTTATGCTCCTGCAATAAATTGCCTTTATTTTAAGGCTCTTATCTGTTCTTTACCAAAGACGACATCTGATTTGTTTTCTGCTGTTCTCTATTCTCAGGTAAATAGCAAAATGTATGAAATATGAACCAGGGCTATTCTTATCAATTCCATCAAAGCACAGAGGATCTTATTTCACATGACAAAAATCAATTAAGGCGTGGCCTTTTGCTGCTGAAACCAAAGGTCAGGTTAACTCAACAATCACGACTTACATTTGAAATGCAAACACTTCTGTCTCACTGCCTGGTGACTCGTTCATTTTGATTATCTAACAGAGCGTCTTTTTTTTCACTCTGATTATATAATGTGTT
Organism: Apricaphanius iberus; assembly: GCA_028564705.1. Lineage (NCBI taxonomy): Eukaryota > Metazoa > Chordata > Actinopteri > Cyprinodontiformes > Aphaniidae > Apricaphanius > Apricaphanius iberus. Next base: position 890,892 of record JAPXFQ010000605.1, read on the forward strand.
GCAAAAATTAACAGCTGGTGGTTGTTCACAGTTACTTTGGCTTTTTCTGTGTATTCTAGCAACATGTAATTAATCGTGTAGCCAGTCTTAGAACAATTTAAAAGTTATTGGTGATTTTTGTTTTAATGCATCGCTTTAGTAAGCGCTCTAACTGTAGTTTGGTGAATGTTTAGATGCTTGGACTGATCCAAACTGTGGATCCTCTGGAAGGATTTGTTGATTTTTTTTTTATTTACTGCACTGGTTTAAGAAAGGCTTTAGTTTATAATAAAAAGTACTAGAGAAAGCTATCACAGCAGCAACATAGAACAGAAGAAACTTCACCAGAAAACATGAAGACATTGATTGTCTAAACCTGGGAACCCCGTTTGTCTGGTCCAAAATCCACTCCAGATGTTCTTTGATTCATACTTCATGTCTTTTGTGATAGGAAGGACTGAAGCTGAAGCCTGAGAACGTGGAGTCTCCCTGTGTTGTCACCTGACTCCCTTTCAGTTTACTCACTGATCTTAAGAATTTACCCTTCATTATCATTGGCCAACAGAAACTGCTTGCAGCCTCTTGCCAATTTTGCAATCAAGAAGAAAACAGAACTCAAAGCCATGACTAAACTAGAACAAATGCCTTGAGACGGAAAAGCTACCCACAGCATGTTTGCATCCTGAATCACGTGTTCACCCTTTGAGAACATCACCACTGATACTGCTGCTGGATAGGTATGCGTTGGTGGTTTGTGATTCTAGTGTCGCAAAGTGACTTCACTGCTCCTGTTGTAAGTCTGCATACAGGGATGTTTTACTTTGGTGTGTCTGCCAGGGCGTGCATGCAGGCGTAGACACGATCTCTGTCCATCTGCTGAGCCAGAAGTCAGAGGCGTCGCCTGGTGATACGATGGCCACTTAACAGGACAGATTCCCCTCCACAGCCATTTCCAAATGACTGTAGCCCACTCCACCAGCTTGTGACTGTATGACTGAATGTAGTGCAAAGGCTTTGTGGTCCTCTGACTGAAAAAGCACTAAACAAATAATGTCCATTTGCCATTTTATAGCAATAGTTTAGATAATGGTAATGGAGCAGAATACACCGTCGATATAGGACGCAGAAATCACATATCATGACATAAAAAGTAGGTACACAAGATGCTGCATCAGGAAAAAAAAAAAACAGATCTCCTAAAAATCCGCACGCGTGCACATAAAAGAGTGACGTCGACACTGAACAACCAATCGCGTTTGATATGGATAGAGCGAGAGCTATATACTTTTCAGCGGAGGAGCAAGAGATAATTCTTCAGAAATATGAAGATATAGAAGTATTTTTCAAGCACGCGGTAAAACTGTATCTGCTGCCAAAGCAAGAGAACAATCTTGGTGGAAGATTGCTGATTGCGTTAATGCGTAGGTTAAACAATTAATGTACATTTATGTAGGCTAATCATAATAAAAATATATTAAATGCTAAAATGAAAATGTATTCGTGTTGATATATATATATATATATATATATATATATATATATATATATATATATATATAGAAAATCACTTGGAGGGTAAAAAAAATAAAAAAAATAAAAACACCACAGAGAAAAGACTTAACTGGACTCACCAGGGGCATGTACCATGAAGGTTGCTGAACAAACTCTGGGTTACAGGATTGGTTTTGAGTCGACAAAACCAAACCAATGCAATCAGGCTTTATTGGTACCATTACGCAGCTTATCAAATTTCTCTGTCAACTTAGGCTTTGATCACCCTTCAAGTGATTTTCTTTGATAAGGGAAAGAGATGCAGCGATCAGGATTTTCATGGGTGATGCTAAGTTCCAGTCTGTGATCTGACCTGCCCATTCTAAATTAGCGATGCACAATATAGCGCAAATATATCGTCATGGCAACATCAGTATGCGGTATTCACATCGCAACTGTTTGGAGTGCAGTAGTTGTTGGTTATATATTCAGAGTGAGATTAACTTTGTTAGGATTTTTTCTTGTGACTGTAATATTCACCGAGTTGTACAGAGTCTCAGGTCATCAGATGTTCACATCGGACGCTAATGACATTGACATAAAAGCTAAAGATCACTGAGAAAGACAGTAAATGCCTTTGCGTTTTTGTTTGCATTCGATGGTATTGTTTTTGTAGACTAACGCTTAATGCCCACTCATTGTTGTTATTTGATCTCTTCTCTTTTTATTGTGGCCTCTCTTTGATCTCTGTGTACTTTTGTCTGCAGGCTGAGTCTGGATATGGTTCAGAAACAAGTTTGAGGCGTCATGGTTCCATGTTGTCCCTCACCTCAGCTGCTAGTGCCTTGTCTTCCACTTCCACATCCTCCTTCAAGGTAAAAAGAAACCGAAACGGACAGAGTCTTGTATTTTCAGTACGTGAAAACTGCAGTGTTTAGAATAAAACACAAGCTACTTGTAAAATCTAAGATCAAAGCTTTCTTTTTACTCTCAAGTTGTAGTCTTACAGAATGGATTCAAATACAACCCATCTGCTGCAAATCAAACTGAACTGAAGCCATGCTCTGATCACATGTTGTTTAACTCACTTCTCTGCCGTCTGAATGCCGTCCTCTCTCTGCTCAGAAGGGCCACAGGCTGCGTGAGAAGCTCGCAGAAATGGAAACCTTCAGGGACATTCTGTGCCGACAGGTGGACACCCTTCAGAAGTATTTTGACTCCTGTGCTGATGCGGTTTCCAAAGATGAATTTCAGAGAGACAGAGGTAATATGTGACCTCAGTACACCATAAATATGTGGGGATCCAAACCCCCTCTTTCTTTTTTAAAAGGAATGTTCACCTTTTCTGTTCTGCTCCCACTGTTTCTGCCTTTAGTCTTACTGGCAAAGGAAAAAGATTATTGATGGTAGCTTCTTGTTTAATGCAGCATTAGAGCTGAAGAAGAGTGGTTGAAATGGCTCGCTGAGAAAGGAAAATCGATATCTGCTTACAGGACGTTTTGTGGCTAGTTTAATCTCTCAGGCAGAATCTTTTTATGACCTCCCATTTTATATTAAAGCTGCAGGGTGCTGCTTGAAATGTGTTTGAAAAACACAAATATGTTTCCAAAGCAGCTGAGAAATAATAAGAATATACAGAGTTACTTTTTTTTATTTAAGATAATCATGTTTAAAGTAAGTGAAAGCTCAAATATTTGAGATTCTTTCTGTTTTTAATCAGTAGTAGAGGAGGATGAAGATGAATTTCTGACCACTACGAGACCTGATGGGGAACACAATCACAATAACAATGGCAGCAAAGAGAAATGTGAGTCTGCATGCATTCCCTTTTTAAATGGAGGATGCACTCATTCTAAACAACACTATCCTATTTCGTTCATTGCAAATAATTTGATTTAGATATTCCCTTCTTTCCCTTTGGTCCAGTGTTTTCTCCGTCAAGTCCCAAAGCTATTAACGGGATTGACTTTAAGGGAGAAGCCATCACCTTCAAGGCCACCACAGCTGGAATCCTCTCCACTTTGTCCCACTGCATCGAGCTGATGGTCAAACGAGAAGACAGCTGGCAGAAGAGAATCGACAAGGTATGGCACCACACAGAGTCTGGAGAGAAACTGATAGCCACATTATCTTCAACATGTCAAATTTAACATTCTGTGTCCTGATTGGCCATATTGCCCTCCACTGCTCTGGTGCACCTGATACTCACTTGGAAGTTAACTGGGTTTGGGTTTGGCGTGCCGGCAGCAGGGAAGGTTGTGGCTAATATTGTTCCATTGTTATGTTCAACATCTATATAGCCAGAATATTTTAAGACTAGGTTACTTTTCAGAAGTATTTACACACTTTTAGCGTTTTCTGATTCTGTCACATGATAAACTTCATTGTGTTTTATTGGTATTTGATATGACATTTCAATTTAAACTACAAAACTTTTGGAAATAAAGGTCTACGGGCCTGATTTATCAACAGTTTTTCACTTGTTGAAACCGGTGCAAACTGTACAGCGATGCAAAATCAGGCTGTAACTGATTTACTAACATGGCGCAGAGAGCATTGTGCCTGTTGAGTCCAGAGCAAGATGCACGCAACCCATTCAACGCTTTTCCCCATGTTGAATATGCAAAATGGCAGTTTTCGTCAGAAGACGCAAAATATTGGGAGGAGAACAGGCAAAAAGTAGACGTTCCAGAAGAAGTGTGATTTCCTAAACATCAAAATGTTTGCGGCTGCTATTTTAGCACCTACTTTTATCCACTTCTGAAAGGGATGTCTTAACTTTGCGCCATTACATTAAACATACGTTTATTACTGACAAACGAAAAATGTGATCGCACACATTCTAACCTAATAGTATTGAACAATCTAATGACCATAAACATGCGGTTATGTAAATATTTAATTGTTTTTTCCCCCAAAGACTCGTTGTAAGTGATTGCGCATTCAGCACATCTACACTTGCTGAAGACACACTGAGTGCACAGTGAGTTGGGATCCTCATCTGAAAATAAAACGGATTCAAGTTTTTTTAAGTATACAAAATAAAATTAAGTCAAACATTAACCAGGTGGCCTAACCTTTTTTTTTTCATCTGTGTTTTCCTTATTCCGGCCAATATAGAAAAAAATGTGTATACTGGCCAGCCGATGTATAGGTTGGCCTCTAATTATGGAGCAGAGAGCGGTGCATGTACACCGTAGCAACATAATTCAGAACATTCTAGCCTAATAATAATTAACTCTATAACAGCCATAGAATTGATATGCATGTTGTTTTTCCCCCTTTATTTTGCCTGCTGAAGAAAAACATTGTTTTCTCACATGTCTCGGTCGTTGTGTCCTTGGGCAAGAAATTTCACCCACCTTACCTGCTGGTGGTGGTCAGAGGGTCCAGTAGAGCCAGCAACCTCGCTTCTGTCAGCGTTCCCCAGGGCAGCTTTGGCTACATTGTAGCTTACCATCACCAGTGTGTGATTGTGTGCATGACTGAATGTAATGTGAAGCGCTTTGTGCTGGACAATTATTGTTTAAAAAATAATAATAATAATCTAGATTATTTTCACTATATTGAACAATCTTGAATTTTCAGTCAAATTTTTGTCTAATCAAAGGAATAATAACAAAATTAAATATAGTTTTTACTATTAATGTTTAACACAGATCATGCATCCCGCTTCATTTGTATTCCGAACAACATCACATCAATTCAAAACTGCATGCTAACGCTAACTGCTAACGGTGGTCAGTGTCGACAATTTGTTTATCTTTATCATCTTCCCTGTTTTCCATTTTCCTTCAAAATTCTTCACCAGCTGTACCTTCTTCATATGGCACTTTTATTTTACCTACCAGCAGCGGTCTCCTGCTTCCTAATACTTCATTTTTTTACTGCGACTTGATTGGCCAGTTAGTTTGACAACAAGCAGCGTTTCGACTGGATTGGTCAGTAGGCATAACTGTTCAAACCTACCACGTGATTATCGAGATTGAACTTTAATATCTCGATTAAAATTTGATTCATTGCCCAGCCCTTCTTGGGTTTAAGCACTATACAAGTACAGGCCATTCACCATTTTTCTGCCAAACATAGTTTAGCATGTAGGCCAAATTATTCAGTTTTGGTCCACTCTGAAGTGAGCAGCTCCTCCAACATTTGTTAGGTCCTAGTTCCCACTAATTTGTAAAGACCTGACATGTGGAGCGCATGATGGCCATGTCTTGGTAGCCTTGTAGTTCCGCTACAAACTTTCCAATGTCAGATGATGTTTCGCAGAGTACTCTGTGAGATGTTCAAAAGCTCGGGATATTTTTTTATAACTTGTGTAGCAATAATTTATGAATTATGTGTGTACCTTGGTTTTCATGACGCTGTTAAACGTTATCTTCATCTCTATGTTTACTGAGAGCACATGACCCACACCCATTGGTGGATCCTATTCACTAATTAGGCATTTTCTGAAGGCAGTTCTTTACAAACAACTCTTTTCAGATATATGTATGTAAAAAGTGTTAAATATTCAATCATTTTCCTTCCACTTGGCACGTATGCACTACTTTGTTCAAAATAAAATTCCAGTAAAAATACTACTTAGGGTTGTGTTAAAATAGGATGTAAATCAAAAGATGCTCGTTTTTGTTGTCATGTAACCAGGATACAACTCTGAGGTTAAAAATCTCTTTTTAAAGACGGGGCGTTGCGTGGTGCAGTGGTTAGTGAGGGTGCCATAAGTTTACAGGGCCTAGCCCTCGATTGCAGTTGTCCTGAGTTAGAGACCCGTCCTTGGCCACCTTTGCCGCATGTCATCCCCACCTTTTACCTAGACTCTATGCTATCCCCTGTTTAACAGAGGCTACTATAGCCACAAAACCTAAAAAACAAAACAGAATACACCTCAAGTAAAACATCTGCTGGTAAGAGAGTTTGTTTTAAGATTTATCAATAGTGATCTAAAAAAATGTCAAGAGATGCAAGATCTTTAATCTAATACTTTTATCAGCCAGTGCAGATGTTTTCATTTTAGTTATTACACTGTGTAGGTTTTTGACCAACACTCCCCTTTATCTGTTGTGCTGTCTGACTTTGTCAGAAATGTTACTTCTTGAACGCTGCTTCCTATTGGATTCCCTGCTGTTGTTAGCATAAGATGCGGTACAGAAAGTTTTATATTAATAAATATTAAATAGTTCTTACCGATATTAAAAAATATATACAAATTGGCTAAATGTTAACAAAAGCTACTTATCCTAAAGCTTTTTTTGTGATGTGATTTTAAACAGCCCTCTGTGCCTTTAAGTAGATTCTCTCTAGAGCTAATTTCTTGTCAAACCAGTTTGTCGTCCCCCCCCCCCCCCCCCCCCTTCCATTTTAAAGGCGTGCCACCTAAAGTCACAACTCAAAAGCCGGGAAGTGTTTCAGTTAAACTACAGTCAGGTTAGAACAGGTTAAACAAACGTTCGGTTAGGACTTTGATGGATAGCTGACCGTCTGATTTTGGGGAAATTAAACTTAAGAAGAATTTGAAGGGAGGAACAAACCTCGGACTCCTTTAGAGACGGCTATTAGAAAATGACCTCATTGACTTCTTGGTGGAAACATTCAAAACAGCGGAGCACCGAGCTGCTCAAACACCAAACACAGAGATGGATACCTTTGCAGACATCCAGCTTTAAAGTAGGTGTCTGCCTGTGTGTGTGTTAGTGTGTATGTCGTAAAGAGCTGTAACAGGATCATCTTTTTATTGATTTTTGTGGCAAGTTTTGTACGCCTACATCTTCTTTTGCACTTCGCTGGTTTTATGAGCTTTGCTCATTTTTATTTTCTAAAAAGTTTTAAAATGGTTTTACATTACGTCAACTACAATTCAATTTTTTTGTTTGTTCAATCATTGCAACACGGATAAACCGTGCAGGGCTTAGTGCATTTTATCATTTGCTTACTCACAAGGAGAACACACGCTCCTTATTTTTCATGTTTATTCTAAATTATCGATGAACAGCAGAGAGAAACTCGTCACGCCTTACTTCTGGCTTAGTCGGTGTGTATTGGTGTGTGAATATTTTAAAGTTAGCTAAATTTGAGACATCCGGACCCCTATTTTCATCCCCTTGAATCCTAGATTTATCTTGTCCAATCTGAAGAACTAAAGCAGAGGCGTGGATGGGAGCGTACCTGCTACAGCCACACCAAACACACTTTGTTCCTCTGCTTGTGAGCAGGAGCTGGAGAAGAGGAGGAGGGTAGAAGATGCCTACAAGTCTGCAGTGAGCGAACTGAAGAAGAAGTCCCACTACGGAGGTCCAGACTATGAGGTGAAGCGATTGGATTACTGGAGCTGAAACGCCTGAAGATATGACAGCAGAGAGATTTATTGATCGTGTACCCATGTACTTTTTGTTTATCATGGTGGACCTTGCTTTGAGCTGTCCTCACGGGTCATGTACGCTTCTTATTGGTTCGTTGCAGGAGGGGCCCAACAGTTTGATCAACGAGGATGAATTCTTTGACGCGGTGGAAGCTGAGCTGGACCGGCAAGATAAAATAGAAGAGCAGGTGGGATGAAGTTTGGAACCGTTGAAAGTCTGGTCTCTCTTTAATCTCTTTCAAAAAATCTTTCAAAAAACAGATTGTTTAAATAATGGCTCAGTGTGAGTGTATGTAATGAGTCGTACACTGAACGTAAAACTGTTTTATTCAGTGTCAGTCGGAGAAGGTCAGGACACCGCGACCAACTCCGGTTTCTCCTGCTGATGTCTTTTCCACCATTGGTACACATCGGTTTGCCAACAAGGTAAGCTGCATAATTTTTTTATTTTCTACAGAACGCCTTCTCAGTTAAGTGCCTGTAGTGGGGTCTGTGCATGCAGGTGGCCGTGACCCTGATGTGTCAAATCTCTCACCTTTTTTGAATGTATTTGTTTTGTTTACTTGTTCTAGTAATCGGGTTAAAAAATGAAACCCTTAATGCAGAAATTCATTAAACATTGAGTTATATATTGCTTTTGTTTCTGTAAGATGTTTTGATTCTGGCTTCCAGCTCATGAAAACCCCAAATTCTATTTCTTAGAAAATTAGCAGATTAGATTAAACTGATTGTAAAAATGACAAATCACAAAAGGTCTTCTCAAAAAAGTCAGGTTATTGAGTGCTTCATCCATACTGTCAATGCAACGTTAAGTGAAAGGAACATGGGGTAATGTCAGCCTGGCGAGGATTGCAAAGTAACGCTCACTCAAGAGTTTGGGGGAGATTCACAAGGTGTCGACTACAGCTGGACTCAGACGGTAGTGCTTTCAGATCAAAGTATATGTTTGTTTTTTTCATTTCATTTGGTAATGATTTACAGGTGTTGGCCCACTGTGTTTCATCAAGTAGCTTCAAGAGATTTAAGACCATTTATCCTTTCTTCTGCTGACGAGATTAATGGGATTAATTCCAATTTTAGTTCTCAGTAGGACTTTTTATCAGGTCACACTGCCAACTTTACCACTACCTGATTTAATGACCATTAGACTTGCAGATGAGGTTCAGGCAGCTATATTAAAGCAGCCTGGGCTTGCTTACCCCTCAGCAGACCCACTGGCCGATTACATCATTGAAATAATTCAAGTAAAAAAAAGCCCTGGCAAAGTATTGACTGGATAGACTCTGCAGCATTGGGTCTAATTTTAGGAGGCTTACATTTCTGTATTTAAACTTTTTTTAATCAATTCTGTAACGTTTAAAAAAAAAAAAATCTGTCAGCCATAATCATCAACATTTCCAGAAATAACTTGCAACCTATCTCAATGTTAGTGTAATAATTCTATATATTGAGTAATTAACCTGAAATACTGAAATAAATTACCTTTACTAGTTTACTAAGATACACTTTTATATTCCTTTTTTTTGAAAGCTTTCCTCACATTTTGACCTGAGGTTCTGCCTGTCCAGTTTCTAAATGTATTGCTTCCTTCGCTTTTCCTCCTCGTTTTCTCTTTCAAACATCTCTCTGGTGAACAGCCTCGTAGCTATTCTTCCTCCGTGTCCTCAGTTGAGCTAGTCAGCGCCTTGGAAGACGTTCACAGATACAGCTCTCAGGTACTGCAACCCGGTAAACTGTGAACCCTCCCCATAGGGTGACGCAGTGGCCCTCTCCCTTCTCACTCCTCGTACAGCATGAGCGGCCAGCATGAGAATGTCCTCCAGTAACTCGATCCAGAATGCCAAAAATACCGTGCTGTCAGGAGTGCTTTGCAAGACGTTTCTTTACCAAAAGCTTTGTTTTTGCAGAAATGCAAAACTCCTGGACAACACAAAAATTCCTGAAGTGAAGGGCTTTCCTGAGCAGATAACCAGCATTATTCCTGGAAGTTGTTCTAAAGCTGCATGGCTAGAATGTGGAGAAAGCCCTAATTGAGTGCCATTACTTGTCCCTCACATCTTTTCCCCAATTTAAAGCATGAGCATGCAGCTGTGTAGAAGTGTAAAGCTGTCTTTAACTAGCATGGTTTGGATATTAGAGAATCCTCTCAAGCAGGATTAGTTAGTCAATTTTTATTTGGCTTCTGCAGAGTTGCAGGATTCCTTGAATTGCTTATGTTTTATGGTTGAAATATTTGTTCTGTTAAAAACAGTAATCGGACTGGTGGTATGCTGTTTCCTCAAGACCGGAATATTTTTGATTGGTTCATATACAGTGGGGAGAACAAGTATTTGATACACTGCTGATTTTTGAAATTCACACTGAAAAGCATGTCGAAGTCTGTAATTTGTATCAAAGGTACTCTTCAACTGTGAGGGATATAATCTAAAACAAAAAATGCAGAAAATCACAGTGGATGATTTGTAAAAAATCAATTTCCATTTTATTGCATGACTTAAGTTTTTGATCCCCTATCAAGCAGTAAGAATTTAGGCTCCTACAGATCTGTTGTTTCTTCTTTAAGAAGCCCTCTTGTTCTCCACTCATTACCTGTAATAACTGCACCTGTTTGGACTTGTGACCTGTATAAAAGACACCTGTCCACACACTCAAACAAACTCCAAACTCTTCAGCTGTGTGATGACATCAGGGATAAAATTGAAGAGCTATAAGGACAATACAGGACAATAGGCGAGCAGCGTGGTGAGAAGGCAACAACTGTTGGTGCAATAATTAGAAAATGGAGGAAGTCCAGGACGACGGTCAGTCTCCCTTGGTCTGGAGCGCCATGCAAGATCTCTCCTCATGGGGCATTAATGATCATGACGACAGTGAGGGATGAGCCCAGAACTACACAGCAGGACCTGGTCAATGACTTGAAAGAAACCCTGCACAAGCCAGTGCATGTGGAGGCCCAACTGAAGTTTACCAATGACCATCTGAACTATCTAGAGGAGGAATTGGAAAAGGTCATGTGGTCTGATGAGACACAGGTGGAGCTTCTTGGTTTAAACTTCAGTTGCCATGTTTGGAGAAAGAAGGTTGAGTACAACCACAAGAATTCCATCCCAATTGTAAAGCATGCAGGTGGAAACAATATTGTTTGGAGATGCTGTTCTACAAAGGGGACCGGAAGACTACACCATTGGCAAACAATCTCCTTCCCTCAGTAAGAGCATTCAAGATGGGTTGTGGCTGCGTCTTCCAGCATGACAACGACTTAAAACACACAGCCAGGGCAACTAAGGAGTGGGTCTTTAGGAAGCATCTCAGAGTCCTGGAGGGGCCTAGCCAGTCTCCACACATGAATCTAATAGAAATTTTTTGGAAAGAGCTGAAAGTCTGTGTTGTCCAACAACAGTCCTGAAACCGGAACGCTCTGGAGAAGATCTGTATGGAGGAGTGGGCCAAAATCCCTGCTGCAGTGTGTGCAAACCTGGTGAACTACAGAAAACGTCTGATCTCTGTAATTGCAAAGAAAGGTTTCTGTACCAAATACTGAGTTCTGTTTGTCTGATGTATAAAATACTTGTGATGCAATAAAATGGAAATTAATTATTAAAAAAAAAAATCATCCACTGTAATTTTCTGCATTTTTGTTTTAGATTCCGTCCCTCACAGTTGAAGAGTACCTTTGATACAAATGACTGATCTCTACATGCTTTTTACGTGGCAAAATTTGAAAAATCAGAAGTGTATAAATACTTGTTCTCCTCACTGTAGGCTTAATCTTCCTGAATTGTGCTCATGTTCAAAGCACAGCCAAGAATGTGCAGGTTATATAAAACAGTGTCTAACCTGAGTTTATTGAATATCTCTCCGTGTCTCAGGTGGAGGAGATGGTGCAGAATCATATGACTTATTCTCTTCAGGACGTGGGTGGAGATGCCAACTGGCAGCTGGTAATAGAAGAAGGAGAGATGAAGGTGGGTACAGAGGAGACAACAGTCTGTGAATCATTTCCCTCGGTTGCAAGCTGTGGCCTTTTAACATAACATAAACTTTCTGTAGAATAAGTGAACAAACTGCAACCTAATGTAAGTGTTTATGTAAAGTCATCTGAAAGTTTTAGTGGCGAGGCTGTGGGTATATTTACAGCGCTGTCATCTCTCCTTCTTCGTTACATAAACAGGTTTACAGGAGAGAAGTGGAGGAGAACGGCATCGTCCTGGATCCTCTTAAAGCAACTCACGCCGTCAAAGGTGTAACAGGACATGAGGTCTGCCACTACTTCTGGGACACGGATGTTCGAAATGACTGGGAAAGTGAGTTTGCAGCGACGGGGAGGAACATCACGCCAACTCTTCTTTAGCATCTGTTTTTTTTTTTTTTTCTTCTTCAATGTCGTGACATGACTGACATAAGATCTCCCTCCCTCAGCCACCATTGAAAATTTCAACGTTGTGGAAACACTTTCCGATAATGCCATCATTGTTTACCAAACGCACAAGGTAGATTCAGTGTGAAGTTATGGATTTCGCTGAAACATTCTGCAGATGCGATCGGCGGTTCTCCGCAGCTGTTTGTGTTTGGTTGCGTTTCAGAGAGTGTGGCCTGCCTCTCAGCGGGACGTTCTCTACCTGTCGGCCATCAGGAAGATTCTGGCAACAAACGAAAACGATCCCGACACATGGCTGGTGTGCAATTTCTCTGTCGACCATGACAATGCTCCAGTAAGTGTTAACACAAAACACACATGCGTCTCTTAGTTGTTCTCAGCTTCTTCTTTTTTTCAGTTGTTTTTTATCTTGATTACAAAAAATTTATTAAATGTTAATTAAACTGCTTAAATTTTTGTAAATGTCTGAAGAAAATCTAAATCGTTAATTTTAGTATAAGTAAATAAAAAATCGGAGACCTAACAAACCTGCATTCTATCCTGGGATTTAAGGGGAAATATTAGTTATATATACAAGTTATTATTGGTATACATTCTGTAAAAAACATGTTAAAGGTCTCATTCGCTCATTTTTTTAAAAAAAAATTCCCACAAAATTTGCTGTGGTCTCCATTGTGAATGAATAACTTGTGAGCCGTTTTGTGGAATAAATGCTCTGGCTGTCCTGTTTCAAGAGGTTGCAGTTTTTCGGAGGAGTGGCTGGCGTGGAACATCAGGATCGCCACTCTGACCTGAGATACGCAAACGTCTTGCCTCTGTTTGGCTAACATGCGACTCTTATGATGCTTTGGATTAAATATGTAACTAATTTCACTGGATGTGTACAAAGACAATTTCCAACAGTGTCTTACTCAGCTCCTCTTTCTTTGGTAGAAAATACAACGCTGATGTCTAAAAAGATATATATATAACTGGCCCAACCCAGTTCTGCCATGCTGTGGAGTGGCTAACAGGTAGCAACAGCAGAAATGTGCTCTGCTCTCTTCAGCGGTGTTAATTTTGACAAAAAATTTAATGAAGTTTTAGTCTTTAGTCTAAACTTAATTTTAGTTTTAGCCAAGATTTGGTCATTGTTTTTAGTTTCATTTTAGTCAAATAAAATGGCAAGCAACTTAAGGCAACTAAAATGCCCTGTAATGTTTTAAATAAAATCATTTTCTACTTCTGGAAAATGTACTTATAGCAAAAGCATCTCCTTGAATCTGTTATTTTATACACAAGGCCCAAACCATGCCAACCACCGCAGATGAGATTTGACACACTAATGAGAACGAATAAGACATCTGATTTAGGAAAAATACACATCTGAAACATTATAGACATACATTTGCATAATTGTAAAGTAAAAAAATGGACAGAACAAACACATTCCCATATAGATAGATAATATTTTGTTTTTCAGATATGCAAGAATAGATGTAAGAATAACAATACTAAGGGGGATTGCAAAGGTTTTTTTGTGCATCTAGAACACTAAAAATTGCCTTTCTTGAAGCCTCACAAATCTTCTGCTATTAAAACAGCATAATCTAGTTCCAGTTTGAAAATTCTCGGTTTATGTAGTTTTTAAACAAAAGCAGAATAAAGGTGCTCAGTGTAAAGAAAATTATGTGTGATTGCCCTTTAGCCATTTCCTAAATGGGAATCTAGAAATTGAAACCAACTTTAGGTTCGGTAAGAAACCTGACGAAGGTGACACGGTTATTTTATCAGCCCAGCTAGTACTTTTGGGTCGTCAAATCTTCAGATTGTTGTTTGGTCTCCATGAAAAACCGTTTCACATTTTTGCTCTTGGTTTTGTCATATATGAAATGGCTCCATAAATCGTTTCTTCTTTTTGTCTCAGCTGTGAATGGTTTCTACTTTTTATCATAACGTGATCATCAAGGGTTGCCTTCCCAGGAACTTGTTCAGACAGTGTTTAGCTTTATGTCTCAGTGAGACGACTGATTGGTTCTCTTCTTAGTTAGTCCCTCCTGTTACATTTGTTGAGAGGTTATTAGGCAAGACTATGAATACTAATTTTCCCTGTGACGTAGAAGGGACTGGCTTTTACTGACTCGCTTGTTTTGCTGTCTGTTTCCTTTCTGTGGCCAATGCAGACAAGGGGTGAAGAAAATGTTCACATTCAGCATATGTATACAGCTCAGAGTGACCGCTCATATTTCACGAACACATTTTTCACAGTTTCTCAGTGATTGAGACCTTTAATGTAGTTCTTCGCACAAAATGACTCGCATAAAGTAATCTCATCAGATCTGTTCTTGTCACTTCAGCCCCTTTCAGAATTAGCTATTTCGAGGGCTCTATCAATTTTATGCAAATTACCAGTTAGACCACACCCACCCATCTTGTTACTAGATAGAGGGATTGCCAAACATAAGAATAGGTGGGTGGTTCTGTACATTAATGAACTTTTTAAATGCCTCATACCAGCACAAGGTTTCTGATGGCAAAAATTTGCCAAAAAAGGGATGGATGGTTTTTATTTATGGGAAAAAAGTAAAATTTTCATGTTCCCTTTAAAGGCGATCTGTGGAAAAACTAGTCGCTTCACTTTTAAAGAAGACTGTAAATAAAAAAAAACTAAAATCTTATCAGCTGGGGAGTTGTTAGTCTGAACTGCATGGCGTCAGAGCGCTCCTCTCAGCAACTTTAGCGCCAAAATGACCCTTATTACATTTAGACAATCCCTGCATGGATATCTAATACAAGTTTTCAACCTGTGATCCATTAGATTGCACTACAGTAATTGAATTGTCATAACATAATTTTGATGAGATATTTTTGGTTTGTGTTTATTCTAGGGAAAACCAGGAGTTAGATGCAGGTTTTAAAATAAGTCAAGCTAAAAGGCTTACTAATAAAGTCCTATGGAAAGACCAATCCGCTGTTTGCATTACAGGGATAAATTGAATGTACATGATCCAAGACCAGAAAATGGTGAAGATATTTTTAGCAAATATGTTTTCCTTTATTTAGTGAACATCTGCAAAGCTTTTTAGTCTCAAGTGTCCCAAGGGTAAAAATGTTCTGTTTTTAGGCAAGTTTTTATTACACATATGAAACACATTCATACATTTACTCCCTAGAAAGGCCCAAAAGTTTTCAATCTGCTGACCTAAACTATTTACAGGGCAGCTTGGTAGCTTGGGGACTGTTGGCATTTACGCTTTTTGTTTTTCTTCCAGCCCACAAACCGGTGTGTCCGTGCCAAAATCAATGTGGCCATGATCTGCCAAACTTTGGTCAGCCCACCAGAGGGTGATAAAGAGATCAGCAGAGACAACATCCTCTGTAAGATCACATATGTTGCTAATGGTAAGTGCTTCTTGATGCCATCTGGTTTTGATCCCACGATTACACAAACTAAAGTCATGGTCAATATGCTCCTAATTTTCCTCTACGCAGCGTAGTGTATGGTTTACTTTGTTTCATTCTGCATGAGAAAATAACTTAAGTGCAGGTTTTAGGTCACTTGATTTGGTTAATAATTAAAAAGTTTAAAAAAAGTAAAAGTGTTTTTATTTATTTTATAAATCACAGGTGCATCTTTACAAAATGAATACATAACTTAAAAAATACAATTCAGTAATTTAATTAATAAAAGTGAAATCCTATAGATTTGTTATAAGTAGTAATGTATTTTATGTGTTTATTGTTAAAGGTGATGATAATGGCTTACATTTAATGAATACTTGAATATCTCTCAGAAATTACAAAAACGCCATCAGATCAATAAACACAGATTATTTTTTTTACTGTGGAAATGTCAGCCATTTGAAAAGCATGTCCTCATATTATTTGGTATTCGCGCTCCTTTCACATGAATCCCAGCATCAGTGCAGCGTGATGAGGAAGCAATCAGCCTGTGGTTCTGCTGACATGCAAATGATGCCCAGTTTGATTTAATCCCGACCTTCAGCTCGGCTGCACTGTTGGATCTGCTGTTTCTCATCTCCTAACAATACCCAATATTCTCAATAAAGTTTAGGTCGGGTGAGTTTAAGTGTTACCATGTTCATTCTGTCCTAAACACTTAATTTTTCTTTTTTTTTATGAGGTTCTGTGAAATTATCTGTGATATTTCCGAATCTTTAGTAGAAAGATAATTTTTTTTCCATAAACTTGTTGGAAATGTATATTTAAACTAGGGATGCACCTATAACGTTCTTATGTACTGTATCGGTTAAAGTTAACGGATGCCATAAACTGATACTTGAAATGTTGAAACCACAATAATTTCACAGAAAGTTTATTTTTTGATGGGAGCACGGTGGCGCAGCTGGAAGGTCCTGGGTTCGATTCCTGCCGGGGAGGCTGAGGGTGTGTTTGTTCCTCCATATCATCAGCACCCACACCCTGGGTAGGGTTGGCATGTTCTCCCCGTGTTCCCTTGGGTAGTTAATGTGAGCTACTCCCACAAAAACATGCATCAGTTCTGGGCTATATACTGCCTCCTCCTGGCCGACCGAGGCGCCTGAGGCTACGGAGAGGATCTGGCTGGAATAGTGTGATCCTGCCACACGCTACCCCTGCTGGGGGAACCCCACCCCCTCAGGTGACAAAATGGGCCTGCTCACTCCTTAAGCAGGAAGGAGGCTTGAGCTTCAGTGCGGGGCCCTCCAGCGGTCAGCAGAGGGAAGGCAATGCCCAGGACTGTACTTAGGTAGGAACACTGGGGTGATAATAATGGGGGAAAAAACGTGGGATAAAAAAAAATATATATAAATATTTTTAACTTGAAATTTTATTTTCTGTAATTTTCTTATAATTTTTTTTCTAATTCACCATCATTTATTATAACAAGCAGAGAAGAAAATAAAACCTGTCTTCCAATTTATTGCATTTTTGTGTGTGGTAGAAGTATTGGCATTGGTACTCGGTATCGGCAAGTACTCCGATTTAATTATTGGTATCGTATAATTTGAAAAAAGTGGTATGGTTGCATCGCTGGTGCCTTTTCCTCACGGCACACAGTTTATGTAATTCAGTACTGTTTGGATCCATATCAGTAGATTATGAACCTCAGATACCTGTATCGTAAACTAAAAAAGTGGATCGGTGCATCCCTAATTTAACCTAAAAACATTTTAGTGTCACTTTAGCTCAAGGAATGCAACAGTTAGTCAAAGTCAACTTTATTTGTCAATTGTACCACATGTACAGAACATACAGAGAATTGAAATTGCGTTACTCTCAGACCTGCATACAAGTAACATTAAAATGCAGACAGTAACATTAAATACAAGTGACATTCAATACAAACAGTAACATACAGATAAGAGTAAATACAAATAAACATAATATATAAAATGAAAAACACAATATACAAGTAAGGCACATGGTAGAGAGTGCAAACCCTGAAACAATGTAAACAGTATAGTGCAACAGAGCTTGTAAATGTATAAAAGTGTCAGAGAAGTCTTATTATAGCTCCTGTTGATGATATGACTGACTCTGGTGTGTCTTGTAGAATGTCCACACCTTGAGGACTCTTGAATGGGTTTTATTTTACCATCTGCTAAAAGCTGCTGTTAACAGTGTCGCTCTTGTACCGTTTTTCTTCCATATGTTTTCTTTCCACTCAACTTTCCACCAATAAGCTTGGATGCAGCACTTTGTGAACAGAGAGCTTCTTCAATTAAAAAAAAACCCTTTATGGTTAGTTAGTTTTTAATGAACATGATTTTTATAACATAACATCTCTTTATTAAAGATGTGTTTTTATTGTTTGCAAAATCCCGATTATATATATTTTTTTCAAGCAACTACATTTTGGGTTTTCATTACCTGTAAACCATAATCATCAAAATTATAACAAATGTTTGAAACCTACCACTATATATAGTGAAGTAATGGACCATACTGGTTTCACTTTTAAACTACTAAAGTATATTACAGATTCTGTTGTATTTTAATTTTCTGAGATGCACCTGTATAGTTAAGAAGTTGATATAGAGTAATTTGCTAAGAGCTGGGTAATCGTGTTTCTGTGATAAGCCAGTCCAGATGTATGCAATCCCCTTTGCCTCCTGTAGCCAAAGAGACTTTAGCAAATACCTTCCTTATTAGAGAGTGGATTATTATTGGATGTTTAGAAAGAAAAAGAGCAGTTTGCCTTTTTTTCCACTAGAGGGCACCCTATCCCACCATCTCTGCACTGTATTACTGTTGTGACGTGTTAATAGTTGGTGATAAATGGTGAGGAAGGACGACTTGAGCTGTTAATTCTCCCCTGTGTGGCTGCAGTGAATCCTGGAGGCTGGGCTCCAGCTTCAGTCCTGAGAGCCGTAGCCAAGAGAGAGTATCCCAAGTTCCTCAAACGCTTCACCTCCTACGTTCAGGAAAAAACAGCCAGGAACCCCATCCTTTTTTGAACACTAAAAGGTAATCAGGAGCCAAAACTCTGCTTGCGTTTCTACATAAATAAATAAGCTTTTATTCTGCCATTTTTACTGTTTGTTTTTTATTACTGACTTATTCCTCTTGTGTCAGGCTCACCATTTATGGGGATGCTACCCTTCATTCAACACGTTGTCAGAAACGACTTGGCCTACTAAACTTTGATTTACACAATTTCCAGCAGGACCGCAAATGATCCGGACATCCCTGAAGAGGAGAGAGCTTTAACACCACCGTCATTTCCACCCCAACTGCATCGCACTGCTGGCTGCCTCCATCTGGTGGTCATGAAAGTGCATTTAAAGTCAGTTCAAGAGTTTTTGAAGAAGTCTTTGAAGCATTGTTGATTATGCTTTTTTTTTTTGTAAATTGTTTTGTACATTTCTTATGATTGCCTACTTCTAGATGTTTTTTTGGGGTGTGTGCTATAATCACTAGTATTAAAGCTACTTGTTTTGCTGCTGCTAAATTAAACTACCACAGGAGAGGAGCCTAGACGCTCCCGGGAGCAGCTGCCCACTGTTTCCCCCCTTTCTTGCCTTGTTCCGTCCCTCTTGTGACGACTCTTTACTGTTGGATGGGGGGTCAGAGCTTACAGCTTTGAAATCTTTATATTTCTAGATGGTTATAAACTAGTTTTCGGAGAGCACATAGACACAATGTATTGTACAGAGAGTAACTTTTCAGTTAGTTTACCAACATGACAAATGTGAATCGACTGTTAAACGCTTGAATCTGATGACCGCAAAGAGCTGGGGGCGATGGGAGATTGAGACACTTTGCTTCTTAACTCTTCTTGGACCATATTTTTGTAAAAAAAAAGTTAAACTGATACTATGGCGAACTGTGGTCTGAAGATGCTAAGTTGCGATCCAAGTTTAACCTCCAACTCAGTGTTTCAGATGGACATTTGCAAAATATCAGCCTTGGTGTCTGATGGGAGCATTTCTCTTTCATCGAGACATCGTTGGATCCACTTCCTACACACGTATTTTTTTTTTCCTCAATTGTTTGCCGCCATTTGTGTGTTTGGTTTGAAAATGAGATCTGCCTTTGTCCAACAGAAGTGAAATTGACTGTTAGGAGTTATATTGTTCATACTGTCGTTCTCAGTTGTGCAAAATTTACATTTCACACTGCGGTGCAGCGGCATCCCGCCCTTTGACTGATAGATGAACGACCCCCAGAATGCCTTAGACACCAGGGTGAACCTTAAAACATTCTAGATTTAATCTCTACTTTACAGCCACCAGACGTGCATTTATCAACACTGCATTGAAACTGGGGGGAGTGGTGGGACAACATTTCACGTCATCGTACCTCATGACTTTTAGATTGTGTTCAACGCCATCGAGCGTTGGGAGTTCCTCAATCAGCTGATCTGCGTGGTTGGGAATTTGGTCTGCAGATTTTATAATCTTAGAGCTAAGAGGTTTAGGAAGGTTCTGGATTACTGCTTTGATGATAACACAATTAGATCGTGTTCTGTCATCTGAAGAATACAGTTAGTGTTTTTAATTGTATTTTGTCAGCAATCTACAGACTTTGTATATTTCTAAGTTGTACATCCGAAGTGTTATTATTTGCACTAAATGTATTTGCATTTGACAATGTTCTGTAAAGTAAAATTATTACACAAAAGACCTGAATAAAAGTGTACTGTTTATGCAACTAACCGCCTTTCACATTTACTGACCTCTTTGGTAAATATGTGAGAGAACCTGTAAAATCAGCATTTAGTGCTGTAGCTTAGTTGCTCTGAAATAGATGATCTACTGATTTTTGAACGCAAGAGTATGTCTATCATCAATGTTACAGTGGGGAGAACAAGTATTTGATACACTGCTGGTGTTTGAAGTTTTCCCACTTAGAAAGTATGTAGAGGTCTGTAATTTGTACTCAACAACTGTGATGGGCAGAATCTAAAACAAAATGCAGAAAATCACAGTGGATGATTTTTAAATAATTAATTTCCATTTGATTGCATGACAGAAGTATTTGATCCCATATCGAGCAGTAAGAATTTAGGCTCCCAGAGATCTGTTAGTACTTCTTTAAGAATAACTCCTGTTCTCCACTCATTACCTGTAATAACTGCACCTGTTTGAACTTCTTACCTGTATAAAAGACGCCTGTACACACAAACTCCAAACTCTTCAGCTGTGTAAGGACATTAGGGATAAAAAAAACAAGGAAAATACAGGACAATAGGCAAGAAGCTTGGTGAGAAGGCAACAACTGTTTCTGTAATAATTAGAAAATGGAAGACGTTCAAGATGACGGTCAGTCTCCCTCGGTCTGGAGCGCCATGTAAGATCTCTCCTTGTGGGGCATCAATGATCATGAGGAGAGTAAGGGATGAGCTCAGAATTACACAAAACCTAGTCAATGACCAGAACATAGCTGGAATCAGTCTCAAAGAAAACCATCAGTAGCATACTCCGCCATCATGGATTAAAATACTACAGTGCGCATAAGGTCCCCCTGCTGAGGCCAGCGCATGTCAAGGCTCGTCTGAAATTTGCCAATGACCATCTGAATGATCCAGAGGAGGATTGGGAAAAGGTCATGTGGTCTGATGAGACAAAGGTGGAGCTTTTTGGTCTAAATTTCACTCGCCATGTTTGGAGAAAGAAGGATGAGTACAACCCTAAGAACAGCATCCCAACTGTAAAGCATGGAGGTGGACAAACTTCAAAAATCAGCAGTGTATCAAATACTTGTTCTCCCCACTGTACATGTAGTGCCTGAAACTCAAAATAGAACAAATTGGAAAAAAAAAATGTCCATGGGGACAGTAGAGCTTAAAACAATTAAAGAGGTGTTGTTACTTAGTTTAAAAAAAAATGTTGAATGAAAACTCAGAACATTAGGGCTACAATAACTGAGCAGAGACCATAACAAAATATAACCTACACGCGTTATTAATTTTATTTTTTCCACAAGATAACCATACATAAATATAGTAATACAAAGTGCAAAGATACATTGAATGAAAAGCTGACATATAATTCAGTCAGATGTGGGCTTTGGTAAAATTACACAGCTTTATGGTGCTTTTAAATATATTTTTAAAAGCTTAAAGCAAAGGAACTTTTTAAGAAATGACATTTATGAATGAAAAAATGTTGCCAGCATAATCAAAGCATTTAGTCCAAAATATTGTATTTACTAAGTAAGAACCAAATCCAATTCTTAAAAAGTTACATTTGGGTAAAATATGTACAGGATATTCTGTACTGAAAATGGATCCAACATTCTTTACATTGCATTGATAGTAGGCCCGCCCACTTTGGATCAGGGCCCACCCATAAAAGTAATTAGAACAAATTACATTGTTACGTTTTATTTTAAAATAATAAAAGACATTGGAGGTGAGTCTGTTTTAAATACCATGCCTTGCAAACTCTCCAGACAAACTAGGGCTAGCAGTAAGTCTGAGATTTCTAGTTATGAATTGAACACTTTAATTGCAAATATTAGGATCGCTTGCTAAACATTACAGATTAATCCAATAAAGTGAATTTCCACTTACATCTGTTTATAAATTACTGTACTGTGGCACACTGAGGGCTCAGGCAAGATTTGATCCTCAGACTCCTGGGTGAGCATTTTACACACTAACCAATCAGCCATAAGTATATCTCAGGGGTGAAGTGGCCAGGGCACGTCATCTGCACACTGTCACATTACATTGATTAAAAAGCTGTTTAGGAAGTTTTCTTTATAACCATGTGTGACACATTACTATGTTTTGCCAAAGTGCTTTGGGAAAATCTGACCAATCGCTGAGCTCTCAGAGCCTACATCATCACGCCCTTTTGCGGTGCAACAAAAATGGCTCGATGAGTCAACATGATTAACAGCTTCTAAAACTTTTACTGTCTACTAGGTAAGCTGCCTTAATAGGAGTCCTTCTGGAAATCAAGTAATTATTTAAAGCATTGGGTATCTGACAGTGGCCATATTGTTATTTTTACACTGTGTAGTCTAACTGTAGGCTAGTGCACTTTGTTCTTAGCTGTTTGTTTAAAACTTGATGTCGGTTTCTGATGTATACAGACATATTCACTGAAGCAACAGTGGAATTTACCAATAAACCTAATTTCAAAACTAATTATGTGGCCCAGCCATTCTTTGTTAGGCGCACCTGAAAAGGAATTTCTGGCTACACCCCTCCCTCCAGACAAGATCCGCACCCAAGCTGTATAAAATCCTCATTTTGTACAATGTTTCCGTCATTGGACCCAAAGGGAAGAGCAGCAACGAGAAGTCCCAAGCAAGAGGATGAAGAGGAAGGAGCGAGATTACGATGATGAGGAGGAGAGAGAGAATTCTGACAGTGGGAAGATCAGCCTATTTTTGATAGGCCTATTCAAACAACCTCTAACTATGATGAAGGGGAGGATCCATGAAGAAACAACAGGAAAACAGACAAGCTCTTGTTGAGTTTTTAGCGGAAAATGACTGCTACTACAACAAAGGGTTGGAGAAGTACGGCAACAACAAGTAGCATACAAGAAAAATGTTTCTGGAGAACCTGGGCTAAGAACTAAATGAGTAATCTCTGTCAACCTGCCAATCAGTCCTTCTCAGTAAGAAGAAAGTAACACATTGAATTGAATATGTACCTTTATGCTGAAATTGAACAAAGACTTGTGTTATGATACTTGGTAATTTTACATGTGTACGTTCTTTCACATTTGAAGATTGTTATGCCCTTTTTTACGATTTCTGCCGTCAAGATCACCACGTCGTTTGTAGGACAACGCACTAATGTGGGCAGGTTTCAACAAGGTTTTCAACAAATTCAGGTGTGGCTCAAACCTCTCACTGCCAGGCACAAGTGGCAACTGGAATACTTTGTCTTCTCAAAGGACCACATAAAACCCCAGACTCTCAGATTCGACAAGGAAGAAGTAGGTTACCATGAAAACGAGCAGGAGTTGGAGACAGTGGTGTAGCCAGAAATTGCTTTTCAGGTGGTCTGTAACAATAAAATGAGTGTGCTAGATACATTTTGAAAAGACATTTATTTGTAAGTTCCCCTGTTGGTTCAACAGATGTGTCTGCTTACATCATAATCCAACAAGTTTTAAAAAAATGGAACAAAGAACACTAGACTTGGTCTCCAAAGTGTAAACATAACAATCTGGTCACTGTCAGACACCCAGTGCTTAAAATTAGTATTTGATTCCCTGAAGGGTTCATATAAAGGCAGCTTACCCTGCAGAGAGGTTTTAGAGACTAACCAGAGGTAGCTCTGTAAGTAAAATAAAGCGAGATCATCTAGACTCTGTGAGCTCAGCGATTGGTCAGCTTTTCCTAAAGGATTATGGCAAACATAGTAGTAATGTGAAACAAAGAAAACTCCCTAAAAAAACTGTTCTTTATATGAATGTGTATCAATTTATTGCCAGATTTGTTTTTAATGCATGGAACTGTATTTTATTGGATTAGTCTGAAAAGTTCACCTACACATCTTACTATTTTTAATAAAAAGGAATCTCACAGCAAGCCAACTAGTTTGTCTGGAGAGTTCACTAAGCATGTTATCTAAAACAGCCAATGACAAGTCTTGCAAAGATTTAATTTTCACCTCCAACTTTGTTCTTTTTTTTAATAAAAAGCCGTTCATTTAGGTGGGCATGTGGTCTTTCCAGGCCGACCCATAGCCATCCCAAGCGGTTGGAGGCGGTGTCAACTGCTTCCTTGCCAACTGGTCTGTTAAGGGGGCAAAGGGGTCATAAACGGGCAGCAAAATGGATGACGCATTTAGCTTTCTACAGGGCACGGTCATCATGAGTCACTAGCAAAGAAGGTATGCAATAAGAACAATACATTGGTTTTTGACTTCAATAATATATCATAGTCTAATGAAACAGTCACTAGTTTTCTTAATCATGAAATAAAATTTTCACAAATTTATGTTGTTTCATGGTATTTACATGTATCTTGTGTTCTTTTTGATCGCAGACCCAGGAGTGCGACCCTGGTCCAGTAGATGAGCAGCAGGCTTTCGGCCAATGGTTCTGGATGAAGTTGCTGAAGGTCTCAGAGGAGAGCTGGGGTGAGTTTCATGTTCGTATGAGGCACATTCACTGCTGGCAAAGTGTATACACCAGCCAACGCAACACAAACTCAGCCAGCCGCAGCAGATCTGTAACCAGCCACACCTGCAGCAGAGCTCCCAAATCCACATATGAACTGCTTATGAGACACAATAAACTGAAGTCCTCCGACTTGCATCTTATTAAGAATGTGTGAAGTGAGCTGGAAGGAAAACAGAACGGATCAGGGATTCTAGAAGATCTGAATCTGTCTTGTCTAAACGTTTTGCAATGCAGATCACAGCAGTTCAAATTCAGATCAATGTTATTTCTATTTTCCATGTCTACAAAACCTTTTGTGATTGGTGATTATTCGGTAAAAATATTTTTTTTTTAATGAACTGTTTTTTTAGGGTAAGATTTTGCAATAAAAGCTCAACTTCAAAGAAAATTTACTCATATTTACAGATTTGGGTTTTTTCTGACAATGTCTTAAATGTTTTTCTAAATAGAATTAATATTTTCTTCAAATGAATATGTGTGCTTTCAGCTCAGATGCCACAAGCGGGCCCAAACCACAATGCTACCATTATTTTCCATAGTTTGGCACCTCTGTTAACTAGGTGCCAATGAGGATGGGGGCCTGGTGCCTCTTCTAAACACTGCAAAACACCCTACCAACACCAGCAGCAAGACTGATTACGTACACTTCATGTTCTGATTCAGCAGGTCAATCATAAATGAGGTCGCTCAGTGAATTTTAAAGGTGTTTATTTACATAAATATGAATTTTCTTTACATTCAGCGATGAAAGTTTTTTTCAGCAGATGGTGAGTTAAGAGTTGCGTAATAAATTATTCTGTCATCTGACTTGATTGTAGAGTTGAACATTTATAGTAGGCTACAGTCTTGATGAGGTATCAGACAGCTGTAAGTGTTGGATGCTGGTCTCTGATGCTGATACTCATTCTATTTCGGAGAGTCCTGAACAGAAACATCTCCACTCATCAGGCCAACTTCACAAAGTCCCAGATCAAACATGATCTACAGTGTTAATTTCTTTGTCTCTACATGTAGTTTTAACGATAAAACAGAGGTGTGCATTTGTAGAGGAAATAAGGAAGGGGAGAAAAAAAGTGCATTTGCACACATCGAACTCTGTGCATATTGTCTTGTGGACCACCCACCTAAGCAACATCCTCAAAGAGGAGAACATCGCTTACAGTAATCATAACCAGTGTGATAAAAAGTGCCTTTTTTTTACCAAGAGCAGGTGCATCGTACAGGATCCACAGTCGCTATTTTATTTTTTCACTCCGAGTATCAGGTTTCTCTTAGGCAGCACGAATAGCCACCTTGTTATGAACATTTGGCCACGTCGCAGTCTCTGTTTGGCCTCAGGAGCTTCATAATAAAGTCTGTTCAAGTGAGTCGATCCTTCTTGGAGCAGTTTTGAGTCCTTAGACGCTACCGTGAATTCACTGTAAACATTTCTCATCAGCACCCTCTGCTGCAGCAAAGGTTTAAGTCTTTCTGGCCACCAGAAAAGAAATGTATGACATGAATCTAGTATTTCCTTATGCATATATTCTCATATATTTGCAATCTTAGTGTCCACAATGGAAAAAAAAAATACATGTATAAAACTAAGTAGTGCTGCTTTGATACATGTAGAAAAGCAACACTATCTGAAGTTTAGCACGTTATAAAAGATGTCACATTGGTAACTGTTCCAACTTTGCAGAGGTCCGTCAACCAGAGAGGCCTTCAGGGGTTGTCCTTTGGAATTGGCAAACAACAAATGGCATTGAGGATGTAGCGGAAACTCGCTTGGAGACCGACTTCCAGTGCGATATATCCATTGGAGTGTGGAGATTGTCTTATGTGTTGCAGGAGGAAATTATTATGTAAAACTTTCACTGTAAAGAAAAAATATATAAGTAAAATCAGTATTTTATTAAGCACGTACATCCTAGAGCCAGAAAACTTGACAAAAAACACATAATCTGCCTTTCCAGTTTTGTTTTGTTTTCAAAGCACATAAGTAATTAAAAACATTTCTGGCACAAAAACTTTTTTTTTTATTCATGCCAACTAAAACAAGAAGGCCCTATCATATATGGATGATGATGTAGGATCTGTAAAGGTTTTGTCTGGAAATCTCTCAAAATTATAAAAGAAAAGATTTCTTCTAGCCCCCCTAAAAAAACATTTTAAAGAGAATATGTTGAATGGATGTGTGGTCACTTCTTGACAACACAGGAAAAGCTATTGCTGCAAAGATCATTTACAAATAGGAAATGTGGCTTAGAGCCATGGCAATAAACTGGTGAACATTTTTCTTCTCAACCAAAGGGCTTAAAAACTTATTTTTGTAACACTTTAAGTTTTAGGTTTACAAAGCAATAGAAATACTGGATTTAAGGGAAGAGGACTAAACACAGTTCCTGCCATGGCTAGGAAAGGTAGCTCCAACAGGAAGTCAACAGGACTACCCCAGAGTGGTCAGAAATGCACCTTACCAAGTACACGTCAAGAACAGACCCATCATCCGCAATTACTTCCACATCTACAGTGCTCTGCTCTGAAGTGAGGCAGATGGCACTATCCTCCAGCGTGAATGTGGAGCTGGATGCAGCATCATCCCTGCAACAGGACGACACGTTTAGGAGTTAGCTTTTACCCAGCCCTGAGAGTTTGTCGTTTAACTAGAAAGCAGCTGTAGAAAAAGGGTCTGAAAACAGGCAGAAAATAACGAACACAGCCCAGAAAATAAATTACACTTTACTGTCGGCTTTAGTCTAACATTGAAAGGCACAGTGTGGGTCCAGGATTTAGATTAGTGTTTGAGAATGGTTTCAGAAATGCCTCAAATAGAAGTGAACCAAATTCCTTTCAGAATTAAAAGATTTGCACAGAAATCAGCCACAATAATACACAACAAACTGCAGAGTGTGTTCTGCAGGTGTGCTTCATGATGCGTGACTGAGAATCCAGTTTATTTATAACCAAAAGTTCATTTACACTCAAACTGTTTACTACATCCCTCTTATCGCCATCCACAAGCTTTTTGTATAATTCTGGCTGGATGTTTGACTATTTTTTTCTGGCAGAATTTATTAGTTTTATTCAAATTGGCAAAAAAAAAAAAATTCTGGGTTTCTCATTGAGAGAAAACTAGATGAATCGGGAACACGCCAGGAACATATGGAGCTTCAACAGATCACAAACAGAAAGTTGCTAAAACACCAGTGTCAAGCCAAATGGTTTCTGGGGGAAGGTGACTGTAAGATGAAGGAAAGATTTAACTGCGTTAGCCAAAATCACAAAAACGCAAAGAGTTTTTTAAGCTTGAAAACAATGTAAGACCTGTAGTTAGCATGACGGTTGCAGCATCATGCTGTGGGGATGTTTTGTTGCCAGAGGAGCTACGGCACAACACGGGTAGCATAACTAAGCAAGATCTCCTGATTCTTCAACCTCGATTCAAATCAACAGCTAGATAGCTGAAACATGGACACACCTGGACAATGATACCAGTTAAGACTGGTTTTGCAATCAGTTAAAAATTACTAATGTAAAGGTTTTGATCATTTCTGTGTAAAAGATGGGTCATTGCAATGAAACCATATTGTTTTAAATGAACTCTACAATTTCTCCTAAGAACAGTCAAATATCTAATATCTTTTTAATGACTACAAAAAAAATTTCTCTACAACTTGCTAAAGGAACCTTCCTCTTAATATTAGTGGTGTATGTATAGAATCAATTCAGAATTGGGCACCCGACTGTTGTTATTTAAAAAGCATTCAAGCTGTGTGTTATATAATCAGTCCATGCTAAAAAAAAATAAATAAATAAAATAACTCAAAGATTATTACATCATTCAACCTGATCATATAGGTTTGATTGGAACCATAAATATATCATTACTCCGTTCAAATGTTTGGAAAAAAGTTACAGAGTGCAAGGATAACATAAATAACTATAATAGAAAAACAAAAACCATGCCATTACCACACCTTTGCATTTAACATTTTTCCCTCCACACGAGTTTCTTTGCTTCAATCACCAGGTGGCATCAAGAGCGCTCTTTTCTATGGACATCAGGTGACTGCTAATAAATGCAGGAATGTGTTCTGAGAGTTTATGACAGATATGATGAAGAGTCTCTCGGCTTAAAGTGAAAATGAATTCTTGGTAAGGAGTTGTAAAGTGTTGCTGACTGTTGGCTTCATAAAGACGAAAACAGATAACCAGCAGGTTCACACACCCTTACATGTCTGACATGGCCAATACTGAAACAGGCCGGCCGGTTGGCTGATATATGGCCTCTAATGCGCCGCTTGTTCCGCTTTGTCACAGCTTTTGTGTGGCCTGACATCGGCGGGTTAAAACTGTATCAAAGCTGCTGTTTAAACATTTATGAAAAAAGTCTGGGGAACAATGCAAGGGCGGCAGCAGGTGAACGACGAGATGGGAGCCTTAGAGAGCACGGCTGAGCCAACGCTGGCGGACAGGAAGAGAGGTGAAAGACAAACGGGCACATAGAGGGCAGAGGACATAAAGACATTTTTAGAAAAAGGGATATTAAATAGCCTTCAGCCAGAGGGTGGGGTTTTACACTGAAGTGATGGTTTAACGAAACCTGTTAATGTAAAACCATCACTTGGATTATTTACCTGATTTCACAACATGAAAATACGAAATAAATACCGTAAAAAGGCCTGCAGTCTTTAGTTTCTCCCGCAGCTTTAAGGGAACTCTCCTACCAAGGTTTTATTAATATTAACGCCGTCCACACACCCTAATACTCTCTCTCTCTTTGACACCAGAGTCCATATGGTGTTCAGGAAGTGTTTGCGCATCTAATGAATATTCCCAAGTACCTCAAATCACCATTCATTACAAGCTAGCTATGTGGAATAGCATCAAACCTAACCAAAAGGTCAAGTAAAGACATTACCTCTCTTCTGTTTGGCTTTCCACATTTACATAGATGGAGGAGTTGGAGATGGTCCCCATGGAGGAGGCCTCGTAGAAGGACGGGCTGGAAAGGACCAGGTCAGGACGCAGAAATGTACCAATGACAGCTGAGGACATAGAAAATAATAATAAATACTTAAATTTCTTAAAGGCAGGGTATACGATTACATTTTAAAACACTTTTTTTAAAACTACAAAAAATGCTCTTCATATACCAGTAGCAACCTATTAGTTAGGAGTTCTTAAACTTGACAGAGTAATTTTCATTCTTTCTACAGCGAGAAACCCTGGGAAAACCTCATCCAATCAACTTCCACGGTCCGTCCAAAATAAGAGGCTTGTAAGCAAGGCTTCCGTGCTCCAGCACCCCCACCCCACCCCCTTCTCTGCGCGTCCCCTTCGTGTGCACGCAACGCTCGTTCTAGCCTGCAAACAGGAAGTGAGCTTGCGCTACCTTACCAACAGATAAATAGATTGCGCCAGCTGCAGTAGCCGACGTGTTTTTGTTTGGTGAAGCATTTGGTTCGACGGTAGTGCAGATTAGCTTCCCAAAATGAATCGAAAACGCAAAGCTGTTGTGGAAATAGCAACGAGAAAGAAGAAAGCCGACGAAGAGCGTGCCAAAAGCCGAATCTGCATCGGAGCTGCTGCATTTACACGGTGGCGTGAACTCAAGGAAGCTAAGGGCTTGCTAACCGATGCGTTGGTTGCTGATTTTCTCCTGGACAGGTAAGATTATATTTTGTGAATTTGATTGAAATGGCTTGTGTCCTGGCACACGTTTGAAGAAAAACAGCCACTGTGAATCAGATTTGATACAGTTATAAATCTGAGCCTTTAAATAATTCAGCAGTGTTTGGCTTTTTGACAGGAACGATCAGGTGATTGAAATGGGTTGTTGGTCAATGGCTTTTTCAACAATTTTAGACTTTTTCAGTTTTAGCTCTTAACAGCTGAGAACAAATATGAGCCATTTTCCACTCCAAGTCAATACAACTCCACCACAGAGAGTTAAAGGACTTTTTAAATAGAATGTATTATTTTTAACTCTGGGGAAATTAATAAAAAAAAATCTTGTGGTCTCTCCCAGTAAACTGAAAATATTTTAACAGGCTAATAATCCAGAATGTATGGCAATATACATACAGAAGTGGTTTAATAGACAAATGATCAACCGTCTTCCAAAGCCATATCTGTCCCCAGACCTAAATCCTAAAGAAAGTTTGCTGGCAGACCCAAAGAGTAGAGATTATAAAACAGGACCCAGGAATCTGGATAATAAAGAGAAAATCTGCAAAGTACTGCAGCTGGATCATTCAGACGGAAATTTTGCTACTCCGAAAGATTCATATTGTTAAAGGGATTTATTAGGTCTTTACCAGGGGTGCCGCTAAAGGTGGAAGGTGCTCTATATTCAAATAATTAGTTATTAGTTATTATTATTGGTTCCAATAATAGTGAAGCATTTTTTTTTTGTATCTGACTTCAACATCAAAGCAGAACGCACAGCTTCTGTCTCCTTTGAGGCCGATCCAGAAACCATGAAGAGCAAATCAGGAAGTGGAACAATTAAATTTTCTCTGCTGGGTGTTGCGTCACTGCTGGGGACTGGTGGGAGAGCCCCTCAGCTGTAAAAAAGCATGAAGCATGACTGTGTGAGTCCTCTCTGAGTACCACGCCCTTACAGCTTCCGGCGACACATTGCCTAATAGACTCCTTTAACACAAAGGTCAACTGCAGCGGCTGCACTTTCTTTTATCACCCTTTGATTCATTTAACTCCTTGTCCTGGGGTCAGATTGTGGTCACATAGGAGATCGAGTACGAGTAAGGAAAGCTGAAAAGCACTAGACTTTTTCACGTTTTTTTTTATATATACACACACGCGCTGCATCCGAGAGGATACAATTAACAAGCTGGGTTCTGCTTTCTTTCCTGCGAGGCCAAACGGAATATTAATCTGTGACAGCTTGGCCAGAGGCACAACATTTAATGACCAAATGAAAGGCAATGCTTTTATGACCTTAACTATTTCTACTTACAACAAAAAACAAGGAGGACATCACCCAAAGGTCACAACGATAAACTGGAAGATGGTTTAGACGAGGACAGAGAAAGCATTGTGAAGGTTCAGCAAATTCCACTAATAATGAGGCACTCCTATAAATATGCCTGACTGTTCGGGTAGAAAATGATTGCAGGTATGCCATCACATGGTTGTTTTCTTCTGTACCTTGTCCATCCAGACTGGCCAGGCTCCGTGCCCCTCCCAGCCTGTCCCTCCTCTCATCCTCGTGCCTCTCATCCGCCTGCGATGAAAGGATCTCCTGTGAGGATGACCTCAGAGCGGGGATGGAGGTCCGGGTCCTCCTTGAGGGGGAGAATCGAATTGCTGTGGAGCAAAAATTACAAAAAGAAAGCAGATAGTAGTCAGGGAACAAAGGGTCGGGGTGTGTGGAGGAGATAATAAGGAAAATATGCTGACAGATGAAGAGCTCACACACATTAAAATTAGATTTTAAACTGTTGAAAGTGTTCTCAAACATTACAACTTCTGATCCCCTAATGCAGGACATGAAATCGGTTTCTGCCACCTCCCTCTGGCAGGACTTAGTGATGGTTAAAAGCACAACTAAACCCTTAAATAAGTGCTGCAGCTTCCCAATTTTACCCAAAGGCGCTCTGATACAACGAACAGCCTAATGCAGCAGCTTTAGATCTACATGGGAGACGTGACAGAGAATCTATGAGGCTCTTCTCAACAACCTGACAGCAAATGTGCGGCAGAAGGTTTGCATTGAGCTTCAGGATTTTCGAAGATCAAATATATTTTAAAATCATAAAACCAAAAAGTCTTAAAGTATAAAATATTAATATATCAAAGCTGGCCTTTCCATCTATTTTTAAAGCTGAAAAGTCATTTGAAAAGGAACATTTCTGACACATAAACAGCATTCTGAGCCACACCTCTCCAAAGCAGGGATCATTACCATACACCGATAATGATCTGTTTTCTGATAACCACAGAACACGACTGTCTACTGCTCTGAGCAACGAAAGCTGTATGCTTTCTTGACAAAAACAAAACAAAACTGACAAATGTCAGAATATTAAACGGCCTAATAAACAGAATAATTACGCATAGAAAAGTGAGCTCTTTGGCTGCTTCCATTCACTGTTGCTGTGTTTTACACAACCACTGCACAAGATTTCCATGAAAACATTGTGGTCACACAGTTGATAGAAAAATAAGTCATGACCAAATGCTCATCAGAGTAACATTTCTGATTGGAACAGCAGCATAAATTATAACATATATATGAAGGCTGCTAGAGATTTATTTTCGTCACAAGCTGGTTATTAGAGCCCTTCCTAGGAAGCAGACTCTGCCTTGGTAGGGTGGATGTCTGTTTGGTCTCCAAGCTATTGTTTTCAGACAGCATTTCTTCTGAGTTCCTCCGCCTTGCTGGTTAAATGGCCATAGAAATCGTAATTCTATGAACTAATATTGGAGCTAAATACCTTGCTATAACAAAGCAGTGTTGTCTATGACAAAAAAAATCCATGTAACCTAAAATATACATCTGCAACATATTCCCTGTCTTTATCAGCACAGGATTTCCTGCTTCCCAATCCTCGCTCTTTTCACCCGTTCCCTTTGCATGAACATGTTAAGTCGCAGACTTACGGTGATTCTTCCTGAAGACCCGTGTGCTCATGAACTTGAGGAAGCGGCTGGCGTAAAACCCGGGCCGGTGGACAGAAACCGAATCCTGAAGAGGGAGAAGCAAGTGGGGAGGGGGAAGTAGGTTTTTAGGCTCAACAGGATGCAGCAGAATAAAGGGTTCATTCATGAAAGGAGCAGTTTCAGATTCTTGCGGGGTGTCAACTTACACCGTCGTACACCAGGGCTTTCCATGAATGTTCCAACTTTTTAATGAATCTGAAGAGAGGCGACAAAAGAAAAGGGCATTGTCACTAACGTTCCTTCTTCGGTGACTTCCCATTTAAGCTGGTCAACTGAGATGCCTTTTTTACCCAAGAACTTCAAACCACAAAGATTAATTTGAGTCAAAAACCAAGGTAATTCTAATATCATTAGAACTAATACCATACTCAACTCTCCAAGTTCCACCACACTGAAAGACTTTTTAAAATGGTAGTGTAACGTGTGGTTTAACTTTGTCTTTTTTTTCAACTTTCAAATGTAAGTTTCAAGCTGAAAAATATGACCTGAAAGTGTCACTAAAGAATGCACAGCTGGACATTTGTCACCAGTCCAGACCGTGAAAGCTAATATGGCTGCCACATGCTAATAACAGAGATAACTGCTGTAGTATTTACTGCAGTTTCATTGGTTTCTACAAATAGGCATGCAAAAATCATAGTACTAGTTATATCACTCTATAACTTCTGTTAGTAAATGTGCAGCTATAAAGTTTGAAGGCATAAAATTGTAGATACATAAAAATTTTTACTGCTTTGCTAGCACGGAGTCCACAGTTCAACAAACAGCAAAAAATATCATTTTCAGATCCATGTTTGAAGTTAAGATTGTAATGAAACACAATAGACAGCTGAGCTTGTTCCTGGTTGACATGCACCTCAGTTTCTATTGGAGGATGAGTCTGCAGTGAATCTGTGTTAGCCATTGCAAACACCGCTGTCAAGGGTGGCAAAACCAGTACTTAGGTTTAGCTGGCAATTCCTTTTTCCTCATTGGGTCAGGGAGGTTTGTATTGTGTTGTTACACAAACACTAAAGTTTTGAAAATGGTATTTTGTAATTCAACGGGGTTTGTCTAGGATAACAATTGGTTTGATGATCTGGAACCTGCAATCGTAAATTATTATTAAAACAAAGTCTCAAAAACGAGAAAGGAAATCATAAGTGGCAAATACTTTTTTATAGCATCTGCATGGGAGGAAAGTGAAGTATATTTATTTCTCCGTACCCACTTAGTTGGCATCAACCAGAGAGGCTGATGAGGCTTTATGGTTGTTTTTTTTTGTAGATCAAAAGGGCTTTCATCTTTGTTACCATACTTTTTTTTGCTTCCAGGACAAAAAAAAATAAAAATCAATAAGTAAATAGAGGACACTGATGGACCTCTTAGGCCTTTTAAACCCTGATGGATGGAGTTTTGTGGTTAAAGTGTTTTGTAGCTCTTCCCATTAGGGCTGGGTGATAACTCAGCATTGGAGGTTTGGCATCTATAAAAGCTATAACCCTGTCATGGAGAATCACTATCGTGTAAGGATGACACATCTTAGTTTTAAATAAGGAAAAAACATTGCAGGCTATTGAAAAAAATAAACCAGAAAGCATAATTGCAGGAAATAAAACAGCAATATATGTTAATTAAATTAAGATTGATACCTGTATGACTGCAGAATATCTATAATACCCAGGAAGATGAGGAGTTTGTCGCCTTTGTGTGTTTTGGCCGGAATGCCACCCATCCTGTAAACCGAGAACAAAAAGTGGTGAGAGAACGGCTTCTGTTTTCTCTGCAAGGCTTGAAGCCTTGTTCAAATAAAGCCAGTGTGCCGCCTCACTTTTACTAGTGTTTGTAAAAGAGGCCCTTACACTATTTACATTCATGTGTGTTGCCGTAAATATGCAGAACAGAGGCCGTGTTTGTATTTTTGCGTAGCTATGGTTATGTTAGGGGCCGGCTGTGTGCGCTCGCCGGTGCGGTGCCCAGGGCAAGGTATGAGCCCCGTTGTGTAACAGTGTCTATGGGATGAAAAAAAGAAAAAGAAAGGGGAGATGGAGACACAGATGGAGACAGAGGGCCGAGATGTGTGTTCAAAACGCAGCATCCGTGAGAGTGTGTTTCCCCCAGCAGCTGAACAAACTCACGTGTCGTCAGTGGTGACGGCCTCGGCCGCCTTGCCGTCTCCCTGGATGGACTCCAAGGCCGTGGAGTAAAGCACCCTCTGACCTACGTTCCTCCTGCCGTCTCCCCCCGTCTGGCCCGGCTCCCCCATCTCCCTGTGGTCCAGGACGTGCACACCCAGCAGCAGACTGTAGTCCATGATCTTAAAGCTTTCCAGAACCTATTGTAACATTACAAAAAATAATAACTGTTCATTTTAAATACTGAGAGGGCTCTTGAATTTCATTTCAAGTTTAAAACTTTTATGTCTTTGCACACGAATTTCCCAAGAAAGAGGTCCGCAAGAAGAAAATCTCTGTTTAAACCAGTTCTGAGCTAAACAAACAAGGTGTTTCTCCACAGCGAGCCAAGTGTTACACATTGACCTGTTTGAGGAGCTTTATGTCCAGTTTCCCAGAGACCCGGGGACTTCATGTCTTCTTATTGGGCGAGACGAGAGCAGAGACAGACGGGAATAGGATCAGGGTCGCGACCATATAACTAGGTTGGTTTTATGGCCCAGACTTGAGCACCTCACTGCAAGCTGTTAGTAATACTAAACCTTTCTAAATGTTTGCTTCTTTGCAAATGTATTCACTCCTCATGAAATGTTTTACATCTTCTTACTTCACAAACAACATTCTGTGCACCTAATTATGAGTTTATACGACTGCCCAACAAAGAGTACTGCCTATTGCCTAACTATGACTCGAAAAGAAAATGCAAGGTTACATCGTTTTAAAGGATTTTTACTAATTAAAACCTAAGAATTTGAAGTCTTTTTTTAAAGTATTTAAGCTATTTGAATCGATACTGCATAGAGCCGCAGAATGTTCTAGCAGCAAGTCTTTAAAAGTGTCAACTCCAAAATGTACACATGAACCTCAGGCAGATTGGTTGGAGAGTGTAGTGAAAAAATATTTGGGAAAGAGTCTTCCCACAGATTCTCAGGTGGATTTAGAACTGGACTTTGACTGGGCCATTCTTACACATGATATGCTATGATCTAAACCATTCCATTGTTTCTCTGGCTGCATTTTCAGGGTCATTGTTTAGCTGGCAGATGAACCTCATCCCAACCTCAAGTCTTTTCTTCTAGTATTGTCCCTTAATTAGCAGCAAAAGCAAAACTAAAGCATGATGCTGCCACCACTTTGTCTCACAGTACAGATATTATGTTCACAGTGACATGCAGTGTTAGTTTTCCACCAAATGTATACCGAAAAGGGATTTTTTTTTTATCTCATCTGAATTCAGCAGCTTCTTCTACTACTTTGTTTGTTGCAAACTGCAACTAAGACTTATTGCTTTCTTTCAAAAACAGCTTCTCTTTTGGCAGATTTGTGTTGTGCATAAATAAAATTTGTTCTTGTCAATAAATTCTTCGTGTTAGCTGGGGATCTCTGCAGCTCCTTATCTTGCCTCCTTATCTCCCAAATGCTCTACTTGCTCGTCAGCTGAGGTGGCTGGCCATGCCTCGATACGTTTAGAATTATACCATGCCATTTCCATTTGTAATGATGGCTGAAAAATGTTCTGTGCAAAATTCAGAGTTTGGAATATCGCCTAACAACCTAACCCTGCTTGAAACCTCTGCACAACTTTATCTGAATTTTCTGCCGTGTTCCTTGGTCTTAGTGATGCTAGCGTTGTCAAACACTATACTTTGAGTATGTACACCAAAACTATATCACAAACAGATTTACCAATGGCCTCTGAAGGAAATGGGTTATGTTTGGATTTTATTTAGAGGTAGAGAAGAAGGGGGAATGAATACAAATTAATGACGTGAAACTTGCAAACCTTGGATCCTTCACTCTCTTGTTCACTACTGAATAAAATGCATTGAAGTTTGTGGGTGTAACATGGCAAAATGTGGAAACGATTATAGCATTAACACATTTAAAGGGAACTATATAAGCGGCCTTTTTCTCCATGTCTGCACTGTGGTTTACCATGGGAAATAATTTATTTTATTATCGACATGAAACAGTCACACAAATCAGTCAAATCACAGTGACCAATGAGAAATCTATGGAAATCCAGCTGTAGATGTAACTAAGATATACAGTAGAATGAGCCTCTTAAACTAATACTAAGAGCTGCACAAAGAGAGGACTCAAACTTCACTAATCGGCTCTGAAAAAACAGATGGCCAACTCCTTCAGACGGAGCTCTGTTTCTGTAACAGGTCAGAAAGTGTGAAGGACATCGAATGTCAGCAAAATAAACATTTGCTTGTTTTTGGCTCTAAACTCATAAATAAACTTTGCTACACAAACAATGAAAAGAGAAAACTGGGAAAGTGGAGGGTTTAAAAAAAAATGAATCGGATACGTCTTTAACACAAGACAGCCATAATGACTGACCAACTGCAACAAAACACAGGGTCTTTTGTCTGCACTTTGCCTTTTTCCGTATCAACAATCTGCATCCCTCTCTGGAACTCCCACAGCCTATTCAAACAGCAACCATGTTGAACGGAGCTGCCTACAGAAAGCCATTACCGCATTTTCAGGCCTCAGCTTTCCCCCATGACAACATATCGAAAGCCATTTCTCTGGACTGAGAAAATGGAGTGAGCAACTTTATTTTTTATCCGCTTTTATTCCAAACGAAGCTTGCTTTTCTTACATTTAAGGAGGAATGATAATAATACACCAGCTGGGCTCTGTCACTGGATTCTCATTTCGAATCCCTAATGCATCTCACACTACCCTCCCTGCACTCTACCGATCAATCTCTACACTAGTAATGGGAGACCCAAGCTCCACTCATGTCTCATTTTAGAGGGGCATTAGTACACTAAAAGCTTTCTCAAGCATGGGTTTCTCTGGATTCCAAATATACAACATACAGCTAATTCTGCTTATGTTTGAAGCCAAAAAATGATGCTCTGATTCTTAATGGAAACTGAGTGGGAATTTCACTAAGTTTGCAGCTATTTCTGCGATGGATGAACGCAGACGCATGCACTGCCTTTATGTTCTAGATATTTAGGCAATTTACATCTGTTTTTTTGGGGGGGTTTTTCTAGAGACACGCAGAAAAATCACCTGGTGACAGGAATCAGATGTTGAATAAATCGGTCTGAACCAATAAACTGTTCTGCTAATGATCAGTGAATGCACCATAATAATAGGCCCTTTATTATTATCATCATTATTATGATAGGTGCTGTTTAAATATTTTTTCATCAGGTCCCAGTTGTCATCCCGTCAGCCACAATCAAAGCAGTTAACCCTCAGCTTCAGGACTCGACCTGACAAGCCAATGGCAGAAACTCCTGGAAGAGCATCAGACTGAATCAGGCAGAAATTGTGCCATCTGTGGGCATAAACTCTGGTTTCCGCATGTTTAGCGAGTAAAACCAGCTTTGTGAATTCAACCTTATCTGAACATCTTCTTCTTTTCACTGAAGGGCTAATGTTTATAATTTTTGGAATGCTTTATACTTAAAGGAAGTAGATTTACACCAGCAGCAAAGGGTTACAAGAAAACCAACACTTCAGTTGTTAAACTAAAGGTTGCAATTCTCCCCCTATTTTTTCTCCGTCAACCATTTAAACTATTGACGTTATATTCACTCTAGGCATTTCTTCTTGTCTTTGAGTATATTTTGGCTGGCTTTTAAGGTTTTACATTGTTTAGTTACAGATTATGTATCACTTTTTTTAAATATTCCTACTCCAGCAACACAAGTAAGGTCGGTAAACCAGTTTCTCTTATCTATGCCAAATTCCAAAACCGAAACCAAAAGAAGATGAGCTTCTGCAATGCAATGACTATGGAATGGCTTATCTGTTGACATATGGAGGCCTGAGACTGTGAAGTTTTTTTAAAACAATACTGAAGCCTTCCTTTTTCTTTGGCTTTTAATTCAAGCTAATTGTATGAACTATGTTTCATTTTATGCTACTATCCTCTGCTCTTTTTTCTCTTTTAGGTAATTCTGATTGTTAAGCGCTCTAAGGCCACTCCTGTAGTTTTTAAATGTGCTATATGATTAAATTTGACAATGATATCTTTGTGAAAAAGACCAGTGACAAAACACCAGAGATTATCATTCAAAAGAGTATTTATTATCAGATGATTTAAAATGTTTTTTACTGAAGAAAAAAATATATACTATTTATTGCGTATTCATCCTCTTGGCTGTTCCTGTCCCAGAATCACACAGCTAAGAGGGGGTCAAAAGAATATTCCAGATGTTAACGGCAAACAAGACTAATAATTAGCAGAGCCAGTTTTCTTCATCCTCACATTCATTGCTGCACGGACTGGATATTTTCAATTTTGGAGCAGCTTTGTGGTGAAGTGGCTCAGTGGTAAACCCCCATCTCATCGGCACGCCGAACAGTCCCAGGGCTAAACACTGAGTCATCCCATTGCCCTTGATATACTCATCGAGAAGTAACTAAACAGTACTGCATAATAGCTTTGGGCGGGTATAAGATTTAGTGAAAGTTTCAGTGAAAGGTTTAGCTTTTCACAGTATTTAAAAGAAATGCAAATATTCAGGCTGCAGCTAAAATAAAACCAATACTGCAATACTGTTGTTAACACACCATGATTTTTCTTTTTGCATTTAGGAATATTTCCAAGCAACACTATATGTCTCAATTCTACGTGTGTGAGAAGTGTGGAACCCTTAATCTTGCCTGCTGACCGGCAGTGTGCAGGGAACAGTGTGGGAGGGAAGCATTTGTGGAGTATGAGGGGAGCTGCCGAGCTATGAAGACCTAAAAGGAAGACAGCACAGCTTACATTTTCTTACAAGTGTCCCTTGAAACAAAAATGTGAATCTGTTCTATTTTTCTTGTAATTACTTTGGCTCTAGTTCAACTTGAACATACTAAATTGCATAATTTAATATCTAAGCTCTTGAGGCGGACGGATCCTGATCCTGTACCCCTATCTAAAAAAAATAAAAATAAAAATCCTGATTCCCTCAACGCCCTACACCCCTGTGTTGCTTAGCTTCTGACAGCCCTTATGTTCAGGTTCGCTCTGGGGTTACGGGGTTAGCTGCTTACTCATGGAAATGGACTGAGATTCTGCTTAGAGGGCACTTTGCTTCCCGTTTAGAAGGCAAGCACAGGAAACCCTGACAATAACACACTACACAGAGCTAAGGGCTCCAACAGTTGTGGCTAAAACAACATGTTTTTACACTAAGAACTAAGAAGAACTAAGATCAAATTGTGCAAATTCTACCTAGGCATAATTGCAAGTGTAATAATAAAAAATCTTCTTAGCTGCTGTTTTAAGGGAAAAACTCACTTGTGACCTTGGTAAAAATAGATTAAAAAAAGGTTTTATCTGACTTTAACCAGTTAGGCAACAGTGCTAGGGGCTGCAATAATTTTAAAGTCAAACTTGCATGCAAATAATATAGCTTCTAAACCCTGAAGTAGTTGTTGCTAATAATAGCTGCTGGTGTCGTCAGGTAAAAAAATAGCATTCAATCTCATTAAAGTTGATATCAAAAGTTGTAATACTGTTTCAATAACTTTTTTTTTTTTTGCTTAAATCACAAATCAGCTTTTTCATGCCACCAGGTTAAACATTAAAGAGACAATGACTTTGCAAAAAGGGAGGTTATCACTCTGCTGTTTAAAGTTGTTTAAATTCACTGCAATCTTACTCCACCTCAACATCACATGAATCAAAAGTGGAAGAGGAGGTGGGACAGCAACAGATACATTTCCCGGAAACAATCTCCAATCAATCCAAAATAGCAACATCAATGAAAAATTTACTATAAGTTACTCTAAAAAAACTTTAAAACAACTTTGTCACCTAATGTTCTGTTTCAAAATAAAACCAGAGACAGGAGTTTTGAAACAGGACAAACTAGATATAATCAAAGCATATTTACTCTAATTCTTGTCCTTGTGTTACTAATCTTTAAGAACTGCAGGCAACATTGAGTTAGGTGTAATGCGGACCATTAAATTATTAGATGTTCCCATGCATGACTGTCAGGCCAGGCAGATTGGTCCATGTCTGCAAAAACTCTTCCAGGAAGTCCTTTTTCCTGGTCTCCGACCTAGGAGGCTTTTACAGTAATACCTTGATAGCACTAAGCACGATATTACACCTTATTGCTGTTCAAACAGTCTGACAAACGACGTGAGCTAAAGCTGCTTAAACCACTTCCAGTAAGTCACACTTTCATCCCTAATTAAGCCGTCCCAAGAGGCTGTTTATCAGTGCAGGAACATCCCTGCGCAAAAAAAACTTGTTCAATGCCTTGATGTTTATAAATATCATTTTATTTCACCCCTAACAGACAAGCTATGGGTAACTTCTGGGGTTATTACCTTTCAAGACTAGAGACCTAATTGGGAACTTAGCAGAAAATGATGACGGTCTGTATCAGAATACAACCAATTACAAAAATCTCCAAGTAAACTGGTTCGTTTTTCTATTTGATTGCAACATTCGTACTCAAAGAAATCCAAGCAATTTCCTCACTCTGCCAATATGAACATCTTGGCTTGTTCGAGTCCTACTCCATTCAAATCAGATTATATGTACATGCCATGTCTACATTGTGCAAAAAAAGTTTATTTAACCAGAGAAGACAAACATTATTTGAGATGATTATTTTCAAATTGAGTACTGAGCCTTTCATAACCATTCATCAGTCAATGCCATTTTTTCTGCACTGGTAAAACTGAATTCACGAGGAAATGCGCAGAGAAATCAACTGGTTACTACAGCAGATTTTCCATTTTGATCTAACAGGTGTCTGTTGGAAATATTCTTCAGTGTGTATGTCGTTACTTAGGCAGAAATATCAAAATGTGCAATTTTAGTTCAATAAGAGCTTTAAAAATTAAGTCCTAGACTGCAAAAAAGAAAGAAAATGCTATTGATAGAAGCTACTCTTTGGTAGGTACAGTTTTAGTCATTATGTACGTGATCTTTTCCATGGAGTAAAGATTCTATAAGAACAGTAAGCAGGAAGACTAAATGCATTACAAGTAGGTTTGCTGAATATCTAGAACACCAAACACTGATGTTTATAGTGAGTAATGTGAAATGCACCAATTGTGTTCATAAATCATAACAGAAAATGCCAAAATATCAAGTCTTTAATCATATTGTCTTTGTTTAAACCAGTAAAACCCTGTTTCACAGCAACTACTCACTCTCATGGCTTGACTTCTCTCTGCTCCTAATGGATTTAATGAACTCTCAGGACAGAGAAGAGAGACAGTAAATATGCTGTTAACTATAGTTCGCAATCAGAATGGGCTAAAACTAAAAGCTTTACTAACACCAGAGATTTACAAACATCTCTGATTGATGCATTCCTAGTCTGCTTTGCTTCAGGGTAAAAGATATGTTATGGCAACAAAAAGTTATTTTGGAATTAATTTCCAGTGAAAACTAGCTCTGCTATTTCAAAACCAGCCGACTGAGCGCCCTTCGACAGACACTCTGAGAAACCACCACCTACCCGACAGTCTCTCTGCAGGGTCTTCATCAAGTTGTTGTATGTCTCTGTGTCAAAGTAAAGCCCCTCCTCGTGCATGTCCTGAAAGTCCAGATCCTTGTACGTCGGACTGGCTTTCTCCCTCTCTTTCCTGGACGCTCGCCTCTTGTAGGTGGATCCCTTCAGGTCATATTTGTAATTCATCCTGACAGAGCGAGGAAGCACGTTGTTCATGACCACCAGTCGGATGTTGAAGCCCCCTGTCTGGATGCAGTAGAGGCCGTAAAACTTGGGCAGCAGCGTGCGTGGATTCTGGTTCAGGTTCTGTGGATTTAAAGAGTTCTTTAGTTCACATTCAGATCTTAGACGCAGGAGAGTTTAGACAAAAGGGAAGGATACCTGATCTGTGGAGGTTATATCACATTAGGAATTACATCGATATTCATAAAACTCCTTTAATTTGATCAAAACCCTAAATAAGTCAATTTTTTCTCAATGAAAACTGTAGGAAGAGCTTTGTTACACAGTAACACAAAGATTGTGTTCATTGAGTAAGTTTCTAAGAGAAATTATGTCTGCAACCAGATATAAAACTGTTGACTGTGCATTTTTGTCCATCTAAACTTTAGGCTTCAGGTCACCTGCTCACAGTGAACTCTACCGCTGCCAGGCTGGAAAACTCACAGACAAATCAATCCGGCCCTGACCAAACCTCCCTCTTCTAAAATCAGCTTTATTTTATTTGATTGTATGTGACATATTTCACAGAAATTATGTATGCAGAAAAATATTTGATATAAACATGGGAAATGAATAAATTATATTTTTTGGGAACAGACTTTAAATGCTGTTACACACTGGCGTTATTAGCCATTTGTGCCCTCTTATTTGGTTGCTTACATGTAGATTTGGGTAACTAATCTCACATCCGAGCATACGACAGAAAGGGGCTCCATGTTTCTCACCATGTAGTATCCAGGTAGCAGCCTCTGCAGAAACTTGGCCTCTTTGTGCTGGACCGTTTTAATGATGAACTCATCATCGCTGGTCAGGTAGAAGAATGAGCCGCTGGCGCCCGGGTTGGCCAGCTCAATCAGAGGCTCATTTACGAGTGAGTACTGAGGAAGGAAAAACATTATACATCATCATAACACGCAACATCGATCAGGCTTCCTGGGAAGAGCTTCGTCCACAGTGTAATCAAACTGGAGCAACTTTAAACAAGAAGATTAAACACTCAGGAAAAAAAATGGGAACACTGTGAAAGTTTATAATGGGGGAGGTGGCAATGCCAAACATTTCTTGTCTGTTTAAAACTACAAGAGATATATTGAAATTAATATTTCGCAAAGCTTGGGATTTTTGGATATTGATCTTAAATAACAAATAGTTTAATTTCTAACAAGAAAATAATGGAAAAATGGTTACGAATATTACGAATCCTTTTCATACCTTCCTTTTTTTTCTTTCACATAACAGCGTGACTAAGATCCAACAATGATGACAGACTTAAAAGTCTGGCTCAAAAGCATTGTCAAATGCTTTTGATAATATTTGTCGAATGGTGCCTACAGGTGAAACTTTAAAAATTATCATCGTACAAAAGGTAATTTATTTTAGTAATTTAACTTTGAAGGTGAAAATAATATATGATATAGACTCATTACATGCAATGTGAGGTATTTCAAGCCTTTATTTATAATTTTGATGATTTTGGCTTACAGTTTAGGAAAACCCAAAATTCGAAATATCTGAAGATTAGAGTATAACATGTTGCGAGACGCAACATTTGTTCTCATCACAAAAGACGACTTTGGACCACTGAGCATCAGACCAGCAGC
The DNA here is from genome assembly GCA_028564705.1 of Apricaphanius iberus. NCBI lineage: Eukaryota > Metazoa > Chordata > Actinopteri > Cyprinodontiformes > Aphaniidae > Apricaphanius > Apricaphanius iberus. The sequence continues at coordinate 935,770 of JAPXFQ010000605.1, forward strand.
AGCTTGACAAGAGGAATAGGACATGTGAAGCCCATGTCCACTCCTTGTGAAGGTACCCAAAATTTTTGAATGGCCACTTCCTGATAATCATCTCCTTATGGAGAGTGTCATGTTTTTCTGTACAAATGTCAGGTCAGCAGTCTTCCCCATCATAGTGATTCCTACTGAACCAGACTGAGACCATATAAAGGCTCAGGAACCCTCTGCAGTTGTTTTGGATTAATTAGCTGATAAGAGTGGGATACTTTGAGCCTAAATTTTTTAACTTTTTCATGATATTCTGATTTTCTGAGATTTTAAATTTGAGGTTTTCCTAGGCTGAAAGCCATAATAATCAAAATTATAACAAACAAAGGCTTAAAATATCTCGATTTGCAGGTAATGAGTATATATAATAAATTAGTTTCACTTCTTAAGTTGATACTGAAATAAATGAATTTTTTGCATGATTTTTCCAGTTACACCTGTATTTTTCTCTAGACATAATGCTTCCTCAGCATTGCCTACAAATTTGCTTTAAGAGTCTTTCCTTTCATATCTAACCTGATTCCAAAACATCCAATGACCAGGACTACAACCAGGCCGAACCTGGCCTTCTGGCTGAAACAACCACTCTTTCTGCCAGGATGTCCAAATCAGTCAAACTAAGATGAGAAGAACCGTCTGAGCATAAGTTCCAGGCAGTTCTGTGAGCGAGAGGACAGCCCAGTTTTGAACCAAAGTAAAATACTTTTAAAAGCTGCGGTTCTGCAGCTGAAAGCTGATGAGTGCAGGAGGTTTTGGGACATTGACTTCATCATGCCTTTTAAACTTCCCACTCTCTGATTAAGAGACTTAGAGATCGGAATTAAAATTAGACTCTAAAACTCCTTTTTCCATGGTCTGGAGTAAACAACAGGCTGTTGATAAATGTTAGGTTTTTGACTAGATTAGGTAGGGATTCATTATGTACTGTGTAGAGCATTATTAGTTATTGTTTATTTTTGTTTGCTTTTTAATCGGAGGTTATTCACACATAGTTTGATTAATAATATATTGAACTTTTTACTTCATGATTACTAGCTGAGGCTGATGTTTCTTATGGTTTTTACTAGCACTGTCAAACGACTAAAATTTTTTATCTTATTAATCACAGGGTAGCTTTGAGTTAATCACGATTAAATAACATTCTTAAATATGACGGAAATATGACTGAACAACTACAATGTTTGTTGTAAATAAAGGTCAAAACCACATACCATTGCTCTTTTTCTTAAAAGAAATACAGGAGAGATCAATGGAACTTTGGTTTTGAACTTCATAATCTCTTTTACACGTTGCCATAATTGTATTTAAAAAAAATCATTGTGTTAATTCTACGAATTAATTGACCAACGTTAAGGGGTTAATTTTGACATCCCTAGTTTTTACTTTTCCATGACTTTTAATGTTGTTAATTTTAGATTTTGAATAAACCTTAAAATACATACAATAAAGTACTCTAAAAGGAACGTTAAGAAGTTTATTCATCAGTCTGATAAATTGGGATTTTTATTGGTTTTTGAATATTTTTATGTGTAGGGAAGCTAGCAAATATCACTCTTCCAATCTTTACTTGGTAAATATTGCCTCAAGAAGACAGCAAACGTGGATATTATCTAGTCATCTAGGGGCTAATGAGACACATTTTAATGGCAACAGGAAAAATCTATACTTAAAAAGTGACTATAATCCAGCAGTGGCGATAAAAAGTGAGCAGCAGCCTGCGAGAGCAGCAGACTGTGGAGAAGTGCTGGACGTTAATCGGTGCATTATGAGACCAACATGTTCAGAGAAGATGAAAAGCACTTCAGGCATCTGCTCCCCCTCCCTAGAGACGGCCGACGACCGTCTGCAATCATGTTGAATAACTGACACAAACACGTCTGAAGTTTATCCCATGTTTACGTGCAAGTGTACTCCGTTTTAATTGGTCTCCGCTGCATGCATGAATGAATCCATCATCACCTGAAGCCACAACTAACTGCAACAACGTCTCTACTTCGACGCACCTAATTAAATTCTTGCGCCTCTTGAAGTTACTCTTTTTTAGTCTTTTGCCGCTGCTGCAGAAATAATGTCAGAGTTCAAATAAAAAATATAGCTGGCTGGATTTATTAAAGGACCAGGAGGCAGATGGGAAACAGGCAAACGGCGTCATAACAGGATAAAGTCATAACATCACACAAAATCTAATTTGGTTCTTAGAACAAAGCATAAAGAGCTTGAAAACAAGGGATTTCTGCATATTCCTACTTCATTTCACACGCTATCAGATTTTTGAATACGTTTTAAAGGTAAAAAAAAAACATGATTAAACAAAGAGAAGATCAAGAATTGTTTTTTTAACTTTTACTTTTCAAAGGATTTTTGAACCTATCTGAAGACAGTAGAAAAAGACAGCGAGTTGTGGGGAGCTCATAAAAACAGTTCATACCCAGTAAGTTATGAAGGTTGACAAAGCCTAAGGAAACCCAACTCAGTCATGCAGACTGTGTACTATTTTTTCTATACCACCCTACTCCTATGTTGTCAGTCTGCGAGAAGTAAAGTGTGCAACAGACAAAATATAATAATATAATAATTAAATGCAAAGACCAGAAGGTGGCTAGAAATGGGTGGTAGCATCATGGTTTCAATCTGCTTTCAGCATCCGGGCTGTATACTGAAGTTGAACAAGAATTTCAAAATATTTCTAAAATACTTCAAAAGGAAATTCCTTGGATATGTTTCTTTGAAGTAAATCTCCGATAAAACATAGAAGTCCAGTCGATTTAGACAGCTCCAAACCTTGAGATTTTGACAGAGTTAGCCACAATTGTGTAATTGTTTTCTTTTACAATAAATGTGTTTAAACAGAAAGATATTTTTTTGCTTGGGAGCTACTAACATCCTCAGAGGAATGTTGTGGAAGGACGTAACATGAGGAGTTCCAGTGGGAGACTGTTAAGATGTAACATCTTACTACACAGAGAGGTGGGATCATATAATGCAAACTACTCAAACTAATTAGCAGCACTGATAACATTTAGTGGTCAGAGCTACACATGAACCTATTGTATGCTGTTGTCAAAGGATCAAAAATACTTGACCTGGTAATGAAAATATCTATGAGCTTCTCTTTCCCACTTGACCAAAAAAATTATAATAATGTAAAAATGAAAACATTTGAAATAGTACACAAAACTCAATCAGTGTGCATGTAGTGACGGGTGAGAAGAAAAAGCGTACTCTCCTTATTGACTTAGGAAACATTAATCGCAAATGAGAAAACCAGCGAGACAGAAAAAGACAAACTGAATGATGCATTTTCACTTTCTGATTCTATGGGTGGAGCAGCTAATGATGGAGTATGATGACATGCTCCATCATTAGCTGCTGTATTTTCACCTCGCTCGTCTCAGCTCAATAAAACATGATGATCTCTTGCTACAGTGTAAAGCTGGGCGAGACGTCATTCCGCGAAATGACATCCAGTAGCAGCTCTCTACTGTTTCAAAACTGGTGTGAACGAAACAAATAGACAAACTCAGACTTGAATGAAAAGCCAGCAAAGCTTAAGTATGAATAAACATGTGATACTCAAACAACTCAAAGTTGTTTAGTTTACACAATAAAATGGTCAGGGTAATCGCAGAAGTTTAATATCGTGGCTGTTCAGAGAACCTCCATTCACATCAGCTAAAACATTCCTAGCTGACCTAAGCAACCAAAGTCCAGATTTTTAAAGGTCAGCAATAAACATGTCCAGTCTGTCTCTTTCACAGACTTATACAGCTCCTTGCAAAGGTTTTGTACCCTTGAACCTCTTTCCTTTTTTCAATGGTAAACGTCCAAGTTTCTCACTGCAATTTCGTGCAACAAACCAAAAAATAAATAAAATAGTGTACCTCTGCTAATTGCACTCATAAAATAAAATATACTAACACACTGTGGAAACAGTCCTTGCCCTAACAGCTAAAGTCTTCCTTATGTCTGTTCATGGGGGCTACAGCTAATTAGTACCAACAAAAATGAATGGGCCTCCTGGATTGGCTGCTTTGCAAAAGGCCGCCAAAAGCATTTTAAAAAAGCACTGAACCAAGGTATTTTAGCTCCCTAAGCTGTATTTTTACATATTTTAGATATGCTGGAGTATATTTGTTTTTAGTTGTTTTTTCCTTTTAGTAAAATTGCGTGCACAACTCTCCAGAGGTCACATAAAAACCTCATAATTACAGCGAAACATGGGGGTGGGGATGGGGGTTGGGGGGCAGCTTTCTAATGTGGGGATGCTTCCAGGAAAATGAATGGAGTTAATTAAAATTCTGGAAGAAAACCTGTTAGAGGTGGCAAAAAAGACCTGAGACTGGAGAGAAAAGGTTTACTGTCCAGCAACATAATGGTCTAAATATACAGCTGGAGCTATAGTTTATTTCAAAGAACATTTTTGTGTTTAAGAGGCTTAATTGAAGTCCTTGCTATATTTAATTTTAGAATCTGTGGCCAGACTCAAAAGCCAATGTTCACAGACAATAGCAATCCGGTCTGAATTAATTTAAGCTATTTAGTAAAGAGGAATGGGTTAAAATCCTAAGTTTATTAGTGTGAAAAGCTGGTAGAGACATATTATCACAAAAGGGCTAGAGCTGTAATTACTGTGAAAGATTGTTCTATGTTCTACTGTATATACCAACATTTCTTATTTGCATTAGTAAAAAAACAAAAACAAAAATTATTAACTGCTTTGTACTTGTCCATCATATGCCAGCACGTGTTTTAATGAGGTTAGGGGTCTTACCAGATAGTCGTCGGGTTTGATGCCAAACAGATCTCTGAAGTAGCGGAAAGCCAGTGGTGCATACGTTTTGAAGCGGAAGTCTGGATAGTGATGAGCAGGAGTCAGGTTGCTTCCCTCACTGGAATGTGACGACAAAACCAATCCCACGGGGAATAAAAAAAGAAAGAAAAACAGTTACATAAGAAACCCGCTGCCTAAAAACGTTCAATAAAAGTCAACCCTATCCTATCGTCGTGGTGGGGTTCTAGTGTAGAGACATTGGATTCTTTTACTTCTGATGCGGTGTCTGTCGCTGAGGAGGTAATGCAATCATTTGAAAGAGGTGTGCTGGAGCAGAGTCACATCTAAAACATGGCAGACAGTAGGCCTCAAGTACCAGAGGTCAAAAAAAACAGACACAAGTTCAGTTCAGTTATCTAAAACAACCTGGATTCGTAAGAGCTGTCGTGACTATAAAAGCCGGTGTAGAGTTATTTGCCTGAAGGCTGAAGATGACTCTGATTACTGGATCTGAACAATAATCCGCAGCACATGAGCCTTTCCACAGAGGAGAAAACGGACCCACAAAAGGCCCTAAAACAACACAATAACCTACATTTTTTCATCTTTGGCTGGACTGCAGAACATTCTCAGACAGGCTTTAACCAAAGCCAGCCTCACTGGTTCCCGAGCTAACCTTCCTTCCAGGGGAGAAACACAGCACATGAACAAGCACGTTGATATGGTGAGAGTGACTCCAAGTAAACTCACTGGAATTGGTTTTGTAGATTCTAAATGTGGATGCAGGTTAATAAAGATTACATTTTCCAGGTCAACTTTAAATCAGGGTTTTAGACAATGATCTTGCTGTGTGCAGCGGCAACAGTCGGGGCTGTGCCCTGTAATACAACTCCACAAAGTAATTTGACTGCTTTGTTCAGCGTAGGAGGGCAACGGCGTTCACCTGTCATGGAAAACTTGTGCAGATCAAACAGCACATGGAAATTGTTTGATTCAATCTGAACAGAGTCGGCGGCTTGCAGTTCCATTGAGGTGAAGGTAAAGTGTAACAGAAGAAGAGTGTAAAGTCAGTGTGTAAGTGTGAAAACTAAACTGACAAGACAAACAGCAGCAGACAAAACCTCCAGAGAAAAATAGGAAGAGAAGGAAGAGAAGGAGTGTTGAGTGGCAAATAAAAGCTTCACAGCACAGCGCTTCACCTTCCTCTCAGGATAGACTTTACGAAGAAAAATAAAGATTTTTATGTCTTCCCAAAGGGGAACTGCTTAGAGGAGACAGAGAATAAAAAGGGAACAATTATGTCAGGCAACATATGTCGAACATTCAATTTCCCTTTCTGCTGTTCACTTCGTTTGTTGTGTCTTGTGCAATTTTCCTTCTCAGCCTTTACGTTTCAAAGGAAAGCTTGACGACAGCTTTTATTCAACGCAAACATGATGTTAGAGGTTTTATACTTCTGACTCTCAACCAGACGCCGCCGCATCAACAGGAGCAATGTTTGGCTGTTGCTCAGAAATAGGACACGTGTGCGTGCCAGGAACAGGTTTGCATAGACCATAATGCGTTTGCATATCCTGGTGTTGCATCTCAAAGCCAAAACCGCAAAGCACTTCCTGACAGGACTCACATTCCCTTCCTGAAACCTGAGGGTTAAACACAACGTTGGTTGACAAATGTGTGCGACCGGAAAAACAAGACTGAACGAGCCCTTTTTAGCCGATTACAGCTATTTTTATCATGGCTATTAAAACTATTTGCAGGTTTCTCAACTTCCACATACATGACTAAAGAAAAATAAAAAATACGATGAGTCCTCCTTGGGGTATTTATTTATCAGACAGCCCCCAACCTTTCAAGAGCTTTAAACACAGATTAGTTTGTAGACAGTTTTAAAATACAAAGTCCAAGAAGTCCATTGGGGGAAAAAAATCTGCTAATAAAGAGATTTGTCATTTTTTGCTTTTATTATCAAAAAAAGTTAATTCGGACAAAGATGGCCTCAGTAAATACAAGATTGTTTTTTCTTTTCTTTCAATGATAATAGTCTGATCCGTACAGTAAGGTAATCACTTCAACAGTGTGTCTCTAACACTAAAGGGGGGGGTCATTCATCAGTATGAGCTCAAGAGCACTTGGATTACACAGAAGGCAATGAAACAAAGCACACCAGCAAGTCATCATTTGAATTGCCTCACAAAACAAAATGAAGGGCTTGGAGTGGTCTTCAAAGTCCAGGGCTTATTGTGATCAGGATAAGGAGATGTGACCTGAAACAGGGTATTCGTGATTGAAAGCTCTTTGTTGTGTCTGAATTCAATCGTCCTGTAGAGAAGAGATGGCCAAAATACATCCAAAGAGGTTCTTGCAAATGCTCGATTAGTTTAAGGGGCATTTAAGTTTTTTACACTAGGGGCTATAATAAATTAAATCATCCTTAGCAAGCTGCATTTGTCAGAGGAAGCACAATGGTTGTAGAAAGCTATTTAAAAGAAACCTGTATGGGCTACAACATCTTGACCTAATGTTCAACCAGGCATTGGCAGAGTGAGAGTGATACTTCAGCAGATAACAGGAAGACTGAATGAACAACTGCAAAGCCTCTCCGTCTCCTTAAGTGGCTTTCAACCTCTTTCTGTTAGGAATAATGCAGCATTTTCTACAATTCTGTTGTTAAGAGTGTCGTCTCTTCAGCCATCATCTGTTGGGGTAGCAGCATCAGAGCCAGGTACTTAAAAAGGATCAACGACCTGACGAAGAAGGCTGGTTCTGTTCTTGGAACGAACCACTGGAGACAATGATGCAAGGAAGTATTCTTCATAAAATAAAATAAAAAATGATGGAAAACCCTGTGCATCCTCTTCATGAGACTATCCTACAGCAACAGAGTATCTTCAGTTGGAGGCTTCTTCAGTTTCACTGTAACACAGACCGCTACAGGAAATCCTTTCTCCTCACAGCCATCATGATCTACAGCAACTAAATTTGTATAAGCTACAACACTTAATTTTCCTGTGCGATAAAAAAAAAGCATTTTTGAATTTGAATTAAATTTGGATGTTTAGACTTTGTTATAAAATATTAGAGAAATTTGGTTTTAAAGTGTTGAGCATTTCATACACACAGTGTGACATCTCCTCTGCTTGCAATATAAATAAATAATTCTGCAGCTCATGAGAAGTAATATATACATATATATATATATATATATATATATATATATATATATATATATATACACACACACACTTTATAGAAATCTTTAATGGCTAACAATGCATTCAGCAGGATAAACCTTCATAACAAAAGGCAGGCAGACATATGAACACACTGACGTGAGTGGAACGGATGGGTGGCCGTGACTTACTCCCGTCCCGACATTGATCATAGAACTTAGTGGATCTTTTTTTTTTTTTTTAACGTGTCCTGTCTAGCAGTATGCTACTCAGAATTGGTGTCTGAGTACCAAGTACAAGCCCAACAGTTTTACTTTCCCAAGCAGAGTATTACAGCTTCGCTGTAGTACGCCACTTGATGTATATGTATGAAAAATCTTTATTAGTGATTACTGTGGGTTCAATTTCCTGACGTCATGGACATTAAACTGAGACAAGAAGGGAGAAAGGAAGAAGGTGAAGAAAAGAAACCGGACCAACAGAGGGGCGAACCGATGACACACGACAGGGAGGTAAATAAAGAACACAAAACATCCCAGTCCTCCACCTCTGCCGGACGGCAGAGAAACAGTAATACAAAAACAACAAAGTGTACAGAACCAAACCAATAGTTCGGATCTGGTAGAATAAACAAAGAATTACACATTCACTACACACAAGCATTGATTAATGAACATAATACAAATGTTTCTGGTAAGCTCCTGTGAACAACTAACTAATGATGATAACCTCAGGTTAAGATATGTCCGTCCTCACCTATGTCCCCACACCTATGTGTGTGCGAGCATGCAGGTCGGAATAAGGTTTCCCCATGCAAGTGATTGATAGCTGGTGTAAGGAACCGTCAATCCGTCCTACAGGAATCGGCACAGACATGGAGGAGGCAAGAGATGTATGCATCCAGCGTCCCACAGAGTACAGAGTCCACAGGCGGATCAGCGCAGGGTCGATCACCCGCCAAGAGGGGAACAGATGGAAGCCCCAGGGGAGCACCCACCAGCCGCGATGCTGGGGCCCGAGAGATCGCAGTGACGAGCCCACGGGCTCCGCCGGTAACCGGCTACGCCAGGGCGGGCCCGGACCAGGAACCGGAGGCCACGGGGACCAGGGGCACCCCACCCCCCAGCGGGGCCCCAACCAGGGACCAGCCGACAAGGGTCCCCCGCCGCCGCCGCAGGCAAGGAGGACCCGCAGCCAACCGACGGACAACACACGCCGCCGCCACCCCGGACCAGTACCCACCGCCAACAACCCGGCCCGCCCCCACACATCCACACGCCAGGGAGCCACAGCGGATGTACGCCCTCCCCAGGCCGCGCCCAGCCGGCACCTGGACATCCAGATCTTCCAGCTCCAGGGTCCAGATCCCGCCCCACGTGGGGCGCCAAGATCAGGGGCCCAGCCAATGCCGGACAGCCCCACCAGGCGAACAGACCAGCCAGCTGAAGTCCTGGAACCGGCAGGAGGATTGGGCGCCAGGCACGGTCCCCACCCATCCACCGGACGGCACCAACCTATTCTACAAACCCGGCACCCCCATAAGAGGTGCCCCAGTCAATCCAAGGAGGACATCGGCCCGAAACAGCGGCCGCCCGACACACCGGACCACCCAGGACCCGCCCGACATGCACCAGGACCGAGCCGGGCCGCAACCGGGACCCCCAGCCCCAGGCATCGAGAGTCATCATCAACCAGCGGGCAGGAGCAACCATCACCGACGGGGAGTGACGGGGAGGGAAGAAGATGCATCAGGCCAGAGAGCAGCCAAACACCCAACCTGACAGGTAGACATAGACAGACAGAGACACTCATACGTACCCTCCCTTTCTTGTGTACACATTCTTACAAATACAGGACATACGAAAAAAGGACGCTATACCCTCATTCATACCCCCCATACGTACACTATACTCCATACTCCCAGGCCCAGGGACAGACACCCCAGTAGAGAACCCTGCCCCTGCACCCAGGAGACAGACCCCTTTGCCCACCAGGACGGGGACAAGTAGACCGCCAAGGCCCCACACCGGCAAGAGCAGCCCACCAGCCCAGGACCCCGACCAGACGGCGTGATGTTCTATCCGGGCTCCGACCCCTGATGGTCCAACGAACAGGGGTGTGGAAAGACCCCCCAGCCTCTCTCCCCCAGCTCAATGTGGTGTTGTTGCGTAGTGGATCTTTTTATGTGTGGAGTCGGTGTGTTAGATGACTAAGGTTAGAAACTCCTGCTCTAAAAGTAGAGTGAATCCAGACAGAGAGAGTGAGTTGGAGCTCCAGCTGTGTGAAGACGCATGAGGGGATCCCAGTTTCAGAGAATTCCTGGTTGTGCTTTCGATCATATCAAATGGTTCCTTAAGCTGATGATGTAATTGTGAAGACAGCCCGAGAAGACAGAAAGGCCACACACTGACGTCTGCTAAGAGCTGCAGCAGCTAAAGGTGTGCAGCAAGCTGATTTCACAGCTCCTGGAAGGATAATCCACAGGAATAGTAACATCCCTGCATCATGACTCAGACAAAGGGAACTGACTGCTGATAAATGATGATGGAGAGGCCCTGAATGCAGTTTTCCCACAGGGTAAGATTCGTTATTTATGGTTTGTAAAACAGACCTAGACAAACAAAAACAAAAATACTATCAATGGACAAAGCTGTCTCAGCTTGTTTCCACCTACATGTAATCTGCTTTTTATGAAACGGCTCTCTGATTCATGAACTCCTGCTGTGAAATAACCTTGAGGTTTTATGAACTTTCAGGCTGTTACTCTCCAATCACTGTTTTTACAAAAAAACTAACATTCAGAGGCCGCTCCCGGGATATTTTATTTTATTAAAAACCGAGTGTGCTTATGTACTTGCGCTGCTTTACTCCGTACACCACCAACCTGGGAAGGAAGACGCTCTCCACCACATAGAAGTCTTGCATAAGAACGTCTCTGTCCGGCTTTGAGGTGAGGTTGCCCACTGTGTAACCGATGCCGAGCTGAATGGCTCCCTTCAAGGCCGATGACGTGGTCTTGATGGAAAACAGAGCGAGAAAAGCAGTATGTTTACTTGGATGTGGAGCACTAAAATAAGGACTGAACTATAACCCTCTTGTTGCAGACGCCCTTCAGATGCATTTGTAATATATCCTGCCACTCTTGGTAAAGACAAGTAAAAATCTTTTGAAGAACTTTAACTGATGCTGCATTCATTGGTCCCCCACAACAGTGTCGTTGTGGGGGACCAAATGGAACTGTCTATAAATGTTTTGTTAGCAGTCTATAGTTTTCATTTTTAGTGGTGCATGAATATAGACACAGAGGCCCATATCTCTTTAGTCAATCTCCAAAATGGAAAACAAAGGAGTGTGCTGTTAAAAAAAGGCAGAGGTGTGTTGACCCTTTATAAGTCAGGAAATGGTCACAACCTGAGCTTTCATACATCTACAGAAAATGAATGTTTTTAGCCCAGAGGCCAAAGAACAGGCCCAAACCATGATACCACCACCTTAGTGATTCCCAGATGGGATCTTTTTTTTTCTTCTGAAAACAAGATGACAACCATTGTGCTGTGTTGATATTAACATGTTATTGTTCTGTTTTAGTGTGTGACAGACTAAAGATAAACACCAAAATTATATCATTTCTATAATGTGAACATATATTTCCGTATAAAAATTGGATTTTTGTGTGTAAAGTACCTTTAGATAACATTTTCTGTGACATATAAATACACTGAATTAAAGAAAATTGTTTTGTAGCAAATAAAAGAAGAGGAGAAAAAAACATTTAATTCGACTAAAATAGCTCCTTTAAGCTGAGAAACAAATATTCCTGCTTCCCTGTTAAGTGGGCGGTCGCTACAAACAGCCTTAGTAGCTACTGTGGTACAGGAAAAATGATGTTTACATCTTTATAAATGCGGCCACACGCAGGGACGTCTAGAGCTTAAACAGAAGAAAAAAAGCAAAGAACAAAAATGGGACCAGCACTTGACTGGTCTCTGGCAGTGCGCCCTAACATGGGTCAGGACATTATGTGCTGCAGCACAAGGACATTTTAACCCACTCAAGTTACTCAGAAGTAAAGCCGCTTTGGACCCGTAAGCTCTAAAACCGAGGCATTTACCAGAACTGGGTTTAATGTGATCAGAATAAAGGAAGTAAAACAAAAGACAGAGAGACTGTGGTTGACTTCACCTTCTTGTAGGTTTTCTCTCGGCTCATGGTGCGAGGCCCTTCCATCCTGTTTTCGGTCGTGGTTGACATCTAAAAGAAAAAGGGACGAAAATCAAAGAGTATAATATTGCTAATAGAGGACCGGTGCTTATTACATAACCTCAAATAATAACAAATACTCTTTCCATATCAAGAGGGTAAACTCACCTCGCTTAAAGATAAGCAGAGCTGGACCAACAGGAATCAGGACAGCACCTCTGTTTTATTAGGTTGAGCAATCATCAGGAGAGCTCCTATAAGAGAACCGGAACACAGAGAGGATTATGCAACAAAACCTGAGGCAAAGAACCCCACATGGACTCAGCATTACAGCATGCAAAGCAAGTAGAAAATTACAAGTTCAGTACAGAGTTAGCTTTTGCATGACTTTTTAACTAGACATAACTTCTCCTTGATGGTAGACTGTGATTCATTTTGTGTGAGAAATCCTTGTATTGAAGCAACAAAACAAACCTGCTTGGCAGTTCAACGGCTCGCATAGTTGAAGTGAATCTCATTGAAGAGCCAAGCTGTGGTTAATGAGTCAGAGCTCAGGGGCGAAAGTTTTTACTATGCTGACAGTGCAAGCAACTTCTTACTAAGCCACAACACTCCCATCTGTCTGCTGTATGCTTGCCTCCCTCCACCGACTCTGCCTGTTTTGCTCTTTGACTTTCCAAGGAAAACAGAAAAAAAAAGGCAGTGACATGAAAAGCACCTCGCTGTCTGTATAACAGGCAAATCAGGCTGCAAGCTGGGAAGTGAACAGCCTGAGGAAAACCTTGGTTAAGTCCGGACTTTGCCTGACAAAGCAGTGGCGTATCTGCACTCATGACACACCACTGGCATTTAAATGCACCTGCAGTTCCTGAGCACCTTGAATGACTCTCTGCTTAATCAGCATTTGATGGCACGTCCTCCGGCCAACTGTTCTGACCCGCGGTCACATCACCTTCAGAGCCTCTGCACATCTCAGTGAAAGCCTTTTTAGATCCCTTTGGTACAAGATGGTCTTTAGGCAAGTTACAACATGAGCGAGTTACTGGCATCGAGGCTTTCTGAAACAGTAACTTTTTTTTACAAAATGTAAAATATTCCAACACAGTTTTTATAGTTTAAACGCCTAGTTTTTGGACACTAAGGAAAAAGATTCTCTACTATATACTATATATGTATTAAGCATAGTGTACCAATGCTGGCCCTATTTCACCTGTTGCTATACACTGCCAGTCAGCTGGTTGAAAAAAGGTTACTACTATATATTCCTGGCTTATTAAAAAAAGAGACTAATTTGGCCTTTAACCGTGAAAATCCCTGCCACAATACAAAAAGAGCCACATATTACTTTCAATAAGGTAATACTGTTTTGACATACGGCTTACAGCTGGATTTCTGTTGATCATGGCTAACCACCAGAGCAGATGATGTAAGCAAATAACTAACAAATATCAGCTTTTTATACTTTTGTTACTTTATAGAGCTAAAAAGCTTCTATCCTGTGAATTAAGGCATTGAAAACTAAGTTAGACAAAGAATTTTGTTGTATCAGACCCAAATGAATGCCATAGATTACATTATTATTATTATAAAAATTATAATATTTAACATTATAATGTTTTAAATATTTTTTTATTTAATGTCAATGTATACTTTTGACCAAAATCAGCCGATTTTCCACTAAATCCGATTTGCCAGAGAAAAACTCAAAATATTAACACACCAAATCATGGAGGTATTACTTTTCAGTGCTAAAGTTGGACAGAGGAACAAACACTCAAACTTGCCGTGCTCTTTATCAGTGAGGTGCTAAAAAATGAAATCAGAGAAAGTACAAAAGAAGTAAGAAGGAAGAAGGTATTTTAGAAAAAAACTGGGCTTTCTACAATATTCCTGAGTTTTCAGGATGCAAGAGAGGAGGATGTTCAGCTGATAACAGGAAGGCTGAGTAAGTGAAGCAAAGCAGCTCTGTAATAAACTTTGGAGCATTTTATTCTATGTCTTTTCGGCTTTAGAAACATGGGCATCTTTTTGTAAATCTCAAAAAATGTAAATATCTAGACATGCTAAATGTATGTTTAAGATGGCAAAGATATTTGTTTCTGTTTTAAAACATTTGTAAAAACCTGTTTTACAACAAGGGCCTATATATGGCACAAGGATTATGATCCCTTATTATACCATGAAAGGTGGGGAAAAATAATTCTGAATACTTTTTACATTAAAATTCCTAAAGTAAAATTGCATCTTCTAAGGTATGTAGGAGAGCCTTGAAGATTTAGGAAAACCAGAGATCAGAAATCAACCACCAAATACTGACTGATCTATCTCTAAAAATGAAATCCTAAAAATGTTTCCTTCTTGGTAAAAAGTGTTTTAAAATAGAACATATAAATCCTCCTAGACGAATATAGCCTTACATGCACTGATTAAGAAGAATGCAGCCGGCACCATGAGCTCTCATCTCCAGATAAATTCTTATCTGTGGACCAGCTCCTCTGTTGCTATAAACACAACGAAGCATATTTTGGCCAGAGGCACAAAGCAATCAATCTATGTTTGGGAATCATTTATAGCTTTCTTTTCTCCCTTATAAAACAATATTCCGTCAATTATAAGGCGACTCGCTGATGCAACATTTTGCCTGAAGCAGGAGAAGACAGAATGAGATCCTGTTATCAATCATTAGCTGTGTCAACAGAGGTAAATCTGGTTAATGATGATTTGATCCACCTAAGCCATTATTCGCTTTGACTGGCCTGGCGCTCTGAAGCTAAGGAATGTTAATGAGTCCGGCTCTCAGAGCAGCCCTGACCTGAGCGCCACATTGTGTGGATAGCCCCCAGCTCCAACTTCTACCCCCCACTCCAACTACCCTCACCTAACCCCACCCAGCCCAGCTGGACACTTCAGTACCCCGTTTCCAGAACTATCCATGAGAGGCCCGCAGCTGCAGCAAACAAACAGCAGGTCTCTTGTTCACTTCATAACAAAAGGCAGGCAGACGTATGAACACACTCACGTGAGTGGAACGGATGGGTGGTCTTAACGAGCCGTGAGTTACTCCCGTCATCCACACCATTAGCAAACAACGCTGCCACATTGGAAAATAAAGACGAGGAAAACAAACAATGTCAAATGTCAGTGGAGCAATTCTGTCAAATCGTTGGTGGCCTGGATGAGAAACAAATATAGATATTAATCCTAATGAAAACGAAAGGACACCGTTTTTTGAAAGTCTTAAAATTCAAACTGTTTGGACTGTTTGAACTTTTCCATGTTTTGTCACGTTACAGCCGCAAAGCTAAAATAAATATATTGGGATTATATGTGATGGGCCAAAATACAGTAAAGTAGAGAGTAATTGTGTAGAGGAAGAGAAACTATACATGGTTTTCTACGCTTTTTTTATTTATTTTTTTTAATCAAGTGTTGGAACCCGTCTCTCAATGGATTTCGCTTGTGTAGCAACCATTTCATTTCAGGTAACTTCACCCGAACATATAATTTAAAAGTTAACTTTTACATTATACTTCTAATGATTGTAATCAAAATGTCTCCACAGTTTTAATGAAAATAGCTTATGAACGCGGAAATAACCTAGCTTCTTGTTGCTCCACTTTTTAAAACTTCAGAAGCTGTCAGAGTGGACTTTTTACCGGACCTGAGATACCCTGACATTCTATTTCCTGATCAATTTTCCATGGTCCTACTCTACAGCATTGCTTAAAGCATTTAAAAGCCTGGAAGGATATAAATGGACACAATCTGGGTTTGTTATCGAGATCCAGACCTGGAATATTCCTATCAAGGATTGCGCTGTTGTCACCGGGAGGTAAGTATCCAAGGAGCATGGTAAGGGTCGGAGATGTTTAAACTTTTTAATTTCCCGGTACATACAATAATATCTTTTTAAACGGGGCAGTAAACTCCGAAGGAGTAAAATCCCAGCCTGCGACATTCATTTCATTAGGTTAATTCCAGCCATTATGCCGGCTACGCTCTGAGAGTCATGTGATGTACGGAGCTCTTTAGGCTGTGTATGAAATGGACTGTCAATCTATTTCAAACTTCAACCAGCTTCCCTGTCCCCTCTAACCCAAAGCATGCTCACAGCCCGATGCTAAAGCCAGACACTTTTGTTGCATGTACGTTTCATTGCATTTTATTTTGGTCTAATCTGACCCAGAGTGTGTGTTTACTATGACCCTCTAATGGCCTCATGGCTATCTGCAACCAGAAAATCCTATAGGTTTCCTTCAACGATAGCGATTCATTCATATAGGCCATATTTAAGGAATGCACAACTATTAGTTGTCCTGTCAACAGATTCTCTCTCTCACCTGTATGTGGGTTTCTGAAGCTCCCCCTATGGTTACAATGGACCTCTTGGCTGCTTCTCTGATTTGCTGTTGTGCCATACTAGTGTTATTTTCTGATGAGGAGCTAAACAGTGCTCTGTGGGATGTTTAAAACCCGGCTGGGATGTATACATTTTATAACCCAATCCTGCTTTCTCAACTTTCTCCATGGCCTGTCTGATGTGCTCATTGCTCTTCATGAAGTTTTTTTTTTTTTTTATAATGTTCCTCAATAAGGATTTGTTTCTGTGCAGCTATGATAGTCAGGTGAGGTAATACAGATATATCTTACACTGGAGTAAAAAGAAAGCATCCTTCACAATGTGTGTCAGGAGTAAAAACAAAGAGGAGCACCGTGTTCGGACAGCAACCTTTTACCAACAAACTCTCCCTGCATCCGAATCCTTAGTATTTACTACATGCTACGTAGAAACTACTGCTCGATTGTTGATGTGGTAAATACCGCGTAGTGAAACAGCGAGTAGTAGGCATGAAATCGGACGTACTGCTCCACCATTTGTGTGTCCGTTGACTCGGATGTCCCCAACTTATCAACTTAAATGTTTAATCGGTTGTCAAAAAACAAGTAAAATAATCATTAACACTACTACACTTTTACATTGAAATTGCGGCGGTGTCAATGGTTGACAGTTCCTTGGTAGCCAAGGTCACTCTTCTTCTACGATCTCGGGCTTCCGCTGCAATGTGGGATAGCGTAGCATCCACTGGCTGCTTATTGTGGCAGTAGTACACATCTAGGAACCTTATGCCAACTATGCCAATCCATACTGGAGATTCGGATCTACTGCAATGCTTGCATACTCCTTTTCGCCTACTATGTAGCGAGCGTTGTAGAGGTTTTCGGATGCAGCCTCTGCTTGGTCTAAGAATCAATGTTGTTATAGGTGGAAATTATTTGGGTAAAAATTATTATTCCCCTTAACAAGCCCAAGGTCTTAATTACTCTGTCTACCTGCTCTCGACATTTGAAGCACTTTTCTTTGTACTTTCAAATCATTTTGTGTGTGTTTTCTGTTGATCGGGTCCCATAAAAACTGACTCCCTTGTGGACGTCTTTGCATATAAACAGCTCCACTGCAACTTGTCCCACACCCTTGTCCAAAATTCTTTCCCTCTGCAAACAGGCCCACTTGAGCACAGATCAAACACTCATTCTCATGCCATATCTCCTCCTCGGTTTCAAGGGTACTGCCAAGGATGTCGGTCGGCCCCAGTGGAAGTCAAACAGCAGCGTTGTAGCCAAGCAGTCTGGGAGACGAAAATCTGATGCTGAGTGGAGACAAGAGCTGTCTGCGCTGATAATGACGGAAACCAAATAAAGTCTACTTATTGTGAAATTAACAATCACTGGCAGTGACATTTAAGATTAGACATATTTAATCACAGAGGCTCCTGCAGTCACCAGGATACAAACAAATCCAAAGGTTTTTTTTCCCCCCTCTGCTTTGTTTCACTCCCTAGAAACAGTAATATCGGATTACTCCAGCAGACTGTAAACAAAATGATGAATCAATATTAAGACAGCAAGGCAGAGAAAGCACTGAGGATCAGGCTGCTTGGCTGTCGTGACCTCAAGTCTCCTACCGTAATGTTACATGAATAAAGGGAGGGGGCTAGAATGGTGAAAAACCAAGACGACAGATGTTGTCATGTTAGCTCATCCACACAGGAAATGGATTTCTCCCATGTTCTTATGGAAACACCAAAGCTAATTCCTGATCCAATTAATTTTTTTAATCAAATTGTCTTAGAAATACAAAAACAGTCTCTTCAGACAATGCACAATAAATTTATATGTGAAGGCGAACTATCAGACGAACATCTGCAACATTATCTTTCCGATTTTCAGTCAGATTTTTTTTTGCCTGACCAGCTAATTATCATTTTCCTTTTAAAACCATAAAATACTAAGTTAGGTGTAGGTACCTTTTTAGGGATGGGAGTTATGAGTGAAAAAGAAAAGGATAACAGAATAATCCCGATTTATTTCCAAGCACGTGTCCATCATGTTTAAATGTATTCTGTAACACAAAAGAAAGAAGATAAAACATGTTATATTTGGAGGCATTCACTGCCTTTGAAAAAAGAACGGGGGGGGGGGGGGGATCTGATATTTTAGCGTTTGACCTGCCAGTACCTTTAAAGTAAATCCAGTGAAAAATGTCTAATTTCAATCAATTGACTAATTAACTGTTGCATCACTAATACAATGGTCAGAAATACATCGAGAAAAATGTATCTTGGGATGTCTAGAGCTGAACCAAAATATAGAAAGAAAAACCAAAAAAAGGCATATTTAAATGATTGATATCATCATTTCTGCTTAAAGTCAACCTCCAGTCCCTATTGTCTGCAGCATGCCAGTAAGCCAAACTACAAGCTACATTTAGCTAGCCATGTTTTTAAATCAAGACCTATTTTTACATGCACTCCTTTTAAAAAAGCTGTATAATAGGCTGTTAATTTTGTTGTTCATCTAAAGAAATCTGGGTTTTCACTATTAATCTAAAGATGATTCACTATTTAAAATGAAATCCACAAGGAAAGAAAGACTGTGTTGGTTACTGCAGCTTCCTAGTTATATAAGCTGCTTAGCACACAGTGCCCAGATACCTGTTGGACAGACAGCAGCTTAAAGACTAGTCGTTAAATTGAACTGCATTCAGAATAAAGTTTGCATTGAAGGAGAACATCTTTCCCTGTCGGTTTTGTCCACACACAACTGAACAGAATAACACTGAAATACAGTATGTCATACCCTGAATTTTAAACAAGTCAAAAGAGAGAACTCATGCTAACATTAGCCAAGTTCCAGTAATCTCTTGTGGTTCTACTGTGTTTTGATTTTGGAAGAATTTGCACCAAAAGCACATGTTATGTGATGTGCTGTCAGAATGTTATAGTAGTTTTGCCTTGGGCTGACCAAAAGAAACTCCTGTTGGGGCAAAACATCCAGATTTTCATTGGGGAACCAGTTAAGTGGGACACAGTCACAGTGTAATTGTAGACCATGCAATACTGATTAAATATAGCATATTATTTTAAACAGATGCTTAGCTTGCAACCATAAAGATATGCCATTTATTTGATTCACTTTAATGTAGTTTGGGACTCAGCAATGGCCTTCGCCAGACATGTAATGACCTGGATAAGGATCAGGACAACCATATATATATATAATTCTTTGGTCACTTCATTTTGAGTAGGAAAACACAGAAATAATGATGTGCAATAAAATTACATACTTGGAGTGTGTGTTTGATTACCTTCTTGGATTAATAAGACCAAGAATGTAAAGCATCTGCCTTAGAAGAATGTATTATGATGTATTAAAAGATGTTGAGTTTGGGGATTTAACTTCTTTTTGAAACCAAAAAATGTTCCTGGCAGCAAATAGCTCCAACAACTCATATGCTGAAGGTGAAAAGAGTGATTTGGTCAGGACTAATACTGGCTGATGAGAAGCAAAAAATAACACCATACGCAGTTTATGAACCATGAATGTGTGTTTTCTGTTTCAATAGATAACCAACAGATCCTCTCTTTGATACACCCATCCTCCCCGACTGCATATGAAACCGATCTGTCACATGTTTTACTACATTAGGATTGTTTGTTTTCATACTCTCTCTGACGGACAGGCTGTGACGCAGCTTCAGAGAAGAGTCTGCCTACTAACAGCAGGCACTATGCAGCACTGCAGATCTAGGAACGAAGGGTGTGTGTGTAAGTGATTAAAAGTCTGAGGCAGTAGTGACATAGGGTTGGGATAGTTGGTCAGACAGAGCAGGAAACAGAATGGAAGATTTAGTGGTTAATTTAACCAAATAAAAAGAGAACCAAGATATTACCTATAGTATAAGGAGAGGTAAGACAAAAGCTTTTACAAAATCAGAGTGCTGCTCGAAGAGTTGTCTGATTGGACACCTGAAGTTTATGCTTTACGAAGTTTGACTAAACCAAAGAATGGAACAATTACATAAAGTGACTAGAAAACCAGTGTGGATATAGGCTAAGTAAGCTTACATGAATAATATCTGTATAAATATTTATATTTCTGTGTCTGACTTCATATGTATATACCTTTGAATGACATCCCATTCTTAATCCATAGAGGTTCAATATGATAATGGAACCTTGGAGCTATAACAGCTTCAGATCATTAGGGAAAACTCAGGGAAAACTCTCTAAAAGGTCAGACACTGACGTTGGACAAGAAGATCTGGTTCACGTTCAAAGGTGTTTCATCAGGCTGAAATCTGGACTCTGTGCAGACGAGTCTAGATTTCCTACAACAAACTTGACAATACATACAATTAAGCACAGAACAGCTCCAATGCCTTTTTTTTACATCCCTAGCTAATGGCTTGTACTTGATGACATAAGAAGTTGATGAAGCTGTTTGCCCATGAAAACCTATTCTGTGTGCCTCTCTACATATTGTTCTTTAGGGAATTTGATGGCCAGGTTAAGTTTGGAGGTCTGCACCTCAGCAACTGTTTTGCCCCTCTGATAATTTATATGGCCTACCAATGAATGGATCCGTTTCTGAGCTTCTGAGAGGGAGCAACTTTATAACAACTTTGTGTAGAAGCAGTCTGCATGCATAAGTGTTGGATTTTATACTCCTGAATTCACAGATTTGAAGGTTGTGAGCAAGTATTTTTGGTATGGTCGTGTATTCTTGTCATTGAACCAAAAGGTGAAACGCAAACTAAAAGATGCGCCCCATTGTATTAACTATATTTTGTGACATTGGTGAAATGGTATGAAATCCTGCGCAATACAGGTGTTTATTTAAGTTTAGCAAGTGTTTGCCATTTTACCCTTATTTTAACTATAACTAGAAAAGCACCTCCGAGTGCAAACCTATACCAGGGCCACTCACCCCATCCACATGTTATTCAATTCTATGTGTTTTACACCAAGAGTCTCTAAAAGTGTCCAATATGACCAAAAAGAAGCACCTAAATTTATTGGTAGCTGCTTTTCTCCAAACAAGTTTCTAAACTGATGTCAAAAGTCTGAAATAAATATAATGGCAAAATCTGGTAATTGTCAACACACAGCCAGCTTAGTGCAGCGTTTCAGCTTCCGTCAGTCTGACAACACTGCTCTGTCCCTGACACACAGCACTAGTTTATTTTCTTAATGATTTATTTGGTTTTCAAGACATAACCTCCTTGGCAGAGGTAATAAAATGTCTCTGAATAAGACACATGGCTGTGTTTGTGCTGTTTTATGTAGCGGAGAGCAAAGATTCGGGGCTCCTACGCGAGGGGAGCCACTTGTGAGCTCTCTGATACGGGAGAGGAGTGACGGTTTGCACCGCTGGTCGGTGGCTGGCGCATTACATGTTGGTTCAGCCCCAAAATTTACTCAGTTGTTTCTGGTCTCACCAAACAGAGTAACATATCAATCCAATCTCATTCTTACAGAAAATAATAAGACCTGTGGATGGTACACAAACAATTAAATAAGGAATGTATTATATTTTGTTTCATATGACTTACGCCTGTGTTTATGTGATTCAGACTTTTCCCTCAAGTCCCCATCTATAATGGGAAGCAGCAACGAGGAGGTCATCTTCCATGTTGAGAGAGTCACATGATTCAGTCAAGAAGACAGAGTGGGAGGGGATATTGAGCGAAACACGAGGAAGGGAATATATAGGGGGGGGGGAGTGAGACAATGTTCTCTAAACAAAAAAGAAGCACACAAAAGGAGCTCCAATGAGCGTGAATGATAACAACACCCCACTCTCTGAGATGACGACCTATTAAAGCTGGCTTTTTTTCCCTTCTCAGACAGCAGTTATATCCATCACCAGGCATGCAGCAGAGCCTCATGTTCTAACGTCATCGTCCAGGGAAAACAAATGGCACAAATACAATAAGAGACAGGGTTTCCCAGCTCAGCCAGGCCCTTCCAGGGTCCAAAAGTCCACCCTCAGTAAATCCTTGATGGAGATAGGAAGTTTTATTATCCAGAAATATTACAGTAAACAGAAGTGGCCCAATGGTTTTAGGAGAAGGTTAATCATTTAATCAAGAAAGGAGACACAAGCTGCAATAAATAAAGATGAGGGCTCTTCCTATATTTTTTTCCACCAGTTGTCTTCACTGAGCTTTCTCATGCTGTGATCGTTCCTTCCCGCTTTCTCGCTCCAGCTCCACAGGGATCCCTGTGCTGGCCTCTGTAAACTCCGTCATTATCAGGAAAGCAGGGAGAACAGGGGGCACTCAATACAATTAAAACAACAACAGAAACAACAATTAACATCATAACCTCTGAATATTTTACATTTCTGTGAGGCTGCCAGCCGATTGCTCTACCAACAGCCTTCAACCAACCAACTAGGATCCAATGCTGCACAATTATGAGCTAAACGTCTCTGCAGCCCCCCCCAAAACAATGTTTGGTGCCCAGGAGTCGATTGGCCAGGCAAGGCAAACAGAGGTTATTAAGATCAAACAGATAGCTTTGAAGTAAATAATGAAGATTTTAAGCAGATCCCAGGACGGCACTCTGATGTTGGTTGACGGTCTTCAAAGAATGAAACTTTCTGTTTGCATGAATGTGAGACATTTTGAGTAGTTCTGATCTTTTCGCCCTTTCACACCTTCAAAGTTTTAGTCGTTTTGTACTCAATCTGTTTGAAGTTGAGAAGAAGTCAGCTGTCAAGTCGTGTTTCAGCTCCAGTATGGGCCTATTCATAGCTGCTAAAAGTATTTTTCATACCCATTTGATATCTGAAGATGTGAAGAGGTTTTCTATGTTCTGCTCATAGTCTACTGTGAGGTAATGTGGTTATCTGCCTCCAATAAATAAGATTTACCAGCAGGGGGGTCAGCCAAAGCGATTTTCTGTTTTATCAAGGGTTATTATGAAACATTTTTAAAAAAACAAAAAGGATTCATAAATTTAACTGATTCAAACAGATATCAGAAACCAAAGCATGTGCAAATAGATTCTAATACAAAGTTTTACATTGTGACATTTTACTGTCTTCTTTAGAATTCATGATAACGAAATCTATTCATAAAAAATACAAAAAAATGGATCATAAAAAATATGGGAAATGGCTAGCATTTGTAATACGCAACACTTATAACCCTTTACATTACATTCAGTCATTCACCCATTCAAGCACACATTCACACACTAATGGTGGCAAGCTATTTGAATTTCTCTTGCGAGATTACTAAAGTATCTATCTATCTATATCATATTGTGGCCAGAGCTGCCTTGAAGCACACTGACAGAAGCGAGGCTGCTGGACACAGGTGTCACAGGGCCCTGTGTCCAGCAGTGAGGGATGGATACGTACACATAATGCAATAAACTTTTTAATAATGGGCGTTTCTGCTCATTTTAGAGCACCCAAGATAAGATTTATCCAAAGATTTAGAGGGTGAACCTAGTGACTTTCAGTTAGTGGTGCTCTGGATTGATTATTATGAGTGGTACATTGTCCAAATCTTTTAATTATTGACTTGACATATTTCCCTTTCAGAGAGGGCTGAAACAGTGATGGATTGAAAAGATGACTGGTAATGAATGCTTGTTCTTAGTTTGCTATATTTTAAAAATTGAGTTAATTGTTGGTTTCACTGTGAAATCAAGATTTTGAATTACTGTACAACATCACACTAAAGAATGATAAACACAAACTTAAAGAGGAATCAGAATGTTATTTGTGTCAGTTCTGGTTTTTTGCCAACAACTTGGCAGTGGCGTGTCCAGAATTTTTTTTTCAGGGGTGGCATAGGAGGGGCAGCTAGTTCTGCTGGGGTGGCACCCATAAATCAAGGATCCGCAGTAAAAAAAGAAAACAAAAGTATGTCCTTTGCCTTCTTTTCTGATATTTTTTTTAAAATAACACAGACATGGGATTCTAGGGGTGGCACATGCCACCCTAGACCACCCCCTAGACACGTCACTGCAACTTGGATAGTTTGTGTGGATTCCATAGGAAAATACCAAACCCCCGATTCTGCGGGCCAGTCAATATTTTAACAGCCCAAACAATAAAAAGTAACTTAATTACAGAGTCGTGACTCCTGACTGAGTGCTAATGGCAGTCAGATCCGTATGAGGTATGTGCTGACATGAGTAGCTGACAGGAGAGGAGGCTGGCCAGCGAGTGAGGACAATAAAACAGATAACAGAGAGAGAGAGAGAGAGAGAGAGAGAGAGAGAGAGTGAGTGAGTGAGAGTGAGAAGATCGTACTTTGCTTAGACAAGGCCCCTCTCACCCCTGCACTGCACATAGGTGGAGGGCCAAAAAACCAACAGATCTCTGGAGGAAGTGGGTCAAATTGATCATGAATTTGAGCTGATGCAACACAGCACCTACATCCAGTGGGTTTTTTTTCAGCAGTTAACACGGTTATAACAGTTCTGATTACAACTCATAGAACTCAGAGAGATGGTTTTAGTTCACACAACATAAATATAGTATATTAGCACATGCTATTTGCATCATGCATTTTGGATGCTCCATTTGTATGTCTAACTCATAACATATACTGAGCAGCAATTCTTCAGTTAATAAATACCAGCCAGAGTATCTTGTGATCCAATAGCTGAGACTTAATACTTATTAAAACAGAGCAGCAGTGACTCTTACAGAATACGGATTTGATCATCTTTCACAGGTCAGACAGTGCAAACCTGCATTAAATTGATTTCTACAAGCTCCACTCTGAAAACTAAAGCCATTATTTGCCTTTATGTTCTGAATTAAAATGGAGATACATTCATCTCATATCCTGACTTATTTTCAGCTCGTGGACAACATTATCTCCGGCTCGAATTGATGGTTGGCCTGAAGGTGCCCTGACAGCAGTTATGGAACCCAAGTTTTAACAACACTTCACACAAACATCATGAAGTGTGGAACTTCCCCCTGGCCGGACCGTGAGGCATTTTTAATCTGAGCATAATGAATGTGACGAGGCACCATTTGTATGTGTGTCCAAACACCAGTGGTCAGTCAGTCAAGCTATCAACATGAATGGCAGATAGGGAGGCACGTGAGTTATAGAACAGCTTTAATAGGTCTCATATTATTTGGGCCCCATCACCACTGGGATCCCATGGTAGCTTACCATGTGTACAGATTGCTCTCTGACCCAGAAATCACAAGACCACTCTGAAGGACCTGCAGATGCTAAACTGTTACATTTCTGAACCTGAGGCTCTTTTGGAAGGAAAAATATATGCATCTATAGATTTGGCGACATGGCTGTTTGAAGTTTTCTGAATAAGATGAGCTGCAAGGGTTCACTTGTATCTCAAACCAGATTCACCAACAGAAAGGATGTTACATTTATATAGCTGGAAAAAACACTCTTATTGCACATATATCGTCACTGCAGCATGCAGTGCCTGAAAAGGTATTCAAATTACTTAGTCTCCACATAAACTCAAACTTCAATGCACTTTATTATAATTTTATGAAAGAAGCCAACCAAAAGTGGTGCATACTTATGAGAAAGAAAAAAAAAGTACAGGTAAAAAGTGCACTGTACATATCTATGCACTTAATGCGCTTCAAATGGGACCTCTAACGACTTTGTTTTTGCCACTCTTTCCTAAAGACCAGATTGTGTGGTGCCCAACGAATAGCTGACCTGTCACCTGAGCTTTCCACCTGAGCTATTTTTCTCTGCAGTGTATAAAATAGTTCATAAAATTGCAACAAAATAAGAAAATGTATGTAAGCAAAGTGCAGCGAAGGGTGTTACGCCGGAGGACCTGATAGGAAATTTGCATGTTTTCCCTTTCAAACATTGTGGGCATCAAGTAGTGCTGCCTCTCAGTAAAATTAGGAACCTAAAATGAGTTTCACAAAGATAAAGACAAACTAACATCCCTGTATAACATCCCGTCCCGTACAGGCTGGCTCGGAATAGTCTGATTTGTGTTTTATAATCCTGGGTATGTCAAACTGTTAGGTGGATGTTGTATACTTGTGTTATATTTTCATTGATATGCTGCCTTCAGCATGCTTTATTCACAATTTTAGACAACTTGCAGTACAAATACTAGTGTTAACATCGGAAAAAGATGGATCCCACTAACCAGATATGCATAAATGTTAGATAATCTCTAGGAAAGTAAAGCGAGCGCACAGATCAAACAAACAACTCCACAATATCTTCAAAATTTAGGAAAGCCTAAGGGCCTGTTTATTATACCTCTTAACAAAAGCTCTATATGTGAAAGAAGCCAAAGCTAATAACATTTAATAATGATATTAATCTCCATTCATCACTAAAGCTAAAACAGAGGGAGCAATCCTGCAGACTACAATCAAGAATTCAGTATGAAAATACAAGCCACTGGAAGGAATCAATGTCTGTCTTTGGACCAAAACCTGCTGTATGTTAGGTGGAGCTGTTTTATATCGGACCCAGCCTGGTGACTTTCAGTTGTGTCTTGGAGGGAGTTATGAAGAGCCCAGCATCCAGTCACCAGCACGTAAATGACTCACTTTAACGTAAAGAGCAGTGATAATAGAAAGGGATCCATACAGAAAATAACGGGGGAAAAAAAGAAAAAAAATCACCCTGTGACCTGAAGCACGAATGGGCTTTAACAACAGGCTGTTAAATTCCGGAGAAAATAATCAACTGTAGCTTACTGGCATTAAATCCCATTCAGCATCATCACCATCCGCATTTTAGAGAATTCATTACAAAAACACAAGTTGCACAACTCACAGCTTGAGTCATTTTCCATGGGTTTGTTTGTCACCAAGTAAGCCAAAGAAATATACACAGCAAAAACATGTTTAAACGATAACGCACACATAAGTGACAGATTCTGGTGCAGCCCAAACTCATCCGACACCTCTTACTTATTTGCACCAATCTGTCTTCCATTTGTGGAATAAAGTACCTGTGTTCACCTTCGGTTGAGAACACCTTGTATCTGGGCAGAAATCTGATGTCTGTTCAATCACACCTGCAGTTTTTCACCTGTCGCCACCTGAGATCCGACACGTCACGGTCCCTACGCTCTTCCCCGGGTCCCCCCTGTTTAAACCGAGTTACACTAAAACGTTACGGGTGGGGAAAAGTACAAACACCCTACCTCCAGTGGGTTTCCCTGATTAACTAAGCAGAAATATGGGCTTCTTCTCGTAGATCCTGAAGAAATATTCCCCAGACAGGCTGCTGCAGTCCTCACAGAGAGAGCCTTCTTCTTGTTCAGGCTGAGGAGCTCCAGCAGATAAATGAATGCGGTTCAGTGTGATGGACTGTTTGCTGTACTTCCCTCCACAGCAGAGCCGCTGTACTGTACTGTACTGTACTGTACAGCTGTGGAGTTAGACAGCCCCTGTGACTCTGCTGTTGTTCCTGCCTCTTCTTAACAGCTTTTTCTCTCATTGCGCCACAGCGGAGGGCCAAAACATGACTCAATACCTCCCCCTGCAGGACTGAACATTAAATTTTCCTATAGCCCCCAAATTATTCATGCTCCTGACAAATGTAGATTTACTATAGTTATCTTTAATCAGCAAAAAAAAAAAAAATCTGTTGGGTAAATGAGACATGCATTATGTAAAAGACATTAAAACACTCTAAACGTAACTAAAGTGGGAACAAGGTGTTTTTATTAACAATTTGTACAATAGAGGGCCAAAATGTCGTTATACCCTTTCAGTAATACGTAGAGAAGTATTTAATGTATAAATATTTTTCGCATTACTGTAAGCAAACCCTTTTTATAACTGCTGAACATCTTTTTGTTTATTTCCACTCCTAGTGTAATGCATAATGTCTGTGCTAATTAGTTCCCGTTTTAGAGGTTGGTTAATTGGAAAGCTCCTTCCACAGATTGTTGTTTAGATTATAGTTGGGATTGTGGTCAGACCATCTTAAAACATTAATAATACAATTAGAACAATTTTCTGAACCTAAATCATCTTAACTGAGCTTTCAATAAAGCTCAGTTAAGATGATTTAGGTTCAGAAAATTGTCATATTACTATGATAAGTATCATATTTTCAGCCACTTTTTTGGAACTTTTTTTATTTTTTTTCATGAAATATTACTTGTATTTTTTTCTTCAATGCAAACAGTTCTTGGAAGTTCTTTGTTGGGCTTTTTGTTTTCTTGTCCTACAAAATCCAGATGCTTCTTCAGAAAATGTAATTTTAGCCAAATGGACCCCAGTAATAATTGCTGTGTGTTGCAACACAACCAGAGGCCATAACATAATATCATGAGCCTCATTTAGGTGTGTTTCTTTGGTAGAACCTCACACTGAGGTGAGATGTTTTTAAAATTTCGATCCTTGGATTCTTTATAAGAGCCTAACAGTTTATAAATTATATTGTCCAGGGCTTGCAGATCAAATGGCATATTCATATTTTCTCTATAATAAACACACAAACTTTTTTTCTTATCTCATTGACAATAAATCAAAGTAAAATTTTCCTGTTTTATGTTAGTTTTGATGACCAAATTTAATTGAATTTCTATTTCCAAAGCTTTAGGATAATACGATAAAGATTTTTTAAAATTTCATTTAAATTCAGAAGTGTACCTAAACTTTGATTACTATGCCTTTCAACAGAGGCACAAAAGTCCAGGTTATATAACCGAACGACTCAAAATCTATTCCTGGTTGTTTTAGTATATTAGACCAATGAGGCACAACAATCTTAAATATTTTATCTCAACAGCATAAATATTTTATCTCATATTTTTATTATTTTTTGTCGTGAAAATTATGGATTTTTCTTCAATAGCTTCCAGGTTACCTGACAAAATATGAGAAAATCTATCCCTGGTGGCCTTCGTATATTAAACCATAGGGAACACAACATTGTTTTTAAAATATTTTATTTAATCTCATGTTTTCATTTAATGAAACATTATGGGGGGTTTTTTCAGCAGCTTCCAGGATATCTGACTAAATGACTCAAAATCAATTTCCAGTTGTGCCACCATACCAGAACAAAAAGATACAAGGATTAAAACTTTTTTATAATCTCGTATTTTTATGTCTTTTTTAATGGAATTTTTAAAATAGATTTTTCTTTAATAGCTTTCCGGTTATGTGACTCAATTCGTTACCAGTTGTTTTAGTATATTTGACCAATTTCATATTTTTTAATTATTTTTTTAGAATGTATATTTCACACCTAACCCTAACCCTAACCCTTAAATAGCTTATAGGATGTCTGACCAAATCACTCATAATTAATTTCCAGTTGTGTTACTATTCCAGACCAGTGAGAAACACTTTATTAGTGGTGGTGGGCCAATAGAGGGCGCTAGGGCGCCGCTCCACCAATCACAACTTGCCATATTACCTTGAATAAAACGTGGAAAATAATTTTTATATAAACAAAAAAATATTTCGAAATTTATGTGTGTTTTTAAGATGTGCAAGATTAACATTTTATAGTACATGGTGAGGTGAGTTGTTACGCTCATGAGTAAAACACTTTTTTTTTCTAAATTAACAGGAAAATAAATGAATAAAAATTTCAGTTTTTCTAAATCAAAAAATAATAATGGATTGCATTTATATAGCGCTAATCATGACCCTCAAAGCCTCATGCCTGGGAGCCATAGCTACACAAACCCCTGTACGCCCCTGCCAGGCCACGGCCAGCCAGCACCTGGACACCCAGATCTACCAGCTCCCGGGTCCAGATCCCACACCACGCAGCGTGCCGAGACAAAGGATCAAACCAAGACCAGGCAAACCCCCAAATGAACTTAACAGGAACAGAAGCCACAGAACTGGCAGCGGGCCTGAGTGCCAGATCCGAACCCCGCTGATCCACCGAATGGTACCAACCTACTATTCAAGACTCAACCAACCCAAGGAGGACATTGGCCCGAAACCTTAACTGCCTGACATACCGGCCCACCCAAGACCAGCCAGGCATTTACCCGGGCCGAGCCCGACCGCTTCCCCGCCCCCAGCCCCAAACATCGAGAGCGACCAATGCACCAGCGGGCAAGGGCATCATTCACCGGTTAGGAGTGACGGAGAAGAAAAAGGCCCCCACTGGATATGGGGCCTGAGATGCGCCAGGCAAGAGGGCAGCCGGAGATCCAACCTGACAAGTAGACAGGGACACCCAGACACAATCACACGTTCCCTCCCTCTAAGACACACACATTCTCACCCACACACCAGGACACCCAAGAAAGGGTGCTGTACACTCATTCATACACATACTCTATACTTTGAAGATTAGATATCAATTAAACTTGAATAAATAGAGAAAAATAAACAATATACACATAAATCATATCTTTTTGTTAAAATATCAATTATAGGAAGAATCATAGCTTAAATTTTGACATCTCAGATATCATTTTCAGGGGTTTTATATTGCATGAGATTCTAATTGAGGAGAAATGTTGTCAGACCTCCTCTTGGAAACAAACAAAAAATGCTTTCTACCTTTAACCTCACACTGGTGAATATGGATTTCATCCAGTTATGTCATAATATTAATAATACAGTTCCTGCTAGAAATTCAAATTCCAAGCACCCGCAATGTATTGTTCAGGGTTGTTCTGGGTTGTCAATAAAACCTAAATGTATAACTTCAGACTTAAATATATTAACAAATAATAAAGAAATAAACTAAAGGAAATCCTTTAATCCCATTTTCCTGGAGTAGTTTGCTTGGTCCAATTAGATCCTCCTGCATTTAGCTGCTTGAAGCCCTTCAACACTGTTTGCCCGCCTATGCTCTCCCAGGAAGCAGGAAGTAGAGTAACTCTCAGCACCAGTAGAAGAAAACAAATAAGTTGCCTTGAACAGAACAAATAATTGGTGAAAAATACAGTTGTTAACTAATTCTTTGCCCTTACAGTTAGAACTAGTGTATTTCAACTATTCAAAGAAGAAATGGGCCCCAAAGAAATCAAATCAAGTAATCCTAAAAACTGAAACATAAAGCTGCATGAGAGTTACCAACAC
Organism: Apricaphanius iberus; assembly: GCA_028564705.1. Taxonomy (NCBI): domain Eukaryota; kingdom Metazoa; phylum Chordata; class Actinopteri; order Cyprinodontiformes; family Aphaniidae; genus Apricaphanius; species Apricaphanius iberus. The sequence goes on from JAPXFQ010000605.1 coordinate 967,288, forward strand.
TTAATGTTATGTGGACATGGATGTGGCCATCACAATGAGGAATGAGGCAAGACAAGGCAAGGCAAGGCAATTTTATTTGTATAGCACACTTTCAACACAAGGCAACTCAAGGTGTTTTACATGATTACAGAAATGTGAAAATTAAAACAAAAAATCGATTTAAAAAAAAGCATAAACAGACATTTAAAAATCGGACAATGGTATTTGATTAAAAACAACATTTTAGGATAAGCATGTCGATCAGAAGATTAGAGCTGGAGGACCTGAGTGATCTGGATGGTTTGTACTGTAATAGTAGATTGTTAATGTACTCTGGTGTTAACACATTCAATGATTTATAGACAAATAAAAGCACTTTGAAGTCTATTCTCAGAGTTACAGGGAGCCAGTGTAAAGACTTTAGAACAAGAGTGATGTGTTCTACTTTCCTGGTTTTAGTGAGAACATGAGCAGCAGCGTTCTGGATCAGCTGCAGCTGTGTGACCGTTTTTTTTTAGGCAGACCTGTGAATATACTGTTACAGTAATCTAGGCTTGGATGAGTTTTTCTAGGTGTCAGTGTGTCATCAGTTCTTTAATCCTATAAATGTTCCTCAGGTGATAGAAAGCTGAACTTGTTATTGCCTTTTTGTGACCCTGGAGGTTCAGGTCTAAGTCCATTATTACACTTAGGTTACTGGCCTGGTCAGTAGTTTATGGTTGGACTAACTGAAGTTGTGTACTGATATTTGATCAATCTTTTTTGGGTCTGAAGTGAAGTACTTCGCTTTTGTTTTTGTTCAGTTGGAGGATTTTATGGGACATCTATGGGACCAGCTGTTAATTTGCTCAGTGCATTTATTGAGGATTTAGATGAGTTCAACATCACCTGGTGACATTGAGATATAAAACTGATTTAGCTCTATATAGCTGTTTAACTGTTGGAACAGAGCTTTTTCAATAATTTTACAGATAAATGGGAGATTAGAAATTGGTCTGTAGTTTTGCATTAACGTGCTGTCTAGGTTCTTCTTCTTTAGTATTGGTTTGATTACTGCTGTTTTTAAAGCTTTGTGGTTGGTGTGTGGCGTTAAAACCAGGATTCCCTTGTTCATCTGAGTTTGAAGGGCATCAGAAAAGTTCCGGAATGGCGAGGCTATCGAGGAGGTAGTGGAGGATACTGAAGATGGGGGTGTATTGGATCTGTTGTTGGTCTTTTTGTCAGTTGGTGTGTTAGCTGAATCTGCTGTAATCACTTAGGGGTGACGTAGTAGCTCAGCTGTTTGAGCTGGTATTTTCCTGCATGGAGCTGAATAAGAAAGGTCAGCTGGAGATGTTGTAATCACTGGTTTGGGTGATTCAGTTGTTTTTGGAACTGGGACTGCTTGCCCAAGGCCAACCACTCCTTTCGGATGTGATCAGCCCATTAAATGGCCGTTATTAGCGGTTATCACTCCCATTAAATGCAGTCAGACTGTGCCCTCTCTACCTACTGAAACGTACTTTTCCGTTTGGTGTTTAAAACCTTTTATAATTAGGTTTAGGTTTAGGCATTTAAAAGAAAGTATATTTCTCCGTCTGTGACCTTAAGGTTAGGACATAAAACTTGTGGGTTGGTTAATATTGGTTAGATAACTCCAGTTACGATGTGCTACTCTGATGAAGAATTTTTGACATGTGCAGACAGTTGGCTGTTATCAGTGATACGAATGGTTGATAACCTACTAGTAGGTAGAGAGGGCACAGTCTGACGGCATTTACTGGGAGTGATAACCGCTAATAACGGCCATTTAATGGATTGACAACATCCGAATCGGCTGGGTCAACAGGCACCTCTATAATCTGTTTGAGAACAGAGAGTCTTGGAATTCACATGAGAAAACAGGCTTGATAGGAAGATTTTATGGCCTCTCCTTTTAAGGCTGTGTTCATATCTAGTAAATAGTTGCTTTGTTCCACGAAAGAGCTCAAAATTGTTAATATATTTAATAGAGTTTTCAGGACAGACAGACTTCAGAAACTTATGTAATAAGTATATTCTGCTAGAAGTTTCGTCTGATCGACATGCAGGGATAGGGCCAGAAACAAATGGCTGTGACTTGAGGTTGCTCAGTTTTTGTAGTAAGTTCAGAAAATCTTGCTTAAGAATTTCAGATTGTCTAAAATAGATATCATGAGTCCCATCATGAACAATTAGCTTCTCTAGCCCTGGATTTTTCTCAATGATTTATGGAATAGTCTCAGAGATTTATTTTATTGTTATCCTTTAGCAGTTAATCACATCAGTTTTTTGGCATAAGTGTTTAATACCTTTAGCCAATCCATCGGGAATAACAACCACTCTCTCTCTGGGCTTTTTCTTTCTCCCTTCCATTTGGCATGATTTACTTTCAACAGCTGGTGGTTTCTGTGGGCTGGAATGTGGTGAGCTCAGAGGTGCAAACCTCTTTTATAAAGGGATTATCGGAGTTCCTGGTTGATTCAAATCTCTTTTTGGGGTTTCCCTCAACATTCCTTTCGAGGTGCGATAATCAGGGTTTGTTCTGTTTGGGGTTTCTTCCGGCACTCTGTCCTCTTCTTCTTGGGCGTCTCTCATCTGAGGGGGGGCCACTGCTCTTTTGCATCTGATGAATGGAGAGTTCTTACCGATAAACGCTGCTCGTTCGGAGGGGTCTTACTCTGCATTTAGGGCATTGGTCATGAGGTCATTGGTCATATTTATACATTTTATCTGCTCAAAGGTCAAAGGTCAAATCTTTCAAAGTCAAAACATTTCAAGAATATGATATCTGCTTCAGTTACAGGACACATTTGAACATGTTTCTAACAACAGCATTATTAAATTACTCTGCCAAAGTCTTTAAATTAGTGTTTCAATCCTGGCATTGGTGTGTGTAGAACAACACCCATATGTGAAAATACTTACATATGGTGCTGTTAAAGTGCAAAAAATATCTGTATAAATTCTGTAGGCCTGTGATAACACAGTGCTCTGATTTTATATGGAAAAAAAATGTGATATTCTGACTTTCGTAGAGTGAGGTGTGTGTTATTCACCATTACCCACTAAACTCACAGTAGTTGATTTTATATTAAAGTGTTTAATCAATGTACTTTGTATATGTAAATTTAATAATTATGTATTTTTTATATGTTTGTTTTTCTAAAAGGATGTCACATTTTTATAACAGTTGAGCTTACAAATGGAGGACTGGCAGTTATGGCAATCATAAAGTTTTCTTTAACTGAGAAGGATGAAGGCTACCAGCCACCAGCAAAGATTATTATTTATACCCTCACACTGACTAGGACATGTACAAAATGAATATCAAATCAGGTAATGTGTTCAGTTCTATGGATGTATGATATAAAAAAATACATTTGGGTTAAAAACAACAACAAAATTGTTTTCTGTGTTTTTAGAGTACAGAGACCCTAATGTGAACCACATTTAGAGAATTACCCTGTTTTCCATCCCCAATCCAAAGGTTACTTTGAAGAAAACAAGAAAAAACGAACTCAGTGATAATACAGTAAAATGTAATTATGTTCTGTTAATTTTAAAGTAGATCGAACAGGATACCAAACTTACAAAAAGTTTAACTTTTGTCTCATCAGTTCACACAAAGGGATTTTCAAGATGTTTTGTAGCAAATATCAGAGAGATCTTTTTGTTATTTTTGATCAAGAGAGGTTTTCACCTTGGAACTCTTCCATGGAGCTAATTTTTTTCCCCTGCGTTTTTCTTAGTGTGAAATGGTGAAAAAACATCCTTAGGGGAGGTTTTTTTAATGGTTTTCGGACCTCCTGGATGAAATCTTGATGCACATCAAAAAATTATTTTAGTTGTGCACTGTTGTTCTCTAGAGTCCCAAAGGTGCAGAAAAAACTTTGCTACCCCTTTCCAGACTGACAGTTGTCAGTCACTTTGTTTCTCATCTGTTCTTGAATTTCTTTAGATCGGGGCATATTTTTGGTATCTTTTGGCTGACTTTTTCTTTTAAGGTTTGAATGTGTTCTAAAGGTGGCTGGTTAATTTGAATTCAGCTCTCCAAAATATGTATTAATTTACAGTTCATTCATGATAGTGATTACAGTTTCTAAGTAGGACAAAGCTGGTTGGGGTAGCTATTTTCTTTGTTTAATTACTCATTTGTAAGCATATTTTGTGTGTTTATTTAGGTTACCTTTTTCTGATATAAAATCGTTTTCATGACCTAAAACATTTATATGACATAATGCAACAACAGCAAAAATCACAGCACTGTAAATGCTGTTTATTTGGTATATGTTCAATCAAATGTGAAACTTAAAATATACAAATAGATCAGTTTAAAAAAAGATAAAACCCAGTTGCAAATCAGCACAAACAGGAACAAAGAATTTTTACCAAACAATCAAGTACACACAGTTGTAGGAAAAGAAGCTGCACACTGGAGAACAGTTTTTCACTCTAAGCTACTTTCAACAATAGTTTTAGAAAATAAAAACCATTTCTTTTGTTTGGAGGGAACATATGTAAATATTTTTAACTGCAGATTGATGGGTACTTAAAAAAACTATTTGAACAAAGACTCTCTTTAAAACATAGGAAATAAGTTAGGAAAAAAATGTCCTTTGCTGTTGATTGGCCTGTTTTTAGCCGCTTAGGAAGGAGTTGTGAAGGGTTTGATGAGACCAAGATCCATGGCCTTGACCAGACATGTGCGGGCTACGTCGATGGGATCCTGCCTCTTCGGATTGTCCTCTGCTTTGCCGATCACACTGAGGATTTCCAGCATCTCACTCTCAATCAGTTTTTTGGCCAGCTCGAAGTCGTCAGAGTTGAGCATGTTGTAGACTATCACCAGGCCTCTGTGCTGGATACTAGGGTTGGTATGGAGACATAACCTCTGCAGGATCTCCAGCCACTGTACTGTCTGTTTGGGAGGAAACAAACACTCTGTCAGTGACTGACCCTTTAATTCATAAATAAATAGTACACAAACAGATTATAGCTGTGCATACCACACGGGTCATTTTGGTGCAAATCTTTTTCTCAGAAGCAGTGATCATGGCAAGGCCTCCTGCTGCAGCTATCTGAAGTTTTTCATCATCTTCTCCGCAGAGCAATATCAGCAACTTCAGTTTATCGTTGCCATCTTCAAGGTAACGAGCTTGGACCTGGAACACATAGGATCGATTTTGTTGTAATCCCTTTTGTCATCAACATTTTGCACGCATCATCTGTACACAGACAAGTTGTAATGTCAAATGTTCTCACATCTTTGCTTGTTACAAGGTTGCACATGCATTCAGTGGCAGCAAGTCTTATCTTTTCATTCTCTTCAAACATGTGGTTCTCGATCTCTGGCAAAGCTTTCTCTTTCACAATTTTTACCCTGCAAGAAAAGGAAGTTTGGAAGCATTAGAAACACTCAAGTCACTTTTAGGAAGGGAATTTTTTTACTCTTTTTTTATATATACATCTGCAGTATCATGAAACATTTAAAATGTTACCTCAGCTTTTCACTGAAACCAGCCAAGTTCGTGAGGCCTCTGAGAGCCTCGTAGTTCTCTGCCCCCTCTTTGTCTGTGTGCAGCAGGCTGACTAAAGGTCTTATCACTTCATATACCTGTCAACAAAAAGAGTCCATGAAAAACTGAAGTTTTAACAGTTTGGCAAAACTAAATTTGTGCTACAAATGAGAACTGCTTCTACTGTGTAAGCTAAATAAAATGTAAAAAATCAGAAGAAAAAGAATAAGTGCTTATAATATGAAGCAAATAACTATCAAATGACCTGAGAAAACATAATTTTTAAGTAAAAGATGAGAAGCTTGGGGAAAGACGGACGTATGGATTTGATGGAGATTCAAAATAAAGAAAACAACTGAGGTTTAGAGTCTCACCCTCTCTCCAGGGAAGGCAATCTCTGGGTTGGAGACAGCTGCTATTTTTGCGAGTGCGAAGCATGCTTTTACCTTTCCTTTATCTGTACCTTCAACTGCGAGAGGTATCAGAGCCTGTGGGAATAACACAATAAATTGATGACAAGCTCAATAACAATGTTTGGAAAGATTAAAGAAAAACAAAAACAAGTTTGTCTTAGACAAAAAAAAAAATAGTTTCAATTTCTGTACCAATGGCTTGTTCATCTCTGTGATATGTATCCATATGACTCACCTTCCCCCCTCCTTGGGCCACTATCAGACCACGATCTTTGGGATCCTCTGTCAGAGCCAAGAAAACCCTAAAAATTTGTTTAGAGAAGAAGTTCACAGGGTTATAATTAAGAAAGTAGAGTGTCCCAATCTTCAAACATAAATGCATGCTCAATTTCTCTTGTTTTCACTGTCTTCTCTCATGACAGTGAATATAAATTTTAAAAAAATGCAGTGATGGTTTAACATGATATTCTGTGGAAAAACTTCAGATGCATCTATATTTTAATAGGCTGCAGCTGCATCGTAAAGAACAATGATGATAAGAAAAATGATGAGAAAAATACAAAACAGCAAAGAGCTACTAGAGGGTGAGAGAAATTGAAAATGAGTTTAGGCAAGGATTGAGGATGGGGCGTGGTAGTTTCTTCTTAATGTAATATGAAGCGCTTAACAACTTTTTCCAAGGCATGTTTACTTCCTACCTTGCCAACATCTCCTTGGTCTGATCGGTCAAGATAGCGCTGTCCGCTTTAACCATGACAGCAAGAGCTGAAGTGACTCCAGCCTTCAGCAGTCTTTTTACTCTTTTCTCAATAAAGTCTTTCTTGTCCTAAAGAAAGAGGAAAAACATTTTTGCAAGGTTTGTGCATGCATTTCAGCATGCAGATGATGTTTCCTGCAGAGTGACTCATGAACAGTGGTCTGAGTTTCTGGTCAGGGTTTTACCTTAGGGTGTTGCTCAGGAACATGCTGCTTGGAGAACTTGGCCAGCTGAACCAGCTCGGGAATGATTTCCTTCTTATCATAGCTGTTGGTGCAGTTCACCAGAGTGCAAGCAACTGCATACAAAATTGTCTTATCCTTAGACTAAAACCAGAGACAAAAAGTAAGGGAATAGAGGCTTTTAGAATATACTTTGTACACAGCTACTCTTCTGAGTTGTGTCAAATGACCTGAACAATTTACTACATAATTTATGGGAAATTCTTAGATGTCATACATTTTTTAATTATATCTGATTAAAAAAACTATATAGTATCAGTTATTATGATGACAGACAATTTTATGTCACATAACATACACTTAAGATTACATACACTCATGCATGACCAATATATACTGGTAAAACAGAGTGGAACATTATGGCTCAGTGGGGGCGATAAACAGGATATGTAAAATTAGGTGTTTCATGCCTTTGCCAGCTCAAACATGGCTTGCATCGCGAGCTCATCTTCCACAAAGTCATCTTTAACATCTGCATCATTAGTCAGATAGGCAAGCCCCTCGATAGCCCATTTCCTTGTTTTGGAATCAATCTGGGGATTACAAAGCCACCTAGCAAAAAAGAGAATGAAACACAGGAGGGGATTAATTGTTGCAATGGTTAGTTTAAACTTATAATTGACCTGTTTCGATACCAAATATTATGTTAAGTCTATGTGTGAGTACTGACTTTCTGCACTGCTTGGCCAGCTTCTCAGTGGAACCCTCAGCAAACTGCCTTAAGCCGTAATCGTCACCTCCAGCTGAACCCAGTTTACATAGTCCCTGGAAGGTAGGTTTGACATATCAACAATGTTTGAGACAAAAGCAAGATGAGATGGGAAAAGTAAAAGCAAAAGAATTAGCAGAAGTATTCACTCTTAAACCTTTTCCTCATTTTATCACATTACAACCACAAATTTCTGTGTGTTCTTTTGGAATTCTAAGCATTTTAAGCATTTTTTTCACACTTTCAGATTTTTATATAAAATTATGCATCACTTTCCCTTGACTTCAAAATTAAGTGCTATTAATACATCACAAATATCTCATCAGTGGAACACCAAAACACACACATCAAAACTGGTTTTGGAGGTTGCACATTGATGGTTGTGACCTGGTATAAAAACAAATTCTTTCACAGGATTCTGTAAATGTGACTCTGCTCTGGTGTTGGTGCACTCACCACCAGGGCACGAATTTTAATCCTCTCGTTCTTCGTCTTCTTGTAGATGTCCTTAAGCAGAGACACGCCGTTGGTGATGAAGAAGCTGGCTCGGCTCATCTTGGTGGAGGCGTGGATCAGAGCCTCGACAGCCACCATCTGGTCAACGTCCCGCTCCGAGCCACACAGCGCGACCATCATCTCCATGACGCCCTGCTGTCCCACCAGAGAGTTTCCGACCTCGAAGGGACCCTGCAGCAGCCCTGAGATGGTGTTGATGGCGTGAAGGGTCTTGTCCATGTTGTTGGGATCGATTTTAGATCTGCGACAAAGAAGTGGAGGACGTGAGAAATATGCAGTGAAATACAAAATTAACTTCTTTTTTTTTTTATCTGAAGTGTCTTAATGAGTGTCCTTGTAATTTAAGGTACATTGTTGGCACCTCTGGTAGAGATGGGTCAGAACTGTTAGAGTAAATTTTTTACAGCAGCAACATAACCTTCCACTTAAAAATGACACAAAAAAATGCCATTTTTAATTTTAGTAAATTTTTTCATTTAAAAAAATCGTAATTAATTTGATCAGAAATAATTTGATCACAAACGCTTTGTCATCTGAAACTTCCACTTTTTATATTGATTTTAAATTGAGTTTCCAGAACCTTCTAATTATCAATCTATGACGTTTTGTGTCTGACGTAAAAATGAGGCCACATAATGTCAATTTCTCTTAGCCATTGGTCAATAGACAGGACAAGGACCTACAGATGTCTCACCACTTCCTAGAATAAGCAGCATTGTAAGGGATATAAAAAAAGCCTCAAAAACTCATTGATGGAGAACTGCTTCAAAGAGGGAAATCTTGGGGTTCCAAAGTCTCCTTAAAAGCGATTGCTATCTACATGGCAACTGGGGGATACATGCTGGGGGAAAAAAGCTTTGTCTGTCTTGTCATATCAAGCATAAACCTTTAGAGTTTGCTAAGCTGAACCTTAAGTGGAACCATGTGTTTGGTCATATGAGTGTAAGGTTGAGCTCTTCAGCAACCAACAATCCAGTTACGTTTTGTGTAAACAGCAAAAGAACCTCATGCCCACTGTTAAGTACGGTGGAGGACCTGTGGTGCCGTGGGCCAATTTCTTACTCCAATGTCGTGCATAACATAACCTTTTTTGGAGATCTTGAATAATATCAGGTGGACTGGAAAAAAGGAAAATAGCTAATCACTTGGTCTTGTCATCAACACAGAAATGACTCACATGACACAAAATCCTTCGTTTCCTACAGCTAACTCAGCCTGCAGATCTACAGTAAATAATGTAGAAAATATGTGGGATTTGAGAAAAAAGAAAGTATTAGAGAGGTTGAAGGACTCTAGACAATCTGGAGGGATTGTGGAAAGATAAATGTCTGTATATAAAACTACAGGAGAAGACTATGTGCTGCCTACTGATCACAGCAGGGTAACAGAAAACTCAGTATATTTCTTGAAGTGGGAACTTTTTTTCCCCAATTGAATAAATAGTTGGGTTTCCCTTTTTCTAGTGTGAGATCATGCTTTTGCTGAAAAAAAAAATAAATAAATAAGAATTTATGTTGAGACTTTTCACACATCCTCACCCATAGGCCAAAGCTATGGCCCACATCGTCACACATACTTGATGTATTCATCACAGATCTCCTTGAAGTTTGCTCTCTCCGGGTCACACTTCAGGTCGTCATAGAGCTTGTTGAGAAGCACGCTGGCAATCAGCTGCGTGTTCTCCGTCAGAGGGAGCTGATCCGGCAGCTCAGGAACCTGACCACAAACCTTCAGGATCTTCTTCAGACCTGACGAACAAACGCAATGCATCAAGAAACCTGAGTTTCAGCCAAAGAATTCAGACGATGTCATACAGAGGCGACTGGCTCACCGTGATCGATGGTGAAGAGGGTCCTGGAGTGGTCTTTCTCTTTCATGTCTTTACGTGGGACATTCCTGGTCAGGAGGTTCAGCGCCTGGTCTCTGCCGTGGCCAGACACCTTCTTACTGGTTATCATCTCCAGGAGGGCAAGGAGAATGGTTTTCAGATCTTTAGATGCATCTGTAGGTGAAGTGAAAATTGAAGATTTTTTAAATGTATATATTAATAACAAAATACAAACATGTTGACCTTTATTATTTTTCAGATGTTTTAAATAGATTAAAAATGATTTTTTTTATTTCCATTTTAAAACTTTTTTTTCTCACCCAAAACTAAAGATGCTTCCTTCCCATAATCCCTTGAGTCTCCACCAGTGAGAGAGTCATTGATGCACTGGAAGAGGTTGCACACTGCCAGTGCTATTTCTTCATTGTCCAGTGCCATGATGCTGCAAATCTTATCAACACCCACCATGTTCAAAATGGCCATGGCCTGTTGAGAAGAGAGAATGTGTTGTTTTTTTCACACTCAAGGCATTAGATAGAAAATGTAAGTTCTATTTTTGTTAACCCTACTTCAATTTTATTAGTAAAATAAAATCAGTGTTTATTTAATCTGTCCTCAATCACATCATTATGTAAAGATGTTTTGGATTATTTAATTTTAAGACGTACGTTCGGAATACAGAGGGTGATTTTAATGGTTCGTTAAAGTTTTATCAATACTTTCTGCCACAACCGCTCCTTTAAGGATATTCATCAACTTGATGAAATGGAAATTAGTTTGACACCACTGCATTAGTTGTTCCAACTTCTCTAGCAATTTTGTAACTTTCCACTCATTTTTTGCCCTTTCGCTTGACTAACCCGAGCTTTGTGGCCTGTGCACATTCCCGATAGAGTCCGGACAGCGGCCAGGATCATCTCTGGTTTCCCGGTCTCAACCATGTTGAGCAGAAGAGCCACTCCATTGTTCTGGAAGATTCTCTCTGCTCCAGCGTCTTCTCTCGACAACACAATCAAGTTGTTGGCTGCCTAAAAGTACAACAGGGACAAGAGATCTAGCAAAACAAAACATTAAGTCCCAGCGTTCAAAAAAATACCCATAGTGATTAAATTCCTTTAATAGTACCAACTTTTTCCTTCTTTTCCTTGTCCATTTCCTCATCGAGAAGAATGTCAAACATGTTCTGTACTCTTGAATCTGTGGAAAATGTTGTCTTGAGCTGAAGAGAAAAAGGAAATCTTTGAGGGGAATTGGAGGACAGTATTCTCACATTTTGGTACATCACAACCACAAATTGAAGAGCATTTTATTGTGTTTTTCTTTTCTTTCTAAATAGTACTAGTTTAGAGAGATTAGGTGGACAGCTTCTGTGAATAAAAGTATTAAATAATGCCACAATTATAATTTTGATTTAGGTCTAAACTTTAACTAGGCCATTCTAATTTGTGGATTTTTATTTTTTTTTTGCTCTAAGCCACCCCATAGTAGCTCTGGCTGTATGTTTAGCACCTTGCTCCTGCTGTAACATAAACTTACGCCAACTACTGAGGGTTTTACAACCTCTAACTGGTTTTCTTCCAAGATTATCCTGAATTTAGCTCCATCAATTGCCCCATCTTTTCTGAAAAGCTTACGAAATAAAAAGCATCCCCATAGCATAATACTGCTACCACCATGTTTCACTGGTGTGGATGGTGTGTTCAGGATGCTCTGCTGTGTTCGTTTTCCTCCACGCATAATGTTTTGCACGTGGGACAAAAAGATAAATTTTGGTCTCATCTAGTCAGAGCACCTTCTTCTACCTGTTTCCTGTGGACCGTGAAACAAAACTTTTTATTTCTTTCACAGAGGGTTTTCTTCTTACAGTTCGAAAGGATTCTGAGTTTTTAAGTACTCTTGCAAGGTAGTTTAGGTTGCATGTCGGTTATTTGCAAGCGACAAGAATATACCTTGGCCTGGATTTCTGCTCCTAGCCTGCGGAGAGTCTCCAGGAAGGTCTTGTTCTTCGGTTCGATGGTGGCGCATCGCTGAACATCTTTGAAAGCCATGTCCAGTTTCCCCAACTTCTCCAGAGCTTGACAGCGGCGGAACAAGGCTTTAATATCTGATGCATCCTCATCAATTGCTGTGAACCAGTATGATAAAAAAGTAAAACAAGTGCTTTGTGCCTAATTTGTTATGCTGAATGTCTAATTTTGGGTCCTTTCCCCATTTATTGCATTACCTTTAGATGCATCAGAGACTGCATTGGAATAGTTTTCCTGCAACAATAAAAAATAAAATAAAATGAAAGATCCCAAATTTTTCATTAAAGTAAAAAAAATTGTCAACACCTTTTTTTTTTACATGTGTTTTCTCTAATCTCTTACCTTTTTCAGATAGCATGCAGATCTGTTTCTGTAAATCAAGGCCTTCAGTTTTTTGTCTGTGCACTCCTTCAGGGCATTGGTGTAGCATTCAATGGCCTTGTCGATGTCTCCAGCCTGAAAGTGTTTGTTTCCCTCATCTTTTAATTGCATTGGATCACCCATCTGGTAGAAATCATGGTTCATAGTTAAGAAAAGAGCAAATCACACAAGGTTTTGTCAAATTTTGAGTCTTGTGGCATCAAATCGATGCATAAAAGATATTCTAACATCTGTTATGCATATCAAATGTAATATTTCAAGACTCAGTCAGCATGTCTTCCTGTCTTACTTCCTATACACCTAAACGTACAATAATTCCTGTCTCTCATCATGATAACATTAAATCTTATTTTTCTCACCACTGCACGGATCTGTCCAGACCTGGGCATCCAGAAGCAAATGACCCCACACGTGTTATCTCTAACTTTAAATGGCCTCCCTCCAAACCTTATTTGGGCATCGTTTTAAACAGCCAGAGTGAGCCTAATGATTTACGCTAATTTCTAAATGGAATACAGAATCCTGATTCTCTAATACTTTTACCACCCTACGTAACACTCTGTTTTACTTGACTGCAAGTCAAAAAAAAACAAAAAGAAATCCTTCACAGTGGCTACTATACCTTCAGCTTGTTCTTCTTGGTTCAACCTCTCTTCTGCTTTCAGGATCTTTGAAAAAAATAATTTTAATCCAACGTGGATGATTTAAACCTGTAGTCTTGAGTGGTTTTGTCAGCTATTTTTTTTCTTCTCAAACCTGACCATCACTTAAGCTTCAGTTTACATTTATATTGCATCTCACTGAGGTTAGGCAGAGCTAATGTGGACCACCCAAAACAGAAAGGGGTCCTTTGCAAAACATGCAAAGCCTTACGGAGTATAGCTTTGTAGTCCAGGTCAGTATATATCATACTCCCTTGAATTGCATCCAATTTCCTGTTTGAACCTAAGTTTTGTTGATGGTTCAGTGATGAAAAACTTTTGGGAAACACAGGCACACAAATTTGCGTGACCCCTTTAAGTTGGTCTGCTCCTGATAAGGTCTATTTAGGGAGCAGACAGCTGAGAACTCACCAGCAAATGCTTGATGGGTTTGGAGGTGGGGGGTCAAGAATGGGTAGGTGGAGACGCTGGTGGAGGATTGACAGCTGTGGCTCCAGGAGAGACTGGTAGCTTCTGGAAAGAACATGATATCACCACAGCACCAGCTGAAATTAAACAATAAATGCTGTGTGATTAGGAGAGGGGGCTATAAACTGGGCCTACAGATGGCTCCCTGAAGTCTCTACATAAAGTTTGTACCATTTCATTGAAAAATGCAAACGCTTGAGTCTTTTACAGATTCTCCTTAACTTAAAGACCTCAAACAACCCACGCTTCATTCATAAAGCAAAGGTAGAAAATAACTGATGAGGTTTAGGTCTCTTTTTTAATACCATTCGAGTCAGATATTTTTTATCAGTTCATCATTGGCAAAAATGTATTCATTTTTCACTTTTGATTATGTATTTGAACCTAAATGCATTGTAGTAATGTCTTGTTGGAAGACCCCCATTACATCAAAGTTTAAATCATGTAGTCGATTTACCGGACGACCAGTGTAGCGACTGTAAGGCAAATTCACAGTCCACTCTGATTAAGAGTTTGTTGATCGAAAAGAAATTTGCAGCTCAAATATCAACTTTCGAGCACGACTGAAATCATCAGCCTGGACTGTGTGTCCCACTTAATGACTGCAGTGATGCCCCCGTGCAACTGTGCAAGAATAAATGGGTGCAGACAGCGAATGACTGGGTGAAATTTGCAGCTACTGAATGAAGGTTTTATGCTCAACAATTGAGATGTTTGAGAAGAACGTTAAAGGTGTGGCTCAGAGGTCCCTCGTCTTGTGATCATGTTGCTATAGGTGGGGACTCAAATCCTCGCAACACATTGAACATGTGAAAGAGGTATTTGTACCCATTGCTTTAGTTCACTTGTGGTTTTGCCTTATGTTTAAATTAAATGTTCAAATTAAACTGCTATACCATCTAGCTACCACAAGAGGGAGTTCAATGCTTATCCTTTCCTGCCGGATTTTTCCGAGACAAAAATGATCTGGGATAAGAATATATTCTCCTTGTTTGTTGTGCAAACGCGTGCAGGATGGTTATTGTGCGTAAAAACGTCCTTAAAGAAATGCAGTTCTAAAATTCCGGTGGGATATGACAGTCCATTTATTGTTGAGAAATGTTAGTAAAAAAAACACAAATACACAAACCGTATGATATTGTACCAGCACAGAAAGTACGGTGAAAACCGTTTGTGTCTTTAGCACCACACCTTGAAATTGATTGGGGCCCTTTTATGCTGAGAACCACTCCCAAAAATGCCCTCTGTAGCATTTGGTTCCACCACTCCTCATGAATCATTTTAACCTTCTTCTTTTTTTTATTCAGACGCAGTGTCACTGTTTTTAATCGTTTACAGCTTTATAGGAGAAATAAAGGAAGAGGTTCGATGTTCGTTTCGTGAGTATAACAAAGTAGTGAGCTCTTAGAAGTGTGTGATGAAAATATTGTATCTATATAGCTCACTCACGGTTTGAAAGAAAACAATTGTAAAACCACTCAGTTTCAGCGCCAAATGCGCAAAGCCTCATACCTGATATGGTAATTTGGTGTAAAAAGCTAATTGAACAGTGGCATAGCCATACGTTTTTTACTGGGGTGGCCGAAAGGGGACACAAACTAAACGAGGGGTGGCCAAGATAAGAACAGTTACCACTGATATACCACACACAACACAATTTATCCTCCTGCTGAACAGTAATGAGCAGATAAAGAAAATAGCCTAATCATTTAAATACACGTGTACATTATAGAATTAAAAAAAATCTAATTTCTACTGTAGCACAGATGTACAGAGTCTGTCTATTAATAATACGGGTTATGCATTCATCTTACATTTTAACAATTATACAAAGAACATATTTTACATATTAACTATACAAACATGCAAGTATCTATCTTAAACTAGATTTTCTTATGAGCTTGAAAGCTTCTCTGACAGGCTGCTGTTTTTACTGGTAGTGAAACAGCTAAAAAGACCAAAAGAGAGAATGTAAAGCATCCTTGTGAATTTCAAGAAACACTTTATGTTCCACGGTACCTGAAAGTGGCCTCATTTGACTTTATTGTTTTGCAAAACAGTAAGCAGAGTCTTGGCTTTGTGAGTATGCAAGCCATTGATACTATTTGTACCAGTCATTGTTGAAGCGTTTTTTACTGATCGCCTTGCATTGTAGGAATGACTTAAGTGTGGCTGAGATTGACCAGTTGCTACAGACTGAAATATATAAAAATTACTCAAAATATATGTATGTTGAAAGGATTTATATATTTATACAATAAGTTTGATTAAAATATTACAGTTTGACAAAACTCAGATTAAAAGTCCCCAGTTGTGTGTAGAAAAAAGGAAATATTGATATATACCATGTGGACCAAATGGGGGAAGAATGTGTTGTAGCAGAAGGAACCTTTGACATATCAGCATCAGTTATTATTATACTGTAGCTACAGACTCACCTTCATCAGTAGACATGGAGATTATTAAAAGAAATTAAATAAATAACTCCAGGTGTATACAACTTTATCATATGACTGTTTTTAATTATACCGGTGGGAATGATAGCAATCAATGCTAAACCATATTAATGACATCACTTTATATATTTTGTAAGAATCATGTTTAAAAAAGGCAACATTTAGAGGAAGATGATATTTTCATAACATAACATTTCATTATATCCAGTTAGTTCTGCTAACTACAAGATTAACTTAAATTATAGTATTTTCGGACTTCATAGTAACGCCAATAATATTTGTCCCACTAATTGCCACAAATATTCAACAGCATTCAAATACAATTTGCTCTTGCAAAAACAATATATTTCAACATATCTGCAACATTTGAAGAATATCACATCATGTGTAGATCTATCAGATCTGGGTTGGCTAATCAAATTTCAGGAGTGGCCCCCCAACCCAGAGTTGCCATTAACTTTGTTTGCTTTCAAAAAATGGAACTGACGTTATCTGCATTTAAAAAAAATATAGAATTCAGTTGTTGCAGACTGCTTCTCCACTAAGAAACCTGTAAATGTTACAGTTTGCATTTCTCCAGATCACAGCATTACTATTGGCACGATCCCACCACAAACTAAATCAAGTGTTCACACTACACAGTAAGGTTGTCGTTTCATAAGATTTTTTGGGCAAATGGGTAAGAAAGATAAAGTGACTTTTTAAATCCGTTCACTGATATGCTCAGGTTATTTTTCGTACAACAAAATCAGTCTCCAACTATTTGGTAAACTGAAGGTGCGGGTTTATTGGGCCCACTCCAGGAGTCACTGGGTATAGTCACTAGACCTTTTCAAACAGGTAAACGAGACACGTAAAATTCATCAAAGTTTTTTCATAGTGTAAAGTACAGAATGATATTGAAAACAAGCATGCCCAATTCATCAATCAGAGGGGAAAAAAGAATACTTTTACTTATTTTGCTGCCACACTATTTAGCAGTCCGAAAAGTCTTACTTGTTGCATTCAATCTTATTTTTTTAATATATGTTTTAGTGGCTAAAGAAATCGAGATGACAATTTGTAGGACCTTTTTTGAGTAGAATTTGACAGAATAAATGATTTACAGTAAAAATATAACGTACATAAACTTGATCAAATGTATTTAGTTTCATTAAGCTTGTAGCGATCTTTTTAAATTCTCTGGTTTTACCGAAACAGAAACTACATACCAGCTTAACGGCTGTAAAACTGGATCTGATACTGGATCTGAAAAGTTGCTTTCATTTCAATCTTGTTAAACTAAACTGTGTAGATTTGTCTTATTCTTATATATTCTTAATACAATGACAGACGTAGTGCTGCTGGATTTATTCATTTGGTTGTAGATAGTGAATAGGTTTCAGTGGCGTAGATGGCGCTATCATGGTGCATAGAGGGAAATGACTTTATTATAAGAACCAAATAACTCCTCTCATACAATCTCAATAAACCACTGCTTTTGTTCACTTCAACCGAGCTTTCTCAAAATTATTCAGTCACTCAACTCTGGAATATGCTCACAATTTTTCATGTTTTTACAGTGTTAAAAATATGAGGATTTCCCCCTTGAGGAATGGTGTTGAACCTCCTGACCTAGATAAATACTGGAATCCTTAATGAATGAATGAATGAATGTTAAGGCACATGTTAGCTATGTGTCTGGTGGCTCAACCAGACACTAGAGGCCATGGAGCTGAACAGCAGTCCACAGCGTGCGCTGACTGTGGTACTGAGTACTGGGCTGAGTACTCAGGATCATCGTGCAGAATCAGAATCAATGAACAAGTGAAGAGGTTGCTGGAAAGATTTGAAAATCAAGTGTTGTTGATTTGTTAGCTGATTTGGCACATCGACGCAGCTGTAAGAGCTGGCACCGACAGCGGGTCTGAGTTTTACTATTTTTTTTATTTTTTTGTCATATATTTACAGTTTATGGTTTTACCCACCCTCCCATTTTGATCTTAGTGAGATTCTCTTCAGTGCTGCAGCTAACGTCAGGTTAATCAGTGGAGGGTCTTGTTTCTAAAGGGAGACTGACAAATTTAGATTAAAATCTAATTTAAAAATAGCTACGTATATGTATCTCAACAGGGCAAAAAGACATGGCAACCTTAAAGATGGTTTTGTTTGGTGATTTCACAAATCATCAGTGAGCCAAAATTTGTCTTCCACTTTGAATCTATTTCTAAAAACATTTGAATGCAAAGCACTCGTCCCCACAATGACCTTCAAATTTTTACTCCACTTCTGACCAGGACTTGTGTCCACTCTTGTAGAGACAAATGTTAGAGATTTATGGTCACATTAAAACAAACTTCAAGGTATTGAACAGGACGTTTTTTTTGATAGATAACAAGGCAAAGTTGAATGAAAAAAAAAAAAATTTCCCCATTTTCTTGACAAATAAAAATCTGAAAAGTGTGGTGTGCATTTGTATTCAACTGTAGTTTGAAACACTTTAGGGGTATATATCTATAATCTTAGAAAATCTGAAGACTTATCATTTTGATAATTTCTCTTTGCAAAATATATCAAGCTCCATCAGATTGGATGAAGAACATCTGTAAACATCAGTTTTCAAGTCTTGCTATCGATTCTTAATCGGATTCAGATCTGGACTTTGACTGGGTCATTTAAAAGCACAAATACACTTTGATCTAAATGGGCTTTTTCATAACAAGATATTATTGGCACTCTTTTATAAAGACCAGATTTGTGGAGCCCAAAACTCACAGTTGCTGACATATTGACCCACTTGAGCGTTGTATCTCTGGAGTTCCTCAAGAACTCCGGGCCCCTGGTTTTCTAAACAATGAGCTTCCTTCTCAAAATTTTATTTTTACTATTTCTTGTTGTTCTCTCATATAAAATCCGATAATATTTTGAGACACTGCACTTTTTACAGTCAGTAGAGCGGACGCAAAAGTTGTTTTATTTTGAAAATACCTGACCGGAAACAGTGTAGAACTCTTGGTAGCTACGTAATGATTATTCTGTTGCCCTGCATCTTCCTCCCAAACCAAAAACACCAAAAGACGCTGAATTTGCCCGGCTTACATTAAGTCTGTAATCTTGTGTTTGTAATTTTTAAGTGATGTAGAATGGCGTCAGGCTTTGGGAAGATAGTCGTCGGTACTTATGTTGAGATTAAGCGAAGTGATGGTAAGTTATCACCCTGTCCGCTCTTTTTTATTTTTTTATTCTTCTTTTCGGACTAAGTTGTTAGGGGATCTTTGTTGCTGGGGGTCTGTTGAATATAGCAACCGTTGTTCCCCAGCCTCGGCCGCAGAGCCTAACGTTTGTTTTAGCATTAGCCACATCCAGACGGAACCGTAAGCCGCCAGGACGGGCTGGGCGGCGAGTTTGAGCTCGGCCTTGGCATTTGAATGGAGGAGGCTTATCTTTGTTAGCAAACGTCTGGATCAATTCAGGACATATATGCCGCACCTGTAACATTTTATCGTTTGAGAACATCAATTGTGGGGGGGAAATAACCCCAAAAGAATTAATAAAAATCACAATAATTCTTCATATTAAGTATATTTTACACACAATAACATATTTTACCCAAAGGTCTGTTTTTCAGGTAAGCTAGGCTAGCTAATCTATTACCGTTGCTGAGAGCGTCGTTAGCTAAAGCTTAGCTTAACGGCTATCTGGGCTGTTTCCCGGCTTCTTCAGCTACTGTGGAGTCAAACTTAAGATGGTATTTTAGAGATTTTAGTTTCATATGTATCCAATGTTTTCTGCTTAAGTAAGAAATTATCTTTGAAGGATGCGAACTCGTTATGACAAATATTAATGATCCAAAGTCGAAATGCAAATGCAATTTCCTAAACGTTATCATGCCGTGTTCACTGACGAGACAATAGACAGGCGTATACCCGGGACACACCTGCCTTTAACTTGTAAAACAAAAGTGACTGTTGTACCTTTTTCAAAAGCTGTATTGGGTAAGATGTCTCTCTCTCTCTTTTAAATCAGGAGAGCGAAATCTATGACAACAGCAAGTTAAAATTAATCAAAACTCGACTGCAGTGAGTTGAACACCCTGCCAAACTTTGTTCTCAGGGCTGAAGTCTTTAAAAAAATATTTTATTCCTCTATTCAACCAAGACACTTGCTTTTGGATGATAGCTGGAGGCGAGGAGGGAGATAAGTGTGTTTGCCTTTCTGTTTTCTGCTGGTAGCTGCTGCTGTGTCCAGAGCAGGGATTGCCCTCTCTCTGAGGGTTTGTGGCAGGGCTGGTCCAGACTCCAGCCAGATTCAGGCTATTAGCCACCACCCCATCTGTTCCTGTCTCTGCCAAGACTCTCGCTTATCCACCCCTACTTTATTTTCCATTTCATAAGGATTCCTCTTATAAGCAAGACTGAAGAAAAAAATAAATTAAACTGGGACTGGCAATGAAATAACTGATGGTTAATTAGTGCTAGTTTATTGGTCTTTTTACACCGTGTTTTAGGAATGTATAAATATGTAATAAATACATTATATGTTTGTTTCAAGAATTAACTAGTATTTAGTTTGTGAAAACTCTCACACCCTACTGTTTTCAGTTTAGAAGCACATAAACGACATGAATTGTTGAGGCTTTTTTTTCAGTTTGATGAAAATAAAATAAAGGTTGAGGATGTAGAACTGCCTCCCCATATCTATTCATAAAACTTGGATTACTATCTGGGGCAATAGGAAAAAAAGGATCAGAAGACAGGTTCAAATATGTGTAATATATAATTTAATAAAACCTTAAAAAAAGTGTATCTATGTACTTTTGTATGAAATGTGTTCAGATCCATGAGGTCATGAAAGGCAGAAGAAATAAGGAAATGGAGGTGATCCGCTGGCTTTAGCTAACAAGATGGTAACGAGGCACTTTGCAAATATCAACATATATTGATATTGATGCAAATCTTTTGTAGTTTATTTTTTTCCTCCCTGAGAAACAGGTCTGGTGAAGAAGAGTAAGATTTTAAATGACCTTATTTCAACAGTTTCAAGCAATAATTAAAATGTTGACAAATGGCAAAGCAAAACCGAGCTATAATGGCAGCGATTAATTTCAGAACGTTACTAGTTCTAAGTCTGTTTTGATGTTAATGTTTGACGCTTCACGGTTGATGGCTGCACCATGCTTGCTAGTTGTAAACTGCGTATTCTGGAAGAAATGTGCCACATCAGGACAGTGGAAGTACAAGCAGATTTGCTACATACATGAATGCAGTAACCAGAATTGACAGTTGTGTCTTATTTATAGCTAAATCCTGGTCAAGCCTGAGCTCATATTTTCAGCATTTACCGGAATCATTTTTGTCTCTTGCTACAGTGGAAAACCTTTCTCTTTTATGACCATTTCCTACTACTGTTGACTGGAACGAATACTTCAGGTGCCTTCATGGCTGGTGCTCATTGGCAGCTCTGGTCTGATCTAAAGTCTGTCTGTCTGGCAGCGATTCGTAGCAGTAGTGTCCTGTCGTTGCCGTAGTTCTGTGTCCTGGCAGAAATGCTGTTGTTTCCATTTCAGCTGCATATTGGAACATCGACCAGGCCGTGTGATTTATTTTTACTTCTCTAAAACTACTTTATCGTTGCTAACCTGTGGAGCTCCATGTTATGCTGTTGGAGCTCTGATACTTTGCAGAAGCTTAACAGAACACAGATAAGCTGTTTCACAAAAGATTTGATTAAAAAATAAGAAAAGGAAGAGAAACGAAATTGATGGAAAATACAAATGACTTTAGTTAGTAACTCTGATTGGTGAACTGCCTTATGTTTATTCAAGAGAGGTATGTGCATGTAAAATTGTGTTTCTGAATGTGTAGATTTGGTCAAGAATTAACAATTTACAGCAAAACTAATTAACTGGTACTAGTACGCTGTTTTTATTAGTTACAAAAAATACATCTAAAGTGCGTGACAAAATCTGTCTTTTAGCTTCGAGAGAAGCAGTTTGAAGACTTTAAAACTCATGTGTTGCTTCCCAGCAGTAGGTGTACAGTGTCTGTCAAGCAGCAGATGCTTTGCGCTTGAAGCCTGTTAGAGGCTCTGTTCACATGGTGACAAGATGAATAATAAGGCAGCACAGTATACAGTCGGATCACAAAGGGGGAAAATTACTTCCCTGGTCATAGATAAAACTCCATCTTCTTTTTGAAGAAATGTCCTACATTTTTTGGAGATAATTGGTTCCCACAAGTTATTTGTTTTAGTCTAAACAAAAAACAAAACTCCACTACAGAGGAGAGTTCTTAAAAACTCACCTGTACATACATACAAGACTGACCTCTTGAGTCCAACGTTGCCCCAGTCTATGTTCCTTTTTCCTGACATAGGTCAGTGTGCACCATGACAAAAATCAGGATTTGGGTCGGAATTAGATAACATTATGTCTTTATATGTAAAACTCTCATTGGGAATGTAAAAAGATCTACGAGTAATATATTTTGGTTGTTTAATAGAAAATAATAAAAAGGGGCTGCACGGTGGCGCAGTGGTTAGCACCGTTGCCTTGCAGCAAGGAGGTTGTGGGTTCGTATCCCGGCCCAGGATCTTTCTGCATGTTCTCCCCATGCATGACCCTGTCCAGGGTGTACCCCGCCTCTCACCCGTTGACAGCTGGAGATAGGCAACAGCCCCCCCGCGACCCATTAAGGATTAAGCGGTTAAGAAAATGGATGGATGGAATAGAAAATAGAAATGATAGAAAACTGATTTACAAAAAACCTCTTTCACGAAGCCAAAGAGTAAAATGATGTACTGATTAAAGTAATTTAAGCTTTTGATGCATGAATTGCGCAGCCAATATTACAACTGAACACTCACAATCTATGCTAATAAAATACATTTAATATAAATATATATAATGGACGGATTTATATAGAAAGATATAAACGTAATATGAAAAAGCTTTGGCAAAAGAATCAGGGAGCAAGTAATTATTTAATATTGTAAGATGGACATTTTTTCCTATTGTAAATTTTCTTACATTTTCCAGGCATTTCAATTGATGATTAGTGGGGGAAAATAAAGTTCAACAGTACATTAAGGGCAGCTTGAGCTCTTCATCTCTCAAATGACCTTGAAAGATGGAAGAATGTAAAAAAAATGTTTTTTTAAGTATGGCTCATAGTTGGTGGCTGTTTTCACCTTCTTCGTTCCAGCGGATCAACCAGATCTAGGAATAAAACAGAACGCTTTGAGTATGAAACAGGTTGGAGTGTTTAGAATGCTGACAGGTTTTCTACGGTTAAGTTCCCTTATTTTTTAAATCACAATATATAGTCTTAACTCATTTTATTGCACTACATTGTATTGTGATACATATTGTATCACCAGATTCTTGCCCAATACATATCCCTAGAGATAAATATAATGAAATGCTGACTCAAGCTTCTGCCAAGTCAAAAGTTTGACCTCAGTGTTCTAGATTCAACTTAGTGGTGCAAATGATCCTGCAGATGACATTATGAACCTTTAAAAACCATAAAATCCTAATCAATCCTGTAACTGACAGGAAGCTGGTGGGGTAAGGCCAGCGCAGGATTTATTTCTTCCTGTAAGTTGCCGTCATTAAAAAGATTACTGATAAATGTCTTTGCGCAAAGATTTACGTAAGCCTGACTGCTGAACTTGGTGAAGCCGTGTGTGTGTTTTTAGTTTGTGAACCATACTTTGTGTTTTATGTTATGCTTGTAGCAAAGGTTTACATTTTAAACAGGCCTGCTGTTCCTCACGCCCATAGTATGACTGCTTCAACAGCATCCAAAGTTTTATGATGTTTTTTTTTTCTTCTTCAGAATAAGTGTTCCCCATATCCCAAACTGTTGTTAAGGCCATTCATATGTTCCCCAGCTTGCTTAAATCATATATTTTAAAAAATTTGCGTGCTCCTGATTTAGAAAGCAGTTTTCTAGTCCCCGGCAAACAAAAGTGGGAGACTACAAGTAGATCCTTGTTTCCTCTGTTGGTAAAAATGAATCAGTCGGTTCTACAAGAGTTGGGAACACAGAAAACATCTTTGCTCGCTTCCTCCTGAGCTTCATCTGAATAATAAATACGGGAACATGGAGCTTCCTGGGGCTTGCTGTCAGACCCAGGTGAAAACCGAACCAGCTCTTTACAGCTGTTCCCATTACGCTGCAGACAGAGGGGCGGAGAGCAGCCTGTGGTTTAGCAGCAGCTGTTCTCGTCTCTGTTATCTGTGACTCTAATTGTTGTTAATCAGAGCTCATAATGCTGAAAGTACTGAAATTAGCCGCAGCTTGTTTTCCTGCTCTCACATGACACTGGCCCTCACATAAAGCACATTCCAATGTCTTCTATTAGGTTCAAAATACTTATTAATCCTCTGATTTAAAATGTAACTTAGTATTTCCTGGTCATTAAATGCACAGAAACAGGTTTTTCCAGAGCTCATTAAACTGTAGATATATGAAAAGATTGTACACCGAAGGAAGTAAAGGCGAATGCTATACATTAGTCATTTAATGACCGAAAGATTCTGATTCTTTAAATTTGAAAACTAGATGTATATTGTAGCTTATACCAGAAGTTTATTTGGGTATTTAATTAATATATTTATAGCAGTAATCGACAAAAAGCATGCGGGTGAAATTCCTCTGAACAAATGTACATTTATCTACCAGTTCATTCTTAACAATATAGCGAAGAAGTTGCCGTTGGTATATTTTTTAGACTTGTTTTAAGTATAAAACAGGAAACCGTGTTTAGTTTCAAAGAGATGTTCTGTAAAATCTGAGTTGTGGCTGACTTTCTCCTTGTGTTTTTCTGTTTCACAGGGCGCATACACCAGGCGATGGTGACTTCTATGAATGAGGACAACGAGAGCGTCACGGTGGAATGGATAGAAAATGGGGACACAAAAGGGAAAGAGGTAAAAACACAATTTTCCCAGCCATTTATTGCCTCTCAGAGCAGTTTCTCCTGTAGCTGCAGCTGTTACTTTCCATTGCTATGAATAATGCATCCTGAGGCATTCCAGCGCTGCCATAATTATGCATAATTATTTTATTTTTTTCACAACCAAGTCTGTTTTGTAGCGGATTGCCGTTCTCTGCTCTGTAGGTTATCGTAATTTTTATAACAAACATATTCAAAGACAATCAGCAGAAGTCTTGAAATGGTTAAATTATGTTCTTATATTTCTAGTTAGTTTTTGCTGTCGACAAATACTCTCTTGTTCCTGCAAAGAGAAGCCTTTGCTGAGCCTTTAGAAATATATTTAAACACATCCGGTGTTTTAAGTTTGATCAGATAAATATCAGAACCATAACTCTCACTGTCACACTCAGATCCACTTCTAACTGTAACAGGTTTTAATAAGTGTACACATATGCGTGTATAAGATAATTAGCACGCATTCGTCTTGGTTAAATATCGTTTTTATTTTGTTTGTGTTTATAGATCGATTTGGAGAGTATTTTTGCACTTAATCCAGATGTAGCACCAGACGAGGAGATTGCGCCCAGCCCAGAGACGCCGCCTCCTCCCACACCCACATCTGTGAAGATCAACAAAATTGCAAAGGTGAATGTTGTGATATGAACTTCAGAAAAAAAGGAAACAAACAAAAAAATGGGAAAATAGTAGTCTGGTTTAGATTTTTAAGGTACATTCAATGTGTGAAGTGGACCGTACACCAGGCCTGGTGCTTGGCTGGTAAGTGCCAAACATCAACACATTGTAGTAATTCTCTAAAGTTACACTTATAAACAGAAATACAGATTTTTATTTTTTGTTTTTGTTGTAGATTGCTGAGTCATGTTTAAATAACATGTTTTTTTCCGTCTGAGTAAATATCAGTGTTGGAGAGTTTTAATACAGTTGTTATCCAGCTGATTTATTTCATACTTAGTTCATTATGTTGATAATTCATTTAGATACAAACAGCTGCCTACAGCAAGAGTCATTTAGTTTCTAAAGAAACCCGTTGGACTTCTATTCTAAACGTACCTTTTGGATAAATGTGAGCGTAGCAAAAGAACATTGACCAGAAACCAAAAGCAAACTCCTGAGAACTCAATAAAAAAGGAAATTGCCCAACCTCTAATTGCCCTCTGTGATTGATCTCTACCTGATTAGTTTCACATCTAAAGGATCAGACCAACATTTCCACTTTTAACTCAAGAGATGGATGCAGAGGCAGTGTTGGGGAGTAACGGAATACATGTACCGGCGGTACGTATTTAGAATATTAATTATAAGTAACTGTGTTCTGTTATGGTTTTTAAACGTGGTATTCAGAATACAGTTACTTTTTTAATACTATTGGAATACTTGTTTGTTTTCCACTTTCCTCCTGAAAGAGCAAGATATAAATTTTGGGAAATGTGTGTCTCCGCGTTGTGTAGACTATCCCATAATACCCCTAAACAACTTCCTGCGAAACCATAGAGATCATGTGGCTGAAACACTCCTGACCTGCAATCACCAACATTAACATGAGTTTCCAGGTATGGATTCAGACCCGGAGCAACAACCGCAGCCAAATAAACCTACTAGCAGTGAAGGAAATGATGCATTCAATGGTGCTGTCTCACAGTTTTTTTTCAAGTGATGCTAGATTTCATTCGAGCATTCCTGACAAAAAGCCCGACTAAGAGCTGCACTTCTAGTAAAAAACTTAACAGCTAAATCAAAACCTACTTTCTGTTCTCTATTGGTCCTTGAGGGGGGAAAAACGTCCACAAACTGAAGAAAAAGAAAACTAGTTAACCATATACAACACTGCAATGGTAGGCAGACCTGCCATGAGAAGTTATGACCCCCTTCTGTCCTGGTCGGTAACGGCTTTGCAATACGCAAAAATCTACGGAAGACTATAAACGAAAAACATCTCTGTCAATATGTCTGCGTCCGGGTGCATAGTTTCTGTCGGAGAAATATAAATTAGGCTTGAGTTTTACTCACTGATTTGTGCCCCGTAGCTACAGGTGCACAAGCCCTCATTTCTGAGGTTAGTTTAGTTAAAAGTAAAAATATTCTTGGCTGTAACATTTTCCGCTAAAATACTCCTTTCACACTTTTAAGCTATCGCTGTTAAAGGCAGCGCCTAATGACTCTTGTTGTGGATGTCCAGGTGTTTGAATCACTCTGGAAATGCTCTTTTCATGTCACTGCCGAATAAATATGATTGATGGTTTTTGAAATAAAACATAATACAGAAGATGCACTAGGGCTGAATTATACCCAAGTTGTTAACTAGCTTTAAATGGCCCATCCATCCATTCATCCATCCATCATCTATGCTGTTTATCCTTTTAAGGGTTGTGGGATGGCTGGTACCTACATCCAGCAGTCATCGGACGGGAGGCAGAGTACACCATAAGGTCACTAGTCCATCGCAGGGCAACATGGAGACACACAGGACAAACAACCACATGCACTCACACCTAAGGACTATTTACAGAGATCTGTTATCCTAACCGTCATGTTTTTTGTGGGAGGAAGCTGGAGGGAACCACACATGCACATGAAGAACATTTAAACTGCAAGCAGAAAGAGCCCAGACCGGGATTTGGATGCAGGACCTTCTTGATTCACGGCAGCAATGCTACCAAGTGCGTCTTTTTTTTCCCAACAAGTTACAACAGATCTGTCTATACAAAACATGTTGATGACTTTTTTGTTTTGTTTTGTTTTTTTACACAAAAGTACTCTTTCATTAAGCAATCTCACCAGTACCCTTCAGAAAGAGTTGTTGCAGGACTCTGTCACCTTATCCGAATAATCTTTTGCCGGCCACGCCCACATATTCCCGGCTGCCTCACACACATCACAAGATTGTTGCCGCTCGTCGCCATTGAAATGGAGCCACGTAGTGGTTTTCTATAAGCAGGGATCTATGTTCGTCATGTGGAACTTCCTTTCCTGTTAGCCATAGCTCTGCGCCACGTCTCAATAAAACACAATGGCTGCTCTACAACAAATTCAGGTGTTAAGGGCTCGACAGGTAAGGGATAGTTCTGTGCTAATTTGCTTTATCCTGACATTAAGGGAATCATTCAAATTGTGAATGGAAGCATATGATTCCTGACACCAAAATCTGACAGAAAATAGATGGATGGTTTTTATTTAAAGCTAAAATGTTTGATTATGAATTAATCTGAATATCCATCCATCCATTTTCTGACCCGCTTAATCTTCTAGGGGTCGCGGGGGGGCTGGTGCCTATCTCCCTGACACCCTGGACAGATCGCCAGTCCATCACAGGGCCACATAGAGACAGACAGATGAAACAACCATGCACACACTCACACCTAAGGACAATTTAGAGTGATCAATTAACCTGACAGTCATGTTTTTGGACTGTGGGAGGAAGCCGGAGTACCCGGAGGGAACCCATGTGTGCAGGGGGAGAGCATGCAAACTCCATGCAAAAAGGCCCTGGGCCGGGATACGAACCTATAACCTTCTTGCTGAAAAGCAACAGTGCTAACCACTGCGCCACCATGCAGAGATTTAAAACGGAGGCTACCAAAAACCAGATCTTGGTTTCTCAGTATCTAATTTTGCTCCTTTTTTTTTTCCCTTGCAGAACCGACGGACGATAGCGCCTACAAAAAATGATACTCCATCCAAGGACAACAGAGGTTTGCCTCAAATTATGTTAAACTGCATTTAGTCATCATTCTTGCATACATATACATAACCGGTGAAAATAAATAGGACAAAAAAGAAAATACATTTTGTGCTTGAGATGATCAAATATAGCTCCAGTTCCTTAAAAAAATACAAAAAAGGAATTAGTCCCATACTGAGGCTAATATAACGCTGTAAAAAAGATAGCATATTTAGCCTGTCAGGAATAATTTTGTACACCCAATGAAACACGGCCTGCTTATTATTGGTTCTGTATTCACAGATTCATCCATTTGAGGATTTTTCTTTGAAACGTAACTGTAAATTATTTGCAGAAAATCTGCCTCCTGAATATTGAATGCGTCTGCATTTTTTATTTTTGCAGAGCACATCTAAAATATACGAAAGGAATCTTGGGAAGCTGAGGTACCTGGAAGCAGGGATCAGCAACGTTAGCAATTTTTAGCATCATTTTAGCTTTGATCCAACTAAACAGAATTTGCGTTGAGCTAGAAAAGCCACACGACTCCTCAAAGCAAAAGACTTACTCTGCAATTTTTTTAGATTATCAAATCAAAGAAGAACAATGTTAGTTTTCTTGTTTGGCTTAATAATTCATGTATTTTTTTTACATCACATATTTATATAAAGTTTCAAAAACAGTTTAAACCGGGATATAGGGTTGTGCCGATGAATGATGTCGTCGTCTGACCAACATCACGATGGAAAGCCACCATCGTGATGCCACACCACCCACCCTGTCAAACACGCAATAATCCTTTAGCCTCTTCTATAGCTTAACTAAAACCTTTGCATGGACCGCTCTGTAAACATTGAGAATATAATTCATTAATGAGTGTAGCACAGTGGAAAAATATTTGTATATATATTTTTATTTATTTTGCATGATTGTGTGTGTGGATTTGGTGTGTTTTGTTTGCATTTGTTTCCCTCAGTGAAGCCCAAAAAAAAAGAAATGATCTGGAAGCCCCGCCCATGCGTTGTTTTTTCCTCAGAAGCAGGCTATGGAAGCCAAAAAGTACATACGTCAAACTTCATCCGTTTAGTGCGTTGCCTGACGCAGACCAAATGTGCTCTGTGAATGCAGCTGCAGCTAAAGACTTTTACGCAACAGAAGTTGTTAAAGCTTCATATAGCTGCAGACTAAACAAAAAGATTATAAATCAACATGCCTTGAAATTATTGTTATTCATTTATCATTTTAAGCGTCAGATAACAGGCCTATTTGACCGGAGTTCCAAACATTTGTCCAGTAAATTGAAAACCGGCAACGTGACAATCTAGGTGAGAGTTTTTTTTCTAGCGGAAAAATGTTGGCTTTAATCGGTTCGTGCTGTCAATAAAAATATAGTCTTCGGCTCGCACTGAACTCTGTCGGGTTCTGATCGGTTTGGGGCCAACTTTTAAGGCCCGATTACAGCTCTAGCGCGCACACGTCTCCAGCGGCAGACAGGCAGCGCAAGGCAGATAATTACAGTTTCACTTGTTTTGAGAAGCAAGCAAAGACCGCTGCAGAACTTTGACTATGCGCACTATGAGTCAAGGCTGCCTTTTTTTTTCCAGCTGTTTTTGGCTGAAAGGGGTAATGAGAGCGTCAAAGGAGATCAACTGTTCCCCATCTCAGCTGACGTAGTGGAGTATGCTCGGTTGGAAGAGCTTATTATAAGGCTTTTACCTGGAAGGAGAACGACCTGCAGTGAGTTTATTAAGTATAGCTTAGTCCTCTTATTTACAAGGCAAAGGAATAATGCCCGTTTTTCAGTTTAAAACTCTGAAAAGGTCCAGACCGATGCCGAACTCTGTGCGCACATAAAAGCAAGCTTTATTAAAGTAAGTGTACATATTCTTATACCTCAAAATTATTTTTGCATGTGATCCATTCCGGGCTCCTTGCAGACATGAAGGGAAGATTGAGTTTTTTTATCCTTCTATTCCTCTCGCCTGTTAAAATTGATTTGCTTGCTCAAAATCTCCTCTTGCACTGAAGCGACGGGGTAGCAGTTTGCAAATCGCAAAATGCTTGTATAAGTGTAGTGAAATAATGAAAGTACAGTTTACAAAATTACGTTTTTTTGCTGTAGGTTAAGTAAACATTTTTATGTCAGTGTGAAGACTTAAACAGATAACATAGTCGGCAGAAATTAAAATCAAAATTTCAATGCAACAAAATGGAAAAGATACATATTTTTTCTAATACTGCACTGACAATGATCAGTAAGCGCTAATAATTAGTCAGTTATTATACAAGGTGGTGGCAGGAACCAGAATAGATTTCTTGTATCTATCTGGTCGACATCGCCTAGTTAGCCCTTAAATAAAGCGTCCAATCAGAAGCTGTGAATTAGATTTTCAGCCTTAATAAGCCACTGTGGGGAGTCATATTTTTTCCCATTCCCTCAACATCCAGTTACACAATTCAAAGTTCTATTTGGGTTGCCCGTTAAAGCTCTGCCGCCCTGGGAAAGAGCCTTATCGCCTTTCTTTAAAAACTGTTTAAAAGAGAGATTCAGACCATTTGCAAGTGGAGATGTAGCTTTTTTCAAACATCATTTCAGTTTTGCATCACTACCAAATGGTTTTAAATACATTTAAAAATTACATAGATGTATATATTCATTTTTTGTGACTTTGTGCTCTCAGCGATTCCAACTCGAGCCAGACCTCCACAGCCTCAGCAACCAGAACCTGCTCCACCTCCTCCAGTCCAGCAGCCGACCCAGCTTCAGACGCAGCAGCAGTTGCAGAACGGTAAAAGGACTAAAGCACAAACCTTCCTTCATCCTGCATAGAGATGATCTTTCTATGTCAGCAGAAAAATAAATATTTTCTTTCTTTCTGCCAGAAGTGTTATACAGTTTTGCTAATGAAATCTGTTGTTTCAACATTATGCATATTTTCACTTTGTCAAACCAGTTGTAGAATCGTTAAGCTGTTGTGCTTCAGACAAAGATTAATTGTTCATGTTTTGTTGATCACATTCATCACAGAATCGTCACCTCAGCTGATATCCAGAAAGGAGTTGACACAGCTTTGTATGTATGGTCTGCTTGTTACCCCTGACCTCAGTGCTTCATGGTGATTCTGTTAGTTTCCCCACTAGAGTGTTAGAGCCCTAGACACGCTGTGGCGTGGAGATGATTCAGCACCACCCAATCCAGGCACCATTTAAGCTTTCTGGGTATTAGGGAGCAAAACAAGGACATCAGTGGTGCTGTTTGGCTGCTCTGCCTTTTGCTCCGCTGAGTCACACACATGTGCACACATGGAGCAGCTGCTTGAAGCGCACTGTGTTAATCACTGTTGATAGGCCAAGAGGAAGACAGGACTCTCCTGCTTCGCTTCTTCACCCGTCAGCCTCCTACTTACTCTCTGCTGGTCTGAGGAACTTGGCGAAGCTCGGTGCTGCATTCCTCTCCAACTTTCTTGTCTTGGTACTGACCCAGCTCATCATCTTCTCCCAGATTAGAGCAGATTATCAATCCTCCTGCTCTGATAGTCCAGGTTCTGATGGACTGCAGCCAGCAGGAGGCCAGAGCCGTATTACAGGGGTTTGTCCAGCTTTGCAGTGAGAGACTGGGACCAACCTGATAATCATAAACAAGGTTTTTATGAAATCTGAAGCGGTTTTTACTCACATTTCTCTAACAAGTGTTCTGTCTGGGTCACTAATCATTTCTGATTGATCTGAACCAACACTAATCACCGGGTGTGCTTTGAGCTTTGGGAAAAACTCTCGGATCAGTCTCTGGTCTTATTTAACTGAAGTAATTCTGAAGAAGTGCATTTAAAAACATGACATTCATGTTGTTCCCAGTTCTGTTGTGTCTGATAGAACAGATTAGAGCGGGCTTTGGATTCTCTCTAAAGGCCTTTTGTTAGCTATGAAGAGAAAGCGGCTAGTGTTTAATGGTAGAAACACAGTGTGCCAGCCACTGCATTATTGCTGTCCAGCTTTGTTGTCGGGTTTCCCTTTTCTTTTTGGAAAACCCAACAGTATTAGAGGAGGCGAAAATAAATCGACGTATCCTCTAAAAATTTGAGGTATTATTGTTTCTTCTTTCTCAATGGCAGCGAGAAGGAAGTCAAACTGTGTGAAGGAGGTTGAGAAGTTGCAGGAGAAAAGAGAAAGGCGTCGACTTCAGCAGCAGGAGCTCAGAGAGAAAAGAGCCCAGGTACGGCAGGGTTCCGTCAGCTTTTCCCCATCCAGATAGAGAGGGCAATTTTACGTTTGAGGTTTTGGTTTATTTTATTTATTTATTTTATGTCTCGTGTCTTTGTTGTTTCCAGGAGGTGGACACCACCATCCCCAACTACGAGATCATGTACATGATCCGAGATTTCCGGGCCAGTCTGGATTACCGGCCCCTGACCACTGCTGACGTGGTTGGTAGAAGCCGCTTCTTTATCGTTTAAAAGTCACAGGCCATCGTTAGGCTTTTATAAATACTTTATCTGTTCTCTGTAGATCGAAGAGCACAGGATATGCGTCTGTGTGAGGAAACGTCCACTCAACAAAAAAGGTAAGGGGAGCGCTTTGGTGCCAACCTGCCGATAGCAGAAGTATTCATGGTAGGGATGCAACGATAGCACTTTCTTCAAACCGATACGATACCGATACTTGGATCTTAGCACTTACCGGTATAATGTACCAATGCAGATAGTCATACCACACAATAAAATGCAGTAAGTTGAAAGAAAATTTTTATTTTCTTCTCAACCGATGATGGGGAATTGGATAAAAACTAAAATATTAATAAAAATGACCACACAACAAAAATATCAAGTGGGGGGAAAAAATCTGTGAAATGGTCGCAGAATTTCCACATTTTAAGTATCGGTTCATGGAATCTGTTAACTTTGACCAATACCAGTACATTAGAACGGTATTTGCCCAATACTGGCATCGGTTCATTGCTAATTCAGACACCAGGAACCTTTAATGGAGTTTGATCCTCTGGTCAGGTTGAGGAATCTGTAGACGGAACAGCTATACGCTTTATAAATTTGGTTTTATAGAAGACCGGGAGGAAGAAGCTGCATGTTAAATGATTTTAGATAAAAGGTTATTAACGTTTTGGAAAGGTCTGATCTGACCCTGTTGTGTTTTTTTAAAAGCGTTTTCTCGCTTCTGAGGGTGTGGTGGAGAACCGGAATGATGTTTTTAAAAGCTGCATGCAGTCTGGGGAGGGGAGTCCTGACAATTGACCGTAGTAGTTTATCTTATCATTACTGCGTTTCGTGTTTTAGTGCGTCGAGGATCGGTTCAAAACGGGACACAACATTTACCTGAGCTACTGAAACATTTTTCATGACAGAAGATAGTTTTATTGCGATGGTTCGCTTAGGGACCATCTGTTGCAGCTCAAGTCATTTGCTCCTTTTTGTGGTTTGAAAGGAGAGAGTGACTGTTGTATTAAGCTACCTGATAAGCTATAATGAAAAAATGAAGAGGAAGATTTGTTTTTTATCAAACTTATTGACCCCTTTTTTTATTCTATCTAACCACACGTCTCTCAATCGGTAGATATATCTATCAAATTATCGTCCAGCCCTATTTAGTGTTGATCCATTGCATTAAATCCTTACAAAATAGACTCAAGTGTTTAGTTTTAATTCGACTAAAAGTGAGAAGCTTCAGTGGATATGGCTGCCTCTAAATGTCACTGACCTCCACTGGGTTCCAGAGCTGACTATGAAGGATTTAGACGTGATCACCATTCCCAGCAAAGATGTGGTGATGGTGCATGAGCCGAAGCAGAAGGTGGACCTCACCCGCTACCTGGAGAACCAGACGTTCCGCTTTGATTACGCCTTTGATGACAGCACAAGCAACGAGATGGTTTACAGGTTTGTAAAGGCAGCTTGGTCAACATGAGTTGTAAAGAAGAATGACATCCGCTTACAATGTTGTCTCTCACCCTGAAGGTTTACTGCCAGGCCTTTGGTGGAGACCATTTTTGAGAGGGGCATGGCCACCTGCTTTGCTTACGGTCAGACAGGCAGCGGTAAAACACACGTGAGTTTGATACAGCAGCAACTTGAATACTTACATAAAGATATTTATGATATTTAACATGTTTGCCCTGATTGATCAATGTTTACTGTGTCTTAGACTATGGGAGGAGACTTCTCTGGGAAGAACCAAGACTGCTCTAAAGGAATTTATGCATTAGCTGGTAAACATCTTTGTAATACTTCTTTAACTTTTGTTTAGTTAGTTAAAGAAATTTGGGATTTAAATGTTTCCTTCTGTGCAGCCAGGGATGTGTTCCTCATGCTTAAGAAACCCAACTACAAGAAGTTAGATCTGCAAGTTTACGCAACCTTTTTTGAAATCTACAGCGGAAAAGTAAGAGACTTATTGATTCTTTTTGCTGGGCTAAATGCAGAGCTGACTGCTGCGTTTGCGTCTCCAGGTGTTTGACTTGCTGAATCGTAAGGCTAAGCTGAGGGTGCTGGAGGATGGAAAGCAACAGGTGCAGGTGGTCGGCCTTCAGGAGAAGGAGGTCAAGTGCACAGAAGACGTCTTAAAACTAATCGACTTGGGAAACAGCTGCAGGTATAATAGAGTCGGGTTGTTAGAGGTGGATCCAGAAATCTTTTAATGGTGCCTGCAGCACATTTAGAGCCTTCACCATGTTCACATTTAAGGCTGCCGCACACTACAGGATAATCAGGCCGCCTTACGATCAAAGCCAGCAACGGCCGATTGTATACAAACATCGTCTGATTTTCCTGTAGTGTGGGGTGTGTAAAGAGGGATTTTGTCTGGTCCGATCCGCTCGGAAGGAGAGATCGTAAATAGTGAACACTAGGGGTGTCACGATTCTCCAAATCTTCTATTTGACTTTTGCTTTTGAGGTCATGATTTGATTCGATTCTCGATTATTGATTTTTTTTTTTTACAGTAGAGTCCAATGTAATTTTTAGACTAGTCTACGATCATCAATTTAATTCAATACATTTTGTACAGTAAATCTTATTTCAAAAGACAAAATTGATTTAAAAAAAGTATTATTATTGTGTAATGTATCACATTAGGCATTAATGCTCAAATGGAAATAATTTATTTGAAATAAAGTGCAGCGGTCTTCTTGTTTACAATGCGAATGTGGACTTAACTCGCCGGGAACTTTCCTCACTGGGAAAAGGGAAAAACATCCAGTATGCGGCAGTCCTGTGGGCGAAAATGCTTTGTTGATGCTAGAGGTCAGAGGAGAATGGGCCGACTGATTCAAGCTGATAGAAGAGCAACTTTGACTGAAATAACCACTCGTTACAACCGAGGAATGCAGCGAAGCATTTGTGAAGCCACAACACACACATCCTTGAGGCGGATGGGCTACAACAGCAGAAAACCCCACCGGGTACCAGTCATCTCCACTACAAATAGGAAAAAGAGGCTACAATTCTCACAAGCTCACCAAAATTGGACAGTTGAAGACTGGAAAAATGTTGCCTGGTCTGATGAGTCTCGATTTCTGTTGAGACATTCAAATAATAGTCAGAATTTGGTGTAAACAGAATGAGAACATGGATCATGCACTGGGCAGGCTGGTGGTGGAGGTATAATGGTGGGGGGGATGTTTTCTTGGCACACTTTAGTGCCAATTGGGCATCGTTTAAATGCCACGGGCTACCTGAACATTGTTTCTGACCGTGTCCTTCCCTTCATGACCACCATGTACCCATCCTCTGATGGCTACTTCCAGCATGATAATGCACCATGTCATGAAGCTCGAATCATTTGAAATTGGTTCCTTGAACATGGCAATGAGTTCACTGTACTACAATGGCCCCCACAGTCACCAGATCTCAACCCGATAGAGTATCTTTGGGATGTGGTGGAACGGGAGCTTTGTGCCCTGGATGTGCATGCCACAAATCTCCATCAACTACAAGATGCTATCCTATCAATATGGGCCAACATTTCTAAAGAATGCTTTCAGCACCTTTTTGAATCAATGCCACGTAGAATTAAGGCAGTTCTGAAGGTGAAAGGGGGTCAAACACCGTATTATTATGGTGTTCCTAATAATCCTTCAGGTGATTGGAGACTGTAGTTGCCAACTGTTGCTACGGAGTCCCAAGTGGGACGCACAGTAAACATAGGAGGAGGGGATCACGATCATCTTTTGGATTTCAATGTGCCAGGTTGTAACGTAATTTCGATCGATTTCGGTACAAAATCAAGATTGTGACACCCCTAGTGAACATGTAGAGTTGTTTCCCCCGAGAGGAGCCGAATACCCACAGAGTAACATCAAGTGTACTGGAACCACACCCAATCCAAACCTGAGTTGACTCAGCAGACTGACGTAAGAGGAAGTAAAAGCAAACAAAAACCATGTCGCTGGTAAAAATGAGAAACCAACTGGTTAATTTGTGGCAACAGTAGGAATGTTTATTTGAAGTTTTGTTAAAAAAACTACCATAACAGGACAAGTGGCAACGGTAATGCTAGCTGGTGCTAACATCTAGACCACAGCCCTGCTCTCCAAGCTAGCTGTGATAGACATTTTTTACTTACCTTCAACTCGCGCTGTAATGCACACAGCCCAATTCCAGCCTTCTCCATGACTCTTTCCATTGTCGTTTTGGTGGTTTCTTGGTGGTTTTTCAAAGAGTGAGAGGCTAAAGACCATTATCAAGTCTTCTTCTCGTTTGTCTCCAATGTTTGTTTATACTGAAGTCCTGTTTGACTTCGCAAGATTTGGAATACTAAGCATGAAGAAGCTGATACTCTGCTGAAGAATGGCTAACTGTGGTTCGTTCCATACTGCACATCACACACTATAAGTATAATAGAGAGAGATCTTGTGTGATCTGTGTTTATCTTTAATGTGTGGTTTCTAAATTTGGGAAGGTTTGAAGAATCCTGTAGTGTGTGCCAGCCTTTAGTCACTTTAAACCACAAACCTCCATGTTTTTTATTGGATTGTATGACCAACACAGGTCTGATCGTAATTTTCAAGTGGAAGTATAGTGGTTAACTGGTTTTGTTCATTTGAAAATGTATGGTCAATATATGTTGACGCCCTTAAGTCAAATCACTGCCACCATTTGCCTTTAGAAATCAACAAAACAGAATGTGTCTTCCTCTTCCCTCCTAGAACATCCGGGCAGACATCAGCCAATGCTCACTCATCGCGTAGCCACGCCGTGTTCCAGATCATCCTCCGACGGAAGGGGAAGATGCACGGAAAGTTCTCCCTCATAGACCTCGCGGGGAACGAAAGAGGCGCCGACACATCGAGCGCCGACCGGCAGACCCGCATGGAGGGAGCAGAGATCAACAAAAGCCTGCTGGCCCTGAAGGTGTGTGGCCCGTACCATGATGATGATGATCATGGTTCGAGGGTTAAATTTGCTGAAAGGCTCGTGCAGTTATTTCCACACTGCGTTGCTCTCCGTTCACCACATTTGTTTTCTTCTGGTTTCGTTTGCAGGAATGTATCCGAGCTCTGGGCCGGAACAAACCCCACACTCCTTTCAGAGCCAGCAAGCTCACACAGGTCCTCAGAGACTCCTTCATTGGGGAGAACTCTCGCACATGCATGGTCAGTGTATCGTCTGCATATGAACTCCTTATCCATGTCGACGTATCTGTACCGTCCCCGCTGATCTAAATGATCCATATCATCCCCAGATCGCAACAATCTCTCCTGGAATGACTTCGTGTGAAAACACACTCAACACACTGCGCTACGCCAACAGGTGGGAGGACCTCACAGCTTTTTATTTGCACTATAATCTAGCGTGCCCTTTGATTGGTCCAGATGTTTTCTGCACCAGCGGTGCTACAGTCAGATCTGCTCACTTGTCCCCGACTCTGTTTCTAAACCTTCTTGTTCTTCCTCTTTCCCGCTCTCTCTTCTTCCCGCCTTCCTCGCTCTGCTCCCTTTGTGCGCGTCCGCTCAGAGTGAAGGAGTTCGGGATCAGTCCGTCAGACATCCCCTTCTCCCAGGGCGGCCAGGGGAGTCGCCCTGAGCACTCGCCCACCAATACCTTTGATTTCGATGACTTTGCCGCGACCTCCCCCAGCAGGTCACACTACAGCATGAATCTTCCACTAAAATCACACCTTTGAACTCCTCATCTGTTGCTTCATCACTTTTTTTAACCCCGTCCTCTGTAGCTTTTTGTCATTTCATGATTTTACACTTTCCCTTCCATCGTTATTTCCTTTCAGTGATTCCTGAATGCCGTTTTTTTTTTTTTTCTTCAGTGTTACTAGTTCTGCTTGCATCTCTGAAAGCTGTGAAGTTACAATGAACACATGGATAAAAGCTTAATGTTTTAGCTGTTGGTAATGCATCCAGGATGGGCTTTTGTTTGAGCCAACTCTCAGCAGGTAATTCCTGTCACAGTCCTAATTAATTAGCCGTCTACTTATCGTTCAGGGACATGGCAGTAATCCCTCCATGACGCCTCATCAGACACTAATTCTAATTTAGACGCCTATTGGTTTTATAACACGTTATGAAGATTGAGATTTTTTTATCCTTTCATGGCTTTGCTGCTGTCACAATCCTGTATTTATAATAATTAGCAAATAATAAATTCTTCTGACCCGCATAATTACCTCCATATCCTACATGAAACAGAAATGGAGTGTTTCTTCAACCCCGGCCACTCGAGGCTCACCACTCTGCATGTTCCAGATGTTTCCCTGCTCCAGCACACCTGATTTCAGTTGTTTAACAGGTGTTTGCTGAACTACAGCAGAGAAAAAAAAACCCATATAAAACATGCAGGGGAGTGTGCCTTGAGGATCAGGGTTGGGAAAAGCTGGCTTAGGGTAGAGCTGAGCAGCTCTGGAGCTGAATGTCTCTCTGCGCCGCAGGGTGAAGGAGCTCACAGTGGACCCCAACCAGGTGATGGAGGGAGGAAGAGCCAACATCCACACTGTCAACCAGCTGGATATTTTGGACGAGGAGTGGCTGAGCCTCTCTCCACAGAGAGACGACCTCAAACTGCTCTGTGAGCAGAATGTAAGTCCCACAGGGGTGACTTCACTTTTTCTTTACTTGATATATGAAAATTACACATTGTTTTTAGCTTTGGGATGAAGTGAGAAGTTACACAAACAGTTGTAAAAACACATTTGTCCATTCTATTTCCTAAAACATTTTTTTTGTCGTAACTAACGGAGCATTAGCTCCTACAACATTTACAGCGCCTCACAAAAAGCTTCTAAGCTCAATCAATTTTCTCATGTTTTGGGATTTTATGTGATGAACCAACGCAAAGTTGTATGTATTTGTAAAGGGGAATTATTTTGTTTCTTTTTTTTTTATAAGATAAAGTTAATGCGGTTTAAAGGGTTTAAACTTTATAGGGTTATAGAGTGTTGTTCAGTGCATCATCTGAAGGGGAGTACGGCACAGCTGCAAACTCTGATTAAAATGGCTGCCCAGTTACAAGGTGTGGCAAGGTGAGGCTGTGAAGCCAACTTTTGAAATGAAGCTCCGTTTCATTCAATCCATCACGGAAAAGGAAAGACTGGCCTTCAGCTTAAACTGACTGGATTTGCAAGGAGAGAAATGTTTAGAGAAACGGGTCAGTGGTAACTCTGGAGGAGCACCAGAGATCCACAGCTCAGGAGAATCTGTCAGCCACACAATTCCAGAAATCTAGCATTTGTGGAAGAGTAGCAAGAAAAAAACTGTTTAGGTGTTGTAAAGAGCTAGTCCAAATCTGGGACTAAATCCAGATCTGGTTAACATATACACAGATCATGTATCCTTTGCTCTCCAGTCTGTCCGACATGAAATCCCACTAAACTACATTGTACTTTGTGGTTGTAATGTATCAAAATGTGAATAAATTTAAGGGTTATCTTTAATAGCTGTAGGAGTTAGATAGTTCCAATTAGAGCTGAAGATCTTTGCCTTAAGGCTTAATTTCTTTCATTGTCCACTGGCTTGGTTTTGGCTCGGGCTTTAGCAGTCGGTTGATCATCTCATTAGCGCGATAATTTATAATAAAACTTTGCAGTGGGTCATTAACATTATTCTGAATCTACCTGTCAAGATGTTGCAGGCACACCGCATGAGTCATGATGTGAAAGACCCACTCCTCTCAGATTGAAACAGAAAACGTTCTCCGACTGCTGTGCAGCGCTCTCACAGAAAATGCTGAAGTGTACAGGTGCTGGCCAGTAAATTAGAATATCATCAAAAAGTTGAATTATTTCAGTAATTCCATTCAAAACGTGAAACTTCAATACTGTATACTTTCCTTCCACACATAGTGATATATTTCAAGTGTTTATTAATTTTCATTTTTATTATTACAACTGACAGCTAATGAAAACATCAAATTCAGTATCTCAGAAAATTAGAATATTCTGAAAAGGCTCAATATAGAAGACACCTGGTGCCACTCTAATCAGCTGATTGACTCAAAATACCTGCAAAGGCCTTTAAAAGGTCCCTCAGTCTTGTTCTGAAGGCTCCACAATCATGGGGAAGACTTCTGACTTAACAGCTGTCCAAAAGACGACCATTGACACCTTGTACAAGGAGGGCAAGACACAAAAGGTGATTGCTAAAGAAGCTGGCTGTTCGCAGAGCTCTGTGTCCAAGCACATTAACAGACAGGCGAAGGGACGGAAAAAATGTGGTAGAAAAAAGTGTACAAGCTCTAGGGATAACCGCACCCTGCAGAGAATTGTGACGACAAACCCATTCAAAAATGTGGGGGAGATCCACAAAGAGTGGACTGCAGCTGGAGTCAGCGCTTCAAGAACCACCACGAAGAGACTCATGAAAGACATGGGATTCAGCTGTCGCATTCCGTGTGTCAAGCCACTCTTGAACAAGAAACAGCGTAAGAAGCGTCTCGCCTGGGCCAAGGACAAAAAGGACTGGACTGCTGCTGAGTGGTCCAAAGTTATGTTTTCTGATGAAAGCAATTTTTGCATTTCCTTTGGAAATCAAGGACCCAGAGTCTGGAGGAAGAGCGGAGAAGCACAGAATCCACGTTGCATGAGGTCCAGTGTAAAGTTTCCACCGTCAGTGATGGTGTGGGGTGCCATGTCATCTGCCGGTGTTGGCCCACTCTGTTTCCTGAGGTCCAAGGTCAATGCAGCCGTCTACCAGGAAGTTTTAGAGCACTTCATGCTTCCTGCTGCTGACCAACTTTATGGGGATGCAGACTTCACTTTTCAACAGGACTTGGCACCTGCACACAGTGCCAAAACCACCAGTACCTGGTTCAAGGACCATGGTATCCCTGTCCTTGATTGGCCAGCAAACTCGCCTGACCTTAACCCCATAGAAAATCTATGGGGTATTGTGAAGCGGAAGATGCAATACGCTAGACCCAACAATGCAGAGGAGCTGAAGACGACTATCAGAGCAACCTGGGCTCTCATAACACCTGAGCAGTGCCACAGACTGATCGAGTCCATGCCACGCCGCATTACTGCAGTGATGGAGGCAAAAGGAGCCCCGACTAAGTATTGAGTGCTATACATGCACATTCTTTTCATGTTCATTCTTTTCAGTTGGCCAACATTTAAAAAAAAAACATTTTTTTTCATTGGCCTTTAAAATATTCTAATTTTTTGAGATACCAAATTTGGAGTTTTCATTAGTTGTC
The DNA here is from genome assembly GCA_028564705.1 of Apricaphanius iberus. Taxonomy (NCBI): domain Eukaryota; kingdom Metazoa; phylum Chordata; class Actinopteri; order Cyprinodontiformes; family Aphaniidae; genus Apricaphanius; species Apricaphanius iberus. The sequence continues at coordinate 1,009,492 of JAPXFQ010000605.1, forward strand.
ACTTATAAATATCAAAATTAAAAGAAATAAACATTGGAAATACATTGGTCTGTTTGCATTGCATGAATATAATGTACAAGTTTCACGTTTTGAATGGAATTATTGAAATAATTCAACTTTTTGATGATATTCTAATTTACTGGCCAGCACCTGTAAATGCACGATTATCCCAAGTTTCAAGTTGCAGAAGTCTCCTGCATTCATATCGCAGCTCCCTGATGCCCACAAGTCATATAAAGTCTCCTTAAATCTAGAGGCAGTCAATAGTGCACACAGAAATGAAATAATTGTTATTTATTTATCATTTTAAGCTTCAGATAACAGGCCTATTTGACCGGAGTTTCAAACATTTGTTCAATAAATTGAAAACCTGCCGGTCACGCTGTCTAGTGGAAAAATGTCGGGTTCTGACTTTAATAAGCCTTCAATCAAAATATACTCTTCGGGCTCAGGCTGAACTCTCTCGGGTTGGGCTAAACTTTTAAGGCCTGATTACAGCTCTAGTTCCAATGACTTAATGTTATCTGTATGTTACTAATGCTTCACACTCTGTGTCTCTGGTTGACTCCGGAACTGATACCAGGAGGAGGAGGTTTCTCCACAGCTCTTCACCTTCCACGAAGCCGTTTCTCAGTTGGTTGAGATGGAGGAGCAGGTTCTGGAGGACCACAGAGCGGTCTTCCAGGTACGACAAATAAATACAAGAACCCAAATGCACCCTGATCATGCTTGTTGTTTAAAAGCTCTCCTAAGTCTCCGCTGCGTTTCTCTGAGCAGGAATCCATCCGGTGGCTGGAGGACGAGAAGGTGTTGCTGGAGATGACCGAGGAGGTGGACTACGACGTGGAGTCTTACGCCACACAGCTAGAGCAGATCCTCGACCAGAAAATAGATATCCTCACAGAGCTCAGAGGTATGACCGCAGCATTAACACTGAAGAGCACTTCTTCTTTCTTTTTTCCCCTCTCCAGTCTAATAAGTGCCTCCACCACTGACTGACGGCATCTTTTCCCCTCTAAACAGATAAAGTGAAGTCATTCCGCTCTGCACTCCAGGAGGAGGAGCAAGCCAGTAAGCAGATCAACCCCAAGAGACCACGGGCTCTTTAGAGACCGAGGACGTTTCAGTGGCACATTCAGAACCACTAGAGGTTTGGCACAACCCTGGCTGCCTCCAGCAGCCGTGAAAACAAATAAATGGACTATTTAACACGGCAACAGGCTCAACAAATTGTATTTGTTCTGATTCCTCCTAAAAAAACTGACTGCTCTCACTCTGATATTGTTAGATATTTTAGGAGGGGGAATTATTCTTGCCACCGTTTTTTTTTTCCTTCCCCTCATGAATGTTTAGTTTCAGTCTGTGTACTTAAATTATTTTTTTTTTCTTTTATACTTCTTTATACTTTTAACTCATTTATGTTGACTGGATAAATGAAGAGATTCTAATTGAGCTCATTTCAAAGTCTCAAACACAAGCAGTGTTTCTGGTCCTGGCTGACATGTCTGCATGTGCACTTATCTATGCCTCTGTGTTTAGGAGTCCTCGGTTCACACTGTGACATCGTCTTTCATTGCAAGCCGTCTCTTGTTTCACTTCACTCTCCAGTTTTTAGCAGCTGGGGAGAAATCTTGAAGCTCATTGTTGGTCTTTCTTTCCTCGTGTCCCTCAGAGGTTTTTTAACTGTTGCTTGCTTCGGTCTGTGCCATGTCCTAATAACTGGCAGTGACTGACTTTTTTTCCACCTGTTTAACTGTGTTTACAAAAAAAAGGAACTAAGAAGAACTGTTAATAAATGTATAGTGAAGACCACTGACCTACCACTGGTTGGTGTTTCTCAGAGTTTGCACTGGATGTAATGCTGGAGGGAGTTGGGGGAAGAAAAAAGAAAAAGAAAATCCTGTTTCATTTGAATGACATTTCTGTGACATGTTCTCAAAATAAACTGAGCAACTTCCATCCTATTAAAACAAACCCTCTGAACGTGGTCTGTACCACGCAACATTCTCCTCTTTGGTCCTGGTACATTTTTATTATATTTTTGGTAAAGCTGAACGAGGAAAATGAAACGCATTTTAAGGGAAATTAAAATAAAACCTTTTTTTTTTTTGCATCTCAGTTAATTCAGGTCCCAGATTTCCTATTCTATAAATCCAATAAAATATTCTTAGTGCTCCATCTGGAGAGTATGCGTTTGAAACATGACCTGTACTCTATGTGGACTTTTATTTTGAAATGGAACTAAACTATTGAGTCCTACTTGACTATCCATCGCCCCCTACTGTCCACTTGGAGTACATATGCTGTTAAGTAGTTGGGGATACGTCAACTCAGTGCATTCAAATTCAAAAATACTCTATTGATCACAGAGGGCTGTGGGGAGAGGATTTCCTGTAGCGGTCTGTGTTGTAGCAAAATTGCAGAAGCCTCCGACTGAAGATCCTCTGTTGCTGCAGGATGGTCTCATGAAGAGGATGCTCAGGATTGTCTATAATCTTTTTAATTTTATGAAGAATCGTTTGCATAATCATCTCCAGCTCCACGGTTGTCCCCAGAACAGAACCAGCTTTCTTTATCAGGTTGTTGAGCCATTTTACGTCCCTGAGGGAGTTGCATGAGGACGTTTTGGGTGAATGACGCTGTGTAAAGCAGTAGGACTAAAAATAGTAATAGCAACAAATTCACGAGCTTTTAATTTATACTTTGAAAAGATCATGAAACATTTAAATTCTTAGAAATTTGGGTTATAATTTTTTTTACCAGTTTGAATAATAAACTGAGCCTGATTGCGTTGTTTTATCAGTGGGGTCAAACTACACTGAATGTAATTGACTTTGAATCTGTCTGCTTGATTGGACTGAACTGGTTGTGTGTATAAATTGGGCATTTCTTTAAGAGGGACCCAGAGACGTTTAACTGGTGCTGTTTTAATGGTTAACTTTGAGTAAAATGAGTGATTAAACACCTTTTCCAGCAGTCCAAAGGAACAGTAATTCCTCTTTTTATAAGATCACACCTTGTTTGCTACAACCCTCCATTTAGGGATTAGTCTCTGGTGTAAAACTTGCTTTGTTTTCAACCAGAGTACAAAGAAACCATGTTCACATTTCTCCAACTTTGCTGTTCATTACTGAACGGATTATAAATTTGGTTTCATTTTTGTATTTCTCAACAGTCTTTCCGTATGTCTGAAGTGCTTCCCTCACACAATCTTGTTCCCTCAGCCCAAATAGTACGGGAGGTCACCGACTTTTCCGTTGCATCTCCTAAACAACTCGCTAAGCTGGTTTACCTTTGCATGTCAGGCGGGCTCCTTTATTTACATCAACCGGTTTACCTCTTGACATTTTTACTGTGCAGGACTTTCTTCATCGTTGCTGCTGTTTAAGGTATTATTACTAAAATCTCTTTGGTAAACAAGAAATTTGTAATGCTACAAAACAGTTTAGTATTTATACTATTTTTTTATTTTTTTTTTTCATTTCAGAATTTCATACTCTAGATGGAAAAACCTAATTCCTCTCCAGTTTGTTTATTTTTTTTCAGATCACAGCCATCTGAGCATAACACCTTTGGATCTTCTATGTTGTTCTCCCCAGGTAATGAAATAATGGAGAGAGAAATGTGACAGTAAAAGGAAGTTTAGTAGGGTTCGTCTTTAAACATTTGTACAATATTAAATAGTTGACTAATCTGGTTTATCTGAGATTTATCACAGATATTCTGAGCATTGATACTTTTTCATTTTTAAAAATGAAAAGTTTTTTGGGGATCTCAACTGAATCCAATCCAAGCAGTTTGGAGCCAGTTCAAATCCCAGAAATAAAATGATGGTGAGTCAAGAGACTGACAAAGCAGCCTGTTTTTTGTTCTTGAATGAAAAATACCAGTAATTAATTAGTGGGGCATAAATCAGCATCACAATCTTTTTCAATTCCTTTCACTTTCTAAAATAAAGTCAGTCTAGGAACTTTCATATTTCCCAGACACCAATCATCAAATCGAAGTCAGACCGGGTAGGAAGCCTTTTATGCGTTTGATCCTTTTTTCCTTTACAACAATGCAACTATATCATTTTCGGGAAGCATAAAAAAAAAAAAAAGATCTATTTAAAAATAACCATGGGAGCAGAATTTAGTGAGACTTCACATTGAGGAATATGATCGGGCTGATGCATCTGGGTTCCATAACTTATACACTTCCTTTCAACATTTTAACGTTCAACTGGCAGAAAGGGCCCATGAATAAACCCAGTTTCTAACAGTGCTCAATATGAGCTGCTTAGCTGCAAGAGCTTTTCAACCAAATGTTCACCATCATATGGAAATCCTTTTTTTTTTTTTTTACTTTGCACGTCTGCTGAACCTGTTAGATCAGTCCGACTATTAGTTTCATCTCTGAAGCAACAGTTCTGTCTCTTGAGCTCTTCATGAAAAGTGGATCCCTGCAGAGTTGAACGCATGCAGCAGCCTGAGGATTAAAAGATGCAGTTTTCAAAATTCTGTTTCGTTTTAAAGAAAAATGCAGCACAGGTTCAGATCGTCCCATCTTACACCATGAAGTCATCGATATCCATGGACCGGGCCCTTTTCTCGTTGAAATTAACCTCCTGCAAAACGCTCTCAATCTTCTTGCTGATGCTGAAGTCAGCTGGGACTTCCTGTAGAGATAAGAGGAAACAGTTTGGAACTCGATGGATGAGGGAAACTAGATTTTTTTTTATAGACGTTTATTCACTCACCACGCTGTGTACTGAGCAGTGTATTCTGTAGTTCTTCTCAAGCAGCTGCTCCACTGCAGTCGACCTGGGAAATTAAAATACAGACATTGGATCATCCCGCTTGGGGCGAGCGGTTCAGACGTTCTGCGCACAGCAGGTTGTGGCTCACTTAAAAGCTGCACTGAGGGTTTTGTTCTTCCGCACGAAAGCGATCCTCACCAGACCGTCCCACTCCTGTTACGGCAGAAAGGAAGGGTCACATTTAAGACGAGGCATTTCTCTAAGGGATCAACCAGAGGCAGCAGGAGCTCACCTGAAAATTAACAGGAGGAGGAGGATTTTTCGGCTCTATCCTGACGACACTGGACTCAACTTTAGGCGGAGGGCGAAAGTTGTTTTTCCCCACCTGGAGGAATCAACAAATATTCGGTGTGCAATGAGTAAGTGAGATAAAACAACCTTGTCATGGATCGGAGGCGCCCCCCAGCTGACCTTCATGAGGTGGTCCACGCGAGCCAGCAGCTGTGTGTTGATGGACAGTCTGCAGTACAGCTTGTCTCCGGGTTTGGCGACCAGTCGCATCGCAAACTCTCTCTGGAACATCAGCACAGCACATCTGAACAAAACCAACATGGAGGGGAACGTTAACGCTCGGCGTGGAGAACGCAGATACATCTCCTCGGTGAGCTAGCTGCCAGGCGTCATTCTGACCTGAAGAACGGTCGATGAAGCAGGAGTTTGAAGACAAACGGGGATGAAATCTGCACAAGAGTAAAAAAAATAAAATAAAAATTACACTGAGATAAAAAGTAATGCAATCTAATTCCTATGAAGGAAAGCATGTTTACCTGGTACGGTAAGTTAGCTACACAGATATCGAAGAAAGGGAGATCCGTTTTTAAGACGTCGCCGACTAATATCTCAAGTTTGTTCTGCAGAGGCCTGTTAAATGAAAAATGAGCATTACATATCTCCTCCCCTCCCCCTAAATAGAGAGTACACTTCAAGACAGACAGAAGTCCTCACTCACGTGCACTGCACTCTTTTCTGGAGTTCAGCCACCAATCTGCAGTCCAGCTCACAGGCCACTACCTGCACAGAAAGGAGATTATAATTTGGATTTTACAGGTTAAAATGTTATTGACTGATTTGTTACCCGAACTCTGGATCTCTGCAACTCTTCCAGTTACTAATTTACTGTCAGCTTAGTGCTCTCCTATTTGGACTATAGATCCTATAAATCTAGGCGTATATCTTCAGACGTGTGATACATTAATATTGGATTGAAAAATGTTCAGTGAGATGTTTATCTAACCAGCTTTAAACTTCTCCACAGCTTTTTTTCCCTAAACATGTCTGCCATTTTCCTTGGTCTTCATTATATAGTTTCTTCACTGATGTTTTCTAAAAGTAAAAAACCCTCCGAGTCCTCCACAGCACAGCTGGATCTCTGCTGAGATTATGGATGTGTATTGGAAACAATCTGGTGATACGATATGTATCCCAATACAGGGGGACGATACGATGTATTTCGATACCATCAGATTTTCAAAACAGCATTTAACTGTAGAAAACCTATCACTGCATTCTAAAAACTCCAACCTGTATCATACATAAAACATCCAGTTTTATTACTGGATCTAGTTGATCCACTGGAACAAAGAAGGCGAAATCGGCCACCAGCTGACAGTCATACTCTTAATTTTACTAAAAAAATTACTGTTATCATCAATGGTTGCATTTAAATTCTAATAAATAAAAATCTTTTTTTTTTCCTATTTCAAATTACCGATTCTGATGGTCTAGAATCATTACTGGAAACAATATATATATATATATATATATATATATATATATATATATCCATACACACACACACATTCCCTTAGGCTCACCTTCTTTGCTTTTTCTAGCAGTTTTACCGTCATGTTACCAGTACCGGGTCCAACCTCCAGAACCACATCCGTGGGCCTGAGAGCAGCCTGAAAAAAAGAAAAAATTAGTTAAGTGCAGGTCACCTGAAGAAGGTTGATTAGATTCTTTGTGGTTTAGATAGTTTGTTCATTTCTATGCACTCAGTGCTTGGTTGGGGCTCCTTTTGCATGAATTCCTTCATCAATGCAGCGTGGCACGGAGGGAACCAGCCCGTGGTTCTGCTGAGGAGTAATGGAAGCCTTGCTGAGAATTCGCAACACAATCTTCTGTGGTTCTCTAATTCCTAAATTAAACATTGTATTGTAATAACTCTTCTTGTAAAGTGCCTTGAGATGACTGTTGTGAAACGGTGCTATATAAATAACCTGAATTGAAAATTTTAACTGTGTTGACTGTGGACTTAAATGGAGCAACACCAGCAGATAACATGGCATCCCTAATGATCCCCGTCTCAGGAAACTTCACACTGGACTTGAATCAACATGGATTCTGCCCCCCTCCACTGTTGCTCCTGATTCTGGGACTTAGATTTCTAAATGAAATGCAGAGTTGACTTTCATCAACAACAAAAAAAAACTGACAATCCTCTCAATGCTGCAGATATTCTAGTTGTTTGGTGCACTTTTTGCTTCCACTGAACTTTCTATGAAGATGATTGAATGCAGCCCTCTAAAAATCTTTAGCAATGACAGTCTACAGCTTACCCTCCTTGTGGAGATTTGTCCAGTCAGCAATCATGGAGTCTTGAATTAATTGGGTGATAAAAGTTATGTCCAAAGTTAAACTTTTTCTTTTTTTTTACAATATTCAAAAAATTTTAGGCCCAGAATTTTTGGCTTGTGTTATCTGTAAGCTGTAATCATCAAAATTCCAACTAAAAACGCTTTGAGTCATTGTGTGATGATTATACACAATATGATTGTCTTTTTTTGACATGAGTGACAAAAATTATCAAACTTTTCAACAAATTAAAATTTGATCAGAAGTACCAGCAAAGCAACTTAATTTGATTCCAGGTGGACTCACAAAACCCTTGATTTGTCACAACACTTTTACTTTGCAGCCGTACAACACGACTCTCGTTATTAAACTTGTCTAAATTTAAAACATTCTGACGGAAAAGTATTTCCACTTTCACTTGAGAACTATATCTGGTCATTTCCTTCTTAACCATGCATATGACGATTGGAAGTATTTTATCTGTACTCTTGCTTTTTATTGTATTTTTATCGTTTTCTTAATTTATGCACCTGTGAAGCACTTTGAATTGCCTTGTGTATGAATTGTGCTCTACAAATAAACTTGCCTTGCCTTTGTCTGTGCCATCATGGACCAACATACAGAACCTTGGATCATCTCATCAGACAAAAACAATAAAACTGTTTAAAACGTCTAAACTTCTGAAAAACCTCATATCCATATTCATATCCAAGAATATTTTAATTTTCCTTTATTAAGACAGTCTATAAGTCAGTGAGTTTTGATATAGGGTGAATACAGGTATATTAAGACATTGGGTAAGTCAAAACGCTTAATATGTTAAAATAGACCTGAGTTTAGTAATAAAGGTTTAAAGCATTTCTATTGTCAGGTCAATTGGTGCCTTGAAACACATATTTATATTTGTGGATTGAATGTATTTTACTGTATAGCTGACATCCCCAACAGTAGAAGTGTGTGTTAACCCTTCAGGGCAGGACTTCCATCAGGCTGCTCTGACCCAACCATACCTTCTCGATTATCCCGTTGACAATCAGTGGATTCTTCAAGATGTGCTGACCGATGCCGGTGTTGAACATGATCCCTGCAACAGACACCAAATAAATCACTGGGGGGAAAATATGGTAGAGATGAGGTTTAAATACACCACCACAGAGTTTACACATTTTTAGAGTCACAACTGGACTATTACATACTATATGAGTCTATCCTCAGACAGAACAACTGGATATAATGATGCAAAGAAGGATTCTTCATAAAATTAAAAAGATTATGGACAACTCAGAGCATCCTCTTCATGTGACTATCCTACAGCAACAGAGTATATTCAGTCAGAGGCTTCTTCAGTTTCGCTGCAACACAGACTGCTACAGAAAATCCTCTAACCCCATAGCCACCATGGTCTAAAACAACTCCTTGAAAAAGAATTAGTAAGGAGCAACAAAAACACTTAATTTCCCTCTGGGACCAATTAAGTATTTTTGAATTTGAATAGAAAGGAGGGATGGATGTAGGAAAGAAATGAATAGACTTATTGATTACTTGTTGGATGGATCAATTGTTAGATCATTTCCGGATGAATAGATAGCTGGGCGAATCCAGGTACAGATTCATAGAAACAACTAGACGCCAGAATGTACAGGACATATTAAAGGAAGTAATACAAATAGATGGCTGGGCTGATACATGGACACACCTAGAGAAGGCTGGAAAAATACAAAGATCAAACATCCCTCGTATGCTGGCACTCAAAATATCGATTAAAGTTTGTTTATTAGTGGACAAATCGGGCGTGAACACGCAGGCTGGAGTTCATTAAATATGACTGAAACATGACCGAACCCACAATCGAGGCGGTTTGCATCCCCTGGTATATCAAGCAACATGAATGTAATAAAGTAAAAGACAACAGTTAAAAGTCCCACAGAAGCACAACCATTAAAGACGTCGGTTTCCAATAGTTTGCGTACAAGTGGAATTAACTCTGCTGCTTCGGCAGCTGATAGACTGTTTGCTAACATGCTAAAGCTAAGTGCTCGGACGGACCTACCTTGGCTTTTAACATCCTGATGTTGTCTGCTTTTCTTCTCCGATTTAACCTTAGGCATTTTCCTTCATTAAGTTAATACATTATTTACCGAAAAATCTAAATTTCTACCGTGTTTTTAAACTACAGAGGCCACACGTGTATTTATCTTCTTCACTTGCAGGACAGGTTTAAGTCCAGGCGCTCCCTGCCGCCCTCTAGTGGGAGCTGGTTTACATCGTAAAAAGAAAAGAAGAGAGAACTTAACGGGGTTTGACCTTTTTATTAGAAAACACAAGACAGACATTTATATTTAGCAGGGATAAATTATTGTATCTTCTAGTCAGAGATAGGAAAATCCTCCAGGGTCATTGCAATTTCCTGGAGTTTTGGATCATCCAGCCAGTTAACTTTACAGGCCAACAGGATGCCCTGAGGAGAGAAAGAAATGCATATTTATAAACTAGATGTTAATGTTAGCAAAGAAATGTTCTGTGAATTTCTGTGCGATTTACCCTGAGCACATTCTGTGTCATTACGGTCATCTTTTTGTATTTCTCCAGGTTTGCCTGGCCTTTTTCCAGCACAGCTTTGTACTTTTCTCTGTCTGGATGCTCCTTGTTGGACATCAGCTCCTCCGTCTCTTTCATTTTTTCATGCGTGAGTCGTTTAATCTCTACACAAACACACAAGAAAAAAAAATGTGTAAAAGTAATCGAGATGAATAAACCAAGCTGGAGAACTTCTATCAGGATTCCTGCTCTTTTTCTTCCTCCAAGACTCACATTTAAAAACTTCTTGGTAACTTTAAGCCACTCTTAAAGTATTAACAAAACTTCAAGTGAACCTTTTACTCAAGGTTCAAATAACCGAACCGTAAAAAAAAAAAAACAGATCAGATTAACAGATGTATTGATGAACAGATGGTTGGACAGATAGATTACTAATTGATGGATGGATAATGTGAACAAGGCAGATATTCTATGCTTTTCCTAGATTGAGCAGCAGGTCTGTTATGTACTGAGGAGAAAAGACTGAAATCATGGAATCCCACCACACACCCAGTCTCTTCTTCTGTACTTCTGTAATTTCCTCCTGCAGATTTCTGTTCTCCTGTTGGAAAACAAGAACATAGGCATGAAACTGCAGCCACACTGGTGTGGCATAACAAGCAATTAATTAAATTTTCCTCACATTTTTTAGTTTATTAGAAGAAAAACTAGATCGACATTAAACTGAACTCTGCATCTCTTTAGCTTATTGTGTCAAAAGTATCACTCCCACTCAAATAGAAATTGTCCTTTAAGGCCATAATAGCTTCCACGGTTAGATAATTTACTAATAAAATAAGTAGAAAAACCTGACTGAAAGGCAGAACATTAGTTAGTGAGAGAACTTACAATCTGAAGCAGTTTTATCTGCGAGCACAGAGCCGTGCAGCGATCAATCACAGCCTTCAGGGCGCTAAGAAGAACAGGTGTTTGTCACAAACAGAAGCATCTGGAAAAACCAACTAAACGGCAGCGGCTCCTAAAGGTTCTGAACCGACTTACGCTGCATCTGGATCTGTCTGCTTCAGTTTCTCTCCTATAGCGTGCCACATCTGCATTCTGAGGAGCAAAAGGAAAAGGAACCATCTACAAACGGTTGCTTCAGCTTAAAGCTGACTGTCGGTCGATTAGTCCTACCTGTGGAGAGCCAGGGTGCTGTTAAAATGGACGGTCTTCACACGTTCCAGCTCAGAGATGTAGTCCAGCCTGAAATGTTAGCAGCTTTAAGGTTTATGTTTCATTCTAAGATCCAAGTAAAACTTGTTTTTTTTAAAGTACTCACAACTCTCTTTCTGCTTCAGATGTGCTGCAGGAACGCTTACTATTTCCTAGGATGGGAAGCTTCAAATCAGCTCTTTTTGAACTCTATAGTATAACATTTCAGTAGGATGAAACATTTAGTTTTTTACCTGCACTGAGCTGCACAGCCATCTCAAAGCACTGGTTGGACATCTGCTGTTTGATTCTGAAATTATAACCAGAGATTAAAATTTTAGTTGAGGTTTAAATCGTTATTTATCGTCGGAAATATGAGGCGTTAGAGAGGAGGATACGAACCTCAACATGTCTGCCGGTGAGGTATCTTTCTGAGCCGAGCAGTCCTCAGCAGCCGGGCCATCATACTGCCCCACAGTCTCCGGCATCTGGCCTAAGTTGCCCGTGTTGATAGAGGCGTCCATGTGCGGGAGGTCAAACCAGCGGCAACCCAAAGACTGTTAGAAATCAGCTGGATGTAAATCAGAGAACAGGATATTTACTGCAAATATGTGCAGGACAGAGGAAGGGGAAAACAGGGAGACTAATGGGTTGAAATGGGTTCTTTATTCAGATGGCAGCTTTCACAATCACCAGAAAGTAAATGTGCTGTTTATGCAGATGTTTTCTTTCGGTCACAAAACATTAGGAATCTATCTATAACAAAACTAAAAAGCTAAACTGATTAAGTTAAACAAATAGGAAAACATAAACTTAAAGTCAACAACTACATTAAAAAGACAAATAAATGGAAAAGAACAAATTTTGCATCTATGGAAAAAAAGTGGTTTCTCAAACTCCATACACAGTTTAAAAAGTACGACTGTTGATGGTGGAGGTTCTTATGATGAATAAATACAGTTTTTATAGCAGAACAAGATTTCAAGGTTAAAAAAAAGAAAAAATCATATTTAGAAATTATTGGTTTTAATCAAATCACATATACCCACAATCCCTTTAAAATAAATCTTTAAAATAAATTAAACTGTTACACTGTTTTAATAGTATTTTTAAGTTGATGAGAATAAAAAAAAGAGAAAATAAATCATATTTAAGCAGTTCTGGCTCTATTAGATCAAAATACACAAGTTGTTTGTCAGGTATGAAGCCTGTAGACCCCTAAGGTCCTCAGAGACCTCCTTATTGTTCCCAGAACCAGAACTGAACAAGGAGAAGCAGCATCTAGTTTCTACACTCATCAGATCTGGATCAAGTCTCTTAAAAAAAAAAAAAACAGCAATGTACAGAAGCTGTTGCTTCCTTTAAAACCAGGAGTGAAAACATGAATGTGGTTCAGCCGCTTCTGTTTATCGAATTTGAAAAACAACATTTATTTAATGTCTTTAATATCTGTGATATATATATGTAATATACATAGTTTATTTTACACTAATTTCTTTCTCTGTGTAAAGCATCTTGTACTGTCTTGTGTATGAATAGTGATATATGAATTAACCTAACTCCAGAGAGCCAGGTGTGTGTTAATCGTCAATAAGGAAATAGGAAAAAGAAGGACGGTGGTAAGGAAAATAAAACAAAAAATCTCTCAGAAAGCTAACAGTTGGATTAAAGAAACCAACTAGTTATTTGGGAGGCGTCCATTAAAAACGATTGGAAATACCAGGATATGTTCAATAAATTTCGGGTGGAATCTGCTAGTAAACTGAAAAATAAAAATAGGATTTTGATTTCAGTAGGATAATGATGCAAAAGATGAGAGGAAAAAAAATCTATTCAGTCTGTAGATCTACAATCAATAGTGATCTGTAGAGAAAGCAGCATAAGAGAGGAAACAGGAGTAAACCCAGGAGGAATTAGGAGAGTGTGCCAAAAATATTAATCGAAATTGGATTTTTACTCACTGGAAAAAAATTACTCTAGGAAATTTTCTCTCAAGGCATAAAAAGGAGAAAATATTTCCAGATAAATTAGTAGGACTCTGTCATTGCTGAACATACCAAGTAATGTTCAAGTTTACGCCTCTTTAATAAGAAATACCCTCATATCAACTATTACTATTTAAGTAGAAACATCTTACCTTAACTTTAGAAGTATCTTCATTCACTGTTAAAACGACTATGAGCAGAGAGCAAGTCTCACAGCGGCTTCACTATCTGTCAAACTATCATCCAAGCTTGGAGTTTATAAGGTTTTACTGAAGTCATTATAGGAATCTAATTAAAGCGCTTTAAACGTGTTTTTATTAGCTTTAAAAAATAGTTTTTGCTTTGTTAATAATGGAGCTCTTGTTCACCATTCATTTGTACTAAATGGGTCGCTGATTATGTTTACATGTTGTCGTCTTCAAGGCCCGTGGGACAAAAATAAAATAGATTACATTAGCTACCTCACCAATAAAGTTCTGCCGCGAGTTTTTATTTATCGCTAATTAATGTACTATCATTCATGTATTTGGAAATAACTTGAGAGTTTTAGTGGCCTCCTTTTTAATATTCACAACTAGATAGTGAAATTCCGGTGTGTCTTGAAAGTCACTTGCTGTTCGAATCCCGCCAGGAAGTGAGAGCATTGTTTGGTTTGTGATGGTCGCCAACAAATCTTAGAGCGCCCTCTCCAGGTCACAGGGGGCAGAGCACAGATTTCATGTTTAGAACATTTGAGAAAGAAAGAAAGAAAGAAAGAAAGAAAGAAAGAAAGAAAGAAAGAAAGAAAGAAAGAAAGAAAGAAAGAAAGAAAGAAAGAAAGAAAGAAAGAAAGAAGACTGATTTTTAGTCTTTAAAAAAGCAAGACGTTTGCCACAGGACATGTAGGGGAAACATCAAAGGTAAATATGATGCATGCAAAACACAATATGTGGATAAATCTGGCATCATCTTCCTTCAGCTTCACAATAATACACTATTTTAATCTATCACATGAAATGCTACTAAAATAGATAAAAGTTTAAAGTTGTAAAATGACTGAAAGTTTAAAAAAAAATTAAGCAAGATTTTTTCTTTGCAAGATGTTACTGAAAGCTCAAAATTGAAGAGTAGAAATAAAAACACATTTGTTATAAGATAAACACAAATCCATTTTTCCGGATTACAAATTTGATCGTTTAAGAGGTTAACATGACCACATAAAATAGCACCGGCAGATTACAACTGGCAGCAGCAGAACTCCAGCTACAATTTTTGCATTGTGTCAAAATGTACTTAAAATATTGCAGAATTGCGTCTGAATTTTTTTTATATGAAAAAAAATGACCAGAAATGAAAATAACTATAGACTGAATACTTGGCCATTGAAGAACGAACCATTATGTAAAAAAGTTACATACTCTAACAGTTTTTTTTTTGTTTGTTTTAAGACCGCTCTAGTCTCTGCTTTAGGTTTCAGTGAATGGCTGTATTTATTTGTTGGTGTCACTGCATCACATTTTTTTTGTTTTATAATTATGTTTGAAAATTCTTGCCAAATAGAGTTAATTTCTCCATGTTAATTATTATAAGAAAAGTGTCACCATAATTAGTTGTCTTACTTTTTCTTGTATTCTGTTCTCTGTGTATTTTAATTTGTCTGTTTTTTCACCTTGATTTTTCACCTTCTTTGTTTCTACTCAAGTTCCCACTATGTTAGTTGTTCACATTGCACCTGTCAGGATATTTAGGGAGTCTCCTAAGATGTTTACAAGTACTGCACCCTTTCACGTGATTCGTTTTTTTTTTGCTTTGGAAGGCAAATGAAGGAGCTTTGCTGCTGCTAGTTGCTATCAGTAAGTTCTTGTAAGATCAATACATACTCAGCAATAACAGAGAAATGTGTCCCCCCTCTTAGCTGGACAACAAAACAATTTCTCTCTATTCTGACAACCTTCGGCTTTGGGAGTTCCTGCAGCATGTTATTGACTCTTTTTTAGACCAGGCAGACATTTTTCCTTGTGTCGTGTCAGAAATGTGAAGGTTGTGTGTTGACTTATGAAGACTCCCTGGGTGTTCTACACTTTAGTTCTCGAGAAGTATAAAATGTGCATTCCAGCAGGAACTGTTCTTGTTCTTAGCTAAACGAACAAATTTCTCTGTTCTTACTGAAGGTGTTCTACAAGTGTTTACTCGTAGCATATATTTGACTGTCAGCAGATAGTTTATGTTTCGCTCTGTTTCTCTCCTACATAATGCCACTAAATGAGCTCCTGCTGCATTGAACTCTTTACTCATTCTATAACGTAGAAAGTGATCCTGCACCAGTGCTTCTCTGTGTGTGTGTATGTCTGCTATATTCTCAAACCCCCCCCACTTGGACATGACACATGGCTGCTCAAACCAAGCCAGGTTCTGCCTGTTTTCTCTGACTGCCGCTACTTGCTTGTTCAGGAGGGATTGCTGATTGATTGGATTAAATTGACAGCATATTTCTGTAGATAACTGACTTTTTACCCCTTGTTAAGAGGACATTTATTGTAAACTGGCGCTATATAAATAAAAGGTAACTTTAATTGCGCAGAGCTTAACCAAAAGGTTGTTGGCCTCTTTCCATTGCCGCTGAAATCATACTTGTAAAACACATAAATCAATAGCCTTTTACATACATTTCATCAATAATGGACTAACACTTGGTGGATGGTAAATCCTCATAAAGTGTAATGATTAGCAAATTAACTGAAGGTGGAACTGTATTTGCCTTACATAAAACTGAAAGTAATTTAGAGGAGACCTGTTCATCTTTTTCATGGCCTAAATCAATAAGGGCGGGCAGCCATTCATTTATAAGGGCAGGTTAAAGGTTTACCATTGCTTTATGCTGTCTCAGTTTGTGGATTCCTGCTATTACTGTGGCGCTGCAGATTAACAAAGCCTTAGAAATGGCTTTGCAAATCAGAAAGATGGGCTACATAATCTTTCTTTAAATCAGGGCATGAATTTTATTTTATGTGGAGCAAACTCCATGCTGTCAATATTTTTATTTTTGTAGATGTCACTAATCAAGCCTTGATGTGGCAAATAAAATCAGAATGGAAAAAAAGGCTATCATGGGTGGCAATAACTTTTTACATGATTATACTTTGAATACGTTTTTTGTCTTTTGTGAAATAACCAAAAGTAAATTTTGTATTTACTCAGATTATGCTTGTCTGATGTTAAGTTAATAACACTACGTGTTGCTTTTACAAGAAAGCAGAAACACATGGTTGACTTTGAGTAGTTATAATTATAGAATAGAATAATCCCTTAATTGTCCCACAATTTGGTCATAACAGGAGCAAAAAAACCAACAAAAAACAACAACAAAAAAACAAAACAGATGTACATACAGAACAGGACACAGAACAGAAACGCATCATTTTTACAGATGAAAAAAATATTTACATCGTGCATTTTTCTTATACTTTTAACAAATAATAATAACCTTATAGAGCAAATGTGGTTTCAAATTGGGTTTCATTAATTTATCACTGCATAACAATAACAGCAACACATTAAACTCACTTAATGCAACGACCCGTTAAGGAATACAGGACGTCACCGCGTCTTTACGTCCAATGGATACGTCCAGCGCCCCTGATGCGTTCAAATACTTATAGACAAAAAATGACTTTGATTGTAACAGATCTAGGTCCAAAACGTTGTTTATTTGACAAAAAAAAATATATATATATATATATATATATATATAGGATAAGTGAGTTTATAAACTTGTATAATCTTAAAAATACTATATCCGGCCTTATTGTTTGCATTAGAATAAGAATTTTAACGCCAATATTATTATTTTTTTGAACGCACGTCAATGCAGCAGCATCCTGGGTCTGTACAGATAATGAGGAGGAATAAACTCGCTGTCAGTTCGGAGAAGATGCTAGCCTTTCCGACAACGCAGTTGGACAAAGTCGTCCAGCCTGCTCATGCACGTCCTCGGCGGGTTTTCTCTGAACGATGTGCCCTTCTGTTTTAGCTCCACGCCGGTGCTTTATGACAAGAAGGGAGGTCTGGAGCCGACGGGTTGAGGATAACGGGAAGCAGCTCGGAGGCTGCGGCGGCTCGACCATTGGACTGCTGGTAAACACCAACACGCCGTCGCCTGTTGTGTTTTCCCTGTATGGGGCTAAAAACAAGGCTGGCGGCCGCAGGAGGCTGAAACAGACAGGGAGACGTCCGAGCTAGAGGCAGGTGGGCCAGAGATGGAGGATGGTAGCCCCACAGAAACATACGCATCCCCGGAGAGAAACGGCTCATTTTGTTGCAGCACTGTAATTATGCTCTCAGTCTAACTGCGCCTCGGGTTTTTTTTTGCTGTTTGTGGATTCTGTGTTTATTTACTTGGCTGAAATGTCCTTCACTATGGAGGACAGTTTAGAGTCGGGATGGGTAGCAGTCCGCCCCAATGCGTTCGAGGAGAAGGAGAAGCACAAATTTGTTTTTATCGTCGCCTGGAATGAGGTGGAGGGGAAATTTGCCATTACGTGTCACGACAGGACGGTTCAGAGGAAAAGCTTTGGCAGAGAACCGACCAGCACGGAGGGGGACAAAATAAGATGGCTCGAAAGTCCCAGCAGGGATAAAGTCAGTCGGAGTCCAAGTAAAGGATGCAACCTGACAACCAAGCCGACAATACCGAGTCCGGCCAAGATTCAGTCCGATGCAGAGCAGCTAGGAGAGGAGGAGCTGTCCCCGTCATTCGACTCCCTGGAGTTGGAGGAGCTGGACGGTCTGAGCAGCAGGGATGACTGCAGCTGGGCAGGGCTGTTCTCCTTCCAGGACCTGCGCGGGATCCACCTGCAGCTCTGCTCCGTCAACTCCGTCCTGGAGCCCTGCCTGCCGGTGTTCCCGGAGGAGCCGGCCGGGATGTGGACGGTCCTGTTCGGCCCGTCGGAGGTCCCGGAGAAGGAGATGGACGAGCTGTGCCACGGCCTGCAGGTGTACCTCGGCCACGCGCTCGATACCTGCGGGTGGAAGATCCTGTCGCAGGTTCTATTCACGGAAAACGACGACCCTGATGAGTACTATGAGAGTCTGAGTGAGCTGAGGCAGTCCGGGCATGAAGAGGCTGTCAACCGGGCCACCAAGCACCTGCAAGAAGTGAGAAATCTACCTACATACATACATAACATTCTTATCTGTAATTATAAAGGAATCCCAGCAGATTGCATCCACTTACTGAATTGCAGTATTCAGTCCTCCTAAACCAATATTTGGCGAAGGTACAGGGTTTCAAAATTAGTGGAGTGCCGCAGGAAACATTTTTTGTTTGCACCTCTGGTGCTTTTTTCTGCAATCTTGAAAAAACACATCATTCATCCGCCTTCGTTTAGTGAACAAGTTGCTGCACTGTTTAAGAAATATAGAATTCAATAAATAAACCATTTGTTAGTTTGCCTTTTTTTATTTTTGGGCGCGTTTCCGATTTTTTTGGTCCATTTCAGTTCACATAAGGATTTTTTTCAGACTGATTCCAATACATCCTAATTTTTTATGGGAATGTGAAACTGCTGATCTAGAAGGATTAAGAGAAGCAAACAGATTAAAGTCCAACATGAAACCTTTTAATAATAACAACTGTGCTACTTTGCACTAACCGCAGCCAGGTTTGCAGGATTTTGACTGAAACCAACAAAAAAAATATGCTACACTTCCACTGTAGTGGACTGAATGAGTCAGCTGGACAGTCAGTAAGGAAAGCTTTAGTGAAACTGGGTTGCACCTGTAAGCATGTCCGCTCTGAGATATCGCACTCTCAGCATGGCCGCTGCTGGTTGCTTACACAACTGACGGAGTCAACAGCACCACACACACACACACACACACACACACACACAAATGCACATAAACAGAGAAAAACAATTAGCCGTTTTCTCTTTTCAGTTTTCTGTTTGAAATGATGTCGTCGTCGTCGGTGATGGCCCGGCTGATGTCCCTGTTCCATTTAATGGTAGCATTTACAGTAATTGCAGAGTCCTTATCTAGATAATGGTTAACATGTTCAGCAATCATCCACAACAACAACAAAAAAAAACCCTGACAGGTAAAGTGAGCGGCATTAATAATCTCCTGAAAGTACCATGCTCTGCCTTTAGAGCCGACGTGTCTTCATGAATTTACTTCATTAACTTTAACCCTGTTGCTCAGGCAATCCTTCCTATGGTAGCTGTACTCCCTAATAACAGTTCCCCCCTCAGTAACTGCTCAACAATACTTCGGTATGAAAAGGGCTCCAAGCGTCTGAATCTTATAACCCTAACAGCTTTAGATCTGAATCTTATGGAGTCTGCAAGATGTGGTGATGTCCATATGAACCCACGGCGGCGACCCTGATGTCAACGGAGGTCCCCTGAAGCCTCAGGCCTGAATATTTTTTAAATGTTTGGACCATACTGGAGACCTATAGGTTATTTGTTGGGGTTCCGGTGTCAGAGTGGATGGGTTTTATATTCTACAATAAAAGCTTTTCAAATTGATTATTGATAACATGATACATACCTCTTGACATGCTTTTTATCTGCTGAAAAAAAAAGTATTATTTGTCTCATTTTCTATCAGAAACAAACTCCTTGGTTGACCTAAATGTATGTCGCAGTAAGGTTTTTAAAGACTATCGTTCGTTTAAATCCAATTGTACAGATTACTGAGAAGTAAAACAGAGGCCGGTTGATCTTTTTTTTATTTGATTTTATTTGATTAGTTTTTACTTCCCACAAGAGAGACATTTTTTATTTTGAACAATTAATTTCTGCAAGGTCAACGACATGATGGATATGAGATCTGTTATTCCCAATTTATATTAAACGATTGAGAGAATAACTAAGTTTGACTATATTGTATTATCGATAAGAACGGACCATGGAGATATGAATGTGTTGTAAAACTGTATGTATTCAGGGGCAGTTCTAGATAGGGGCCAACAGTGCCCATAGCCCCTGCAGAACTGGTCCCTGTACCTGAGAGAAAAGGCTATATCTGGTGATATGCATAGACATGGAAACCATAACTAATTGGTCCGTTGAATCAATTTCTGTATTTACCTTTTTAACAATAAATTAAAAATGAAGGCATTGCACTCATCAGCTATATCAGGGATCTGCAACCTGCAGCACTGGAGCCACAAATGGCTCTTTGGGTTACCTAATTTATTTTTCCATTATGTCATTTACCCCTGAAAAAACACCGGCATTACCCGACCACCCTGATAAATGTGGGTGAGAACCACCGCTGTATATATTTGAATCCTTAATGGGATTGTATGATTGGATCGGTCTGGAAGGATTTAGTTTGTCTGGACCAAATTCGGTTCAATTTCATTTGTAAAGAATTACATTTTTAACTTTTTGTCTTGTTTAAGAATCTCCAGATAGCATTTTAATTAAACTGAAGTAAAATGAATATATGAATATAATATTTTGGACAAAAATGAGAAATGGCATGGTTAGAGAAATAAAGACTGCACACAGCATAATGAATATTTGTGCAGTTTTGAAGCTGGGGTTAGGCCTAATTATGCTGCAAGTTTGTGCTGCTCAGGAAGAATATGTACTGTGTACATTTCACTGAAGTGTTCGCTGCAATGCTTGTAAATTCTAAAAGCACTAAACTTCCGTAGATGAACAGATATCTCCTACAATCAGATAATCCCTAAGAAACAATCCCTGCTAGAATACATAACACTGAAAGTTTTCAATAGTCCCGTCAGTCCTTTTACTTAAACATTGCTTATGAGTTGGGGACAGAAGTGAATTTAAAATAGCCCAAAATTGAACTGGAATAAAGCTTTTAAGCATGAAGAATAATAGTCATAAACTTAAGAATTAAAATACTCTTCTACAGAGAACACAAACGGTGACACTTCCTAACATAGGTATTACTTTTTACCTATAACTTTTCCTTGGAGATGTTTTTTGAATTGGAACGTTGAAACAAAGGGGTAATCAAAATTAAAGGCATGAAATAAAAATATCTCACATAAAACATTTTCATGTTTTTTTTCTTTTCATCCTTTCTTTTATTGCTAAACAGTTTTTGGTTTTGGTTGCCAAAGCTTCTGCACATCTCACACTTTGATAAAACTATAAAGCTGCTAACCTATAAAGGGGATCAACCTATGGCTCTGCGAAGGTGTCCATTTTATCTAAAACCAGTCAGCAAAGGGAAGCATGAAGTGAACAAAAAAATTATAGTAGAAGTTTTTTTTTTCAACCTGGACCTTATTTCTAGCATCCGTTATGTTCATTTACTAACCCACTCCAAACTGGAGCCACTTGGAGTCCTTCGGGAAAAGTTTATATCTATTCACAATCAGCTTATATCCATATAGTGGGAGTCGTGTTGCCTCTAAAAAAAGCCTAATTTATACTTCTCTGTCTACGTTGAAATGGATAGATGCAAAGCCATTATTCGTCGACCCAAGGTCTAACCGTCACCTACGAATCAACGAATGGAGCAAAGCCCCAATTTTCTAACTACCCGTCAACGGAGAGCGTATGCTTGTGATTGGTCAGCTCAACAACAGCCAGAGATTTTCACCAGAACGGTGCTCTATAGTTGATGTTATCAGTAGTCAATGCAACGTTGGGCACTAGATGCTTTATATTGAAAGGACAGTTTATCTAAAGCAGACCGCTGTGTTTGTTAACATGCGTTTTTAGAGTATTCAATGAGCTACACTTTAATCCATCAGCCAGACCAGATGTCGGCACCAGATGTCAAGGTGACCATTAGGTTGTTTTAAAGTTATATATAAAGTTTTAAAGTCTAGTTGTTTTAAACTGCTGTATAAATAATTTTTATTTGATTTAATTTCACAAACTTTTCATTATGGTGGATAGGATAAAGACAGTACAGCAAACCACAATAAGAACCAGCTGAGTTTTATAATAATTTTATCTATTTATTTAATATGTTAACACAACAATATTGTAAAGAAGATGAACATCAGAATCACCTCATCACTCAAACTGCATATCTCCCTGCTATAAGTCTGCCATCTGCACACATCTGAGCACGGCAGTTAATTTAATAAGCATGTGGATGTTTCATTTTTATTATCAGCCCAGAATTACTTAGGAAAACTGATCAATGACCTTAAAAGATCCGGGACCACAGTAACAAAGGTTACTATTAGTAATGTACTGCGTTTTTATGGATTAAAATCCTGCAGCACTCAAAAGGTCAGCCTGCTTAAGCCATTATTTGTCCGGTCCAAAGTTTGCCAGAGACCATCTGGATGATGCAGAGGAGGACTGAGACAATGTAATGTGGTAACATACATATGCAAGTTTCGTCACCTTGAGTGGTACCGACGTGTGAACTTTTGGGCTCTGGCCCATGGACGACTACTAGTAAAAAGCTTTACAGCGCAATCAAAACGTACTTTCTGTCAGTCATTGCTCATTGAGGGGAAATGCGTTCACAACCTGAAGAAAATAAACTCCAGTTGACATGGCAAATGGTACGCAGATCCTCCAGAAAAAGTCAGCACCCCCCCTGTCCTGGTGGGGTATTTCTTTGCAACAGTAACATAACCAAGAGAGAAGTGTGTACGAAAAAGGTCTTCATCAATACGTGTGTGTCTGGGTTCAAATTTGCTGATGGCGAAATATAAACTAGGCTTTAGGCAACGTCTGGCTCAAAACTCCTTCACTTCACCAATGTTTCGTTATGAATTGCTAGTGCTATTGCCCTATGAGTTTGAAGCGTCTGTAGTGAAATGCAGCAGGTACTTTAATGTGTGGGTTGATGTACCTTTTTCAAACCATTTTTCCTTCCACTCATCTTTACAACAATGTGGTTGGAAATTAGCACTCTCCAACAACAAGCTAGTTCAGCAGTCACTCTTTGTGACCTTTACTCCATACTGTCATACTGGACAGCTCTTTATTCTGGTTTAATCAGTTTTCTTCAAAACTGTAAGACATAATTATCAAAATAAAAAAAGTTAAAGTCTTAAATTATAGTACTAATGAATCTGTGTAATCTTAATTCAACATTTCTGAACTACTGAAAGAAATTAACTCTTTGATTATATCTCAGATTATTGAGATATTGAGATGTAACTCACTGTAACTGTATGTTTAGCGAGTGCTTCTATGACCTTTTTGAAATTATTTAAACTGTTATTAATGTGTGTCGTAATATTTTGTTGTTGTTAAATAAGATCAGAAATATTACAACCAGATTTTCCCCCCTAAATTCTTCTACATGGACATAAAATGACTAAAATGTTGCATCAAATAAAGACACCATGTTCTTTGCACTGACTCTAATGCTGCTGCAGTCAAAACACAAACCCCAGACCTGCTCAGGTTACATCCCAGCAGCAGCTGCTGATTGATCAGCTGCACTTAATACAAACAGACATTCTAATTATACACACTTGCTCTCGTTTTGTTTCTCTAATCAATGGAGGTGGGTTAATGCACCCTTGGCTGCTGGAGCCAGAACAGCGTGTCCTCGGAGAGATATTAATGTTTCAGCTATTTGTATTCAGCATTACAGATCTCCTTGTGTGACTCATCGATGGCATTTTCTTTCTACTCCACTTCTTGCACCGAAAAGGTGCCGCATTTAAAAAAAAAAAAATCTACGTCCTTCCACCCAGTCAGTCCCATTGCTGCATGTACAGATTAGGCAAAGCTACATACAGGCAGCAGCTTTGAACAAATCAATAATTGCTTCGCAGGTTGTGGTTTTAGGTTTACCTTGTGATAGACGGTGGGCCGGACCGTCCTCAGCTCTTTACCACAGCCTTCACACAGTTGTTCTGTCTCCCATGACAGCGTCCTGTAGCTGCTGGTCGTTGTGGAGCCGGAGTTCACACACACACACTGGATTATTGATCCTCTCACTCCATTTGAGGGCCAAGTTAATGGCTGTTTTAGTGTTGCTGGTAGCCAGCAGGCCTGTTCAGCCTTATAAATGTGTGATTGATTTTTTTTTTTTTTTTTCCTAGCAGCTCCAGATATGACTTTGTGTATTGAGTCTCAGACTCTCCATTAAAAGACTTGTAGTATTTACAGTTACAGATAAGATTCAGCCGCTAATCATATACTCCTGGATATGATTTGGACCTGTTTGCCTTGTCTTGTAAAGTGCCACAAGACAGAATATCGATTATATTATATAATATATATTAAATTATTTTACCATATATTTATGTATCCCCCTCAATGCTATAAAGTAAGAATACACCCAAAAGCAAGCAAAAACAGCTGTTAACATGGATGCAGAGCTGAACTTTTAACAACTAAATAACATCTAGAAATAAAAATAACCCTCAACTTCCTTGCAAACATTGCCAGAATTAACAGTTTCCAATCAACATAGTGTACAAAAAACTGTTTCTTTCTTTCTGTTTTTCATGGGGTAAGTCATTGTAAGGATGCCTATACAGGCATCTGTAAAATAAAATTGTTGACGTAGCTGCTGCTGATCCAACACAGGGAACTTGGATTATATGGCACCAGTCCACAAAACACTGGATAGGCTTTGTGATTGTAAAAGGACAGAATTTAAAATATTATAAATGACCTATAAGGAGTTGAATGGTCCTTGACCTAATTGCATTTCAGAGTTGCTGGTCAGACCTGCTCGGGTCATCAGAGACCCGTTCACTAAGGACCAGAACTGAAAAACAGAAGGGTATTTAAATCAGAATGTCACAGAACGTGTTCCTCTTTACTGCATCGTATCCATGAAGGTCAAAGATGGCTTTCTTATTCCTATCATTTCTCCCCTTTTTTAATTTCCATAAATCTAATCCTTTTAAGGTTTCTTTATTATATGTGATTATTTAAGTGTTTTTTTCCCCCCAATATCTGCTCCTTTAGTTTTTCCTGTAAAGCACTTTAAATTACCCACTGTGTATAAACTGCACAAGTAACACACATGATTACTGATTATTAAAATACTGTTTGTGATGCAGCTGCTTGAAAAGCATAAATCCATGGACAGCATGGTGGAGCTGCTGGAGTTGTATGAGGAGGAAGACCAGGCCTACGGAGGTCTACTGGAAGCTTCCACACAGCTCTATCAGTACCTGCTGCAGCCCTTCAGAGACATGAGGGAACTAGCTATGCTACGCAGACAGCAGATAAAGGTAAACATTACGGACTGGGATCCTGTTTTTTTATATTTTTTTTACTTTTGCCGTTTTAACCTAGATTAATCTTAGCGTACCGCTGAGAAGAAATACTAAAAAAGCTGCTCAGAATGTCCTGAATGTGTTAAGATGCTTTAATAGCATGCATGTAAAGCTGTCTGAATTCAGATGGGAATTCTCAGCAGGCATTGATGTTAAAAGGTCATAAAAACAATTGATGGTCACAGGAAGTTCTCACACATCCTACAATAGGTCCTGCTCTGTGTGTATCTTTTGTGTGTTTGTGCATGTATGACCAGTATGTATTTTTTACAGAGAAATTGTCCGTAAAATTATTATATATTATGTGCTACAGTTAGTGAGAAAGAGAACGTTTGATGGATGGACAAAAGGTGACAAAACTGAGCCATCGTATTGCTGGTGGTTGAGTCCTTGATCTCATTTACTCACTTTACAACCACAAACATCAACGTTTTTATTGTGATTTCATTTTATGCAGAAATAAAAGAAACAAAAATCTGAACAATTCTATCTGCGTTTAGATCTGGACTTTGAATAGGCCAACCCATTCTGTTCCTTTGCCGCCCTGGCTGTGTGTTTAGTTTTCTTCCAGGATTGCATCGCACTTCATATAAAATATGACCAGCATCCATTTCTTTGTGGGTGAAAAGCTTTCCCACACCATGATACTGCCACTACCTTGGGTCACTGCGCAGGTGATGTATTCCAGGTTGATGTGCAGTTATAGTTTTACACCCAGATCAAAAAGTTAAATGTTATGTTTTCTAGCCTGAGCACTTTCTTGCATATACTTGCTTTGTCACCTTTGTAACTTGTGGTAACCTTTAAACGGGACTCCTTAAGGCTTTATTTCAACAAAGGCATTATTTTTTTACCCCTCTTCCATCTCTTCCAACTCTGCGGCCCCTTCAGAAATACTTTTCCCCTTGGTTGTTCTCTCAATTTTGTCCTTGCTTCTTTGTCACTTTAGATAAAACATTCATGGATTAGCACGTTTATGGTTGTCATACTTTTACTGATGATGGACTAAACCACACTCTATGAGGTGTTAAAACCTGGACACGTTTTACAAATCGACTTCGCCTTCAACTTATTTAATGATCTTTAAGAAACCTCTGCTGGCCTTCACTTCATAGCTGTACTTATACTGAGATAAAACTCCAGTTTCATTCAGGGGTATCAGACTAGGAGGTTTGAATTTAAACACTCATCACACTTTCCAGAAGTAATTTTGAAAAAAACTGTAAAGCCTGTATCATCTTCCTTCCAGGTCAAGACTACACATGATCTTGTGTTGGTTTTTCATGTAAAATCCCCCCCAAAAACACAGATTTGTTGTTTTAGCATGACAGAAATGTGGAGAAGCTGTGAAAGGGGACCAGCACTTTAGTGCTCTGTTGCTGCTGCTGTAGATTTATCCCTCTCAGCCCTTTGAGTTTAGTCCATTTCTACGCTGCAACACGATGTGGTACCGAGATCTTGAGTGACATGTTGTTAGATGGAGTGGATCTCCAGTTTCCTATAGTCTCGGAGAAACATAAATAAATCATGTGTTGTCGGATCCTATAGGCGTGCTGCAGGTACAGCTTTATGCTGACACGGCAGGATCAGCAAGAATGCAACAGAAATAAAAAAGACGGAGAGGAGAGTTAAGCTTCCAGCTAAGGTGGCATTTATTTTCTAAACACACAGAAAGCACACAGCCTTAAGAAGATTTAAATATTTTAAGGTTTTCAAGTTGTGCAAAGGATTGTTTCATTATAGATGAAAAAAGACAATTCTCACAAAAGACCTTTGACACAATATTCATGTTGTTAGCCAGAGATAAAAGTAAGTTTAACAAACTTTCTGTCTCTTCAGTGCATTAAGCGAGCTCACAGACACGAGTGAACAGGGTATTTACAAAGGTCACAAAAGATGAAGGTCCCACCGAGATTTGAACTCGGATCGCTGGATTCAGAGTCCAGAGTGCTAACCATTACACCATGGAACCCTTCCTGGGGGAGGGGAGGAGTGGGCGACACTAATAGTTCTGGGTCTATTTTTAGCTTGCAGTGTGTGTTAGCATGTTTAGGCTTTTACTGAAGCACCTTTATTGGAGTTGTTCTTTTGCGACTCACTATTTTTACCATGTGGCTAAAGTTAAGGCCAAAACTATTCAAACCCTTGGCTGATTTAGATTCAAAGTAATTTTTTTTTAGTTCCAAACTTCAGTCTGGTTGACAATCTATCGATTGAGCTAAAGATGGGTGTGATGGTAGGGAGGCCTCGCAGCCCTCAAGACATCAACATAGCAGTGGAAGCATGCAAAACGATGGTCAGCAATTATATTTTCATCTCATTTTGAGAAGAGAATTAATCTTTGAAATATACCTTTTTAGTAAAATGGTTTAAATAAATGTTAGTTTTCTAAATGGAAACTCCATTTCCAATGTTTTTATATATTTTGAGAGATTCCTGTTTCATTTCATAAAAAGCTTTGTTATTTAACAAGAACATTTTTAAATCAAAATCTACTTGGGGTGTGAATAATTCTGGGTTAACAGTTTTGGTGTTTTATGCAACTGATGCCTGATAGTTTTTCTCACAAAATAAATCTTTTTTTAAAGATTTTTTTTATTACTATACTTTTTTTTCCCTTATACTTCCCATCACAATATTGAGTATCAGCAAGTATGAAATAGGTTAGACATGAAACTTTCTAATATATTAGTCTAATGATTATCTGATCACTTTGGGGCACTCATACAGCATTGTTAGCATAGTTAGCTTTATTAGCTGTAAACACTAGTCTCTTTGTGTGTTACTTTGAGAACTTAGCTTAATTGTAATACTTCCAAAATACTGCAAAATCCAACATCTTCAACAAGAGATGGAAATTGAAAACTGAAAAAGGATAAACTAGCGTTACATTGCTGTTCTGCACTCAGCCTGTTATCCTACCTGTTATCTGCTAAAAGTGGCTCAGAAGCAACACATCTCTAAATGTGCCCAAGGCGAGTAAGAATCAACATGCTCTAGGCTACCGGTGTAGTGCTATGTAACAGGTTTAATTCTTTATATTGCATTTTGTACTTCTACTTATAGCAATGTACATCCTGTGAAGAGGGGCATAGCTCTAGAGCTCTCCAAGTACCATCATCATGACCAATCTGAAGATAGAGTAGACTTATCCTTTTAATTATGGACAAAGGAGGCTTATTTACTCCTAATAAGGATTATTTATTGGTAACTGCTGACAGCCACACTGTAAAAAACAGTAGCATTATAACAGGCAAAGTGTACATTTTTGAATTCATTTTATTTAAAAAAATATTTATGACTTTACTTGTGGTACATGTACCACAGTTTGAGAATCATAGCTGTAGAGGACATAAAAGGTTGTTAGTTTGTGACCCTAAACCTAATAATTAATTAAGTCATATTCTTTTGGTATATAAATGTGCATTCCACTTTACTGTATTCTATTTTTCTTATTCCAAGAAGTGTTAAATGTGTTCTTAGACAAAACACATTTACCCAATATGGTAGACGTAAACAGCATCAACAGGGCTTTATATTTACAGCCTCTTAAGAGATTAAAGGTGAAATAATAAAACTATATTTTAAAACTAATTCATCCATCCATCTTCTTTCGCTTATCCGGGGTCGGGTCGCGGGGGCAGCAGCTTAAGCAGAGAGACCCAGACTTCCTTCTTCCCCGCTATTTGGGCCAGCTCCTCTGGAGGAATCCTAAGGCGTTCCCAGGCCAGCCGAGAAACATAGTACCTCCAGCGAGTCCTGGGTCTTACTCTGGGCCTCCTCCACATGCCTGGAACAGCTCACCAGGGAGGCGTCCACCTCAACTGGCTCCTCTTGATGTGGAGGAGAAGCCATCCAGAGATTTTTTTTTTTTACGAATGAAACAAAGATACCAGTATTCTTAAAGCAGTATATTTAGTTTTAAATAATTCTAATTTTTTTAAAGATACTCAAATCTTAATTTTTCAAGTACAAGAGTAACAGATTCTGAAATAAAGCTTGTGTAAGTTGGTCCAGATGTCAAAAAGCAGTAGAACTCAAATATACAAATATAGAAATGTGGGTCTAAAATGTCTGGAAATTCATTATGAAATTGTGTAGAAATTCTGCAGATACATTAAAACCAGAAATACATTAGACATGTAGTGTGGTGTGATGAGTAGAAACATGGCAACAACAAATAATCAGACTACTCACTTTGTTCCTGGTAAATTTAAAACAACAATTACTGTCCCCCACTAGTTTCCTCCTTAGATATTCATCGACATTACTAATCTGTCCTTGAAAGCTCTAGTTTAAAATCCTTGTGTAGCCATTTCTTATACTGGCTTGTTAAATCATATGCTTCACTACATACCAAAAAAATTATTTAGAGCGATTAATATGACTGTGTTGAGTTCATCTCCCTCCATTGTTCAATGGAATTTTATTGAAGTAGCACAGATTTTTCTTTTTGATTTTATTTGTGTTTGTACCTGTACAGGTGCACAGGTTGAATAAGAGTCTCAGTCTGTTTGAGTGTTACCATGTACTGTAGATAATATAATTGGGCCACGTGTTTCACTTACCTTGGTTCTTGAATGTGAAAGAAAATATCTTCAGATTGCTTTGGGAGACAGATTTGTCTCATAAAGGCCAGTTTTAAGTATGCTGCTATTATATTACTGCTGTTTGGTTACACTATATTCCAATTCAGACCATATGTTGTAATATAAGAGCACTATGCCTTTGTCTAAGGTTGTACATATTTACATATTTTGTTAAAAAATATCTCAAAATGCATATATCTACTGGGTTAATATTTGGGGCGTTTTTCACTGAAAAAGTTTTTCAATCTTACAGGAGATTTCATTTCCGTTAAACCTTATATATAAACCTGTTTATATACGTTAAACCTTTCTCTTTAGATTTCCATGGACAATGACTATTTGGGCCCCAGACGGATTGAGGCGCTAAAGAAGGAGGACACTGACTGGCAGAAGAAAGCTAAAGAGGCAGTCCTCAGCATCCAGGAATTCACCGTGAAATACTTTGAGATCACTGCCAGAGCCCAGAAAGGTACTACTGTCTGTGCTGCAGCAGAGTAGGGTATCTCACACATATAATCATGAAGTAACACAGGTTCAGTATTGACCTGGCATTTCAGACAGAGACACATTGATAAGAAGCAGGATGAAACTTGTTGGTCTACTAGATCCAGTCTGTTTGAGAGCCCACACCTCCATGCACATATTTTCTGTATTATCTGTATTTTAGGTATTAATTCAGATAGTGGCTTCGACTTTTAAAAGAATGTAATTGCCAGATGGCAGCAAATTCTCATCGGACATTATTTAATCCAAGAGTAAAAGCTGTCTGACTCTCCTGCTTACTGTGCTGGTTTATGGCTTCGTTCACATGAACACACGTTAAACTCTGCAAAGGTTTCAGTCCTATCTTTGCACCGCGTTTGAAACCCTTTTCTGTGTAGGAGTTTACGAGCGGATGAAGGTGGATCAGCGAAAATTTGGGAAATCTTCTTGGACGGCAGCAGTGGAGCGCATGGAGAGACTGCGCTACTCTGTGGCCAAGGAAACCCTCCAGCTACAGAGAGCACGGGAGATCTGTCTGGAGCAGAGGAAACACACGCTTCGAGAGCAGGTGTAGTACAGTCAAAAAAGATTCTACCTAAACCCGCTTTTGTTGTTTTTTTTAAGATTCTGATGTTTTGCTCATCTGTAACTTTAGATGCAGAGTCTGTGTAGCGGTGAGAATGCGATGGCCCTCTTAGACCACATGGAGACACAGTACTATGAGCTCCAGCTTCAGCTGTATGACATACAGGCTGAGATACTACAGTGTGAGGAGCTACTCCTCACTGCACAACTGGACAGCATTCGCAGACAGATGGCGGGTATGATTATTCGATCTCCTTATGAATCAATATTTAATTACCAAGTAATGACAGGAAGTCAGATTTTTTTTTTCACATGAGTTGATTTATGAAACTTGTTTTGTCATTTTTTCCTCGATCCACACACATTATCACAATGACAAGAATGAGACACACATTTCAAATCAAGTAACACAGAAATATTTAGTTTACATTACTTGCTCTCATAGTTGAAGATTAGCTCAGGTTAACTGTACTTCAGTCTGTGGTGCATAATGAAAAAAATTACAAAAACTAGAGTCGTTTTGGTGTACAGAAATAAGAGTTCAGTATTCAGGTTTAAAGGTAAAAGAGTATGCCACTTTTTAAACTAATTTTAAACACCTGTTAAACTAATTATAATAATTTTCTGTACAAAACATGTTAATGAATTTCTTTTGCAGAAAAATCACTCTCACATAAAGCAATCTCACCAACTCAATTCTTTACAATTTCTGTTTAGAGGGCTCTGTCACTTTTATGCAAATGAGTAGTTGCAGAGCACGCCCATTCATCTTGTTACTAGGCTGCAGGTTTGCCACACACGGAAATGGCATGGAATTTGTATTGGTGGCTGGAGTTTGACCAGTGGGAGACGATTACATGCAAAGTTCCCTATTTTGACGTCACAATGAGGCACTTTTTCTAACTGCTTGTAGAAGCATTCGATTTCTAATAGCAAAATAAAAAATGGATTAATGGTTTTTAATTCATGTTTGGAGTGTTTATCGATGCAGCAGAGACCCAAATCAAAAAGAGAACTGTGCATAATATGTCCCCTTTTAACTCTGGTATGTTTCATTGAAGAACAAAGTTATGGGCTTATAATGATATCAGCTTAGGATGAAAGATGAAACTGAAAATAAGAATTGCCATTGAAAAATATAATTTTAACTGAAATTCTTAATTTTGAATCTGAAATAAACGTGGTGAAAAAATCTGTATTGAAATTGAGAGAAAAATTGAAAGTGAAAAAAAAAATTCAATGCCACTCTTATTTTAGTGAGCTGATATTCATTTCACGTTGCGGCCCCACATGGGGGGAGGGGCTTCAGAGCCCGGGTGAAAAGTTCTATAGTGCGGTAAACAGCAGGAGGACTCTCCCATCTAGTAACAGCTCTGAAAACAAACATCAGAAATGGTGTTGTGTCACCAAAACGTTTAAAAACCATATTTTCGTTGTGTAAAAAATATGGAATGCGTCTTTAAGAAAGTAATTTGAAAAAAATAAATATTTTCTATCCACGTGTGACTTTGTGTTTGTACTATGTGTGGTTTCAGAACGTCAGGATGAGGTGGTGTATTATGACACCTTTGAAAGTGCAGACGATATAACACAGGATGATACCGGAGAGAAGGAAGAGCTGCGCCGACTTCAGATCAGCGCTCGACAGCTTCAAGCTAGAAGGGGGCGCATCAGTACCAAGCGCTCCTATCTGCGCAACAAAAGGGTGTGTGTTTGATAAACCCTCTTCTCTTTGATTCCTGAAGTAAACCTTGAACTCCTCATCTGGTAGTTTATATTGGATTTCCATATTCACTATTATCCAAACCAGTAGGCCTGCAATAGAAAAAATAGAAAAAATAGATTCTGAATCGATTCTTATAAAGATTCTGAGAATCAGTCAAAAATTGTTTTAATTGTTTAACATAGTTTTCTCTGTTTTTACACCGGCAGAGATGAATCTTTATTTTTCAAGGTTTCGGTCAAAGACCTTCTTCAGGAATAAAATGTCTTTAACCAAAAGCTTGATAAATAAAGATTCATTTCTGCAGATCAAAGTCTTTTGATTCAATTTTTTAAATATTTTTTGGATCCAGTACCTCATACTGAATGAGCGGTGTACTTTGTTGTTCCCTTTTTTTTACAGCTAAAACAGGAATAAAAAAATCCAGACAGCTATTTTAAGGCATAGTTCTGAAAGTGTTAATACAGGGTTTTTTTCCGGGTAACTATTACTCACCCAGTGTTAAACCATTAAAATACAGCCATATAACTAATATAACGGCTAATAAAAAAGTTTTTAATAGCTCTGACCCATATCTATATTAAATTGGGTCAGAATGAATCGGATTGAATCGGATCGCGATAATCGATTCTAATTATTGAGAATTGGAATTGAAACCATTCTTGAAATTTGAATCCATACTCAGCCCTACAAACCAGTTTAATTTATGCTTTAGTTATACAAGATGAGGAGGAAATATCTGAATGACTGAATCAGTTTTCACATGATTCGTGTTGAAGACAGTTTTTTGCCTTCTTTCTGCAGGAGATCTGTGTATCCAACCACACTCAAAAACAGCAGAGACGTCACACCATCCTGAAGGACTCCTTGCCCCACCCTGTCCCTCAGGTATAACTCGCCTATAGTTATTTAATGCTTTGGAAGCAAACACTTTTGGTTTGGTGGTTGGCTATCGTGTGCTTTTGGTACATCGATAAATACTGGTACTACTACGGCCAATTAATCATAGATGGAGTCATTGGCTGCTCATATATACCTTGATACCTTTGAAATGTGTAAATCAAAAAAAATTTTCCACTGCTACCTTTCTTCTTTGAACTCAACACTCCGTATAAAACCTCAATTTTTGTTTACAATAGATTTAATGAAGAACATAGAGATTTTGTACTGTACTGATCATGATATTTATTTATTTTTTATGTGCTCCACATGGTTCTGACAGTCTGCAAAACACACACACACTTGTTCACAGTTCCTATTTTGAGTAGTTAGGTGATAAACATTTTTTACAATTTGACCTGACTAAAATATCTGCTCTGGACATTTTAATATTGAACAGTGAAGCTAAAAAGTTCCACTTGCTTTGATTATATGTGTGTTTATAAAAGCTGATAGCCACAAGTTAACGGCATCTTATTATTTCATATTCATTTGAAATCAACAAAATAATTTTT
Source organism: Apricaphanius iberus (assembly GCA_028564705.1). Taxonomy (NCBI): domain Eukaryota; kingdom Metazoa; phylum Chordata; class Actinopteri; order Cyprinodontiformes; family Aphaniidae; genus Apricaphanius; species Apricaphanius iberus. The sequence goes on from JAPXFQ010000605.1 coordinate 1,043,602, forward strand.
TAATGTGCATTTAATTAAAAGGGTAATCATTTGTTTTGTATATCGCAATAGTTTTTGTTGCTGTTTTTAAGAATGTAATATTTACATTGACTTACAGCTCATATGCGCTCGTCAACGCGGCTGATTTATAAATATCCTGCAGCTCCATGGTGGCTGATGTCCACATCATAACTGCACACCGTGCAAAATGCATGATGAGGAACTTTAGAGGTTGGCAAGCATGGCCACTGTTCTTAATAATTATTCAAAAACTCCTAAGGGACCCTCATGTTCAGCAGGTCTGAAGATTTGCACACAAAAAAAAACCTTGCATATCTTGGCAGGTCCGCGACACACAAACGCAGTTTACCTTTTAGTCCAGGTGCAGCGCGTGAAGACTAAGGGGGGTTGTTGGGGGTTGGGGGAGCTGGGGAATATTACGTTTGGTTGACGCTTTTCTCCAATGATTGGCTGAAACTGTTTCACCACGCTGCTGCATCGTGTTGGCAGACATGAGTACCACACATTTAGCATAGAACTCACTTGTCCACAGCTATTTTTCGTAGTTTAGAGGGGCGAGTCGTACGAGCGTGCGTAGATGTTAAATTACGTACTCGCTGGTCAAAATACGTAGCCTACAGGTTGGCTGGTTTACATTTTGCAGCCCTGCGGAAACACTGCGATCACAAAAATAGTATAATTGAAGAAACTGTTGTTTTGTTTTTGTTTTTATTATGGTCCACATTCTTAGAGTCAGGGACTAAAATATATACTTAAAAACAGATCTATATGCTGTAATCATTTGTAATTATAAAAATATTTGTACAAATTACATTATGAGTAGCCATTACATTCTCTGATCTTCAAAATGCTCCAGCTCGGAAACGAAGAGGAGGAGGATGAGGACCCGAAGAACAGCAGAATAAGTCAGGAGAGGCAAAGGACTCTGGACAGGCTGCGCTCCTTCAAACAGGTACAAAAATCTTTTTTACCGGATGCTTTTTATCATATTCCGTCGTTTTCTTACTGATGTCTACCTCTTTTCGGCTCTGCGTAGCGGTATCCAGGTCAGGTGATTCTAAAGTCTACTCGTCTTCGAGTGTCTCACAGCAGAAGAAGGGAGCGAGGCCGAGGCGCAGACGCAAGCAGCGTTAGTGGGAGGGAGGAGTGCCTGGACTCGGTCAGCGTGCAGACACAGGACCAGCCGTTGTGTCTGAGCACCAGCGTGCAGACAGAGCCCAGCCCCACCCTCACCACTCAGCCCGTTGCGACTCTCACAGCTCCCGTTCCCCCTCTGCCCGTTAGCAGCCCCGCTGATTCCTCCTGCTCCCCCTGCTCCCTCTCCTCTCTGCTGGCGTCCCCCATCTCTCCTCCTCCACCACCTCCCCCACCACCTCCACCGCCGGCCAAGGAGGATTTCACTCCTTCCTGCAACATGGGTCAATATAGGCAAAATGCTGAAGGGAGGAGTGTGGAGGAGGAGCTCATGCTCTCACCTCTGGGTCCATTCATCCCTCGCTTCTTTGACAGCAGCCAACTAGTGAGCGCACGCAAGAAACTGAGGAAGACTCCAGAGTTTGACTCCCACAGCAGAAGAGGTAATGGTAACATTAGAATCTCAGAGCTCTTTATGTTCATCTAAGCATTATTACAAATCTGAATGTCATGGTAGGTTTCTGATTTCTTGTTTTTCTCAACAACCTTTAAAAACTATGATATGTGGAGATTTAGCAACACCATTCAAAATATCTTATATTGCTTTCCTGCCACGAGTTATCAATAAATATTTATATTAGAAGGTTAGTTTCAATTAGCATCTCGTATAAGCAAAACATTCTGTATTTTCCACACAGAATGTAGGTCTCTGAGATGTGCAACATTTTTTGAAATTTCCGAATGCAGCATGTTCCACGACAGCAACATTTTAAAAGATGAAGCAGATACATTTTGCTTTCCTGGCCTTCCTGTTATCTTTGAAATTGTGACTCTCTCTCACTCTCTTGCGGCCTGAATCAGCTGCTGACATGTCTCAACATGTGCAAAATACAGGTTCCTTATATAAAATACAGCTTCTTTTTACGATACAGATACTGAGTACTTACTGAGATCTGAGTACTTACCGATACCGAGTACCAATGCTGATACTTCCACTACACACAAAAAATGCAATGATTTGGAAGAAAGGTGTTATTTTTTTCTCTGCTTGTTGTGACAAATGATGGTGAATTAAAGGAGCAGAGGGCTAGATTTCTAAAATAAATTATATTCATGTTCAGTTTTGTAATTGTATTGGGTAATAAAGCATTTTAAACTAAGTAAAATGAGCCCACCCATGTGTAATCCCATTATCTTGAACAGCCTGTGTGCTGCAAAATAGTCTGCGATTCGGGGCTGAATTTCCCGCGCTTAGCAGCTTACACACAGATGTGAGGTAAATCTACAATTCCTGCGCGTTCTCGCTTTAACAGGAAGAAGGAAGAGAAGGAACCCGGTCTTCAGATGCGGTCAATTAAACACTATTACTTACTTAATCGGTAGACATGTGGCTTGTACAGCTGGCGATGTGCGCAATGTGCGGTGGCCCGAAAGTACGGTACGTCACTGATTTTTTTTTTTTTGTGCACGCTCCCGCGGTGGTCCCTCGCCGGCCGCGGCAGTCACGAGTTTAATTTCTTCAATTAGGCCCCCCGCTCCTTTAAATAAAAATAATAAAAATGACCACAAAACTAAAAAATCCAGTGAAAGATCGACATTTTCTATGAAATTATTGCAGAGTTTCCACATTTTAAGTATCGGTTCATGTTATCTGTTAACTTTAACCTTTTTATTGGTTAACTTTAAACAGTTAGCTTTAACCAATATTGATACGAATCCATTGCAATGGTATCAGCTTTGATACCAGTATCGGTATCAGTGCATTCCTACTCTGACCAATTTTCTAAACACTTCTTCTTATATTTGCAATAGTGTCCACACCAAACCTCATTGTTTCAGAAAAGTTAATAGCTCTTCGGAATGGTGTGTTCATTCATTGAAAAAAGAAACGATTTTTGAGTTTCCGACCATATGCACTGGTCAGCGCCAGTAAAGCAGAAAACCTTCTGAATCTGGTCATCAGTGTTTCTCTAAATATAATAATCAGCCGTGTTTTCTGCCTTCTGCACTTAGTGAGTTCACCTATGGACGAAGTGCTTGCCTCCCTAAAGAGGGGAAGCTTCCACCTGAGGAAGGTCGACCAGCGCTCTCTGCCTCCCTCCAAGGGTGACGAAGACCCCAACAGCATCCTGGCTCAAATACGCAAGGGGGTCAAACTCAGACGTGTCCCCTGTAAGGACAGAAAAGACCAGGGAGAGCTCCCTGCGTCCACTGATCCCTTGACGAGGAGCATTCACGAGGCCCTACGCCGCATCAAGGAGGCCTCGCCAGAGTCTGACTCAGATGACGACGGAATGACGGCTCCTGATTGGGAGAGCTAGGCTAGAGATACGACAGCCATGGAAAACTGCACACCAACAGCACACTAGAGTGTTCTGCACTGTACTGTAAACTGTAAACACACACATTCACTCATTTCTTGGTTGTTAAGACAAGACCAGGGTCACAGTAGTTATCACCAAATGCTCCTGAGGCCTAGGGTCAGCTTTCGTTTGGATTTTTAACAAACTCACTTGCTTTTATGGTTTCTATCTGTCTGTCTAATCACACTGAGCGGATGCTGTGTTTATTTTTATGTTTCTATCATTTGTACTGTCAAAGTTCTGCACTTAACCCTTGTCGCTAAGACACTGAACTGACTCTTGGTGGAACTGGCATACTGTGCATGGGAAGTTCAGGAAACAGAGCCATTTTTATAGCTGTTCTCCCAGGGGGCTTTATGAAAGTGAGTGAGTGCAGGAAAAAAAATATGTTCAGTGTGCAGGGTAATCTGGGGGGTTTGTAGAAGATTAAAAAAATTAATACATGATTAGACAAAGACTCAGACTGGGATTACTGGATTTACTGTCCAGATTGTAAACTACTATATCATCAAACATCACCTTCTCCCTTGTTTTTCTGCGCTCTAAAAACTGTTGGGTGAAAATCGACTCATTTTGGGTTATTTCACTACGCTGGTCCTTGGTCAAATTTGAGCCAGTCCAGCCCTGGGTTGGTTTAACACAACAGGGTAGGGTTATGGGTTTGACTGGATCTGCTCTCCAAATTAAAACTGGTTTCACGTAACTGATGTGTAATGTTAGGTTAAGCGCCTAAACCTTGCAGACACATGATCCCCCTCGATCAAAAAAAAAGGGGGAAACAACCTCATAATGTCAAAGACTTGAAGACATTAAACACTTTATTGACAATCAGTTCAGTTTGGATAACCAAATCTATACTCTGTATATAACAACATATAAAGTGTTGCCTTTTTTTTATTGTAGCTACCATTAGCTTCCCCGCTAAATACTCAGGTATAATGTTTAAGTTTTAAGTTAACATACTCATTCTCTAGTGTGATTGGTTCCAAAGTTCGGCTTTGTGAACCCAACAAGGGTCACGCTTTATCATGACTCTTCAGTTTTTCAGATTCTCATGTTATATAAACAGCAAAAAAGATCAAGTGGAAGTATACAAATCATATAAATGTTATAAAGGATATACATTACAGCACTTACCAAGAAATTAAAATAATATACTGGCTGTCGATGTTGTTTGAGCTGTGAATGTTCCTGTTTACCTGGCTTGGTCACAACAGATTGCTGGGGTCAAGACATATTAACATGGTGCAGCATAAATTCATCTTGCCATTTCTTATTCATCTGCAGAAGTGATTCAGGGAAATTTGATCAGGTCGGACAAGAAGAATGATGAGACCCCTTCTAGTATCATCTTTAATGAACTGAGTAACAGTTTTTCATCCAATGTTTGGTTGAAAACTACCCAGCTTCTGTCCCAACATGAACTTATCTTCTGGACGACCCAGCAGTTTTTAGAGGGTATCAGCAACCGCTTAGGCTGAGCCTCATTCTTGCCCCCATCTCTGTTTTTTCCCTCTCTACTGTGGAAACCAGAGGCTGTTGAACAATTTAATTCAAATCTTTTTTGTTGTCAGCATCAGATTTCAGCCCGCCTCTCGCTCTCTGCGTGTAGCAGCATTTTATAGCCAGTCTGCTAACTGTTTTTTCCCCCAGGTCTCAAATCGGAGGCTGTTAACTTCAAGTAGGGGATGACTAAAAGGTGCTGGTCAGAGTTGAAGATGATGAGGGTTTCGACTGGTGAGCATTTATGTTGGTGATTCCCAAACCGTGTGTGTGGGGTGGCAGAAGCAGAGCTCGTCACGCATCTTCCGCTGACGGATGTTCAGTGGGAGGCCAGATTCCCTCACCGTGGGCTCGTGGTTTGTGCCCTTCCTCCTGCCTTCTTACTCACTTACTCTCTGCTCCTTCGTTGCATCTCCTCTGCCTTCTCACTAAGTAGGCAGTAGCACAAAAACAGGGGCTTTGTTAATCTCAGCGACAGAAGGGAAAATATTCACACACAGGGTAGCACATCTATGTTACAGCCAATATGTTTAAAGATATTTACGCAGCAACTTGACGTATATGTTTTTCAGAGATAGCTTTATCCCTTTTTTGTATCTTTCAAGTTTAAATACATGCTGAGACATATATATTGTAACCAAAGGAATTCAACAACACTAAGCAGCTTTTGGAATCAGACACCAGCATGCATGAAATAATTACTCAGAGGCTGAGCAGCACAATATGACACAGAAGGATGTGAATTCATGAACTAAGCTCAGACATGGAAATCACTCCATTTTACACTGTTAGTCAGCCCTGATGCAACATTTTATACGTTTTCTTTTAAAATTAATTCATTAATGAATTCTGAAGCAGACGTTAAAGAGGGAATTTAAAGAAAAGCTTATTCTGGATCTTTCTGAGCTTGTTGCTGATGTGCTGGGTCCAGTTATTTATTCATTGCTTTTCCTTTTTTTTTATAACAAATTCCTGTTTAATTAGAGAGGCTCTAAAACGGTTGACATCAATTAGATGAGAATAATGATAGGAGCGTAATGAAATTGGTATATTGAACAGTGTTGTCTCTGGACATTAATCATTACAGCCCTGAATGAGGGAAGATGTTCCATTAGTCTCTTATCCATTCTGTGAAGCAGGTTCATGTTGAATATGACACCGACTGAAAAAGCCCTGTCTCTTATTTAATTTTCCTGGCGGAAACCTGAAGGACTGCTCCATCTCTGTTTTATGTAACAGTACAATGTTCTTCCACCCTGATCATGTAGCATGACACACACCTGTAATGCCTGACCTGAGTCTTTGACCTTAGCTTAAGTATAATTTTACCAGACTTATTAATGGCAGCATCATTTCTGTGTGTGACAGTTTTAATGTTTAGGTTGTTCTTTACCTGTGGAGAAGGTTCCCCCAGAAGGCGTCAACTCGACTCAACAAACGTTCCTGTTGTGTATTTTACACTTACCTTTACCTGTAACTAACCTTTAAACAGTTTCTTTATCAGCATACTTTTTATTTTTCTCTCCTTTTTTTTCACTTTCGAGCCAAATTGTTTTGTGATGACTTTTCTTTGGAATATTTTGTGTAAGCACCTTTGATCCACTCAGGCTGCATATGTGATACTTTGTCTGAATACCAGTTGTTCCTTTGAGAGGATGTGCGATATGACAATATGGAAATGCAAGAAAAAGGGATTAAAAATACAATTTGTATGGTTGATGATAACACTTATTGTCCTAGATAATGAATTAAATGTCGCGTTTGCTTTCGCACATTATGGAGTTTTCACAAACTGTTCCAAATGTACCCTTTTGCCTTTTTTTGGTCATTTTCATGTGTTCTATCTTTTTTATTCTTATTTTACAAACTCACCCTTGCATTGGAATAAATCCTTGTAGAGCAACAGGGATGTTGAATCATTGATTGTGCCTTGCAGAAATATTAATACCCCTTGTAGTCCACTTCAGCTACATACTTTAATGTATTTAATCGAGATGCTGTCTGATAGACCAGCCCAAAGTAGTATAGAACTGTGAATTCTAAAGAAAAGGCTATCTGGCTGTCAACATTATTCATAAATGAACATCTCAGTCTGATAAATACAGTCCACCATTTTGTAATTTAATGTCAGTATTAATCTGATAGTTCTCTGAATTTCCTGACTGATGGTCAAGTCAGTTAAGACCTAAACCAAACTTTTTGGCCAATATTAAAAATGCTACATGTGACAAAAAGCCAACATTGCACATCACTCTAAACAAACTACTGACACAGTGACACATGGTGGTGGCAGCATTTTCCTATTCAGTGACAGCGAAGTTGCATAGGATTTGAGACTGGGTGGTGAGGTGACCTTTGAGCAGGACGACACTAAACTTACAATCCAGAGCTAAAATGTTTCAGGTGTCTGGAAATCCTTACAATCCAGGGAACCATTTAACCCAAGCTAAATAAAGCTTGGTTAGAGCCACAAATGTTGCACAATCTTACAAAAAATTACAACGTATAATACTTGATAAATATCTATTATAGGAAATACGTTATTTTGAAAGAACCACCATTGTATTTCTATTTTTGGCTTTTAAAATAAAGAAAACTATAAAACATTTGCAATAAGAGGCTGGATACATTTAGATGGTCAAAGATGTGGTAAAACATGTAAAAAAAAACAACTCAAAGTTTCCAACCTAATGACTAGAAAACAGAATATATACATATATATATATATATAATATATATCTTTTTACTGGTGCTTAGTATCCCACTATTGTGGAAATTCTATATAATTATTCTATGAAAAACTGTCAAACTGCTTAAAATGCATTTTTTTAAATTAAAACAATAAATCATAACTTGGTTCTTTTGCATTTTTTGACACAGACCAATTCCAAAAAGCCACTTGCAGCTCTGGAGTCACAGGTTTTAGATCCTTGGTTTAGATCAAATCATATTGGTATGTTAGAACAGCCCAGTCAAAGTCGAGACTGAGAATGTGTTGCAAGACTTAATGTTCTCATGTTATTCATCTACTTTGACCTACTTTGAGCTTTTTCTTACAGGAACAGAAAATAATTTTCTCACTAGATGTGCAAAGTCAGGAGAATCGTGTCCCCCAAAGGATTTGCAGCACTAATTGCAGGAAATAAGGGATTCTACCAGGTATTGAGTCAGGGTTGCTGAATACAAAAACTACCACATTTTTTTTTCATGAAGAAAATTTAAAACATATTGTTTTTCCTGCAGTTCACAATTATACACCTTGTTTTGTCTATTTCCTAAAATCATTAAAAATGCCGTTGAAAATTAAAAGCCTGTTAGTAAATGTTTTTAAATAATTATGAAAACCTTGATGCCCTCATATGCAGCAAGTTTTATGGTCAGAGCTGGGTCCTGAACAAATGGTGAGCCTCTTCTTATGAAAAATATGAATCCTCCTCTTTTACGTTATACAGGGGAAAAAATAGGGTTTTAGAAATCAATACTATTTTAAGTTTAAGTGAACAATGTGGAATAACTAATTCCAGTTTGGGTTTTCAAGCTCATCTAGTCCTGAAGTGTTTTTACCACCAGAATAAAGGTTAAATAATCTCAATCTTAAATATAGATTAACAGTTCAGTTTTGATGAGTCAAAGTAATTTTTTATTTGAAAATAGTCATTTAATTTAGCTCCATATGGGAATCTTCAAATCAGATGCCAAAGAAAGGAACACAGACAGACGTCAATATGTACAACTCAAAATCCCAAGTGTCAAAAAAGCAATATCAGTATGGGAACTCTATCAGAGTCAATTCAACAACATTAAGTCTTAAAGGTATAGTGGTGGATTTTTCTGAATTTCAGGAAAGAACCCTGAGAGAAAAAGAACCACATTAACGAATCTTCTTGTGAAAGTCACCACATAAAGACGGTGGTTTCGGTTAGGGACCGATGCTAAATTTCAATACATCACAGAAAATAAATGAATACCTGTGTGCCAACTCCTGACAAAGTAACCCCCAAACTCTGGCTTATACCTGTTGATTAGAAACTTTGCGACAGAGGAATCAGTGGGGAGCCCGAATCTCCTGAAAACATTCCGGTCTTGTTTGTCTCTACTGAGCTCTTTGTTTTCCTCTCATACACCTCAAAGACTCGCTTTTTTTCTGACTCAGCCAATTTTAAACAATCCAGTGAGAACTTTGAGGCAGAATGAATGGATAAAGCCATAGCTACAGATAAACATGTGAGAGTGTGCATGCAGACTTGTAGGATGATTGACAATTAGGAGGACCAATAGTGTAGATGATCCAACCGGAAGAAAAATATCCTCCACAATACCTTTAAATGTCTGCTTATGCCCCGCAGTGTTGGTGTTACTATTCAGAGTTAAAGTCTGTTTTTTATTATTATTACTCTTTATTCTGTAATCGGTCAGGTGTTAAATGAAAATTACACTTTCTGTGTTAATATAACTCTATTCAGTGTTGATAAAATTTATTTGAGCAGAGTGTAAAAAGTAGCGGAAGAGCTCCGCCCTCTTCTTTCACTTCTTCCTGACCAGAATTTTCTCAGTGCCATTTCCACTTCTCTGGAAAAAGATTCTTCAGTTTACATTTTCCCCTGATTTTTCACTGCTGTTATTGTCTAAGCAACTTAGTAAAATAACATTCTGCATCAAACAGAACGTGTCAAAAATGTTGCTTTTCATTTTCCATTTCACATGCCAAAATGTGACAAGTTGTTAGCTAGCTTAAACATTCAAAATGGTGGTTTTTAACTTTGACAGAAAAAGCTTGTAACAAATAGGTTTCAACAGAAACGTTGGCTTGTAATCTAACTTGTTTTCCTTTTTTTATCTTCATTATCTTCATATATCAACATGTTGATGCCATCAGCTCCTCTAGTCAACCCCGTATACTTGCTGTTGGAACAAACAGGAAGACCATCCATTGTTCTGGACAAACAGGTCCAACCATGCAAGTCAGCCAGTTCACTTGGAGCCTTTGAACTTTTCAAAGTGCACTTTGTGTTTTGAACACTTTATAATGAAATGCATATATATATATATATATATATATATATATAACATATGTCTTTATACAAACAACTGTCTGTAACATCGATGCTTGCCAAGAGATTTTTTGCAGAGATACAAGCTAGACTATTTAATTAAGCAGTAAATGAATCGGCTTAGATTTGGCAACAAGTTTGCCTGTCAACTTTATTCTGTCTATTTTGATGCTTTTCTATATCACTCTGTGTACTTTGATAGTATGGGGAGGATTTGGTTTCTCTGTAAGAGACATTAAATCAATACCAACCTGCTTATTTGGCATATGCAATGGTTTGTCTTTAACTTTGTGTGTCACTGATCAGTTTCATTAATACAGATAAGGAAATCTATCATTTGTTTAAAAGTTCACTAATAATATGAACTTCTTAAGAATGTTTCCCTCAATGAATGGTTCATGTTTTAATAAATTCACCATGTCTTATAAACATGTTTTTTTTCTTAAGCAAATGTTTTTCCTTAAACAAATTGAAAATGTACAGAAGTCTGCAAGTACATTTTTATTTACTAAATTTAATAAACTGATGAGACATTGAAGAAAATGGTTTATGTCTTATCAAGTTTTGTGTATCAGTGAGACATTAAAAGTGTTTTTTTTGTTATTGTGGTTTCAATAACTGCATATGCATATCATCAACAGATTTATGATTTATGAATAATTGATTAATTTTAGATTAGTTACATATTAACAATGTTTTAGAGTTATAATGTCAATGATAGTTAGTGTTAGCTAGATGTTAATGAGATTAACATCTAGCTAATGAAGATTTTACACTTAATAAAAAAAAATTGTTGGTGAAGATTCAGAATAACATTTGAAAAGCAGCAGTGTCATATTGAAATAACAACGATAGTGTTAGTTATCTCTTAGCGTAAAAGTAGGCTAACAATTGTGAGTGTTAATGAAATTTTACTCTATAACTGAATTTAACTCTAATCAGAGTAAAATTGACTCTGAGAAAGTAACCCTGAGATCCGTGTAACTTTTAGATTGTACAGGGCAGGACCATATGTTCACTTTCACAGTGTTGAAATTGACTCTTAGTGTTGCATTAACACTGCTCAAATTACTGTGTACCACCTCAGCTTGTTTAGGACGCAAAAGACAAATAACTACCCAAGCCTCCCTCCCAGGGCTCGTGCCGCCCCCAGACAGATTGGCGCCCTGAGCAGTGAACCACATCAACCATAGCAACACAGCTTTAATCGACCAGGTGGGCCGCTTGTTTACACCACAGAACATTTTTTCCAGCAAATGCCCACAATATCACCAATCCGAGAAACCTTTATAAGCCTGAGGTACCTCTTTAATGTCATGAGTTCAAAATTACTTTAAATAGTCAAAAATATTGCCAGTCTTCTCATACCTCTAAATACAATGTTTATACCTACACTGAAATACTGTAAGTTACAAAAACAGGAGAATGAAAAGCATTTTATCCACTACTGTACAAAGGCATTCATTAACAATAGCATCAATATTAAAGTATTTCATCTCTGTCACTCCACTCGACACATAAATCAGACAGAAAATAAGTAACATTCCCCCTTTTACACGAGTCTTATTCCAGTGTATTAACCTATGTAACTAACATTTAACTACATAATTATACTGTGCTAATGCTAAATGTAATTCTGTTGGCATATAATGGAGTTACGACAGTGTAATAATAGTGCAAACAGGGCACTCAGACGGATATAGGACATAGCAGCACCTTGTTAAGATTTGTCTCTGTAAAAATTTGCTCTCTCTCGAGGGAGAGAATTGAAGATTCCCCTAGATTTCACATTAGAGCTGCTTTTATACAGTAAGGGTATAAAACTGGTAACACTGTGTTATTACATTGTGTTAAAAATCTTCCAATATACAGCAAAAAGAAGCTTCCACCCATGGGTTAATACACAACAATAAGCCACTGCAGGGTGTTACTGCATTTTGATTTGTCCATCCATTCATTTACAATGCCGGCAAGAGTAAGAAAGTTGTGTTGTACAGTTTATATTTATATCACCAGTATTATATCTTTTGAAAAAGAGGATATAAACTGAGTACGGCTGAATATTCACCTGTGAGATGTGACAATCAGTGGCCAGTTTCACTGAGGGTGGAGATTTACAGACATGAGGATGACGCTCTGTAAGCCCTTCGGTTTGCAATACTCGGACCATGCAGGGCTGCCACACAGTAATGCGGTCAGTATTATGCTTTCTTTTGAATCAGAATCAGCTTTAATGGCCAAGTATGACACATACAAGGGGATATCAGCTCAATTGTGTTTGACCCTTCAGGACAGGCCTGCTGAGTAGAGTACCTGATAGAGGACAGTTGGACAGAGGTGTTGTTATAGAGCCCGTCTCATATTGCTCAGTGTGTGTGTCTTTGAGTGGGTGTGAGGGTGTGTGTCTCTATAACAGCTCAAATGTTCAGATTCATTTTAATAAATTAGAATATCACTGAATTGGTCATTTGTTTCATCATAAGGTGAAACTCATAGTTTGGTTACATGGAGTGATATATTTCAAGCATTTGTTTCTAATTTGGATGATTATAGCTCGCAGTTAATGACAACCCAAAAGTCAGTGTTTCAGATATTTAGATCAGTATGCGACACAATAAAAAAAATATTCTTATTGCAGAATGATGACAAGGCCGCGATGAAGACACAATGAGGGGCAAGATTACTGATTTGACAGCTGCCAGCATACAGTAAATGGAACCCTTGCGAGGATTATAAGCCAAAAAAGATCTCTGCTAATGAAATTGGCTGTTCAGAGTGCTGTACGTGCGCATCCATCCATCCATCCATCCATCCATCCATCCATCATTTTCCGCTGTATGTGGGGTCGCTGGGGCTGCATCTTAAGCAGAAAGACCCAGACTTCCCTCTCCCCGGCCACCTAGGCCAGCTCCTCGGGAGGAATCCAAAGGCGTTCCCAGGCCAGCCAAGAGACATAGTCCCTCCAGCGTGTTCTGGGTCTTCCTCTGGGGCTCCTCCTGGTGGGACGTGACCGGAACACGTCACCAGGGAGGCGTCCAGGAGGCCACCTCAACTGGCTCCTCTCGATGTGAGGAATTTAATTGAAAAATAAAGTGGAAGGAGAAAAGTGTGGTAGGATGTGGGGCTTCTTATAGAACTTGCTAGAACGGCAAGATTACATGTTAAGTCTGTGGTTGAAGCTGTTAGTCTGCGCGGTGTTTTGTGTGCTTTGGCTGTGGCAGTTTTTGAAACTTTTGCTGCTTTCCAAACTTCAAACAGGTGTTGTGCCAAGGTGTTTATCCCGTCTGAATTAGTGTCGCCTGACGCGGGAGCACGCACTAACTTACTCTGCTTTACTCCGCTGTATTACTCAACCGATATGTGAACAACTTACTGCTTTAGCCTTTAGCTGTCTTCATAAATGCTTCGATCTCTAACTAAAATCAGGACCACGTCATTTTAACAATTTTTTTGTGTCTCGATGTGACTCTAGACGTTTACATCCACACACTGTGCAGATAATCTCGAATTATTTTCACATTCTCTTCGGCTCAATTAATTCATGAAGAGTTTGCAGACTCTTTCGCAATCCCTATCGACTCGAGGCATGAGATGGGTTAAGTCTACTTGTTTGGTGCGCTTTCAGCTTCGAATGGTAAAAAACCATTGGTACCGAGTCGTCCTCTCAGTAAGACATGTGTTACACATCATCATGACAATCAGGTAACAACAAAATGTGATTCAACTGATCAATTATAGTTCCTACAGTGTTAAATACATACAAATGCATTACTCCGTTTTGTGCTTTCACACTGTGGATACCTTAGAAAATACAACAATAAAGAAATTCTTTTGTACTAGCTGCTTTACCAAGAAGGTAGGTCAAGGGCCAAATCCCTTTTATATTATAGGATTAAATGGTCAGATTACAGGGTGAATATTTACAGAAACACTCAGAGGTCGGATACAAATTAACCACAATATGTGTCCCCCGGGTAACTTTTTTATTCAGTGGCCAAACGTCCTCAAATACACAGGATTAAATGGTCATAATAAAGGGTGAATATATACTGAAATACCTGGAGGTGGGATATTAAGAGCCCGTTTTATGGGTGGGGTACAACTTCTAGCAGGGATGAAAATTCAGCCCGCCACAATATGTATTCCCAGGTAACTTTTTTATTCATTCTCCAAACTTCTTCAAATACACAGAATTAGATGGTCATAAATCAGAGCGAATATAGACAAAATGGACTGAAATGGTAAATGGACTGAACTTATATAGCGCTTTTCTAGTCTGACTGACCACTCAAAGCGCTTTACATTGAAGCCACATTCACCCATTCACACTCGCATTCATACACCAACACAATGTAGAATTTGGGGGTTAAGTGCCTTGCCCAGGGGCACATAGACATGTGACTGGAGGAAGCTGAAATCGAACCTACGACCCTCCGATTGCAAGCCAACTACTCTACCACTGAGCCACAGTCGCCCTATAAAACACTTGAAGGTGGGATACTCAAAGTCCTTTTCCATGGTGGGAAACAAATTCTGGCAGGGATGAAGACTTAGCCTGTCGCAATATGTATCCTCTTCTAAAAAGCGCTATAAGTATCCCACTTCCAAGTGTTTCAGTATCCATTCACCCTGTATTATGAACATTTAATCCTTTAAATTTGAAGATGTTTGGCAAATGAATAATAAAATACCTGAGCGATACAAATTCTGGCAGCCATAAATATAATCCATGCTAAAATTTGTATACCCACCTTAAAAAGGGCTGTGCACATCCCACCTTCAAGTGGCTTAGTAAATACCTTGGATTCTAACAAATTAGTTTTGTGATTTTGAAGAGGTTCAGCCAAGGAATAAAGAAGTTACCTGGGGATACATATTCTGGCAGGCTGAGTCTTCACCCCTGTCAGAATTTGTATCCATCCCCCAAAAGGTCTCTGAGTATCCCATTTCCAGGTGCTTCAGTAAATATATTCACCTGTTTTATCAACATTTATATATAATACAGGGTTTATTAATACTATATTTATTCCCTTAAATTTGAAGAGGTTTGTTCAAGAAAAAAAAAATTACAGATACAGATTATGGCAAAACTGAATCTTAATGTGTGATATAATTTGTTTCCCCCCTTAAAGTGTTTCTGTATACTGTATATTAACACTGTATTCTGACCATTTAATCTTGTAAAATAAGAGGGGCTTAGACATTGTTAAATAAAGTAAGGAAGGGAGTGTTTTGAACATAAGTAAATAGATGAAATACAACTTTGAAAAATCTTAAATTAAAATAGAAGTATTGATTTGCTATTAGAGTGATGTTTTTAGTTTAATTTATTGAAAAGAAAAAAAAAGTGATTTTTCCTGGTAACGGAAATTTTCCATCACACATAGTAAAAAAAATATGACCTGAAATAAATGCTGAACAATGCATTTAGGTTTGAGAAGACTTTGGGGAGCAGATGATATGAAAAATAATGACATAAAATCATAAATTTCATAGAAATATAAAATTTTATCCTTCATTTGAGCATAATATAACACCTGAATACAATGAGCTTTAATGTGACAACATATGACATATATACAATATTATGGTATGTAGGGCCTACCTTCCTGGTAAAGTATAAAGGAAAAGGAGACACAAAAGCATTTTAAAAATAATTAAACCAACGTGAACATGATTTTTAATCAGAAATCAAAATATGTATTGTGACACAAACAATGTCACACTTAGCTAAATGTTAAAGCGGTAAGCTGTTCGCTTGCCGTTTGAGAAATACAGTGGAGGAAAGCAGGTAGCGGTTTAGGGTGTGAGTTCGCGCTCCCGCGTCAGGGGGTACAATTTCTGATGGAGATAACTACCTAGGCACGACACCGGCAACGAAGAAGCTGAGCCAGATTAACTTTCAGTGCTGTCCCCTGAGAGTCAACCAATCAGCACCTCAGTGTAGTGACATCACCCGACGTCGATGTTGTCTAGCCAGCCACGATCCGCCATTTTTTTAAACATTCGGCAGAGAAAGGCCCACGCGCTTTGCAAGTTTCAGCTTCAAACACGTATAGGCTTGAAACTAGTTGCTTTGTGAGCCGCTTTTGACGGCGACAAAGTGTGCAGTGTGAACGCAGCCTGAGGCATTTGCTGTTGTTTGTGATGCTAACTACTGTTAGCAAGATGAGGATAACAATGTAGGCCTATTGTCAAACATGACAAAGCACCAAATGAACATGTGCCGTACTTTACTAAGTATGGCACATACTTAGTAAAGTATGCATTTAATAAAATAAAAACTGTCCGTTGTGTCCGTGAATGCTTTACAATTGTAACACTTACTGTGTTTCAGATGTACAGCAGCCATATTGGATTCTGAACTTAAAATTACTCCACAGCAACCTACAGCAACAGCAAGTTTTTTAGCTGAAAATCTAATTTAAACAGGGACCTCAGAAAATCCAACTGGTGAGAACAAAGATAATAACCTTGTCCTGTAAGATGGATTCTTCTGAGATTTTGAGTTTTCGAAACCCACAAGAATCGATCTTGTACTGCTCCAACTACACCGTACGACTCACCTCCACTAGTGGTGCGGACCAGTCATTTGTAAACAATGTGCTTTGGGCGGGCACAAGGGCGAATGTTCAGGCATGACGATAGCAGCAAGTGCCCAGCCAAAGCAAAACAAACATGGCTGTGCAGATGGACGTATGGATAGAACCGGCTATTGAATCTGTTTTAGAAGAACTAGAGACGATTTTTTTTCCTTGGAAAATGAGCAAAGGTAAGGACTTTATCTATTTCTTGACAGGAAAGATATGTGTGCTTTTCTCCCGACTGGCGCGTAGTTTGGTCGTAATCGTCCCCATTCCGCTCCCGCATCTTTAGCTCTGATGCTAAACTTGGCTAGCTAAGCTAAAGGATAATAGCCCCATGCCTGACTGCTGCCGTATCAGTGCTCCTCCGACGGTTCTTCTATTTCTCAAACCTCAAAAGGTAAGAACTAGTAACTTGAAATAATTATTAAAATGTAGTGTTACTATAATTAAAATCCAACAAAAACAGCCTGTCAATCAAAGTCCGGCCCCCTCATTAATTATGCAAGATTTCAAAAAATTATCTTACGAAAACCAGCCTGGTGCCTATTTTTTTGACGAGCCCAGCGTTATCTCAAGAAGAATATGTTGCCATAGAAGTTTTAAAAAAAATGGGCACCAGGCATTAAAGTTGTTTTTAACGTGTCTAAAGTCCAATGCTTTTCAATGGGGGCCTAACGGCCAAATGGAGGTACTACAGCAATCGAGGAGCAATGGCGACCTCCATGGTATGCGGTCACAAAGCAGAGCAGCCAGCGGCCATTGGTCTAAACATAGGTCTGACTTTTGCCAGGTTACAAAGACGACGCAGCAAGAGAAACAGGGATGATCTCCACTTTGAGTGTGCTGTTAATAAACATCTCTTGAGGAGTTTGAGGGAGAGTGACAAGATGTGAAGTGCAGCTGGAGTTAGCGCTTTAGGAGTCACCACATGTAGACATAGGCTATAGAAGTAGGCTGTTGCTCAATGGTCCAAACACCTCTTTTTAGATGAAAAATGTAGCTTTTTTATAAACATCAAGGTCCCAGAGTCTTAAGGCACAGCTAGCAAACGCAGAATCCAGATTGTTTGAGGTCACAGAGGTGTCGGTAAACTGTATTTTATAGAATGCCAAGTCAAAGCGGCCACCTACAAGGAAAATTTTGACTATCCTTTTCTCTGCTGACAAGAATAATTAAGATACTGATTTTATTCTTCAACTGGACTTGGCTCGTGTCTACACTGCTACTATTATCAATACCTGCTTCATTGTACACCATAAAAAATCTCACAACCATCCTCTGGTAATCATAGCCAATAAATATTTACATAAATCTTTGGAAGTCAAAGCAATTTTAATTTATCCAACTCTCTAAACTTAAAACCAATATGCTTGTGTAGGAGGGTGAATGCAGTACACTTGAAATACAGTATCGCATCAAGTACTTCCTCCAAGCGGATCTTTACGATTCCAATATTGCACACACTGGCATTGTGCTTGCAGTTGTGGTTCAACATACCGTGCAGCTCCTGCTTAATGACTAGGGTATCGCTCAGCTTAATTGACTAGAAAACCCACCTGAGAATCTATGGGTTATTGTCAAGCCCACATCTAACATGGGAGACAAAATCAAAGCTGCTATCAAAGCAACCTCGGCTTCCTTAACACCACAGCAGATCTACTTGATGATCACCTCCATGTCACACACACCAATAAGTGAGCGCATACAAAGTACTGTACATGGACATAATTTTAAATAGGCCCATATTTCTGTATTACAATCCTTTTTATTGGTCTTTTATAATATTCATCAACATTTTTCCTATTAACTGTAAGCCATAATCATCAAAAGTAACATCATTCTCTGTTTAATCACTCTAAATATAAACAAATTCCGCTTTGAAATTAAAATACTGTGATAAACAAATTTTTTGATGATGTGAATTATTTAGATGCACCTATATGAGCACACACAATCATGTCAAGCCTCAGGACACACACGCCACACGGTTTGGCAGGAAGACAGGTCATGTCTGCTGTGACAGTGGAAGCTGTCTGGATACTGGATAATGGAGATTTCTCATTGCAGCTATAGCACTAAATTTTTTTTGTGTTGAATGAAAAATGCCTTCTGGAAGATTCATTGTTTTTCTGTCATACATAAGATTTTGTAATATGGTGGGAGACACACAGAAGTCCTTCTGTGTGTGTGTGTGTGTGTGTTTTAAGACTCCATTACCCTGCAGCCTTTCCAGGCTGGGGATATGCAGCAGTTATCCGGTTACATTCCTCTGGCAGCCCGAGCTCAAACATGGGTTCTTCTGATCACAACTTCCCTGTACAGTAAGTCACTTTGGATCAAAGCATCTGCTAGTTAGAGGACAAAATTTTTTTTTTGGGGTGGGGGTGTGGGGGGGGGGATTTGGCAGCTTTGGCGCAGTTCTTTAAGTCTTAACAGCAATTATTTCCACATGACTTTTAACATTTCCCCCTGGAGGGGCGGTTTAGAGCAGAGTAATGTGCAATGTGTGTGTGTGTGTGAGAGTTTGAGTAAATGCTCTGCACTACGTTGCAGCTCTCCCATTCCCAACAGCAGATGGCGCCGAGGCACAGTTTTTATTTTTAATTTTTCTTTTGTATAAGTGTGGCATCTCTACAACAGAGCTTGACTGGTTTGACCAAGGGTTCAACAGCCAATCAGAAGGCAAGCTGAGGTAGTCCCTGCATCGTGTTGAACTACAGGAGTACTTGCAATAGGTAGGAACCTGATGCCTTCAAGGTAAAAACCAGAGATCAGCTGCCCCTTGTGTTAAAACTGTGGGTGTGGGCAGTGCGGTGTCTCAGATTTATGCGGGTGAGGGTACACGAGGATATATGGAGGGTGGGATTGGTCTGTGTGCTGGGGCCGTAAATAAATCATCATATGGTTCTGTCTGTGAAAGCTGAGAACCCCCCGTCTCTAGCTGGCCTCCTCTATGAGACGAGCCAAGGTGTCTCTGAGCTCCGTCAGCTCAAAGATCTTGCCATCCAGCAGCTCCAGCAGCGTCCGCAGGCTCTTCCTGAAATTCTCTTGCTCCTCCTGGTTCTCCTCCAGTCGTTGCTCGGCTCCCGCTAGCTGCTCCTCCAGCACCCGACTACGCAGCTCCGTCTCCTGCAACATGCATCATTGTGTTTACGTTACACGGCAATGGGTAGCCGTTTCCTTTGGAAGACACGGTGCTTTATAAAAGGATGTATACCTCTTGAAATGTTCCAATTTCTGTTGCGTCAGATGTCACCAACAGAATTTTTATATTTTATGCGACATATCAACGCAAACAAGCACATAATTGTGAAGCTGGACGACACAAATGTGGTTTTCATGATGTTTTGCAAGATTATGGGTTCCCTTCTTTTGCCACATGTAAGATTTGTGGAGTGGATGTGTAATAGTTGTCCTGTCAACAGGTACGTCCACCTGTCTACCCACAGGGCAATTTGGCTGCTTAAAGCTCTCCTTTACAGCGTGGCAGCCAAGGTGGGCGACCATATTTTGGTAAGTTTGGAGTTGTGTTATATTCATTTTCATTGCTCTTTTGAATAGAACTACATGATATGTCTAAAGCCCAGGATATTACATTGGTGCCTCTTTACAATAAGACTCCCCTTGTAAATGGCTAATCAATTGTTTATATATATGTCTGTAATTCATCAGTGAACACTTTGTATATCATTAAAAAGTGTTTATCATGCACTTATTAAAGGCGAGAAAGTGAAAAAATTGACTAGTTTCTTTCTAAATACTGAATCGAGGGGCTAGAATTAAACATTTTAGACTAGTCTCTACCTTTTAGTGGGTTGCTTCACAACTTTACAACTTTAAGGCTCCCTTTGATAGCATATATTTATATTGGAGTAAAAAAGTACAATACTACATGCCAAATCATTTTAAGTTTACAGATTCTCTTTGTGCTTTCAAGCCAGTAATTTTGTCTTAGATGTTTAATTTAGCAACTCTAGGTGAAACATATAGATTAGTTCATTATTTGTCTATTTTGTCTCTTCTTACCCCTTACCTAATGCATGATAAAACCTTATTAATTATTTATAAAGTGCTTAAGGATTATTTAATAATGCATCTATAAACTATTTGCTGGCCATTTATAATAGGAATCCTATTTTAAAGTGGTTCTGTATCGATAACCCTGCTTTAACCTTCCCAACATATTCTCTGCAGTGTTCCTTTGGCTTTATGATGCTGCCACTCAGTTAATGAATTTCATTTCAAGTACTTTAGAACCACTAGATTATTTTTGTTTTATCACACAAAACCCCAAAGTAAAAATATTAATGTTAGTTAAAAGGGAGGTTTACCTCAAGCTTCTGAGTCAGAGTGTCTTTCTGCTCCATGAGGTCATTCATGTTTTCCAGTTCTTCTTTTAACTTCTCCATTTCCTGTAGGGGCGCAAACATACCTTAATGGATATGTGAGTTAACTGTAACTACATGATGCAATACTTCTCCAGATTTCTCCCTCCTTTACACTTGCAGAATCACACCTCTTCTTTATCCCGCAGTGCATTCTCCAGCTCCTCTATAGTTTGGTTTAGTTCCGTCTTTTGGGATTTTATCACCGGGGTTTGGTTACTCTGGCACTCGAGCTCTGTCACCTGCAGGGACAAGATGGATATCTTGATTTAGTCACCACGCCCCTGATCTCAATCTATCTCCCAGTCCACCTTTTCTTTATTCTCCCATCCTCTCATCTCTTTCTTTCTTTCATCTCGACTTCACAGCGTCCCTCCTAAACGAGCGCTCCCATTTGATCAGAATGATTTAATCACGCATGAAAACAAACAAGCTCACCCGTTTGTGTAGTCTCTCTGCCTCCTCTTGATAGGCCGCCAGTTGCTGTTTCCACTGTTTGACGTTGGCCGTGGATTCCAGCAGAGCTGCCGTTAGCTTGGCGTTGTTCCCCTTTAGAGCCTCCAGCTCAGCCTCCCAGTGTTTCGTCATGGCCGGGCTGAAGAACACACGCGTGTGTTTTCAATTAGGCAACATCAAGTGGATGTAAGTTGTAAGCATTGCAGGCAATAAACAACTAAAAAACTGAACCTCATGGTACATGGTATGAATAGACTAAATGAGATTGCCTGGCTTATGAATACAAGTATGTCTAAAAGTACCTCAGCTTTGCCAAAGAACATCGGGCCTACCTTCTGCTCCCTAGGGTTCTTCAACCAACATAGTCTGGATGAGCATTGACCAATGGATTTGCTTATCTTCTGCAAAGTCTGAACTTGGACTGTGGCTATGTACAAAACAATTATTATAGAGATCAGCTGAGTTTTGTGCTGAAAAATCGCCTTGACAGATTTTTTCTCTTTTGAAAAAGCAGATTATTGACACTGTGAACACTACAACAGACTCAGCAGCCCCATGTGTGATATGTTAATTTCCAAAGCAGTGTAAACTGTCAATATGTTGATAAAGCATCTCTCTATATAAGGAGAAACCTAATTATCCTTAGTTCAGCCTTTATACTTTTCCACCTTTCTTGTGTGAGTACTTTTTTCATCTCTTACTTTGCTGCTGTTGCAGGTGATTTTTCCCTTTGTGTGATAATAAAGGATTATTCTATTCTATTCTACCTGCGGTAAAGATGTGTTAAAGAAACAGCTTTAATAACGGCAGTAAAATCTCAACAACAAATTTTTTTTTAATTGCCTCTAATTGAAGTTTATTCATTTACTGGGGAGAATAATTTCTGAGTAAGAAAAACTTGCTCATAACAAATTAAATTAGCAGCACACAGAAGGACAAAATGACTCCTCATGAAACAGCAAAATCTGTGTTTTAAGTCAAATTAGTCATCCATCACTTCCTGGGTTTATGAACATGATGTGACAAAATTAAACTTATGAAGTATAGAAATAAGCCTGATCAATACTTGACCATTTAAAGATTCAGATAACTTAGTTTTGGTCGAAAGAAGAACGTATAGTTGAGCAAGAAGCATCTGGAAATCCGACAGAAAGAAGCAAGGTGGTGTTAGTATCATGATATGGGCTGTTTAAAGCCAACCACTGACTTGGTAGCATGTTCGATGATCTATACTGAGTTCTTAATAGTTTATTAAAAAATTTCCAGGTAACAACAAACATCATCTTAAGGCGCTTTGTGGCCTTCTGAATGATTCTGTGCACTGCAATTGCAGTTCAAGAATGGAACCAATTTGTCTTGCTAGCACAGGCTGGTAGCAGGTCACCTGATGCAGACGGATATCTTTTAATTCTTTATTGTAGAGATATTCACAGACAAAAATCTTAAAATCAAAAATGAAAGAAAGAAAGAAAGAAAGAAAGAAAGAAAGAAAGAAAGAAAGAAAGAAAGAAAGAAAGAAAGAAAGAATGTTATTACTTTTTTTAGCAGGGCAAACTCTTTATATTTCAGATACCCAGTTATTTACAGATTACTGACAATTATATGACTTGGTTTTGAAATAGCCGTCTGTTCAAAACATGAAAGCTTTTGGGCCTCAAGGCAAATTTAAGATATCTAACCCCTTAAAAGGTGATCACCACATGTGTCCAGTTTCTTCCAAAGTCTATGACAGATAAAATAATTGAAATTCACTCTTTAAAAATGCCTTTTAAAGTCTGATCATTGCCAGAATTTGTTAACTTGAACTTTTGTGCATATCCGATGTATAAAACAGAGACTCCAAGACAGTTGCAGATGGAGGCAGCTATTATCTCTCACTCACACACACGCACACACACACACACACACACACAGTTTATATCCTCAGACGCTGCAGCAACCCTCTACTGAGCCACAACACCCACTCTGTGAAGTGTGAAAGACAGAGAAAACCCTGATATAATTCCCACTGAACTCCTACAGCTCGCCTTCACTCCTTACGTAACATCCACCCGCCCCCCTCTGCAAGCGTGTCTGCATGCATGTGTGACGCATACGAGGGAGACGACACCTCGTCCTACACATTCACATACAAAACTGACACTCCACCATACAACCACACACACACACACGCTCACTCACACGGACAGAGCGGTGCTGTCACCGCTCCCGCCAATGTATAAACCTCACACAGCAGCTCGGAGAGGCAGAGAGCAGGCGAGACGTCAAGATGTGAGGATGGAGACAGACGGATGGAGCAGAGAGACATCATCGGAGGGAGAAGGAGATGAAGGACAAGATGTTGAGATGCTTTATTAGAGTCTGAAACGGTCTGTCTGTGTGTGTGTGGGGTGGGGGGTAATCTGAGACCATTTCTGGCTGAGGACAGAGACACATGGTGGGTAAGTTAGAAGCTGCTACGTTGTTTAACTACTGAGTGAAGATGAAGAGATGTATCATTGCAAGGAAAATATGTATGTTACCGGGCAGTTGTCTGTGTATTTGCACCTTAAGAGAAAAAAAAATGTGTTGCTAAAAAATATATGAAAGGCTAATATTTTGTTTACTGCTTTTGTACATTTAGCACCAATATAAAAATATTTCTTAGAAACTGTCTTTAAAATTGTCTTTGAAAGATTTGCAAGAACAAATAACGATTTCCTCATAGGAACAGTGATCTAACATGTCCAAAAAGTTATGCTTGAAACTTTTTTTCTCATTTCTGAATGTAATTGCAGCTACTTGTAAATATTACCGCTATTTCACAAGCTCTAAATAAACAGTTGACTCTATTTTGTGTTTTACTACACAAAAAATCTGAACATTTGCATTCCCTCTCTTTCTGAATAAAACGATGAAGAACAAAGTGTGAATGTGTGGGACACATGGGGTTTTTCTGCAGCGCTCCCAAAGGTCCTGACCACTGTTGGCGTTCAGGTAGGTTTTCTCTCCTCAACCAAGCAATTCAAGAAAAAAAAAAAAGTAATAGCAGGCACAGCAGTTGCCATGGCAGCGGCGGAGGAACTGAGGAGACGTCGCAGCGCTCTCCTTTCACCCAAACCCCCCTACACCAGAAGACCATTCACATCCAAGCCAGGAAGTCCAAATAGAAAGCTTCTATAATATCAATAAAAACCATTCAAACCCAATCAAGCGTGTGATTTACCAAACACGCCCACATCCTGATTTCAGAAACTCGTCTTTCATCCGCCTCTCTCCTCATCCGTTCTCTGCGCCCACATATACCTGCCCACACAGAGCGCTGCACTGCGTCCCGCAGAGACAAGCAGCTATCTAACTCTAGATGCGCCAAGACTACTCAGGAGGTCTGGAGCCCCAGCCCCACCAAAACCCACCCCCACTCAAAAAAAAAATAAAATGCAGCAAAGGGCTGCAGCTTTGTGGGTTCGGTTCTGCATATAAAGGCATACACACTCAAGGTACGCTCAATGTGTGTTTTAACAGAAGAAGGACACATGATTAACCTGTATGGGCTGGGGCATGTAGAAACATACTAGTCAGAGAAATGCAGGCAATATAGCTTTATGGTTCTCACATCCACTAGGTGCATATCTGTGAAAATTTAAGTGAGGTTTGCTTGTTATGTGCACACTTGCAGAGTCGACCCCATCTCCCACGCATGCAGCATTAATAGAAAAACCAGTAAGGCTGCAGCAGGCAGTGGGTGTCCTCTCCACATATCTTTCTCTCCCTGAATATGTGCAGCTTCATGTAATGGTAGGGTACTTCTTTCTTATTCAACAATACCCAGAAATCTGTCTGATCATTTTGCATGTTGAATATTTCCTATAGATACGCTCAGGAGTGTACAAAGCCTCATTGTGGTCGTGAATGTGATATTATTTAGAGTTTTATAATGCACTTAAAGTGTTTAATAAAATGATAATACAACAAACAACTGGAATGAAATTCAAAAAGAAGATTTTTTTTATTAAATGTATAAATTATAGTGGACGTTTTTGATTCCCACAAGGTCATTCACAGGTTCAGGCTCAAATATAAACATAAACCCTCATTAATATTTGGTTATGTGTCTCATAGTTTTTATAGCTCAATATCTAGCTGGATTAAGACCACTAGCCTTACTAGAGCTGGCAACGTTCACCTAAAAGTGTTTCTTGGTTCAAAGCTTCCTGCCTTGAACAAAGATGTTGTGTATAGTCCAAGAATCTTCCGTTATGCTTTCCCTATTGTCTGTATGACCAAAGTTGTATGGGATACAAAATGTAACATGCCATTTTTCGTGGACAGAAAAACTTTTGTGTCACAAAATACATATATTCAATACGAAACCATGTTACTTCGTAACGCCATTTGTCCACGGAATACACAAATCGGTTTGCATTGTGTCCACGAAACACTGAAGAGAGCACATCGTTTCATGGACCAAAATGACTGGAGGCCCTTTCCTTTCATGGACATAAGGCTGAATGCACTATTCATTGTCGTAGACGAAATAAACTGTCCTCCACAAAAGTATGTAGTGTGTCAGAAAACTGATTTTGTAATTCTATTGTGCATTTCGTCCTCATAATGACATTATCATGACATATAATTCATTTCGTAAACTGCTGACTCACGAAATGCATTTCGACCACGGAATGAAAGCATACGTCACTGAATGAATTTCGTTAGTTATGAAGTTACTATTCCGTGGATAAAATGCCTTCTGTAACTGCAGAGTTGGAGAATAAATCCCTTTTGTACACATTATAATTTCTGTAGCACAACACCATAGTTTTTTGGACGAAAGTTTATTTCATCTACGACAATGAATAGTGCATTCAGCCTTATGTCCACGAAAGGTAAAGTCCACCAGTCAATTTGGTCCATGAAACGATGTGCTCTCTTCAGTGTTTCGTGGACACAATGCAAACCATTTTGTGTATTCCATGGACAAACGGCGTTACGATGTAACATGGTTTCGTATTGAATATATGTATTTCGTGACACAAAAGTCATTCTGTCCACGAAATAGGGCATGTTACATTTTGCGCCCCATTAATGTGTTCTGTTGTCTGTGCAGGTTGGCTGTGGCTTCTACGGAAACCCCGCCCTCTTGGTGGCTCTCTGTGTTTTCTCGGAAGTGTCTCGAGCTTCAGCCCTGACCATTCTGTATAGCTTACTTTTGTTGTGGAGTTTTGCCACATAGGTAGACACCTTTTGTTATTAAACTCCATAAACTCGACTAAAGTGTCGCCTCCTTACTGCAACTGGGTTACTTGCTGTTAGCCGTAACATCTTCAGTGGATTTAAGTTTTGTGTATTGGGGATGGCCAATCTAAAAGCTTTCTAATTCCTGATTTATCAATCTCAAGATTGAATTTGGTGATTGTTTAGGCTCATTGTTCTTTCAGAACAGCAAGTTGTCAATCATTTTCAAACATCTGACCCAAACTGCCATGAATATTCAGGAAAAAAAACGGAAAAAGCAAAGCAAAAGCTTATCATGAACTGGAAACTGCTGTAACACTAGTGTAACCACCTTTAGGGAAGCAAGTTTCAAAGTAAGGTGGTCTGGGAGTCTCCCAACCACGAAGGAAGGCCCTTCTCCAACAGTGATGCCTTCATATTAAATAATATTTGCCTATTCCCACATGAAAAAGCCAACTGGCTTGTAGAGAATAAATTAATGGTCAGATGTGACACGGAACACTGATTTCCAAATTACATCAAACTTGGTATTGGAATGGATGAAGTAGGCTAACCTTAAGGTCTTCTGGAACGGCTATAACCTCAACTGTATCAGAAGTGCGTGAGCTGTGATATAAAGTTTAGTCTGCTCAAGAAAACTGAATGATTTGGATAAAATTTTCTATCTCTGCTCAAAAGAGTGGTCGCATATCTAGCCTGATTTATGCCTGAAGCTTATTCAGCGCTAAAACAAGAGTGTAGTTTCCCTACAACATGCTGAAGAACATTTGCCCAAACATTAGTGGGGTGTGTTTCTTTATCTCAACCTGAATATATGACCTTGACCCTAGGTGTTTTAAAGAAAATTCACCAACCATCCATCAAATTATTTTTGTTAAAAATCATTCATGTGCAATCTTCTCACATTGAAAAAGGGAATGGCTCAATTTGGGACCTAGGATTATTGATATTCATGCCCATAATGAGTACATGGAAACTTCTGACCACAACTTTATTTAAATAAAACACACTAAGCTTCTTTACTCAAACACCAGAACAACCATATTTTAAGTCAGAAAATCACATCTTTAATTAAATTAATCTCAGCTACAGACAACAGCAGAACTGGCACAAGTTACAGATATTTCACAAAAGGAAAGGCCTGTACATTGCACTACAAAAGAAGACTTCACTCTTTTGAACAACTCAAACTGAGTCTCCCGCCTCTCTCTCTCTCTCTCTCTCTCCTCACTTTATCTACTTCAGCGATGCACTGTGTGGCGATCCTGGACATTTAGGTTTTGGTGACTCATGTACAGACTTTATACAAAGCACGTTCCTCTCTGACACACACAATCTGCGTGTCTGTCTTGCTCTTTCCGTGCCTCCCACTACCCACATTGTGTTATATAAGTCTTACATAAACACTTCATCGACACATTGTTGGCAACGAACCTCACAGCCGCACCTTTTGGAGCTGTTTTACACAACAGTGTGTTTGTGTGATGTCTTACAGAGACAGGTGCACTCCGGCAAAAGTTAAAAATCACATTTTAGTTTGCTAAAAAAAGACTCAAAGAGGAATGTGTACAGCGGTAATTGTGCATGCATAGGTGTCACACCAACACCCACTCAGACGAGGGATTTTATTTTGCATTCATATTATTGCACTGCAGTATAGCCATACATATATGCAAGCATATTAAGACTTCATTAAACCTTTTTCACAGCTTATCACATTACAATAACAATTATCAACGTGATAGACCAACACAAGACCAGCACATAGTTGTGAAGTGGAAGTCTGACACATTTTCTTTTCGCCAATAAAAATGCATTAAGCAGCACTTTTTCAATCTGATTCGCCTAAATAAGTTCCACTGCAAACGTTTCCCTTAGGAGGTCACCTTATAATTAAGTAAAGAAAAAAATAAAATAATAAATGAAAATCTCACAGGGTTAGTTAAAGCATAAAAGACATGCCCTGCCATCTAAACTGACAGACAGGATGGGGGGTTAAATACATTTTTACCACAAGTCAAGTAAGTGACACAATGGTGTATGTATCGGAAAAATAACACACTATGTTGAGATATGGAAATGGCAGCATTATACTGTGGGATTTTTAAATTATTTTTCAGAAGGAACAGGGAAGCTGATTAAAGTTGATGGGAAGATGGATGAGGCTAAAAAGGGGCAATCCTGAAAGAAAACCTGCTCTGAGCTGTAAAAGACTTAAATACAGCTGAGATTCAGCTTCCAGCTGGATGGCGACACCAGATACAAACCCAGAGCTACAAATCAGCGGATTCTATTAACCAATAAACAGTCAGGACTAAGTCCAATTTATAATCTGTAGCAAGATTTTAAAAATATTTTCATATTCTCTCCACTAAATCTGCAGTAGGTGAGGTATTTTGCATACTAGGATGGGCAACAATATAAGCCTCTACATGTCCGAGGCTGCTAGAGAAACCTGGAACAACCAAATGGTTTTTCACAAACTATTGAACCATATAGTGAGAAGACAAATACACACTGAACTTTTTAGAATTTTATTTGTAAAAAAAAAAATTATAAATCCTAACTTTTTTTCTTCCACTTCACATTGATAAACAACGTGGTGTTGATTTGCTACAGAAAATATCATTATAATGTTTTAAATTGTGTGATTGTAACGAGAAATAATCCGAAACAAATTCAGGAGCACCTATCTACAGTTGCAGGGCTCTCTAGATAGAAATGTGTGTGAGGTTCCTCACAGATCATGCTCAGCCTGGACAAGAAAAAAAAGTGGATACTGGTTCATCTGTCCTGAGAAACAATCTAAGTTACATGTCTTGCTGGTTTGAACAACTGAACAGTGTGTAAATGCTATAATTCCAGTAAAAAAAAAAAGTCTTATGCACCCATTTCATTTGCATCCGTCCTCACAGGACTTGTGTTTTATTCTTACTTTTGAATAAATAGTCAGTGCATCATGTTTTGGAAAACAGCACCCACCCTTCTGCAAACCTGTAGTCAGGCTCTTATTTTAGAAAAAATACATTACATCTAAAAATGTTTTTTTTTGTTTTGTTTAGAGAAGTCACGGTGTCGCAGCAGTCAGGCCTATCAGAAAGAGCAGACCCGACAAGTCTTAAGCTGCTCCCTAAAGAGGAAAAACACGAGAAAGCAGCGTTGAATACAGGGAGTTCACTCTTCCATGCTGACATGGAACGGATATAAAGGTGAACACAGACATAAAGAGACAGAGAGGGAAGAGCGGTTTGCACATCTGTACTGCAGATGACAGACAAGCAGACAAAAACTCACATCCATCATTGCTTGGGTGAAAATATATGTGACCCTGGTGCTAATCTTTTGGCCACAAAGGTTGTGAGATATACCTGTGTGTGAAAGCCAGTGCGTTCTGTGACGGCTCCGGACGGCTGTCCGAGTTCGGAGTCGTGTCACAGATCTCATCTGTGCCGTTTATGGTTTCCATGGGGGGAGTCACAGGGGTCAGGGGGGAGGCGAGCTCACCAGCCGGAGACTCCTATAGATGGGAGAACGTTTTACAGCGTTACTGTCAGCATGAATAATGAAGCTAATAATGAACACTATCCTTTTTGAGCTTCACTCTGTGAAAACAAGAAAATCTGTCATTTATTCTGCCATGATAAGAACATATGTATCAAAGTAAGAAGACATCTGTAAGATATTTTTCAGAAATGACCTAAAGCTTTAAAGGGGAAATATTATGCAAATGTAACCTTTTTTTTAAATCAATTTAAGTTGCCATTTGAGTCTGTGCTGCCTCTAAAACACATTAAACATGAATAAAAAAACAAAACAAAAATTCATCCATTTATTTTGCAGTTTTTGCTTATTCTGAAAAGGACTGACATGGTCAAGAATTGATCTGGTGAGATCGATTTATGTGAGAGTGATTTTGTGCAAAGAATTTCATTAAGATGTATTGTAGAAAATATAGACCTATTATAACGTCTTTAAAAAAAAAGCCACAATATATCCCTTTTAAAGAAATTTAGGTGTTACAAAATTAAGGTAAACAAAATCACATAAACTGTGATAAAATTGAATATTTGTGAAAAGTTTACTTTTTTCAGTAACTTAATTCACTAAGAGAAACAAATCAGATAGTTTAACTGCACACAGACCAATGTTTTCAAGCCTTTATTTCTGTTCATTATGATACAGCTAATGAATAATAATAAAAAAATAACTTTTAAAACAAAGTTTTATATGCAAAAGTCTTGGCTTCGTAAAAAAGTACATTTATTTCCTGCTTAAAAGTTGTCATTTTCCAATGGTGCTTTGAATCTGACAAACGAGCCTCATGGAAGCACATATTCTAATGCAGCGGTCACCGACCTTTATAAAAACTGAGAACTAATACGAAGGGCTACCTGTACATCACAAACTTTTGAACAGTTGATTGGTTTATGTTTAGTTATATGATAACAATAATTCTATGATGATATGCTATCTGATCACACATTGATTGCTCACAAATAATGATTCAGGACAGATAACCCTGTGATGGACTGGCGACCTGTCCAGGGTGAACCCCGCCTCTCGCCCGTTGACAGCTGGAGATAGGCACCAGCCCCCCCGCGACCCATTAAGGATTAAGCGGTTAAGAAAATGGATGGATGGACAGATAACAGATACACTTCAACATGCAACACTTTATTTCTATTAATCTTTTAGTGCATTTCAAGTTTTTACTTTTTTTTAGAACATACCCAGAGAGCATCTTATGGTGTCCCTGAGAGCAACTTAGTACGTGCGGGCACCATGTTGGTGACCGCTGTTCTAATGTATTACATATGACTGTCTGCTATTTGGTTAAAAGTCTCTGCAGCGTAACCACATGATATATTTGTAACCATCAACAGGCTTCTGGTATAACGTGGATAGGTTTTCTGATTACCACTCTTGGCAGAGCAGGTCCAGCTCATCTAAACCGTGCAGTTTCCAGAAAGAGGTAACTTTTTAACTTAAGTTCATACATTTTTCAAAAGAATTGAGGTCAAGCCAGCTTACCGTTTGGCTCCTTTATCCAATCCATAATTGATTGGTGTTAAAACAACGTTTTTCCGTTTCTCAATCATCTGACGCAAACCTTTCTGATGAGATGACAAGAAATGGGTTAAGATGTTCAAGGACAACTCATGAACCTTTTAAAGCTCAAGGCTACTTTAAGTTCAAAGCTTTTAGAACATCAATGTGAGCATCCACAGTGAAGCCAGCTTTGCTGAGCAAAAATGAAGCCACATAAATAGCCCAAATTCATTCTGAAGAAAGAAACAACAAAAATATGGTTAGATGATGCAAAAATGAAAATATTTGCCCACATTAACAAAAAAGATGATAGGAGGAGTCCTGATGAGGCTTTCAAACCAGATAACACAGTGCCACCTGTCAAGGCACTGGCAGCATCATGGTATCTTTAGCCACTAATGGTACAAGTGAATTACAAAATCTGAGGGAATTATTGAGGAAGGAAATTCTTCAACCTCACCTCAAATTAAAACCAAAATTCAAACTTCAACATAGCTCAGTGTTTTAACTAAACACCGATCCAAACATAATTTACTCTGGTTTTAGGATGGAAAAATCCCACTACTATTAATTTTTTTGAAAGGCACCAACTTTGGCCATTTAAAAAGATTGCTGACTGTTGTCTAATGCCTGATCCATGCCAGGGAACCAACCAATGTCAACAGACAATATCCAGCAAGAATTATGTCAGAGTCAGTCAGCACCTTATTAAAGGCTCATTGCTGGTTTCTCTGCAACTTGCTAAATGATATTTTTCCAGACACTAGCATACATTTGAGTCTGCAAGTATGAATCTATAATAAATTCAACCTTGTTCACCCAATTCTTGTTTTTTCCAAATTAATTGAATTTGTATGTTGAATTATTAGTCCAGTTTAAAAAACAACAACAAATAAACAAGAAAAAAAGAATGGTTTAAATGCATTCTTAAAGTCCCACTGCACACCTTTCTCGTCACTGATGTAGGCAATCTTAAACCATCATCATCTAATCATTTCATTGTTTGTGTCCTACTGCACTGGCAAAATAAACTGTAACACACTTTATCTAAAAGGAAATGTGTTACCTGTTCTAAACTGGAAACCAACAGATAATGAGGCTGAGTATCCAAGCTGTGTGCATTAGTGGTCAGGGAGACAAAGGTCCTCTTAGCTTGTGCAAATGTGGTGCAACAAATTTTGTCCATCTTTGTGAACAATTCTGCGTTCCCACAGGCGATTAAACTAGCTTGCTTTAGCGGAGGAAAACTATAGAAGCCCAGATTAATTCTTATCTTTATATCCCATACAAGAACAGAATTATATGAGACACAAATCATTTAGTTGCTGCACTCACATAAAACAAAGCTGTTAGGACTCTGGGCTGGAGCTCAATACAGCAGCACAATGACACAGAACCACGCGCCTCTGAAGGCCAAGAAGGCAGAGGGAGATAAGAGGAAGATTATGGCTGGTTTTACATTCTGTGCTCCAAGTTCATTAGTGCTTCATAAAGTATCTGTTTATGATGTATTTGCACGAGGGCTTGGCCTGTTGGGACCAGCATGACGGGTTTTTTTCTGTGTCTTCTCGTATTATTCCAGCTAAAAAGTTTCTTCCTCAGCTTTAAGTTGATTTGGAGCGGAGAAATGAGAAGGATCTGAATGCCAGCTGGCCCGTGGGTGAAGCTCCGACTCTTAGTGATGGAGAAGCTTAAGCGGACCTCTGCAGGCTCGTATCAGCAAGGCTGCAGCCTTCACAGTTACAGCTAGTCTCTGACTTTCATCACTGCTGCGTCGTGTGGCACATGCAGCCCTCAGCTCCTGGTGAGAGCGAAGCTGTCCTCTTTGCTTCATTAAAAGACATGCGAGAACTATAGACTGTAGCACAGTGCGGGGCTTTCCACTTGCATCCATATTGAAAAGATGAGGATATAAAGCCGGGTAATGGCCTTTAGATTAAAACCCAGAATTCTCATGGGATTCCCTCCTCCTGAAACAAGTTCATTTTCTCTCACAGACACGGCTGAACATCCCCTGAAGTGTGTTGTTGCTACACTTCCGATACAGACTATACCTTATATGAAGTAAACTCTTTGCTATGATGTAAGCAGACTCAACACCAAACTCTGCCGTTTTAGCTTGAGGTTGGTTACGCAGAGAGATGATACATGATGTTTGAAGAATTAGAGGATTTAAGACTGATAAATATCTAAATGATTAATTAAGTAGATAGATTGAAGAGAGGAAAATGTTTTTTATTAATTCGTTTTAAATAAACCATACAGGTTTACACATAAATATGTCATCTTTTCATTCAAATTTACCATTTTCTTTTGTTTTCCATGTGACAAATCGACACAAGAAATTGCCAGGTGAAGATGACGACCAAATTTATAGGGCTTTCTTTTTGCAGTAGCATGTTTGATTTTCCAAGTTTCCAAAAGTAAAATACCCTAAACGTTCCCCTTGGAGTTCCCACGAGGAACTTTGAGGTGGCCACATCGCCCCAAGTTCAGTGTCCAATACAGCCTCCGTACACATAAAACAAAGTTAAAAAACGTTTATTTAAACTTCTTATTTGACCTTCTGATGATCATGGTTTAGAATAATTAATATTATCATAAAAAAAACGCTTAATCTTTGATGTATCAGTCAAAAAGGAGACATAACCATGTAATACATAACATTAAAATGTGTTTTTTTAGAAATCAAGACTTTTTGTCTATTAAATATGGCAATCAAATTAATTAAGTCAGGAAATAAAAACTTTTTCAATGCTCAGTTATAATACTGTTACATTTTTTCCAGACTTTGTAAGACTGAAGTCCTTTTTTTGTACCTGAATCAGGTTTTTGTAGTAGTATAATTGATTTAAAAAAAAAGGAAGTAATCAGAATCTTGTCCATATTTTTTGCCCTTTTTTATTGATCCTGCTGAATGATTGATCAGCTGTTCTTTACACAGGTTGCAGACAGGTTTAGAACAGAGTCTGCTGAACTTACCTGAGAAGGAGACGTGGCCATCTCCATCTTCTCCTGGCTCTTCTCTTTAGCAAGCCGAGCTGCTTCTTTGTACTCTGCAAACTTCTCTGCAAACTGGAGAAAAAAGACAGCCATCAGTGTTGGCTCTAAATCCCACACTGTTGTTTAATCTTTTCAGTAAAGCGATGCATATGAGGAGGGGGTATATCAGCATCTAATAGGTCAGATTTAAAGGCTATGGAAAAGCTGCTTCCAGTAATAATCAAAGCTGGACAAATCAGGAAACTACCTATTACTCCTGCTACCCCCCACCCCCCCCCACCCCCACCCCACCCCCTTCAGGGATCTCTGGCTGTGACATTTCCTCTAATAGGTTGAATAATGTTGATCTCTCCGGTTATTCCAGTCTGTCCAGTCAACTCAAAGTGAAAATGTAACCTTAGCTGAAGGGCTTTAGGCAAATATAAACACAATTCTTTGAGCACAAACACACAAACACACACACACACACACACCTGGTTTATCATAATGTTGAGGTTCTTAACTCCTACTGCTTCCACAGAGTAATTTTATATATACACACTACAGCAGCATGCTGAGTGCTGAGGAGAAAATCAAATCGAAGACTCCACTCCAGCGGTCCTATGTCGGCCATTAGTCCAGTTACAAAAACTAACCTGATATCGTTTCACTTTGGTGCAACATAAGAGTTGTGCGGCAGTGATCTAAATGCAGTGGTTCTCAATCTAAGTGCTCCAGAATCGTTCTCACAGCAGACATCTGAGAACTAAATGTCATTCCTGAAACTTTGATTCAGAATAAATGCTTTCTAATTGGCGTCCAGACTGTCTGCTGACCCCTCAGCTGAAGTTCCTGGTACGTTTTTATTTTTCACTTCAATTTACAACTTTTTGACAGAATCTGGAAAAGTCACTTTCAATAATAATAATAATAATAATAATAATAATAATAATAATAATAATAATAATAATTATTATTATTATTATTATTATAATAAATGTCTTCTCTGATGTGATGAACTGGGCTTATAATTGAACTTTAAACTTTAAAACTGCAAAAACATCATTCTAATACAACAGAGAGAAAAAAAAAGAGTAAATATTTGTGTGATGTCACAACAAGATTTAATAGCTTTTTATTAATTTTTTTGAAAAAAATTCCTTTTTACAGAGGATAATTAACTAATTGCGTATTTATAACTAAGTTAGGGCCAACAAACAGAAAATTGCTATTTACATCGTCTTTAGTTCTTTCTGAGCCTCTTGCTAAAATAAAACAGGAACAAAAGTAAGTGAAAAACATTCTTTAAAGGGATATTTCAACATTTAACAGTAGCTAAACAATATATTATTGTTTTAAATGTTATTATTATATGACTCTGGATCTCTTTGTTTCGTCTAAATCCAGATTAGTTGGTCCTGGAGGTTGAAACTAATTTATTTCACACAGAAGTGGATTATTATTTAGGAAATAGAGGTAGGATGGCGTACACCGCCAATAATCTTCCTAAATGACATGCAAAAAAATTTAAGATGTCAAGAGTTTTTGTCTCATGTCAAACTAAATTTATGATAATAAGTATTATTGAAAAGTATGAAAGTAGTTCAGTGACATTTCTTTAAATT
The DNA here is from genome assembly GCA_028564705.1 of Apricaphanius iberus. Lineage (NCBI taxonomy): Eukaryota > Metazoa > Chordata > Actinopteri > Cyprinodontiformes > Aphaniidae > Apricaphanius > Apricaphanius iberus. Next base: position 1,079,951 of record JAPXFQ010000605.1, read on the forward strand.
TCTTTTCTATCAGATAGTTTGACAGGAAATTCTTACATGTTCATCAGATGGTTCACACAGGAAGATCATTGCCTCCAAAATGTATTTCCTGCGCAGATAATTATCTACTTCATAACCAACTAAATGTAACAATAATGTCTGGCTTCTTAAAAACATTTTTATAAACCGTTACGTTTGTAAGATGGAATATTGTTTTAAGTGAATCACCCATCTTGGACTAGCTGTTTAAGCTTCCAGCTGCCAACAAATCTGGATTTATACTAAATGAAGACAGCAGGACATTCATCTACAGTCAGTAAGATGCCAAATCTCTTTTAAGAAAATCTCCTTTGAAATTACCTATGTAGTAAAACAATGTTGGATTTGTGGAAAACTTATTGCTACCCCTAGATTTGACCCGTTCAAACAGAAAAAGGCCAATTTTTGTCAAGCAAGCAATTCTGACATTTTAATCATAAGATAACACACATGACGCTTCCACCACTATGTTGGCCATAGAGACGATGTGTTCAGTGTGCATGCAACTATTTACAGTGAGCTTAGGACGCTACATGTAGTTACTGGAATAGAAAGAACATCGGTGTTAATAACATCCATGCCATTCATCCCCATTAATTAATAAAGTTCACAGGAAATACTTTTAATGAGCTCAAACATACTGATGAATGCTGGCAATGTGTCGTTTTTTTTATCAGTTTATGTGCTTGCAGAAAACTGCCACTATTGGCTGTAGCAAAAAAGCAGTAAAGCGACTTTGAGGAAGTAAGACGGACTGAGAAAAAAACAAAATCTCTCAGGGAGTAAAGAATCAAACCACTTTGCGACTAGGTTTAGAACTTTACACACTCAATAAAAGACGAACCTCAGTTTTAATTAAACATGTTATTTAAAGCGGTTCCACAGATTTGCTTTAGGTAACTGTTAAAATGCTTGTTTACTTGGTACCACATACTATCTTCTTTTTTTGAGTGCAGTATATGTGGCTTGTCATGTTCGTGTGTGTTTTACTAGCGGTACCTTTGACAGATGATGCTCGGTGGAGAAGCCCAGTCCGTAGACAGTGTTCGCTCGACTGTCCGCCCACTGACCAAACTTCTGCGACGTCTTTGTGAACGTCATGTTCGGACTGATGGTGCTGTTGATTATTGCCTGCAATGAAAAACCCCATTACATTTAATGCGCTGAATAAACCGCAGCACAACTAGCATGCATCCTTATAAAAGTGGTCAAATGAAGAGATTACAAACAGACAACTTAGTTCATTGTTCTTATTTATCATATTTAACATCTGCTGTATAAATCTGGGTGGCAGGCAAAAATACAAAGGCACTGAAGTGTTAACTTATAGCACCAAAGGTATAGTTCTTGATAGAAGTGTAAATATGAATTGTGTTACTAAAAGGCTGTAATACATTTTTAAAAAAAAGTGAAATTCATCTTGTTTGTATCGATAAATGCATACCCAAGAAAGTCTACTGTATCAAATATGATATGGAAACCATTAAGAATAGGTTTGTATTGTTGTTAAAAATACTGCATCCAATAAATAGGTTCCAAAAAATAACCCTATGTTTTGTTACAAACATTTGATAAACTTTTTCTTAAGACAGGTCCATTTCAATTTCGGACCTTTTGTCGAAACATCCAACCATAAAACGTTACAGTTTTTGTTTAAAATAGTAATGTAATGCATCTAATAAACAGGATATGTTTTTAAAGAATTTATTTTTGTTAAAAGCAATGAAATAAAATGTTTTAAATAGTTTACTTTAATTTGGAAACATTTACATTTTCTGACAATTAGATATTGTACCAGGGTTTAAATGATTAAAGATTAGAGCGTAGACCTTCATTCAGAAGATCATAAGTTATATGATGGAATAACAAATAGTTTTTAAGCAATTATAGAAGAAACAGCATTCCGCTGTTTCAGATAGGAATGTGTAGCTAAATAGTTTTTCAGCATACAAGCTTCTAATGGCAACTTTTTATAAAATTTTTGTCATTTTATGAGCTAACTTCCAGCTTGAAGCCTTAAGCTGAACAATGATTGAAAAAGCCATTAAGGGAGGAGAAAAGGTTTCAATATCAGATTATTGATCTGTAAAAACAAAGGGCTTTGTATATCCATCGTCACATGTCCAGCATTGAGTTAGCTATACATAAATATGTAGTAGGCTGTGACTTGTTCATTTCAAAGCGCATTAGAGTATAAACATGGCAAAAGAGCTGATTAAAATCTCAATCTGACAGAATGATCCAGCAATTCTCAGCAAAAATCCATTTCACAGAAAGTTATTATTAACCCTGCAATATGTTTTCATGTAAATAGTCCTCTAAAATAATTCTGCCTGCCCACTGTTTTGCAGTTATGTTTTTATAAATTGATAAAACAATACTTGTGGAAAATCAAACAGCTTTGGGAATTTAATAGGAAAAATGAAACTGAAAGGTCCTGAATGATGCGTAATAATTTGCTACTAAAGGTAGAGAAAGATCCATTAAACTGAAGCCTGTTCTAGTTCAACCAAAAACAAAAACATAAATCTGTTTTTTTCCTATTAGCTTTACTCAGAACTGTGGCTTTCCTTTTAATCCTAGATAATTATACCACCTTTAATGAATATTACTAAGAAAGACAAGTATTGGCTTCCTTAAATAAAGTGTTATGTAATAGTTGGCATACCTGTTGGCGCTTAGAAATTATTCATAAAACGATAGCAGCAACAACTTAGAGATCTGGTATTCATTCACTGATATGAGATGATAGTTGAGTTTTAGTCTCAAAGCACAGCTACAAAGTTCGACTTTAAAATCAGCAGAATGAGAAATTAAGGAAACAACACCACAAAATTCATTGCAACTTTATAAAAAAAAAGGGAGCAAGTCAGAAAGTTGTAGAAACACAAGTGTCAGTACAAACCCTATAAATCTATTTGAGTCCACACACAAATATTCAGAAAAGAATGTGTTACCTTCTATCAAAACGTCTTTTTAAAAAGTATTCATGCTTTCTGAAACAGTGTATTTGGGGCTGTTTTTGATAACTGATGTCTAACAGGACCAGAATCACATTGTTTTGTCTATGTTGTCCTGCTGGCTACAAACCCGTTTCTTCTAAAGCCCAGCTACCTGGAGCAAACCCTTCCCAGCAGCACTCAGTTCCTAGATCCCAGATCCTCTGATAGGGGGTGACTTTCGTGTGCATGAAAACACACAGACAAAATGAATCATGGAACCAGTGGTCCTGCATCGTGCTGCAAACCTGAGCTCTTTAATGATGCGTCTATGCACTGGTGTTTATTGCCGACCTTATTAATTTAACAGTGTCACTAACATAGAGGCAAGTGGATGTTTACTCTGGACATCAACAATCTTGGACTGCATATGTTTACAGTAACAGTATCTAGTAATAATGTGAGGCGTCGGCCCACCTTGGTTCCGTCCAGGCTGATGATCCGGTAGACGTTGCGTGTGCTGTCGTAGAAGTAGGACACGGTAACGGCGTGCTTGCTCGCAGGCAGCCAGTTTTTCTTGGTGTTGGGGTCGATCTGGAAGACGTGGGCCCTCGTGCTGTAGATGGGCTGCTCCCTGAAGGGGACAAAGAAGAAGTGGTGAACCTCTTTGTGCCTCAGCACCAGGGTCTCGCCAAACCCACCTCCGGCACCAGAACCCCTGCTGCCCAGTGGTGAGTCGGATCGCCCAGGGAGCCTGATCACCAGCTCCTTGTCCTCCATATTTACACTTCAGCACCTCCCTGCTCTAATTGCTCGCGTTCTAACTTAAACTAGACCAGATTTTAAATCCCACCTTGGGCTCAGACTTATTCTCATGCTTATAGCTTAACAATAACCTGCACTTTAAATGCAGCAGAGACCCTGTCCACTTCTCTCTGTTTCAGGCAGAGCCGTCTCTGTGCTCAGATATGGGAATGCCTGCAGCTCTAAGTGAGGGTCACACAGGGGAACACGGAGGGTGTCAGGCTAAATATAGACTCTAGGCCAATGTTAACTACAGTAGACACACCCCACAAGGCTGCAGTTTCTCCATAAACTCATACACTCCATGAATGAACATTTGCAAATTACACTTCCCTGAAAAAGTTTTCATATCCCATAAACTTTTCCAACGTTTAAGACAAAGGTTAGAGAATAAACAGCATCACGAAGGCAAAGAAACACAACAGACAGATCAGAGAGAAAGTTCCGAAACATTATCCCAAGCTCTGAACACCTAAACGCATTGTTGAGTGTTTCATCTGAATATGGAAAGAGTGTGGCACAAATGCAAATGAGTTAAAAGACCTTTCATAAGTAAAGCAGCCAAGAGGCTAGTCACAGCTCAGATAAAATAATCTCTCAATAGAATAAATCTAAGTTGTCCTCTCCCCAAATCTGGATCTATGGAAGAATAGCAAAAAAAGCAGTTATTTTAAGAAAACCAGTAGAAGTCCAATTTTAAGTCCGCCAGAAGCCATAGGGAAACATTCATTGTGTGAAAGAAGGTGCTGTAAGGACATATTTTGGTCTACATGCTGTGCAACATGGTGGTGGCAGAATCATGATGTGGGGAAGATGTTCTTCAGCAGGGATGGAGAAGCTGGTTACAACAGATGGAAAAATTGACTGAAAGATCCTAAAAGGAAACAAGTTGGAGCTTGGAAAAGACTTGATACTGGGTCGGAGGTTTACCTTCCAGCAGAACAACGACCCCAAACATACAGCCAGCGGTACAATGGAGAGCTGTAGATAGAAGGTGTCAAACTCCCGTTCTCAAGAAAGCTTGTCCTGCAACATCTAGTTGCCGTCTTGATTTTCCCCTCAGTTCTACAGAGCCCCTGTTGATGACCTAATGGTTTGATTCAGGTGTATTGAAGCTGGGACACATCATGAAGCTTCAGGACGGTGTTGGAACCACTGGAGTAAGGACCTTTGGTTTAAATCATAGCAAATTCCAGTTAAGATCGAGTGGCAGAGCTTGAGCTGTTTCATAAAAATAAAAATAAAAGTTTTTGTGTGTAGCCGGCAAAGAGGTACGTCTACTCAGGCAGCTGGATGCAAATGCATGCCACACTTTTAAGCCCTTGAAAAAAAAAAGTGACCTTTTCCCTCCACTTCACTACAACATCCTGCTCCATCACTTGAAATTTACATGAAATACTTTGCTGCTTGCAGTTGTAATGTGACAAGGTGTGGAAAAAGTTGTTACAGATATTTCAGCAAAGGGCTGCATTACATGAAAGCACTGGAATGTTGGTGTTTGTGCTTTAGCAGGTTTGTTTCATAGGTGCATTCATTCCTAACTGCCTTGACAAGTTATCTTCTGACCTTGCCTTCGTCCATCCTCTCGCTTTGCTCTTCCGGTGTCCTCCCGTATTGCTGCATCGTCGGGGCTTTCTTGGGTATATCTACAGTCACTATACACTCTCAGAGCGCAGGGTGCTGAGGGAGATATTCTGGGCTGGCAGCGCTGGCAGAACACGAGATAGAGAAGTGCTTACACTGCACTGTGGGGGTGATGGTGGGGCTTCAAAGGCTGGCCGTATAAATGAATATTAAAATTCAACACTAGCACCCCTCCTCTGTGTGATTAGCCAAGACAGGGAGAGCCGAGGGGACGGGAGAAGACAGGAAAACAGAGAGGTGTGTTGGTCGGGGAGACAAAGAAGATGATTGGAAAGGGGAAAGTATAGCGAGTCAGAGAGTGAATCTGGGATGATTAATGCCGCTCCACAAAGCTGCTTGTGGAGTGCTGCGCACGAATTATCATAATCATCAACAGCAGTGTAAGTGGCAGTACTGTGAGTCATTTCAGCTCTCTCTCTCCCCATCACACATCACGCTAAAGCATGGCTTGTTCGTATGATCCCTGCTGTAGCCGCTTGGCGACTGCCAGTGTTTTTTTCTTCTTCCTCCTCATTTTTTCATTTGATTGCAATATTTTGACAGAGGCGAGGCACATTTTGCAGTTTTCGGGCTCTCACCGATGCAGCGTTGTTGTTCTGCCTGTGCCAAAGTTTTGCTCTAAAACGCCACCCACCAGCTGTCAAAGAAGCAATAATTACTCCCACAACGCAACTTTGAAAAGAGAGGGAAACAAATGATGGACTAAATAGCTGAGCTTCCTTTCATTTCCTTCACCGTTGTCTGACAAAGCATGTTTGCCATCAAATCAAAGAGGCCCTCGTATAGCACAGGGCTCAGTACAACATGTGTTGACATTACCGCCCCCCGCTGTACCAGAACACTTTTAAGTCCACCATTGCATGAAAGAAGAGAAAGTGCCTGTTCACCTCTTTTTACTGTAACAGATTACAAGAAAGCATGAGTGATAGAAATTAGAGAGGATATGGAGGACAAGAGGTTTTTTTGGCAACACAACACAAGGGCAGCGGAGAGAGTAGATGGACGGGGGCTGATAAAGGAAGGAAAAATGGATGATGTGAGAAAAGAAAAGAGAGAGAGAGAGGAGGAGTGAGAATGTGAGGGAGATGAGGGAAATGTGGAGGAGGTGATGAATGTAGGAGAAGCTGGAGTGGTGAAGAATCCTCCCGTCTCCTGGGAGAAGAAGAGGACGAATAAGATTAAGGCAGTGGGAAGCGTTAAACTGCAACTCTGAGTGGTGGAGGAAATCGTGGGGAAGTTTGAGGAAATGCAATGTGAGGGTTTTACGAAAGTTATTCGGAGGGATGTACCGTGTCGTCCACAATGACCGGCTCCTCTAAAGACATACAGGAAGCCAAGAAATAAACCTGTCTTTAGCGAGATGATCTCAAACTCCCAAAAGCGAATTTAATAGGGATTTCTTTACCTCCATGACCTCATTACCTCATGCGTGAGAATATGAGATACGTTTTTTGTTCTTGTTGTGTCCGTACATATGGAAGAGCATATATACGAGCATTTTCTTTTATGATTTGTTCACAGCAGGATTTTTAGGCTGATTCTTCAGACATGCCCAACTTATTGGGATGGCTCTTAAAATAATCCTATTTAACGTATTTTCTATCCCATCTGTGGTGTGTTGAGAGCACTCCGGTCTGATCAGAAGAAACGTCGGGACAGGTCCCATCACAAATCGGGTATGTGCAACATATTGGATTGTCTTGGGCCATAATCACGGCATGTGTGGTGTGCTGCGAGGACAATTGAGCACGTAGCCTGTTGAGTGTGGGGTGTAGCCAATCAGAAAGGCAGAGATACACCTAGGAAGGGTCTATTATAATTTCCAAGTGTTGGCTCACTTGACCACCATCCACAAATGCAAAGAAATAGAGATCAGTCAGAGCAAAGTGTATCACGACGTTTCCTAGTGAAAACCCCCCCAAATTATCCATATTTTTGTATAGAAAGTAGACCCACTGCTTGTGCTGTGTCCACCCCTTTATTCAACACCAGGATTTCATTGTTTTTCTCTGTTAAAACTAGTCCACAAACTATTGCCATTGCCTCATCCTCTACATCCACATTTATTTACTCCTTCGATTTTAGACACGCTTTATATCATGAGGTTTTGTGAGATTTCCTGTCCGAGCTTGGAATGTTTTTAAATAAAATCGGTTGCTGTGTTGTGTCTCGTCATTAGCATGTGTCCACACACCGCACACTTCAGGACCAAAACAGGAATATCTATGTTTTGTTTTATGTTTTGCCAATGCGTGTATTCTGAACCTCATGCAACAATTCTAAAATCCTGCCTTGAGAAACCAGGCCGAAGCCGTTTCCTGGCTTGTTAAAGTCAACACATATCTTCCTTGCTTGAATGCCAAGTTCTCTTGTCCTTCCAACTGCGAGAAGAAAAGATTGTACTAAGTGTGAATCATGTATTACTAATTAAAAGTTTCAAGACAACCTAATTAAAGCGCAAAGTGTGAAATCAAAGAAATGCTTTGGCTAAATTTACTCTACAGGAAATATTAGAGATTTCAATAACTGAGAAACGTGAAATTTTGCTCATATTTCTTGCTTAATGTGTAACTCTCTGAGTAAACATACCTATTTTCTTTGTGCATTTTCCAGTGTGAGGTTAAATTACTGTGATAACAGATCAATCGATTCAAAATGTACTTTGACATCTTTAACAGATGAGTCTGCAAAAGGCAGCAGATGTGGAGGATAGATTTACTTGACTCTTGTCTTCTGAGAAATGATTACAGTTATTATGATCAGTTGTGTAAACACACAAATCAACGCGCAAACATCAGCATGTGTTGATAATGTTGATACTTCATCACAGCATAGATGGTTTGTCATGGGCTTTAATCAAAAAAACACCTTTCTTTTGTTTTGCAAGCACTTGTAAAAGCAAATGACATATAATTATTAAACCAATTATATTAATTGCCATTTTATACCAAAACAAATTATACTGGTTTAATTATTTCATATCAGACAGCGGTTCTTAAATTAAGGTCCTCAAATGCTAAATGTTTAATTGAACCAAATATTATTTTCTGAATGTTTTTGTCATTATGGCCTCTTTACACTGACTGGGGTTCTGATTCCTGTCTGAGTAACTCTTCTAAAAAATATTGTACGACATTCTGACCCCTGATCGTTCCAGACATCCTGTGGGTGGATATTACTTTTTTAGGGACACATTAAAATTGCTTTACGAATAGAGAACAAAATATTTCTTTAACTCATCATCATTATTTTTTTACTATGATTGACACATAGTTGGTAATATGGATGCAACGATACCACTTTTTTCAAACCGAAACAAAACCGATACTTGGAACTGATTATTTGCCGATACCAAATACCAGTGCCGATACTTCCACCAGACCAAAAAAAATGCTATGAATTGGAAGACAGGCTTTATTTTAATTCTCTGCTTGTTACAACAAATGATCATGAATAAAATACAAAATAAAATATTGATAAAAATGACCATAAAACTAAAAGTTCAAGTAAAAATAAAAAATTTCGGTAAAATCAGTGCAGAGTTTCCACATTTTAAATATCCATTCATGGTCTCGGTTAACTAACCGTTACCGATATGAGTGCACTGGAACAGTATCGGTCACGATAACTAATACCAGTATCGGTATCGGTGCATCCTTAGTTGGTGCCAGCAAACAGTTTATGTTCAAATCCAGAAAATCTGATACAAAACAGGCAAATGTAAAAAAGGGTTGAAATGACCAGCAAATGACACAACCATATTTTTGGGTAAAGCCTGCATTACAGAGTAATAGTTTTAAAAAAAATACATCCCACCAAAATCACTGGACTTTATACATTTTGGATCTCTTGCTAAGGTTTTTACTGCCATTTACTGATATTTTCACAAACTTTTAAATTTTGTTTTCATAGTTTTTTCCACAAATTATTAGGATCTGTTTTATCAAGCTTCTCGAAACATAAAAATGTGATTTACATAGAAATGAGAATGCTTTAAAAAAAATTTAAAGCAGCTTTGTACATGTTTCTGCTGGAAATATTTTAAGATTTTTATTTTTGCCTTTTATTCTTACAGAAATATAGATTCAGCTTTCTCTTTCTAAAACCTGACATTTGTGAAATGTTTCTTTTCATAAGGGAAATTCAACAATATGCAGACTGGATGTGTGAAAAGTGTTAGAGTTATCTTTGCCTGCTAAAGCACTTCTGGATGGATGCAAACTGGATTTCGTTGCCTTGTACTTGTGACACATGCAATGAAAATAAAGTTGAATTCTATTCTATTCTAGAAAGTGCGTTGTTATTTCTGTGACTGCTTATACAGTGGTGACAGCATGTGCTTGCAAAAGGGAAAAAAAGGGGGCCAAATTGGCCTGTGCTTTCTCTCTTTTAAATTTATCTTGGATAGTTTTCAAATCTTTTGCTGTGATGGATTTTTCGTCTTACACCTTAAAATAGCCCATCGTTTTACTCTACATCTGAATAAATAATGCAGGTACAAGTCCATCCCAGACATGTTATCCAACAGCCACAAGGCTAACATACGATGAGATGCATGCTGAAATGTTCATCCTTAGAATCAAGGAGACATGTAGGCACCACGATGAAAGCTCCGGCAAAATGGTTTGAATCCAGGTTGATCGTGTTTTGATTACATACACACACAAAAAAATCTACCCACGCTTTCAAAACACACACATGTGCAGCTCTAGAGATGACAACAGGTGCTGCCTGTAGTACCTCTTGAGCATCAGGGGTTTGATGCACAGATGTGACTCACAGCATGAAATCAAACATATCGCACACACACGTCTCTTGTTGTACCTCAGAATGCTGTGATTTATTTCCACCTCGATGTGTCCTCTTTTGTTTGACATCTGCCTCTCTTTTTCAATAATTTTTGGCACCTTCCTTCCTGCACCACCAGAACCTGCCCTTATTTCCACAGATTTCCTTCTTTTAAATTAAGCAGAGCTTATTCACGGTACGCTGAGGTTATCAGAGGGATGCTTTCTGCTGCTTCATTTGCAGGGAATGGATCGCTTCTTTGTGATCTGATTGCATTTGCAAACAGAATTGTTGATAGGGATCACCTCTGCATGTCAACCACCGCAGTTTTCCTCTCTGCCTTTATCAGAGCTCCAACAGGCTTTGAACTGGACCATGAGTCTGGAAGTGAAATATGACTCTATCTGCCATTATTACCGATCAGGCAGCCGGGAAACCGAGCTGCAGCTACATGTGAGCTAATCTAATCTACCCCTGCGCCTTGCTAAAGTTTTGCAACCCAACCTTTTCAAATGTAGTCGTGTTGTAACCTCACCCTCCCCATCAATGTATTTTATGTGAAAATGTGGAAGAGTTCTATGCTTGTGCAAGTTACAGTAGGCCTAAACACACAAACCGGCAGCAGCGTAGGGCTTTGGATCACAGTTAACAATAAATTCCACTGTGGATCAATTGAGTCATTGAGTCTGTTGCATAACAGCAAGTTAGTCACCAGCATGGCAGGGCCCAGTGAAGAGCTGGAGCTGAGTGGGACATGGCTGAACGATGTGCTACCCACACCGTAGGAGGACCGAGTGGGCGACTGGTGCTGGCTGTAGTGGTGGTGGGGGGACAACTCTCCAGTGTATTGTAAATAGTTAATGCAGGAGTTTTGGCTCACATCTAGAAATCGCTCTGTGGCCGTGCCACATCATTATTAACCTCCTGCTGTGTAATTAATCACAATGAAGTGCAAGAGACAGCTGTTAATGAACGGCAAGCTGAGTGGAGGAAACGGACCGCTGAGCTCGGGGGTAAAAGGGGACATGCAAATGTGCAGCCCTGTCTGCGTTCCCCGTGTGTGCAGGGCTCAAGGCTGATTCGCTATGGGTGCATGCTGTTGGGGGCGTGCAGCGGCCGCTTGTGCTGCCATAGAGACAGCTTTCTGTCAGCGCAGAGTGCGGCTCAGGAGCTTCGGCTGACATTCCTCTGCTGCTGACATTATACTCTTCTCCACACAGACAAGCAGAATAAGGAACAGGATGTACAGCTCATATCCAAACCATCTCTGAATGAGAATATAACGGAGCAAGTGATGCTGGTACAAAGATGTTTAGGCCTACTTAGTTGCATAACTGGATAGAAAATACTTGTGCACAATTCTTGTTTCCAAGTAGAAATAAAGAATTAAAGATGCTATAGGAAAACCTTTTTGATCATAAACCTACTTTAGATAGAGCTTGTTACCTGCAAGGCAACATGTCATGGTCAGGTTTTCTGATTTTCCGATTTTGTTGTAAGCCGCTATTTAATCAAGATAAAATTGATTCCTCTTGGGTGCAGACTTTCACCATAGCACATGCCTCTGATGACATCACAAAAGGCACAAGGCAACACATCAGAGTCTTTCTGAGTACACAAACTTGTATTTTGTCAGTCTTACATTTTCTGTATTCTTTTTTTACATGTTTTATGCAGCTTTCTGCTTCATGGATGTTTATTTATATCCTTTTTGGGGGCAAACGTTTGAGTCATATCTCAGAACATCTTCTAACAGTGAAACACGTAGAAGTGGTTAGAATAATAAATAAATACATAAATAAACAAATAAATAAATAAATAGCCTAATTTCAGCAGTTTTTTGATTATTTTAATGTTATTATTGCGTGACCATATGTGGGGAAAAAACAAGTTTGAGGTTGAACAACAGCTCTACATTTATTATTAATATATGTATTTGTATTTTACACAATCATCATATACCCAGTATCCTTTTCTGCTTCAACTGAGGAACTGATTAGTTTTGGATTTACTGTCATTTAGCAGTACATCAAGGCCTGACACTGATGCCACACTTCTGACTCCCATTTCAAACAAACACCCGCCGAGGAAATGCTAAAATTACATTTTGAAATGAAAGGTCCAATAGAACTCAGCCTTTAAAGGTCTCCATGTCATTTAAGTTCATGACCTATAGGGCTAAACATGTATTTTAGGGGGGAGAAAGGTAAATGAACTCAGCTGGTAAGGTTATATCATCCACACTTACCCCATTGTTGTGGTTGAAATGAAAGGCGACACCTGACCACTGATCACTTCACGCTGGAATAAAAAGCGAATGTGCTGGATGGGCTGCTGCGTATGAAGGCTTTCCCCCCCCCCTCTCTCTCTTTCTCTCCCTACACGACAGTCTGCAACGAATCACCGTCGGTGCGTCTGCAGGAATGTGTTGACAGCTGCTCCATTCCGCCTTCCTGTGTCACCGCATGAATTCACGCATACATGTCATAGTGCACATGGCCCGCAGCTCAGATGTTCTCCTCCTCTGGTCGCTTGGTGATGGAGCAGCGGCAGCAGAACAAGCGGCGGCGCGGTGCTGGATCCAGCGCAGATGTTTCTGCTGCTGATGATGATGATGATAGAGAAGATCCCACGGACGCACGCCCCAATGTTGCTGTGTAAATTACAGATCCTCGCTGGAAAGGGTGGAGAAGCCTTGCTGCTGCTCAAACTGGGAGAAGACAATCCCCATTTAGCAAGAAGACAGCGCGCAGCATCACTGTCCACGTCTCTCCCCCCCTACACTCCCTCTCTCTTTCCCTCACAGCCTATTACCACAGGCTCACAGGCTACACCCCCACTCCTGCGCGTCCACTCCACAGCTATTCCACGCACTCTTTATTAGCATTTCCTCTCAAAGTTGCCTGTGTTTCTGCAACATCAGTTCGGGCTTTTTCCCGCTGGAACACAAGTGGCAAAACCCAACATCACCACATAAGCCTGTATTCATTTCTCCTGCAGTGTGTTATTGATCCAAACCCAACAATCCACAGAGCCCTAATTACACCCCGCCCCCTTTCCCCCCCACCAAAAAAGCCCCACATCTGGACGATGCATCCGCCTCCCTCCCACTGCCGACGTCACCACATCGTCCTCCGCAGTGACGCTACTCTGTGCTCAAGGGACTGATGCCATTTGATGTTTTGTTTTTTTGTTGTTGTTTAAAATAAATTCTGTCGAGGTGAAATGCGCTGAACAGCGTTGCCAGGCAGGAAGAAATATAATGGACGACACGACCAAGAAGGCAGTGTAAGGTCCGTAAGAGTAAGATCTCTCCCGGTTTGTTTAGTTCATTTTGGATCTTTCTCCCACGCAGAGCTGATCAAACCTACAATTGGGCCCTAAGTGGAAGTTAATCTAGGGGCCCACCATGCAGCTGCTCTACTAGAACTAGTTTATAATGTGGAGGATGTGTTTGACCACCCAGGACAGTCAGCATCTAAAAAATAACTACAAGTCATTTATGCGTAATTCATGAAAATTGAATTTGGGGTCTGAGGTGCAGCTTCCAGTTTGGTACATGAAGTATAGGGGTGTTTCCCCTTTCACACGGAATCTGAGCTGCATTTAAGTATTTCCAAGTCAAAATCTAAATTTCTTAAATCAATTCATCCTAAACTAGATGGTTCTGCTCTGATAACTTTCCCTTGCTCTGCTACATGCTCCACTATTTCAACTTTTAACTTTATGTTCTTCTCTGGGTTTTTTTTTTTACCCTTCGTAGAAGCTACTCCATCTGGTCTGATGTTCTTTTAAGCTGTGGGACCTTCCAGAAGCTACTGTCAACAACTTTACATTCATTGTACATGGCCCTGTCTCTCTCTTAAACAAAGCCACTGACTGATCTTTTATTATTTATTGAAGTTGTTAAAGGAGCTACTGCTGCCAACCCTTTACCGTGCAAGTGACTATATTTGATCACTTCATTTACTGTGATTCTCTGCATTCATTTCTTTCTTTTTATTTATTATGTAACAACAAAAGATATACCACAGTAACACTTTGAGGTTGATTTTTTTAAAAACTGTACCCTGTGCCCTATAATATCTTCTTACGTTTTTCTAATATAAAAAGAAATCCTGAATAAGTGCTTCTTGTTTTTCTTCTTCTTTTTTTGTGGGTATGCTCTGTATTCTCTAACCCGGAGTCAGTCAAGGGAGATTGTCTTTCACATTACTGGAGGTTTGTTGCTGTTAAAGCGGGGTTTTTTCACTCCACTGTTGCTAAATACTCAGATTGCTGCAAAATCAAAAACACAATGATATATTGAGTGAATGTATACAGCACTTTCCTTTAATACTGACCAGCTTAAGCGCTTGACACTGGAGCCACATTCCACTGATACAGAGCTCTGAAGGCACCTTGGGGTTAAGTGCGTTGCCCAGGGCACATGTCTACATTTGACATTTATGAGCTCAGTCTGCGGAAAACCCCCTCACTCTAACATTCAAAAACAAAGGCCCAAGAATACTACATCAACACACTGTTGAAATGAAATGCTAGAGTGTGGAGATCAAACTCTAACCATCCATTGGGTGAGATGCGGGGTACAACGTGGACTGGTCACGAGTCCATCGTACGCATGTACACACACACACCTACACACACACACACACACACTTACGGGCAATTTAGAGAGACAAACAAACCTACAAGTAATGCTTTTGGACGAGGGAAGGAAGCTGGAGTACCCAGAGGAAACTCACGCATGCACGTGGAGAACATGCAAACTCCATACAAAAAGAGCCCAGGCCGGGATTCAAACCAAGGACCTTCTAGGCAACAGTGTTACCAGTGTTGTCGCTGTGCACTCCAACTCAACCACTTATTCTAAAATAAATAAACCTCATTATTGTGATTATTTTGTTATTTTATTCCAAGGTCAATCAGGTATCAACCATAATATCTGAGTTATCTAATAAATCTATCAAACTGGAAGCAATTTTCTTTTAAGTCTAAGAAAAATGTAACTTTGCGAGGACTTTGAGAGATTAAATGTAGTTTCTATTGCTTATTTCAAACCTCTTTTTATTGATTTGGTTAATAAATGTTCTTGCTTGTCATGTCTGTGACGTCTATTGTGCGTTTACAGAGCAGAGGAACTTTGTGAAGCGTGGGAGGAGATTTTAAAAACAGATGTTCTGTGCCTGACAATGGAGCAGAGATAAGTTGGTAGCAGCCATGGTGATTTCACTGAACCTATCTGATTCACGGTCCACATGCAAATCAAGCCTATTTGAGTATTGTCAGAACACCTTTTAGTTCCTTGAGCAATATTTTAACAGCTATGCACAGACAGTCCTGTAAAGATGTATACACTGTAAAAAGGATTTTGCTGAGTTATATTAGGGACTGTAAACTGGATTCAGGTGGCTGCCAGTTCATGTTTATCCTTTCCACATACTGTCTAGCCCAGCTCTGAAAGGGTCACCGACAATAGTCAATCAGAGTAATGTTTAAATAGTTAACCGAGATTTAACCAATAGGCAATCCTCGTTTGTTTCCAATTTTTCAGCCCAGTTTTGCTCTGGGAGGAGACATAATTGCCAGAAGTTCTGAGACAAATCAGACACACCATAATCGTTCATGTTTGTTAAATGTCCAGCTACCCATATGGAAAATAAAGGACTCCAATACAGTTTCTAGGGCTGTTTTTAATCTCAAACCTTTTTTATTTGCTATTTTTGTAAAATTTATTTATTGTATATTTGCTCTGTATTACATTATTTAATACATTTTAATAGAATTTTTTTGGGATCGGAATAGAAATATCCTTAAATTTTTGCGACAAAAGGAAAAATTATACCATACAATTTTTGAAAATACCACTGATTCCCTAGCCAAAAAAAAAGTCAATAAGACTATAATATTGAGCTACTGAACACCACTGGAAGATGAAATAAAAAAATGAAATGCCATTCATTTATAAAAGCAGAGAATTAAATAAATAAAACAGATCTTTTATAGAAACATAGCTGATCAAGGGCTGACTCCGCTCTATCTGAACACTAAAATTGTCCTGGCTCTTGAGCACATTTCGTTGCCGATCCATCCTGAGCTGTTAGCCTTTTCAAATTTAATTTTTAGGGGATTATTATTTTTGTCCTCCAATGAAAATAAGCACACGTCTCCTTTAAATCCAGCTCATACACGTCATGAGCTTAACGCGGAAGTTCTTACGCTGGGATCTTTAGTTTTGTTTACATGTGATCAGGAATATGGGTAAGTGTTACAAGAAGTATGCATTAGGTTTGGGATCACATGTTGTAGCATATTTAGCACTGATACGAATATTGCTTAAATATTATTTATTTGTTCCCCTAAATGATAGTTAATATGAGCCTGTTAAAACTGCCATCTTTATAAACCCGGGGGCGGCGGTAAGTTTCGATTTCCTCGGTAACATTATCCCGGCTGCTTTCTGGGATTTTAGCCCATTTGGACTATTTTATTTCTCTTAAGCATCAGTAAAGTTGATGGTGGAGCTCTGGGAAGTTCCTCGGCATGTTTCAACGCAACCAGACTCCGACACGGCGGCGGTCAGCCTACAATATCGAGTCGAACCCTCCTCCACGAGCCCCCCGGTACCATGACTACCACCATGGAGAACCTGAAGCTGCAGACAGGTGAGTCCATCCAATAAGGACGCTGAGCAGGTGTGGGCGCATTATCCATCTGTGACAGGAGTATTAGAATGTTAAATATTGGGTTTCTCCCTATATAATAAGGGTGTCTTTTGCAAACGCATGCGTACATTAATTAATTAGAAGGAACAAGACTTCTCAAATATGAACAGTGTATTTTAATGGTTCAGACTAAATAAATTGTCAGATTTTCTGACTGTAATTAATGATGAGCAGTCTTGATTAAGCCTGGCTTCAATGCCATATAGTATTTTTTTATGTGTTTTATTTATTTATTTTGTTACTGTTCAGGGCTTCATAATATTTGACCTGTTTTTATTAATGGGATATTACAGTCTTTACTGGGATGGGCCTTAAAGCTATATCCATTGATTGCTATCTTTGGGAACCCCAGCTGAGTCAAGCCGAC
This sequence comes from Apricaphanius iberus, assembly GCA_028564705.1. NCBI lineage: Eukaryota > Metazoa > Chordata > Actinopteri > Cyprinodontiformes > Aphaniidae > Apricaphanius > Apricaphanius iberus. Next base: position 1,097,236 of record JAPXFQ010000605.1, read on the forward strand.
TAAACTCCATCCAGAGGGAGATGTTGCCTTTACCTCCCTTAATGGCCAGCTGCACCTTCTCCTCCTCTGGAAGTCTCCAAACTCTCCATCTTTGTCACATAGGTTGTTGTTTTTTAGGCTGGAACAAATGAAATAAACAATAAAAAGATAGTAGTCAGTTTTTCATCTCTTCTCAGATATGAGAATATTGCTGGATTAAGTGCTTTTGTGAGGAATATTGAAATATAGGGGAAGTTAGGGTGATGCTTCTGTTTTTTTTATCTTTGTTTTCTTTGTTCCCTTTTGTTAATGTGTGTTCAAAATAGGAATCTGGTTGTAAAAAGGGTGATGTATGTACAAAATACCAAGTAATATTTTGTAATGAATAAATAATTTTAGTTCTTAGCGATGCAATGTTCAAAGTCAAATAATACACTATCTTCTTACATAGATCCTAGGCGTACAGATCTGTCTTTATCTGCATTACTCAAATCTACAAACGCAAAAAGCATTTGATGCATTTTTTTTTCACTTGCAGATTATAGCTCATTAACTTTTCATTTTGCACACCGTAAACTGTAGAAAAGCTCAAATGAAATGAAAGATGTTAATTCTTTACTACAAGACAATTTTAAATTAAATCACACCTGTGTTCAACTTAATATATGGAAGGAGGGAAAACAAAAATCCTGATTCACGGTAAAATCTTTAATTGTTTAGTCACTTATTCTGACCACAGGCAGAAAGAGCAGGCGGGTTTTCACATCTGTGCAGTTAAACAGGATTTTAACAATACTTTGAAACACACAAAACTACCAAAAAATACTGTCCTTTGTATTTGTTCCCCGTCGACTCTAACCTTAACTTTTTCCGAAGAATTTAATTTAAAAATCCACTTATTTTCTCCCAAACAGCTGACATGTCTGTATTACAAATACAGTTTCCTTCTTGCACCCTTTCCACTTCCTTTTTTTCATTTTGAAGCTCCCTGTGATTCTGGAAAAAAAAAACGGTTTCCAGGAACATGATCGTTTTTTTTCCCCCCTCCTACCAGCAGATCATTGATTGGAGCTTATTTAGCATAAAATCATCTGATTGCTTTCATAGTTTTTTTTTTTTTTCTGCATCCATCTCAAGTTCATATTTAGTTTCTCATGTCCAATAAAGGGACAGCATGTAAAGAAAGGTAATGGAACGTGTTTTGTCCTTTCCTCATTTTAGAAATAAATAGAATAGAAAACAGACGTGATAAGCAGAGACAAAACAGGACCTTCCTGAAATACAACGTAGTCTGGGTAACCGTTGCTTTTCCTGTGGTTAGTGGTGCCCAACCTTTTGGTGGGAAAGACAAATCCTTTTAATTTGACTCATTGATCACCCTACTGGTTTTACATCGCTGTCGTTGTCTTCAGCTTTTATACTTCAAAATGGGACCATTTCCAATCAGTTTATTCATTCTTTTTCAGCTTTAATTTCCCTAACCTAGAGAGGTTCCCTCCTTACGAATGGAAGCCTCCACCGTCCACCTTAGCAGCCGCCCCTCCACACACAGCCGGTGTAACCGCTGGGCGCAAGTGAGTTCCCTGTGTTCACAACTGAATGATCTCCATCCATGCTCACCTCTGTTTGATAAAAAAGTTTGCCTTTTAATCAATCAACTTGATCGTATCCACCCTTCTAGGAGGCACCATAACGAGATCGGCATTCATGCCGTCAAACGCCAACGAGTTGACCCTTTGTCCCATCCATCGCCAGCCTCCTCTCTAAGATGGGCTGCTCATAACGACCGAGCAGTGGGGGAGTCCTCAAGATCAGCACCTACGGGATTTGAACCTTATTCTCCCAATCTGCTGAACACACAAGTGCTCGCTGTCCCCGAAAGCTCCGTCAGCATTCAGAACTACGCCAAGGACAAGGTAGGCCCGATCTTTGTCTCTCTGAAAGTCTGGAGATGTTTACGTGCTGATACGATCTGGTTTGGTAAGCGGTATTTGGTATTTGTGCGTTCAGCTGAGTGGTCAGATGGTCGAGCTGTCTGAGGCTTGTCAGCAACGGTCTTCAGATCTGGACCGGAAGGAGGCGTGTCGAGCTCGGCTACAACAAGACATCCAGCAAATATTTCCAGGTTTGGATCAATTGCTTTCATAGCACTGTGTTGTTGTATTTTTATTTTATTTTTCATAAAGTGTGTTTCTCTCAGCGGCGCGGCTTTACCTAACCGGATCTTCTATGAGTGGACTGGGTTGCCGGAGCAGTGATGCTGACCTCTGTCTTGTGATTAAGGGAAATGTACGTTTGCATCGTCCTGCTGCAGTCTTATTGATCCAAATGGAAAACATCCACCCTGATTTCTGCACGCAAAAACATCTGTACTGTTAACTTTTTCAGAAACGCCCCAATCCAATTGATGTGCTTTCTCGTCTCAATCGGGCTTTCAGATCACTCCGTAAGTGATTTTTATTTATTTTTTTACTGGCAAAAAATGTAATTTTTCTATCAAAAACAATCTTTCACCTTAACATCATCTACCTAATTTCTTCTGTATTTTTTAAAGCACTCACACCCCTTTAACTTTTTTTGCATTGTGTTAGATCAGTGAATATAAAGTAGTGCATGCATGTGTCTTGGAATAATAGATGCATGGTGTTCAAAATGTTTTTTCTAACAAAATGTGAAAGGTGGAGTGCAGTTGTATTCTCCAGCCCTTTGCTCTTATACCCCTTACTAAAGTTCAGCATGAACATTTGCCTTAAGAAGGATGAATCCAGCAGCTCTGTGAATGCCTCAGAGTTTTGTTAGAGAACATTTGAGAACACAGCATCATGAAGCCCAAGGAACACAGCAGACTGGTTAGATATAAAGCTGTGGAGACGTTTAAAACAGTTTTAGACATCTCATAGAGCACTATTCAAGCCATCGTCCAAAAGTGAAAAGTCTACGGCTCAGCACATGTGAAAGAATGTTGTCAAATTTGATGAAAATGCAACTTTTTTGGGGGGCTGTATAGAAAGCAATTAATGTGAATCTGCACAGCATTCTGTTTCCCAATGATAAACACAGTGGTGGCAGCATCATTCTATGGGGATGCGTTTGAGTTAAAAGCAGGACGACCCACAGAATGATTGAGACTGGGTGGAGTTTCACCATCCATCAAAACAATTGTTTGGAAAAAAAAAAGTAATGTTTGGTATGTACTGGTTTACATTTCAAGTATAACTGGCATGAAATTCCCCACAACGTTTGGGCCCTTTTTAGCCACACTCTAAGTACCTTAATACTATATCAAAGCATCGCTTGCCGTAATTCAGCCTTGTTATAGAATAGCAGGTGTGACGAGGTAGCCCTTCTGTCAGCATTAGCACAGAACGACCGGTTTTCTGAGGAAATGTTTGCCACAAACAAGCAAAAAGATTTTGTTCTTATTTGTACATCCAGGTACAGTGCAGTTTGGCTGCGGTCTGGACTTCATGCTGTCGGTTTCTTGTTTGCCTGTTACCGTAGCTCTCTGCGGCGTGGAGGGAGGGACTTGCAGGGTGTAGTTCGGGGAAGGGGGTAATTTGCTGGAACTCAACATGTAATATGCCGAAACGTGTCGTCATATGCCGAACTGCCAAACAGCCCGTTTCTGAGTGCTAGTTTCACGATGTAGGTAGACATACTCCGAGACGAAAGAAAGACTAATCAGTAATTTTAACCCCTTAGGGGCCGTAGGCAGGCTAGGGGAACTAAAAGATATGTTCAAAAACCAAAAAAAAAATACTAATTTCATGCCAGGTCCACTTTAAAGGTTAATCTTCTCCCGAGCATCCATTTCAGTTCTAGAGTCTGCTTTGTTTTGGTGTAGGATATGAAACTCTTATATAAAACTTTGAAGTTTGCTGTCTTAATGTGACAAAAGGGAAACAGTTCAAGTGTGAACATTTGTAGTTGTTGAGATATTTTTCAATTCTATTTTCTCCTCAGAGACCACTGGGTGGAGCTGTTTACCTAGTTTAAAACACTGTCAGGTTTTCAGAAAATCTGCATCTGTAAGTCTCATGATGTACATTTTGATTTGTAGCGTATGTTGAGAGGATTCATCTGATAAGAGCTAAAGTCCCCATCCTCAAGTTCAGAGAGAGAGGCAGGTAGGAGCCGTCCGTTACTTGTTGGTGTTCAAACCACGCGGTTTGATCCTAAAGGAGTTTCCTGGTCTCTTCCCCACATCAGCGATCTGGAGTTTGACCTGAACATCAACAACACGGTGGGCATCAGAAACACCTTCCTCCTGAGAAGTTACGCTTACGGTGGGTTGAATGGTCGTTAGCCAGGCCTTTTGAAGAGTTGTTTGACCAACTCATATATATAATGTGTGTGTGTGTGTGTGTGTGTGTTACCTCATTCAGCCGATGTCAGGATCAGGCCCATGATCCTCGTCGTGAAGAAGTGGGCGCGGCACAACCAGATCAACGACGCCAGCAAAGGGACGCTGAGCAGCTACACGCTGGTGCTGATGGTGCTTCACTATCTACAGAGTCAGTAAAACTGGTCATGCACAGGAAGTCGTCTTCAGTCCTGTCTTTATAGGCCTGAAACAAGACTTAAACTTATATTGTTTGGGTTTCTTTTCAGCTCTTAGAGAACCCGTCCTCCCATGTCTTCAAAGAGCTCATCCTGTAAGTGTGTCGCTTTCTCTCTCGCTGAACTGCTTTTATTTGCAGCTTTTAGAGCTTCACTTTAAGTCGTATAAGGGAAATATAAATTCAAAGGGCGTTATTTACACATAAAGTGGATCACAGCAAGGTTTTAATGGATCTTTTTGTCCTGCGTCATGATTTTTAGGAGAGTTTTGATCCCGTCATGGACATTGACAAGGTTCCAAACGGACCCAGAAACATTCCTCCCTACTTCTCAAGAAACCAGTCGTCTCTGAGCGAGCTGCTGCTGGGCTTCCTCAGATATTACGCCACAGAGTTCAGGTATCGGGGTTGAAAGCGGGGCGATTTGTGCTCCTTTTATCGCTCCCACTCCTCATCTTGTTCCTCACCTCTCCCTGCTGATTTTTTGGTCCCTCTTTCCCGAGTTTTCCGTCTGTCCTCACCTTCCTGCATCCTCCTCTCTGGCTTTATGTTTCTTGTTGAGGGGCAGCAGCAGGTGGGACCTTTGGCCTTACACAGCGCTAACATGACATACATGATCCCTGTATTTGCAGAATGTGCCAAGGCAGGTTTGAAAAGTTGAACTGAAAAACCTGCTACATGACCACACATTGATTGATATTGGTGCAGGATCAGAACAAGCCATATGACAATTGATTGTACTCTTTGTGTGCAGAACCCTCCATATTTATAAATGCTTCTGTAAAGAGCCGTCAAAAAAACTCTACATAGAAAGCTCGTAGTGAAAGATTTAGAAAAATCCACCCACGTAATTTGAGAAAATTCATTCTTTAATAATTGTTTTTAATAAAATTGGGTTGTAACAGTTGTAAGTTGCATTGTTTTTCATAACTTGTGCACCCCCATTTGCTAAAAGGATTATACCTCGTTTTTTTCCTGTGACATAGGCCATTATTCTCACTAGATGAACCAGTCCTGTCTCTGCCCTCTGTTTTTCAGCTGTCTACAGGATTTACAGTAGGTCTGGGGACTAGGCTGCCCATTTGAGGAGGTTCACTTTATGTCTGTGTTTATTTGGTCATTAGTTTTGGATTAATAGCCAGCTGAAGGATCTAAAGAAGTTCTGGTGTCATGAACTCTTCAAACATTCCTAGTTCAGAAGTAAAAACTGGCCCACAGCATCACATATCCTCTACTGTGTTTCACAGCAACCTAGAACCATGTAGGACTGTACAAAAGATAACTTCTAAACTAATTTGACTAGAGCACACAGGTCAACCTAAAGTGCAAATGATCCTTTGTAGGCTTCCAATCAACTGTTTATGTAAACAGTGAATAATGTTTTTTTATGGAGACTTCCCAAGAAGCCACTCGTTGTCTTTAACTTTAAATCATAAGGTGATTAGATCATTGTCCCATACCCATTTACTGACTTGCAAACATCAGCACACGTTTTCCTTACTTCAAGGGCATGTTCTCTTGTCTTTCCAACCTTAAACAAAGCAAGAGGTTTCTGTGTCCTTTAATATTTACACCCAAAAGACACATAAAGTTATGGAATACCAACTATAACTTCCTAACTTTCAGCTCAAAGTTTAAATTAGTGTAAATTTAACAAAGTGTTTCAATGTTATTTTTTTAATGGTATCAATTATTTCTTCTTCCTGTAAAATATTTTTTATAAAGGTAGTATTTTTCTAAAACTTTTTAGTGTGAGATTATTCTGCTACATGCGAAACTTTAAGTCGTGAGGCTCATTCTGTTATCACAATTTACATGTACTGTAGCTTAAATAGGGATAAAAACATTTCATTTTCATACAACTGAAAGAAGCTTAAGTCCGCCTGAAGAGTTTGACTCTCTGCAAACGTTCCTGTTTGCTAAACGGAGCTGAAACTATGACAGTAGCCCCAGTGCCAGAACAGCTCTGATAACGGCGGCGTTGTGATCTGTTGTGTTGCAGCTGGGATAAACACGTCATCTCTGTGCGCGAGGCCACAACTTTGCCCAAGAGCAATTCCCAAGAGTGGAGAAACAAGTTCATATGTGTGGAAGGTAAAGATTCATGTGGACAGAGCATGCTGTTTGGGCATCTTCACAATGTTATTTTTTAATTCCTAAAATCATCACCAGAGAAGATTTTCAAAACATTTTATGTCTGATGTTTTGTAGGCTAAAGAATATAACTTAAGTTAAAATCTAGAAATCTCTAGACATAACCTCTAGATATAACTAAACTACAGAAACGTAGCTTTCCTTGCTCATTTTCGGTTCTCTGTTTAATAATTTAAAAGTTTAAGGTTTAACTTAATTAAAGTCAAATCAAAAAGTAAATATATTGAAATGCTTTGTTCCAAATAATGAAGCTCAATTACTATCGAAATTTACTACATGCAGTAAAATTTTGTTTCTCAGAAAAAGAAATCATGTAGAGTACATTTTTGAATGCATAAATGTTATATTATAGTCTACACAATCATTAAGGGTGACTGCTTACTTGACAGTTGTCAAGAAGGGTAAGAAACAGTTAATTGTAGAAGAAGCTAGCTGTTCACAGCGCTGTAGCCTAGCTGGTTAATAGAAAGTTGTGTGGAAGGAAAACACTCGCTAGGAAACAAATATGCCTTAGCTGTAAGCTGTAATTGTAAAAAATGTACACAAATTAAAATTGGAAACATTTATTGGTGTGCTGAATTTGAATGAGTTTTAATATTTTTATGTGACTGATATAAATAAACTAGATTCAATAGCCATAGTTTTGAATCAAGCTGAAAATAAAAAAAATACCAAATGATCAACTTTCATGCATGTAACATACAGTATGTCTCTAAAATTTGATATTTATGTAAGTGCATAAACTACATTGTCATTTTATTGTGCTAGTTCTTAGTTTTGATTCTTTTATGAAAGAAAAAAGATCTGAATATTTAGTATTTGATCTGCAGATCAGAGCCGACTAAACACAAAGTAATCTGGATTATAAAACATTTTAAAAGAAGTCAGCAAGTTTCAACCGAAGCATCACCATACACCATTACAGTAAATCTTTGGGTTTCAGAGCCGTTCGAGAGGAATAATGTTGCCAGAGCGGTCCACGAGAAGATTAAGTTTGATGCCATTAAAGATCGCTTTTCGGAGGTAATTGGCAGCTCCCAGGACGCCTGAAGTTCACCTCTGCTCGGCAGCCCATTCCTCATCATGTCTCCCGTCTCTGTCTGTGCAGTCATACAGGATTCTACACGTACGGAAGGACCTAAACGCCATCCTCCCGTTCAGAACCATCATCAACAAGGAGTCGACGAGGAGATGAGCTGCCTGGCCCTTCCCCAGAAACGATGAAAGACATTGGAGCTGTAGAGAGAGGCTTCTGCAGCTCCCAGCGGAACGGACTCCGAGACGAGGAGGTGGAGGACTGAATGCTCTTCATGCTAGGGTCTGATGAAAATGCCGAATGTTGCTGCTGCCACGGAGTCCAATGTTTCTGTCATTATTACGGGAAGAAAATAAATATTTGTTGAGGTTAACCAGAGGACCTGAATGCAACATCCAGTCACTGAAAATGGTTAATCAGAGCAAGATAACAGATTCTTTTTAATAGCTTTCCTGGGTAGAAATGATATCTTCTTCCATGTAATAAGGGGTTAAATGGCTCTGACAGCATTTAGGTTTGATATTCTCTTATCCTCTGAATGTCTTTTTGCAGCTAAACATCCTTTCTGAAGTTAACAATATAACTGCATCTGCAGTATGATGACTGTTTCCATAACTTTGTGACATCAATGCCCCTTTTTCTATTTTTAATAGGTCAGTATCAACATTAGGTTTCCTCTTTTCTACTGCTGCATCAAAATGATTCCCTGTATTTTCTCTCTATTTCTGACTACTGAGCTCCTCTTTGATGTTTTAGGTAAAACAAGCATAATGAGGTGATCATTTAAACTCTGGATTTTACTGTTCTTAAGATCATTGCGCCTCGTATGTGTGTTATCCCTTCTCAGCTGTTGTCAAGGCTTTGAGTCTCAGAAACAACTCTTTTTTTTTTTTTTGGCCAAGGAAATCGTACGATTCTGTTCACTGAAATATATATATATTTGTTGAAATATATATTATTTTCTGTTGGTTTTTTATCAATGTCTAATTATCTGATCTTTTTTTGGTACATTTGTGTTTTATAGAGTTTTATTGTTTATTTAAAAAACTTAAATCTCTTAAGATGTATGAGTTTTTTTATGAACAAAACTAGATTGACTACGCAGGTAGAAGTGCCAAAGACCCATTCCATTATACTTTTCTATTTGATTTCTATTTGACCACATACCCACAGGAAGCCTGATTAAAGTTGAACAATGTTTTTTCCCCCTCAAAATAGGGCGACTTTATGCAGTCAGACTTCAGCTCCAGACTTCATGGTGACAACTTAACAGGACCAGGCTATTAAAACACTTCGGATAGAAACTGCTAATGCTCCACCTTAAACAGGTCTTTTAATGCCAAAATGTATTGCATTTAAATCTGCATATGCTGTGCCATGAGAGAGCATTTACCCCCTCACATATTCTAGGTTTTTATTTTATTTTTTGGTTAGTTTTTTAACACTTAAAAGTTTCAGATCATTGAATACTTTTTAATATCAGATAAAGATAACCTAATAAATACAAGAAGCAGTTTTCAAATGAGTATTTTATTTATTAGGGGAAAACCTCCAAACCAACGTGGTCCCATGAGGCAAAAGGTATTTTCTCCTAAACCTGATAGCTGGTTGTGTAGCATTTGGTAGCAACAGCTGCTGTCCAACAGTTGTGATATCTGACATTACGTTTTTTACATAGCCGAGGAAGAATTTAGGCCGACTCTACTTTGCAGAATTATGTAAGTCAACCTCACTGGAAGATTTTTGATCAGTTTGAGGTCACTACTGCATACCGGTCATAAAATGTCCCAACTTAACACTCAAAAATCTTTATTTTGTATTGCAGGACTGCCCAAAGCTGCTAAAGGTACATGATGTTTTGAAAAAAATTTTTTTTATATATATATACATCTACTGACAGAAACTAAAGCATCATTGGGTTTTTTCAAGAAAACTTCAAAGTTTTCTTCATATCTATGGAAAATGACATATAATAAAAAACAAATGAATTAAAGTTTCTTTAACTATAAAATCTGTTACTGAAATACAGCAAACATTTTTTTTTATGGTTAAAGATGTTAAAAGCCAGTATGGAGGGGCTAAAGGGCAGGAAGTTGCAGACTCCTGGCCTAAAACCACAACCTGGTGTCCAGATTTCTCCTTCTGATTTATCTTAGGAGCCATGTCAGCTCCTTAAAAGCCTTGCCCCTCCTTATCTGTGCAACCTGTTTCACATTGACACTCCTTCCACACTGTCTCAGATCTTCGTCAGCCGCTCATCTTGTTCCTTTTGCCATCACCTTGGGGAGCAGAGCGTTTAGTCACTGTACCACTCTGCTCTGGAACTCACTTCCTCCTGTCAGTAATATTGACACTCACCCTTTATTTAAATCACAGCTCAAATTATTATTTTTCTTTTCTGTACGGAGCCCTCACACAAAGTTCCCTATTTTTATTATTCGGTCACTACAGGCCAGAATATTCAAACACACGAGTTTTGTCATTGTAACTTGACAAAAGGTAAAGAAATGAATTGGCTGAATACTTTTGCGTGGTTGTTGTATCTCTGAGGTCCGGTTGGCTTGAGTCATCATCTGTTGAGGGATTTTAAGCAGTTAGCTGATTGTTTCTACTTATCGTGGTCTGACATTTTATTAATCCTAATTTTATGACTTCACTAAAGTGCCAGGAAGACTGACTGATATGTTACAAGAAATGTGTCAGCGTTGGAGTAGTACCCCATCTCACCAGCAGCAGGGGGACCAGAGGTACGGTTTCAGCACAAGGCCTATTTTTAACTTGTCAAATGGGGGTTTTGAATTTAAAGCCACATTGCTTCTGTTGGCCATGGTCCACAGGAACCCGCAAAGCTGCACTGTCATTACAGACTTCTACCGTCTGAAAATCTGGGAATCTGTTTCAGGCTACCTTTACGTGTGCTTATCTTAATTAACTAATGAATTTCACCTTTTATTTCTGTCTCATTTGCCCCTTTCTTATCTACACTCGCCTGTTTTCATACCCCATGCTATTTCTGTCCCTCTCTGAGTCAGAGACGAAGATCCCAGCTTTGAATGACACAAACAGACAGACCACCTTCCAATTCAGAGTGACTGAAGCTTAAAACACACAAAAACCAACTTTGGGGGACTTCAAACAAACACCAAAAGAAATCTAAAGAAAATTACGGAGATGGAAGAATCTGAAAGCTTGGACTCTGAAATGACTGAGCTGCAGGAGTTTCAGGATGAAGCTCTCAGCCAGGATGATGAAGACGAAGTGGAAGAGCTGCAAAACAGGTACATTTATGACTTGATTTACTTCTTGTCAAACCTCAAGGATGGGTCAATTTGTTGCTGTGTTGAAAAGATTCTTCTCTGAAGGCAAAAGATCAGCGTTTGCCATTCCTAACATTTAAATGACATTTCTACTGTCGAAGAAAATCAGTCTACATATCATTAATACCCAAATACCAAAAGTCAGGCACTTGAACTGGTCCTTCGATAATGCTCTCTAACTCATCCCATGTTTCAACTCTCTTTAATCACGCTTTTATTTGACCTCGCCATGTGATAAACAGTCGAAGACCTTGGTATGTTGGGTGTATCCGAGAAAGCCACGTATCTGTTCTATAACTTTACCCGAATGACGTTTTGTGGACGTCACCTCGCCGTAACCCGGCAAGGACCTAGGTGTATTCATAGCCTGAGGGACAGCTCAGAGTGCATTCAATCATTCACCTTTTTGGAGTCTCGCTCACACTGGCAGCCTGGCACCGGACATCTGGCCCAATACTGCAGCTTTACACTGCTCAAGTAATCCTTTTGAGAAGCAAAATTATGTGCCACCTTGTTTTCAGCTCATATTTGTTAAGCTGCAAGACATGAATACAGGTTGGTGTTGCTCAAATATGTTTAATTTGATTCATTAGTTTGTTCTCTGCTCAGATTTCCAAGAGCTGAGCCAGACAGATCTCCTCTTGCAGTGCGATGGCACAAACAGCCTACTCTCCTGCCTCTGACTCTGTCCCTTTATCTCTGTTTCAAGCCTGCGTGAAGTCGTTCAAGACCAGTCAGTGAAGCCCAAACTCCAGTGTCTTATGGTGGATCCGTCGTTTTCCATGGTGACAGTTCAGAGCGAGGACAGCGGTATCGTTTGGGAGACGGCCTCCAGCCGCTGCTCTACACCCTGGGCATCTGAAGCGAGCTCCACGTCTGAGGCTTACAGCATGGAGGGCTCTGGAGGTGCTGGGAAGATCACCATAGTCTTCGATGAGGACAAAGTAGTCCGCAGGAGGACGAGGTCCGGGGGAAGAAGCAGCAGGCTGGGGGACCCGCTAAGCAGACCCGGTAGTTCAAGGTCAGCCTCGGCTTTGGGAGTAGAGAGACCAGAGATGGCGGAGGTTTCTCTTCCTAACATCAAAGAGGAGAAAACACCAACAGAGGCAGACGTAGAGGAGATAAAATCCAAAGATCAGCAGTTGTTTAGCTTGATATCTGAAGGCTATGAGATTCTCAATATCAGAGTGCCGTCCAAACTTCCTACTGTGGATGAGGAGGAGAGTACAGACCTCCAGGACAATTTGTCTTATCTGGACCAGACTCCAAAGATCCGGTCCAGAGACCACCGTGACTGGGCACAACACATGCACCAGCTGGAAGCAGAGCGGAAGCCGGATCATCCTGAGGTATGTAGCAGAGATATTTTTTATCTACTTTTTGATTCATTCTGCAGATCTAGGAAGTATTTCTGGGTTTGAGTTGTCTTAATCTCTCCATAGTCCTCAAAAGACACTTCAGAGCCATTGCCGGACAAACATCATGGACCCACAACATCAGACATGGAGAACACTGCTGACATTGACTACATTGAAAAGTTCACCCTTTTGGATATTGAGATACCTGGAGAAGAAGCTCCACAGCTACAGCTAGAGGAAGAGAAGTTACCAGCTAAAGCAAACAGAGTGGAACAGGAAACTTTAAAGGAGGCTACGAAAGACTCCGAAGTGTCCGAAGACTCTTTTGTGTTTGTCACAGATGCTGAGATAGTTGGTGAACACCTAGATGAAGTTTTCTATGGAGAAGGACCTCCCACTGAAGCTCTGAAGCAGAAGGACAAGGGCGTAGAAAGGATGAGATCAAGACGTGAGAGCCAGCGATCCATGAAGGACGGGGGGTTAGCGTTGTTTGAAAGCGAGGAGACCACCCTAACTCCTATTTTTATCTCACCGGGACCCCCCAAGATCATTGACCCCATCCTCCTGGAGGAGCCCACAGCCATGTCCTTCATGTACTCTGACCTTTACGAGGATGCTGTGGGCGAGAAGAGGAGGAGTGATGAGGAGTGCTCTGAGGCAGAGAGCGTGGCTTCCGAGAAATCCTACAAGAGGCGGTTGTCTGATTCTGATGAGGCGGACGGGTACCTGGAGAAGTTCAGGCTAAAAGATGAAACACCAGCAATGGACATTCAGTCAGAATCAGTGGGGGATAAGACCAAGGGGAGGATGGTATGGTCACAGAGTAAGTTTGAAATGACTGGATGCCTAATCAGGGCAGCCAAAGATGAAGAAGAGACGGAAATGACAAAAAACGATGAAATGAAGACACAGGGGATGCCTGAAATGACTGAAGAGAAATGGGAACGTCCAACAGGAACAGAAGAAAAACAATCATCAGTGATGGCGCATGATGAAGCTTTAGCGGAACTCCCAGAAGAGTCACATCAGGAGTCCAAATCAGAGGATCACGCGGAGAGTAAACAAGAGCAACAGGCAGTGGAACCAAGCGCAGAAACTCCCCTGATGAAAATCAAAGTTGGCAAAATCTCACAGTGCAGAGATGAAACAATAGCTGGGCAAAGTGTTACTGAAACAGAGGCTCCATGTGAGACACAAAGTGAAGCCGAGTCTAAGCAGATTGTGGTGACACCAGATACGACAGCATTGATTCTAGCTGAAAGCAGAGAGGACCCTCCAGCTTGCCCTGAACCCACTCACTTAACAGAAACTACTGAAAGGAGCTTGTCTGCCGAAGAAGCTTCTGTTGAGTCAAAGATGGCAGCTGCTGATGAGAAACCTCCACCTGAGGCAGTAGCTGAAATGAAAGAAAATGGAGATGCAACACCAACCACCCTGACAGAATCAAAGGCGTCCTCTGAAGTATCTGTGCATGAGGACAAACAGTCAGCTTCAGAAGACGCGGCGTCTCTCGAAGTCATCACTGACTGTGAACGTACTGTGCAAACAGTGGAGGAGATGATGGAGAAAGCAACGCCTGAAGAAGAGATCCAGATCCAAGATAAGATTGACCTACAGGAGGACACAGAGGCCAAACTGCTTGTTCCTGAGGCAGTAGGACATCAGACTCACTTAACAGAGGCATCTTCTGAGGAGAGTAAAGCTTCAGCTGCTGATCAGGAGTTGGGAGGTAAAACTGAGACTTCAGGGGAAATAACCCACCCTGCAAAAACCAAAGAAACTGATCTGGAATCAACCAGCAAACATAATCAGATGTGGCAAGAAAACACAACCGAGTGTGAAAATGTAAAACAAACAGCAGAACCCACATCTAGAATATCTACAGAGGACACTGGGACCAGTGTGCAGGACGTAGTGAATGTAGGCGATGAGTTAATCCTCCTAGTTCCCAAAGGACAGGCTGTAGAGATGGACATACAGATCGATCAGTGGTCAGAGGACATTATTAAAGGGACGGTTTCTACTCCTGAACTTGACATTTCATCTGAAGTTCACGCACCCGAGCTTCAAGTGGAGGAAGAGCCAGTAGTTGCAGTAAAGGAAGAAGAACTTACCAGTAATGAGTTAGACTTGAAGCCTTTAACACCTGCACCTGTAGAAGAAGCTAGGACCGAGGACCTGGAACCTCATGAACACAAACTCGTCTTACCTCCGCTGAGAAGCTTCGCACCTCAGGAGGATTTATCAGAGTTTCGTGGAGATGATGTACATGCAGAAGAATCAGAGGAAAATATAGATGTTTTATCTCCGCTGAGAAGCTTCACACCTCAGGAGGATTTATCAGAGTTTCAGGGAGATGATGCATATTTAGAAGAATCAGAAGAAAAAACAGAATCTCAAGAGAGGGAGGGCAAGCCAGAAATTAGCCTTCTCAAAGTAGATGAAGCACCGGATCTTGATCTGCACCGTGAAGATGTAGAACAAATAAAGGAGCAACGTGAGACGGTTTTAGAAACTAGGGAAGAAACTGTGGAGGACCTTGGATATGAAGTGATTGACGAGAAAGATACAAAAGGTTTGCTTGAATCTGAGATCCAGAGTGAAAAAGAAGAGGACGAGTCCCGTTGGAGGCCTGATGAGAAGATGGAGACAGATGTAGAGAAGGATGAGCTCGATGAGGCCGATTACGAAATCATTGATGCAGAGGAGACGAGTCAAGCCCGCGTGGCTGCTGAGCTAGAGGGCATGGACTGGTTCTGTAACACCTGTGGATGTCTGCTGTCAGAGGACGAGTGCAAGTCTGCAGAGCATCAGGGCCACCAGGTCTGCTCGGTGGATAAGGCCTACGAGGATGTCAAGGTGAGTGAAAGGGGCTGGACCATTGCATGTTATTAAACAGACAATAGCCAGATTAACAAATTATTGCTCAAGTTTTGTTTCACTACAACTTGTTTTTTCGTACATATTTTTTTTTGCCCAATTCTAATTATTGGAACAACAGGTGAGTTGTGTCTGGTTACATGTTTCCGGTGGAGGTTCTCCCCTCGGGGTATACACAAAAGTACTTTTTTCCCCTAGATTGTCAACACTGTACAATTTTGCTCTTCATAAATGTGTTTTACTGGGGGAGAAGTCCTCTTGCAACCAGAAGACCCTTGTGGCTCTTGTGATTTGGTACTCCAAGTGGTTAGTTCTGAAATGCTGTAATCAAACAGCGATCACACTCTTGCCTTACTTTATTACAACACGTGTTAATGATTTGCGTATTAGCAAGCCTATGTTTGGGTCCTCAAATAATTAGCTAGGCTCAAATTAAAGTCGTCCGTTGACCCTGTGAGGCGCTCAGGCAGCTTTCAGACTGGAGCCAACACATTGACTTGTTATGATGCAAAGCTCCACTTTGATGGACGAAAAGGCGCAGTGTGACATTAGGAAGTAGAGACTGACATGTGAGCTGTTCAGGCTGTTTTCTGTCTCCATTTGCTTACATCAGGGGTCTTACAGAAAAAGATTGCTTTCGAGTTACACCTTCTAACGTCTGAGAAAATGATTCAAATATAACATTGGGTATCTGCAACAGCTTCATCTTTATGAAACAGCTGCATAAAAGTTCACCCTGAAATCAGCAGGTTCCAATTGTGTCCCTTAACACGTGAGATTGAGAGTACTGAGCGAAAAGGAAGCTGTTGCAAACTCTAAACTATCAAATATATATTTTCAGATAATAATTCAGCCAGACTGTGATTATGCGATGCTGTATTTTTTTGAAGCTCGGAGAGCTGGACCATAACCGAGGGAAAAGATCAAAGCTGTAACGCAGCACAAAGAACGGCAGCCCATTCAGGCCCTCCACATAGCAGAAAATCGATCCTGACAAGTTGGCCAAAACAACTCTTCAAATCTGAATCCAGGCCAGTTTCCTGAGGCTAGAATGGACTCTCCCCTCCCTCGCCTCTTAAAAGGGGGACTGAAAGCATGCTCACACGTTCACTCTACCCTGTGAAGAGACCTCTGTGGACTCCTGCTGGTGAGGCGGTCAGGGAGTGATCAGTGTCCGAAGCTTGACCTCATTAAATGTGAGCTGCCTGTTTTCGTGGGGACGAGGATTCCCGCTGCCTCTCTCCCTTACCCTGATGTTTCAACTTAAAGCAACAGCTGAGGCTGAGAACTAAAACATTAGGAATGGTCTCAGTGTTAGGATACAACACCATAAGGCAGTTTTTATACGCCCTTTAATGGGATTTTATGTGACAGACGAACACAAAGTGGTGCATAAAAGTGTACATTTGTAGAACCAAATTTTGTCATCCAACCGTTTTGCTAATTCTTCTTCTCAACATAACTAAGTCTGATTGGGTGCAGAGTATCTAAAAACCAACATATTTGGACTTTACCATTTCAGCACATGATGGTGCTGTGATGTTAACCATTCTATTTTAGCTCTGGCTCTATGTTTTGGGTCAATATAAAGTCCTTTACAGCCTCTGAGGGTTTTTATTTGTGTTACCCTGCATCCATCATCCTATCAGCTCTGACCAGCTTCTGTGTTTCTGTTGCTGAAGGACATCCCCACAGCATGATGCTGCCAGGCCATGTTAGACGGTGGGGATGGTGTGTTGAGGGGGACAGGCAGTGTTATTTTCCCCACCACACAGTTTTTTCATTTGAGACAAACAGTTCATCTGACCAGAGCATCTTCTGCTGCATTCTTCTGCATGGCTTGTGGCAAAGTTGAAATTTGACTTACCACAATTTCCTTCTTGTTCCTCTTCCATAAAGATCAGATTTGTGGAGTGCATGAATAAATAAATTACTAAATTGTCTTAATAACAGATGATCCTACTTGAGTTGTTAATCTCTGCAGCTCCTCCAGTGTCACTGTGGATCTTTCCACTGCTTTCTCAGTTTTGACTTGTCTTGGTAGCCTTGCACTATACTTTGCTTTGTTCCATAGCATAAACTTCTAATAAAAAATACAAACATGTGTAATAAGACAAAATGCGAAAATAAAAGGGGGTTTGAAAGCAATGGCAAAGAACTGTGAAATATGGCCTTAAACCGGACAGAAAGCCATCATATAATTGTTCTCTATTGAAGATTAATAAGTTTGATTTTGTCTAACAGGAGACTCTTGGTAAGTGGATATCAGAACTTCAAGAAAGATCAGAGAACATTGAGGACCTGGTGTCTGAGCTGGAGCTCGCCTACAATTCTGTGGAGGTAATGTGATTTTACTCAATAATCACCATAATCCAGGGGTGTCCAAACTTTTGGTTTCATGGGCAAATATAGTTGAGTCAGAAGGATTCGAGGGCCATAAAAAACTTTTCTTTTTTTGTTTTTATTTACTCCGGGGAAAAAACTGAGTATGCAATACTTTAATTAATTAAATCAGATTTGTTGTTGGAAAGCGATGTGTAGATTATTTTATATGCAAAACTTGAAGGGTTTTGCAGGTTTGCCTTATTAGAATAAATTGTGCAATTTTTTTTTGGTCTCAATTAGGAAAAAAATAGAACAAAAATGGAAAATCAGGAAACAATTGCTGTATTTTGTTGAGTTTCTTAAATTTATTTTAAGCAGATTTTGGCTGCAGTAAAGTCTGCTTTTGAGTAAAAATCAATCAACAAATGTGGTCCTTGCAGGAGATGGCAC
This sequence comes from Apricaphanius iberus, assembly GCA_028564705.1. Lineage (NCBI taxonomy): Eukaryota > Metazoa > Chordata > Actinopteri > Cyprinodontiformes > Aphaniidae > Apricaphanius > Apricaphanius iberus. The sequence goes on from JAPXFQ010000605.1 coordinate 1,115,294, forward strand.
AAAGACAAATTATTTGAATTGCTGCCATCATGCTCTGTTGTAAGAAGATTGTAATTTGTCTGGAATAATTTTGCACTAACTGAAAATAAAGTCCCACCAGTGCTGGGGGGCAGATTTGTATCATTCTGGAATTGAAGTGTCACGGTGTCCAGAGGCTACTGCCTTTGGACACCGTTGCCATAAACACGCTGAACAAGTGTCTGATCCTGGTGTGATCTGATGAAATCCACACGCTCTCTCTTGGCTCTCCTGTTGCTCAGGATCAGTTCACGGAGAGCGAGGCGGCCATGAGAGCGCAGAACGAGGAGATGATGGCTCTGGTGATGGAGCAGTACAACACCATGTCCATCAACATGGAGGAGGAGAAGAAAGCCAAGCTGGAGCAGCTTTATGACAAAATAGTTTCCTACCAGGAGAACATAGACTCAGCCAAAACCACTCTGGAGACCACGGCCAGAGAGGCAGAGACGGATGCAAGAGTAAGTCCCGGACAGTGGCTTGGTTGAGTTTATTGATAAATGAGTGAACCAACTAACAAATATTTTCAATCCTTTCTCCCACCAGTCACCAGAAAACATTCATTCAAGGTATTACCACCAAGGAGAGTGAGACAGTCTGCGTAACATGCTGCATGCTCTGCAGATAAAAATCTTCCCAGCTGCTTTACTCGTAGTCCTGGCATGAACCAACGGTTGTGCAAAAGTCTCGACTAATCCTTTCTGTTGTGCTTCAGAGAAGCCAGGGGTTATTGTAAAATTGTTAAATTATGTTAAAAACTTAATATTTTCAGCCAGTAGTTCAAGGGTTTTCTTTGGATTTCAGCTTTTTGAACTATTGAAGATTATTTTATTATTTCTAAGATAATTTTTACTGAAAATGTTGACTGCTACTCTCTAATATTTAAAAGCTTGCTCAACCTGTTCAGCTGCAGCTGTTTACTTTGACATGAGCATCATTCAGACTCCTTGAAAACGTTTAATGTGAACCTTTCAGCATTTTATTACATTATCTTGCCATAAAAAAAACATTTAGTTCCCTCCCTTTTTGTTGAATCGAGGGAGTTTCTTAACAGATAAACCTTAAGGAATGTAAAACAGCATTTTAGTGGATCTCAATTGGCTACCTGCTAAAAAAAACATGCTCCCCTCATATTCTGTGTCAGTTCTTGGATAATGTTCGTCTTCTGTAGATAAACAGTAAAGATCATTTGACAGCACTACAAAACAGTCTGGTTCCTCTGAAGCAACAGATGCGTTTAGTCTGACTTAGAACATTTGCACAATGCTCCAAATGCTGTGTTTGTATGGACAGACTCCAAGCTGCTCTGGACTCAGCCTTAATGCTGGAGCCAGGTCCAAAAGGACTGCTGGTGTTTGAGGACTACACCAAGACCAACCCCTCCAGCTCAAACCTCGCGCAGCGCAAAGGAATTCCAGGTGGGTCCTGCTCGATCTTTGTCGACTGCATGTCTAGGTTCATGTTGCATTTTTTAAAGTCGCTGATGATGTAATCGCCTCAGTGCCCAATAAGCCCAGTCTGCAGCCCCAGGAGCGTGGCTCAGCCTCCAGCACCAGTGTCACCGTGTACTGGAAAGTCAGTCCAGGAGACATCATAGACTGCTTTCAGGTGTACTGTGTGGAGGATCCACAAGGAGGTAAGTATAGGTAGTTAGTGGCAGATTGTCATCCTACTGCTATGCTTTTCTTTACTTACTGACCAGGGTTGCATGTGTGTCCGCTGCTGTTTGCAGCTGTGTCAGAGGAGTACCGTGTGACGGTGAAGGAGAGCTACTGCGTCCTGGAGGACTTGGAGCCTGACAGGATGTACAAGGTGTGGGTGATGGCCGTCAACTACACAGGCTGCTCTCTGCCCAGTGAGAGACTTATCTTCAGAACAGGTCAGTGCACACATTGAAGCTTACGTTTCATTTCGTTCCGGCTGATAAAACTGCAGGGGTGTTTCTGTTTAATCTATATTTTTTCACCCCGGGAAAGAGCTTGCATTTTATAGCTAGTGTGTGAAGGCGATTTCTATCCTCCCCCCAATGTGTTTCTGGCAGCTCCATCTGTGCCAGTGATCAACACGGAGCACTGCAGCATCATGTGGGACTCAGCCACTCTGAGGTGGAGCTCAGCTAAACCATCTCCAGGAATGAGTTACACTCTGGAGTACTGCCGACAGTATGAACTGGAGGGAGAGGGTCTAAGGTGGGTGTCTCCCGTGGGATCCGGGTGGGAATAATCTTCCATATGAATGACACACACCTTAAACTGATCATTTGGCAAAGTGAAAAAGATATCGAAGTTCCTTAAACATTTTCACGTTTTGTCAAATTACAGCCAAAAAATTTATTGAGAATTTATCGTGTAGACCGATAAAAAGTAGAACATACTTTAAAAAGTAGAAGGAAAATTATAGTTTTTTATATTTTTGCAACTAGAAATATGATGCATTTGTGTATAATAATTGTAAAATTAACCTTCAGCTGAAACTGAAGTTGTTATTCTTTTGGGATGTATCTCTAGCATCTTCGGACAGAGGCTGACAATTTTTGGACGTCTTATTTGCTCAAGCTCAGTCACAGTGGGTGCAGAGCGTCTTGGAGCATCGTGTTTTTGCTATTGCTAGAGATTGCTGACTAAATTTGGTCTGGGCTTTGACTGGGCCATTCTAAAACATGGACGATTTCTGATCCAAACCTTCCCATTGTAGTTCTAGCTGCATGTTTAAGGTGCTTGTCTTTATTCAAGTAAAACGTCCGCTCCAGACTCCAGACTTTTGCAGCCTCACAAAGTTATGCTCCAAAGTTAAATTTTGGCCTCATCTGAACTGAGTACGTTCTTCCTCATGTTCCATATCTGACCCTGGTAAACTTAGCATGGCTATTCATGGCTATAATGACAAATGATTTGTAATAAATGATTTGTTATTGCCCCTTGCCAGAATAGTGGCGTGCAAAACTAGTTGCTGTGTGTTTAGCTTTATCCAGTTTACCATGTTTCTTTTTACATGTTGGATGGTTTGTTCAGGGTGATGTGCGTTCTTAGTTTGATTCATTTTACTTGTCAAAAAGTTACGTGTTGATCTCCTTAAACCAAAAAAGCTCATTCCAAATGATTGTGTGTCTTCTATATGCCTAATTTCTAATTATAAACCTTGATCTCTGCTGCTCCTTCAGAGTAACCATGGGGTTCTTAGCTGCTTCTCTGAATGTTGCTCTTCTTCCCAGGCTGTAACTTTAGGTGGTGGACAATGTTTTTGTTGGTTTGGACTTACCATACTCTTTTTTTTTTTCTTGACCAGGGCTCTGTAAGATGTCCAAAGTTTTGGTTATTGCTTTTATAACCTAACTCTACGTTAAACTTCTCCACACTTTCATCCCTGAACAGTCTGCCGTTTGTTCTGTAGGTCTACATGACTCTGTTTGTTCATTAATGTTCTCTAACAAACATCTGAGGCCTTCAGAAAACAGCTGGATTTAGACTTAGATTACATTTTCTAGGGGTATCAGAGTAGAAGGCGCTGAAAACACACCCTCACTTTCAACATTATTATTTACAAAAACAAAATGTGAAAACCGTGTTTTTTTTCCCCTCCTCTCTTTTAATAATTCACTTCTGTTATGTTGGCAAATCACATAAAGTTTCAATAAACAAAGTGTAGTTTTGTGGTTGTAACCTTACAAAATCTGGAAAAGTTCATAGGGTGCGACTATATTTGCAGGGCGCTGTACATTTATATTAGAACTTTATGTTTTATTATATAGAATGCATTTGTGTCCAGGCAATTTATGTGCATGTTAATGTGTGTCTTTTGCGTCTTTCTAGATCAATCTCAGGAATTGAAGGCTGTGAGCAGAAGGTAGTCCTGCAGCCGAATGAGAACTACCTGTTTTACATTAAAGCCGTCAATGAAGCTGGTGCCAGTGAACAAAGTGAGGCTGCACTCGTTTCTACAAAAGGTACAACAGAAAGTCCAGGCCCACTTCTTAATCTCAGCTTGTACTTATGGCTATTTAATTTATTTATTTATTTCACTCACATCTCTCCGTTTTTAGGGACGAGATTCCAGCTGCTAAATTCTTCAGCTCACCCAAATCTGAAACTGTCGGACGATCACACCACACTGCAATACTCCCAGGATGCTCACAACGCCAGCGCATCCACAAACGAGGCGTACGTTTAACCCCAGGAATGGCTGCTTTTAACATCCTGTAGGGAGATTTTCATGTAGATTTAAACCTCAGTTTGTTTGTTTTTCAGTTGTCCATCCATCCTGGGTGAGCTGTTGCCTTCAAGAGGGCTCCACTACTGGGAGGCAGAGGTGTCAGGAAGTACATCTTACAAGCTTGGAGTAATGTGCAGTGCTGATAATCTAAACGGCTCGTTTGGGGATAGCAGCTCCTCGTGGTGCCTGCAGTGTACTTCTGGACCATTGGGGTGTGCAAAGGAAAATTAATATTCAGTTTTAAGTAACTTTGAGATGTAATTTGAATCTAAGGCCATCATGTTCCTCTCTTTATCCAGCTGTAGGTACCAGTTACTCCACAACGACGTTCAGTCATCTGTGTTTGTCTCTGAGACACCTGAGCGAGTAGGAACCCTCCTGGATCACAAGCTCGGCCGTCTGTGTTTTTACAATGCCCACAGCGGCCAGTTGTTGGGTACCTTCGCCCAGCGCTTCAGCCGGCCCTGCCAGCCTGCTCTGGCCCTGGATCAGCCGGGCCGCCTGCTGCTCCGCTTCGTGCAGGAGATGCCGACGTTTACAAAGGACAGCTTACTCTGACACTTGCCTCGCTCTCTGTAAGGTTTAGAAAAACCACTGGACATTTGTAGGTTTTATATGATCTTCTTTTGTAAGGATTTATATGAACCCTGCTGGAGAAGGCTGTTAGAAACCTGAATATAAGTGTATGTTTTCACTAAAGCGCCTCAATCACACTTTCATTGTGAAACACATTTCTTTTAAATAAGCCAAATCAAACGTGTTATTACATTTTATAAAAATTCAATCTTACCATGACGTCAACTGTTTTAAAATTGCTCAAAACCTTTGTGATGAGATAATAGTGGGTCAGTGTCATGGTGACTGCTTACCTAGGTTTGGTTGCTGTGTGGAGATGCTCGGTACAGCAGAGGTGGCTTATCCGAGAAGCTTGACACCGGACACACCTGAATGGCTTGACCGTCAGAGATTTTGAAGGAAAGGCTTATTACACCGGCAAAATGTTGACGATTTAGCTGTAAAAAAAAAACAGAACGACACCAAACTGCTGAAATTAAAGGTGCAAACCTCCATATTTGAACATATTTTCAACATATTATACTATACCTGCACATATTATACTATACCTGCACTATAACATGTAACAGATACCTTTATGACTATGGTTTTCTTTGACTATACTAAAATATATGATATGCACAGTGTTTTAGCGATGTGCTACGTACCGTATAGAAGCCATTGTCTTCTGTGTCCATTAAGTGCTGCTGATAAACCAGTGGAAATATTGACACCATTTCTGGGATAAAGCGCAAAGTGATGGTGGAGGTGTAGAAACCTCTCATATTTATGGGTAAGATGAAAATATGCAAATATGATTAAATTTAGTGCAGATGTTACTGTGGCAATATCATGATGATAACATGAGTTTGCCTTTTCACTGAGTTGGAATCTCCTAATTTACTGAAATGCAGCAACGTTCAAATAGTCTTGGAGATTCTCAGCACTATAGTACAGATGTCTGAACAAAAATATTGAAAAAGTTCTTCTTGATTGTTTTATTCTTTCAAAAGAGAACTGAAATGCTGTGGGTAATTTTGTAATGACTGATGTTGGTTGTTAGAGCTTTGTACTGTTTTAAAACTGTTTTTATAGTTGTCCATCTGTCACATGATGTGGCAGACATGCTTTTAAGTTAAAACGCCTTTGGTGTTTTGTGTAAGTTGTCACTCAACAATTAGTTCAGGACTTCTCATAGTTTGAGCTTATAGCTCCAAGCTGACTGCTGCACCTTTCAAACTGTGTTTCATACTGTGAATAGTATTTTCTTTTGTAAATAACTTTTTAAACAGAAGTGGTCTCTCATCAGTCTCTTATGTGTTACTGACAGGTTCATTTATCTTATCGTGTAAAAGTACTTTCTTGTCTGCAAAATCAGATTGTTTTCCATCTGAAAAATGTGAATGTTTTGTTGGTTTAACAGCCTTTCAACGCTAGAGGGCATCAGCACACCATCTGCTGTAATGTTGCTTTCCTGTACATTTTTCCTGGAAATTTGCTGCACAAAATGAAACCATAAAATCAGACCAGACTTCACTATAAACCAGTCCACTAATAAGATGAAGAAAATCCAAACATATTTTTTATAAATACTCTGTTGGTGTTTTTTTCTTTTTCCTTTTCAAACCTTTCACTGACTTCTGTTTTTATGGAAAATAAACAGTGCCTAAAAAAGGTCACATCTGTTTTACTAATTTAAACTATTTTTGAAGCTGACATCATGCTGTGATGCTCTTGTCATCAAAGTTCTCTATTCTCCCAAAGGACACCCCATTCACAGTTTTTAAACAACTATTTTCCAGGCACTCACAGAAAGTGGGATAGAGGAGGGCAAATACACACACATAACACACACATCCACACACATGCAACCAATCAGGGACACTTAGTGGCCTCGGCTTCCTGTGTTCGACTGCTCTGCTACTGCCTGACGAGAAGCTCAAAAATGCTGCATGAATTTTCTGGAAATTGCTCCTTTCTTCCCCCCTGTAGGTGGATGGCTGGGAGGGATTTTTCTGTTTGTTTAATTTTTTGTGTGTTAGAGGTCAAGTAAAAATCTATGTAGTGCAACAGGGGAAGATTCCCACCTTTCTCTGTTCAATGTTTTCCCTCTGAAAACAAAAATTGAGTACCTGAAAACTTAACAGGTACAGTTTTCCCTCAGTGCATCCATCTACAGTGCCTTGTAAAATAATTCAATTCTAAAATACTTGTTACATCTCAAAGGGAAATTACATTTCTAGCCTCTGAACTAAGTAATGCTATTGAAATATAACAATGCCCAATTTGCCTCAGGGGTGTAAAACTAATTTCCAATTTGGGCCACATTAAAATAATGAATGTCCTTAAACGGTCGGTTGTGGCAGAAAGTATTGATAAAACTAATTTAACAACTAAGATAAAAAAATATGTTTCAATGAGTACATCTTTAAGTTAAACAAGTACTTCTTAAAATTAAATGATACTGAACATCTTTTCACAATATGATTTAGGACTTTTCAAATAAGCACAGTTTGAGTGATAAAATAGTAGGTGCACATTAATAGAATTTAAAAGGTTTTATTTATAGGATCCTCTAGACTTTAGAGGGCCACATAAATGGCTATGGTGGGCCGGATTTGGCCCCAGGGCCTTGACTTTGACACGTGTAGCCTAAGTCATTTATGGAACGCACTGAATACACCAACATGTTGGTGGTAACATCTTGCTTTGAGGAGGCTCTTCCTAAGCAGAGACAGGGAAGCAGGTCAGAGCTGATGAGTAGATAGACTGAGGTAAAAACAGGACAATCCTAGCAGAAACGCTGGATGTTGTTAGAGGCTGCGGGGGGAGGTTTACATTCCAGCAGGTGGCTCGGTTGGAGGGTTTCAGTCCCATAATCAATGGTTCGCACCGCCTCTCCATCAATTCCAGTCGTTGTGTCCTTGGGCGAGACAGTTCTCCTGCTATTGATGGTCAAAGGGCCTAATGACGCCTCTGTATGTCTGTGTTTCGGCTACAGTGTCGCTTGGCTGAATGTAATGTGGAGTCGTTTGGATTAGATAAAGCACTATATTTACCATTTAAACCAGAACAGATTCATGTGTCAGCATTTTCCAGACCTAAATCCAATTAGGCATCTGAGGTACGACTTGAAAATCTGATCCTCACAGAGGTTCTCCATTCAGTATGACCTATCATAAGAGGGCAAATGTGTTTGTACAAATCTGAAAGGGATGCAACACAGGTTTTAGATTTTCATTTGTTAAACATTTTTGAAACCATGGATCATTTTCCTTCCACCTGACAGTTCTGCACCACTTTGTGTCACATGAAACCCCAATAAAATACACTGAGATTTGTGAATGTAATTAACCTAAATGTGAAAAAGCTCAAGAGGCATTACTACTTTAGCAAGCCACTAAAAAACCTGAGACATCTCAGCAGGAGTCTCCTTTACAAGGCCAACTTGAGCCATATCGGTTGTCAACAAAAGCGTCATTTTCCCCACGTAATGAGGCCAAAACCAGGCAATGGTTCTGCTTCTCTTCCAACTTCCAAAGGACCACGTTTATTGGAAAGGTGGCTGTTGTTACGGAAAACGTGAGGCAACCAAAAACACGTTTCTGTGTGCTGAAGAAATAATTTTCACCGTTTACAGACAAATGCTTGGAAATATCAGCAGAGCTCTGGTTTCACAAAGAAAAAAACAAAACTGATGTCATTCATGTTTGGTAATTTTTGTATTTAAATAAAGGTATATCATTATGAACAAAAAAAAAAAACAGAAATGGGAAACATCATTGATGACGTGTATAAAAAGCCCACGGGGACGTTTGGAATGAGAAACCAGGGGCCATAAAGGCACACTGCAACCATCTGTTGAGTCGCAGCAAACCTATTTTCTAAAAGACGTCGCTTTAAAGGGAATGTAGGTGGAAAAACAAGCAACCAAGGCAGCTAATGAGATGGTCCCAAATTACATTTGGGCTTAAACAGGAAATAAACAGACACGGCAAATCATAAACAGCATGGCAGAAATAAAATCAACAAATGTGCAAAAGTAGCTGCATGGAAATGAAGGCAACAGCAGAGGAGGCTTGATTGTTGATGTCACAATAAGACACATTAACACACACACACAAAATTAGTCCCAAATGTTATGCATGAGCAACTTGATTCAAATTGCAACTCCTTAGTGTTTTTAACAAAGCTGATCAGCCCTATTAAGGGGGAATCACAACTAAGCAATTCTAATCATATTAACTATATATATATATATATATATATATATATATATATAAAACTTTAGCTATATAACTTTATAACAAATGTCCAACAGTGGGTTTATTTGGGTCTGACCCTGATTGCATACAGACTTTAGATTCACTGCTAAAAAGAAATTGCAGAATATTTTGTAGCCGATGTAAAAAAATAAAATAACTTCCTGTGCTGGGGGTGTATATATATATATATATATATCCTATAATAGACTTTAAATGGATGAATAAATATTTTCAGGCTTCAACAAACAGCTGCACCGCGACTCACCGACTGTAAGAGATCAACTCAAACAGGAAGAATCTCGAAGTAAATCCCTTTAAATAAAACTCAGCAAAAAGTTAAAAGAAAAGCAGTCTGCACCACTTATGGTCCTCTCTGAACTTCTTGTTTTCTTTGGCATTCTTTCAACTTTTTGTGTCTTGGCCCTGCAGCACCACTTCATATGTTTCGGCTCCTGGCCACAAGCATGCACTCTTCATTAAGAAATACACCTCCCATGCACTTTTCCTTCTATTCTGATCTTTAAGACCAATCGTAGTGATCGTAAAAATAGTCTCTTAATTATACAGTTGTACTAACATTATTACTGAAATTCATTCATCTCGGTCCCTGTTTAATGAGCTTCCCCCCTTTTTTGGGTAGATGAGTGTGGTTGAGGCCAACGGTCGTTGCTTGCAGGACGCTGCTTGGCGAGTCGTGCAGCTGGATCTGAGCCGGGAGGTCGGGCGTTAGGCAGGAGTAGAGTTCCTTGAAGTGGACAGACTGGGTTTGGGCTCTGGTCTGTGAGGTTTGTGCTGTGGGCTGCTTCGAAGGTTGTCATCCATCTGCAATAAAAACAAGCAATTCAGCACTTTCTTCCAAACGTAGAAATCGATTATGAGACACTCTAAGGCCCCTTCACGATGAAATACGACCACGCTACTGTTTGCAGGATCTCGAAAAAGGATCAAATGTTCCCAACAAATTTGGAAAAACACCATTCATGTCCGTGTCTCCCTGCTCCTTTGTTGCTCATCCATTTATCATGCCACACGCTGTGGATGTCCTTTCTATAGACATTGTAGATTCACACTGAAGGCATCAAAACTATGAATGAACACATATGGAAATATGTAGTACTTTTACAAAAAAAAGTGTGAAATAACCTGGCCTCCAAAGTCACCGGACCTGAACCCAATCGAGATGATTTGGGGCGAGCTGAACCGCAGAGTAAAGGCAAAAGGGCCAACAAGTACGAAGCATCTCTGGGAACTCCTTCAAAACTGTTGGAAAACCATTTTGGGTGACTACCTCTGGAAGCTCAAGAGAATGCAAAGCAGTAATCAGAGCAAAGGGTGGCTACTTTGAGGAATCTAAAATAAAACCCATGTATTCAGTTATTTCACTCTTTTTGTTTAAGTGCATACAGTAATTCCATACATCATGTTTTCATTCATAGTTTTGCCCTTAATTGAGAATCTACAATGTAATCATGAAAATTAAGAAAACTCATTGAATGAGAAGGTGTCCTGTACTGTATGTGCAATATGGTGGCTTCTCTTTAGCTGGGAGTCCTGCTACAAAGAAGCGTGGTATAAATAAATCTCTATGTGTGTGTGAGAGGCTTAGGGAAAGCTACTGCAGTGGTTTTTGAGAACTTTTTGGATTGTTACATCAGCTTGCTGAGACCCTTTAAAGTGGCAGAGAGAACAGCGGAGATGCAGCCAGAAAGCAGGATATTTATGCTGTGGTCTTAGTCTGTTTGAAGTGGGGGCTGAACTACTGCACACACGACAGAGGGAAAATCTGCCGAAAGCGTCTCATGAAAAAAAGAGAAGACAATTGAAAAGCAGAAGCACCTTTTCTATCAAGTTGGACTCTTTGTTTACAAGCTGTGTTAGTTTCTGCAGGTTGGCATCCATCGTTTCCTGAACAGGTGGAAGAAGACCTGGAAAGAGGTGATAAAGGATGATTCACAAAGAAAAGAAGAAAAAAAGACATCAGTAAAATGAGAAAAGTGAGGAATTAACATAGAAACGTAAGGAAGGTGAAAAGAAGCAAATGCATGGGGAAAAGCGAAGATGTGATTGTGTTAGTTGCGCAGCCTCACTGTCGGAGTAATATAAGCAACATGAAGTCCTACAGCATATTTCCACTGCTTGCAGTGAAACTTACTGGGCTTATCTGTACCGAAGTGGGCTGCCAGGATGTTGTCACAGAATCGAATGAGGTTGTCCAGCTGTCCGAGGTGGCACTGCAGAGGGCTGCTGGTCAGGTCTGCTTTGTAAAGCGGTGCCAAAAAACCAAATACAAAGGCGTCCAGACTGGTTGGCCTGCGTAGAAACAAGTATCCACATATCAACTGATAATAACTTACAGAAGCCCTCAAAAAAACGTCTAAAAAGCTGAATTAACTCACGAGTTGCCAAAGAAATAATTTGCAGTTCCCAGTCTGTAGGAGAGGAGGTTCAGGCACTCTTTAGCGTCACTGTAGATCTGAGATGAAGCAGAAAATAAGCATCACCAGGCGGGAGGTGACGGGTTGATGGAGATACGGGAGTACTTACCTTTCCCTCCACCTCTGAGATCCTGTGTAACAGCCCCTCGCCTTTTGTTACCAGGATGCGAGCGAGGGCGACGTTTGCGAGGCGACTCGGGATGAAAAAGTTCAGCGGGAACGGTGAGCGAGAAGCAAACCACGGCCGCGTCAAATTGCTGTAGTTCTCTGCGTCCACCCAGAACGTGTGCAGCTGTGGGACACAATAAAAAACATCGTCTTGAAATTTCTCATTGTGTTTCTCCAAAAAAAAAAAAACTGGAGAGGATCGAGAGCGATACCAGAGCTGGTCGCAGTTTCTCCTCAAGTAGAGCGATGTAGGCCATAGTGTCTGCTCCCTGTCTGGCTGTCAGCTCATAGTCGGCGTTAAACCTCTGCAGCAACACAACAAATATGAAGTATATTTCTGCTCAATCAGTCACATATGAGTGGGGGGGGGAACTCTGACTTTACGTGTTTTAGGTCTGTTAGGATTAACAGCATTGTTATAAAATTCCCTTTATCAGTTTTTATTGTGTAAAGCACTTTGTGCTGATTTTATCATGAAAAGCGTTTTACAAATGAAATTTGAGTGATTGATTGAAGCTACTTCTGATATTAATGAAGCCCTGGTGCCTGCTGATGACTATTATCCACATAGCAAAGCTCGTTTTAAAACCACTTTGCTGCCACCTGGTGGTCAGTGTACCATCGAGCCTCAGCTGCGATTTTACAGTCTTGAGTTGTATAAAACAAAAAATACTGTGATGATGAACCAGAATATATTTGAGAAAAATATGGACAGGGATAATACTCCATGCAGAAAAGACCCCTAGCTGAGATTTGAACCAAAGACCTTCTTGCTGCACACCAACAGTGCTAGCAACTGTAACACAATTGAAATTAACGATCTTTACTTATTTCAACAGTTTATATATATATATATATATATATATATATATATATATAAAACAAATTAAGGCAGCAGGAGTTACACCATGCTTGGAGGTCATTCTCTACTTTGTGAAGTGCACTGGCATTTTCAAATTTAAGATGGGCATTATGAGCAAACACTTCAAGTTTAATTAGATTTTAGACTATCAGATATGTCTCTGAACATTAAGGCCTTTGTCCCTAAAAGCATCTAGATTAAAGAAAATGTAAGATAAATATCTTGTAAACAGAGTATTTGTCCCGTATATTTAGCAAATAGAAATAAGTTTGGTAATCTTAGCAGAGAAAAATGAGGAGATGATTAATCGGATTTCCCCTGAAACAGCAAGAAAAAACAAAGTTATGTGTCTTTTTATACAGTGTCTGTCAACATGTGGTTCAAGTCGTATCATTGTGCAGTTATTGAATAAGCTGACCCAGTCACCTGTTTCCTCAGGACGTTCAGGATCTGCGTTGGCTCTTGTACAACAGAGTCGCCACAAACCAGCTCTGGGACACTTGCTGTGGACAAAATAAGGAAAAAATATGCAGGGTGAAGGTGATATTAGAGGGAGAAAAAGTGCTAGAAATGAAGGCCTCCTCAAGGGAACCCGTGAATGAGATGTGAATAAAGCAGATTTCTGAGCGAGAACAGTTTACCGATGTTTAGAAACGCTCAGATCACCTCGGGAGGGAAGAACACTCTTCTCTCCTCTTGTAGTGCTCTGACCACAGAGCTGTGAGGTAAGGTTAACAAGAAGCCCACCTGTTAAGGTTTTCCATGTCCAGTCCACCGGAGAAACCGAGAGCTTCGCTCCAGAAAATTTTACATAAGCCTGGAGGGAGAAAAAAAAACATATTTATGATTCAAAAGTTTATCAAAAGGTTTTCTACAAACATAAGAAATCCAGATGCAAAACTTTGTTTTTATAAAACTATTTGGTTGTATTCATCCTTCATAATTAGATTGTATTTTTAATTAAACATCCAAGTGTTGTAGCTGGCTTTTAATCAGGCATGTGGTAAAGGACAACTTCACAGCTTTATATTAGCTCTATTTCAGAATGTATAAAGCTTAAGACTTCTGACAGATAGTGAATTGAACTGAATGACAGACCCAGTTTAAGAACCACAGTTCGAGGTTTAAAACCGTGAAAAGAGATGTTCTCTGTTAGTAAGTCGACACAAACAATAAATGCAATCACTTTAATAAAAATCCAGGTAAAACGTATTTTTCAGAAAGGGCCATTTTTATGTTTTAGAAAAACACATTTGGAATAACTTCTGGAAATGAATTCATTTTCCCGCACTAAACGTCCTAATTTCCTCACTGAATCCAAACCAGGTTAATTTTCAGCCACAGTCATTTTTGGAAGCTATCTAAATCTTCCTAACACTGCAATAAGACAATAAAAACACTTTTGAAAGCAAGGTGAACCTAAGGTAGATTTGGCACCTTAGTTTTCTTAAAAAGAAATTGCAAATGACAGAAGATATTTTCAAAAACGTGCTTTTATTTCAATCATCCCGTCCCGGAACTGACCTGAATTCAAAGTGCAACTAAAAAAAGAGCTGTAAAGTATTCCTATAAACAAGATGGTAGGTCCAGCGTTGGTTGACATCACTCTGAGCTTCAGCAGTCCAAGTAGTTCATTGGTTAAAATTTTTTTTTTTAATTCTAGATTTTCTAAGAATGAAGTCTTCATAAACACAATATCTGATTGACTGATTAAATTGATTTATCGCCCAGCCCTAGACTGTACACTAAAATTAAATGTACAATGTAAAAAACCATAGCTATGAAAAACACTTAATAAAGTTTCTCAATGTTCAACTGAGTAATTAAAAAATGTAGATGTGCAAAAACATCTTGATGTGCAAAAGCAGCTTGAGTAAAAAGACTATGTAAACCTGCAAATATGAGCAGGGATGTAAAATATATATTAGTTATAGAGTCACATATATGAGGCCACACACCAACTTATTCACTTCAGCAGTAAATTATTTGTTGTATTTTTGACAAAGTTTTTTTTTTCTGGCAAAACTAGAAAATGAAATTCAGAATGACTAAAAACTTTGGCTAAAACGGTTGAAAAAATGAGATTGAACTATTGAGGGGAGGTGAAATCCAATCAGATCTTATTTATATTTATATGGAAACACCGGAGAGATCGAATAAATACTCAGTGGTACTTAGCTGCCTTGATTGCAAGGTAAATTATGGTTAATATTAAATCTGTGTGAATAAAACTAAATATTTTTTCTTACAGAGGTATAAGGATTAGTAAGAGTGTGTACCTTTTAAACTCAATTTTTTTAGTCAATGAAACACTTTTTTGAAGAAAAGAAAAATAGGTTGGCTAAGAAGTAAAACAAGATCAGATTACTACAAGGTGGCAAAAACTGTATAACATTTATTTAAAATAGTCGGAATAATGTAAATATTTTGACCATCTTCAATGGCTCTTAATAACTTTGGCTTAAATTGATAAAGCAGCTATTGTTTTAAATACAGGTATTTAAAACCAGCGCATGTTTTATCTATTTTTCTTAATGGTATAGATGCACTAAATTTCTACAATAGGAGGAAACTAAAATCACAGGTTTGTTTTTAGTTTTTTTTCCAGGTCTGCTTTTCTTGTCATAAGGTTGGAAACTCTATTCTTCTAATAAGAAAGGGATTCATTCTCTTTTTGCAAACGTGATGTGCTTCTCTTAAGAGTAGAAATAAAATGGTGGTTCTTTAAAAATACCAATACATTTTCAGCGGTCATGTTACATTTGCGACAGTAAACAAGTTTTGTGTGGCTGTACTGTGGGTGAAAATGACTCCTGCTCAAAATCACTTGTTAGTATGTACATAGGAAAGGGTGCCTCCTTGTGGCCAGGATGATTACTGCACGGCGTTAAGGACTGCAACAACACGTTTCACAGCAATCAAACGTCACTGTGGGATTGCTACAAGGTGAATAACTCTATTAAAGTCACCAACCGACTAACAAATGAGGTAACAAGACAGTCGAAATAAATTAAAGCAAGATGTTTTTATCAAGCTGACCTTGAAGGACAGCAGTCTTTTTAAAGGAAGTGTGACTTCTGACAGGCAGCTCCACATGAAGGACAAACCTCTGCGGACAGCAGCTCTTCCTCTGCAGTTGCGGCATTCAACTGGACAGGACTTCTCATCAGTCCATCCCACAGTTACTGAGAAAACTGCAGCGGCTACGTTAGCACTGAAGCTAACAAGGGGAGACACCAAACAGGCACCAAAGCGGCACCACGGTTGGTTAAACGCTGCTCTGGAGAAACTGGCTGTGTGTGTGTGTGTGTCTGATGTGTGTCTGATGTGTGTATGTGTGTGTGTGCAGAGCAGACGGGGGTCTTACCAGAACCACGAGAGAGTCGGTGTGGACAGAGGGCAGCCCCCAGTCTCCTCCCCAGCATCTCAGCTCCATGGCAGCCGCCATATTTTTGATTCATACAGCGAGCCGATGACGTCACAACCGTCACATCGCTGCGCGCAGAAAGTAAAACATCTGGATAATGAGAACAACGCGGTCACTACGTACTTATTTAACTGTCAGACTCTATAAAAGAAACCACCATAGCTGCCCACGTTGTTACACTAAATCATTTCAACTGTCAGCGCAGAAATAATCAATTGTATTAGATGCTTAATGTGCGCGAGTCTTTCTAATAAAACTTCGTTGGATTACAAGAATATCCGCAGAGCATGAGAGCGGAATGGGTTTTTGGTATAAGGTTCTTTGTGAAATAAAAATGCTTGTTTACCAGTAAAATTAATTTTTAAAAGTGTACAGGATATATATTTTTTTACTTGTGTACATACTTATCTGTATTCAGGCCCCCACTGCAAAAACAGATGTGTTC
Source organism: Apricaphanius iberus (assembly GCA_028564705.1). NCBI lineage: Eukaryota > Metazoa > Chordata > Actinopteri > Cyprinodontiformes > Aphaniidae > Apricaphanius > Apricaphanius iberus. Next base: position 1,131,678 of record JAPXFQ010000605.1, read on the forward strand.
AAAATGTCCTGAGTGTGATCAGGGACTACACGTGTTGAGTTCATTTTAACACACTGTACACAGCAAAAATTGGGGAGTTGAATTATGAGGGTAAAAAAAAGGGAGTTAATTTTAACACAAATAGAGTAATTTCAAACTTTTCAGCGTAAAAGTTTAATCATTCATGTCTGGAGTTATTTATCTGACTTGATGACACTGGTGTTAATTTAACTCAGATCAGAGTTAAATAAACCTCCATCCTTGCAATCCAAAGTCAAGTGTTATTGATTTTTATTTTATTGTTTTTTTTTTGGTGTTAACTGAATGCAGAGAGCCAGTTAAGAGTGAATTTAACTCCTTCCTGACATAAATAAACCCCACCCAAAGCCCATAGATTTTGTTGTACACCGCAAAGACTTTATGGGTAATGTTTTCGTTAATTGCAGAAGTTCTCCTCCCGTGTTCATCAGTTCTACGTTGAGTTATGTTGTTGTCAATGTTTGATGGTTATTGTCCGCACACCATCATGGAGACAGCAGTTCACGGGAGTTCGGTTTCTGCCTTCAGCATAAGGATCATGTAGTGCATAACGGTAAGAAGTGTGGATTAATTTATAACTCCAGTGGCTGTTTTCATGAATAGTATCACACTAGAAGTCTTTCTTGCTCATGACTACAAATAATTCACAAATTAATTGATAGCAATAAATATTGGTAAAAAAACACGCTTGTGCCGTTCTGAATGCTGTATCTGGGTTTGGCTCAATATGTCCACCAATGAGTGTTACTTATCTTATATGTAAAGTTGTATGTGTTAATTTTGAAGGTTCGTCTTTACACTTTGCAGTGTTGATTGAGTTCACATTAAACACCCAACAGTGTTGATTCGAATCCCTCTGGTTGCTTTTAACTCTGTAATGTGAGTTAAAGAAAAAACTCTGGTGTGGTGTTAAATATTTAACTATTCAAGAAATGTTAAATCAACTCTTATGAGTGTGCAGCTATGTAAACCCCCAAAATGTGTTAAATCAACTCTATTGGAGTTGATTTAACACTTGACTTTTTGCTGTGTGAGACATTTTAAATAAGTTGCTACCGTTAAACTGTTAATGTCTTTATATGCACATATTGATAAGAATTTGTTTTGTTGCTTAATATATATTTGTTTTCTCTGAATATTTTATTTTAAAATCTTAAAATTTCCTGTGCCAGATCTTCAGGTATAACACTTTCACTGTTTCAATAAATTGGACTGATCTGCGTTTAGCTCCGTTTTCCTGTCAGCTTCGACCTGACTACCCTTTCTCTGCTGAAATAAAACAATCCCCACAGCTTGATGCTGACAGCCTCAGGCTTCAATGTGCATGTGATGTGTTTGGGTGATGCTCACTGTTAGTTTTCCCACATCTTCTTTCACATGTTTGCTCTGTTCCTCTACATTGCTTTTTAGTGTAACAGTAGCTTTCTTCTTGTCATGATCCTTGGAACGTTTGCATTTTTGATTCTGTCACAGGAACTTTTCTTCATTTGGTTCTCTGTTTGTTTTGCGAGTTATTTTGCTTACTTGTGTTCTGTTCTTTAAGGGTTGGGGTTACTTTACTGTACTCCGGTGTCTCCCTCTTATTTCTGTTTCATGCCATCAGTTCAGGAGGTTTGCAGTTATGTAATTTCCTCTCTGAGACGCTCCAAACTTGTGACATTGATCTATACCTTAACATAGCTTTAAACTTCTCCATATCTTCAACCCTGACATGTCAGCTGTTCCTTGGTCTTTAAGATGCTGTTTGTTCCCCAATGTCTTCTGTAAAACCTCAGAAGTCTTCCCAGAACGTCTGGACTGACATTATATCACAGGGTCAGAAATCAAAAACACACCACACTTTTCAGAGGTCTATTTGTAGAAAGGAATTTCTAAAACAATACATGCTTTTCTTTCCCTCTCATGGTTATGCACTACTTTGGGTTACTATATAATATAAAATCCCAACATAAATTCAGTATCATGAGAAACTGTGAAAGCATTCAAGGGGTTTGAATATTATGCATTTCATTGCAACTTTCTTCCCACAGCTGATATAACGCTGAAGCTTGCCAGCTGTTTGGTCAGAATCCAGGCAGACAGACTCAGACGGATGTTCGAGGGAAACGCTCTGAGGGACGGTAAATGTGTCTCTGACCTAGACAAGCAGCTGGTAAAATAGACTTGAGGTCAGCAGAGAAAGCATGAACCAGACTTTGATTGTTCGATATTTCCACTGAAAATCGCCTTGAGTCTCACCCGGTTTGCCCTTCTTTTCCTGTAAGACTGCACAAGATTAGAGGAACAATAATGAGCTGCAGTGGCATGTGTAAAGGAAGTTACCTGGAATCAAGGGTAAACTGAAAACATCTGCCTTAGATTTATACACATCAGCAGGCTGTTTAGATATTACCCAAAAGGTTCAGAATCAGTTTTGAGACAAACATTTGCAGTATCTTGGAAATATGAGAATTTCCAGTTGTCCATATTTGATGTGTATGGGTTAATTTTCAAAGAGATTTTAAAAAATATCACAAACCTCAGAAATCAAGGAACACTAAACTTAGGAAATTATATGTTTATTTTGACTACTCTTTAAATATGTTTATCAGTACAAATAAAATCACCCATGATACATACAGTACAGACCAAAAGTTTGACACACCTTCTCATTCAATGTGTTTTCTGTATTTTCATGACTACATTGTAGATTCTCAATTAAGGACATCAAAACTATGAATGAACACATAATGTATGGAATTACTGCATGTATTTAAACAAAAAGGGTGAAATAACTGAATACATGTGTTTTATTTTAGATAAAGAAGCAACACCCCCAAAATAACCAAACACCAGTGCTTACTTATAGAGCCACCAGTGAGCAAGGACACTCCCCTTTACTTTAAAAGCTGCGCCTGTAGACAATAAAACACCAACTCACCTCTGCTGTGTGAGGTTTTTCTATTCACCTTTTTCAGTTTACAGGAGTTTTATGAAATCTTTTCTTGAGGCGTGTGCTTGTTTACTGGAATGTGTTTTAAAGCAGCAGCTCTCTGGCTGGTGCTGCAGCAGCTGCTGCTCACTGTCGCAGCTCAGGGTATTGGTAAGTTCTGCCTCTCCACCATTCATGCTCTCATGGAAAAACATATTTAACAAAAGCTTCTGGCTGTTTGCTGCTGTGGAAAATTTTCTATTTCGATATTACAAACAAATATGCATGTAAATGTAGTAGAGAGTAAATGTGAAACGGGTTGCTCTCTGAACTTTTGAGTTTGATGTTTCCGATTTAATGACAAATTGACCTAAATGAGATGGTAAAAAGCACTTTCAGGCATCTAACAAGTACATTTCCCGAGATCGATGCTTTCCTGGAGTCTGCATGCAACTTTTTCCATTAAACTGTGTGTCACTTTGTGTTATTCTTTAAATCCATCATTTGTGTGCTTGTGCATGTGAATGCGGAACAAGGGGGTTTGTTCCAGTGGATGCAGTTTACTGCGGCTCCATAAAAACACAGCAGGATGCAAACATGAAAGGTCATTTGTACACACAAACATACGTATGTGCAAACACATCACAAAACGTTCTCTCACATGTAAAAAAGACAGCTTTTTACTATGTGTGACTTTACCACTGGCTCAGGACACAGACCCACTTAAAGTTGACCATATGGAGCACCTTAATTTGGATTGCTGGATGAAGTGAAACAAGATCATTATATTTTATTGGTGTTTTACCTGATGTCTTCTAATAAATGGGTGCATACTTGTAAATTGGAAAGAAAACGATCCAGTTTTCAATTTATTTCCTTTTAAACATAAAAATCTAAAAAGCATGCTGCAAAAGACCTGATACCAGAGGGAAGGTTAAAGACTCTACACATGAAACTATAGCTGAGGTGGACTGGTTCAATGATTACTGTATCAATGCATTATAAAGGTATTAGTCAAAGTCCAAACCTAAATCTCCCCATGAATCTGCGGCATGACTCAGACATGTTCATAGATGTTCTCCATCCAGTCAGACTGAACTTGAGCTATTTCCAGGCATGGGTAGTAACTAGTTACATTTACTCAGTTGCATTTAGTTGAGTAAAGTTTTTTTGGGGAAAAAATTAAAAGTAGTTTTGCAAAGCCATACTTTTTATCACTACTCTTACTTGAGTACAATTACTGGATACTCTATCCACTGTAAATAAAATAATGAATGAAGAGCAAACATATTTTAGCCAAAACTACATCCAGACACAGACAGAGACTTATAGTTTATCAAAGAGGCAACCTGTGTCCACCCAAGGTTTGGTTTTATGATGTAATTCTTTGTCTGTCGAGCTTGTTGCATTTTGAGTTCAAGTAAAAATGTAAGTAACACCAGAAATTAACACTAAGTACATTTTATCTTGTTCTAATACATATTTATTCATTTCCTACTGTTAGTATTGGTATTATATGAAAAAAAAGACTTACAAAAAGTATTTCTTCTGCTCAAAATTATTTTCATAATTATATAAATAAGTTAGTTGTATTTTTTTTGTTAGTCTTTAAAATATCCAAATTTGGCCATAATGTTATTTTTAGTCTGTCAGATGACATAATTTTAAAGATATTAAATCAGATATTACTCAGTACTCAATTAATCTTTACACTTACATTTATTTTACTCTTAAGTCATTTTTTAAACAGCTACATATTACTTCTAGGTGAGTAAAAATATGTTGAAGGAGCACTACTCTTACATGAGTACAATATTTGGATACTCTATCCACCTATGGCCATTTTACCAAGAACAATGAAATGAGAAAAGAAGAGGAAAAGAATCAGTCTTACGGTGGAAAGCTAAACGAGAGCAAATGATGGTTCCATACAGTATTGACTCAAGGTGCCAGAATAAAAATCCATATCACTTTTCTAAAATATTTATTTGCAAAAAACATGTTTCATTTTACATCCACTTCCCAATTATGGACTAACTCTTTGCTCTTTTTAACTCACTTTTTAATTTTTATTTTATGCAGTTTAATTAAATCTACAGCAGCACGGCACGCCCCTCTAACAGCTCTCTCCTGTGTTAGTCTATGAGCTGCTGGTGTCTCCAGACTGCCTGCCAGACTTGCTCCAAGGAAGTCTGAAGAACAAAGGCAGGGATGAGGCGTTCCTCCTCTCTTCCTTCAGGCTCCAAAACAGGGCTCCCACTTCTCTATTCAGTGTGATCAACCCGAAAGACAACAACAAGTACCTGGAGCTCAGCGTGCAAGACAAACTGAGCAAAGGTGGGCTTGTCGTGCCAACGCTACATTGCTCTTATTTTGATGTCACTGATTAGCAACTCTCTCCATTTCCAGTGACGCTTCGTTACCAGAAGACTGACGGCAGATTTGGGACCACCAGTTTCAACCACGCCTCCTTGGCAGATGGGCTGGAGCATCATCTCATGCTGCACGCCAGTGGCCTCCAGCGCGGCCCACCTCGCCTTAACATCTACGTCGACTGCAGGCTTGTTCATACTGTAAATGACCTGCCGGTCGCCTTTGGGTCACTCCCACCGGGGCCCAACAAGGTGGCACTGAAGACCTTGCAGTCAAGTGGACAGGTGAATAAGAAATCTGTTATAAGAATGTGGTTCGGGTCATTCTCCAGGCTTTTATCCTTTTTTTTCCTGTGTGTTTTATTCTTCGATTAGGACGAACTGACAGACTTGAAGCTGGTAATTGAGGACACCATCGACAATGTGGCAACCTTGCAGGACTGTAACATGGAACCAACGGAGTCTCTGCACCTGCTGGGTATGTAGGCATCGTCTATGTTGCTCCAAGCTGGTTGTATCTGTTATTTATTGGGTATTCTACGCTGATTTATACATTTTGCTCAGGTTTCCAGGGAGGCAGGGTAGTGCAAGATCAAACCACCATGCAGGAGCTGAAGAGCATGTTGTCTGAGATGAGGGAGCTGCTCCACAAGCAGGTTATCTGTTTGTTGCCTGTACCTGTCAGACTGTTACATCTAGATAGATAAAAAGGAAGGAAACTGAATATTAATGGGGAGAATGAAGCTGGAAGCAACTTAAGGTTGGAAGCTATCTGGTTCAGTGGATTTCCTTTCAATTTGGTTTCTAAAGAGTTTCTAAAGTGTTGCATATCAATTAAGAATTATCTCTTTAATAATAGTTTAAATACCTGAATATGTCACTGATCTAAATTATAACTATTTTTTTAATAGAAAAAGCATGTATACTTACTGCACTGTCTAATCTGGTTTTCTTAAGATGTAGATTTATATTGATATCAATTATTTATTTCTGTAAGCCTGTCCCATCAGAGTGAATATGAGTTACATTTCTAATTTATACATGGCTTGCATAAATTAAAACAGACAATTTTTTACACCAATAATCCAATTTAATCTAATCCTGAATTAAGTATATATTATTTTACAAGAAATTTATTTTGTATTGTAATTAATTTAGATTAGTAGTCACCATCCCTTGTCCATAAGATCTATTTTCCTGCAGATTTTAGACGCATCCCTGCTCTAGCATAGCTGAATCAAATGATTGAAATTACATCCTCAGTAAACCATAACGTATTCATTGATTAAGATGGTCTCCAGTATGTGAACACCCAAAAAATCTTTTCTCAGGTTAATTTCTGCATAATGTTCTGGAAAAAACCTTGCAGTTTCTTGTTTAAAGGATTCTCTCACCAGTCCTATTGCTCAGCTGATCACTATTAATTTGGAAGGCGTGAGGAAGCCCCGCATTCTTTGAGCAATGCAACATTAGTCTCACAACCTGAAGATATTTCATGAAGTTAAAATTCTGTATCTTCTGTTGAATGTTCTGTAGTGGGAAAACTCAGTTTTTTGATTCTTTAAGACTATAAACAAGTATAATAGTACTAAACTAGAAAATTTCAGGAAATTTAGAGAAGGGACTGCCACGGTGTGCGTGCTGAACAGTTAGCATGCTAATGCTAACTAGCATGCTAATGCTAGCTAAGGGGTTGGCATTACTATTGACTTGATCAAAAGCTAAAATGAGCTAAAATGCTAACAACACCTAGCATGCTAATGCTAACTAGCATGCTAATGCTAGCTAACATGTTGGCATTACTATAAACCCATTCAGTACCAAAATATAGTCAAAAAGCTAAAATTAGCTAAAATGCTAACAAGAGCTAGCATGCTAATGCTAGCTAACATGTTTATAAGTTGGCATTACTATTAACCTGATCAAAAGCTTAAATTAGCTAAAATGCTAACAACAGCTAGCATGCTAATGCTAACTACCATGCTAATGCTAGCTAACATGTTGGCATTACTATAAACCCATTCAGTACCAAAATATAGTCAAAAAGCTAAAATTAGCTAAAATGCTAACAAGAGCTAGCATGCTAATGCTAGCTAACATGTTGGCATTACTATTAACCTGATCGGGACCAAAATTTAGTCAAAAAGCTAAAATTAGCTAAAATGCTAATAACAGCTAGCATGCTAATGCTAACTAGCATGCTAATGCTAGCTAACATGTTGGCATTACTATAAACCCATTCAGTACCAAAATATAGTCAAAAAGCTAAAATTAGCTAAAATGCTAACTAGAGCTAGCATGCTAATGCTAACTAGCATGCTAATGCTAGCTAACATGTTGGCATTACTATAATCCCATTCAGTACAAAAATAGTCAAAAAGCTAAAATTAGCTAAAATGCTAACAACAGTTAGCATGCTAATGCTAACTAGCATGCTAATGCTAGCTAACCTGTTGGCATTACTATTAATAGGATTAGTATGAAAATATACTGAAAAAGCTGAAATCAACTAAAATGCATACAAGTGCAATGTAGTACTGTGTATAACAATAGGGATTTTGGTTCCAGCTTTCAACCAAGAAAAAAAAAGAAAGTTTGCTCCTCCTGAGATTCAAACCCACTACCTCTTGCATGCTAGACCTGTTCCTTATCCATTACACCACCACAGCCATACATACAACATTGAGTTTTAGGCGATATCATTTGTTGTCTTGTCTCCAAGTTCAGAGTGTTAAACAGCTGCGAACGAACCGTTCCCACTCGAAAACTGTAGGAGCTATCGGGAAAATTCTTGGAGTGTTAGCGAGATTTATCCTTTGTGTTCAATTATTTCAAAGCACAACTCTCTATCTTATTCACAGATGAAAGGGTAGAGGCAGACAGGGGGACTGAGAAAGACGGAAAGACAGAGACATGGTCAGAAAGACAAAGACAGATGGACTGACACATGGACTTGTTTGTAGTACTTCTCTCTATAGTACTGCATAGCATAACCTGTGTTTAAGTGGGGTTTAATAGGCCTTCAATGTGTATATACTGTGGAATGAACTTTAGTGAACTCTGATCAAAGGTGCTCCGTTTCCCCAGCAACAAGTGTGAGTGAAAATTGCAGCAGGTGCAAACACTTAAGATGATTAAGAGCTTAGATTTAGACTTTTTCATAAAAAAGTGCGCCGAACAAATAGTTCCCATTCGAAAACCGTACAAGGTATCGGAAAAATTCTTGAAATGTGAGCTAGATTTATCCTTTCTCTTCGTTCATGCCAAAGCAGAAGTCTCTACCTTATTCACAGTCCGAGAGGGAGCGAGAGAAAAATGACTAAGAACATCTCTCTGTTGGAGAAAATCATGAGGAGCCACAATGATAATGTATAGGAGAAAAGTCCTAAAACTGGGTTCCACTTTGAGCGATCTAGAGCTCGCTGAGAGAAAACCGTGCGACATAGGGAAATTTTGAAATGATCCTGAGAATCACAAAGGGCGGCTCTATTTCATGACCGAAAATCATTTCACTAGTGCGAAATATGTGACCGTGACGTTGAGTTAAATTTTTATGAGGACCTTCCAAAAGTTATCTCAAGGAAATTTCAATCAAACGCAACTGGACTTGGTAATTTGTCTTGGAAGACGTTTCACCTCTTATCCAAGAGGCTTCATCAGTTCATGCTCGCCGCTGACCAGGCTGGGACTGGTCCAACTAACTGGTGTGGAGACTCAGCTATTTAACCTCTTGAACAACAATCATTATGTCATTGGATCCTTTGTGCTCCATGTCTTAACGACGGTCGTTGGCGTGCCGCCTATTGGTGGAGGTTAGGTTTCGGCTTCGTTAGTGCCCTATTGTGTTATAACGACAGTCATTGGAGTCACAGTTGTTTCTGTTATTAGAGGCTAATTTGTTTGAGTTTCCTAGGGAGGGATGAAAGGGCAGCATTGTAAATTGGAGATAGGTGATGTCTCAGGCCTCCTCCTCTGTTTAGCGATGGTTTCTCTACTTTTACATAGATGGCTTCTTTTACTCCTCTTTCAAACCATCTGTCCTCTCTGTCTAATATCTGGACATTGCTGTCCTCAAAGGAGTGGGCTTTCTCCTTGAGATGTAAATGAACAGCAGAGTCCATGCCTGAGGAGTTAGCTCTCCTGTGTTGGGCCATGCGTTTGTACAGTGGCTGTTTGGTTTCACCAATGTAGAGGTCCTTGCATTCTTCATTGCATTGGATTGCATACACCAGGTTGCTTTTGTGTGTGTGTGGTGTTCTGTCCTTGGGATGTACTAGTCTCTGTCTGAGTGTGTTGCTGGGTTTGAAATACACAGGGATACTGTGTTTGTTAAAAATCCTCCTGAGTTTTTCAGAAATCCCAGACACATATGGAATGACTACATTGTTTCGATTGTTTTCTTTTTCTTTTTTCTCCACTTTGTTGGCTTTCCTTCTGGAATTAGCTGCAGTTTTCACAAAAGTCCATCTGGGGTAACCACAAGTTGTGAGGGTGTCTCTCACGTGCTTGCGTTCTTCCCCTTGGGCCTGTGAGCTGGTGGGTATGTTATCAGCTCTGTGTTGCAGGGTCCTGATAACACTAAGCTTGTGTTCCAGTGGGTGGTGTGAGTCAAAAAGTAGGTATTGGTCTGTGTGTGTGGGTTTTCTGTATACCCCAATGTGGAGCCTTCTGTCCTTTCTCCTCTGGACGACACAATCTAAAAAGGGCAAACTATTGTCCTTGACATCTTCTCTGGTGAATTTGATGTTTCTGTCCACTGAGTTTATGTGTTCAGTAAAGGCTTGCACCTCTTTGGTTTTGATTTTAACCCATGTGTCATCTACGTATCTGAACCAGTGGCTAGGTGTTATTCCTTCAAAGGAGTTCAAAGCTCTGCACTCTACCTCCTCCATGTATACATTTGCCACAATTGGAGAAACTGGTGAGCCCATGGCACAGCCGTGTTTCTGTCTATAAAACTTGCCATTGAACTGGACATGGAGCACAAAGGATCCAATGACATAATGATTGTTGTTCAAGAGGTTAAATAGCTGAGTCTCCACACCAGTTAGTTGGACCAATCCCAGCCTGGTCAGCGGCGAGCATGAACTGATGAAGCCTCTTGGATAAGAGGTGAAACGTCTTCCAAGACAAATTACCAAGTCCAGTTGCGTTTGATTGAAATTTCCTTGATATAACCATGACCTGGATGAATGAGAATATTCACAGGCTTCCAAAAGTTCATCACTCCACACTCTGCTTAACGAGCTGCTCCACTCAAAAAATTGTCATTTGGGCAAACTTTGGGTCGACCAAAGTCAAATTGTGACAAAACCGTAACAGCTATCGACATGCGGTCTTCAATGCTGAACACAGCACGGGCGTGGCTACAATCTGAATTTTTAATGGATTTTTTAGGTTATTGTATGGTGACACAGTAAATGCTCAAAATTAGTCGATTTTCATGATTTTTGACTCATTTTTCCATTCATTTCCTATGGGGCTTTTTGGGCGTGGTTTTTCGCTAATTACGTCGCCATGGTAACTCCAATCTCCAATAAAAGTAATAGCCCGGATGGCGCGATCGAGCCGGTCGATTTGATGTATACATTGTGGGGGTGCACGCTACGGTACGACCCGCATTAACGGTGACGGAAGAATAATAAATAAGAGTCCAGTTTAGAAGTGAAGAGTAATAAGGGACTGCCCATGCAATTGCATGGAGGCAGTGCAATACATTGCAAAGCAATGTATTGCACTGCCTCCATGCATTGCATTGGCAGTCCCTTAACTACCATCCTCCCCATTTATTAGCAATCCTGGTAAAGATGTCTAAAGAACCTAAAATAGGGGAGTCATGTGGCATCGTGTGGCGTAGTGGTTAGTGCGGGTGCCCCAAGTGCAGAGGTCCCATTCTTCGATGCGGCTGTCCCCAGCTCAAGTCTCGTCCCCAGGGAGACCTTTGGCGCATGTCTTCCCCCATTTTTCTCTCCCTTCAAAAATCTGTCCACTGTCAAATAAAGGCTACTGTGGCCCATAACACCTTAAAAACCCTTAAAATAATCAAATCCTTAATTGCAGTTTGAATATTAAGAAAAATCTAAATCACTGATAACAAACTCATTAGAATGCTTAAGAGCGTTATTATTATAATATATATACTATATTATTATTGTATTATACAATGAACTGAAGGAGTTTTATCATTTATTTTTTAACTTTTAAAGTAGATTAAGTAGTGAATTTGTAATTAGTTTCCTACGAACCATCGATCCATCCATCCATCCATCCATCCACCCATCCATCCAATTATTGAAAAGGAAATAAAACAAACAAGGCCCACCCATGCAGATTGACAAGTATAGTAATAAATCTCTAAAAGATGTATTTAATTCAAACCTTTTTACAAATCTTTATCAGGGGTTCCACAAATGTGGAGGAGTTTTTATTACTGATCAGTAAAAGGCAACCTTCAATGCAATACCAGATTAATTAGCAGAAGTGATATGGAGGCTTTCCTAGGGTGCCATTCATGTAAAAACACCACCACTGATTAGCAGCTAGAATATCAGACGGTGAGACAGAAACATTTTTGCTGTTTTTGGGAACAGATTCTGCTTGTTAAGATAAAATCATTCAGAATTTCCATACTACCTGAAAAGATCGTATTCTAACATTGTGTATGATGCTCTGACATAGATTAAGGAAACAAACTTTTTGAGGAACACCATTGCAGAGTGTCTGGCTTGTGGTGAGCAGTAAAAAAATCATCTTATTATATACAGTCTTATAAAACACTTGACCCAAAGAGACCTTTACATATTCCTTTTTGCATGGACCCACAGGACTCGGAGGCAGTCCCACCAACCCTGATCCAGCTCCGAATCCCAGGAACCGGGTCCTCCCTTCCCATCTGCTCCAGTGCCCACCAGGGACCTGTTTCAGACAGAACATGTGTATCCCCTCAGAGACAGGGGGATTCCAGTGTGCCCCTTGTCCCGACGGATACACAGGAGACGGGGTTCACTGTGATGATGTAGATGAGGTAGGGATTATACCTTTAATTTTCTAAGCGCTCCGTCACCTGGCAGCATTCAGCTTCTCATAATCTTTCTTCCCTGCTTTCGAGTTGTAGTGTAGCTTTGATCCGTGTTTTCCTGGTGTCCGGTGTGTGAACACTGCTCCCGGTTTCCGCTGTGAGAAATGCCCTACGGGATTCTCGGGACCTGAGATAAATGGCGTCGGAGTATCTTATGCCAAATCACAGAAACAGGTATAACTGACCTGCACCTTTTGTTTATTATACTTCTTTTTAATGAACCAAAAGTCAACTATTAGTGTTTCATTTTTTGGCATCTCTTTCTTTGCCAGGTGTGTGAAGACTTTGATGAGTGTCTGGGCCCTCCTGAGAATGGAGGCTGCACCCCCAACTCACACTGCTACAACACTATCGTAAGACCACTTCGTCTACAGCGTCTACATCTTTAATGGATGAGGATAGCTGTCTCTGACTGCTTTCGCTTCTTCAGGGCTCCTTCCGATGTGGCGAGTGTAGGCCAGGTTTCACTGGTGACCAGTTGACAGGCTGTCATGGCACCAGGCTGTGCCCCAATGGTCAGCCAAGCCCTTGTGACGTCAATGGGGAGTGCATTGTGGAGAGAGATGGAAGCATTAGCTGTGTGGTATGTATTCCACACAGGTATCGATATCAGAATACGTTTCTCACTGTGATGTGGTATAATAAACCGCTCCTCATCTGTTGCTGCTGTGATCTTAGTGTGGTATCGGTTGGGCTGGCAATGGTTACGTTTGCGGGAAGGACACAGATATTGACGCGCATCCAGACAATAGCCTTCTGTGCAGAGACAACAACTGTAAACAGGTGCTTGTTTCCTACATCCTCTACCCTCACTCACAGTCAATTCAAGCTTGTTTTAAGAACAATTCTCTGTGTTTTCCAGGACAACTGTGTGTTTGTGCCCAACTCTGGCCAAGAGGATGCAGACAGGGACGGGTCTGGTGATGCCTGCGATGATGATGCAGACAACGACGGCATCATTAACATAGATGTGGGTGCCTTTGCTCGCCATAAGTCGATTAAGTTCCTTTCAGAAGAGTTTCTTTGTCATGAATTTTCACATTTTGTGAAGCTACAACCTGAAACTTGAGTGTTGTTTACGGTGACCCTGACCAGCTTCCTCCCCTGTTCCTACTTGTGGAAACAATCCCCCCAGCATGATTCTCCTATCACCGTGCTTCAAATGGGGACATAGTATGTTTATGGGTGATGTGCAGTGTTAACATTCCTCAACACGTAGCATTTTAAATGTTGATCAAAATGCTTTGTCTCTTCTGACCAAAGCTCATTATTTTACATGTCTGCTGTGCTCCCTACATGACTTCTGTTCAAACCTCTCACAGATTTACCATATTTGTGGTATTTTTATTTTATTTTTTTGTAACTAAAAGTTGTCATATCAACAACACATCCCATCTCAATGGACTTCTGTAGCTCCTCCAGAGTTTCCAGTAACTTTTTAGCTATACATCTACTGTATCACATAAAATAACAAATAAAATATTTTAAAGTCTGTGCAGTTATTACCGCCCCGACTGGAGTGGTTTTGCAGTTTGTGGGAGCTCCAGCTTATTCCCACAGTCCAGAAACAACAATGTTAGGGTAATCGGTCTTTCTAAATTGTCCTTGGGAGCAAATGTATAAGAGGATGTGGGAATTCTCTGGTTTTACTGCCTAAATTAAAATAAAATGAAATAATGATATGAGGAGATTATAGTAAAAACAGTAATCTGATAAAAGCATCACCACCTAAGTATGTCTGCAGTTTGTTCGTCCTGTAGGTCTCTGTGTTGCCCTTTGTCAAAAGGTTCAAGAAGTGCGCTGCATCGTTGCAAGAAGGGTGTGGCTTGTTTGCTGAAAAAACCTAATTTGTCTTTCCCAGGATAACTGCTGGCTGGTCCCGAACGTTGACCAAAAGAACACTGATAAAGATCTCCATGGCGACGCCTGTGACAACTGCAGAACAATCGAAAACCCCTCACAGAGGGACACGGACCGGGACGGGCTGGGAGATGAATGTGACGACGACATGGATGGAGACGGTTGGAGTGTTAATAATTAGCATAATTTCTGTTTATCAGATCAGAGAGCATGTTTTTATTTTACTAGGTCACAATACATGCGATGTGGACATTCCTTTTGTTTAATTGCTTATAGTAGACATGATGAAAATGAAGAACCGAGAGAGAAACCAGTCTTCTGATAAAAGCATTACCAGCCAGAGAGGTTTATCCAGAGGGCCGCCTGTCTGAACACTAGAACCTTTCTGTTTAGGAGGATACATATGGGAGCATTTGTTGTTGCCTTACAGACCTTTTTTTGTGAAAAACATCCCTCTGCCTTTGTCTGTTTCAGTCCACATCGTCTACCTGTTAGATATTTGGGTTACAGACAACAGTAAAGCAGAGCAGTGCTCTATTAAACTTTCTTCTTCCTAAACCTTCCCGTCACTTCTTAGTTAATTGGTGTTATGTAGGACGTGTGATTTACTCTGATGGAAAATTCTTGCCTTCGTGTTCCCCTTTTCAATGCAATGTGTTTACTCTTTGTTTGGCGTTAGGCTTGGCAGTTCTTCGTCATCTTGATCATTTAGTAATGTTTTTAACTCTGTGGTCAGATTGCCTGGAACTTGCTCATGTCTGTCTCGTCATTGAGATCATTTTTTCCATGGCCAGTCTTTGCCAGGAGCTGAAGGCCTCTGGAAACTATTTCACCTTCAATTTAAAACAAACGCTGCCATCTGGTGATCCCACTGCACTGTGGGCTCTATCCAGCCAATTGCTTTTAATCATGTTTCCAGGTTTGAAAAATTTTCTTGACAACTGCCAGCGAGTGCCGAACCCAGACCAGAGAGACAGAGACAACGATGGCGTAGGGGACGCATGTGATAGCTGTCCTGATATGGTCAACCCCAATCAGGTAACAAAAGAACACAACTACAGAGAGATTTGTCTTCTTTGTCACCATTGTCCAACTGTGTTTGTGCCACTGACCTGCAGTCGGACTCAGACGACGACCTTGTAGGAGACACCTGTGATGACAACATAGACAGGTACACCCTGCGTCTGAGTGCCTTGAATGGTATTCCGTTTTTCTTTGCTTCTGTTCTATCTGTTTCCCATCTTCTTTTTTATCATCAGTGACGGAGACGGTCACCAGAACAACAAGGACAACTGTCCAACTGTCATCAACTCATCTCAGCTGGACACGGACAAGGATGGAATGGTCTTGTCTCATTGTTTATATTTAATTAAAGCCTCATGATACGCAGACTCGCGTCACTAATGTAGAGAGAACCAATCTATTTTTTTCTTTCCTGAAGGGAGATGAATGCGACGATGACGACGATAACGATGGCATACCGGATGGCGATGATAACTGCAGGCTGGTTCCCAACCCAGACCAAAAGGACTCAGACAGTTTGTGTTCATTTTCCTTTTTTCATTTTGTATAGTTCAGATGAAAAGTTGGCATTACACTCGTCATAAAAAATGTAAATTAAATTAATGGTTGACCCGTAAAGTTATTATTCAGCATATAAAATCATTCTTGAATATGTTACTGAAATAGTTTTTTCATCTATTGAGAGTTAATGTGAGACATACAGGCTCATATTTATACATATGTCGTTAGTAATATTTAGGTGAACGTCCCTTAGCAAGTTGAAGAGAAACCACATAGTTTTTATAGCTAGTTTGGTTTCCAGGAGCGGACTTTGCTTGAAAACTAAGTCTATAGATGATCAACCAGGGTTGAGCTTGGAGTCATTGCAATAGCCTAATGTAGAATGATTTATCCAACCCAAAATTATTACTTCATCCACTTAGTGCAGTGCACTGAATGTGGAACTGACCAACATTATGCTTCACAGTAATATTCTTAGGTTTAACCTTGGGATGCAATTATCCTTTTCAAACAATCTGTATACAATACCAATACATGGATCTGAGTACTTGCTGATACAGAGTACAAATACCGATGCTTCTATGACACAAAAAGATGCAATGAATTTAAGGACGGTTATTATTTTCATCTCTGCTTGTTACAAGTGATGGTGAATAAGATAAAAAATTAAATAAAAACCAGTGTTGTTTCTCTGTATCTTGCTAAAGGACTGCACTGTGAGTGTGTGTGTTTGTGTGTGTGCAGTATATATACACACCCTTTTCAAAAAATTAGAATATCATAGAAAAGTTTATTTCTTTTCATACTTCCATTAAAATGTTAAAGTTTCATACATTATAGGTTTAGGGCCCAGAAATTTAATGATTTAAATTTGGTTGTTTCATTTTACATAATGTGGGCTTCTAGCTCATAAAACCCTCGAAAACAGGAATTCAAAAAATGATTGTGACGAAATCACCATTTACTTCTCAAAAAATAAATTAGGACCATATCAGTCAATGTATTGTACTTTCAAAACAATATGTCAATCTTCAGCACTTGGTTGGGAATCTCTTTGCCTTAATCACTGCTTCAGTGCCAATGGTGGTAATCAGCCTGTTACATTGCCTGGGAGTTTTGGAAGCCCAGATTTCCTTGACGCTGTCAGCTTTTCTCTGGTTTGGGTCTGATGACCCACATTTTCCTCTTGATAATACTCCATATATTTTAAATGGGGTTTAGGTCTGGCCAGTCAACCACTGTGATGGCATGGGTAGCAAACCAGGTTTTGGTGCTTCTGGTGGTATGGGCAGAGACCAGGTCCTGCTGGAAGATGAAATCTACATCTCCACACAGATCCTCATGCAGAAGGAATCATGAAGTCCTCTAAAACATTCTAGTAGACTGTTACTGTGACCTTGGATTTAAGAAAGCAGAGTGGCCCAACACTTGCACCAAACATTGTAACCCAAATCATGACTGACTGTGGATATTTCACACTGGATCTCAAGCAACTTGGGTTCTGTTCCTCACCCATCTTCCTCCAAACCTTTGGACCTTCATTACTGAATGAAAGGCACACTTTATTTTCATCGGGATAGAGGACCTTGGGCCACTGGCCAACAGTCCAGTCCTTCTTCTCCTTGGCCCATTTGAGACGCTTCCTATTTTGGCTCAGGCTAAAAACTGTTTTGAGTTGTAGCCCATCTCTGCGATGCATCTGAATGTGATGGTTTTTGAAGCTGTGACTCCCGCCTCATTCC
Organism: Apricaphanius iberus; assembly: GCA_028564705.1. Lineage (NCBI taxonomy): Eukaryota > Metazoa > Chordata > Actinopteri > Cyprinodontiformes > Aphaniidae > Apricaphanius > Apricaphanius iberus. Next base: position 1,149,183 of record JAPXFQ010000605.1, read on the forward strand.
ACTCTTTCTGGGCCTCCGCCAGATTCCTGAATCTTCTCGGTTTGATAATCTGCTGAAGCCCACAGTTATCTCTTCTGCTGGGGCATCTTCACCTGCCAAATGTTCATCCTTCCACTAGAGTTTCCATTGATATGCTTGGACATATCACTCTGAGAGCAGCCAGCCTCCTTAGCGATTAAGTTTGTGGCTTACCCATCCTACGTATGGTATCAATGACGGTCTTCTGGCTAGTTGTCAAGGTTGCAGTCTTCCACATGTTGAACCTAATTGAGACAACTGAACCAAAGTGAAGCAATTTCATGACCTGTAATTTTGTTCTTCAAAGTATTCTAATTTTCTGATCCCTATTTTTGTGAGTTTTATGAGCTGGAAGCCCAAATTATATACAAATAAACAACTACATACGTGATTTAATGTGGTTTAACGTTTTGATGGAATCATGAAAATAAAGAAACTTTTCCATGATATTCTGATTTTTTGGAAAAGGTCTGTATGTACATTATACATCTGCATGCACCATTCAGAACAACTGTGGATAATTTTTTTTTTTTTTTATTGAAGTTACATAATGTTACACCATTACATCTTAATAAAGGAAAACTTAGAATAAACCATTAAAAGCCCTAAATGAATATCCATACCTTTGATGAGTGTTTGTGAAGGATTGCCATCATTGAGCAGTGTTAGAGTATCTGTGATAAACAAGCTCTACTGATGGATTTCAGTGGACAAAGTTGGAGACGCATGTGAGGGGGATTTTGACAAGGACAACGTGATTGACATGATCGACCACTGCCCAGAGAACGCTGAGGTCACGCTGACCGACTTCAGAGCCTACCAGACCGTGGTGCTGGACCCAGAGGGAGACTCACAGATAGACCCCAACTGGGTGGTACTCAACCAGGTAAGCAACAAGACTCACCTCATCTGTCTTCTCTCTGACTTTTAAGCCATTTTGGTTTTTCAGTGGGTTTTCTCCCAGAATATTTTTACTCATCCAAGCTCTTTGAAATTATTTTGTTTCCTTTTTCAGGGTATGGAAATAGTACAGACCATGAACTCTGATCCAGGCCTTGCTGTTGGTAAATACCTGAGTGTCTTTGTTTTGTCATGAATGTTTTAGAATAACTACAGCAATTTCCCATCTCCCTCATGAATCCTCTGATCCATGCTGTTGTGTGTCTCCTGTGTGCATCTCCAGGTTATAAAGCCTTCAGTGGAGTTGATTTTGAGGGAACATTCCACGTAAACACAGTGACGGACGATGATTACGCCGGTTTCATTTTCGGCTACCAGGACTCGTCCTCCTTCTATGTAGTGATGTGGAAACAAACAGAACAGACGTATTGGCAGGCTGCGCCGTTCCGAGCTGTCGCTGAGCCAGGAATACAGCTGAAGGTTTGTGTGTGGGTAAAGTCTGTTTCCCTCTGTAAGAAAGTCTCCTTCTTAATCCTATACCGCTCTTCAACAACAGGTGGTGAAGTCTAAAACAGGTCCCGGTGAGTACATGAGGAACTCCCTGTGGCACACGGGAAACACAACGGATCAGGTGCGTCTTCTGTGGAAGGACCCCAGGAATGTCGGCTGGAAGGACAAGGTTTCTTATCGCTGGTTCCTCCAGCACAGACCTCAGGTTGGATACATCAGGTACATGCAGACATGCACCATTAAACATGCTTAAGATTTAGTGAAAGTTTGAGTGACGTTAACCAGCACTCATAATAACATAACATGTTTTTCGTCTAAACAAGGTCACAAATATACATACAGGCTCACTGAACAAAAATATACAGGCAACATTTTTTTTTTTGCTGCTATTTTTCATGAGTGGAACTCAAAGTTTGGAGAAAAAAAATGTATACACCCAAAAAGACCCATTACTGTCAAATATTGTACAAACATCTGTCTTGCGCACAATATTGTGCCTTAGACCGTCCACTATAAAAAGGCACCTTGAAATGTGTAGTTTGATCACACACCTCACAGGTTGGATGGGTCATCTTGGCAAAGGAAAAGTGCTCACTAACATAGATTTATGCAGATATGTGCACAATATTTTAGAGTAATAGGTCTTTTGTGCATAGAAAATGTTTCAGATATTTATTATCATCTCATGAAAAATGGGAGCAAAATCAAAAGTGCAGCATTCATAGTCTTGTTCAGTGTATTTGGTTTTACAGAAAACATTTGCATGTTTTTGCCAAGAACAAGCATTTGGCATAAGAAGGAGAGCCCGTCTTCAGTTCAAATTTTTGATGTCATTACAGAGGCCTTATTTTTATCCATCCAAAAAGACTGTGTTGATATGTTAAGATCATTGTCCTATCAGGAAATCCAACAGTGTTCGAGTTTCAGCTACTTAACCCAAACTGTTATCCTCAAATGAAAGGATATTGGTTATACTGATCAGGAACCATCTACAAACCACTAATAATCTTATGAACTAGAGACTCCTAGGAAGTCTCTAGAAGTTCAGTATGTACACACCAAAAGCGAATTAAGCAAGCAGAGAGTCAGGTTCAGTGTTGGGCAAGTTACAAAGAAATTGTAATATATTTCACATTACTAGTTACAATGTCAAAAATGTAATATGTTTGCATTACATATTACTGTCTTAAAAATATAACTGAGTTACACTACTTTAAGTTGCTTTTGGCAAAATATTTTAAATATCTAACACGACTTCTAACCACCGTAACTTATCAATTTACATTTTACAGAAGTGTCACACCCCAAATACTGTATTTGTAACACAATTTTATCAAAATTAAGTCTCTAGTTCATTTTTTATGCCTTCTATTTCATGGTAATTAAGGGACGGCCCAATGCAATGCATGGAGGCAGTGCAAATCCATTGCAAAGCAATGTATTGCACTGCCTCCATGCAATTGCATGGGCAGTCCCTTATTACTATTCACTTCTAAAACGGACTCTTTTATTCTTTTCACCGTTAATGCGGGTCGTACCGTAGCGTGCACCCCCACAATATATATACATCAAAAACGACCGGCTCGATCGTGTGAGGTGTGCTATTACTTTTATTGGCGATTGGAGTTACCATGGCGACGTAATTAGCAAAGAAACCACCCCCAAAAAACCACCCATTGGAAATGAATGGAAAAAACGGCGCCAAAATCATGAAAAAATCCACTATTTTTTGAAGATTTACTGTGTAGCCATACAATAACTTAGCAACACACCATTCGATAAATGCAGATTGTAGCCACGTCCGTGCTGTGTTCAGCATTGAAGACCGCATGTCGATAGCTGTTACGGGTTTTGTCACAATTTGACTTTGTTCGACCAAAAGTTTGCCCCAAAATCGACATTTTTTAGAGTGGAGCAGCTCGTTTAAGCAGAGTGTGGAGTGATGAACTTTTTGGAAGGGTCCTCATAAAAAAATTTAACTCGACGTCACGGTCACATATTTACGCACTAGTGACATGATTTTTCGGTCATGAAATAGAGCCGCCCTTTGTGATTCTCAGGATAGTTTCAAAATTTTCCTATCTCGCACGGGTTTTTCTCTCAGCGAGCTCTAGATCGCTCAAAAGTGGAACCCAGTTTGAGGACTTTGCTCCTATTACTTTATCATTGTGGCTGGTCAGGATTATCTCAGCCAGAGAGATGTTCTTAGTCATTTTTCTCTCGCTCCCTCTCGGACTGTGAATAAGGTAGAGACTTCTGCTTTGGCACAAACGAAGAGAAATGATAAATCTCGCTCACACTTCAAGAATTTTTCCGATACCTTGTACGGTTTTCGAATGGGAACGATTTGTTCGGCGCACTTTTTAATGAAAAAGTCTAAATCTAAGCTGTTAATCATTCTAAAGTGTCTGCAGTTTTCACTCACACTTGTTGCTGGGGAAACGGAGCACCTTTGATCAGAGTTCACTAAAGTTCATTCCACAGTCTATATACATTGAAGGCCTATAAAACCCCACTTAAACACAGTTAATGCTGTGTAGTTCTATAGAAAGAGATACTACAAAAGGGTCCATGTGTCAGTCCATCTGTCTTTGTCTTTCTGACCATGTCTCTCTGTCTTACTCAGTCTGTCTTAGTCCTCCTGTCTGTCTCTACCCTTTCATCTGCATTCCTTTCTTTGCATCTCTCTCTGTGTGTCTGTCTATGAATCAGCATTTGTGGCTTCCAGAACAACTCCATATCCCATAATGCTTCAGAACCCACATTCATTTCTATGTATGTTCCTGCCAGGCATTTTGAAACTGACCATTAGATCAGACTCATCTCTGTGTCTGTCTATGAATCAGCTGTGTGGCACCTGTGATAAGAGGTCACCAAAGGTCAACCCTCTTTAAATACTTTGAAGGCCTATTAAATGTGTCATGTCCATCTGTCTTTGTCTCTCTGACAGTGTCTCTGTCTTTGTCCTTGTCTGTCTTTCTTTTTCAGTCTGTCTCTGTCCCCCTGTCTGTCTCTACCCTTTCATCTACATTCCTTTCTTTGCATCTTTCTCTGTGTGTCTGTCTATGATTCAGCATGTGTGGCTTCCAGAACAACTCCATATCCCAAAATGCTTCAGAACCCACATTCATTTCTATGTATGTTCCTGCCAGGCCTATTGAAACTGACCATTAGATCAGACTAATCTCTGTGTCTGTCTATGAATCAGCATGTGTGGCACCTGTGATAAGAGGTCACCAAAGGTCAACCCTCAGTATATACATTGAAGGCCTATTAAAGCCCACTCATACACAGTTGATGCTGTGTAGTTCTATAACTGCAGCTATTCACTTTTTTTTATTGTTAGTTTTTTATCTATTTTTTAATTGTTACAACACAAAAGTATGTCCACCATGTGTCAGTCCACTCTGTCCTTTGTCTTTCTGACTCCATTATCTCCTGTCTCTAGTCTTACTCAGTTTCACTGTCACTCAGTCCTCCTGTCTGTCTCTACCCTTACATCTGCATTCCTTTCTTTGCATCTCTCTCTGTGTGTCTGTCTATGAATCAGCATGTGTGGCATCCAGAACAACTAACTCCATATCCCATAATGCTTCAGAACCCACTATCATTTCTATGTATGTTCCTGCCAGGCATATTGAAACTGACCATTAGATCAGACTAATCTCTGTGTTTGTCTATGATTCAGCATGTGTGGCACCTGTGATAAGAGGTCACCAAAGGTCAACCCTCTTTATATACTTTGCAGGCCTATTAAATGTGTCATGTCCATCTGTCTTTGTCTCTCTGACAGTGTCTCTGTCTTTGTCCTTGTCTGTCTTTCTTTTTCAGTCTGTCTCAGTCCCCCTGTCTGTCTCTACCCTTTCATCTGCATTCCTTTCTTTGCATCTCTCTCTGTGTGTCTATGAATCAGCATGTGTGGCTTCCAGAACAACTCCATATCCCATAATGCTTCAGAACCCACATTCATTTCTATGTATGTTCCTGTCAGGCATTTTGAAACTGACCATTATATCAGCCTAAGGAAAGTCTTCACACCCTTTACATAATATACAGGTACTAAGGAGCAGCATGCCAGGCCTTGTATGTATTTTAGTTGATTTCAACTTTTTCAGTATATTTTCATACTAATCCTATTAATAGTAATGCCAACAGGTTAGCTAGCATTAGCATGCTAGTTAGCATTACCATGCTAGCTGTTGCTAGCATTTTAGCTAATTTTAGCTTTTTGACTATATTTTTGTACTGAATGGGATTATAGTAATGCCAACATGTTAGCTAGCATTAGCATGCTAGTTAGCATTAGCATGCTAGCTGTTGTTAGCATTTTAGGTAATTTTAGCTTTTTGACTATATTTTTTTACTGAATGGGTTTATAGTATTGCCAACATGTTAGCTAGCATTAGCATGCTAGTTAGCATTACCATGCTAGCTGTTGCTAGCATTTTAGCTAATTTTAGCTTTTTGACTATATTTTTGTACTGAATGGGATTATAGTAATGCCAACATGTTATCTAGCATTAGCATGCTAGTTAGCATTAGCATGCTAGCTGTTGTTAGCATTTTAGCTAATTTTAGCTTTTTGACTATATTTTGGTACTGAATGGGTTTATAGTAATGCCAACATGTTAGCTAGCATTAGCATGATAGTTAGCATTAGCATGCTAGCTGTTGTTAGCATTTTAGCTAATTTTAGCTTTTTGACTATATTTTTTTACTGAATGGGTTTATAGTATTGCCAACATGTTAGCTAGAATTAGCATGCTAGTTAGCATTAGCATGCTAGCTGTTGTTAGCATTTTAGCTAATTTTAGCTTTTTGACTATATTTTGGTACTGAATGGGTTTATAGTAATGCCAACATGTTAGCTAACATTAGCATGCACACCGTTAGTTAAATCTAATCAAAAAAAGGTGCTGATAGTGCTCATCACAAAGATGGTTGACAAAGATGAGACTCCGATGTCTGGTTAGGAAAACAGTGGAAGTGGATGGTGGATCTTGTTCTACCATATCCAACTTGATTTGGTCTGTTGCATTAGTCGGCCAGAAAAACTATTTAAAATACATTTGTAACTTGTGTTACTTAAATTGTAACTAGTAATATATTGCTGTATATTTTTTAAGTAATGAATTACATTACTTAGTTACTGAAAAAAGTAATATTTTCCTGTAACTCATTACTTTTGAAATACATTACTCCCAACACTGGTCAGGTTTACATGTTATGTCAATGGAGGAGCGCAATGACGCGCGGCAGGGGTTCCCACTTCAAATCAAAAGCAGATTTGCGTCGCGAAAAAGCTTTTCTGCCTGATCTGAGCGGAGGATTTGTGCGAATGAGGCGTTTGCGGCATGCGAAAAAATCTGCTCAAGTTGAAAAAGTCTGAACTCCAGCTTCAATTCGGCCGCGTCAACCAATCAGGAGCCTGGTGACATGATGCTCTGACCCAGTTCACAGGGGGCAGCCATTCATTCTTCATTCAAAATGGAGGAGAGACTGATAAACCACCAGTAGCTATACGACACCAGTTGTTGTTTGTCGAGAAACCCGATGACTTCCCGATCCTGCAGCTGACCCACTCCGCCTCTCCTTGCAGTAGGCGTCCCTGAGGCTAATCCCCTTTTTTTTCTGCTGTAGTTCTCTGAATAATCATGTTATTTAGTTAGCAGAAAGTCTTTGAACATCAGCGGGAAAATAATCGTAAAATAGCGGGACAGTAGGCGGGCTTGCTGCCTTTTGAGCAGGTTCGGTCAAAACTTTCAAAAGTGGAATGAACTTACCAGGTTGCCCAATCTCCTCACTTATCTTCTTGCAAGCTAGGTCCTTCTTTATTCCTGTCTCTGTACAAACAACAACTGGTGTCGTATAGCTCCGGGTGGTTTATCAGTCTCTCCTCCATATTGAATGAAGAATGAATGGCTGCCCCCCTGTGAACTGGGTCAGAGCATCACGTCACCAGGCTCCTTATTGGTTGACGCGATGTGAATTGAAGCTGGAGTTCAGACTTTTTCAACTAGAGCAGATATTTTCATGCGACTCAAATCTGCTTCTGATTTGAAGTGGGACCCCCTGCCGCGTGTCATCGCGCTCCTCCATATACATAACATGTAAACGTGACTCTCTGCTTGCTTAATTTGCTTTTGGTGTGTACATACTGTTAGATTGCACTGAAAGTGTTCAGGCCAGGAATAGCCAGGAAGGCCCATGCTCCAAAATAGACACCTTCAAGTACAATGGAAATTACAGTAGTAGCTGCTTAAATGGACAAACCAAGAACTTTTAGGAGTAATGTATAATAGGCAGATGAGACACTGACTGAGCTTTGGGAGAGATTTTGCCAACTACCAAGCATGGTGGTGGTAGCCTCATGCTGAGGGTCTGCCAGTGGTATTGTAGTAAAATAATGAAGGAGCAGAATCAGCTCCAAATTGTTCAGCTTCCTCTCAAGTCATTATCAAGATGGCTGAAACTTGGATGCTGAAATTTAGATGTGAGTGTTTTTTCCAAAAGAACAATGAGCTCAAACTTGCATTAGAAGTGTCTTTGCAAATTATATGGCGGGCTAACAATAGGCTAGTAGAATGGCCCTGATCTCAACCCTGTTAAATAAATTCATGGATTATGTCTGAGTCCATGCGGGGAAACCAAAAACTTACAATGTTCTTGTAATCTGCTCAAATAATTCATTGCTTTAAAAAGCCAGAGGTTGAGGTGATACTGGCATTTCATCCTAAGGGGTTCTTGTCTTTATTTCAGGCTTGTTCAAAATTTAACTGAGAGATAGTCCACAATTATTTAAAACCTATGTGGCAAATTCTTGTGTTTAGAAATAATGGAAGTTTTATGTAGCATCATCAATGCAGTCCAGAAAAGAATTTTTTCTGATGTATGAAAAAATAAAAAAAATAATCCAGACATTGAATGAATGAATATAGATTTATTGAACTGTACTTGTTTTTGTGTGTTTAACCCAGAGCTCGCTTCTATGAGGGGTCGAAACTGGTGGCGGACACAGGGGTGATCCTCGACACCAGTATGAGAGGTGGACGACTGGGTGTGTTCTGCTTCTCTCAGGAAAACATAATCTGGTCCAATCTAAAGTACCGCTGCAATGGTGAGTGTCTCCGAACTGAAAATACTCCTGCAAATACAAGCTGTAATTACAATAATGAGATTTGGTTCAATTTTTCCTCCTTCAGACACCATTCCTGTTGACTATGAAGAGCTACAGAGAGCGGACTGAAGGGGCAGAATAAAGAGTGGGGGCCGATGATCCCACAAAGAAAGTAGAAGCTGAGATGTGTTGCTGCACCAAAAAGGTCATAGGTCAGAGGAAAACAGAAGGGACAAGAGACGATTCCAGTGATGGCATTTAGAGACCTGAACGTTGAGGATTACATCCTTGAATAATTTAAGAAGTAAATCAGCAGTTTCTCTCATGTCTATGCAATATATTATCTTCAGTTTATTAGTGCTGCTCATTAAGTAATAGGCTGTCTCTGAACATTTTCTAACTAAGTACAATAAATCTTGAACATTATGCAGAATGAAATTCTCTCTTTTAATCTCTGGAGTGATGAGAACTACTACTAAGTTAAAAAGTTTACATTTAGTCCAAATAATATTTTTAGGCTAGACTATGCAAATATTTCCTTGCTTTCAGCAAGATTCTGGCATAATTATTGCATAATCCCTCTATTCAAAAGATAAGAGGAATCAATTGATGGTAAACTGTGGTAGAAATGTGCTTCTGCACCTATTTGTAGAATTGAAGAGTTTAGTCCTACTTATTAAACCCAACATGTGCATAGCACCGTTAAGTCTGGTTGCAGAATAACTGAAGCGAGATGTTTTCCTCTGTGTTTGAAGGCTACGAATGTTTTTTCTATGTTTGAAAGCCCCATCTGGACTCCTTCAGATATACCTGCTACTGAAGCCAAATAACGGAATTTTGTCTCGTCTGATCACCGAACATTTTCCCTGAAGGCATTTGGGTTGTCCATATTTGCTGCTGCAGATTTTTTTACCTTGAAGGCGTTTCTGATGCAGGCTCTTCTCGCTTGATGAGCACTCTGTCTATAGCAATGTAAAACAAACTTAATGTAGGACAAGCGTTCCCTTTCAAGTGGCTTGCAGTTTACAGTTAACACCCAGCCTATTTTTGCTTACTCTTAAAGGTAGCAGTTTGGGTCAGATGGATAAAACCTGGGCACAACTGGGGGTGAAAGACAATCCACTACTCTCAAAACCATGCCGATTTGGAATGGATAAAACAGGTTTTTGAAATAGCCTTTCCAAATCCTTGATATTGAGCACTATGCTTGAAAGCCAGGCCCATGCAAAGTATCCCGCATCAAGTCTGAGAATAGTGCTCGAACATCCAAAAAAAGGTGACACAATCTACAACAGGCATATACAGGGACACTTAACCAGAGAGGTGCCTGTTCACACTTTAGTCTGTGTGTCTATAATTAGGAAAATGATAAACAGTACAGGTTGTTAATCTTCTATCACTGTTTATCATTTACAAGTTCGTCATATTGCAGCCAATGCCCTAATCAACACACTCACAAAAAAAGACCAACAAGCTGGTTGCACAAGTTTATTTGTCACAGTAATTCAACTTCAAACAAACTAATATATGACAGACTCATTACATACAAAGCAAGATATTTCATGCTTGTTTTATCATTTTGATTTTAATGACTAACAGCTTATGCTAACTCCAAAATCTCAGCAAATGAGAATATTATATGAAATCAATAAAATAATGATTTAGAATAGAGAAATGTTGGACCTTTGAAAAGTATCATATATATACTAATATATATATATATATATATATATATATATATATATATATATATATATATATATGTACTCTGTACTTGATTGGAGCCCCCTTTGCTTCATCTACTGCCTCATTGTGCCATGCCATGGATACTATCAACCCGTGGCTCTGCTGAGGTGTTATGGAAGACCAGGACGCTTCAACAGCAGCTTACGGCTCTACTGCATTGTTCAGTCTCTCATAGTTTGCTGGCCAAACAACTACAATAGTCCTATCATGGCCATTGAACAAGATTTTGGTACTTTTGGCAGTGTGGGCAGGTGCCTGCTGGAAAATGAAGTCAGCATATCCATGAAGCCTGTCTGCAGAAGGAAATGTGAAGCTCTCCAAAACGTCCTGGTAGATGGCTGCATTGAATCTGGACTTAATAAAACCCAGTGGATCAACACCAGCAGATGACATGGCTCCCCAAATCAACACAGACCATGAAAACTTCAAACACGTATGCCTCTCCATTCTTCCTCCAGACTCTGGGACCTTAGTTTCCAACTGAGATGCAAAACTTGCTCTGATCAGAAAAGAGGACTTTGGACCACTGAGCAACAGACCAGCAGCAGCTTGACAAGAGGAATAGGACCTGTGAAGCCCATGTCCAGGATCGGTCAGTGTGTGGTGGCTCTTGATGCACTAACTCCAGCCTCAGTCCACTCCTTGTGAAGGTCCCCAACACTTTTGTATGGCCTTTTGCTGACAATCCTCTCCAGGCTGCGCTCATCCCCTCTGCTTGTGCAGCTTTTACTTCGTTTTTTTCCCCGTCCACATAACTTTTTATTAATGTGCTTTGATTCAGCACTTTGGGGACATCCAACTCCTTTTGCAATTACCTTTTGAGGCTTTCCCTCCTTATGGAGGATGGTAATGGTGGTTTTCTGCACAACTGTCAGGTCATCAGTCTTCCCCATGATAGTGATTCCTACTGAACCAGACTGATAGACAATTTAAAGCCCCAGGAACCCTTTGTAGGCGTTTTGGACTAATTGGTCGATTAGGTGTGGATCTGAACCTTTTCCGAATATTCAAATCTTCTGAAATGTGAATTAGAGAGAATCCACAATTAACTCAGGTTATTAAAGTTTCTTGTGTGATGAAAAGAGGCCCAACATTACTGATGGTCACATCCCGAGTGAGTGTATGTAAACTTTCCACCTGACCTGTAGACAGAAAAACTAATCCGTCAACGTTTTTATGCATGTTTTATTGAAAGACAATCAACTTCGGTCACCTACATCTTTGTATTCCAAACATTTTGGTCAAATTACTGTCAGTCAAACTTTTTCTTTGACAGTGGTTTTTAATGTTGTACTTTTGTTTTCCCCATTTAAAAGCACCGTTAAATTCCTACATTCACAATCATTAAAATGCAGAAATACTCCAGGAACAAATAAACAGAAGAAAGTTTCACAAAATATTGAGCATAATATCAAATTAAAACGTCTCCTCCGTTGCTAATATGTACAATTCCATTATGCGTCTGAAAGACAAACCAAAAAAACGCTGAGAGTAGACGAAGATGATTGAAGGAACAGCTCAGCGCAAGCTACCAGCTTTGCAGTTTGATGTCATTTCTAAAACACAATTTCTTTTAGCTGTAAACTCAACATTCAGTGTTGAATTAATCACTTCTGACATCAGCTGTGCTGGCTTTTTCTAGACATGATCGAGATGAAACAGAAACGCGTAACTGTACAGAGTGATCATATGAGTCAGCAAATACATAATGTTCAGTGTTTGGTCCTTTTCTCTAACAGACCAAAACGATGTGAGCACGTCTTCCCACTACCTTTGGCAAATGCAATGTGGAATCAGTGGAGCTCTTCCAGAGAGGCGGCACTTTAGATTTAAAACCTCCTACCATGCATGATGGTAACTGAAAACATACAGGTGAGATGGATTTTCCATAAGAAAGATTTGGCTCAAAGGGAGCAGAGGTGACAGTAAAACTTTACCCTTTTTACCCAAGTGGAAACTTCACAACAGTGGGTGTCTAATAACAACAACTTGTTCTGTTGCATAGAAAACTACAAAAGACACAATATATAACAATTCAACATATAGAGCTTAAACATAAGCCTGAGAAATACGCTTTTAAACATTGTTAGAGGCCAAACCTGTTCTCCTTTCATCAGAATTAAATAAATACGTCTTCTGTAACAACTCTCCAACTAAACGTGTCCCGAAAGATAAACCTTTGCTACGACTTGATGGTTTGATTTCACAGAACTGAAGCGTCTGGCTGAGAGGACAAAGGACATTATGATTTAAAAAAAACAAAATCTGATAGTTCATAAAAATGCACTTTAACAGAAACTACAAAGGCTAAAGGTTTTTTTCACTGTAACTCAACTCCAAACATTATTTATGTAACTTCAGAACTGTATGAAATACAAAGACTAGTCAGTAATATTAAAAGAAGTAAAAATGACCATCAAGGTATGACCAGCTTAACGATGTAAAACGAAGACTGTAACATGTAAAACATAAAGGCGAATCATTATCCTCCACTTTGAAAGTTGAGGGTAGAGTAGGGTTGTGTTTTAAGGTAAGATGAAGGGAGGGGTTCCTGGTGGTCCACATCCAGCAGAGGGACTCAGCCAGACAATGTTAACGATGGGCGACCTAAGCCTCGAAGCGCTTCGGACACATCATGGGAGCAATGAGGGTCATCATGTAGATTAAGAGGCAGACCCAGCAGGACACCATCTTGAGCCAGAACATCGACCAGCTCCCGTCCAGCAGCTTCTCGATCTTGTGGTCGTCATAACTGAGGAAAGTAGACAAACAGAAAAACAGGAACTGAACTTCCGATTTCAACCAAATTAAAAGCTGATGATGTGAGCCATCAGTGATAAAACACGAATCGGCAGATAAGAGGTAGAGGGTAAAACAGGTGATAGTCTGATAGGTAAAAAAACAACAACATGCAAAATAAGCAACAGTAAGTAAAGAAAGACTGCAGAAATACTGGTTTTATGCAGAAAACATGGTTTCTGCACATCAAATAGTTCAGAAGTTCATATTTTTACAATGTGTTTTAATGAGACCCAGTAAACTTAACAGAATAAGCTACTGAAATTAGGGCTGAATTTAGCTGTGGTTGTGAAGTTTGTCAAAGGGAAATCATTTTTTAATTTTATTTATTTAATGGACCTTATAACTAGCATGCATTACGTTTATTTACTCACCCAGACAAGTTTGCAGCTACTTGGAGCCGTTCGGAAGAAGTTCATATCCAGTCAAGATCAGCGTATATCCATATAATGGGTGTTGTTGGGGCATGGGAAGTGCTGCCTCTAAGTAAGGCATGATCTGCCACAAAACCCCTTCATTTCACCAGTGCTTTTCTTATAAATCGGTAGTGCTGTTCCCCTTTGAGTCCAAACATCTTGGAAGTGCTTTTTTGTTTTCTTCTGGAGTATTTGCACGGGTTTATTCTGACTGATTCCAACGTACAACTTACAAAGATCTCAATAACGTCCTTGCCGTCCACCATGACCAGGATATCAATCGGCGCTCTACGGTGGCAGACGGTTAGACAGAACTTGCTACTGCAGAGATTAACATGGTTTATGCTTTTATGTTTCCAAATTGCACAAAAAAAATGACCAAGTGGACCAAGAAAGTCATAGAGCACAGAGTAAAAGTCCTGCTCAGAATACAACTACCATGGGGAACTGCAGTAACGTCACTGAGACGTCAGCAACATTGCCGAAATTAAGGAGTTTTGTAGCAGAAAATACTTGCCGTGCTGCCAGGACTCACATACGGAAATACGCCAATCGTGAATGGATATAAAGTTCTCCCTAAGTGACTCCAAACTTGTCAGGGTGAGTAGGCGAACGTGATGCAAGCTATAAATAAGGTCCAGGTTGAAAAAAAAGCAAAACTGAACTTTCCCTTTAAAATAGAAACAGCTTCATGTTTAGATATATGTTTCAAGTGAGCTTCATTTAGTAATTTATTATGTTAGGTAAAGCTATGAGTATGCCAGAGATCCGATCGAATCTGAAACCACTTGATCAGGCCTGACTTCCTAACCCATGATCGGATCTGGACATTGCTACTTACGTTAGCTTTTTTTCCCACCAACACTCAAATCTCAACATCAACTCAAATCAGTTCTACTTTCCATCCACTCAAACAGGATGGCCTGTCGACTAAACTTTTTCACCTGCCAATAATGAATACAAACTTAAATAAAGGTTATGAGCGACATGCTTACTGAAACCAGTTCGTGATAGTCATCATGACGTAAAGAGAACCCAGGAAGAAGACAAAGTGGAAGTAGAAATATCCATAGATGGTTCTTTCTTGCTCATCGTAGAGTACGCTCTGTCCCGAGGTGGTCTTCTCCTCGTCATAATCCTCTGAAAAAGACAAGAAATCATGCAGCAAGCGTGAGAATCAGCACTGCATGTCAAGTCTTAAGTTGAAAAGAAGAGAAGATGTGGTATTTCTATGTATAAATATGTCTCATTTCCAGCAGGTGGCAGTGTGATCCCACACATGTTTCTCCCTCACTCAGATCTTGTTTTACTTTGTCACAATAACCTCCTAGTAACAGTGACATCATCTGTTTTTGCTGACCAATGCCATCTCACCATCCTCACTCTAGCTGCAGAATAGCAATAGGAAGAGTCCCTGAGTGCGCCGTGGACGCTGTGAAGGACAAATTACTAGACTTTCCTCACCTGTGTCGTCTCCAAAGCAGAAACAGCAGCGAGCTCTCTGCGGAGGAAAGAAAACATCCAGCTTACTGCTGAGCAGGGAGCAGATATGTGAGAAAAAAACAGATGGCTCACAAACAATTCGCCACTTTTGGTTTAAACAATAGTACTACCAAGCCGATGGAGTTTACAAGTCTGTATTTTAATTTAGCCCCGCACCCCGTGAGGTCTGCATATTTGTGCTTCTACCTCAGTTTCTGGCTCGCTGTTCCTATAAACTCGGAGCGCTGCGGAGCTTCGCTTAGTGGTTGATGTTAAACTGAAGAAGAAGAGAAAAGGGAACAAAAATAAAGAGCGAGAAAGGTTATAATTCCATCACCCTGTTTTTCCCCCCAGATAATTTGCCGTTTTAGCAGCCGGCATGACCACAAGAGACAGGATGCCTCCAGTTGACGAGGAACACATGTGAACAAAAGGCAAGGAGTCGCAGTTTGTGTCTCTACAGGATTTCTGCACAGAAACAGGCAACTGGATGGAGATTTTCAGAGGCAGCCAATACAAACTAAGCTGTTAGTGACTCCTAAGGTTTACTTGGGTTTCTTTGTATGAGCATTGCTCTGTATGAATTCAGTGAATGCCCAATTGAAAGCATCTCTGCTTTGCAGATGGTTTATGTCTTTCAATGAGGTACCCTAGATCGTATTGCTATGTACATTAATAAAAAAGCTGAAACAAAAAACAAATGCCGAATTTTTGAAGCCCTGAAAAGCAGTTTGACAAAAGAGACAGACATTATTTATTTAGCTGCCTCAGTTCTATAATGTCCCATTTATGTTAAGCTTTGGAATTAGAAAGCTGTCTACATGGATCAGTGCCACAACAAGGAAAATACAGATTCTTCTAACTTTTTGACTTTCTTTAAAGGGATTTGGAACAGCAACAAAAGAGCTGCAGTAATATTATTACCAGTTACTAATGGGAAATTATGAGATTCCTGTTGCAGAAATGTTCAGCTTTTCTCATTTACTCCACAGTTTTTAAGATTATTTTAAGCCGGCCAAAAAGACACTGATAAGGATTTATTTGACGATTGTAAAAGACAACTCCTTGTCCCCGATCGTTCTTATTTCGATCGCTTTCCCAAACAATTATACAAAGAAAACAAATACAATAACCCTGATTACAAACAGGCTGTTCCAATGAAAATGCATTATGTTAACAAATGTCATAGTAAACTGGTTCATTTTTATCATCAAGTGTAGGATTTCAGATAAGTAGGAAAACTTTATCTTTTAGTGGATACTAGGGATGTAAAAGCTGATGATGCAATACCCTGCAATAATATGAGTATGACTATATATTGTGATTTTTTTTTTTAAACTGAATTATCTGTAAAGAAACTGTGACAACATTCTAAACACTCCAATCTGTTTCACACATGAAACATCCAGTTTTATTACTAGATCTAGTTGATCCACTGGAACAAAGAACGAGAAAACAGCCACCAACTACAGACATACTACAGAAATTACTGTCATCATTAATGGTTCCATTCGTATTCTAAAAATATAAATGCAAATAAAAATTGATAGATTGCCTTTGAATATCGATACAATATTGAGACATACAATGTTGTGATTCATCGCCGCATCAATGTCGCCTTACATGCCGAGTGGATACACTCAGAATATGCTTAAAACTGCTCCATTTTGTGACAAATACTATGAATTTAACGAATACTTCTTACCAGGAGTAAATGATGCAGCCCAACAGGATAACGGCTCCCAGACTGGTGACGATCTTCTTGTCGCTTTCTGACCCGGAGTCGAAAGGAAACACGCAGACAGTTTTGTTCACTCCGTCTACGTCGATCACTGGCGGAAGGAACAATGTACAAGCACACACATTAATGAAAACTAAATAAACCCATCTGCAGCAAAGAAATGATTCAAACTGTATGTAGAATTTTTACATTTTTATGAACAATATCGTGATTAAATTATACAACAATTATTTGAAAAATTTATTCGTATGACCTACAACAACACTTAATTTCCCTCTTTGATAAATAAAGTATTTTCGAATTATAGACATAAAACTATGTAGGTGCAAGCCTAAGTGAATACTAGCTTTAACCTACTACTCAGCTGATCTGAGCTCATATTTGTTATTAGTAGTTAACCACTTGGTGTGTCTGTTCTTACTTTCTTTTGGCTTGCTGGAGAAAGCGGAGAAGGTGAGGTACATGACGTACACGCTGATGACCCCAGGCTGCAAAAGCCCCGATTTGGGTTGCACTGCACAGAAACAAAAGTATTCACAACCCACATTTTGTCACGTTACAACCACAGACTTCAATGTGTTTTATTAGGATTCATGTGATTGACAAACAGTAAACCAGGCAAAATTACAAGACCATCTAAATTTTGCCAAAGAAAGTTCGTTTCTAGATGTGCTGACAGAGACGTCCCCCAAAAGACATCCAGGTGTGATTGCTTCAGGATCAAGAAATCAGAATACCTTGGTGGTTCTATGATGAACTAGATTACAACAGGTACCATAAAAATAAATAATGATGATTTAATTTTATTTTTCCCCTTACATTTCTGTATACAGGGGGAGATGGCGAGCATGGAGACAATTAGGCAGAGGCTGCCATTGATGCCCAGGAAGATCTTGTTAAGTAAGCAGGCCTCAGGGTGAGTGTAGTACACGCCCATAAAGACCACAGCTCCCACTGCGATGCTGAACAGGATCAGGGTCACCAAGGCCAACGCTGCGTACCACAGACGGTTATACTCCGCACCTGAACTCCTGCAGGCAGAAACAGGAAAGGGCGGGGAGGAATATTGGGGGTATAAAGCGGAAAAGAATAGTAACAAAATATTAACAAGGGAATACAAACTGAATGAAAAAGACGATAATATACTGGGGGGGGGGGGGGAACAAGAATAAAAACGTATATATATATAAAAAAATACAACCCAGGAGTAATTGACCTAAAGGAAAATTCACAGAAAGAGAGACAGAGTCGGTCCGTAAGAACATGACGAGGTTTACAGCTGTGTGGGTTCTTTCCTGATGCTATCAGTTTGCTTTGTGTGGAAGTATAGGATTTAAATGCATTAAAGAGAGATAAAGACAAGTTAACATGTTGTGCATATGCAACAGTTCACATGTTATCCAATGACTATGAAACAACCACACAACTTGGAAACAATCAGTTATTACTACTACTTTTTTTATCTAGACCCAAGCCTCCAAGAAGTAAAGCATGCTTTTGGGGGTACATCTACAAGATAAAGAGCACCACTGTGCTCATTTCACTTTAACTCTCACCAGTTTGTGTTCCATCGGTGGGCGAACTCCACCAGCAGCAAAAGCTGGATCAGCAAGAATAAGGACCCACCTGCAGCACCAATGTAGCGCCAAACTAGAAATTAAACAGATACCGGGCAAAATGTTGAAACGGTGACAGGACCACATTCTGAGCTGATGGGTACCAAAATATCAACCAATAATGAAACAGATTTTAAGAAGGGTCGGAATGGACCAGAATGCATCACTGTATCAAACGGGGTGATTTGGAACAAACAGTATCACGTTCTGTCACAGTGACTTTCCGAAGTATTTCATACTCTTTAAATGAAGAAAAAAAAAAGTTGTTGAAAGCAAAAACGTCACATGTCTGCATGAAGATTATGCATACCTGTGAAGTAAGAGGAGAATAATGCATGGTTAACAATAAATAGAAGTGTTTTGTGTCACCTCAGTCAATACATTGAAGAGCACAGCAGCTATAGCAGCATGTCTTTAAAAGTATAGTGTGGTAGAAGAGTATTTAGTCAGCCACCAATTGTGCTAGTTCTTCCACCTAACAACATGAGAAAGGCCTATCATTTTCATCATAGGTATACCTCAACTATGAGGGACAAAATGAGATAAAAATCCTGAAAATCCATGGTCTGATTTTTTAAAGAATTTATTTGCTAATTAAGTTGGAAAATAAGTAACAAGCAAGATTTCTGGCTCTCACAGACTTAACTTCTTCTGTAAGAGGCTCAACTGTCCTCCACGTGTTACCTGTATTAATGGCTCCTGGTTGAACTTGTTATTAGTATAAAAGACACATGTCCACAACCTTAAACAGTCCCACTCCAAACTCCACTCTGGCCAAGACCAAAGAGCTGACAAAGGACAAGAAACAAAACTGAATCTGCAAAAGCTAAGCAGCTTGGTGTGAAGAAATCAGCTGTGGGAGTAATTATTAGAAAGTGGAAGAAGTACAAGACCACTGATAATCTCCCCCGATCCGAGGCGCAAGATCTCATCCTGTGGGTCAAAATGATCAGAAGAACGGTGAGCAAAACCTAGCAGAGAGCTGGGACCCAAGTAATAAAGGCTACCATGAGTAACACTGGCTGGGTCTTTCAGCATGAAAATGACCCCAAACGCATCGCCCAGGTAACAAAGGAGTGGCTTTGTAAGAAGCATTTAAAGGGTCCTGCAGTGAAAATCTTTGGAGGGAGCTGAAAGTCTGTGTTGTCCAGTGACCACTTGAAGCTCCGCCCCCGCCTCAAATCTTCCCAAATCATTCTGATTACGGCCTATGACGGGGCTACCCTCATATGGTTGAGATGGTATGTATTCAGGGTTATGTGCAGCTTTAGTTTTCTGCCACATAAAACATTTTGCATACCAGTCAAATCGGACCAGAACTACATGTTTGCTGTGCTGTCTTCATGGTGTGTAGCTAAATGCAAACAGGAATTCTGTCCTTCTTCCTGCCACTCTATCATTAAAGTTAGATCTGTTAAGTCCACAACTAATAGTTTTTCAGTCAACTGATTCACTTAATCCAAACTTTGTCTTTCTGCAACTCCTCCAGAGTAACCATGGACCTCTGGGCTGTCACTCTGATAAACCCCTGTTAGTTTAGGTGGACGACCAGGTCTTCTCCTCCTTACATTTTCAGATGACTGATCAGACAAACAATAAAGATCTTAACATAGCAGGTGGATTTCCATTAAGAATACAAAACACACAGACTGACCCCAATAACCAGGTGTCTTGAAACTGACTGCACTTTTATTTAGAGGTTTTCTTATTTTATTGGTAAAATCTGAAGACAAATTCATCTCACTTTATGTTGACCATTCACATAAAATCACCATAATAGACACTGAGGTTTGTGTTGGTCTCATGACTAAATCTGAAAACAAAATATAACCGTTCCAATATAAAATACCGATGAAGTCAGATGTTTTTAGTATTTTCACATCCCTGGTAGTTTCACATGCTACTCATCAATAAAGATAACTTCTCATTTTTGCACACTTTAAAACTCATAATTTCCTAATTGTATTAATATAGCAGGCTTCAAAGAAATAAAGTCAACTCTTTTGATTTTACAGTAAAGATGAGTTTCCTGTTTTTACCTTCCAGAAAGGTTTCCTCCTGTGGAATGAAGAAGGCTCCAGCGCAGCAACCAACTAGCAGGAAAAACTTCAGCAGCCAGAAACTGATGTTTAAGGGAGGAAAAGAAAGTCTAAATATAATATGATATAATATAATTTAATATACATACAATTATAATTATAGACATTAAGACATAATTATTTTAATAACTCAAATATTTGAAAAATATTTAAGTTATCACATGTTAAAGTAACATTTTAAAAAAATCCTTACTTAAAAATTTTAGCTTTATTTAGTTGATTTCCTATTTTCTGTGTGGCAGTCAAGTCTCAGCATGTATTTTCCTTTTAACAGCATCCTTTGGGCTTCATTTAGATCTTACAGATAACTGTACATTCTATAAAAGCTACAGCAACTAGTTTTTACCCGTTATGAATGGCCGCCCTCCAGCCTGTGCTGTTCCTTATCCGAATGGTGAGGATACAGAAGAACAAGAAGAAGCAGGCCATTCCAAAGCACATCTTGTAGACAGCGGAGTATCCCACCAGAGTCTTGCAGTTTTCCCCTGCGTTCATCTTCTCACACAGGTCGCTGTAGAAGGGGATCTGATGGGCCAAACCAGAGACCAAGAAAGAAGAAGAAAAGTACCAGGATTAGATCAATGTGGCCTTGGACAGAGACCCACCTCTGCTTGTGTTTGTATAGTGAAAAGGCCGAGTAGTGTCTATTCTCTGTGTCACGGCTCCAAGGGAGCTGAAAGAGAGAACAGGCAGCAGCAACAAATGTGCCGTCTCTCTGTGGAGCCCTCATTCATCTTTGGTTCTTTGCAGCCTGTTAGAGCATCCTTAAAACTAACTGACAGTGTACAGAAACAAAGGCCGAAAAATGAATAAAGGTTTTCTGTCACAAAGTCAGAAGAAATGCGGAGGAGGAAGAAAAAGAAGGAACAAACTACAGGGGCAAAACAAATCCTGGCTTTAACAGCAAAAGCTTAGCTTGAGCTGGATCACAAGAGAAGAGGCCAACCCAGAGTGAAAAGTGAAAATTAGAATCTCAGTGTGGCCTTCAGCAGAAAATCGTACTTTCATGGCTGACGTCTGATAAAACAGATGCATTCTGGATTTATAAAGCAAAGAATGGGGAGCCTAAATCAATCCCTACTTCTGGTCTATGGGTCATCTACTGTCAAAAAATACGACAAAGTCAACAGAGAGGTAAAAGTCATTTTCTTGTACGTTTGAAATGTCTTTGGATTTAACATATGATGGCCCTGAATTTTAAAAGATACATTTTGTTTAATTTTAGCACAATTTTTTTTAAAAGGTGGCAAAAGTTACTTAAGGTTTTGTGGGGGAAAAAGCAGGTAGTGGACTACAACTGCTCATCTCACAAAATGTATGTTTAAGCCTCGTTTCGTGTGTCTTGGTCCGGTGTATTCAGGAGAGCGCTTCCACCGCCAGCTGGAATCTCAGTCAGAACGTTTACAAGCATCACTACATCAACTTTTTAGCAGAAAACGGCTTAGCCAGAGTTGAGGGTCGATTCCCAGATTAAGTTACTCAGAAAATCGAATTATTCAATGAAGTGCGTTCGGCTCCACGACGATAGATGGCGACTTGCGCCTTTTTTGCACTAACATTTCCCCCCTAGTCTCGAGTCAGACAGATAGTAAAAGAATACTGAAGTCGGTGAAGCAGACGGTAAAAGCAAGATATGCATAATGAACGATGAAATTGACAACGCTGGAGCACAGAAAATTTTTTTAAGTACTGCACAGTTTGATTGTGTTACACTCGTCGTTGCTAGTCGGTCTGCTTCTGCGGTTCTTTTCACTTCCTGAAGTGGGAGCGCCAAAGCTTCTAAAAGCTCGGCTAGTGCTGTTGGCGTTTACATGCAGAGAAATTCAATTCCAGTTGCATTATCTGGGTAGCGTAGTCAGATTTCTCGATTTCCAATTTGGTTCGACTTAAGTCGAGCTAAGGTGTATACATGTATTTCAAAAGTCCGATTTCAGTCGCGTTAATTCAAATTGATCTTGTTGCATGTAAACGCGAGAATCGTGATGCAACAAAACATAATGAATAAGTCAAGACAGAAGCTGGTGGTTGGTATTTGGTTCTTTCTTTACACAAATCTCACTGTAGTGTTTATGAGTGGTCTCCGTGCAGTGAATAAAAACATATTCTGTGTTCAATGAGGTTAAAACGTAACAGCAGCACTGCACTGATGTTTTTCATCCCACAAACCGTATCGGACCGTTCTCCTATAGAGGTACAACTTGAAGAAAGATCCTTGATGGACTGCTGGGGGCCTGCTGTACGGGACACGCTTTTACAATGGAAACAGACACAAAAAAAAGGCGGAATGGACCAAGCTGCACAGTAAAAACGAGGCTTCAGGCTCCCTATGAAGTCTGATATCTTTTGAACAAGCCTTCCAGCTTCAGAGATGTGAGTCAAAGTCAAATGGAAAAGAATTGGCCGGCAAAACATTGGAAGACATCCTAAAGCTTTAACTAGAGTTGTGATGACCAGAAACACACCAAATCTACCACGCTTCCACTGTGAGGAGTCTATTGCTTTTTTTATAAAGTCTTAGTTTTTGCCCTCAGGTGAGTGTCTAGTATAAAGAGGACCAAGAGACAGTGGAATGTTTCTTTCAAAGAGAGTCGCATCTAGAATCACCTTTCTGATGACAAAAACGGTAAGGAGAGTGTAATATTTGCTAGAAAAACAACTAACTGGAGTCAAAACATTCACTTCGCTCTGTCAAAGCCTAGTACCCTACAGTGAAAAGAAGCAAGTAATTCTGATACAAATCGTACATCAGTCCTCCCAGTGACTGTTTATTAAATAAAGTAATTACCTTAGATTGGCTTTTTTAAAATACATAAATATGAAACTAGGTTGGTCTTTTTAATGCAGATTCATGAGATCACGCTCCAGAAAGTTGTAAAATCTAATCTCTACTAGTCACTGCAGGATACCCCAACAGTTCATACATAATAGCTGTATGTGTTTGATTCCTGCAGATTGAGCCATCATCTCCTCAGTGTGTCGACACATTCAGAGCCAGACCACGACATAAAGCAAAAAGCCCATTTTGGAGCTTTTGTCCCCCTTTAAGCAGCATATTAGCATGTCCATGGTGTTGTGATTAAAAGAAGAATGGTTGAACTGTTTCAACCTGCTGTAAATCTCTTTAGAGGAGACCAGCACTCCCACACACACAATGTCTGCTCTCTTAGCAGGGACTTCCCGCCGTGTTCAGTGTGTTGCCGACAGTGTCTGAATGAATGTTTGAGGGGCTATCTGAGGCCATTTTGTACTTGGATGGCTTTTGTACAGGATCCTCCTATCAGGGGGAAACACGCAGCAGGGGAGTCCTTTCAAAATGTACTCCAAATCCTGGAAAAAGGAAGACAGGAATAACGAGAACAGGAAGACTAGTTGTCAAATATTTAATTTAACAGCTTGTTCTAGAAAGGGAAGCTTGGCTCTTGTCATGGTAGCTATCAACTTGTAGTTCCAATCAGTTGATTGGAAATGTTTGTAAAATTGTATTAAAATGACTTTTCTTATAAAGTGCCTTGAGATGACATCTGTTGTGAATCGGTGCTACATAAATAACCCGAATTCTGTTCCATGCATACATAAGCATAGTCATTTCCTCTTAAATGAACACAATGCAAATGAGTTGCACTACTTAGATATTCTTAGTCAGTTTTAAGTTTAAAGTGGTAGTTTTACGCCAGATGTTACAAGAAGCACCTCGTCCAGAGGGTTTAGGCGCACAGGTGTCAAACTCAAGGCCCGGGAGCCAAATCCAGCCCGCCATAACACTTTATGTGGCCCTCTAAACTCTAGAGGACCATATGAATAGCAACTTTAGGTAATATTTGCGTGCACCTAACTATTTTATCATTCAAATCAAATTAGAGTTCATATGAATAGTCATCAATCACATCATTGTGAAAAGATGTTCAGTATTATTTCATTTTACTGTCAAATGAAGACAGATATTTATTTCTATTTTTACGCATTTTTAAAGATGGTTTTATCACTATTTTCTGCCACAACCAGCCCTTTGAGGACATTTGTGATCTTGATGTGGCCCAAAATGGAGAGAAGTTTGACACCAGTGGTTTAGGGGCACTTTACATGACAATTTTTCATTTTTCTTTTAATTCACAGGTGCAAACGACACTGCATTTACACGACCGGATGCAAGATCTGATGTCATTGAAAATGATGTAGTACGTATGCCCGTCCGTTAGATGGGCAGTGTGCCCCGTGTATGCAGTGTTCTATGGTTTCCCCCTCATTACCCGGGTAAGAATTAAAGGATGGCGGCGTGCGCAAGTTAGCGGCTGGCAGTGACGTCATTTTTATGGAAAGTCCCTGGCCTTCCCTTTACATGACAATGAATTGTGCAGCGTTGTCAGAACTCTCAAATCGAAAGGGTGCGCCCTCTCCTGGCGTGTAATCAAGACTCAACTGACTTTACTGAGGCAAGAGGTCAGCATTGCTTTAGAGGTTTTCCTGTAACCTCCTAGAAGAGTCATACATGAGATCATTTCATCACCCTTCTATCTATCTGGTCACCAAGAAACATTTGGCCTGCTATAGCAAATGCAAGGACACAAGTAACAAGGGAACGGCTGTTGGCCGTACTCATCAGACAACTGTGCTACACTCTGCAGGAAGTTACCATGATGCTTTAATTCGAGCAAATTAAAGAGATCTCACTGAGAACATGACAGGGGGAAATTATGCATTAGATGCTTTTAGAACTGAAGGTAAACACTTCCTCCCACTCTCTGTTTAAAAGAGTTTTAGTGGTGCACATTTCCAAAATTTATTTGGCAGACTAAACAAAGCAAACAGAGTGCTTCATTATCTGGAAGCGTCTACAGACAATCTTCTTCATGTGTTTGTGTCTATTGATGTCTGTAACTTTAAATGAATCACGCTTTAGATTATTTGATGTACTCACCGTATCTTTAATGGCCTGCTCCACAGTGGGGGACATCATGACGGCACAGATGAAAGTGACCAGCAGGAAGTAGATGGCGTACATACATCTGGTCCCCGTGGACTGTTTAATCTTCGGGCAGCAGTTACAGCAGCACGAGCAGGCCGCTGAGCCGCAGCAACAGGCCAGCTGGACAAAGACACAAGAATGAGTACTGACATCAGGCAATCAGGCAAAACTCTTTAATGGATGGATCAGAGTGAAGAAGTTCTCTAAAATCATTTAAAAATTAAAAAAAGGCAGATTTAATTTTTTTTAATAACAGGTTCAATGAAAACAAGAATAAAGTATTTATACTGCTGCACTCTTTGAAAAAGCTGATTGGTAAGAAAAGAATGATTCATATGAGCTAACAAACTCCCTGACTGCTGGAATAAGTTTAAAGAAATCCCTGAGGAGCGATAGAACAGATTAGTCAGCAACTTTGATGATATTTTGTCTGGAGAGACTTAAAAACTAGTAATGCACTGAGAAATCGGATTTTGAGCTTGATCAGCACAGACTGAGGACTGTTTAGTCTGAATTTTCAAAAATCCTATCTTTTTTCAGATCAGTGAATTCAACGTTTGTTCCATTCAGTTTAAGTGAGACGTTCAACATGAGGAAACACGCAGAGGTAAGAAGCTGATAGCAGGAAAGCTGTTCTTTCTATATAAAGTTGGGGCATGCTGACGTGCATCATTGGTTCATTTAGACTGGGAGAGAGAGCGAGACTCTAAGCAGATAACAGGAAGGCTGAACATACCACAGCAAAGTTGCTCTGGCTTATCCTTTCGAGCTATTAATGTTCGTCATTGATCATTCTAGATTTGGGAAAGGTTGAATTAACTGAGGATCTATATTCCCAAGGAAATGTACATAGAGGCAGTTCCTTTAGCAGTGCAAGCCGAGTTAACCCTGCTAATCACTAATCTAAGATGTTAAATCCAGTTTAAAATTGCAACTTTATGGAAATGTTGTCTTTGAAAATAGTCCAGTTTTACAGTGAAATGCTGGTCTTATTAAGGCCGTAGGAACTAGGGGTGCAGGGGGTGCTGCAGCTCCCCCTTGTGGATAACAAATGATATGCATGTTAAATATCTGCAAGCAAATAAAAAAAATATGTTAGGGCCGTGATTTTCAACTTTTCAACTCCACAAAAATAATTAAAGTGAGAATGTAAAGGAAATGCTGCAGATAACAAGACATGTCCCTGGAACAGGCGGAACAAAACCTGGACCAATGAGAAAAATGAGACAGACGCTAGCAGGAGCTGCAAAACGACACAGTGCTTAACCTAGCAAAAAAATGCCCAGCGTATAACTGTAAATTCTCCTACAAAAGAGTTCACCTGCTGTGGTCTGAATGCACAGTCTCACAGCTTCCAGCCGTTCTGCCTCGAAATAAAATGTAGAGCAGCTGTAGCTCAGTGGTAAAGTTGTTGGCCTGCGACCAGGGAATCTGTCGGTTCGATTCTAGCTTCCGCCTAATACATGTTGTCCATGGGCAAGAAAATTCAGCCTCACTGTGTGAATGAAGGGCTTTGGGGACCTATGGACTAGATAAAATGCTATACACATACAGGCCTATTACTATAAAGCATATTCTGATACTAAACTATTACTATTACTAAAAAAATTAGTAATAGACACAAACACCTGACCCTCCTGCAGACATATTGGAGAGGTTTTCTAAGTGTCCTGAACGATGCTAGCTTTTGTTGTGTTTAGGTATACATTTCTTTCTATTTTGTTTTTGCTTTTCTAGTCATGTCGACCACTCAAAGCACTTTACACTGAAGCCACAGTCACCCACGTTCTTATATTCAAGCAACCTGGCAAGTACCTTGCCCAGGGACACATTGACATGTGACAGCAGGAAGCTGGAATTTAACCTATGACCATCCAATTCCAAGAGATCTACTCTATCTAATGAGCCACAGCTGCTACTTAACATACGCAAGATCTTAACTTCCACATTCATGTAACTGAGAATTAGTCAACGATACAAAGTCACAGCATCTAACTAACTAATGAGAAACTTGCAAAGGACATCCATTGTCCACATTGGTTATGGTTTAAACCACAATGGAAGAACCGCCTTTCTCCTGCAGGTCACTACAGGGAATGAAAAGCAAAGAGGTCCACACTATTTCCTGTTGGGGTTTCAGAAAGGTGGCGGACAAAAACACATAAGGCGGCTCTGTATTATGTTTAGAGAGTGAGGCAGTCTGTAATTTTATAAGGCCTTTCTGTAGCAACCTCACCCAGTGAGAAGAGGTCAAACTGTGGATGAGCTGGATTTATTCCTATGATCATAATCAGTAAATATAACAGATATGCACACTTACCAATCAAAGAATACATAGTAAAGATGTATTTGGCTAATTTTTAATCGGTTAATTATTTCTGAAGGTTTTAAAGGAATCGTCAAAAAAGATTAGATCACTAAAAAGACACTGTACAGGAGTTATGCAACATGACCCAAGAGCTTGGAAAGGACATTACTTCCTGCAGCCTAAAGGTTTCCTGCAAGAGCATAGCACTATATTTACTGTATATGGTGCTACATCTTTTTGCTTTAATCAGCCTTTGTGTCATTACAAGATTATCCTGCATTTTTAGGCGGATTTTTTTATAGTAACACCACATTGCAACAACAGCAATGCCTATTGGTGGAAACACCCTTCATCCGCCTCATATACATGTGCCAAGTTGTACAGCAGAAGCCACACACGTGGTTAAAATAAAACTTTCAATATCTGCCTCCCTGCTTCACCAGCCCAGAGATCTCCAAGTTTGCCTTCCCACTGCCCGTCCAACTATTTATCCATCCATCTTCTTTGGCTCCAGCATGGTTGTTTAGGGTGAGCAGTGCCTTTCTGATGACTCTCTAAACAGATTCCTGGTTGAAAGCAGAAGCAATCTTCTACTTCGTCATTAGAGCAGGGGAAACTGCCTCTCTGTCGCTAAGATGCTTATCTTGGGAAGGTTTTATTTACCCACTGTGACAAAGAACCCTTATTTAAACCCAAAGTTAAACTAAGCAGATTAATATAACAACCTCTTGTGGCTCCTACAGAAACAGACTTGTCTAAAGCCTTTGGAAAGTAGGCTATACATCAAAAAGTTGCTATAAGAAATTGGCTGTTGAATCAAAATCTGTCTGGACTTGTAAATGACTCATATAAACTCAGAATTTTTTCTTTTTCTGATCAGTAAGCACTGCTAGGGCAACTGTGGCTCAGGAGGTAGGAGTTCGTCTTGTAACTGGCAGGTTGTTGGTTTGTCTTAGTCGTTGTGTCCTTGGGCGAAACACTTCACCCACCTTGCCTGTTGGCAGTCAGAGGGCCAGGTAGCGCCTGTTCTGTACAGCAGCCTCGCTTCTGTCAGTGTGCATCAGGGTAGCTGTGGCAACCATGTCGCTCATCAAAAGGGTGCGAACGTGCATGTGAATGACTAAATATAGTGTAAAGAGGGGAGAACTCTGCCTTCCAGATTTGACGCCAACCCCAAGTCACACAAACTGCAGTTCCCCTCTCATCCGCTGGGGGCTGGCACCAGAAAGAAATAACGTGCCAACTGCACAGCAGAAATAAACATGTTTGCATCGTAGCTGTCAAGCTGACTTGGCGAGAAATTCAGCATGCAACAGGAGGGCTGAAGATGCCACATCCAAGCTACTCTGGTTTGTCCTTTTGACCTTTTAAAACCGTCATCATGAACCATTCTGGACCTGGGGGTGTTGGAATTAACTGAAGATCTAGATTCTCAAAAGGAATATAAGTGGAGGCTGCTCCTTTTGCAATGCTACTCAATTAATTAATCATAATAATCGCTAATATAAGATGTTCATGCTAATTTAAGATCTCAACGCTTTAGATATTCTGTTGTTTAAAGATAGTACTATAATCCTGTTTTATAGTGAAAAGTTGTTCTGGAAATCTACCAAAACTACCTGCCAGCCCTCACTGCAATCCATTTCTACTGTAACTATGTTTTAACATCCAATGTATTTAAAATGTTATTTCATGTTTTAGGTAATAAAATAAATAAATCTTACAAAAACGGGAAGAAAAATTCCTGCACCATATTTGCAAAAAATGTCTTAAAAAAAGGCACCTTGTTTGGGACTTAATATGTGTTATGAAAAAAATAAAATTATTGGATTTCCAGATTCTAATCAATACTGTATTTTAGTCTAGAGTACAATATAAGGATGCATTGGTCTCAATACTTAAATGCCAGTTTTTTTCCTGCCAATTCTTAGAAATCCCTAGCAGACTCCAACAATTTAAAACAGGCATTTCAGCAGACAGCCTCTCCACAGATGGCTACTGGCGGACCCGGGGTGTTTCTCAATGCTCAGGAACCTCGCCTTGATGCCTTGGTCCCGCGCCGGTTGCCTAGGAGATACGTCATCAGGGACCGCCAAGGCGTTGTCCAATGTTCATGTTCTACCGAGGAAACTGTCCACCGTTTGTTAGCCGTTTAGCTAACTAACCAAGGATATATCAGACGTGCCTTGATGGCTTCTCTCTGTCAAAAAATTCCCAAAATACAGCGTGGTAGGAGCCGGCAGCAGCAACTTCGGGGGTAAATTTCTATTTTAAATGTAAGTCAACGAATTTCAACCATCGGGCTTATATCTAAAATGTTTGTTTTGTTTTTTTTATTATTATTTTTTAGATCCAAAGCAGTTATATATGGTTGGTTAGTTGCTTAGTAGTTGCAGCTTCGGTGGCTATCAGGTACTAATTCGTTTGCAGATTTGATTTAACTGACATATAAAAAAATAAAAAAAAGCAAAACTCTCGTCATACATTTCCAGTTCCATGGTTGAAGTAATATTACTACGCTACAATGCTACAACGATGGGCGAGGCGCCTTAGCATTGAGAAACACCCCCTGTGTAGGTACCAGATCTGCTCGGGTTACCAGATCGGCTCGGGGGCCTGCGCCCACTTATGACGAAGCATTACATGATTTGCTGGATGCTGACATAGAGAGGATCATTAGCTGGAGGTTAGAACGTATTGCAGTTTTTTTTGGAATTACTTTATTAAACAAATAGCAAGTATACAAAACACGAACAAATGAAGTATACACAGGGATTCAATACAAAGAGCCAGGGGTGTTATATAAATACCGTACATGCAAAATGTACATATATGAATTCTTTTGGCAGACTTTTTTCTTGATAGCCTGATATTGATTTGATGTACTGTTAAATGCATCATCTTTTTGGGGTTCTCTAAAAAAAAATAAACAGAAGAAAACCTTTTTACATCACAGGAAATTCTGTCAAAAACACGGTAAATAACAACCTGCCAAACTCTGTCCAAAGACCATGCATGAAAGGGCAGTACCAGAGAAATATTATCTTTTCTTAAAGCCCACACAGGACCTGTTATTAACATGTATCTCTCTTTTTAAATTTAACCATATAGCGCTTACTAGGTAGTTTGTCCGTGTTAAGTTGCCGTAGTGTGACGTTTTCGGAAAGCGCAGGACCCCGAGCCGATCTAGTAACCCGAGCAGATCTGGTACCTACACCGGTGTTTTAAATAGGGACAGACTTTAAACACAGCAGCGTGAAAATACAGCTGCAGCTTGCCAAGCTTTCAGAAAATGTAATTTTGCATATGAACCAGATAAACAGAAAACCAAAAGATGTGGACAAGCCAGTTCGCAATTGGTGCTTCTACGTCGTCACAATCAAAATGAGCAACAACTTTGCAAAGAATTTGAAAGACCATCACAAGAAATTACTATACATGCAGAATTTTGAGAGGTGTGTAAAGTTGTTGTTTGAAAATAATAAGAATATTATAGGTGCCAGTCTCAAGCACGATACGTATACGTGTCAACGGACATGTTGATTGACAGGCTAGTCCTCCAGCCCTGCAAATATGCTGCCATAAAAATAATCTTAAAATAATAGTGTTCATCACGGTGAAAAACCGGCCAGAGCATCGTCACAGACTTCAGCTACAGAGATTTTTCAGCAGCACAACAAATAAAACAGAAGTGAAAAAGTACGAATGAAACATAGACTCCTGTTTGAATTAGTAGCGGTACTTATTCATGTCAGACCCAGTACGTTTAACACTTAACTGAGTTCGATTCAATGCATCAAAATAAAATTTATATGTTGTAATTCTTCAGTGATGATGTTTATATAACCCCAAAAACGCCTCATAAAGACTGCAGAGCAGAGGTGTAATCAGGAAGTTTTAGAGAGAGCTAAATGGAGGCCAGTGATGATGTTGGGGTATCACACTCACACAAAAAACCTGTAATATAAAGGATTGTGGCCTAAAATGAGTGCTGCAGCTGATCGCTGAAGAAAACACTCAAAATTACCACAAGCAGGAAACTGTAAAAGACTGCTGCTGAATACATTTACATACACCAGATTCCTTATTTACAATGTAAAAAAAAAATTTTTTTCACGGACCAGATCCATGCATGGTTGGAAATACAATTCGTTTCATTACAGAAAGATCCCTCATTTGTCACTCTGTAGCAAAACTTTATTTGTATCAACAGCAAATTGACAAGTAAAAGGCCACAGCGGCGGAATAAAGATAAGCAGTTATGATAAAATAAAATGTTTGCATGACTGAATCAAAGGTAGAAAAGCTAATTAACACTTATATACCCAGTGTTATCTTGCCGACTGTTTTTCCATGCAGATAGTAAAACTTAAATTATAAATATTTTGTAAAAAGGACTTAAAAATGGTTTTCATATCAATCGTTGCATTTACTCCAAACTAAAGAGAAATCTGTACCTTTAAAAAAAAAAAAATTGTGTTGCAGTTTTGAAAATGCTATCGAGAATTGAATATTTTTCTTAGTATGGTAGTCAGTATTGAGTTTGAAATTTTAACATTGTGACAGCCTAGGCCTGAAGACAATAAAATACTTTATAAAGAGGTCACCGTTGCATTGTTAGGTGTATTTTCCAGAGGAAATTAATTCATACAGAGAATAAAATGCTAAAACCGGGATCTTTTGTATGTGTATATAACACTTAAAATAGGTCTTTATCAACTTTTGAGCCAGTGGACAGTCTGAAGAGCTGCAGGTTGTTAACAACTGTTCCGGACAGTACAAAAACTACTGTTTCAATATAAGTTGGATGTGATTGTTAACAAAGAAACTAGAATGTTACGTTCGTAATCTTTAACTGTTCAAATTAAAGCTTAATGTCACATCTTCACCTTAATAACAGCATGAAGGCTAGGGAAATATTTTACATGCTGCGATCCTTTCATCATATAGTTACTAAACAAAAATTAGACTGAGCCAAATTCATTGTCGGCAAGTCAAAAATTGGAGATTAGGCACAGAATCTTTTGTGAATTCATTTTTAACACGTGTATCCAAGCTCAGTCTTAACTCCAGACGTAGCAGAAGTCCACATTAACACAGCTTCAGCAAAATCTCAATTGTTTTGGTTAATTTAACAAGATGACCAGCACATACCATAAAAACCACTCCACTTCTCTACTAACGACCGGTGAAAAAGGGTAACAGTCCCCCCGACGACGACCCTGAACAAGATTAGGTGAACACAGAAAAAGGAAGGATGAATGAATAAAGTTTAGCCTCGATTCTACGCCTGTGACTGCTGGCTGCCATTAGCACATACACAGCTGAACAGGATAAGCTGTTCCTTTAGTCTCTGCAGCAGACGCATGTCGCTCTCTCAATGGGTAATTAATTAACCACAAAATGCTGCATCTAAGCAGTGCCACAAAAATAAAATAATAGAAGAGTCCACCAGCAGACTGAGGAGCAGATCTGGGAACAGGGAGTGATGGGAATGTCTTCAGGCATTCCTCCACACACAGACGCAGAAAGAGTATCCATCCATAGCAACCCACGCTGACCTTACCCACTTCACAGGCCGCGCCCCCCACACCCCACCAACATAATGACAGGTGGTTGGCCTGTCTGCAATTTCAACCCCCAAATTCAACATGAACAGCAGCCTCCCTGCCGTTTGTCCTGGTGCTGCAGCCATTCATCATGCAGAGCATAAAGTCCAGAACCCACACGGCACTTTACACGCCTGTCTTCAGTCAAACAGAGGACAGAATCTCATAAACCTCCACAGAAGACATTCAATCTAACAACACAGTCACTGCAGACAAACTCTTGTCTTTTTCTCTCTTAACTCAAAGCTCAGTTTCAATGAACTAAACTCTCCCATATTGTGTTTCTTATTAGCATCTCCTCTTGCCCCCACCACAACCCGTTTCAAACACAGGGAATCAATTTTGATCTTGATGTTGGTGACGTTTTTTTAAATGAAAAAGATGTGAATGCTTTCTTTCCAACACACTGTAAACTAGGGAGGTAATAAAATACTGAAACATTAATATATTGTGATATAGGCAACAATATTGTATTGATATGCAAAAGCAACGTATACATTTTTATTTTATTTTTTAAGAATTCTAATATAACCATCATGACAGCATTTTTTGTATTAAAATGAAAAGTATGACCACTAGTTGGTGACCGTTTTCACCTTCTTCCTTCCTATGGATCGACTACACCTAGTAATTAGGGATGCAACGATACCACTTTTTTCAAACCAATATGATGCCGATACGAAAAAAAGTTGAATTGTTTTATTTTCTTCTCTGCTTGTCACAACAAATGATGGTGAATTAGATAAAAAAAAATGATCAATAAAAATGAGCACGGAAGTAACATTTCAAGTGAAAAATAAAACATTTTCTGTGAAATTCTTGCAAAGTTTCAACATTTTAACATTTTAAGTATCAGTTCATGGTATCTGTAAACTAATCCATACCAATACGAGTACATCAGAACCCATCGGCCCCGACACCAGTAATGGTACATCCCTACTAGTAATAAAACTGGATGTGTTATGTATAAAACAGGTTGAAGTGTTTAGAATGCCGTGTAACTTTTCTCAGTTTATCATATCCTTCCCCCTGTATTGTAATCAATGTCGTATCACCAGATTCTTGCCAATACATACTGTACACTGTATGGTCTCTTTCCAACAACTGATAACTGTTGTGTTTATTTTTTCTTCACTGCCTTACCAACTTTAACTTCGTGATAAAAAAACGACAGACCGAATGGCCTTCATCAGATGGAAAAGTCTCAGTTAAACCCAGAAAGCTTAGGCTGTGCAGCAAGTAGCCACAGAGAAACTAGTCTGTACACAAAGCAAACAGGCCTGTCGCTAATTCGGGTCAGCACAGTGAGGGAGAAGCAGAACATCTCAGCCAGATTTATAGAAAAAACCTCTAGCGGGTCCTCAAACAAGAAGAGGTGTCAAAAAAGACACATTAAGACGGGTTGGAAACGGAGGAACATCCGAGGGAAACCCTGTGCCCAGAGCAGGAAGCCAACATCGTTTGGTGAGTTTCACCTAAACCGATTCACTCAAACAAGAGCAAACACTGTCCCTGGGGGGGGGAACACATGGCGGTGAGGGCAGACATGAGTCACAGCTCTGTCTAAAGCAACAGTCCAGACACAGCAAATCAGGGGAAGGGTTTGGTCACCTGCAAGCATACTTACAGTACCACAAACAATAATTCTCTTCACAGAGAAACAACTTCTCACACACAAACGGGCCAATCACAAATTCAGCTCAGCATAGCGAGGGAGGAGCAGAAAAAATCTCTGCCAGATTTATAACAAGCCGCGCGGCTTCTGTGTTGTGCGACATCCTGTGTTACAGCAACATGTTTACTTCTCTAATACACTGAATCATCCCAGACCAAAAACTCAGATCAACAGTATCAATACACCCACTTATCTTAAATTACATCAATCCTCTGTGCAGAAGGCCGTCAAAGGAAACCAAAGGAGGGAGATAAAAACGATGCAAGGCGAAACAAACAGGAGCTTTAACATACGACTCCATTATGCCGCATGCTGAGAGCGACAGTCCCGCTATTGTCTACATAGCTAGGCAGCTGTATACACACAGCAAAAATGTATCGGTGCTCTGTTTCCCCATACACAAAGGGAGATCTTTGCTTTTCTCCTTGCAAACAGATTCCCAGGATACAACCAGCAGCTGGGAAACTTTAGGTTGTTGGGAGTGAAAACAGCTGAACTAAAAAGGAGAAGTGAGTTACAGTAAAGAGCAGAAGAAAAAAAATAAAATCTGAGGGCAGTGATTAAGACATTCCTCACAGACAAAACAGTTTGTCACAAAGGAAACGGACTGAAACAAGAACAGGAAGACAAGAGAACATGAGAGCAAGAGATGCAGAAAAAGCTGCTGTTGTGTTTACCCTGCTACAAGGGCCAGTTTCACTCGGTGAAGGTTTGCATCAGTCCACGGCTTGGAAAGCGTTTCACAACGTTGCATCAGCGCCTTTAGCTGTAGCTTACGAATACAAAAGTACGCCAAAGAAGAAAAAAAAGTTAGGAAATAAAATAAAAAGACTGGAAAAGAACAACATACTGTCAGAGTAGACTTAGACTCAGTGCTAATTAGAGATGCAACAGAATCCAACAGAAAAGGCCAGAATTAAAAGATTATCTCTGTTCATGCGTCTAAAACATAAAGCATTTTTTGCCATCAGGAATGAAGGACTGCCAGTAAATATCCCGCTGGGAACATAAACTTCTGCTGCTGCTGACTTGAGGAAACTTCCTGGGGCTTGGATGAAGATGGATGACCATGCCATGCACGTGTTACGATGGTGGGCGATGTAAATCATGCAAACTGCGGGGTGAGGGGAACTACAGTAATCTACTCCTAGGCCGTTTTTGTTACGTTGCAGACCTTATTAAAATTCCAACAGTGAAAAACATCCTTTGTAACAATCCGCGCTGATCGTTCTTCTGACTCTTTGCATTTGTATATGTTTTGTGGGGTTTTTTCTTTGGCATAAATGAAAAAGACAGCCATCTTCCATGGGATGTTCTGTAACCGTCATGCATACATAACTGGCCCAAATGTACGTCAGAACCACAATCAATGACAATGTGGCTTAATATAAAATATTCAGTGAAACGGTTCACCTTTCTACTAAGAGAATAAACTGATATCCTATAATTAAGAAGATGGACACATAATTGTTTGTTTGAAAGTATAAAATTAAAGAAGGATTAAGCAAAATAGCAAAAACATTGGTACTAAAATGAATGTATGAAGTGATCTGGAGCTTTTAAAATCATCTTTAATTTTTCTCCTGACCCGCTAATGGCTCCTGCATCTTCCCTTTGCTGCATACCAACATCTACATGCCTCTGCTGTGTCCTGCATTAGCTACCAACACCTACAGCCCTGCAGACAGCACAAGGTCGAAGTCTACCCATGGGTCCTTTCAACACTCGGACCTGTCGCACATTCCTGGTCTCAGTCAGAAATGTAAAAAAGATCTTCCTCCACACGCTGAATCTAACCCCAACAACGCCCACCGCTTCTTTAATTTCCACACTTGGACCCAGTGGGGGGAAATGAACAGACCACACATCAGGCTGGGCCTCTCCAAACTTGAAGTGCAGCACATAAACATGGGGGAAAAAAGTTAATTAGAAGTACACAGATAGATGGTGAGACTAAATGGGCCGTCTGTGGCAGGGATTAGCACACTCCCCAGCGCAGCAACTCACAACTGATTTTATTGTTTGCCCTTCGTTTTCTCCTAATCCTGCCCCCTTTTTCCATCATCCTGGTTCTTTGAAAAGGCACAGGAAATGGAAGTGAGCTCCCTCTTAGATGAGGGATGTGCATGCGTAATTAAATTCCCGCCCAGCCCGACACAGCAGCAGCAGTGACCCTGCACTCAGAATCAGTCTGGTAGTGGTAAAAAGGGAAAAAAAGACAGACACTAAGTATTAAAGAAAACACTCAGGCTTGCTACTCAAAGTCCCCCCGCTTATCCTTCAACATTTCTGATACTTTTGGCTACTTCGTCTAATTCATACACAGCTCAACCAACTACTTTAATTTAATCACAAATTAGAGCTGCTCAATCTTTAGGATTAAAAACTTTTTGGAATATTATTATCATGGAAGTGGGATTGGATGCTATATTAGGTGGGTTATTATATAAGTACCTATCAGTCCCACCCTGAATGTCAGTAATGCGTTTGCCTAGCTGGATTTCCTTTTCCAGCTCTTCATCACCACAGATTTTAGAGGATAAAATTCTAAAACATCCCAGAAAGTAATGGAGATATAGTGACGACAGAAGAAAAAAGGAAGATAAGGGTTATTTCCGACCATAATCATCATCACAACTTTGTGTGGCCCATTATCAATCTCGAGTTTGTGAAGCTCTGACTGGCTGAATTCATTTTCTTTTTCAGAACTATAACATAAAAATCGTACCCTGCTGTTAGCAACACTTAATTAGTATTATTACTAAAGACAATAGAGAATGCACAATAACACATCCAAAAACCTATCAACTTAAAAACAAAAAACAAATATTGAATCATCTTTTCTGTCATGTGTTCTGGCTTCCTCTCATCTCTTCTCTCAACCCAATTACTGCAAACATGTCTCAACATGCAGAAAACAGAGATGTGTGCTAAAAAAAAAAATTTAAATGTTACATTTTTAATTTTTCAAACTTTTTAATTATTGACATAAGCATAAAAGTGACAAAAAAAAGCATTAAAAAGTAACGAGAAAAAACATTTTTTAATAATCTTGTAATTTCATCACTTTTCTATGTTGTCATTGTTAAAGAAAATCAGACCAAAAGCACAATGAAAACTGGTAATTGGTATCGGCCAGCAGAATCGTGATCGGTGCCTTTCTAAACAAAATGTATCCTACGCTCTCCATGCCTCGATCTCTCCATTTCAGAGCGAGGATATGCGACTTCAACCAGATTATACATATCAAAACCCTCGATCGAGATATCAAATTTAGCAGTAATCTGTGAAGTTTTAGGAGTCGAGAGGAAGATGGCTGTCAGCGCTGAAAATATCCACCTAAAATACACCATGAAGAAGCGTTTATAACCCACAAAGTCAACCTCAAAGGAAAGCGTTATGCTTTGAAGACCTAGATTCAGAACGGCTACCTTTGATAGCTGCTGGGTTTTTTAGCTAAAGCTTTGCCTCGTCTCGCTTTGTCTTCATCCCCACAGGGACGCTACGGAGTGAATCCGGGGCGTGAATTATGTATTTTTTTCATGCTAAGAGTTAATTTAGGACAACTGGCGAGGAAAAAAAATCCCCCACGAGACACGGGAAGGGGGGGAAATATGTAGCCTTATCAGCTAAAGTCGAGCTGGAATCGACGCTGACATGAAGTGTAAACAAGACTGAAAGTGCTGGAAGCCACAGTCGCTTGGTTGTGGCTTTTTCTACCCGGTCGACAACGAGACAGAAGACAGCAGCCCGTCTATTGTTCCTCACCTGCGAGACACAGCACGGGGTACACATCGTGCTCCGAGGAATCACTGAGCTCCGCTTCGAGGTGAGAAAGTAAGGCTGTTTTCCTCCTCTTCAACGTGAAACCAGCAACGCGCCTGTTCTCCTAAAACTGAGCCGTTGTAGCAGTAATGCTGCCTGACCGCTGCTGCC
Organism: Apricaphanius iberus; assembly: GCA_028564705.1. Lineage (NCBI taxonomy): Eukaryota > Metazoa > Chordata > Actinopteri > Cyprinodontiformes > Aphaniidae > Apricaphanius > Apricaphanius iberus. The sequence goes on from JAPXFQ010000605.1 coordinate 1,188,118, forward strand.
TCTGTCCTTCCTCCTCTTCTCTTCTCTCCTCCCACTGAACAGCCCCGACACAATGCCGCGCTGCTCCTCTTGACTCACCGAAATCGCCAAGAGGAGCATTAAACCTCACCACGCAGAAGATTATAGCCGTAGAGTTTATTTTGGGGTTAACTCGACCTAGAATAAAATCGCTTACAAAGGCGACCCGCGCTAACATTTCCCTACAGTCACTTTGCATCTTCTTAGGGTAAATAAGTCCCAGTTTTATGTTGCTTAGCCATAATATTGTCAGGTGAAGCCGAGGTAACAATATGATCTTTTTGACCCGTGAAGCTAAATAATCATGAACTTACACCCTATTAATGTAATTAAGAAGGAAAAATATATGAGTAGAGAGTGCTGGTCGAAGGTAATGGGTTTGAATTAGAGCTGTGTTAAAAAAAACAAACGGGAAACTGATTTTGAATCGATTCTTATAGAAATAGAATCAAATCGATTCGCAAGTTCAAAAATCGGTTGTTGTTTTTTTAGATTGGTTTGCTCTTTGTACTGCTAAAATAGGAAGGGAAAGTCCAGATTTAATACAGTTTCCCATGTTGAACTGTTACTCAGCGTTAAGTCATTGATTTATAGGAGTATACTTAAGATAACAGATCAAAAGACCATTTTTAATAGCATTGACCCATATCAATATCGAACTGGATCAGATTGAATCAGATCGTGTTAATCGATTCTGACTCTTGAGAATCCGAATCGATTCTTGAATTTGAATTGATACTGTTGAAAATTTCCTGACTTCGGTAACTCGGAACCTGCTCCTTAAGGGAACAGGCGCCCAAATATGGGATATACTGTTACCGTTTGAAGTCCACTTTCCAGCGTGTTCGTTTTTTCTGTCGGAGAGCAAAAGAGTCCACTCGCACACTGATATATTGATTTGGCCAACTATCCCACCTTTGCAAAGGGATGCACGTAAGTGTCCTCAGAATGCATGCCGATCCAGAGAGGATGAAGCCTTTTATTAGATACAGATTCTCACACACAATAGTTACAGTCTGTCTCTGACACACTTCAGATAAGCCTAAAAAAATTAATGAATCTCTAAGCATGTGAACATATTTCTGTCTCCATCTGACCTTGATTCTCACCAACTGCTAATACAGTTCCTTTGTTGGTCAGACACCTGCTCTGTTCTCTTTCTTGCTCTCAAACTCAGTTTTAATCTAGTTCCTTCCTTCTCACACTGTGGCTAATAGACATAGTAAACTATGTTTACTTTTTTGACGTTTAGATTATTTTTAATGAGTATTTGTGCATTTAAAAAAACAACTGACAATTTACTAGGAGTAAAAAAAAAGGAAAACTGCAAATGACACAGATGTGTTAATAACACCAGAAATGTTTAATGAAAATAAATAACTGCAGGGGTGTAAACATATTAATTTGAAGGAAGTATATTGTGATAAGTCATAATAAGTGATATTATAGCTGCAAGGAAGAAGGTTCTGCATTAATACTCCTGTGCACATAGGATGCAGCAGTTTGTCACTGATAGAGCTCTTCAGTTCAAGAACAGCTTCATGCATGGGGTGGGAGACATTGTCCATCAGCGATCTTATTTAGCCAGAGTTCCTCTGTTTGTTACCACCTGCACTGAGTTGAGAGGGCAGAGATGGCCTTTCTCACGAGTTTATCTAATCTCTTCCTCTCAGCTGCTGCTCCAACAGACAACACAATAAAAGAAAGCTTGTGACACCAAAGAGAATAAAAGAGGTATTGTGGAGCACCCTCTGCCCTCCTAAAGACCTCGATCATTTCAGCAGGAAGAGTCTGCTCTGTGCCTTCCAGAGCCTCAGAGTAATAGCTTCAGTCTCCTGTTTATTGTTTCAGTTAAGAAAGTGAGATGCACTTGTACATGACAGCAAGATAACAAAAAATGACAAAGCAGTTCGTATGGTTCCAGTTTTTCACCCCAATTTTATCAAGAGGCTCCATTTCCCCCTTCCTTTGACAACTGTCTGGAAGCGACCTTCATCAAATGCTAATTTTACGCTTTTTTAAGAGAACAGCAGCTTAAGGTTGCTAACATTATTTGAATAAACTCAGTTATGTCAGAAGTTTGAAGAGCATACAGTCTCAGACAATTTGCTAAATTAAAATAAGAAACTGTTTGTTTCTATCTATTTGGACTGAGTCACATCAGTATAGTTGCTGTGTATCTGATCGGCTGTAATCGTAGCCAGCTTTTGAACCTTCCCCTGACATGGCCCACGTTGATAAAGCTGCCAACAAAGCGGCATGCGTTGCAGTTTGCCAAAAGCTGTGAAATGACTCATTCTCACGCACTTCAATGTTTTGTTGCCATCAAAAGCCAAAGCTTTATTGTGACTACATAAAGACATCCATCAATGGGAAGACTCTTTCTGCAGCACACGATTCCCTCTGCTCAGATAAGTGGCTGACGAATCCATGTTTGTGACTTTAAAACTTTGTGACTTTAACTAGTTGCTGTTGTGATATGTACACCTTTCATGGACCCATCCATATGTGCAATGCTTCCAAATCAATTTGCAATAATTATTACAATGGACAACTTACATTTTTGGCCATACATAATTATACTCCAACACTGTACCTGACCTCATCTTTACATTGTAGTTAATTTATTTCACTAATGTAGTTTTTCTTTTCATACTGATTTTTTGCATTGATTTTGGAAACAGCTCTAATATCATTCTACTGTCTATAATGACAATAAAGATATTATGGTTCTGATCAAATTAATCAGAAAATGGAAGTGTGCAGATAACACACTTCTCTATTTGTGACCACGGGGGGGGAGGGGATCTCTAGTCTCAAACGTCACGAGCACGGGACCACTGTGTTAATCCAATAATGTGTCTCTAACACTACTGTAAGTCGTTTTGACAAAAGGTAAATTTCACACACAATACAACTGATCTTTAACTATTACAAACCAGGTCCAGTTTACTTCTAAACCATGCAGAAACACACTATAACTTAAATTCATAACAGCCTACTAACTAGACTTGTACATACAGATTAGATTCAATTACACATTTTAATCCAATCCAAAACATGATGCTCCTTCACCTACGAAAGCATACAGGTCTAACGTCTTTACTGGTTTCTCAGCCACCCCGCTTCTCCTGAGCAAGCATGTGGACACATAACTTCATTCAGTCATTAACTTTTCATCAGCAAAAGACTCTCCATGCAGTCTTAACTCAAACTACTTTAGTCCACTTAAATAAAACTTCTGACTGCCAGTGTGATGAGATCTTTACTTCTATAAATCTATGCTAAAGAAATGGTGTGTAATAAAGTTCAGGCCGTATGGCAGGTACATGCATGGTGGAGCTAGCTGATTGAACTGTCTTCCCTGCAGTCATTCTCAGCAGGAGGAGGTCTAAATGGATCACAGGCCAGATTGTTTCGACATGACTTAAAATATTCTCTGTGACCCTTTAATAATCAAATCAGTCCATTAATAGAAACACCGAAGAGAAAGAAATGGAAGAAAAAAATAAACTGACAATTATAAAGAAATCTGATCAGTTCCCTTAAGCCTTATGCGATGTCATAGGAGAGATGCGTTTGTGGAAGCTTGTTTTTGGGAGAGTAGATTTAAACTGGACTAAACGGTTTACAAGCAAACAGCATAAAGACAGACAATAAATAAAACGTGTCCTAAAATAAGTTTTTCTTTTTAACCAAATCTCCAACTAGATTTAAAATAATCTGTCAGTACAAATGTTATTTATTCAAAAAAAGATACAGTTTAGTAAAGAGTTTCAATGAAACAGTCGATGACGGAATGCACAATATCAGATATGCATAAACACCATTTATTGGTAATACATATAAAAAAAATAAAACATTCATGACATGAATAAGACTTGCTTTTCTTAAGTAACAAACAAATATTCCAATGTGCTTCCAGAGTTGAAGAACCATCTTGAGCACGAGTCCAGCAGCAAACATCTTGAGCTAATCTAAGGGCACAGTCCCAGCTCTCATTAGAAGTCTTAAAGCCAGTCTCAGATGAACGCAGATTTTTATTTGTTTCCAGAGGAGAGTCCTGCATCCCGGATGAAGTCGGTGGATTTGTTCTGATTTCCCAGCTCCCATCTGGTCAGAAAATGAGCTTCTTCTTCATAGCAGCTTAAAAAAATAAGCATTGTTATATTACGGACAACATACCCACATAATGTTTCTACATATAGAAAATACCATACATGATCTCTGCAAACTATCCTACCATTAGTCTCACGAAAAGCCCTCTTTAATATAGGCTACAAAACACAGTGGTGAAGTCAAAGTCGGATATTTTCCGAACCACAGGAGGAGCTTTGAACCTCCCAGAAACACTCTGGCTCTACTAAAACAAACCTTCCCACTGAGCTGCTTCAGAACATTCTGCATTTCCAACCAGGACTGTAATTACAGCCAACACCCACTGAATTGCTAGTTCCAGTGTCAGGGTCCACCAGATTTATGTTTGGACCACGAGAAGCTGAATGGTTGATTTGAACCATGTCCAACAAAACTGGAGTCTGACTGGGCTGTCCTAAAAATGCAAAGCTCATGTAAAAAAGGAACAGCCTTGCTCAAATAAAGGTCAAACTTGAAGTTTGTTTGATGTTTGGCCAATGAAGTTAAACCTAGCTTATGGACTTAAAAAAATGTGGATATTGTATGTTAGTTATTATTACTTGTATCCAAGCCCTCTATTTTCCTCTTGAGTCCAACGGTTTCCTTCTCCCTCAAAGCCTCTACGGAGCAGTTGGGTCGGGGTAACTGGGGGCCAGGAGTGGGGCCTGGGCGATTACTGAAGTACCTCATCTTTAGAGCCTGGAGAACAAAGGGAAGCACCGTCAACTACCTGGTGAAAGACAGTGGCACTTACACACAACAACACACAGACGACAAATGGAGAAAATAAATTGATAGTTTTGACTAGGTTGGGACTTAATGAAGTACTAATACTCATCAGTACCTCAGAGATCAGAGGACCTTCACTGTGTTTAACCAGTGTTTGCAACAAAGTCCCTGATAGTGCAAATCCAACCTTAAAAGTCTTAAAGCATAAATGTTGTATAATTTATTATTTCAAACCAGGTTTCAAACTTTCTGTCAAGATTTACATTTTTACTTTAAACCAAAAATGTCTGCATTGAAACACAGTCTGACAGGGTTCGCACCATTTATTCACCCAGAGATGCACAACAGGTTTACCACAACCCGGACTCCCCCCGTTCAGTCAGTTCCAGCGCAGAGAGCAGCGAGACGGCCACTTCAACCAGACATACAGTATTCCAACCTGTTCAACTTCTGCACTACGACCACAAACTTCAACACATTTTGTTGGGATTTTCTAGAACAGACCAGCACAGGATGGCGCTTTAGCTGTAAAGGGGACGGTAAACCCCATCCATTGTAAATATTGGTCAGCTCGACAGAGATAATTTCACCAGAACAGTGCTCTGTAGTCGATGTAATCAGTTGTCAGTGCCGCACACAATGTATTTTATTGAAAGGACAGTTTATTTAATATGGTCTTTAGGCGGTTTTGAACACAAGGAGGTTCAGAAAACAGAACGCTGTCTTTGTTAAAATAAGATTTTAGAGTATTCTGTTAGCTGCACTTCTAGTAAACCTTTTTACAGCTTAATCAAAACTTACTTTCTGTCATACATTGCTCCTTAAGTTGGAATGTGTTTACAAGCTGAAAAATATAAACTCTAGTTAACCAAAAACAACACTGCAATGGTAGGCAGACCTGTCATAAAAAGTTAGCACCCCCTGCTATCCTGGTGGGGGAATTGCTTCTCAAAACGGACCCACCAACGTAGAAGTATAACCAAAACACCTCTCAGTCAATCTGACTGCGTCTGGGTGCAAACTTACTGACGGAGAAGTATAAACTATTGTTTACATTTTGTATCGACGTATTAATTGCCTTCATTCTAGGGACGGGGAAAAAAGATTTCCATCAAGTTATTTTAAAAGGTATATTTTTAGGATTTCTTTACGACTTCAGCTGAGAGGAAAATTACATTCTAAAAACTTTTACAGCTTATATTTTTCTACCCAACTAATATGCAGGCAAAGGACTATTTTCTTTTATTTACCTGTGTGGCTGTGGTCCTCGTTGATGGGTTGAAGGTAAAGAGGCCTTGCAGGAGCTCGAGTAAATCGTCCCCAGCCGCACTAAATATATGCTCTAGAGGAGTGCCAGGAAATATCTTGAAGGAGACGAAGTCTGGAAGGCTGGTCATCCCCTGCAGGGCCAATCGACAGATAAATGTTTAAGCGCTCACATCTCAAATAAACGAATAACCTAAAAAGGTTGCGTACGGACAGGCCACGTCTCTTCTGTGGGAGTCCCAAGGGCTTCAAAGATTTTGGTCAGTTGGTCAAGATCAGAGTCTCCAGCAAGAAACGGTATCTGCAGCAAAGAAGACAATCAGAACAGGAATTGAAGTAATCTTACTGTGTAGTCCTTTTTTTTTTATTTGAGTGAGGCTTCTTTACCCGAAGAAGCAGCTCGGCCAGGATGCATCCCACAGCCCACATGTCGACGCCCACACCGTACATCCTGGCACCAAACAGGAGCTCAGGAGAGCGGTACCACCTGGGGGAGACATAAAGAAAATTTAATTACATAAAAATTCAACTTAGGCTTCACAAATTAGCTTCAAATCCAGCTTGCAATTTGCCGCAAGGCAGCTAAAGAAAACAGCACAGTTATCATAAGGGAACTCTGGTTAAAGAAGACCAAAACTACAAAATAAAACCCCAGAACAAACCACCTCCATAGTGAAACAGGGTGGTAGCAGCATCATCCTGTGGGAATTATGTGTTCAGCATGGTCAGAGTTTATGAAGCTAGCTAATGGGTATCAAGTCTATAATAAAGGCTGCAAAAGACTTGAACCGGGGAGGAGGTTCAGCTTCCAGCATGACGACAAACCTAAACATTCAGCCAATCTGTCACTTAACATGGCCTAGTCAAAGCCCAGACCTAAGTCTGACTAAAAATTGCTGGCAAGGTTTCAAGTTTTATTTTACAGACGCTCTCCCTCCGTTTTGAGTTTTAGGGTAGTTTGTAAAGAAAAGCTAGAAAATATTCCAGTCTTTATAGATGCAAAGCTGACAGAGAAATGGTATAAGAGGCTTGCAGCTGTAACTGTATTGACTCAAAGAGATCTACATATATAAGCAAGTAACATTTTAAGTTTTTTCTTTAAAGTAAAAGATAAAAAAAAAAAACATGTATTAATTTCTTTCAAGATGAGGAGTGGGTATTACTTTATTTGTGTTGGCCACAAAAGACGTTTGAGGTTCTAAAGTGACAAAATTCGAAAAGGAGGAATTAATACGTCCGCAGAAGTTTATACATTAAGTAAACCCACAATATAATCATTCCGATTTGCTCATCTCTAGAACTGTACCCAAAATATCAGGAATCTGAAATTCCTGTTATCAGAAGACACATGCAAGTAGAAAAAAATACATCTTTTCTGGAAATCACAAAGAACCACAAAACGTGTGGCTCTTTGTTGTTCTTCGCATATTACAACAACGGCGCTGACCTGGTAACAACTTGATGTGTGTAGATTCTGTTGGGGCTGCCAAAAGCTTTGGCCAGACCAAAATCAGCCAACTTCAACACTCCGCTCCCGTCTAACAGCAGATTATTGGGCTTCAGATCCTGGAGATGAAACCAAAGAGGCAGTGAACACACACAGGGTCAAATATGTGCCGCTTGGATGCAAGTCTCTGCTGTGCTCATGTCGTCTTACTCTGTGTAGGACCCAGTGTTGGTGCATGTACTCCAACCCTTGTAGCGTCATGAGGATATAGGCTTTAATATGGGCTGGGGTTAGGACGAGGCTGGTGTCTTTGATGATGACCTAAAAAAATACAATTAAAAGTAAAGCCATTTATATGATAAAAGATAAACGTACCAGACAGATAAAATAAGTAAAACGCGAAGGAAAGTAGGTCAGGTAAAAAAAACTTAACGGTTTTGGTTTACCTTCACACCCACTTCCCCTCCACGGTTACATGTGTTGTCAGAGCGATTGTTTTTCTAACCCATCATGTCATTAGTAATCAAAAACAACAGTGAGGATATGCTGTTAAAATAGTCCATTAGCTTTAGTGAAAAATATGAGCATCATACTTCAGCCACCAATTCTGCCCTACCAGCCGCTAATGGCATACATTTATTTCCCGAGCCAAGACGAGAATGATATTGATTTTCTTTAAAGCGTGTGTATCTTACGTCACTCAGTTAAAGTCTAAATGCATTAGTGGTCGCCGCCCATCTGGAGCCTGGCATGCAAAAAAAAGAAAAAAAGAAGAAAAAGACTAATGGAGGGCTAAAAAAAAACAGAGCTTAGGTGTATTCATGCCTGCGGTCTTTATCATCACGTTTAGGTTTTAAGTGCTGCTCTCTAATGTGATCTGACCTTACGATCAAGGTTTTCCATCTTTGCTTAATGATCGGGAAATATGGAAAGTATTTCACAGGTGTTAGACACAGATGCCTTTAAATAGGGAAACAAGTGAGAAACATTAGCTTTTAGATGTTTTTTCCCCCTATGATTATCAAAGAGTGCGAAGTGAGAAAGAGAAAAGTAGAACTTGATTAACTTTTAACTGACTTAAAAAGTCCAAAGAGAACAGAGAGGAGTTCACTGCAACGTCTGCTCTCAAGAAAATACTTTGAGTCCTGACTAACAAATTGGAGTAGAAAAAAAGAACAGATCTCCTGCTGTGATGAAATCCAATTCAGGAAAAAAATTAGAAAAAGTAAATAATATGCATCAGTCTGGAAAAGGTTACGAAGCCATTTCTAAAGCTTTGAGATGCCAGTGACCCACAGTGAGAACCTGTTCCTGTTGGTGAAAACATGGAACACTGGAGAACCTTCCATGGAGTGGCCGACCGACCAAAATAAGCCCTAGAGCGCAGCGACGACTCATCCAGGAGGTCACAATTACATCCACAGAACTTCAAGCGTCACACTTAAGGTCGTGACTCCAACAAAGGAAATAATCGCCTGCACAGCAGCAAATCGATTGAATAAAAGGAACATAAAGGCTCATTTCAGTTTGTTTCACTAAAGACTTTGTGAAAATCCCCAAAACTTATAATAATTCATTTAATTTGAAGACGCCTTTCAGGTACTCAAGAAAAAAAATCACAGCATTTAAAAACCACAAATCACACACAACGAGAGTGAGCTGAACTACAACATTCCCGTGAAGGTTAGTGCACCAAAATTTATCCACAGCTGGAAAACACTTCATGCAAATAGAAAGTTTGGGGGTTCATCTCCTTTCCACAAAAGGCCATGTAGGTTGGGATGCTTTCCCCTTCAAAAATCAAACACTTTAATTTAAAACACAGCGTGTTGTATGTGTAGTTTTAGTTACAGTTACAGTACCGTATGAACCCTTGCGGTCTCTGCGTTCCTCTGGCAGCCGTCTCCTTACCATCCCCAAAGTCAGGACCGTACGCATGGTGAGGCGTCCTTCCATTATTATTGCCCTCACCTCCGGAACAGACTGCCGGAGGACCTCAGGGCCGCAGAGAACGTTCGCGTTTTTAAGAGCAGGCTCAAGACTCACCTTTGTTAGCCAAGCTTTTAAAGTGACAGTGTGTAGTTTTTGCAGTACATCTTTGAAAATAATGATTAAAATATTATGTAATAATAATTACGTAGAGCACATTAATTGCAAAATATTGCCGATATTATAAAATATGACTTTAAAAATCAGTTTTAAAGTACATAGGAGCGGGTCCTCTTTTCAGGGGAAAGCCATATTAGATGACGTCTTTACTTCTACAAGAGCCCGGACGGACAAAGCGCACGGAACACGGCCGCTATTAAAACATTGATTTCCCCTCAAAATGCCGAAAAGTTTTACCATAAATACATTTTTACCTCTTCGCTAGTTCCAAGCGATGAAAGAGAGACTGATGTGCTCCTCATGTTGCTGCAAATAGATCATTCTCAGGGAATTGAGCGTTTGAAAACAGCACTAGTTGGACCTCCGTTGTTGAGTTTCTTACTCGAAGACACAGATACTGCATGCTTGTGATAATTTAGGTATGCACTACCCCATACTGACCGAAAATTACACACTGTGCCTTTTAACTGATTTTTATTTATTAATATCAGTTTTATCGCTCTGCATGTTTTATTTGATTGAATATTTAGTTTAGTTTTTAACTGTTTATTAATTATAATTTATCTGCTATAGTTATGAATATCAGGGGCTATAGTTGTGGTGGTGATTTTATTTTTGGTTCGGGAAGGGTGGTGTTTGTGGAGTCATTTAAACCTGTAAAGCACTTTGAGAAGCTTTGTAGTTGGAAAAGCGCTTTATAAATAAAGTTTGATTGATTGAACCGTGGCTACGATTTCTCTAGGTTGTAAGGAAGATAAACCAGCTGTTTGGAAAGCCTTACAAGCACAAAATCATGCGTGGAGACTAAAGGGATTTTAACCGTCATTCTGATTACGGTAACAATGTTTTAAAGCTACAAGCTACATCTGTTAACTGCTGCCTGCTTCTGCATGACTGGACATCCTGACTGATTCCCAAGATAGCTCTACTCTATTCAGCAAAACAGCACTAATAATACTCTACACAAGTAGGTGATGACTACTACTAAATTTAGCTGACATTTGGTTGATATTTTTGTTTGGGTAAATGTTGAATTAAAAAGAAATTATGAATTTTTCCGTTAATACTGAGATACCAAAAAGCTGCTCTATGTACACCAGTCTCGTTCCTACTACGAACTAGAGCCTTGCTGCATCTTCTCTTCGTGTTCTTGGTTCTTTAACTCAGTTGTAGAAAATGTGAGCATGACTCCCATCCAGGCTTGGCTGTGTATTTAGTCGCCCTTGGGATAAGAAAGAGGCAGCTGTTCTTGCAGATCTCCAATAAATGTGGAGGACGGGAAACGATTCGCCTTTCACCTTGAGGCCGTTTGTGTTAAAATAACCGTAAAATTGCATGTTTAATTTAGAAGAAATATTAAAAATAAGAAACACGGATGCTATTACTCTAGATGTCTTTAAGCAATTACAAATAAATAAATAAAAAAAGGATCAAAGTAGTTCCATATAATGATAATAATTTTAATAAAGTTTAACAGACCTGAACGAGTTTAAAAGTAAAGTTAAACAATGGCTCAAACTGACTCAAACTTGTGGACACAACAGAAGTGTATTATATTTTATTGTTTTTTATGTTTTGTATTGACTGTTACAATTTGTGTAGGTGTAGTATGTGTTTTTGTGTCTTAGGGACCAGGTCTGCGAATTAGCTGTTAGCTATAAGGTCTATGAACATGGCATCGGTTATTTTGTAACACTGCTTTTTGTTCTGTTCCTATCAAATAAATTAATGAAACAAATAAAAAAAGGAGACAAGCCTCACCTCCAAGTCAGTTTCCATGAAATCAAACACCAGACTTATGTTTGATTTATGTCCAAATGCATCCAACAGCTACAGACCATCAAAGAAAACAAACAAACGATCATCATCATATTCCACAGGTTTGTTAACAAGCGTGCTGACATCAATACCAAAATGTTTACCCCGATGATGTTTGGATGATGCAGCTCCTGGAGCAGCTTGATCTCTCTGAGTGCAGTCCGGTTTATCCCTGCGGGGAGAAACATTATAGAAATGCCGGGTGTGGTTCATATAGGAGCAGACTAAAGGTGAGCACAACCTACCGTCTCTGGCCTCCGTTCTGTGGCCGACCTTAATCTAAGAGAAGCATCACAACAAAACCTGGTGTTATTAAGCAGAAGTTACTGTAAAAGTGTAAGAGCGCAGGCTGTGGTCGTACCTTTTTAATCGCAACTATCGTATCAGTCAGCTTGTCTCTGGCTTTATACACTGTGGCGAACTGCAGAGAGGGTAAACACGGAACAGCATCTTTTCATCGTTTCTGGCTGAGCACAGCACCAGGGCTTTGTTGACATTAGCAACCAACTAAAAGCGAGTTAGAATGCGCCTTATTTTAACCCCCCAAAAAACACAACATTAAAACCAACAGATCATGGAGATAATAAACCATTCATCTTCCTACCTGACCCTCTCCGAGGAAGTCCAGCTTCTCGTATCGTTTTGCTCTAGCTTTCACATCAAGCGCCATACTGGCAGCTAACAGCCTCACTGCTTCATCAACTTCATCTACGTCCGGTCCTGTTAAAGGGCCAAAGCTGTTCCCTTCTACTTCCGGGTTAACACGAGTTGTTTAAAAGCGTCAACTGCGCCACCTACTGGCTACATTCCTCACTACAATCGAGATAAATTGAAATTGAGTCAATTCCATAAACAGTGAAAAAAAATCTATCTATCTATCTATCTATCTATCTATCTACCTACCTACCTACCTACCTACCTACCTACCTACCTATCTATCCTGTCCGATATACATTTGTAATGAATGAGGCTTGTTGCAGCTAACCAACAATACATTTAATATTAGACTTAAATCAGGGCTACTGGAGGTTATAATTTTAATTACTTGTAATTTTTGGTTCATTGCTGAACGTTGTTTCCCTGTTTGTTTCTTGTTTTAACCTTTTAAAATCACATTGGATTCTATGAAATGTGTTCTGTAATGTACTCATATCATGAGTGTTTCACTCTTTTTATTGTTATTATTGTTATTTTTGTCAAAAGGCACTCACTAAAGTTGCTTCATTTGTATCTGATGGATGTTTCAGAATTAAGAAATGTTGAGCTTTAATAATATGGGTTTGATTTTCTGTTCTCCTACAAAAACTGTGTATAGAATACTTTTTTTGTTTTCTGACTTTCAGTCCCAATAAAAAAAAAATGGTATAGTAATACACTTTTCCTAAATTTGTTATATTATGGATGTATTCTTAAATCAGTTTAAGGCAGTATTTTTATGTACACAAACTAGCACATAGATACAAAGTTAAAATATTTTTTCAGGCAGTTTTGTAAAGTTAGAAAAAAGGAAAGGTATACATTCCATACTTTGGAGCTATATATTCATTAATTTTAACCCTAAAAATGAAGTGTATCAGATTTTCTTCTTCTTGAAATGTTTTATCAATTTGATCTGAGTCCATCTGTGACTCATTCGACTGACTCAACATGATTTGGAATAGACCAATCTTGCCTATACAAGGTGTCGGAGTTGAAAGCACATTTCAGAGCAGAAATCAAGTAAACAATTTGCTGACCCAGTCAAACACAATACTCAGGTAACAACCAAAAACACAAAGGTCCAGTGTTCCCTTGCATCGATCAAAGGAAAACAAAAAATAACTGGAGTGTGTAGACTTTTGAGACCAATTTTGATTGTTCTTCTACATATTAACTCTTTCAATTCGGTGGTCTGCATGCACACTGGCTTCTGTCCCTCATTTTTCTCTTTTTGCTGCTGTTGTTTTTGATGCTGTGACTAATGACTCTAGCTGCCTGATAGCCATTAGTTGAATCACGATGCAGTAATGGGCACAGTTTCATCTCTGATTTTTGCCTGTTTGCCATACAGCTTACCTTGGATGAGTTGTGGTAGTCAAAGTCAGTTTTAAAGTTGGGCTAAGAGTGAAGAAAGTTTCATCAGGGCCTAGTTAATGATGCACTTAGATGTTTTACCAATTTTCTTCTCTGCATGACATTATTATAAAGGCCTCTGGGGTGCTGCTTATTTAGTTTGGGACACTCAGTCTTACTGCTCAGAACATAGCCCACGCTATTATAGTAATTTTATTATGAATTATGTCTGTCGTAGATGTTTTTCTTGTTGTTATAGTAACTGCTGTCATCCTCCTGCTCCTCTTCTTTTCAATTTGTGTAAATCTCTTACCGTTTTTAGCTCTACCGTCATTATTTGGACGAACTGTTCGTGTCCTAGAGTTTGACTGGTGGTTGTTTTTTTTCAAAGAAAAAATTATTTTCAATTTTACAGCATGTGTATGTCTGTCACTATAACACTTGTTTTATGTTGAGAAGAAAAATGTAATAATTGGAGGTAATTAGTGAAACATTTTTAAAAATGTATCAGGAGATCAGACTTGCAAAAGCAGAAAAAGCTGCAAGTCACGGACCGGTTTTGATATTTATTTAGAAGACTTCACTGAGACTGACATTTCTGCATCTTTTGTGTCTTCATCAGAATCTCCAGTTACTACTGCAACAATGTAAGTACATACAGATGGAAAACCTGTGTAATAAAATCATTCAAAGCGAAGCAACGTAAATTTAGAAACCCATTGGTCTAACAGAATAATGGTGTAACTCAGCATTTAATTTGCTGTTTGCTTGACTCTCTGAGAAGTAAAACCTTAATCACCCCACCCACCCATGTAATGGTCAGAGATTTTTTGGTGTTGTTCTATTATAAAAAAAAAAAATTAAAATGCTGCGCAGCCATAGTTGTATAAATAATGCTGGACAGTCCCAGACCTGTCAAGGGTGACCTGCTCCTCTTGCCTCCCACTTCCTGCATGTGCTAGCACCCCACCCCCTTTGAGCTTCCATGAAGCAAGTATAGAAGATGAACGGTATGATAGATAGATGTTTGCAAAAGATATAAGCAGACTGCATGGAATGCATGTAATCAATTCAGAAAACATTTTTTTAATTTTTTTAAACTTTCGGTCTGTTCCGACAAAGCAATTTAAATGTCAGCTCAAACTGGTTCCTCCTCTTTCATCAATCATTTTAAGAGTATAATAGAATCACGTTCCCGATACTTCTGCCTTTTTCCTGTCATTTTTTTCATTCCAGCAGTTTTGACAATGGTCCCCCAGGACTCCGTTCTGTCAGTTAGGAAGTTTTTGTGCTACATGCACCACTGAGCACATCTCTACATCCCTTCACCATTCACAGTAAAATACCACCACATCCCACAGGATTAGGCATGCCTCCTCTCCTTTGACCCTACATGTCTCCTGCCTCACACGTTCACACAAACACACACTGCACGCTCACGCCTTCCAAACACTCAACTCTGACTTTCATTTTAATGTTAAGTTTGACAAGGGGAGTGTGAAGGATCAGCATGTCTAATGCACCCCTTATCCCTCCCGCCCCCTGAACGCTTTAGATGTATGCATATTCTGGATCTGGCAGCTCACAGATGTGACTGACAGTATGTGCCCATGCAACCAAGAAGAGGAGACAAAAAGACAAGCCGTGCTCCAGCGTTTTCTGTCACTGAATAATCAACCTGACACAAAGGCTAAACTAAAGTGTAATGTGGTGCACTGATTAGGAATTGACCTTAGAGCATTCTAGTACAATAACTTAAAAAGTGTGGCATGCATTTTTGTTCACCCCCCTTTACTCTGATACCCCTAAACTGGGCTGACCGAAGAAATAGTTCAGCAAAAAGAAAGAAAAAAAATTGGAAAGCTGTACACAGTACAACTAAGTAGGGATGCACCGGGTATCAGGGCCAATACTGTTCTCATGTACAGTATCGGTATCAGTTAAAGTTAACCAATACTTAAAATGTGTAATCTCTGCGATAATTTCACAGAAAATGTTAATTTTTCACTTGAATTTTTTGTCATTTTGGAATTTGTCCAATTTTTCCAAAATTTGACATTTTTATAATAAAAAAAAATCTAATTGACCATCATTTTTTTGTTAAAAAAACAGAGTAGAAAATAAATCCCTTCTTCCAATTCAATGCATTTTTTTGTGTGGTAGAAGTATCGGTATTGGTACTCGGTATCGCCAAGTACTCAAATCCAAGTATCGGTATCATGTCAGTTTGAAAAAAGTGATATCGTTGCATCCGTAAAAGTAAATGATACATGTATCCACAACTCTGGTAGAAGAAAACTCATATTGAAACCTGACCCTTATGGGAGTGGTAAGAAGAAAGCAATTGTTATAAAAAGGAGGGGCACAACAACTATGTAGAAGAGGATCCGGTGAGATTAGACCAAAACGGACATTTCTGGCCTAAATTCAATGTACTGTGCATAATGGAAAACAATTTACATCTCCCTTAGCTCATCGTCCCCACTGTGAAACATGGTGGTGGTAGCATCATGCAGTGGAGATGCTTTTCATGAGCAAGGGCAGGGAAGTCGCTCAGAGTTGGAGAGAAGATTGATGTAATTAAAAGACAAAAGAAAGAAAAAGGAGAAGGATGGAGGTTCACCTTCTAACAGGATAAAAATCCAGTTTGAATGGTTTGCCCAACCCGATGTACCCGACCCTGCAACTTTTAAATGCATCCCTTCTCATTAGCTGAATCAGATGACTCATTACAAGCCTTCTGCAGACCGCTGATGAAAGAATTGAGTCATTTGATTCAGAAGCATGGCGCAGGACTAGATCTAAAATTTGCAGGATGGGTATATCTTGAGTTGAGCACCGCTGGTTTAGATGAAAGTATGTTCAGGTGTTGGAATAACCCCAGTCAGTCACACTCCACACTTTTCAGATTTGTCTTATTTCTGACTCAAAAGTTTCTTCAGAGATGGTCTCCATTCAAACTGAATAAGCCTAACCTATTTTTAACAGAAGAATTCCAGTTTAGACATTCCCAAACATACTTGAAACACAGAGAGTGGAAATCCTGTATAATTTTGCTTTCACTTCACAATCATACCCAGTGTTGAGTTATGTAAAATCCCACAAAATTCATAAAGATTTATCATGGAAATATGACTAAATGTGAAAATGTTTAAGTGGTATGTATACTACAAAGCATATAACTCAAGACTTCCCCTTGCAACTGCTGTCAGCATCACTTATTATGGTTTTTATGTTAGATGAGCAGCTGGTGGCGCTGTCGAGCTAAGGGCTTGCATGTGTACTCCCCCAGTTCGAAGGGGCAGGAGGAGAATAAAACCACAGCGCTGTTTGTCAATCTCATAGGAAGTGGTTGTTGTTGAGCGAGGACGTGTCGAACCACCACATCCTGCCGCTGGGAAGCTGCTTTAGATAGGACAGTGTTCACACAAAGTACAGTAAACAACGAATGCAGGCCAGGTGCAGTTGCTTTTTTGTAGTGTGTGTGCATGGACGAGTGTGTGGTGTGTGGCTGCTTCCGAATTTGTACCTAACACCTACAATTATTGAACTGGGAGGTTGTCCGGGTGGCCACCCTTCAAGGTTTTACAAAGTCTTGCTTCACATTTGTCACATTTAATCTTAATTGCAGTCCAACGCAGTCTCGCTTTCAGCCTCCATCCAAGTATTAACATGCACCAAAAAAAAAATTGTGTCATTGCTCAAAATTGTGATTTTCTTACAGAAGCATATCGAAAACCCCATGGTTTTAAAAGTTTGAAAACAACTTTGACCCCGCTGTTGGACATGCAAGCCATGAATGAATCAGCATTGTGTTTCATACACCTGCTGCATGTTTCTGTCTTTGTTTTACTCACAGGGGGAAGTGGCAGTGCGCTCTGATCTGGGGAGTTTTCCTCGTTTCTCATTTTTGACTCTTTCACACACAGACACACACACACACACACACACACAGACACGCAGCTGTATTTGACCACAGGCAGGGCTCTAACACAACAGGATGTTGCAGGGTGGATATGCGAGGTGTGAAGGTTCGCACAAGCTATGATAAACACCATCTGACTCTCAGAACTTATTAATCCTTATTAGATACAAACACTTTGAATTGGTTGGTTGTTTTTTTGGGGGGGGTCTTCATGCAGACTGACAACTTGTATGCAAGGATACAAACCCCAAATTTCTGAAACCTGTCTGTTGAGTTATTGCATGACACTCAACCATGGTCAGCAACATCATTCACTTTGCCCTCTTCGATCCTCGCAAATGTCTCAGGTGACAAGATGATGAGAAAACAGAGGGACAGCAGGAGGACAGTCTTTATCTTCCTTGCAGCAGCGTGTTTACAAGCATTGTTCAGATCCATCAAATCGGCGCTGTCAGGCCTGTGTTGCTTTGTTATATGCAAGAACTGTCAGGCTGAATTTCTATTAAGCCCCCCCCCCCTTACAGCACTGTCCTCTGTCACATCCACCAGGCCTTCTGGAGGACTTCAAGATGAGCCCACTTCTCATGGCTCATCTCAAACCGAGCCAACATTATGATAATGTCCCTATAAGTAGCAGGGGGGATGGGTGCAGAGTCATCTCCTCACAAAGACAGAGCCAGCAGGGACTCCACAGTCAACTGCATTTAGGCCGGCTTTCTTGTCGTCTTAGCTCCCTCGTTTACATTGTTGTTGTTTTTTTCTGTTCCAGTCCGCAAACTCCTCTCAGACGTCATTATAGCTCTCATTAAAACAATCTCTTTTCCGAGCTCCCGAATGAAGAACAAAATCTTGCAATATCTTTTTTTCTGTCCCTTTGTTTGTGTGCCTATATCCTCCGAGTCTGGCTGTATATGCAAAGCACATGTTGCCAATTGAGTGCTCCAGAGAAGCCAACACACTGCTTTCAGAGCTTTTCTATTTTAATCAACTGCTCTGAAAAGCTTACGGTTTGTCCAATAAGTCATGGAGGCTTAGTTGCCTTTTTTGTTGCAAGAGCAAAGAGAATAGACAAGAGAACATGGTAGGATAAATGAGATCTGAACACATCAGGCTTTTCTCAGGAAAGTATTTCTAAAGGGGTGTTTGACAATTGCCTTTCCAACCACATGTAACAACCCACATATACAAACGAAGGAAAGTGGGTTGATAAACAGGATTGACATTGGAAATTAACAAAACATGAACAGAATAATGTGTAAAATATAGAGAAAGCCAAGAAACCTACTGAAACCTGGCACCATTTAGAAAAAAGACTCACTTCTATCTAATATCAATTGGTTAAGTATTAAATGACTGCCTTTTAAAAGCTTTTTTTGCTATGGTTTCTCAAAAGAGTTGCATGAAATCAAAGAGGCCTCCCAGGAACTTCACATCCTTTTTGTTGTAGAACATATGGATATTTCCAAGTGCAAAGGATCAACTGCAGGGAGCTTCGGGAAGATCTTGAATTGGTAGGTGCAGTTTCTCCATGAAAACACAAGAAATGCATTGAGTTATGGCCTCTATGCCCACTTAAGCCTAGTTTATACTTCTCAGACAGCAAGTTTGCACCCAAACGCAGACATATTGACTGAGAAGTTTTTCGATTATAGTCTGTTGTTTTTTCTGTGATGCAAACCCATTCCTGACCAGGACAGCAGGGGGTGCCAATTTCTAATGGCGGGTTGCATTAACCCTAAAAAGAACCAGCAGCAGTTTCGTTTCTGGTTTAAAGTTATTATTATTCTTTAGCTTGTGAACACATCCCCCCCCACCCCCCCACCCCCCCAAGGACGGGGGAAAGTAATGGACGACAGAAAGTACGTTTTGAGTAAGCTGTATTGCTTTTTATTAGAAGTGTAGCTCATATAATACTCCAAAAAACATATATAAACAAACACATAGGTCTATTTTGTTTTGTTGTTTCTCTATAAATCCTTGTGTTCAAAATCACCAAAAAGACCAGATTAGATCAATTGTCCTATCACTATAAAGCATGTAGTGCATAAACGCTGCATTGACTACTGATCCCAGTAACTATAGAGCACGGTTCTAGTGATACGATCTCTGGCTGTTGCTAACCTGACCAATCGCAGGCTCTCTGTTGATGGATAGTTAGAAAATGGGGCTCGACTCCGTCCGTCCTTGCGTAGGTGACGGAGAGTGGTGCTGCGTCAATCCGTTTCGATGGAAAAGTATAAATGAGGCTTTACAGCACAACACTCCACTGCTGAAGAAAAAGCATGCCGAAGCTTGTCTATGAACAATGGTTACTTACTTGTTATGCTTCCTAATGGCCAAATTTTAATAAGGGGATTTATTGATTTAGAGTTCTACTTACGTATGGATTACTTAAACTGTACTTAGTTTTCTTTCACAAGGTGCTTCAGGATAGATCTAAAATGATGAGAGAACTCAACCTGTTTTTTTTTTACAGCTTTTGGCTATAGAAGTTGTTATCTTTGGAAAGTAAATGAAGGGGAAGGAGTCTTTTGTGTGTTTCTGTGTGTATCTGCAGTCGGAGACAGACTTCAATGGGGTGCTATCCAAGAAGCCATTTACTTCATTAACCCCTCCAGATCAGCGAGGCCCCGGCAATCAGCCTCGTCACACGTCCCATTAAGTCCCCCTTCTATCAGGATGGCCCTCGCTCCTCCTGACACCCACGCATCCATGCGTGCATCTCATTTTGTACTGCAACACACAACCACGCAGCGTGTGTTTCCAAACCCTGTCCTTCCACACTCTATGATCAACACACTTCTCTGCCTCTGTCTCGGCTAACCCCATTACCTCTGTGGGTCCCAGGGGTCCCTCGGCACTGATGAACCCTCAGCTGCCCTCAGAGATTAGTGGACTCCCTGAGAAAATCCCCCTCATTGATCGAACGCAAGTCTTTCTCCTGCTTACAATGTCAACTCAAGGTTGGCACGTCCACTCTCCTTCCCCTTCAGTCCTGTCAAGTGTTGACGCTCTGTCATTAATATCAGAGTTATTTCATCTCTGCTGACGCTGCTGCTCATGTTATCCACAGAGGCAACAAACCAATTATTGACACTCACTTGTGTTTCCTTCCTGCTCTTCTTTCCATTGGCCCCACTTAGAGAATTTACTATTTGTTAAGTAATTTGTTCCTCACTTCTTCCTCATCCTTCCATCTCTTTCCCTCTGCAGATGCACAATTGCAACATAAAAGCATCAGCATTTGATAAGGTGATTTGAATGCTTCAACTCCATTTTATGCGCTGCACATTAAGTGAAAGAAACTTTTTTTTTTCGTTGCTTTTTTTTTGCAACCCTCTTGTGAAATAAAGATCCTCTTCACCAAAAAAAGGCAGAGAGACATAAGAGATAAGTATAAGGGCACTTAGATGAATGACTGTATCATATTTTTTTTATGCTGAACCTGACGAGCGATGAAAGATGCACCAGATTTCCTGTCGCGGTGAATAGAAATGAAAAGATTATCCACATATTTGGATCGTTGAGGCAGGAAGGCTGCCCTGCACGCTGCTCTTTTTCTTGCCTTTCCACATAATTCAATATTTACAGTTTAAACTTGAAAACTGCTCCCCCTCGGCCCTGCTGGATCCGGTATCCATGGCAGCAGATTGGAGAGCAGGGGGCCTTCTTCGTGTGTCTGTATATGTGCTTCTGAGAGGGTAATCTCTGCTGATACACTGCCATTGATTGGTTGTTAGGGAGCAGCTGTTGACCTCTCCATCTCTGGGGTCTCTTTGTGCTTTCACACACATCCCAGATCATTTTATGTGATGATATATACACATGCACACACCTGATTGTCTTTTCTAAAAAAAATCATTTCAGTCCTCCTGAAAATGATAAAAATCAACCCAAATTTAAATATGGCGTTAATTTGTAGCTAAATCCCTGTGGCCGGTTTTATGACCATATTGGAACAAAGTTAATTTATTTGACATAATTAAAATGATTTCAGAACCCCTGAGGCTCCGACATACTACAGAAATATGGAACTATTTTAAATGCTGCCATTTGAAGATTATTACTAGTATTATTATAACACATTAAGCCCTCACAAAATAGGTAATAAAATACACATATACAGTATAGAACAATGCATATTGCACTACTATGCAAAAGTATTGATATTTTCTGAACTTTGTCATCATAAGTAGTAATTTATTTAGATTCATGAGATAGAACAGACAACAGTAGAACATTATCGTGACCTGGAATACAAAGAACTTTGAAAAAGCTGACCTTCAATTGTATTTAGCACCCCACACTCATGTTTGTAAAAGCTCCTTCAGATGAAATTATTACACTTTTAAGTCTCTTTGATGTATGCCTCTACCAGTTCTGGGCATCTAAAGATGAAAAAATGTAAAATGCTGCCATTTCTGCTTTGTATAAAAGCTCAGACTGGATTACTGGAGTCAGTGAACAGCGGTTTTCTAGTCTTGCTGTAGAGTCCCAGTTTGGCTTTAGAACTGGACTTTGACTAGGCCATTCCAGCTCACGGATATGCTTTGATCTAAACCATTTCATTGTAGCTCTAGCTATACATTTAGGGTTGTTCTACTTGAAGATGAATATCTGCCCCAGTCTTCTTCCCGCATTACCCAGTATTATATTCATTCACCAAGCACCAACAGTTATAGTAAAGGGTTTATGTTTAGTAAAGTTATGTCCAGGTTACAAGAATGGTGAAACGAAGGCATTGAAGAATCGAAACAAGCAAATAGAAAGCATGGAAGGAATCTAGAGGACAAAATGGCACAATCTGACAAAACCTGAAAGCAAAGTGGACGACAAACACAGAAGAGGGTGATTACTGGAACAACTCTCAGGTGGCTCTAACTGACTATGAACCACAGCTGTAGGACAAGCAGGTCTCTAGAGAGAAGTAGTGGAAAACTGGAAAGGAAGGTTTTGATAGAAGCAAAAGGGAAACAAATAGTATACACAAGGAAGCAACAATTAAACAGAGCAGTGCCAAACACATTCGTGGCCAGCATACAACATCCAAGGCAACAAATAAAGTCAGTAAGAGGGAAAACCGAAAGGAAATGGAGCAGAGTGCACAAGAATCGACAAGCTGCCCAACTAAAGCTGGTACTTTACGTTTTATTCCTTCTTGTACGAATGAAGAGCACATCTTGACAAAGCTCGAAACAGGATGTTGTTGGCAGACATTGTTCTGCAATTTCGTGATGTATCCCTGTGCCAACACACCACCTGAATAAAATTATTTGATCATTAGCATTGCTAAATGGAAAATTCAAAAAACCTTGTCTCATCATCCCTCCACTCCAGATATAAATGTGCATGCAGTCAAATCGGTTGGTGTAACCTGACAAAATGTGGACACATTAAGTGCTTCCCTCTGGTTGCCTTTGGGATTATTATAGAGTAATTATTTAAATATTAGTTTCATTAAGCATCATTAAAAACTTCTGATGCACTGATACAATATGAAATTACAAAGTAACGTTAGATATTTGCCTTTTAATAAATATTATTAGCAACGTTGTAGATGTTAGACTTTCAAATAAGGAAGTTAAATATTAAAATGGATACAATGCTGGTATTTATAGACCGTTTAGCAAATTTTGTAAAAAGCTGCGACGCTGCTGTGAAAACACTCTCCTTCAACAGGAGACGGCACCCTTCCAAGCACACAAACACACGCAGAAACAAGACGTTTGTGAATCTGATGTATCTCAGCAGGAGAAGTGAAAAGTATCAGCGTACAGGCTGCTGATGGCACTGCAGATTTTTAACTACCGTACAAGCTTGGAGCTGAGTGTTTACCTACTACTGACTTCAAAGAGCCTCCACCCTAATGAAACATCTCTCTGTGGGTGTTCTGCACAAACACACGTATACATGCACAGGGATGGGCTGAGTAACAGCTAGTAACTGTGGTTTTACTGAGGGAGAAAGGTCATCTGAGATCATTTGCATGACTTGTCAGTGTTAAAGTAGTTTTCCAGGGCATGGGATGTCAGGTTTTGCATGGGACAGCGATATAAACCGAAGCTCTGACTGTGATGGAACAACAGCAGCCCATTCACTGCTGTTTGATGTAAGTTTTCCATCCGTCTTCTATTCTGACATATTATGGGGAAATCACCAGCAGTCACATGCATACACACAAAACCCACGCATCACTAGAGCCTCTTGAGACTCCCTTCATTCACAAGTTCGGTCCCCACGCAAACACCCACTTTGTTTTACTCTGAATAAAATCTGTGGGCGATGTGTGATGTTGCAGCTTCTGTCTTACTGGGCACACAAGTTAAATTGGAGGAAGGTGTGCTGATGCTGTCAGATCTCATCTCTACATGTCATTCCAGGAGCGCCATCTTTTTCCTACTGAGATAGAGAATACTATTTTTATTTATAAGCTCACCTGTTTGCAGAAGGTTTTCTGTCAAAACGCCCCCCGAGAATACACATAAGGACAATAAAATCGGTTATTACTCATCAGACGTCCGCTTTGTGGTTTCCCAGAAAGGAGCAAAGTTGAACCATGTGTTTCTCCAAAGACATAAGTCTACTACCATTTGATAAATCACCTTAGACCAGTGGTGTTCTCTTTTGCTTTGTGATGCTTGATCTGGTCTGAACTGCTGGCCAGTTAGCCATCTGGACTCTCTTGTGTCTGACAGATACTGTCGCATCAGCAAAATAGGATTTAGCACCTTCCTTACTATTACACACAAAAGTCTATCCCTAGAAAAAATGAGAACAGGCAGGCAGTAAGTATTACTTCTGAATGTAGATGTCTTCATTGAAAGGTTCATTAAAACAGCTTAGCCATTTCCCAACACTTATTGGCACCTTGTGGTAAATGTGTTTAAAAAGCCTCAAAACAAACAGTTTTATAGCAGCAGCATAAACACACACTGAAAACTCTAAAAAATATATTATCTGATCCCAGGTTAAAAGGTGCAACATTCAATGCCACCAGACAGTTCTCAAATAAATAGAAGAAAACTTCATTGCTACTAAATTTATTTTTACATTTAGAAGAATGCTTGTATACTTGAAATGAGTAATTCATGACTTTGTGTCTTTATCCATCCATCCATCCATCCATCCATCTTCTTCTGCTTATACAGGGTCGGGTTGCGGGGGCAGTAGCTTAAGCAGAGTGACCCAGATTTCCTCACCCCAGCCACTTGTGCCAGCTCCTCGGGAGGAATCCCAAGGCGGGAGACATAGTCCCTCATAGTCCCTCCAGCGAGTCCTGGGTCTTCCCCTGGGTCTCCTCCCGGTGGGATGTGCCCGGAACACCTCACCAGGGAGGCGTCCAGGAGGCATCCTGACCAGATGCCACCTCAACTGGCTCCTCTCGATGTGGAGGAGCAGCGGCTCTACTCTGAGCCCCCTCCGGATGACCGAGCTCTTCACCCTTTCTCTAAGGGAGAGCCCAGCCAGGTGGGATAAATATGACATGACACAAGGGATGCAACGATACCACTGTTTTTCAAACCGATATGATACGGATACGTAGATCTAAGTACTTGCTGTTACAGAGTAGCCCACTAATGCTGATACTTCTACACAAAAATGCAATGAATTTGCAGGCAGGTTATATTTTCTTCTCTTATTGTTTCAACAAATGATGGTGAATTAGATAAAAATAAAATTAATTAAAATGACTGCAAACTAAAATTTCATATGAAAAAATAAATTCTGCGAAATTAATGCAGAGTTTCTGCATTTTAAGTATCGTTTCACGGTATCTATTAATTTTAACGAGTACAAGTACGAATACATTAGAATAGTATCGGCCCGATA
Organism: Apricaphanius iberus; assembly: GCA_028564705.1. NCBI lineage: Eukaryota > Metazoa > Chordata > Actinopteri > Cyprinodontiformes > Aphaniidae > Apricaphanius > Apricaphanius iberus. The sequence continues at coordinate 1,213,449 of JAPXFQ010000605.1, forward strand.
CAGTTTCGGTATCGGTGCATCCCTAAATGACACACAAGACATTTTTCTTTTAGCCACTTTCCAAATGGAGAACACAGGAGAACATACTGTTCCAGAAGTAAGATGTGAACTGATCTTCATGTGTCCGGAAAAGTCACCTAAACATGTCGATATCTTCAATGAGATAATCAATTAGAAGCTTTCAACCAACTGGGACTGTGACAGACAGTACCTGTGTTTATCTTAAATGTTAGAGAGTTGCCAGCGAAGACTGGTAACAAATCTAAACTCCACTCCAAGTAGGTGTGCCTACTGCTATGTCTGGGGAAGTTACTGTGATATAATATGGGCCTGTGTCTCCTCCAAACATCATAACATCCATTCAGATTTATGATCGTTATTTCAGAGAATGTGTAAAAGTTCAAAACGTTTTAACACCTTTATGTAGTGCTCTAAATCCAGCCGACTGTTTTCATAAGTATATTAGAACAAATGGTTTATTTCACACAATCAAATTATTTCCCTTAAATTCAAGCTACTTGTAGTCACTATATGGAATTTAAAGCTATATCATTTTAGCTGAATCACCATTACTCTTTTAAATAAGGGATGCACCAATAATAATATCGGGCCGATACCATTCTGATATACTCGTATCGGGTAAAATTAACTGATACCATGAACCGATACTTCAAATGTGGAAACTCTGTAATTATTTCACAGACATTTTTTATTTTACATTTGAAGTTTAGCTTTGTTTTTATTTTTTTTATCTAATTCACCACCATTTGTTGTAACAAGCAGATGTGACAGTATGAGAATGCTGCCACTATGGCTCCAATTGATCATGTACCCTGGCTGCTTGGCCAAAGGGATTGTGGGATCGAACCACGCCTGGGCACTTGTTGTGCGACCTTGCGACCTTAATAAGTCCATGGATTTGAAATTGGTGGATAACAGAGGGCCTTGCCACATAGAGAAGAAAGTAAAACCTGTCTTCCAATTCATTACGTTCTTCGTGTAGTAGAGGTATCAACACTGATCCTTAGTATTGGCAAATATCGGTTTGAAAAAAGTGGCATTATAGCATCCCTACTTTTAAACAAATTTTTTCACCTCCATATTTTATGTTTTATGTACATATGTTAACCAGCCAAAGTAATCGTTTTTCTACAACCAGCACTTACTCAGAGCCTTTCTCTGTGGATCTGCAGGGGGGGCTTGCCCCCCCTTTCCATTCCATTAAACTATCAGTATGTCTCTATAAGCTGTCCCCTTGGAGAAAACTGGCGAAAGCAGGTGGAGAGAGAATCGAGGGACGCGCAGAGGCCGTCTGCTGCCAGAAGGAGGCGATCTCGGTCCTCCTCCTCCTCCTCTCCTCCGGTCGGCTCAGCTTGGCCAGAGCTTCCAGTCTGCTGGGTGAGATCATTACCAGACACCAGGCTCCGGGACCTGACATTCACCGATTGGAAAAGCAAAGAGAGAGACGGAGAGAGGCACACACGCTCAGAGAGCGAGAGAAAAAACCTTGATCCAGTGCAGCCGCCGACCTAAAGCGATCAAACCCGCGGTCTCCAGCCTCAGCTCCCCCGGTCCTCTGCTGCACGGACACGGCTCAGAGCGCGCTCTGTTGTCGCAGAAAATCTTCTCCCCCCCCCCCCTCCTCCTCCTCGTTGGATTTTTTGGCTTGTAGTCGGATGCGGGCTGCTTGTTTTGACTGCAGTAACAGAGCTGCTCCCCCTCCTCCTTTTTCTCATTTTCCTCCTCCTCCCCTCCTTCCAGCAGAGTAGCGGATTTGCGAGGGATCTCAGCGCCGACTCACCAGCAATCCCGCAAGGCACCGGGACACGCTCTCTGCACCGCTGCGGCTCTCCGACTACCACCCGCCTGCAGGAGACCCACATCGGCCCTCTTTTCTGACAGAACCTGGAAACGAACACCAAGTTTTCTGTTGGATTTTTTTCTACCTTGATTCTGATCGGATCGTCCGCAAGTCCTATTTCCCCACTCGCTCCTCTCTTTCCAAAGCGCTGTTGACGCCATTTTCCCCGGGGTTTTCTGTCAGAAAAAAAAAATCCATCCACATTTATTCCCCGGTACCGTTTGACAGCTCCCCGGGAGGCTGTTATCCCATCCGTCGCTTGTGTAAAAACGTGTCTTGGCTACATGGATTGTAAATGATCTTGATGAAATATTCACACGTTAGAGCCGACTGTGTGACAACATTAGACATGGGTAAGTAGCCCCGGTTGACTGAGCACATTCCCGCACCTGAACGCACCTCTGCCCCTGTCCATGTTGGCATGCTTGTGCTGATGTTGGAAGCGTTTTGTTTTCTCTCGTTGTTTCCATGCAGATCTGAACCGACGGTCACGTCTGTTTATCTAGTACCGCTTGTCTAAGTCCGGAGTTGCAGCGAGCGTGTTGAAAAATGCTTGCAGTCACATGCCCACAAATAAGCGGGCAGATTCACGCACGTAGGCAACCCAAACAAGGCTGGTATCAGCCTGGGAGGGAGCGTTTGTTATCACTGGGTAGCACCTTGGTGCGTTCGCGGCTTTGATTTGGTCTTCTCTACCTAAATAAGAGGAAAGGTTCACCTAACTCAATCAGAAACTGCTCCAGAAATCTGATAGGCTCCTTTTTGGAATCAGTCTCCTGCATCTTCATTTGAAATTGATATAGTGCATCACATTGTGCAGTAAAAAAAAAAAAAAAACAGCAACAACCATGAGGAGTTTGTTACTTTTTTGGGCTGACAGGTTGTGCTGAGCTGCTTTTGGCTTCTACAGTTTGTGTTTTGTTGTGGTGGAGCTGCATTTTTGTGAGGGGGGGTGCCAAAAAAAATTATAATGTCTTCTTTTCCTTTCAGAGGTTGAACATTTGTATTGTTTTATATTGTAGATTCAGCGTACACCCATCAACTTCTGATTCTGAATACTCGTTAGTTTTTACCACGTAGATTATCAGCTGCATTTAGGTGTGAACTTTGACTAGGCCATTCTAACACATAAATATGTCAAATATGTCTAGTCTCAAGTCTCCTGCAGCTTCAGACAGGTTTTCTTCCAGGGTTTCTCTGCCGTTGCCAAAGAAAAGCATCCCCATAGCAAGATGCTTCCTCCACCATGTTTCATCACCAGGATTATGTGGTTGGGGTGATGTTCAGTTTTAGTTTTCAACCCTGATTGGTGTTTTGAACTTTGGTTAAAAGTCATCTCCCACTTGTTTCCTTGGTCCTCTCCACGGTATGTAGCAAGAATTACAGTAATTGCACTGCTTATGGTTTCACCTTATGCCACTCTTTGCTATAACATAGATGAGCGGCGTGCATAAACTGTCAGCTGATTCTCTCTCCTGAGTCCTCCATATCTTAACTTGGGTCTCCGGTCTTGGTGTTTCTCTGATTAATGCTCTGCTTTCTCAGCTCTGTTGGTTTTGGTAGACACAGCCATGTCTTGCTGCAGCTAAAACGCTGCACCCTCTTGCCTCCCCCCATACACTACAAAAACTATTAGGATGACTTACCCCTTAGAAATATAAGGCTGAAGGCTAGGAATGAAACCTAGGTCAGCCATAGATCGGGTTTTTCACCAACAAACAACCCGGTGCATCTGGCATCTGGCAGACTATGTGGAAAAGCGTCTCTGCCTACTCCTAAGTACGGTTGAGGTTCTGTAATGCTGTGGGCCAGTTACCGTTCCAAAGACCCTGTAATCCTTGTTGGCTTGCATTACATGATTAACTTTTTAAAACCCTAGGAGAGTAAAAAAAAAATGTCTGCCAATGTCACCACTTGATCTTTTAGCATGATCAGTTCTCGCTAATTACATCTACACAGAGATATAAGACTTCACATGGCTGTATGTGGCATGTGCACAGTTATGGATCCTGCAGCGGATCTCAGCCTACATTATTTTCATGCTTGTTGAGAAATGATGGGACATTTAGTTTGATGTGTCCTCACAGGTCTACCTAAAAAGTCAATCAGACAGCTGCAGCTGATCCAGAACGCTGCTGCTCTTGTTCTCACTAGAGACAGGAAAGTAGAACACGTCACCCCAGTTCTAATGTCCTTACACTGGCTCCCTGTAGCTCAGAGAATAGACTTCAAAATACTTTTACTAGTTTAGAAATCAGTGGATGGCTTAACACCAAAGTATGTTGAAGACCTGTTGTCTGTACCAAGCCCCCCAGACCGCTCGAGTCCTCCAACTTTAGTCTTTCAATTACCCCTAGAATCCGAACCAAATATGGGGAAGCAGCTTTCAGTTTCTATGCTCTTATTATCTGGAAAAAAAACTTCCTGATGACTGCAAAGTTGCTGAAACACAGAGCTGCTTTAAATCGAGGCTATAAATCGTAATCTGTTTGGAGCTGCCTTTGAGTAAGTGATTAATAATAGCTGCAGTGTCATAGCTGTAAAATGTTTTCATGTTCTCTGTGCTTCTTATGCTGCTTTTTATTGTTGCTTTTATTTTTTTTCTCCTAATGACCCAAAGCACCTTGAATTGCGTTGTTGCTGCAATTGTGCCACACAAATACATTCACCTTGCATTTATGCATGTCTGTGTATTTACTGCTTTACCATTTCATTCACAACAACAAATGTTTCAAAGCCTCTCTTCTACTTCTATGTATTTTTGTCACCCTTGTGTAAAAAAAACCCCAAAACTTTTTCTTCAGATCTGTAAACCTCTGTTGTGTTTGAATGATTTTAAAAATACAATACTTTAATTCTACTACTTTCATTGTATATATATAATATGGCTGGGCAATTAATCAAATTTTAATCAAAATCGCAATATTAAAAAGCTCAATCACATTATCGCAGGGTGTGTTTTTGTTATGCCAGCTGACCAATTCAGTCGAAACGTCGCCTTGTTGTCAAGCTAACCGGCCAGTAAAAAAAAATTATGTAGTATTGAGAAGCAGGAGGCACATGCTGGTAGGTAAAATGAAAGTACCGTGTCAAGAGGGTGCAGCTGGTGAAGAATTTTGAAGTAAAATGGACAACAGGGAAGACAATAAAGATGACCAAATTGTTGACACTGAACAAGGTTAGCAGTTAGCCTTAGCACACAGTTTTGAAGCGAACTGACGTTAGCAATACAACTCGATCTGTATGCAAAATTATTAGTGAAGGCCATATTCAATTATTTTTTTGTTTAGACAAAAATCTAATCGAAAATCGAGATAGTTCAATATAGCAAAAATAATCACGATTATTTTATTGTCATAATTGATAATACACCACACACAAAAATAAACTACTCGAATTGCCTCGAAGTTGGTTCATTTTCAGCTTCTTGAGGTAGTGTCCCATTTCTCGGTAGAATATTTCAGTCTGTTTCTGAGTTCGGTGTGAACGGATAGGAGGAAGGTTAGAGGTAACACGAGGAAATGGGATTCATCGCATGACTGTCACTCACCACCTTGATGTTTGTGGAGCCTCTTCTCCAAACATAAGGACATGTTGACCTCACTAATCAAAAAATGCTGTTCAGATTACTCTGACCCGATCAAACTCATTCAGATCAAAATTTCATTCCGATTGAGAGAGGGGGTTTATTCCGATAGTTAGTCCGATCGTGGTGCGTGCAAACTCCTATTCCGATTGTAGGTCAGTCCTGCGCATGTCTGTTAAGTCATGTGTAGACGTCTAATACATCGCCTTAATTAAATAAAGGGATTCGGTTTGTAATATGATTGTGTACATAAGAATGAAGGCTGGAGGATGTAAAACCGTGACCAGAAAAGATAAATAAAAGCACGTTCTGAAGTCCTCCATTTCAAACGGGCGCATCCATGTTTGTTTACAACGTAAGTCTATTTCTTCTTCTGCGCATGTGAAAATGATTTATGCTGTTCAGACATGTAGCGCATGTAAACAGCTTTTTTAATGTGAAATTCAAATCCGATCATAGATTGGATTAAGGATATTTTTCACATGTGAACGTAGCTATTGACAGTTCATCACGTCGTGGAGCATAGCAACCCACCGACAGATGTTTCACTCTTTCAGGCTGTAAAATAGCAAACGCCTTCTACTTGTAGGATTTACTACTCGTTTGGTTTGATGTGCATGAACTAGTCCAAAAGTTGCACATCCTCAAGTGTGGTTGGAGTCTTTTAAGCCTTTATCGTTTTTTTGCTATAAATCTGTTTTTCGCTGTAGTTTCCACCATCATAAGATCACTATGTTGGAGCTAGGGCCCCGTAGCCACCATCCCTACGCTACTGAAACTATTGGGACACCCAGCTTCTTACAAAAATAGGCTTGAGGGCCAAGAATAAAGGAAAAGGAGCAAAATGGGATTCATCCATGGATTGTGGTTTTTGGCGAGAAATGCGCCATGTGAGTCTGGGCTGAAACAAAGAATTATGATTGTGTGGAAAGACATCCCATACCCACTGTTAAGTATAGTGGAGGTCCTGTGATGCTGTGAGACGTTCCCCTCCAAGCACCATGGGAAGCTGAAAGGAAACAAGAGAACGGGTAAGTTTTAGCCAGACACAAAATCAGCCGTCGTTGGTGGCCCCCTCAGTCTGCAGAGCAAACTTTTATGGAAAAAAACTGATGTGAGCCAAAAGATGTGTGCATAAGAGACATTCACCTCCTAAATCCACTAAGCTCGAGTGCAGAAATGCTAGAACATGCACATGTTTCTTCCACTTTGGTGGTAAAACCCTCTGCTGATCCCTCTGGATCAGTGCCTGGTCAGGTTTACACGGGTAGGAGAAGCAAACGTACTAGTCTTGTGCTGTTGAGGAAGGAGTGTATCAGATCAACCTGGTGATGAGCACAGCTGGAGGGAGGCAGGAACAGTGCAGACATTCAGTCAGGGCTCCTGAAGGTGTGGGAGTGAAGTTGTTGAAGTGAGCTCATGCGGCTGATAAAGGGCAAGCAGTGCATGACCAGGCGGGAAAAAAAGGTGATGCTGAAGAATGGATAATAGAGGTGATTTCATCGATCCTGTCTCGTTAGCACTTTCCGGCCCCCCTCTCAAAACAGCGCAGCAATTTCTTTTCTCTTTTTTTTTTTTTCCTCTCGGCATTAAAAACTACCAAGCTGGCTGTTGTTACTCCCCATTAGGTAACAAGATGCTTGTGCCACCTTTAAATTAAAGCATGATAAATCGATTAGGTGTATCCCCTTCTGGGCTGAGGACCTCGGGTCGAAATAAGATCACAGGGACAGGAGAGGGGAGGAGGGAATGTGAACGGGATCCAAGGACAAATCTAACTGTTGGCAGTCTCTCTGAACAGAATATCGGCACTGGAGCACCTTTTGGCAGAGTGCTGAGAGAAAGAGGGAGTGAAGGGGGGGAGTGAGGTGGAGGGCGAAGGAAAGCGGTAGCAGAGAGAGAAGAGAGGGAGGGAGCAGAGGTGGGGGTGAGGTGAGGGGAAGGAGGAAGATAGTGGGGGAGTAAGGGAGGTGTTTTTTTTTTTTTTTTTTTGCTGACAGCCATTTTGTGGCTTCTGCTGCAGTTAAAATGGTTTAACATTCATCTGCTTGTGCGGGGTGTCGTTAGGTGAGGATGTTTTTCGTGCTACCTGGCATATGGCTTGTCCTGTGCTTCTGTGTGTGTGTGTGCATCTCTGCAGGAGACGACTCCAAGATCCATCATTTTCAATTATGACCTCCCGCATGTGGTGTTTTATGATCGTCCTTCATGCCACCTTACAGTCGAGCACATGCGTGTGCCATCCATGTTGTACAAGCCAGTGATAGGAGCATTTATACTTAGGGCCTGGATCTTTGTTGACTTCTCTCACCTTCATCTAACTTGGAAAGCTCTGTTCTCTCTGCTTGTTTGATTTGTGAACCGAGCCGGTCTAAGGCTGGTGGGACCTTGAGCTGGATTTGTTTTGGGGCCCCTTCAAACAACCATAAATCACCAGAGCTTACCTAACATCCCCTTTATACCAACCATTTTCAAATATTAATACACTGTTAATCTAGTATAATGTAGTATAATTAGCAGTTTTAATGTCATCGGTTGTGCCAACAACTGCTATCAAGTGTTATTTGTTTACATCACTGTTGAGGAGTATTGGTCCACTCTTTTTTTTTTCACTCTTGTATATTTTAATGCAGTAAACTACTTGTTCATGGTTATGCCACTGTATCTCAATCAGACAGAAGTCCATACTTTAACTAGGCCACTCTAAAACCTGGAGTTTAAACTGATGGCCAGACATTTTCCTTAAGAGTTTTCTGGTAGAGAGAAGGATTCATGGTTTTTTCAGTGGGTCCTGCAGAAACAAAGCAGCTCCTGACAATAATACTACTGCCTCCATATTTAACTCTCCCTCTGATGTCTTTTTTTTTTTTTATGCAGTTGGTTTTATGCCAGATGAAATAGAATGCACATCATCCAAAATTCTTTACTATGTAAACTGTACACTTATCAAGATGCTCGGGGCAAATGTGAGAAAAGTCTTGTTCTTTTCAGCCACTCTTGGCAAGGTTCCCCACTCTTCCATGTTGTCTCCATGTGTGGATAATAGCTCTCCCTGTGGCTCACTGGAGTCCAACAATTTTAGAAACAGCTTTCCAACCCTTCTCAGACTAATGGATGTTATACTACGTTCACAGTGCAGTTCCCAATGCTTGATTATGATTCTTTAAAAATTAAATCCAACTTTTTTTGTGTGTTTTTTTCCACAATATGACTGAAATGTATTTAAAAAGGCTCAAGTGTGAATGGTTCATGGCCCCAAAGGGTAATGCGCAAAGGAAGACAAGGCGCCAGAACTTTTTTATTTTCTGAATTAGTGATAAAAAAAAAGAAACAAATAAATATTGCTCATTTAAAAAATTAACTAGATAGGCAATGGGGGGGGGGGGGGGTTGAAAATCTGACAGGACAGTACGCCTGAACAGGCACAACTTCGTCAAGTGTCTGTTTAAAGTCGACCAACTAATACTCCTAATAATCCAATTTACATTGTTTAGGTACAAGAGTATTTACCAGTTTCTCATTCCCAAAACAAAGAAACAGTGAATTAAACTCAACGGGACCTGCTGGTCCATTACATTTCCCTATGATGGACAGATTGACCTGTCCAAGGTGTGCTCCGCCTTTCGGCCAATGACCTCTGGAGAGATGCACCAGCGCCTGTAAAAGCCCTGCTAAGGCTAAGCGGTTGGTGATAGACAGTGGATGGATGGAAGCATGTTTGAGTTCCTCTTACTTAGCCAGTTAATAATGTCCACAGGCATACAAGATTCATCCATCATCGAATCCGCTTATCTTTGCAGTGTTGCTATGTGGCTTGTGCCAATCTCCAGTGGTCATCAAGGCATTTAACACAAAGTCAAACCTTTTTGGGGGTTGTTTTTTTTGAGCGACACTATCTCTGCTTCTAGAATATTTAATGGCAGGGTGGCTAGAAAAAAACATCAGGAACACATTTTTCCCTTGCGTGTTCCTATGTGTTATGGTTCTCAAAGAGAAATCAGATTTTTGGATCAGAAATTGGCCTCTGAATTGTGATGGGTGCATTCTGCAGTAGGCTCTCTGTATTTCTGTTATTAACGTGGCTTTCGCAGGTGGAAAAGTAGGCCGCTAAAAATGCTGAGTTGCTTTCGACTACAAAGTTTTTTTTTACTCAGAAAAAGTCTTTCTGACTTACATACAACCTTTTGTATATCAGGGGTCACACATTTTGTTTTGCACAGTCACCACTTATCCCCCCTACAAAACCATTTACTTTTGTACACCTGACGTGTGTGACAGTTATTGGTGGGGCCTCCGCAGCAGTTTAGTTTGCTTATGTACCGGGCTGGTTCTGCTCGTGAATTGGGCCCACTTCTTAGGATTTTCCTCCAAGCTAAGACTGTATCCCGTAGGAAATATTTCAGAGCTCTATTAAAAAAATAAAGCAGATAAATGAAAAGACAGTGTTCTGCATCTCATTAAGATACTCATCTGCAGCCACAGACTGTACTGGTTCTCTCACATGAAAATGAAAGATGGGGGGGGGGAAGTATCTTCCTAGTGCAAATTAAAAAAAAACAGCCATTTGGTGTGCATCTGAATCTGTAAATGTGTGTGTGCGCACATGCATTTGTCTCCATGTGTGTTTGAGCTATTTGCGAGTCCACCTCAGGCACTGAGCTGCTGGGTATGCAGCCTTAAAAGGTTGTGTTTCTGCTACCACCCCCCACCACCTCCCTCCGTTCACTCACTCTCTGGTTTTTCGCTAATACTCTTTTCTCCCTCAGTTTTGTCTGCACGTTTGCATCATTCACCGTCTCTCTCCTCTGTCCATCTGTGTTCCATTATCGACGTTTCATCATTAGACAAAAAGTTGCGTGGCCCTCTTCGCTCGACCTTATGCTGTTTGAGAGCGAAGCTGGTTAGCTCTGGCAGTTCTGAGAGCATAATAAAGCTATTTATGCAGCGAGTCTGGCCTCTCACAATCAGCCTGCTGTTTGAGGCTAGCTGAGGTGTGTATGTGTACGCTTGTGTGCGTATAGGAGAGAGGAGACAGTGAGGCTCGGTCTAAGTAAGTGAGGGAGGCCCGAGGAAGGGTCAGGCTTACATAAACTCTCTGGGCCTGCCAGTAACTGTACTAAACACTTCTTAGGGCAGCTGAGCAGGGAGGGAGGAGAAGGAGCCATGACCTAGCTAAGTAGTTTATGCAGTAATAGCCTGGACTTATGCTTAATACCATTCTGCTGTCATATAGGGTCATAGTGGTAAAAGGCTTCAAATCTTCATAGTCTGTCTTTTTGATGTGTGAACTTGTGTGGGACACGTTTTGGCCTGCATCTGTTTCTTTTTCCTGTCATTGTCCGCAGTCACATGACGGCTTTCACACATACCACAGGGGGCGAGTCACTACACTGGCATTAGGACCAAACTGGGTCATGTGGGCACTGTATGAGACCAGCCTGGACTTAATATCTGATGTTATTTCTGTGAAACCCTGCAAACCCAGCAGCCATCGAAACGACCACAGTCGTGGTTTAGACTCGTTTTTGCTGTGATTTCTTCCAGGAAGCGAGTGGTTTCATTCATTCTAGATTTGTGTGAAAATCACCCATGAGATGGGTAATGCATCAAACTGATCACCTTGCTTGCTTTATTTATATATATCATTGTTACAGACTGATGTAACTCTTCCCAAAGTGCGGTCAAACAGTGAGCCGGATTTGTTTGGAGAACTGTTTGGGGGATGACTTAAATCATGGCGGCCGTGACATCCGAGACTTCAGGCTGCCAAATGGCTTTGCATTTAAGAGGAGATCTACCACAGAGGAAAATGATGTGCACAGTAACTGGTTTGCCACTTAAAAAAGGTCTGTTGTTAAAAACCTGAAGTTTTCTCGAAAAGGAAATAAAAAGTTCTGAGGCGGTCATAGCCTTGAATCCAAAGAAAAAAACGTATAATATCTAAAGCAATTAAATATTTGTTCTGATCCTTTTCTTCATTAACAGAAAATATCTTGGCTGAAATGTATTTCTTTACCTTTTTAAGAGCAGTGGTAATTCTTATTTTGATGCAGAAACTTTACATCACAGCTTCTTGGGCTTCTTCCAATAATACCAGTTTCAGAGACTAACTGGTAGTGGTTTAACACCAGTTCAACTGCATTAAAACACTGGCTCCATCCTTTGATAGGAGAAAAATATGTGGGTCAGAAACACCAATCAACCATTTATAATTTTTGTAAGCAGCAGATTTATTTTTTTTTGTCAGCTAAACTCCGAACAGAGCAACAAAAATGCTGAGCTTCTGGTGGGAAATCAAAACAGAAGTGGAGGTAGCGCATAAGCCAAGGTTTTACCCTCATATTAAAAGAAAATGAGCCATTCATTATCTATGTGGCTAAAAGCTCATAAGGATCAGACACAGCAACTTTGTTGTGCCCCGTTAAGCCTTCCTGTTGTCTTTTGAAAGTCTTGCTCTCCCTCACCCGGTTGCTGAATGAAACACAGACGCGTCTCAACATGGTTTAGAAAAAAACTTGTATTGGGCCATCCACTCTGCAGATTCGGACCGATCAAGATGACAGTTGATCCATTCCTGTTGCTGGCCAAATTGTTCTCTGCGTCGTTATTCCTAATGTTTCTTTAAATAACGCAGTGTGAAAGGTGTCACAGAGTTAGGCAACTCTCTTTGTAGAGTCCCTTTCTCGTTCAATAACCCGCTGATGTCTGTACATCCTGCTTGAAATGACTCTTCTAACTTTCTTTTGCAGCTCTATTTCTAAATGGTCTTTTGGCTGAACTTTAAAAAAACTAGCTGCTGTTTAATCTGGGGTTTTAAATTGGAGCGGATAGATTAAGACTTGGGGGGGGGAAACACAAACACTATAACCTATGGACGCTGACTCCCTGTAATCCTTCACAGAAATCATCTCGATCAACTACGAGGAGAGATATGTCTCTAGTTGTGCAAAACAAAACCAATTCTCCTGAAGTTTTTGTTATTGGGTTCTGCTGCTTTTCTCTTATGTTAAATCTTACAGGTTATCAAGAGGCAGGGTGTCTTTGGGTTTAGTAGTTTTGCCTTGGATGTCAGTCAGTTCTACTCTTATTTATTTTTTCTTGAAAGTTTGCTTGAAAAAAGATTCAAGAAGTTTGCCTCAAACAATTATTGGCTTTGCGTAGCATTTCCTATGTATTTATTTGTAACACGTACTGGCAAGAATCTGTTGATACGATATGTACACAGGAGTGCAATATATTGTGATACTATATGTTGTGATTTTTTAAAAACTGAATTTAAGTGTAGAAAAACTGTCACAGCATTTTAAACACTTCAAGCTGTTTCATACATAACACATCCAGTCCGTTTTATTGCAATATCTGATTGGTCCACTGGAACGTAGAAGGTGACCATACTTTTTATTTTACAAAAACTACTGTTATCATTAACGGTTCCATTCAAATTCTAGGAAATAAAATCGAAATAATCGATACAATATAGTGACATAAAATATTGAGATATATTGGTGTGTTAATATTTTCTCACATCCCTTGTAGATCAGAATCAGAATCAGAATCAGAATCAGTTTATTGGCCAAGTATGTCACATACAAGGAATTTGACTCCGGCAGACTTTTTTCTCCAGTACAGAACTTGAATAAGTGAAATAAAAAAAGAAAAAAAAGAAAAATAAGAACAAAAATAAGTAAAAATACAATAAATATCAGATCGTAAATAATAAAGGATAATATATACACCAAGCCGGGGTTATTTTACAGTGAGTATGTACAGAAGTGCAGAGTTATAGTTTATTGTTATGTGAGTGCACTCACACACTGTGTCTAGACAGAGTTCGTCAGAGCGACAGCCTGGGGGAATATATGTATATTTGTAGATATGTATATTTTTGTAACTGCATTCTTTGACAGCTTGACAGTCGTACAATGGCTGGTGCAGCAAGAAGGTCCCGGGGTACAAATCCTGTCCTGGGCTTTTTCTGGATGGAGTTTGCATGTTCTTTCTGTGCACACCTGGTTCTCTCTGGGCTTCTCCCACAGTCCAAAACATGACCGTTAGGTTCATTGAGATGAATTTTTTTGAAATGGCCATTTCAAGTTATACTGACTAGTCAAAGCGCTTTACAATAAAGCCAAGCTGACAAAGTTAAGATCACTAACATGACACATTGGTAGGCAATGTGCTTTTGTGTGCCTTGCCCAGGGGCAAATCGACATGTGACATGGGGAAGCTGTATTCAAACCTATAACTTTCGAACTGTAAGACAACTACTCCATCCCTGGAGCCACATTCATGTAGCTGGCCTCTCTAAAATCCCCTTAACTGTGTGCAGACAGGCCTCTATCCTGTACAGGCTGTACCCCGCCTCTCGCCCGCTGACAGCTGGAGATAGATGCTCAAAGAAGTGTCTGTGATTGCACAAAAGTTTGTAATGGTAACACTTTCAACCATTATGAACCGTTAAAATCAAGATTTCATGCTTTTGCCTTGTGATCTTTGGGAATTTCAATATTTGCAGCACTCAGAAAGCTCTTCTGTTTCCTTCTTTTTTATAATGGAAAACGATTTGCTGTTTATTGATGAAGTGTTTCAGTTAAATAGCACTTGTTAAATGGGAGCAGTAAAAAAAACACGTTTGGATAATGTTCAAGCTTCACAGTCTATCAAAATACTCTTTAAAATAGTTTTGAATTATTGCCATAAAGGGAAAGGCACATTTGATGGTAAAGTACAAACATTGAAAACCACCATTGTGTCTTTTTAGGTTTCAGGACCCGCATCAGCAATGCTTCTAAGTGGTTTAGTCTGGAAAGAACATATTGCTACAGGTTAAAGTTATTTTAGGACTTGCATATACAAAAAAAAACAAAAAACTGTTAAACTGTTTTAAATAAAATCCTTGAATCATGATGTTCATTCTTAAAAGTATTTTCTATGTGTAATTTCTAGGGTATTGTGATGGAGATTATTTGGTTTTACTCAATCTTTAGCATACAGAGAAATCCCATCCATGCTGAATTTAGGGGCACTTTACAAGACGTTTTTGTTTTTTTAGCAAAACAAAGGTCTTTCTCTGCGATTCAGCCTGTCGTTTACACAAGAACCAGCCGGGAAAACGCACCCTTTCGAGAATTCTGACAGCGCTGGGTTGTTCGTTGTCACGTAAGCGGCATGGCGGGGACTTTCAACAGTGACGACAGCGACGTCACTGCCAGATGCCCACGGCATATTGGACTTGTGCACTCCTCCATCCTTCAATTATTTTCTGGGTAATGAGGGGTAAACCATAGAACACTGCATACATGGGAAACACTGCCATCTAAAGGCCTGGCATATGTACTACATCATTTTCAACAAGATCAGATCTTTCGCCGTGTCGTGTAAATGTAGTGTCGTTTGAATCCGAAAATTCAAACAGAAATGGTAACGTTGTCATGTAAAGTGCCCCTTAGGATCTTAAGGCATAATAACGAAGAGGACGGTTTCTGGATTGGAGACAACTAATGTCTAAACTTTTCTGGAATAACACTTCTAAAGTCTGGGCCCATAGCTCTCAACCAGATTGGACTGCTCTCCCTGGGTCTGGGGTCAGTCTCTAGCCTCTTTTCCACGACAATGCCAGCATCGGTGAGTCTATTGGTCATTTCTGAGTGCTCAGCCTTTGGCGGCAATTTGCTGCCATCAGGTGCTTTTCACAAAAGATTACGCCATGCAGGGATAAATGGGGGTAGCCTTCAGATTTTTCACCGTTCTAAGAAAACGATCAAATACGGGACCCCTAGTATAAACCGTGAGATGGAAGAGTTTATGGGACGTAGACAAATTAGATGGACATAGTTAAGTGTTTTTTTATCCCGATTGAAGCCCTGCGAACTGCTCCAATAGGAGGCTGTTCTTTAAAGTGAACTGTCTGGCAATCTGCTCTTCAGCTTCAAAAGCCAGAAGTTCCTAGACCTCTGCATCACTCCAGTTTGTAGTTTCAGCTGATACAGTTTACAAATGCTAATTTAACTCCCCATGTTTGGGTTTAAATACTGTGGGCAGTCGAGGCTCGGCGCACATTCAACAAATCATCATGACACCACCCTGTGTTGCGGGCCTTGCGGCTTCATTCATAAGACCAGCGTTGCGGCAGGATTGTGGTATTATTACTTCCAAGCTTGCTGGCTACCTTGGTGTCTTTTATATAAGTGATCATATCATGGAGGAGAGGACTGGAGATTGTGGTTTCTTTAGGCTGCTGGCAAGAAAAGTAAAGTTCTGAATTTGCGGCTCTGTCTATATTCGGATTCTCACCGATGCTCATGAGACCATGAACCAGTAGCTGAAATAAGCGTCCTCTATGGGATGGCTTGTCTCACCCTTGGAGATGGATTGAGAAACTCTTTCATGCTGGGAGAGGATCCTGCTCCTCCACATTGAAAGGAGTCAGATGCGGTGGTTAAGGGAGTTGATCAGGATGCCTCATGGGTCTCTGTCTCTGGAGGTTTTCCAGCATGTGTAACTGGGAGAAGACTCTAGGGAAGACCCAGAGCCCACTGGAGGGACTATGTGTATCCCCTGCGGCCTGGGTTCACCTTGGGAACCATCAAAAGGAGCTGGAGTGTGTCATAGGGGAGTGAGATGTCTGGGTTTCCCATCCAGGACTAGTTCCCCCACCCATGACCTGATCTTGGATTAGCAGACGAGGATGGATGAATTGATGGATGGTATATTCCAACAGTAACCATCACAGTGTATAACACTGAATAAGGGTTGAGGATGTTTTCTTTTGGCTGTGTGCTGTGAACACTGAGGTCTTTATATGTCTCCAGCGAGCAGCAAAGCTTCTACTTGAGTCATGTTTGCCGACCGTGGTCCAGCCTAGGTTCACATCAGTGTAAATGGTGCCAGACTAAGCTCAGCATGTGAGACAGCATTCCCCACTTCCACTCAGTCCTGCCTCATGTCATATTGACTGATGGGATTCCCTGGAGCTGTAGTAAGAACTGTAGTCCAGTGTTTGTTTTGGTTGCTTTCTGTTTATACCCTGGTGTATTTGGCCTGTTTAACTGTGTGTGTGTGTGATGATGCATGCACATATACAATAATCCTATGCTGAAAACCTTAATCTTGTGAGAAATTCTCCTCTCTAAATAGCACAGTAGGTGCAGCCTGCTCCATGACAGCAACACGGTCATTTGGAGGTGTATTTATGTGCATAACGGGTTTTTAATGCATGTGTGCAGCAATGCTGCTATGTGAGTGTGTAAAACTTTTTAGATGCTGGTTTTTCCAGACCAGCTCGTAAACCACATCTGGGAAAGGAATTTAGATTCCTTCACTCTTTCTCTCTCTGCTGGCATCCTCCCCCTCTCCTTTAAGGATTTAAAGGAGAACGTTGTTTTTTTAAATATATTTTCTGCCTTGTGTCCTTGGGAAAAGCTTGAACCTGGTTGTATAGCAGAAAAGAGGAATGTTTTTGTTTGAAAATCATCACAAGCGAAGATATGGCTGAGCTTCAGATCTGCTGGAAGGTATTAAAGCGGGTATTTGAGGAAAAAACTACAAGCGTAAAACAGCAGTTTATTTACGTGAGATACAAAATGCAAATAAGAGTCTGGCAGCATGCCTCTGCAACTCTGTGGTGATCCTATTTGTCTTCGCGTCCAACAGGCTGCCAGTGATGTTGTTGACAGCGGACAAGCCTCTGCTGAGAGGCGAACAGAAGATGCGGCGCTCTTTTCTCCCCTCTAATCATGTTCTTCACCTGTTCTTCTGTCGCAGATTGTCCCTGGCTTCGCAGCGTTCCTGTGGGACAACGAACGCAATCCCAGTAGCTGTCTGACAGCATCCAGCAGCCCACCGGACCACTGTGCTGAATCCTCCCATTGGCCGACTGCCAGAGCTTCCCGCCCCCGCCCCGATCCTGACTGGCTCTGGCGGGAGCGTGGATGGAGCCGAGGGATCTGGTTGGCTCAGCCCGACCCAAAGAGGCGGACCTTCGGGGAGGCAGGGCGGGACCGAACGAGCAGCATCAACTGGCGGCGGGAGGCGATGATGTGATTAACGGCGCAGCCAGTGAAGGGGAGGGGCTCGAGGAACAGGGGGAGGGGCTTATGGAGGAGCAGGAGTTCTCTATCAAGGAAGCGAGTTTCCAAGAGGGAAGTCTCAAGTTGAAGATACAGACTACCAAGCGCACCAAGAAGCCGCCCAAGAGCCTCGAGAACTATATCTGTCCGCCAGAGATCAGGATGACCATCAGACCTCCGGCTGGAGAGGGCAAAGGGGGGCGACAAGGGCGGACAGGAGGCGGGGCAGGAGCAGGGCGGTGCCCCAAGGACGAAGAACGAGGTCCCCCGAGAAAAAGGGTAAGTCCCCCTTCCTCCTGCTTGTTCTTTAACTCACTTAGAATCAGTAATAAATTATCAGGTTGGACACGCTTTATAGTTTTCAGAGGAAAAAACGACCCTCCTGCCCACCCTAACATCTCGATCAGAGCTTGTGTCAGTCGTGGCCCCCCCCCGCGGCTACGTTTACAAAGAGTAAAAGTTTGCTGTAACTAAATCCACTCTGACTGAGATCACACAGTAACACACACTCACAGCAGCTGAGAATAGGGCTGACACAAGCAAGTGACAGCTGGTGTCTGCCCTCTCCATTTGTGGTCATAGACTCGGAGACCTTTCCTGTCCCCTCTCCTCACCGCTTGTTTCCTTTCCTCTCCTATTCCCTCCTTTAATGAAATCAGCCTTTGTGGGTCACAGCCTTCAACGCCCTCAACAACCTCCTCCTCCATCACCCTTGCCACTTTATACTGGTTTCTGGTGTGCGTGACACTGTGTATGTACAGGTCCTTTGGGGAATCTAGTGTTTGCGGGTTATGTTGACCTACACGGTGCTGTGTGTGTGTCCAAACCTGACAGCCATCTCAGCGGCGCTGAGCGCGATGGGCCCAGCAGGACTAACGGTGTCATGTTGTCAACATGCTGCAGAGTCGTGTTCTGCTCTGTTGTTTGCGCCCCCAGCTCAAGTGGCTCACAAGGTAAAAGAGCCCAGTGATAGGTGTTTGAACAGGCTTCCTCTCAAACGGTCAGCTCTCAGGCCCTTCGTTGGCGGACACGGTCTTATCAGGACTTAGTCACTGAGAGAAATAAACGCAAAAATGTTCACATCCCTTATATTTTTGCAACGCCCCAAATTTCATTGTGTTTCATAAGGAAATGACATACGGCTTTCAGAATTTTCAACATATAATACTGTTGAACCCCTTTGCCATAGTGACGGCTGTAATTTATTTTCCCTCAGGCCTCAAATACAGAAAGTGAATATTTCTGCTCATTCTTATTCTGGATGGAAAGAATCTGTGAAAAGCCATTTTTAATACTGGGATTTAGGTCTGGACTTTGACTGGACCAGTCCAACACATGACTATGCTTTGGTCTAAACTATTCTGTCGTTGATATCAATGTATGTTAGGGCAGGTGTCGTCCTGGAGGGTGAACCTCCACCTCAGTCTCAAGTGTTTTACAGAAAGTTTTCTTTCAAGATTTCTGTCTGTATGTAGCTCAGTGCATCATCCAATAAGCTCCCTCCTATGGAAACACTTCCACACAGCATGATTGTGCCACCACTGTGTTTCTCCCTAAACATGGTGTGATCAGGGAGATGTGCTGTGTTAGTTGTATTTCATTAGTTTTTTTGTATTTATTTGGTGACTTTCAAATTCAGTTGACTCTACTGGATTTTATTTTTTTAAAGGTATTAAGAAAAAGGGCAGGACATGTAATAAAAACAGAGAAAAAATTTACAATTAAAAGTGTTAAATGAGATTTTAGTACTAGTTGACTAGTTGTGGTCCTGTAAATCTTCTGCCCGTCTTAGTTTGTGTGGTTTATATAGTGCTGCTGCATCCTTATACTCCTTCAGAGTTTTTTTGTCTATTTTATGTTGTCTGATTGTAAATCTTTGCAATTAATGTAAGTGGAGAGACATGGCCAAGATGGAAGGAAACATAGTTGTGTGCTCATGTTTATTAACCTTTTCAAATATTTGGAGAATTTGCTCGTAAGGAAAGAAAAAATGTGGTTTTTGGTTTGAAGCTGGCAGAGAAACCTTCTCCATTTCCACAGCCAGAGTTCCTGCTGGTTTTCTGTTGGATTTGTCGTCCAACCACACAGTAAACCTTCTGACCTGCCTGTGGGTTTGTTAGAGGGGGGGGGGGGGGGCAAAAAACATGACAAGATATGTCTAACATGAAAGAATTTCACTGTTTATATCCATTAGTAAGCAGGGTGGGTTGAGCATCGCTTTCTGAAGTCCCGGGCAGCCGCTCATAATCCAGCGCCATCAGCCCCCTAATTAGGAAGCCAGCCGCTTGGCGGTGATTGACAGCTTGTTGTCATAGTTACGGCTCTGAAAAGCTTGTGTCTTCTAAGCTTTGTTGAGAGAAGCGAAGAACGTGTTGGTGTTGCTTCAGATCGGTTTCAACCCTTCATCCCCATCCCTCCGTCCCCCAATTACCAACACCCACCCACCCCCTCGCCTCACGTCCTCCGCCTGCATCCACCCATCACCTGCCACCCCAGGCAGGCTCACTGGAGAGGAACGGGTTAAAGAGACTCTCTCTCCCTCTCTCCCTCTGTCTCTCTGCATGCCTGGGTATGTGTGTGTGTGTTGAGGTTAAATACTCTCTTTGTGGTGTACGGGAGGCTGTGTGTCAGAAGGGGAGGGGAAGTGAGGTGGGGAGCAGATGGACAGCCTCTCCACTCGCTCATGTATTGTGTCCGCATCTACTCCGTTTTCCCGCTCTCCCTCTTTATCTTTTTATCCATCTCTGTTTCCACACTTGTCTCTGCCATTTTTTCTTTCTTCCGTCGCATCTTCCACTTTTTCCATCACTCTTTTTAGCCTCTACCAGATGGCAGCACGGGGCAACAGAGAAGGAGAAGGGGGCTGTGGAAAGAGGAGGAGAAAGGAGGTGGAGGTCAGGCATATGGAGAGCCTGGTTAAGGGGCCCCCTCAGAGGGAGTGTGTGTCGTACGTGTGGTAGTGCAGTGAATAGAGGAGGGGGAAGAGGGAGGATACAATAGAAATCCATTAAGAAGGAGATTTGCCTCTAATAGACAGAGAAGAGGAGATACAGCCAGCCTGATTAGAAGCTAAACATGAAGAAAGAGATGAAAATAGTGGCTTTTTAAAGTTGCTTTCTGTTGTGTGGTGTCACACAGCCAAGAAAGTGAGATGATTTAAATAGGTATTATTAAGCCGCTTATAACTAATACCTTTAAAAGGCAGAAAACATGCTCGTGCAAACTAGTTAACATGAATATTAGGTATGTGTAGAGAACACCACAATATTTGTATCCAGAGTGAAATGTATTTTATGAAGTCCTATCCAGAAAATGTTACCACATGTCATCATCTGAAGAAGTTGGTGTATGCTACTATTATGACCCTCGGGTCTTGGGGTGAGTGCTTTAAGCTTCACACCTTGTTTTAGATGTAATTGAGAATCTTATTTTGATGTAAGTTAAGAAGAAGTTCAATCATTTTGTTGTGTTGACAGCATGTTAAGAAGCCCGTCGTCAAGCTAGCTGACTAAACATTAAAGAAGATTCGACCACATGTAAATAGTTTATTTGGCATTTATATGACTCTGTAAAACAAAAGAAATGGTATTAGACCATATGAAAATGATTTGTTTGCACTTCAAGAATACCATGACTGGCTAACCATTAGCCTCTAACATCACAAAATGGACTATTGCATTTTATCAACTCTAGTTAAAAAACTAAAATACAAAGACCATGATTCGAATGAGACATTAAAGTGGGTACCTTAAGTTTGACACAATGGGCCTCAGTTATCAAACTTGCGTACGACCAAATCAGGGTGTAAATGGTGCGTACACAAAATATTTACACCTGACACAAAGTCAGGAGGTGGTGTAAATTTTATACCCATATCAACCTTCATCCCAACACGCAAAAAACATGCATAAAATTCAAGATTTAGACAACATTAAACATTCCTGTGCTGGAAAAAGTACGCCTACACCTCTCACATTACAAATATGCAATTTCATGAAGTTATGTTTGGGTTATGTCATGATCGTCTTTCATATTAAATAAACAAGGGGCGCCTCGCACACCACAGGGCTCCAAATTGTCGTTGATTTAAAAAGTTAGAGCCTTAATTGCTGCAGTTAGTGTGCGAGTCGTCTTTTTTCTTCCTTTCAATATTACCCATGTTTTCGGTTGCCCAATATTTTTGGAACGGATGTGCGCGCTGATCCCCTTTTTTATGATAGTCTGTCATTAAATAAGGTGCAAAATGTCAAACTCTAAAGTCTCCAACAAATTGTCGATTTCTCAATAGAAAGCAGCATACAGAAAAATTGAAGGAAAAAAATAATTATCTCTCCCATAATGTGGCTTAGATAAAAATAAAAACCTAAATAGACCTAAAGTGGCAGTGAAACGGTTACTATGTAAACATTCTGTAACACATATGAATATAAATGAATAAAAAGTAACTAGAAATGTTCTATGTACAACATGATGTGCAATGAATGGTTACAGCTTAGATGTTTTTATAAATGCGCACGGCCGCGGCATCGTGTCATTCCGGTCCCAATGCAGGTGTTATCCATACTGGGTGTCCTGGAATGTAATATAACAATGAATAACTGCATGTCATGCTTTAGGTGACAAAGGTTATTGGAGCATAACCCTCCGTTCCAAGCGCACACAAGATGCACCATGGAGCTGGGTCTGCCTGTGACCTATTTCCTGCTAGTGAAGTTCCTCTTTTTAACAATCTTGGTCGTCTGCCGTTCAGCCATGTCGCAAAAACAAGCGTGGAAGAGGTGGTTGGTGAATATTTATAGGCGTGACTTTCATAAATACGCTCGTTTCATCTGTGACATTTATCGACAAGCGCAGGTCTTAACGCATAAATCTGGGCGGATCCGACACGTTCATAAATCCCACGTTGAGTCTTGCGTATTTGGAATACACAAAAAATATACACCGCTTTCTGCGCAAGTTTGATAAATGAGGCCCAATGAATCTATGTTTGAGGTTAGTTCGAAGAAAGACAGAAAGAAGTTATACAGTTGCATTGTTGTGTTGATGGAGTTGTCATCAGTCATTGGACCCCATGTAGTACTTTTTAAATCTGATCGGTCAATCTGAGTTGCCTATGTATGCTATCTGTGAACATTTTCTCCAACCCTCATCGCCTGCATTGGCCTCAGAAAGGACATAGATGACAAAATCAAGCGAGAAAGTAAAAGCCTGACCCTTCTACGACACAGAGAAAATTGGTATTCATGGCTTCGCCCACCATGGCTTGCCACCTCCCACTTTATGGCAGTAGTAACTCCACCACGCCTGGCTTGTATTATTTTGTAGATAACACATCAGCCTTGCATTTTTACCAAAGAAAGAAGAGCCGAGGATGAAATGGTTGGCCTTTGTCCTTGAAACACCACCAGCCGAGTTAGGTTGGTTTGAAGGCACCGTAAAGTCGCGTTGCTGTTTGCCAACAAGAAGCAAGATGTTTGCGTATCGTGAATATTAATGAGTAAGATTTCCCCACACTCACTCCTCTGATAAACTTCAACCTGCTGAAACAGGAGTGTTGAATCATTTTCTTCCTTGAAAATGACTCACAAGACAATCAGTCATACTAGAGACCACAGCAAATTTATTGAACAAGCGAGAAAATGAGACCTATAACCTTGTTATATCAATGTTGGAAACATTTAGTTTTGAAGAAGGCAATGACGAACTTCTTGAGTTGCTCTGTCTTGTTGACTGTTTCATTCACTGTTTTAGACTTAGAATTAGACAAGAATAACACGGAGCTGCACTGATCATAACTTTGTAGCCCATTTCTCACTTTTTTGTGTAAATCTCTGATTTGCTGATGATGAATCTAGCTGATTCTTCCTTGTTCGTGTCAACGACCATTCATTGGGCCTTTGATGAACAGTTTGTAGAAAATAGTATCGGTAAAAAGTGGTTGGTTGGTTGGTAAATTATTACACTATGACATTTAGATTCTAAGTTGTCTTTAGCTTCTCATATCAACAGTTAGCACAGTTAGCATGACTGTGTGTGTTCCCCAGGGAATATAGATCCTTAATGCTTGACATTTTCAAATCCAGCATGTTCAATGGCAGAGGTTAAATGTTTAAAAAGATAAAACAGAATAAAGTTGGTTTAAGATGTTTAGCCTTCCTGTTATCTGCTGAAGGACTTACCGTCTCTCAGCAGAAAATTAAGTTTGCTTTAAAACAACCTCTTAAATCTCTGTACTTCATCTGATTTCAATTTTTAAGGACACTCACAGAGGATTGTTGTTGTCAGTACGGCTTTACATATAGCGTGTTCAATTACTGGAGAAAGGTTTGGATATTTGAGTTCACCACAAGACAATATAAAAAATATCCTGATTTTGGTCAACATACAATTTCTTTGTGCATGTCTTGTAAATAACATGAACACATGAGTAAGTCCAACTGGGGCCAGATGACTACACTGATTACACACAGTTTGTTATTTGTGAAAGCTTTACCCTTCAACAAATAATGGTAACTGTTGGTTTGCCATATGACTAAAATCTTGTTACAATGAACCCAATCTCGTGTTTAGTTTTGTCTGGTGAGCTGGATGCATTGTTAGACCCCTAATACTTAGTGTATTCTCAAAAGGCTAATTTTGAAAGTCAAGTATACTTAACATGCCATTTTACTTCAGCCTCCAATACTTAAAGTAACAGTTCTGTGCCTTCTGCAGAGAGTGGCTCATCCCATTCAGCGGATTAAAAGAAATGCATGTGATTTTACAGCTGTCAGTAATTACATTAGACTTTTTTGTTGCTTTTTACCATGAATTATTCTATTAAAGAGAGGATTATGAAAGAGGGAGTACAGAAAGGGGTGGTGCAAAGGTGGTAATTTGCTTTGTTAAAAGGGAATCTCTCTCTCCTGTCATCTTCATAGCGGGCATCCATAACCAGAGGCGTCATAGAGCGAGCATGCCGTGTCAGGGGACAGGGTCCGCATTAACGCGGTATGATGGGCTCCCCTTCTCTGTCTCCAGCTGACATCACACACATGCTGGATGTCCTGTCGCACGCGGCTCTTTGTCTGGCCTACGCTGTGTGCGCTCAGAAGATGAATGTGTGCGATTTAATAGATCGGATCCCGGGTCAACCACTGCATCACTCCTACAGACACGGCTTGCACAACCTCGTGCTTGAAGACTTTGCAGGTTTCGATGCCTTCACTTGGCAGCGGGTTTTGCCACCTAAAGTGCATTTTCTGCTTTTTGCTCACAGAGAGAAACACACATACACACACACAAATCATGTTGAGCGGTGATTGCAGTCAGAGGGAGTGTTTTCCTGGTTATCTGTCCAGGTCCCTGGACGTGCCAAATGTGGCTCTTAATCCATTTTGCTATCTGTGGGGAAAGATAAGCCAAAGCTTTTTTCAGGAATCCAGGCCAGGCTGTGTGTGTTGTTGATGCTGGTGTGTGTGTGTGTGTGTGTGTGTGTGTGTGTGTATTAGTTGATGTATCCGAAAGCCTGACGCTAAATACACACTTATCTTGTCTTGACAGCCACTCTGCTTGGTGGTCCTAGTCGCTGTGTGTGTGTGTTGTTGCTTGGTGGTCTTCTCCCAGCAGTGTTTCAGATGATTATGTGTTAGTCAAGTGCATGCAGAAAAAATTAATGCACACTCAATACGTGCACACGTGTGCGCTGGCAATGCTTGGACGTTTCGTGTGCATGTTGTTTTTCTTATTCCTGTCTTAGATGGCGGTTGGTGACCTCAGGGACTTGATGAGCTCATAAAAAAGCGTGTGTTTCAGCGTGTGTGTGGGATGCATGATGCTTTGCCCACAGAGAGCAATCCATGATTGATTTATGAATATGTATACACATAGAATAATCACCTCTGCTGTGGTCTGACCGAATTGCCCAACTGGTTGTTTTTTGTGTCTTGTCAGTTTGGTTAAAATATGAAAATTGTTAATTACATTTTTAATTTTATTTTTGGTGTGTAGATGTGTGTTGTTGGTGTTTGCAGCCTTTGAGTGTCTGGACTGGGAGAGCTTTAAGGGGCGTTTCCCTTTAGTGATTGGGGGATGGTAGATGTGAATGTGTTTGTGTGCATGTGAGCTGGAGAGGATGGGGGTGTGAGTGATTTAGCACCACGGAAACACCAGCTGTCCCTCTGTGTCTGACCCCCATGCACACAAACCAGCCCTCACACACACACACACACACTCATGTCACAGCTAACCTCTGATCTGCTTCTCGATATCTCCCAAATCTTCAGAATGTCCAGTCAAAACACAATCTGTTCGTGTGTCTTTTACTCGCCAAACATGTCCACAAGGTTTCCATCACTAAAATCCATTTCCTGGAGACCCACACTAACCTTCGTGACTGGTTCTGCTGGTCAAAAATAGACGTGTACCAGTTGGAGTCTCTCACTATTATAATACTACAAAGTTATGCTGTTTATGGAATTTTGTCATTTTTAGCTGGAATGTATAGTGTATGTAAAACAGAAAAATCTAAAATAATTCTATAAATAGTTCTGATAGTGTCATCTGTACCATGTATTTATTACGTCTTAGATACAAATTTAGGCAAAACTAACGAGTAAACACAAGCAAAATGTAGTATAGTTGGTAGGTAGCTATATATTATCTAGCTAATATCCCATTGTTACTTTTCAACTTTTAAAAATGCCAAAACAGTAGGATTTTGCGTAACATTGGAACATTTGTTATTGTAATGATCAAAGTTATGTTGTTTTCGTAGTAGTTTGTATAGTTGTTCTTTTTTTTATTTTAAAGTCAAGGACATTAGCTTAAAATTAAAACATTGCAGTTGTGTTTAAAATCTCTGTATGAAAACTATGACGCTGTGAGAATCTCATGCCTTCCCACGCCTAATTGAGAATGATGTTGACCCAGAACGGCGGCAAGCCTCCACATTTGGATGCCTTCCATGATTAATGTCTCTAATATATGAGTAATGATAATAAATACAAACACAGTCATGCTGCAAGGTTGACTGAATGAGGTCTGCAGTGGCGCTCTAACTGCTTTGGATTTATAATGAGTGAATGACTGCACGGTTAGCCATGGTGTACACACACACACACACACACACACATACACACACGGAGCCACACAAAGAAGTGCTGGAGGGAAGCAGAAGAAGAGGTGAACTTTGACCCTGCTGGACATTCAAAAGCAGAGGTGATAGCTGAGCTCGAGCCTGTGTGTTTGTGTGTGTGTTCAGTGTGTCTGCTGTATTGTTGTTTGTACGATTGGGTCAGGGTTGAGACAACTGGAGTCTGGCCTTTGCTTTCTTACCCTCAGGGCTGGATTTGATGCCTGTCTGTGTGTGTGTGTGTGTGTGTGTGCTTGTACTGACCATTTGGTGGGAACTGTAGCTAATTTCTCAATCAGACGCACACACATACCATCTTCTCACTTTGTCCTGAAAGGTCAAGCCTTATTTTCTTTCCATTGTGTCCGGGTCCCAGTGGGTCTCTCTTCATCCGCGGGCAGATGCAGACGCACCATAAAGGCAGAACCAGCTTTAGGTGGGTTTTAATAAAGACCTAAGGCACTCGCTCGCATTTAAAGAAATGCTAATGGCTCTGTGACAAATCAACTTGCCGTGTGCGCTCTGAGACCTGTTGTGTTGATAGGTTGGTGCTGGGAAGTTGGGATTTTCAGGATGTGTGTGGGATCATAACACACTAGATTTATGCTGAATGATTCTGGCATTTGGACACCTGATCTAGTCTGATTCTCGTCAGTGAGGGAGGATCTGGAGGGCAGCCATGTTTAATTTTCTCTGCGGTCACAGATATTGTTGAGTCCCACCATCAAGAGCTTGTGCTGGCCACTTCATTATCTTCATCAACTGTCTGTGGTTGGTCAGTGTGTGTGTGTGTGTGTGTGTGTGTGTGAGGGAGGAGAGTTGGAGTCTGTGGGGAGATTCAGAAGGAGTTGTTGCGGGGAGAGAAGGAAACGGGCTGCGGATTCAAAGGAGAAAGAGAAGCAAGTGCAGAGTATCGACTTTCACTAAGTCCCACTACAAGCGCTTGTCAGTGAAATCTGATGGCACCATCAGCTGTCTGGAGCACGGCTGTGTCTGTGTGTGTGTGTGTGTGTGTGTTTCCAAATGACTGAAAGAAAAGACATAAAATTTTCCAAAATCTAAAGATAAGGTGCTGAAATCAAACTGACTTCAGAAGTAGAGGTTGGATGTTGCCAGATAAAACTCTTATAGCAAAACCTAAAGAGGATTGGTATATTAAAAACATTAAATGAATGACTTATATTTGATTGAAACGCTTCAAAGTGTCACCTGGACGTTTTGTGTGAAGGTTCAAACCCAAAATGCTTTTTTCTAGCTTTCTGCTGCGAGCTCGCCCAACCTGGAAAGTTTATTGCCGTCTGTTTTTCCAGTGTGTTCATGTTATTTTCAGTCTGCAGAAGTAATAAAAGATTGTAGGTCTCTCTAAAGTTTTTTTTTTTTTTTCAGGAACTTGTGTGGATTAATTGATATGTTTTTCAGGGTTGAAGCACCAAACTTAACCAAAAAACTTGCCTTTAACATTGTTTTCTGACACTCCTTCCAAATTTTCCCCCTAATATTTCATAAGCCTTATAGGGGGTCTGGGATCAGAGCAGACCCTAAACACGATACCACGTCCACCTTACTTTGTTGTTTGCAGCACCTTCCTGTGGTTTAATATCCTTTATTGCTACAGAACTCCCCCTTATTTATTTTTTTACTTCCGTCTAAACTATACGTCTCTTTTGATCCAAAGTATTATTTCTAGTTTGGTTTTCAAAATTATTTCAAAATATACATTTTGTCTGATATCTATATTAGATTTTAAATATTTTTGTATGTTTGTTACTGCTATGAGTCTTTGATAGACTAATCAGTGATTTGTCGCCGATTTCCATTCTCCAATTTTTGAAAAGCTGTTACCTGTGGATTTTAGCTGATTGGAATCAGTCTTTTAAGAACATTAGTCTATATGGCTAAATATGGATATATTATACATGTTTGAACATCATTCATAGTGTTTCCTGCCCTAAGAGATCAATATTTTATTATATCAAAAGCAGAGGACACATCACACTGTGTGTGTGAGCAAACATCCTCATAAAACAAATTTTACTGATACATTAAACCAAAACAAAGACATTTCTTCTTTAAGTTTGACATTTTAAAGTTTTTAGTGTCTTATGTTGGCAGTAATAAAACTGAGGGTAAATATTCATTGTATTTCTTAGAAAATGTAGATCTGTACTTTCATTTCCAAATCTGTCACGTTCCCTAACAAAGGATGGTTAAAATTTAAAAAATCAGATCAGATCTCCCCTTCACTTATTCAGTCAAACATACATACTCAGGGCGGATACGAACTCGCATCCTGTAGGAGACGACTGCTTTAGGTACAAAGCTCCCGTATTAATGAAAGGATGGTGAGAAATGACCAGTCCTGACCAAAGTGCCATAGCAGCCTAAATGGATATTTCTAAATAGCGTCCTACATCTGAGTGCGTCCTCTGACTTTATTCCTAAACAGCTTCACTGAAGCTGAAATTTGCTGACTATGCTTTGTCCTCCCACTGTAACAGCTGATATGCTGCTTTCACTGACTGGATTAAGATAGGCTTTTTGGGTTTTGGACCAGTCCAAGCCAAGGATCCGCTGATTCACATCAATCTCCCCGTGTAACTCGTGTTCTCGTGGTTGTTCCTCACCAATTTGTATGTAAACATTTAGATTACAGCGAGCTAAATAGTTTTTTTCTCTGCAGATAATCGAGCACGGCGAGAACCTTTCTGGCTTTTTTCTTTTAAATGTAACTTTTATAACCCTAAATAATCTGCAGCTCGCACATCTGTGTTTGCAGAAGAGGGTAGCCCTTACGAGTGCTGCGTCGTGTCCTTGGGCCTTGCAGCGGCGGCTTTCGCCGGTGCTTTGTCGTAAAATAGTGCCAAGTCTAAATCGGTTCCTGTAATTCCTTTGTGTTACTTCTTACTTTTCTTTTGCAGTCGATATTATTATTAAGTTCACCAGGAATAATTAGGGTGAAATTATTCAGTAATTTCAATTACTTTTGCACACAAAATGCTAGTTGTTACCATTCATTTACATTCTTTATGCTAAGCTAAAGCAAACTGCAGACTGCTGCTAGATCAGGAGAATGACTGAGGTGGTTACAAAATACTTTTTTCTTACTTATCTAACTCCGGGCAATATGGCAACAGACTAAATTTTACTTAGGGGTGGAATATCCCTTTAAGTGTGGATCCCAGCATGAATAGAACTTGTCTGTCTGTCCTTATGTCTGTCCCTGGGTGCGGCTTAGACTAAACAAACAGCAGTGTTTATGAAGCAGAGAAGAAGCCACGAGGGTTTTCTGTTTGCTGCTTCATTTCAACACTCAGACACAACCACGGCTGCAAACTCCTCCTGCGTCTTTCTGGCCTGATCTGCTGCGTTTTCCAGCCCTTTTGCTCTCCCTCCCTGCAGTTTGGTGTTTCCTTCTCAGTCGGTCTCTTATGGACCAAACCGCTCAGTGAAGAATTCAGTTGCTCTCAGACCGGGAGGAATGTCACTCCGTGTGACCTCTCACCCACTGCAAGGAAGGGGTGCTGGTTTGAGCGAGGGAGCGACGGGGCGGCTGTAGTCATGTGCCCGGGCCTGGAGAGAGACACACAGGCACAAATGCATGGACATTTGCTCGGATCATATGCAGCGCTCTGACTGGGCATTGGATGTGCAGCTCTCCTTCACCCAAATCTCTCTGTGGCTGCCTGGGAAGTGTATGATGCTTCACTTTAGTCTGTGTGCGTGTCTGTGAACACACGAGTGGAGTGCAGCCTCACACAAAGGCATTATTGTTGGCATGAGGGGGCCTAAGGGGGAGGCAGGCAGCCTGATTGGTTAAGACTATTGTGTCTCACTTTTCCCATTCTCCCTGTCACTGAGGATGTCATTACAGCACCTCTCTGGCTCGATCCCTCTTCCTGCTGCTGGCCAGCTGAAGATCATCCGAGGACACAAGATGATCGAGAAAAAAACTGCCTACTCACAATCTTAGAACTTCAAAGACGGGCAGAAGAGTCTATTTCAGGCATATTTAGGGCTTTTTCACTAAAGGGGTTCCAGTGCTGAACCAGAGTTGGTGCTGGAGCTAAATCTACTGTAACTGGTTTGGTTTTCCACTACTGGGGAGGAGAGTCATTGTTTCTGTATGAAACACTCACCCGCTAAATGTTCAAGTACAGAAATCACATTATTTATCTCCTCCTTCCCACAAAATGATGCCCTAATGTCATCAGCAGTGGTGTGATCTAAATTCAGTTCAGCCAGGTTAAAACAAACTATTTTGTGTTCATAGTTCACCACCTGAACATTCTTTACTAAGGGAAACCGTTTTGGTCTTATTTTTGCTTAACATTACGTTTGGTTGCTGGTCTCCATAATCTTGCCACCTGCTTCTGACGACATTGTTTGTTTTACTCTGATCCAGAACAGAAGTTGGTGCTTAGAATAAACCAGTTTATCAGTCCCAGTTGCAGTGGAAACACAGAGGATTTTCCACGTTTTAGCAGTGTGCTCATTCTTAGTGCATTTACTTGTATATTTTCGGGTAAATTTAATGTTGCAGGGTCCAGTTTTGCACCAGTTTTGATATATTTTGTTTGTTTTTTGTTTTGTTTTTACACATGGTCCCATATTTTCTTGAAGCAACCGGTAAAGCATGGTAGAATTAATTGTGGAGTCTGTGGTGGTGAGCTCACCATGTCCCACTATAGCAAAGCATCTCCCAACCCTGACACTTCCAACATAATGCTTCACAGCTGGTGTGAGGCTCCTCCACTTGAATGCTGTATTTGGTTTATGTTAAAGTGAACAATCTGGACACCAGGACCGATGTTTAACACTCATCTGTCCAAAGATTGTTTTTCCAGAAGTCCTAGTCTTTAACTACATTCTCAGTGACAAACATCCGTCTTGCATTCATGTTTTCCTTAGAATAAAAAAAGTTTCCTCCCTAAATGCCACCTGTAAAAATTAGACTTGTGCGATCTCTTTCTGATTGTGGAGGAATGCGCTTTCACATCAACGGCAGAAAAATCCTGCTGTAGGTTTTTGGAGACCTCTTTTAGTGTCTTGCAGTCTGAGTGAACTTGCTTGGATGGTTAGACCAGTGCGTGTTGACAGCTATTCTGAATATCCTCCTGTGTTCTAACTGATTGCCGCGGGCAGCTGTATGGATCTCACCATCCTTTTCACCAGACTAAATGTTTGAAACAAGTCAAACCTCCTTCAAAACGCTGTGCTGCGACCTTCTTATCATGTTCATTTAAAGTGCGCCTGTGTGGGAAACGGTATTTTAATTGTTTGATTAAATCATTATTATCATTTTTAGTATAACTACTATTCATTATAACTATCTGCATGTAAAAATATGTTGGAAGAACCCAGATCTTTACAGGGTGTTTAAATTTAATGGACTGCCTTTCATGTAGCTCTAATGTACTGCTAGTGTTTCACTGATAAAACTGATAGATAAAGATGTTTTCATAATAGGCCACATGGCCGGTCTCCTACAGCTTTGACATCTAAGACAGTGTCTTTCAAGGACATTAAAGGAAAGCATTAACTAACTCTCTTGGGTTCATGGCTGCGGTGACAGTATACTCTTATCAGTTCTTTTGCTGTCCACTAAGATAGACAGATAAAATACATTAGACTTCGTAATTTGTGAATAACTAATCAGTGAGTTGGGCTTTGCTGTCGCAGACCGCAGAGAGGAAGTGTTTAATCTGAGCGCACAGCTTCTGTCTTGAATTACCAATCATTCCACGCAGGAAGTCATCCCTTAGAGCAGCTCATTGGTTGTTAATTGTTTCCTGTGGTAGAGAAGCGGTACGATTGGGTCATGTGGTGCGCAGAGAACACAAACAACTCCTCCTGTTGGCTTTCACACTTTGTGCTGCACGTGCGTCTGTCTTGGAGAACAGTTTTGCGTAACGTGACAGAAGCTGTATTAGAACTTATCATGAGGTTTCCAAAGAGTATCAGATGTCTTTGTGTGTGTTTGTGTTGTCTTTGTATTGAGAGTGTGTGCTGCTTTAGCTGAACTTCATCTGCTTCCATGAAAGGAACAATTGATACATAATCGCTGTAAAGCAACTCCGATACAGCTCTTAGTGCTTACCAGTGCACACCATTAATGGTAATAGTGGGGATTAGATGTACACTTTGTGTAGCATGTAAATGTGTCTGCCATTACGGAGCGAGCAGAAACTGCTAACTGCCACAAAATGACATGCTCTGGCTCAGCCAATCAGGGGCTCTTGTTTAAATTGAGTCATCAAGTTTTCAATGTGTCGGAGGAGAGCGTGACAAGGAGGCTCTTTGGTGGTTTGCTGCTATCTTTAGGAGCACTCCAGTCTGAAGGATTACTGCCGAGGGTGTATGAGGGACCATTTTACTTGAGACCCACCACTGTGCCTTGCGTGTGCGCCCGTAGATCCAGCGCCTGATCGTGTCTAAAGGGATCAAATGTACTGTAAATGACAGCGTGTCGGATGGATTGTGTTGGAGAACTGGGTTTTTCTGGAACAATGAATTGAATTCGTTGTGGCTATAATGTTAGGAAGTGGCACAAAAATGATTTTTCAGAATTTTGTTCAAATCCAAATTGGAAAAGTTTTACGTGCATTTTTCCCCCAGATCTCTCTGTTTTGATCCATCTAAATGACATTCAGTCCGACCCATTGCAATCAGAAGTCACCCAATTAGTGAATAGAGTGTGAGATTTGATCTCAGCTTATATGTAACGGCCTAAGAGGTTTGTTAGCGAACAAGACCAAGATAGACAGCAGACAGATCAGGGAGAACACTGTGAATAGGTGTTGTAAACCCTTTTTTCTCAAACTCTGAACATCTCAGGGAGGACAATTGCAATCTAGTGCTCCCCTGAATTATAAAAACATGTAGTTGCAATACTACTGTAAATAATTGCAATGACAATACCAATTACAATTAAAGTAAAGGTTCCTAACTCTTACCTTTCTTTTTATTCTGTACAGTGCCATCCAACCAAAGTTTGCATGCATGGTACTTGATACATCGTTTCCATTCTAACAGTGCACCCAAGTGAGCTAATGATTGTAACACTGCGCATTACTAAAAACACAAAAAAGCTACACCTTGGTGAAAGATGTTGGCGTCATGCTGTGGAGATGTTTGTGTTCTGCAGGTTAGGACATTGGAAGATGGGTGAAGCTAAATAAATGGTGATCCTGGAAGGAAACCTGTCAGAGGCTGCAAAGGACTTGAGATTGGGACGGGGTTCACCTTCAACTTAGAGAAAAACCCTGAAACATAAGTATCTGCCCCTGGGTAGCTTTGAGAAACGCATTTCCACATGTTAGACTAGACCAGTGAAAATTCAGATCTAAATCTAATTAGGAATCTGTGGTAAGGTTAGAAAGTTGATGCTCCCAAACACTCTGAAGCTACCCTTGGTTGAGTTGGAGCTATTTTCAAGCGAAAATAAGCAAATAATTTCAGTCTCTAGATGTTGAAAATTTGTAGGGACAAACTCAAAGAGACTTAAAACTACAAATTGCAAAAGAAAGTACAAAATATTGACACACTTTTCAAATTTTCTATCAGCACAAATTGGGAAAATCCATACATCCTTTTCCTCCCACTTCGTAACGAAGCGTCAGCCTATCACATAAAATCCCACTGATGTTTCTAGTTTTAACTTGATAAAATGTGGAAAGTGAAGGAAATCTAAATGCTTTAACAAGGCGCTGTGTAGTTTCTGAGCTTTCAGTGTGCAGAGCCAAACTTTCAAATGTTCCCACCCAACTTTCCCAGAAGCCGCTTTAATCCGAGGTAGGGAAGCGCGGGTTCGAAGTGGAACGTGCTGAGTGAAAACAGACGTACAGTTTTAGGCAGCGGCGGGTCTGATCCCAGACATCCGCAAACTGTTCACCTTGACAACCCCCCCCCCCCCCCTCTCTCTCTCCTCCTCCTCCCCCCATCTCCTCCCCCTTTTCTCTCCCCCGCTGTGGGTTTCCTCCTGAGGCGCATGAATGGAAGTCTTTATTCCCAGGAGAACTGGTGGGAAGAACGAGCGAACGAGAAACAGGGATGAGGTGGAGGGGGTGAATAGGGTTGCTTAGAAGGGGGGGAGGTCTGTGAGAGTGGCCACAAGATCAACGCAGTGCCACAGCTCCTCTTTTTCTCCTCTGCCGCTTTTCCCTCCTTTTTTTTCCCTCCCCCCCCCCATCGCCCTGCCTCTCTCTTCCTACCCCGTTTTTAAGTGCTGTGGATACAAAGCCCTGTTAGTATTCATGGTGTTTGTTTGCAGAGGAGCTGTGTGTGTGTGTGTGTGTGTGTGTGTGTGTGTGTGTGTGTGTGTGTTCATGGAGCTGTCAGAATCACAGATCACAGGGAAGCAATGCACTGAATGGAGCTGGGGAGAAGCGGGCATGTTGGGGTGGAGGGTGGTGGTTCCCACAGGAGGAGAATGGTCAGCTCCAGAATAGACGAAAGAAAAGGATGAGGAGATGTGGGGGGGTGGGGGCGGTGAAAGGATGGATGTGTGTGTGTGTGTGTGGGGGGGGGGGGGTAGTGCGCAGGATCACAGGAGCATGGTGTGTGTGTGTGTGTGTGGGGGGGGGGTTTCTACATGGTGTTAAAACCAAGAGAGTGTGTGAGCTACAAGGTGAGAGCGAGGGAAAAAGACAGGATCATATCAATCATAAGGGTTCACAGGAAAGTGGCGGTAAACGAGTCCAGGCACCTCTCTTCTTGTTTTTCTGCCCCCCCCCCCCTCCTCATTCTGCTGTTCTCATTCTTTTGCTAACAGCCCCCCCCCCCCTCTTTCTCTTTGTGTGTTTGCCTGGACAGCTGCCCAGTTCCATACACAAGGAAAAATGAAACACTCTAACCGCTGGGCGCGCTGCCAAATAAAAGCCTGCAAAAAAAAAAAAAAAAAAAAAAAATACTTGAAGGGCAGCGCGATTATGTGTGTGTGTGTGTGTGTGTTTGTCTGGGTAGGAGGATTCTCTGAGTCTGTGTGTGTTTGCGTGGGCTGACGTGCGTGCGCTGGTGGGTTGTTGAGATTTGGGTGTGCCTGTTTTAGGGTGTTCTTTTCCCAGCAAAAGTGGGTTGATCGGGTCGGCCTGCGTCAGAGTGGAAGAAGTTTCAGCTCCTCGTCGTTGGACTGGGAGAAGAGAGCACACGGTTCATGTGCGGTCATGAAAAGTTTTGAAAAGTTACATTTTACTTTTCCAACTTTAGATGAGCGTGGGTGACAGAAAACTGAGGATGGGGCAAATGTAGTTCAGTTTTTAAAATTCCACCTTCATTCAGATGTGTAAAAGGTGTCCTGATAAGCATACCCACAGTATGATTCTCCCACCACCATGCATCACAGTGGGGGTGGTGTTGTGCAGTGTTGATTTTCAGTGCAGATCAAAAAGTTCTCTCTCAGTCTCATTTGTTCAAATCACCTTCAACCACATGTTTGGTGTGTGCGCCCGATTAGCCTGGATATGTCAGTCCAGATTTTCTTTATTTTTTGATCCCAAAACAAAAAGCTGTCAAACAATCTTTTACCACAATGTGGGCTCAAAAGCCACCTTCAACGTCTTGTTAATGATTATATGAAGAAACATCTTTACACTGCATGATGCTGCCACCACCGTACCATTAGCTCTGGCTTTATATTTATAAATCCAGAATCTCCCATCCATCCTCTCATCGAATTACCTGCTTCCTTGTGTTTAGTGGTCGTAGCAACATCCCACACTATGATGCCGCTGCCACCTTGTGCAATGAGGGGAGTGATTTGTTCAGAGTGATGCATCATGCATGATGGAACCTCTTTACTGTCTTCCCTTCATGGCGGGGACGACCCAGTCCATATGTTCAACTCATTATTATCGTTTATGAACTAAAGATCATCCATATTTATTTACCTTGGTGTTGAATGAGAGGCCAACTTCAGAATTGTGTTGCTTTATGGTTTAATGTAGGGCAGCTGTTGCTACAAATGTAGCTTGCTTCCGCCAGTGTGTCAATGTAAGAGTGAATGAATAATGGAATTGTAAAGCGCTTTAAGGGTCTCGAAAAGCACTATTTAGATCCAATCCATTATTATTATTATTATTATTATTATTATTATTATTATTTTTATTTTAAAAAACCTTTCCAAAGCACTATATTGCCACAACAATGACTAATGGTGATGAGCTTGGGGCGATACACATGTTTATATCATAGTTCTGTAGGAAATATGTAACTATGAGCCTCCTAATATGGAGGTGGATCAACAGTCGGATATTGACGGGCCAACTTCAACCCCCTCACTCGTGTCGTGACTTTTCTGTTGATCGCAAGCCGCAAAACTTTGATATAAAAAGGAACTTTCACATCTCGATTAAATAGTTCAGATGTGAATCCAAGTGTTAAAGAATTATGGAGCAAAAGTCCCCTGCCCTTCCGGTCGGCCCATGAGTCCCCTGACTGGTTGAAAAATAAAATAAAAGAATGGAAGTCAATGAAGCAATGCAAGCCATTTTCTTGTTCGCTTTGCCTTACATTGTCCTGAATCACACATATGATTTACCTCAATTTAAATGATAAGTAATGATATGCATTTTGATTGTGTTTGTCAAGCGATTTTGGATTTATTTTATAAAAAAAAAACACAAATCAGAAGTCGCATACATGACGTCCAGGGCTAACGCTACCTAGCACTACCTAGCACTAGAAATACTCAGCGAGACCTTGTAGAGCTTGTCCTATATGCTGACCCTCACTTGACCAGCTGTTTCTCCCCCATTATAGCTGCTACTTTCCTCATGGCCAGATTTCTAGTGGTTTTCTCCACAATAATGCTCCTTCTTTCATCCTGAAAGAATATCAAAACTCGTTAAACTCACAGCTATTTCTCTTCTCCTTGCGTGGTTTGGTGACGTAAATTTTGTGAGACAAGTAATTGTACTGAACTACATGTTTTCACAAAAAACTTAAAGTAACTTTTGCCGCTGGTCGAAAATTAGCGCCTTCTTTGCATTAAAATGTGTCTTTAAAATGAACGATATGGCTGAGAAATAAATCGATTTTATTGATGAATTGAATTTTCTGTTTATGAAGATTTAATTTTTGAAAAATCGAGATTTATTTTTTTAACCAATGCATTACTTTGACCTCCATAGCTCAGAGTGATGTCAATCCGCCAAGGACCTACCATCTTGTTTTACAAGGATACTTTACAGCTTGTTTTTAGTTGGACTTTTAATTCAGGTCAGCTCTGGGATGAGTTGATTGACATAAAAGTTTTTTATATTTTATAAAATATCTTTGTCACTAACAAATTTATCTAGATAAAACTGATTAAAATTAGAAATTTGATTTGATGTGATCAAATTGAAGTTTAGATTTTTACGCCATATCGCTCAACCTTAATTAACGGACATCATCATCGATCCATTGCACATTTCAAGCAGGATCAGAAAAAAACTTTTAACACTCCATTGACTCTTATTCGTATTTTTGACAGTAGGGGAACCATGGACCAGAAGGCGATGAATTTGACTCCATATTTGGAACTAGGCTCATCTAAATTTATCCATATCCCCAAAAACAGAGAAATAGCCCTTGACCACTATGCTGAATCAGACGCCAACTCTTTATGCGTGGAACACACAGATAATAAAACCCACCTAGGTAAATGGTTTGTACCGAAATGTCCATAATGCTATAAAATCTGCCTTATAAATCTAAAGATTTGAGTCTGAAAAGGAGTGGAATTTTTTACTGGAACATTTGTTGGAACCCCGAGAGCAATATTTAACATCCAGATCTCAATTTACAAAAGCCCGCTGAGAGGCTGAGAGTGATGCATTCAGGCGCACGCCCACATATCTGTTGGTAAATTTATGCTGACTCATTTGCAAAGTGCCTTTCAGTTGGGTGATTGCAGCACTTAGTCACATATTATCCATGACCTCCTGTGCTGCTGCGCGCTGACCTTATCTGATGGTTACATCACCACAAAAAACGGACTGTGCAGCTCCAAAACAGCCGGCGCTTCTCTGTGTCACCGACTCTGTGTTGGACCAGTGGTCTAGTCTTTTAGCTGTTTTGCCGAACTAGGACCAGACCAGGTTCTAAACGGGAAGGAAAATCTGCAATAGTAGCTTATTAGGGAACGTGCTTTAGTGATCTTTATCCTTATCTTCCTTCTGTTGGTTGGGACTTGTAGAAGGCAGAGAGCAGGAAAGGTTGAGGGCAATCTTGTGCTTGTAAAAGGTCAGAGTCCAACCTTGTGCTGATGTTCTAGTTTCCTGACTCCTGCCCCCTGCTGAAGTTTATCAGTAACACATAAAAAAATCTACCTGTTCACACATAATGGGAAGATTCACTTTCTAATGAACGGATCCTTGTTTAGCAATACCAACAGAGAGCATGGAGGGGCAATGTTTGCGACCGTACTGGTTGGGCGCCTCAACAATCGGGAATAACGCTCCCATTTAAAGGATGGCACCAATCACTCAGCTGTTAAAGAAAGTGGTGAACAAAATTAGAAGAAGAAAAAAACAATAAGTTTTGTTTTTAATTTCTAAGATTTGGATAATTGACCTCCCAGGAAAAGCAACCGTAAAACGAAATGATGAATGGCCTGCATTTGTTACGCACTACACCACAATCAGTCATTCGTCCAGTCATACACACATTCACACGCTGATGCTGGGAAGCTAGATTGTAGCCACAGCTGCCCTGAGGCAGACTGACAAAAAGCCGGGCTGCCCAAAAGCCAGGAGAGACCAGTCCTGCTTGCCTTACTTGTGGTGACCTGTGAATGAACGGACGTACTGTGGGAACCAAAGCTGCTGTCCCTCCAGTCAGAGAGGGTTTTCATGTGGCTGAAGGAAGGGATTAAACCGCCTCGTCTGACCTAAGCAGGCTCATCCTTCACTGAGCTGGTCTTGAACTTCTGCTCGTCCAAGCAGCTACTGAAACCTGTCTTTCTTCTAAACCTTCCTCGAATATAACCATCAGGTGATGAAACTCTTAATCCGACCATTCTGTTTCTATACGCATGAGAAAAACCTAATATGTTAACATTTTTAGAGCTTCAATCATTTTTATTTCTTATAGAGAAAGAGTTTCAGTCTCTGCTTTTTTTATTCATTATTCAGATTTGCTGTATATCATTTCATTTAGTAATGACGTGGTCATTGAGTGAAAATAGACATGATTATTATTTGCACAGTCTTATATTTTTCCAAATAAAGCCACATTAAAGTTAAAAATAAATTTCCTCTCCTTACATCGGGAGAGCAGTTGAGATTTATGCTTCAGACAAATGTACATTTAATGAGAAGCTGTGAGGCTCTGAAGCCTGTTCTCAGCTGAACGCCCGTTGGTTTGTAGCCGACGTTGACCTAATCCGGAAACAAAGAGAGCCCAGCGCAACTATTGAGATCCACTATGTTGACTAAAACACGGCCGTGAGTACCGGCAGCTCACTCTTTAAGGCCGCTATTTACATTTGACTGTGTGAATATCAGACAGTGTGAGGCATTTTCCCTGGAAATGCCTCACACAGAGAGGGAGACAGAGATGGGGTGGGGGGTGGAACTAAGAACAAAAAGCTGAACTGGTGCCAATATAACCCAGGCTCTACCAGGAAAAAGGGGAGGCGTGTAGTGGTGGTGGAGGTAGGTGGGGGGTGTTGTAATTTTTTTTTTTTTTCTCCTCCTCTGCTCTCATGTCTTTGGTGCGAAATGCCTCCATGATCTTCTTTTTTATTATCTATCTGTAGTTGCTTTGTGTTCGGTGCAGGCGTGTGTGTGTGTGTGTGTGTGTGTATGCTATAGGCCTTTACGTGTGTGAGACTGTCTATAAACCAACCCTCACCCCAACCTTAGTATCTGTGTGTGTCATGGCTGCCCTCCTTTAACCCAAAGCAGCAGGTTTTCTAGGACAGGCTAAATGAGAAAGCAAGCGTGTATCAGGTGCCTGTCATCTTACTTCTCTCTGGACTACCCAACTCTCCTCTCTGGTGCCAGAGCGTGCACATCCAAACACTCTCTTCGCCTTCTGATAAAGGACAGCGTGCATGTGAACTGAAGTACATGCATTTGGTGGCTTTGTTAATCATTTATACTGCTTAGTGTTTGTTTGCCTGGGTGTGTGTGTGTGTGTTTGTGTTTTTTTCCATGTGCCGACTGCTGTGCCACTTGGCGGTTGTGTGTGTGTGTGTGTTTGTCCCTTGCCACTGAACAACTCTCA
This sequence comes from Apricaphanius iberus, assembly GCA_028564705.1. Taxonomy (NCBI): domain Eukaryota; kingdom Metazoa; phylum Chordata; class Actinopteri; order Cyprinodontiformes; family Aphaniidae; genus Apricaphanius; species Apricaphanius iberus. Next base: position 1,254,284 of record JAPXFQ010000605.1, read on the forward strand.
CTATTTGACTACTAACAGGAGACGAGATGGCATGAAAAAGTGTCGTTGAAGAGGTTGAGCAGATGAAAGCAGAAGCAAACGTTAACACAGCGAACAATGGAGGGTATACAAGTGTGCATTGGACCTACTCAAACAATTTATTTGCAGAGCACCTGCTCATGCATCCACATTCTCCCTTTCCTCATATAGAATCTGGGTTTGTGAAACCGTTTAAAATGTATATTGACTGTATGGAAGTGTGAGCGTGTCTCTGTCTGTGTGTGCACTGGCACACCGGTTTGTGTGTGTGTGACCATGAGAGGCAAACCTGTGGTTAGGTTACATCTCCCTGCTGTGCAGCAGAACAGTGTCTCGTTGCGTCATACTGAGTCTGTTAATAACAGGCTAAACCACAAAGGCCATCCGCTGCTCTATTTCTCATCCTCTAGCGGTACACCGATTATGCAGCACTGATACATTAGGAACAGTTGTCTTTTCTGATGCAGCACACTGACATTTTACAGATGCAAATCGTGTATTAAGCACAGTGCCTCGCTAAGTATTCAAACCGATCGGTTTTGTCACTTTACATCCACAAACGCTTAATTGTATACGTTTTGTTTTTTTGCCATATTTGCAACAAAAAAATCTGAGCAGTGTGCTATGCATTTGTAATTAGCTTTTTTTCCCCTTGCTATGTCCGTACCATCTTTGCACATCTAGACATTGAAACGTTTGGCAGTTTCTCTGCAGCAGTTGGCTGTTTTATTTAGGGCTACTGTGGAAAACCTGAGTGAAAACAATTGGACACAAATTGTATATTATATTGATAAGAAATGTGTAAGAAATGTACCTTTTTTCCTTTCTCCTCATATAAAATCCCAGTAATATACAATGAAGCTTATAATGAATGTGGAAACGTTTAAATGTGGAGATGAATGACTTTGGAAGGTACTGCAAAATGTTTATTATTGTTCTCTGTAGGAAAAAACACATTGAGAATACCTATCCTGCAGGTAAACATTTAATTTATAAGACACATGACTGACGGTGAACAAACTAAAAACATCACATAAAGTCCAGATCTGGATCAGAGAGGTGAGGTGATGAGGCTACTGAGTTTAGCTGCTGTGGATCATTCTGTGTGAGCTCAAACATCTCCAACTCTAGCCTCCACGCTCTCACAGCATGCAACATCCTTGCCACAGGAATTTAATTGCTCTGTAAACAAGGCCTTTGTTTTGTTGTGCATTGTTTGCTCTTGCACAAAAGACGTATTAAAATCCCTGGCTGTACTGTGAATAGAGATGAATGTCATATCAGAGCTCAGCGGTTCACTGATTTAAAAGTATGCTTACACAAGGAAAAATGTTCACTGAACCAGCTAAATAGTCATGGTAGTCATTCCTCTTTTTTTCACTCAATTGTTGGTTTCTGCCTCGCAGCTGTTTGCTGGGAAGTTGTTTTCTGATTCTTTGACTGAAGTAAACAGTGGGATTCTTTTGTCTTCTGTCGTCTCCAGACTTACGAACGCCAGTTCAGAATGCCTGAGCAGAGAGAGGGGGGTCTTCTACAGCTACTGGGCGATCCCGCTCCACCCAAACAGCAGCCTCGCGGCTCCCTCCTCTCAAACGGCCAGCAAACGCAGCACGGCCTCACTCAAAAGCTCCATCAAACGCAGACGCAGCAGCACCACCTGGGTCCAGACTGGGTCACGTCTGCGGCAACTTTCTCTTCTCCGGGCCAGCGGGCCGACGGCGAACCAGCCGGGGACTTGGCAGGAGGGAGCAGAGGTTCATCTCTCGACCCGACGCTGCCTTATTCCCGGGCGGCAACTCCAAGCCCATCTCCCCAGAGATCCATGACTCCAGACCTGCAGCTACCAGTGGTTACAGACGCCAGCATTCTCAACCTCACCTCACTGAGCAGGTAGAATTTGCTGTACTTATACTGATTTAGATTGTTCTTAATCCTTTTTTTGGCTTTAACTTAGTTTTTCTTTCATGCATCGCCCTCTCTGTAGGGGGAAAGGTTTGCAAGAGGTCAGCGAACAGCTCTTTGGGAACATCAAGAGGAAGTATGGAAGGAAGGACTCTCAGAGGATGTTCACAAATACGCAGAGCGCTGATTCCCCTTGGGGAAGGCAGTCAGAAAGAGAATCTGAGAGTCCGGTTAGCTCAGAGGAGAGGCCAAGGTACAGGCAAGAGGGGACGGCCGAGCGGTTTCAGGAAGAACGGGAGGAACGAAGAAAAGAAGAACGGGAGCAGGCAATCACAGGGAGAATAGGCGATGAAGACGAGAGAGGGATGCCTGTGCAGGTGGAGGACGTGAAAGGAAGAAAAAGGCGGAGGAGGCCTTCATTTGATGAGTCGTTTTCCATGGAGGAGCGGTGCCAGCAGCAGATTCTGGATTCTGCAGAGAAGCCCCAGGCCGGACCCCCAGAGCCTAAAATAGCACACAAGACAGAAGCTCACAAAAACGATTCTCGTCTTTCAAGTCAGACTGATGGTGGCGCAGAGAGGATAGAAAAAGCAGATAAAGCTGATAGGAGGGAGAAAGGAGGGAGGGCAGAACGAGGGGAGGCAGCTACATGCGGACGCGACCAGGAATCTGATCTGGGTTTAAACAGGGTGAAGAAGAACCCAGTGGGCCGCCCAAAGAGCGTCGCAGATACCCTGAAACTCAGAGAGGCAGCATACAATCAGATCAACAAACCTAGTTTTGGGATGAACTCCAGACTCCCCAGCCCCAGCTCTCGGGTTAGCATGAGTCCAACTTCCAGCCCTAAATCCAGGATTAACAGCAGCCCAAGTCCAAGTCCTAGACCCAGGATGGACCTGAGTCCGAGTCCCAGCACGGGCACCAGCCCAGCAGTCAACTCCAGGCCACCCAAGGCCAACGAAAGGTGGTCGTACCTGAAAACCAAGAGCCATATAGGTCTCGCCTCCCCTCAGAGAGACGGCATGGGTAGCCCCTCCGCTCTCACGGAGCCACCCTCTGCCTTCCCAATCACCCCCTCCAGCCCGCTCTATACCAACACCGACAGCCTAACTGTGCACGCTCCCATCAAGAGGAAGCGCGGCCGTCCCAAGAAGCAGCCACTGCTGACCGTTGAGACGATTCACGAGGGCACCTCCACTTCACCTCCGAGTCCACTGGCGAAGGAATCAAACCTGGGGCTCAGCCGCAGGAGAAAGATGCACTCACTTAACCGGCTAGTGCATGTGGCCTCCTCACCTTCCAGTGACAGTTTCAGCAGTCTAAAAGGAAAGCGTGGCAGAGGTCATCCCAGGGCGGTGAATAAGACGAAGCTTGGGAAGATGCAGAGCATCCTGAACGAAATCCTCTCTGGATCCAGTCAGAACGGCTGCCTGTCTCTGAAGTCAGCTTCCGTCCCGGTTACCTCAGCCATGAGTGCCATGGCAACGACCATCGAGGCTCGACTGGGTAAACAGATAAATGTCAGCAAGAGGGGAACCATCTACATTGGTAAGAAGCGCGGGCGGAAACCCAGGGCAGAAACCCAAGGCTCCAACTCCCTCAAAACTGTCTGGGACAAGCCGCAGATGTCTCTGTCCATGTCCAGTCTTTACGACAGCCCTGCAGTGCCTTCCAGCAACTCATCTCCCAGTTCAAGTGCTCCATCTCTGAGAGCCAGCAACACGGACACCGCCATGCCAAGTTTGCAGCCCATCTCAGCCCTGCCCACCAAACCATCAGGAAGAGGATTTCTCTCGGGGGGCTGGAAACTCTCTCCTCCTCGGCTTCTGGCTAACTCACCCTCTCACCTGTCAGAGGGAGCGTCGGTGAAGGAGGTGACCCTGTCCCCCATCAGCGAGTCCCACAGTGAGGAGACGATCCCCAGTGACAGCGGGATCGGGACAGACAACAACAGCACCTCGGATCAAACCGAAAAGGGTCCTGCATCTCGTCGCAGGTACAGTAAACCGCCTACTCATACCTGCTTATTTAAACCTTCACTGTTTCATACATACATGCAGTTCCTTGCATTTCCCCTTTAGTGTTTCCACATTTTCTCCACATACAAATTTAACTTTCATTGTGTTTTGCTTGTTTTTTTATGTCAGTGTTTCCCAGCCTTTTTTGACTTGTGTACACCGAGAGCCATTTTCAAAAACCACAAGTACCCCCTTAGTCAAACATGTTGATGATTCTCCCGATTTTAAATTGTACAACTGATTATGAAATGTAAATAATTTTGGTTAACCTCCCTAACTTGAACATTTATTTCTCAAGCATTTTATTATTTTATCAAAATTATCAAATTAAACATGGCTACCTATATATACTGTATATGTAGCCATGGACGTGAATATGCAATGAGCTCTGATAGATCTGGGTGCAGAGAGTTCTCCAGGCTGTTCTCCAAATCCAGTCTCTTCCTCTGCTGGGGTTATTATTCATTTGGGAAATTATTAGGCGTAACACGACCCAGCCGGGTTTTCTTTTACCCGGGCACATCGAATGTTGTCGAATGCCTGACACCCATCATCTGGGTAATAAAATACTAAATGTTTCCACGTACCCCCCTGTAATTTGCTCACGTGTACCCCTGGTTGGGAATCACTGTTTTATGTGATAGACCAATGCATGTAGGGCATAATCAGGAAGTCAAAGGAAAATCAAAGATCCGAAATGTATGTCATGTATTTTTAACCATCCCTGTTAGTCAATAGACTCACCTTCTGCAGCAGTTACAGGAGCAGTTTTTAGAGTACGTCTCTACCAGCTTTGCACATCAAAGACTGAAAAAAAATCAATTTCAAAGTTTTTCCATACATTCTAAATGGATTTAGGTCTGGATTTAGATTGGGGGTATTTTAACTCGCATATGCTACCATCTAAACTATTGCATCGTAGCTCTGGCTCCTGCCTCCTGCCTGGGTTTACGTCGACCATCTTGCCCCCGCTGGAGGAAAAAATCCTTTTACAATGATGACGGCAATAAGTTTAGTTTTGGTTTGAACAGCGTAGAGCACCTTCTTCCAAATGTTTGCTACGTTGCCTTATGGCAAAATTTTAACAGGCAGTCTAATGGCTTTCTTCTTGTAGCTGTTACATAAATTCCAGATCTGTTGTCCAGTCAACAGATTTTTGCACCTGAGCTGTGGTTCTCTGCAGCTCCCACAGAGCTACCACAGGGTTCCCGCGGGGTCTTAAAAAGCCTTAAAAGCATTGAATTTAGGAATTTGGAAATAATACCTTAAAAAGACTTGAACGTCTTGAATTTTGATATTTGGGTCTTAAATTTTTTACTGTGTAACTTCTCCGTATTGCATTTTTCCTCAGAAGTTTCATTTGTCAACCATGATTATTTTTGATTAAATAAATAAAGAGTGGTGGAGCCAATGATTTAGAACGCAATGAAGCCCGGGGCCAAAGGACAAAGCAGTGAAGATCACACACTACCAGCAGGACAAGCAAAGTAGAAGCTCAGAAAATCTCAGTAGACAACAAAGGTTAACACTGCTATATTTTTTAACAAGTGTTTTACGTTATCTAGCTACCCGTTTCATGCTGAGGTTATGGGTAAATGAAAATTTAATGAAGCGTGGCTGGATAAAAACTCTTTTCGTCGTTGGTTAAAACCAGTGGAGAACAATGATTTCAGGCTTTTTCATATGCAAAAAAGGTTTCAGCTAGGTACAATGGGAATGAAGGCGTTAGTCTCACGCCAAGTCGTACATGCATATGAACTGTGTCAAAGGACAAAAACAAACTCCTTCCATCGCGTGTGTGTTTCAACTAACTGTTAGCCAGCTAGCTGCTATTCCACCTAAAGCCGCAGCAGGAGCTAGTGTTAGCCAGTTAGCGCTAGCAGGAAGGACAGTTACCAGAGTGGATCTGCGCACAGCTTTTGGATCCACGACAACGCTAAAAGCCGAGGTGTTGTGGACTCTTTAACACAATCGCTAAACACCAGTTCTTCAATGGAAATGAGGATATATCAGAGCTTTTCAAGTGCATGTTCACTGACTTCGACATCCCTAAAACATTTACTTGCGGTTCCGACAAAACTGCTTACATAGCCAAGTTTGGTTTAGCTATTCACATTAGGCCTTTGACTCAGAACTTCGTTATTTGAATATAATTCGAATGGTTAAAAAATGAAAGATATTCGAACAAATCTTAGGGCTCTCCTAATATTCGAACCTATATGGGAATTATTTTTTGTAAATGTGTTCCCTTGTAAACGTTTTCAATTGAGATTCCGAGCAAACGAGTGTGTAGGCACCAAAATGAATGTACTGCGCCACCATTTTGCCGGATGTTTCCATTACGTTGCCTGTGGTCCCATTAAAAAAACGTATCAACTTAAATGTTTAATAAGTTGTCAAAAAACAAAGTAATGAGTAATATCGCTACACTTTAAATTTCTACACCGAAATTACGGAGGTGTCAATGGTTTACAGTTCCTTGGGAGCCGAAGCCTTCTTCTTCTATGATTCTGGGGGCTTCCGCTACATTGTGGCGTAGCGTCCAAGTCCACACTGCCCTCTGGTGGACAGAACATATATAAGTTAAAATTCATGCCAATATCAGTCTTACTGAAGACATTAAATGGTCAAAATATTTTTAATAAATATTTGAATTTTAATATTAATGATCACAAACTTTGAATATGATTTTTGGGCAAAACCCTAATTCACATTATAGAGGAACTTGTGTCCAAAGTCAACAAATCACCATTCGTTCTGATGTTTGAGACTCAACGAGTCTACTAAAAACAAACAGTTGGATGTGCACGTCCGCTTCTGGGATGAGGGACAGGTTAAATCCAGATATCTGGGATCAGTTTATGGGACATTCAAATGTTGTACTTTGAATAATTAACGACTTATATTAATAGACTCAACTTGTGTGCATATACGCCTCTGTCAATGCAATGTTACATGACCAATTAGCCCAGACGCTTATGACTGGTCCAAACCGGCTATGGAAGCGGTGCAGTCAGGAATATCACGCTCTATCCCCTGCTCCACCTGTTCACAGTGGACTGTTATTTCTCTGCGGCGGTCGACAGCTCAGTTGTTTTCTTTATTCAGAGCTATTTTTTTCATCACCAGTTCAAGGATTTTGGTTTTCTTTGCCTTATAGGGCCAGGACAGAGGTATTCAATTTTCATGTAAATGGTCTTAAAAAGGTCTTTAAAAGACTTGAATTTAACTTGAAGAAACTTGTAGGAACCCTGTACCATAGCCTCTACCCTAATTCTACAAAAAAAAATGCTCTCCTTGCCCAACCGTAGCGTTTATTTTTCAGGTGATTGTTTGATTTTCACTAAGTTTCTTCTGAAAAGGCACCTTACTTCATTAAGGGGTATAACAGTAAATGTAGAGCAGTACAAATACCTCCCATGCCTTTTATGTTTTTATCTGTAAAACATTTTTGAAAAACTAGATTGAATTTTCCCTTCACTCCACAGTTAAGTACTTCCTTGTGTTGATCTATCTATCACACAAAATCCCAATAAAATTCATTAAACGATCAGTTTAATTTATCATCTTCATGCCATGTTCATGCAGGTACTCATTTGATCTTTGCGGGTTTGAATCCCCGGAGGGTGCCGCTCTGGACACATCCAACAGGGGCTCCAGACCACGCTGTGAGCGAAAGGTTGCTGCCGTGGACAGCTATCTGTCGCAGCAGGAGAAGAAGCAAAAACATCACCGGAGGAAGCGGAAGTGCCTGCAGACCCGGGACCATCTTCACTTTCTCTCTGAGTTGGAAGAGGTTTGTAACGGGGTTATAAAGCATCTTTTTATCTGTCATCTACTGCAAGCACTAACTTTGGGTCTTGTTTTCTTGTCCATTTCCTCGCAGGTTGTGTTAAAGTTCCAGCAGCTGCGGATATCTCACCGGCTGTACACCTGCTACCCCCAGCATCCGTATCCGTCTATTTTCCGGCTCAACTTTCACCATTACTACCCACTCAGCTACGCCGACTCCTACGCCTGTGACTCTGGCTCGTACCTGCGCAGGAGCGCCGATCTGAAGGCTAAAAGGAGACGCGGCCGTCCGGCCAAGGCCAGCGAACCGATCACATCTAAACTGCCATTTGTCCCAGGATATGGCTACTCACTGGGAGCGGGGAACTACTATGCAGCACCGTATGCAATGCCTTACGCACCTCCTCTGAATCTAGGCTACTACCCCCCAACGCCACCGTTTTACCTGCCCCATCACTCACTCGGGCCTGCTCCTCCATCTCCTTTCATGAGGCCTGCTGTCCCGCCGCCGAAGGCTTTCCACACGAGCGGGCACCCCAAGCTGCAGGTGGGGGCAAAGATTCGCAGTGGTAGTGGCCCGCTGCAGGGTCCCACCGTGAGAGCGGAGGCCCTGGGCTCCCTGAGCAGCGGCAGTGCGGGAGGTCTGGCAGGGGTCCGTCTTCATAAAAGAAAGCACAAACACAAGCACAAGCACAAGGACGAACCTCTCCTTTCCCCGCGGGACCGGCAGGAGTTGGGTGGACTTTTCAGCGGGGCCAAAAGCAACGTGCGACTTGGCATGCTGAGCGAGAGGAGGGACTTGGCTGGTCAGGGTTCCTCAAAGCATCTGGAGAAGCAGAGGGGCAACGCAAGAGGCTCAAACCTGGGGATTTTTGAGTCGGACCAGCTGTCCGGGCACACTCTCACCGACAGCCAGTTTCACTCCCGTCAGACTGCACAGCCTGTGAAGGGCTTCATGGGCAGCTACGGCAGCCAATCACAGCGGCCGGAGTCGGCCTCTGACCTCTTCTCGGGGTTACGGGAGGATGAGTGTGGCGGGAGGAGCAGAAGGACTCGGCTCACAGTCTTCGGAGATCAGGGCTTAATGTCTTTCCAAACGGCCAGGCAGCAGCCAGAGCAGATGAACGAGAGCTTGAGTCCAGCCCTCAGTGGTAAGGATTAAATTTGACCCATTCTGTGTTTTACCAAACTGAATGCACAACCTCTCTGCGATGAATTAAACCGATACATGCTACAGGTGCATCTGAATATCTAAAAGCATTAAAAAGTTAACTTATTTCAGTACTTTGGTTTAAAAAGTGGCACTTAAATTTCTCACAG